>CM035624.1:115563096-116813096 GCA_020496765.1 Gossypium stocksii
GAAATTAAATTTTATTGAGTCTAGGTTTTCATGGAAGAAACAGTGTAAGTAATGAAATTGTAAACTATGAGACATAATAAATTTTGTGAGACAAGGTCAGAATGATTTCGGGTTCCCCTATTTTCACTTTGGAAAATCGTCAAAAATTGTAGAAAAATAATTAGGGACTTAAACTTATATATTTAAATCTTTGATGAGTCTATTTTTAAAAATAAATAAACAAAAACATCATCCAAATTCCGTACTAAGAGATAAATATTTTTAGTAAGGAAAGCTTGAAGCTGTCAAATAGCAGAATAGGGATAAATTTGAAGATTTTAGTGTACTTATTTGATAAACTATAAATTCTAAAAATTTTATGGTAGAAAGTTATTTGATTCTAGTTTCAAAAACATCAAGCAGATCTTAATTTGGAATTCTGTAGCTCAAGATATAAATAATTTAGTGACAATGACTCAAATAGACAGCTTTGAATGAACATATAAGTAAATAGTGAAAACATATATGAATATTTAGCTAGCATGAGTTACATTAATGATGAATCACACGGCCAAGGCCAATTTTGGCCATGTAGGCCACACAAGCATGTGGGCCAACACAAGTGTGTGAGCCCATTTTTTTGAAAAGTTGTCTAAGGTTGCACGAGTCACCAAGTCGACTGTAGACCTACTGAATGGTCGGTAAGCCCTACTTAGATCCCTATATGAGTGATTTGTCTATCTAATTTTTGTACCGAGCATGAATTATGATATCTAAATGTATGTACTGTAATTGCATAATAGCATGACATCTTTTGTATGTTGCATTGCATTGGGGTGGGTTATTGTTATTTGGAGGAAGTGTTTGAAAGGTTATTAAGCCTGTTATCTGGCAGCTCTGCTGCAAATTTCTGATTATGTGACGCATTTCAGTATAGCATGGTGTATAGGGATGGGTGAGCTGATTGAATCCCCACATGGTGTGTAGGGTTGGATAGAGATGGTGTGTAGAGGCTGATTGGGTAGGATTTTGCTACTGCATAACTATTACTGCTACTGATACTATGATGGGCTAAGGCCCAAATTGTCACTGATACTGGAAAGGGCTTAGGCCCAAGACTGTTCAACTATGCACTGTGAATACTGATTGTTTGTTTATTTCTACGGGATTACACATTGAGTTTACGTAAACTTACCCTTTTTTGTTTAATATACATAGGTAATCCCAGACTTAGACGGATTGGTGCACGGAGGACTTAGCAGTGACCACAGTAATGTTTGGACTTCATGGTTTTCAATTTACAATTTATGATTTGATTATTATTGATTGTTTAGGTTGTAATTTAAGGACCCTCTGGGACTTTGGTTTTAAATTTGGATTTTTATTTATTTATTTTACTTTATGAATTTATACCTACTAGTCGTAGGAAATTCGGTTTTCAAAAAGTTAAAGTATTTTCTAAATGCATGATCACTTAGACTGTTTTATTAAAGCTTCTGCAACGAGAGATGCTTCAAAACAAATGTTTTAAATGAATAAAGCTGACTTCCTAAGTTCTAACAAAGGTTTACTAAAGATAATAACATGGAATGTTTTCATCGTAACAACGAGGTTTCAAAAACACTATCATGTGACATTGCTAGATACGGCCATAACGTCTAGGCCGGGTTTGGGGCATTACACTACAAGTATATAGAAAACTATACAAACTTTGTTGAGTAAAAAATTAAGTCATGGATGCTGTCAAACACCTTAAAACTTCGAGATCTAACATACCTACGCATGGAAATAAATAAAATCGTACACTGAGTAATAGGGCCCAATGGTGCAAATATGATTTAAAACCTTAATCTAATATAAGCAAGATACCAAATACATTTAATATGAAATTCAAATACTATCTAAATCATAATATCATCTCTTGTCTCAAAAACTTAACATCACGTTTTATGCTATTTAACATGTCATATACCAATATTTAATCCCTATGCAATTACATTTCAATCATATATATTATAGCATATCACAAGGATCATTTCACTTTCTCATTACATTCTTAAATATACTAATAATTTTATAACCATATTAGCCCTAGGGCTTATATTAACTGGGTTATATGGTCTTTCACATGCCATCTTTTATTACTTCAACATTAATATACAATTACATAGTTCAATATCCAATGTCAATAAGCAAATTACATGTTTCATAATCCCCATTAACTAGACACGAACTTAAGACAGATACACAAATCATCCAACCATCACACCAATATATCTGTAACTCAATGCCTCATCGGCACGCCCTAAGTATAACACACGTTCCGTCCCTCATAGATATAAACCAAAGTAAAGTATATAAATGTGATTAGCACCTCATTGGCATGTTTGAAGTAAAATATGTGCTCTATGCATTATCGATATAAACTAAAGTAAGATCCCATACACTAATCCTATGGCATGTCAACTATACCCAACTCTATTTAAGACCATTAATAGCGTATTCAATGTTTCAAACATATATATATGGTTCAGATATCATAGTGTAATACATAACAAATTCACATCATGCTCAAACCAATTTCATACCATTTTATATAATCATATGCACTATTATCACAAATTTCACAAGTTACCAACTATTTCATACTTACCTATTTATGAGACAAGTAGATTCATTGCCTTACACAAGCTAATTGCAACAACCATATATATAATTTGAATTTAAATCATGAAAGCTTGAACCAGAATAGGCCACTAGTCTATTGATAAACTATAATATATACATATTTTTATCCTACATTTGGCACATTTATGGATGAATTATCATTGAATTTGTGGAATTTCATGCCCTTAATCCTTTAATTTCATGTTTTATACTTAGGTGAGCATGAGAAAGAGAAAAGAGCAAGGAACAGGCCAAAAATGGAGAAAATGGGCCAACGTGAGAAATCAACACGGCCTGGAGTTTATCACACGGGTAAACCACACACCCGTGCCAAATTAGCAGACTTGAACATGACCTCGGCCAAATTCACACAGGAGTGCCACACTAGCATGTCCCTGTCATGACGAGTTACAATTTCACGCAGAAAAAGTTACTTAAGGGCTAAAAAGGGTATTCCAAAGTCTCTATAAACACCCTAGGAGAGGACTAAAAGGGGACACACAAAGTAGAGAGCAAGGAATTACTCGAAAAAAGCCAATTGATCCATCTCGAAAGCAAGGATCTCTTTCAAGACTGAAGATCTTCCTAAATTCCTTTCAGGGGTTTTAGGGTTTTCTTTATGTTTTGTTGTTTTCCTTATTTTGAGATGTTCTCTTTTATTATTATGAACTAAATCCCTTAAATACCTGAGGGGGATGAAACCTAAGACGAATCTTGTTATTGTTATCTGAACTATATGACAAATATTTGATTTGTTCTTAATTGTGTTTTTAATTCTTAAGTTAATATTTTAGGATATTGATTCAACTCAAATGTGCTTATTCAGTGGAGCAAAAGTCACTATTTAAGAGTAGATCCAACGCAATTAAGTGAAGTTGCTCGCAATCCTAGACATAGGATGACGAAAATCTGTCGAATTAGAGTCAAATCTAACAAAGGAATCCATAGATCGAGTCAATGCAACACTAGAGGTTTTAATTAGAAAGAAATTTCAATTAATCAACCTAGGGTTAGTTGTTCTTAGTCTGGAAAGAGATATTAACATTTTTCAGGGATCTCTACGGATCAAGTCGAATGAATAAATCATCTAGTTCAGAGTTAGATAACAAGTGAAGTCTAGGTGGATTCTTCCTTGGGTATTACCTTAATCGATTAGTTTTCCCAAAGTCTTTGCCCAATCTATTCTTTGTCACATCTTTAGTTTAGTTAGATTTTAGATTAAAAACAACTCCCCTTTATTTTTAGGCTAGATAATAGGAAGAAAGTTATTACTAGTACTTGTAGTTCCTTTGGGTTTGACATTCCTGTCTTGCCACTAAACTATACTACTGTTTGATAGGTGTGCTTGCCTTATTCGTGGTAATAGTTAGTTTCTGGATACGATCATATAAATTTAAAACTTATCACGACAAATACAATCAAGTTTTTGGCACCATTGCCGGGGAACTAAAATATTAGGAACATTTGATTTCTATTACTTTAGCTATTTTTACTTTTATTGCAATTTATTTTTATTTTTATTTTTATTTTTATTTACTAAATTTTCCATTTATTCTCCCCTGATAGGTATCTCTGGTTTATGACTAGAAGAAACCCGTCAGGACCACTATTGTTTGATAACGATTTAGAAGCTATAGTTTGCAGACACCGAAGAGAGATAAGGTGAAGTTTACAGTACACAGAACAAGGACAAGAAGACGAAACCGAATCTACTGAAGAGGTGGAAGCAAATCAAAATAATCACCTACCTCATGTTGTAGCCGCAGACCCTGTGAATCAAAATCCTACTCCTCGTACTATGTATGATTATGCTAAGCCTAATTTAGCTGGTACTGAATCTAGTATTGTTAGGCCTACTATTGCTGCAAATAATTTTGAACTGGAACCTAACACTATTCAGATGATTCAACAGTTTGCTCAGTTTCATGGTTTGCAGGATGAGGACCCTAATGCACATTTGGCTAACTTTTTGGAATTCTGCAACACATTTAAAATTAATGGCGTTTCTGATGATGTTATTCGCCTTCGGTTGTTTCCCTTTTCTTTGAGAAATAAGGCAAAACAATGGTTGAATTCTCTACTATGAGGGTCAATCACTACTTGGGAACAAATGACTAAAAAGTTTTTACTCAAATATTTTTCGCCGGCTAAAACGGCAAAGTTAAGGAATGATATCTCTTCTTTTGTGCAGATAGATTTAGAGACACTCTACAATGCTTGGGAGAGATACAAGGATTTATTGAGAAGGTGCCCTCACCATAGGTTACATTTGTGGCTATAGGTTCAAACTTTCCATAATGATTTGAACCCCTCAACAAGACAGATGATCGATGCAGCTGCCGGCGGAACCATAAATAACAAAACACCTGAAGAGGCTTATGAGTTTATAGAGGAGATGTCACTGAATAATTATCAGTGGCAAGTCATGAGAACAAAGCGACAAAAAGCTGCCGGTGTTTTTAATGTCGACGTAGTCACAATGCTGTCAAATTAGGTAGAACCCTTAAATAAAAAGATTGATGGTTTAGTTGGTTCTACACAGGTACATCAAGTGATGAGGTGCGATTCAAATGGAGGAGGAATGTACAACACAGATTATTCATCCCACAATCCTAGCATAGAAAATGAACAAGCAAACTATATGAGTAATAATTCTAGATATCAAAATAACCCTTATAGTAACACTTATAATGCAGGTTGGAGGAACCACCCCAACTTCTCATAGGGTGGCCAAGGAAATTAGAGACCACCACCCCCTCTAGGCTTCCAACAACCACCTTACCAACAAGAGAAAAAGCCGAACCTTGAAGAGATGCTCACGAAATTTATCTCAGTGTCAGAAACCTATTTTTAGAATACCGAGACGTCACTTAAAAATTAGCAAGCATCAATTCAAGGCCTCGAAACCCAAATAGGTCAGCTTGCTAAGCTAATCTCAGAATGACCACAAGGCAGTTTGCCAAGTAACACAGAAACTAACCCAAGGGAGCAACTCCATGCCATCACTGTGAACGATGAAGAAGGGTTAGCTAAATGTAAATCTGAAGAGGGGCAAGAAGCTGTGGTAAGTAATGGTAAGATTGAGGTAAGTCATGGTACACAAAAACTGGTAAGTAAGGAGTATAAACCTCATGTCCCATACCCGAATATGACAAAGAAAGATCGCATAGACGAATAATTTAGTAAATTCTTTAAACTCTTAAAGAAATTACATATTAACTTACCATTTATTGAAGCTTTTTCGCATATGCCAAATATAGTTAAATTTTTAAAGGAACTTCTAGCAAACAAACGGAAATTGGATGAGTCGTCGCATGTGGAGCAGAATGCAGTTTACTCAGCCATTTTACAAAACATGCTACCCAACAAATTAAAAGATCCAGGGAGTTTTACGATTCCTTATTTAATTGGTAGCTTAGGTGTTTAAACAACTAGGTCTTGGGAAACCCAAACAAACTAGGATGAGTATTCAATTGGCTGATAAAACCATTAGATTTCCTAGGGGTATAATTGAAGATATACTTGTTAAAATTGATAAATTCATATTCCCAGTGGATTTTGTTGTTCTAGACATGGATGAGGATAGCAATGTGCCATTAATTTTAGGGTGACCCTTTTTAGCAACCGCTAGGACTATCATTAATGTGGGCACAGGTGAACTCACACTTCATGTAGGCAACGACACGATTACTCTTCAAGGTCACAATTCTATTACGACTTTTAATGATAAAGATGATATTACAAGTTCTTTTAACAAGAGTAATCTCACTGTCCAACCTTCTTTGCAGAATACTCTTCACGAAAGTATAATTGAGCCACGTTCGAGTTCATGCGACTACAAGGTAGCAATCCATGAAGAACGAATCTTACAGATCGAGGAACTAGATGAATGGCGACACTATAGCAAGAAAGAACCTAGGATACACCACATAGAACTAAAGCAAAGCCATGACGAGCATAAGGCTGATCAATTCAAGGTAGGAGATAAGGTGTTATTAGAAAACGGGGACCCGCGAATTTTAAAATCAAAACTTCATATAGTTGATGCACCTCCTTTCACAGTAATGAAAATCTTCCCCTAAGGTACAATCAACGTAACACATCCCAAATTGGGTACTTTCAAGGTAAATTATACTCGACTCAAACCTTATTGTGATAGAATTGATAGTAGGAAAGAGGAGTTCCAACTCCTCAAACCACCGTGACCATGTGAAATTAAGGTAAAGTCGAGCTTAGACTCTAAATAAGTTCTTCTCGGGAGGCAACCCGAGCACTAACGTTGCTATTCTCTCTAATTTCAATTTTTAACATATCAATCATTTATTGAGTCCTGAAATGCAGGTCTTTTAGAACCACACAGCCAGGCACACGGGCGCGTCTAAGGCCGTGGACACACCACGGGTGAAGACACGACCATGCGACGCGGCCATATGAAAACAGGGCAAAATTTTTCCCAAGACACGGCTTTCAAAAAATCGCCACGGCCGTGCGACATGGCCGTGGGCGAACCTACTAAATCAACACGGGCGTGCGACATGCCTGTGTCATTAGGCTATGGTTGAAGCTGAGACATTAGCACGGGCGTGAGATACACCCGTGCCCGAAGCCGTGGTTGAACATATTTAATTAACACAGGCGTGCACATAAAGACACAAGCGTGGGAGAACCGAACTAGTAAGAGCACGGCCGTGCTACATGGATGTGTGCACCGACATGCCCATGACACATGGGCATGGGTCGTGAACCAGGCATGGCCAAACCCTAAAATTTCGAATCACATGGGTTGAATGCAAGGCACACGGGCGTGTCACATGCCTATGTAACCTTATTTCTATATAAACCCCCTTACTATTCACTCATCTTCTTCCATCAAACCCTAGCCACCAACCTCCTCCAATAGCCGCTGCTCCCCCCTAGCGCCACCACTGCCTAAAAACCGACCACCCTTGCGCCACCATCGTTGCCGCCGTCAGCCCTTACTCCGACCACCCCTTCATTAACATCAGTTCCCTCTTTTTGTTCCTTTTCTTGTGCTTTTAATTTTAGTTTATCTTTATCTGTATTTTCACAATATACTTCCTATTATTACTAATCTACTTCTCATACATCTACTAACTATTTGTCATACATTGTTGAACATTGATCTTAGTCATATTTTTGTTATGATTCTTCTTTTTTCTTTTAAATTACTTTTGAATGAGTTTATGTTCAGATTTTTTTTTCTTTTTAGTTCTTGGTTTAGTATTGTAGTCTTAAGTTAATCAATTTTAAATTTCCTGAGACCATTGATCTATTTTCCTAATAGACTTTGTTTCAAGTAGGAGTGTACTTATCCAAGTTGTCCGATGTTCTTGATAGTCTTCACTTCCACTGATTTTAGGAGTGAAATTTAGGAATATTTTAACTTATGAGCAACTATTGGTATCTTATTTGCTAAATGCCTTAATCTTATCATGTAGGTACCATGTCAAACCCTCGTGGAAAGTCCAAAACCGCCGTCCCAGCATCGAAGAAGCGTAAGCGACCCAACACTACCTCTTCTAGTGCCACCATAGAGATTCGACACCAATTCCTTCAATTTCCACAAAGTTCCCAAGAGGAACTATATTAGATACTTAGGGCGCGACCCTTTAGCGTGGGGCGGTGCATTGATTGGTCTGTACTAGAGTAGGTCCAACTAGCTAACACAATTTGGGCCCTGTTAACGACGAAACCATGGGACCGGTTCTTCGAGATCATCCAGCCCACATATCTCAAGCTCAATTTAGAGCTCTGTTCCAGCTTCCAACTACAGACGGTCATGTCCCAGTATGACGATCCCAGAATGGTCCAATTCCGCCTTGGTAGTTTGCTACGCCAACTAAGCGTACCTGAGTTCGGTGTAGCTTTAGGCTTATATACCGACAGATTCATGGAGGAAGAAGACCTATCTGAGCTCCATCGTCACATCTGCTACTTTCCATCAAAATGTTGGAGGGCCCTATAACCTGCTTCAGCCACCTCCGATCCTAGTCGCTCCAAGGTGACGGCTCTCTCCCCATCACTAAGGTACCTCCATGCCATCCTCGCACACACCTTGATAGGTCGACGAGAGAGCATCGGTGTCGTCAACACCCACGACACCTATTTTCTATGGAGTATGGCGCATGGGCACGTATTTGGCCTTGCTTATTTTATCGCCCTCGCCATTCAACATCAGACAAAATGACACAGGAAGGGGGTAATTTCCATGGGCCCATATGTGATGCGCCTCACGGGATATTTTTGCCTCCTTAACACAATGGCGCAATCATCCTTCCTCACTCTTATCAGCCAGATGTCCCCACAGGACATCTTAAGCATGCTTCACATAAGGATGATCGAGCGACGACATGGGATCGATCCTCCTCAGTACCGTCTAGCTCAATTGATAAATCGTAAATTATATATATTTTTACCTCATGCTTAGCCTATTTTTGGATGAATTATTCCTTGATTTGTGGAATTTGATACTCCTAAAAGCTTTAATTTCATGTTTTATACTCAGTTGAGCTTAGGGGAGTGAAAAGAACAAGAAACGGGCTGAAAACGGAGAAAATGGACCAAGGTGTGAAAACAACACGGCCTGGCATTCAGCACACAGGCAACCTACACAGCCGTGCCACATTAATAGGCTCGAGCATGGCCTAGACTCGATTCACATCAGCGTGGCACACGGGCATGTCCCTGTCGTGATGAAGTTCAATTTCACGAGGAAAAGGCTACTTAGGGGCTAAGAAAGACATTCCAAACTCTATATAAAAACCTAGGAGGCAACTACAAGGGTGTACAGTCTTCCCGCCAAGACGGAGAGCTAAAGGTAGGGAATTACTCGAAGGAAAGCCAATTGATCCATCTCAGAAGCTAGGATCTACATCAAGACAGAAGATCTCCCTTTAATCCTTTCACGAGTTTTGGGTTTCCTTATGTTTTGTTATCTTCTTTATTCTTAGATGTTTCTTTTTATAAACATGAACTAAAACCCCAAATATCTAAGGGGGATGAAACCTAAGATGAATCTTGTTATTGTTATCTAAACTATACGATAAATATTTGACTTGTTCTTAATTGTGTTTTTTAATTCTTGAATTGATATTTCCGGGATATTAATTTAAGTCGAATGTGCTTAGGCAGAGGAGCAAAAGTCCTTGTTTAAGAGTAGATCCAAGACAATTAAGCGGAGTTGATCGTAATCCTAGACATAGGATGACGAAAATATGCTGAATTAGAGTCAAATCTAATATGGGGATCCATAGATCGAGTTAATGCAAGATAGGGGTTTTAATTAGAAAGAGATTTCAATTAATCAACCTAGGATTAGTTGTTCTTATTCTCGATAGAGATATTAACATAATTTAGGGATCTCTACGGATCAAGTCGAATGAAGAAATTGTCTAGTTCAGAGCTAGATAACAAGTGAAGTCTAGGTGGATTCTTCCTTATGTATTGTCCTTATCATTCAGTTTTCTCAAAGTAATTCTCCCAATTTACTCTTTGTCGTGTCTTTAGTTTAATTTAGAATAGTTTACAACCTAACTCTCTCTTTATTTTTAGGCTAGATAATAGGAAGAAAGTAACTACTAGTACTTTTAGTTCCTTGGATTCGATATTCCAGTCTTGCCACTAGCTATACTACTATTCGATAGGTGCGCTTGCCTTTTATTGTGATAATAGTTAGTTTTTAGGTACGATCAATTTATTAGTTCATCACAATCACGAGATCAAGTTTTTGGTGCCATTTCTGAGGAACTGAAATATTAGGAACACTCTATTCCTATTACTTTAGCCATTACTACTTTTAATTATTTTTAGTTTTTTTATATTAGGTTTTATTTACTAAATTTTTCTTTCTTCTTCTCACTGACAGGTATCTCTAGTTTATGACTACAAGAAGCCAGTCAGGACCTTTGCTTTTTGACAATGACTTAGAAGCCATAGTTCGTAGAACTCACAGAGAGATAAGATGAAGCTTGCGATACCCAGAACAAGGACAAGAAGAAGAACCTAAACCTACTGAAGAGATAGAGGCAAATCAATATAATCAGCTACCTCCTGTAGTAGCCGCAAATCCTGTCGATCAAAATCCTATTCCTCGTACTATGTATGATTATGCTAAACCTAATTTTGCTGGTACTGAATCTAGTATTATTAGGCCTACTATTACTGCAAACAATTTTGAACTAAAACCTAACACTATTCAGATGATACAACAGTTTGTTTAGTTTGATTGTTTGCAGGATGAAGATTTTAACGCTCATTTAGCCAACTTTTTGGAATTATGCGACACATTTAAAATAAATGGTGTTTCTAATGATGCCATTCGTCTTTGGCTATTCCCATTTTCCTTGAGGAATAAAGCTAAACAGTGGTTAAATTCTTTACCACGAGGGTCTATCACTACATAGGAACAAATGACTGAAAAATTTTTACTCAAATATTTTTCGCCAGCTAAAACGGCTAAATTAAGGAATTATATCTCTTCTTTGTGCAGATGGATTTAGAAACACTTTACGATGCTTGGGAGGGATACAAGGACTTATTGAGAAGGTGCCCTCATCATGGGTTACCCCTATGGTTACAAGTTCCAACTTTTCACAATGGTTTGAACCCCTCAATGAGACATATGATTGATGCAGCCGCCAGTGGAACAATCAATAACAAAACACCAGAAGCAGCTTACGAGTTTATAGAAGAGATGTCACTGAACAACTATTAGTGGTAAGTCATGAGAACAAAGCCACAAAAAGCTGCTGGGGTTTTTAATGTTAATGCGGTCACCATGCTTTCTAATCAAGTAGAACTCTTAAATAAAAAGATTAACGATTTAGTTGGTTCTACACAGCAACAACTAGTGATGCAGTGTGACATGAACAACTCTGAATACCCCACTTATGGATATTGCATGGAAAATGAGCAAGCCAACTATATGGGTAATAATCCTATATCTCAAATTAACCCTTATAATAACATTTACAATTCAGGTTACAAGAATTACCCCAATTTCTCATGGAGAGGACAAGGTAACCAAGGAAATCAGATACCACCACCACCTGGATTTCAGCAACCACCGTACTAGCAATGGAAAAAGTCAAACCTTGAGAAGATGCTCACAAAATTTATCTCCGTGTCAGAAACCTGTTTCTAAAACACCGAGACGGCACTTAAGAACCAGCAAGCATTCATCCAAGAACTCGAGACTCAAACAGGCCAGCTTGCTAAGCTAATCTCTGAAAGACCACCGAGCAACACAGAGATTAAATCTAAAAAGCACGTTAAAGCAGTTACACTAAGAACTGGGAAAACACTAGCCGAACCTGAAAAGAATGTAGTACAAGAACATGACAAGGAAAACATTGAGGAAACCGAGCCCAAAGAAAATGCCCCACCAGTACTCAAAGATACAAACCACCTATTCCATACCAAGCAAAATTGAAGAAAGACCGCATGGACGCTCAATTTGGTAAATTTCTTGAACTTTTTAAAGAATTGCATATTAACTTACCCTTTGTTGAAGCTATTTCACAGATGCCCACATATGCAAAAGTTTTGAAAGAACTTCTAACAAACAAAAGGAAGTTTGAAGAGCTGTCCACAGTGGAACTTAACGAAGAGTTTTCAACAATCCTCCAGAATAAACTTCCAACCAAATTGAAAGATCCAAGAAGTTTTATTATTCCCTGTCTGATTGATGATTTAAATATTGAAAAGGCATTAGCAGATTTAGGTGCCATCATTAATTTAATGCCCTATAAAATGTTCAAGCAACTAGGTCTAGGGGAACCAAAACCTACTAGGATGAGTATTCAATTAGCCGATAGGTCTATTAAATATCCTAGGGGTATAATTGAGGATATATTAGTTAAGGTGGATAAATTCATATTTCCTGTTGACTTTGTTATTTTAGACATGAATGAGGATGTTGAGGTACCTTTAATCCTAGGACGACCATTTTTAGCTACTGACAGGGCTGTTATTAATATGGGAGATGGAAAACTTGTGCTTAGGGTAAGGGATGAAGAAATTGTGTTTAAAATTTATGATGCCATGCGATTTTCTAGGGAGCAAGATGATTTCTGTTATTTTATTGATTCCATTGATCATTCTGTTCAAGATTTTTTTCAGGAAATCACTCTTAAAGACACGTTGGAACTGTATCTCGTTCAAAGTGGGGGAGAAGACGAAGTCACCACTAAGATGAAAAAGATAATAACTGAGCTAAACTCCAACGAATCTTCCCCAAGACAAATAGATTATGAGGGCATTGAAATTAAGGATGAACTAAGACAAAAACCCTCTATTGACGAATCTCCCAAACTAGATATCAAACAATTACCCAAACACTTAGAATATGTATTTTTAGGAGACAATTCTACACTACCAGTCATTATTGCTTCAAACTTGCAACCTAAAGAGAAGGACGAATTATTTCAAGTATTAAAGAAACATAAAATAGCCATAGCTTGGAAAATTTCTGACATCAAAGGAATTAGTCCTTCTTTTTGCACCCATAAAATTTTGATGAAGGATGAATACAAACCATGTGTGCAAGCTCAAATAAGACTGAACCCCAACATGACGGAAGTAGTCAAAACCGAGGTAATTAAACTTCTAGATGCTAGAATTATTATCCTATTTCTGACAGTGCTTGGGTGAGTCCTGTGCAGGTTGTTCCTAAGAAAGGTGGCATGACTATTGTTGCCAATGAAAAGAATGAATTAATTCCTACAAGAACTGTCACAGGTTGGAGAGTTTGTATTGACTACAGAAAATTGAATGACGCCACGAGAAATGATCACTTCCCCCCTTCCTTTCATTGATCAGATGTTAGAAAGACTATCAGGACATATGTATTATTATTTTTTGGATGGACTTTCTGGCTATTTCCAAATCCCGATAGCTCCTGAAGATCAAGAGAAGACGATATTTACATGTCCATACGGTACATTTGCTTATAGTAGAATGCCTTTTGGATTGTGTAATGACCCTGCTACTTTTCAGCGTTGCATGTTAGCGATGCTTAACGAGCTCGTGGAGGATATCATGGAGGTATTCATGGATGACTTCTCGGTATTCAGTAACTCTTTCCAATTGTGCCTCAAAAATTTAGAACGAGCCTTGAAAAGATGTGAAGAAACAAATCTTGTTCTCAATTGGGAAAAATGCCATTTTATGGTACAAGAAGGTATTGTGCTAGGATACAAAATTTCTAGTAAAGGGATAGAAGTAGATAAAGCAAAAGTTAAGACTATTGAAAAACTACCTCCCCTTAGTTCAGTCAAAGCGATTAGAAGTTTTTTAGGACATGCTGGTTTTTATAAAAAATTCATTAAAGACTTTTCTAAAATAGCTAAGCCGTTAACAAAATTACTAGAAAAAGACGTACCTTTCAATTTTGACCAAGAATGTTTAGAGGCATTTAACACTCTCAAAGAGAAACTCACTAATGCTCCAATTATAATTGCACCTGATTGGAATTTACCTTTTGAGCTAATGTGTGATGTGAGTGATTTTGCAGTAGGTGCAGTCCTTGGACAGCAAAGAGACAAGCATTTTTAGCCAATCTACTATGCTACCAAAACTCTAACAGTAGCACAAGAGAACTACACTACCACAGAAAAAGAATTACTAGCTGTGGTTTTTACGTTTGACAAATTTAGACCATATCTAATATTGTCTAAAGTCATCGTTTATACTGATCATTTCGCTCTTCGTTACCTTTTAACTAAGTCCGATGCAAAGCCTTGACTAATAAGATGGATTTTATTGTTGCAGGAATTTAATTTGGAAATACAAGAGAAAAATGGAGCTAAAAACTTAGCGGCAGATCACCTTTCTAGGCTTGAGAATCCACGTCACAAAGAAATAGATGAAGCTGAAATAAACGACTCGTTTCTTGAAGAACAACTCTTAGTCATATCTGATTCTGAGGTACCTTGGTTTGCTGACATTGCAAATTACTTAGCTACTAACATAACCACAAAAGGGTTGGCACATCAGCAAAAGAAGCGATTCTTTACTAATGTGAAAAATTACTTTTGGGAAGACCCTCTTCTTTTCCATATGTGTGCAGACCAAGTCATTCGAAGAAGTGTTACAACGACTGAAGCAATCAAGATCTTGGAACACTGCTATTCAGGACCAATAGGAGGACATTACAGTGGAACCAAGACCGCCCATAAAATACTCGAATCAGGTTTTTATTGGCCCACATTATTTAAAGAAGCTAGCAGGTATGCTACTTCTTGTGATAAATGTCAACGAACATGTAATATCTCTAAACGTGATGAAATGCCTCAAACATATATGCTTGAATGTGAAATATTCGATGTGTGGGGCATCGATTTCATGGGTCCATCCTTAGCTCATTCGGAAATAAATACATTTTAGTAGCAGTCGATTACATGTCTAAATGGGTAGAAGCCCAAGCCTTACCTACTAATGATGCTAGAATGGTAGTGAGATTCCTTCAAAAACTTTTTTCTCGATTTGGAACACCAAGAGCAATTATCAGTTATTGGGGAACTCATTTCTACAATACTCAGCTTGAGAAAGTTTTATAGAAATATGGAGTGTACCATAGAACAGCTACCCCTTACCACCCTCAAACCAGTAGACAAGTTGAAGTAGCTAATAGAGAGTTAAAATGTATCTTAGAGAAACCGTACGAGTAAATAGAAAAGATTGGGCAATAAAAGTAGATGACGCTTTATGGGCTTATAGAGCTGCCTTTAAAACTCCCACAGGAACATCTCCTTATAGACTCATTTATGGGAAAAGTTGTCATTTATCCTTTGAGCTAGAATATAAAGCGTTTTGGGCCATCAAATTTCTAAACCTCGACCCTGATCTTGTAGGTGAAAAGAGACTCATGCAACTAAACAAGTTGGACGAAGGGCGTTACAATGCATATGAAAACTCACGCTTATACAAGGAAACCACAAAGCGACAACACGATGCTCGTTTGAAGCAACATAAACAATTTAAACCTGGCGATCTCGTTTTGCTTTACAACTCAAGGCTTAAATTATTCCATGGAAAGCTAAAATCGAGATGGTCAGGCCTATTCATAGTTCAAAATGTTCTTCCCTACGACACAATTGAGGTAACACATCTAACTCAAGGCACTTTCAAGGTAAACGGCCATTGACTAAAACTATATTATGGTGATGACTTTAAGAATGGTAGAGAGGAGCTTAGGCTCCGCAATCCCTCATAAAGGTGCATGTAAGGTAAGTCGAGCTTAGACTCTAAAATAAGCGCTTCTCGGGAGGCAACTCGAGCAATAACAATTTTGATTTTCTTAAATTCATAACTAACTCCTTAAAACGTAGATTTCCCAGAACCACACGACTAGGCACACGGGCGTGTCTAAGGCCGTGGACACCCCACAATTCAAAACACGGTCGTGAGCCACGACTGTGTAAAAACAGAGCTAACACGGGGTCTGACAAATTGCCACGGCTGTGCAATACTACCGTGGCCAAACCTATCAATTCATACACGGGCGTGCGCCCAGACACAGCCGTGGGAGAAGCGAACACCAAAAGACATGACCGTCTTATATGGTCATGTGTCCTAACACGCTCGTGCCAATAAGCCGTGGGCAAAACTGAGAAATCAACACGGTCGTAGGACACGCCCGTACCAACCAACCGTAGTTACACCAATAGTCTACGGAACACACGGACCAACCCAAGGGCACACGGGCGTGTGCCATAGCCGTAGGGCCAAATCCCTATTACTTAATTTTAATTCTCATTTTCTTTACTTTATATTTCTCCATTTTTCCTTTTATTTTGCACTTTAATTTTTATCGAGTAATACTTGAATTTTACACACAGTTGTGCTTATTCTTTTCAGTCACCCAGAATCATGAACTTCAAGTACTCCTTTCTCATATTCAGCCTTCACTATTCAACGAATTCATCCAATATTCAGAGAGTTTCACTTCTCTCCCTATCTTATGATTTTATGCTTCTATTTTCACTAACTTTATCTTTGAACATTGAGGGCAATGTACATCTTAAGTGTGGGGGGAATTCACTTTCATTCTTTGCATTTTCCTCGAACCCCTAATGTAACGACCCAAAATTCTCGGGTACCAGAAAAACGAGTCGTAGGGCCTCCGTCTTAGGAAAATAAGTCCGTAAGTATTTATTAAAAATATTTATAAGGTTAGTTATAAGTTGAATTAAATTTTGGTGAAGTGAATTTAGTTTAATTAGAAATAATTAGTAAAAAGGACTAAATTGAATGGAAGGTAAAAGTTTAATTATAGAATATAAAATTGTTAAGGGATTGAATTAGTAATTAAATTAAAGAATTGACATGTGTGAATGATGGATAAATACATGTGTATTAATTTTATAGGTACAATTGTGTGTTATGTGTTTTTACTTAATTATTAAGTAAATATTATTAATTATTTATTTGTTATAATTATTATTAAATTGTGTAAATGATTTTTATTAAATTGTTGTGATAAATACAAGTGTATGGCAAGGATTTGTGCATGTGTCATAATATATATGTATACAAATGTAATTTATATATTGGTTATTATATTAGATATTTATAAAATTAATAAAAGAAAACAAATAAAAGAAATAAAGAATAAAACAAAAGAAAAAGAACATAGAAAAGTTACAGAGAAGAAACGTGAAAGGGAAAGAAAGAAAGAAAGAAAGAAGAAAAAAGGGAAATTGAAGGATTAAAGCTTGGGAATTAATTTGGTAAGTCAATTAAGTCCATTTCTTTGTAATTTTGATGTTTTTGAAGCTCTAGAGATAGATTCTCTTGAATTTATGTGAAAATATTAGAAAATAATGGAAGTTTGATTTGGGTTTATGTTAAGGAAATGGTGGAATTAGGGATTAATTTGATAGAATTGTGAATTTGAATTGAATTAGGGACTTAAATGTAAACTAGGCTATAAGTTTTGAGTTTTAGGGACTAATTTGAAAGAAATTCAAAATTATGGAAAAATGATGAGAATTTGATAGTTATATGAAAGTTTTAATGGAAATTGAATAAGAAAATGAGATAAATTGCTAAAGAAGAGAAGATGACAAAGTTTAGGACATAAGTGGGAATATGATAAAAGTTATATGGAAAATTTGGAAATTGTATAAATTATGTATATTATTAATTAATTGTAAATTTGCTAATTTTCGTAGCAAACAAGGAAACTGAGCCATCGAATACGAAAGGAAAGGAAAAAGTGGTCGAGGAGTAGCTCGAGAAAAATATCGGTTTGTATTATCATAATTTGAATTATTTCTTATTATGTGCTTAATTTATTTGATATATGTGCATGGGAATGGAATTGAATTTAGTAGTGTTAAATAAATTGAATGTGATTGGACATGGTTGATGAATACATAGGTGTATGTGAGATTGAATTATATGATGGTATTGAATTTGAATGATTTTGATTTATTGAAAATGGAAATGAAATGAAAATATGTGAAAATGTGAAATTGAAGCAAGTTATGCTTGAATTGCAAAATATGTGAGAAAATGTGGCCAAATAGCAAATGATGTGAATTTGATTGAAATTACGAGAAAGTAATTGAAATTGATATGTGTTTCCAAGACCCTATTAACTAGTCGGGCTTAGTGGATATAGTTGGCATGCCATAGGATTGGAAGTGTTTAGGGTTACTTCGACCTCGAGTCGATGAGACACTTGGAGTGTCATATTGCTTCGGGTAGATTCGATGAGGTACTGGGTACCACTTTACTTCGGCTAGGCCGATGAGACACTGGGTGTCAACTTTGCTTTGAACTATCCGATAAGGCACTGGGTGCCAATATGGTGTGTTTGGTTGGATCCGTGTATCCGCCAAAATCCGAGTCATGTTAATAGGGGTAATTAAATGAAATGAGAAAATCGATTGAAATTGTTCGTTTAAATTATTGAATGAAAGTGAAAATGATGATATGATATGAAATAAGAAATGAAATTGTGCTATGAGATTTAATACTTGAACCAAAGTTCTTGAATGGTCATTATTGAATATGTATATGTGTAAGTGGAAAGTGGACTAAAGATTCATGAAGTGTTCATGTTTAAAATGTGAATTGAATGTTTCTATGTGATTGAAGAAATGGTGAACCAAATATGGAAATATGGTAGCTTGGTGTTCAACTATGTGCATGATTGTGTAGGATATGATATATTGTTATTGTTTAATTCGAAATATGATAATACCACTGAGTATTTTCAATACTCAGCGTACGGTTGTTTTCCGTGCGCAGGTTAGGTAAAGTTGAGGTTCCATCAAGCATCCAAGTCAATCCCGATCTCAGCTCAAATTAGTGGTGATGTATCCATCTTTCGATATTGTGGCATGTATTAGGTTAATATTTGTCACTTGTATAAATATTTAATATTTTGGGTGTAAATATAGTGTATAACTGAGAAGTTTTAGAAATGAATGAATGAGTTTTTACTAAGTTTGAAATTGATTTGAATGATTTTTGATTGTCATTTATAGGCCAATTAATTGGGTATGTATTTGGTATGTTAGTGGGTAAAAATAGCTTGAAATTAGTGAAACATGCAGTTTTCACACGGCCAAAACACATGGGCGTGTGCCTTGGCCGTGTGGAGGAAGTCAGTAGCTTCCACGGGCAAGTCACACGGCCGTGTGTGGCAAGTTAGTCTGCCCACGGCCTGGCCCCACGGCCATGTGATTCCACACAGGCTGTCCACACGGGCATGTCCCAATCCACACGGGCATGTGCCCCTGTTTTCTATGAAAAATGTTTAAAGTTCCCGGTTTGATCCCGATTCAATTTCTAAACTTATTTTGGGCCCCGTAGGCCTATATTAAGGTCTAATTGATGGAAATTAGAGGGTTTTAATTGAAACTCAAATTTATACCTCGTTTTATTTCGTAAGTTAGTGTATGGTTCTGGTAATACCTCGTGACCCTATTCCGGCGACGGTGTGGGTTTAGGGGGTGTTACAATTTGTTGGTATCAGAGCTATAGGTTTAGCCGATTCTCGGACTGAATTGAGTTTGTAAGTGGGTCTAGAAGTACATGCCATATTCAAGTTAAAGTTGAGTCGGGATTTTTGGATGCTAATCTGTTTAATTGTTTCTGTTTTATAGATTAAAAATGTCGGATGATCAATCGATTGATTTGAACGAAAGTGTGTCAGCTACACCTAGTGTGAACCCGTTTATAGATCACCCTCCCGATGTAGAAAGAGAAAACATTAGGGAGAGAGATGAAAAAGGTAGAAATGAATCTGACTTATTAAGAGTCTTAGTTGACACTCTTCAGCGAGTAGTGGAAATTGTACCTGCTGCCACGTCTATGCCTATTCCTAGACAGGCCCCTATTAGAGAATTAAGAAAGTACGGTGCCACGGAATTTTCGGGTCTGAAAGGTGTTGATCCATCCATAGCTAAAAACTGGATCAAAGCAACAAAAAGAGTTTTACAACAGTTAGAGTGTACTCCACATGAAAGCTTGTTGTGTACTGTATCTTTATTACAGGGTGAAGCATACTTATGGTGGGAATCTGTGATTCGACACTTGCCTACTGATCAAGTAACATGGGATTTGTTTCAGAGAGAATTCCAAAAGAAGTACATTGGGGAAATATACATTGAAGACAAGAAGCAAGAGCTCTTGACGTTGGAACAAGGCAATATGTCGGTAATAGACTATGAGAGGGAGTTTTCAAGACTTAGCCGATATGCTTCAGAGTATATTCCGACTGAAAATGATAGTTGTAAAAGATTTTTACGGGGATTAAGAGATGAAATAAAGGTGCTATTGGTATCTCAGCGAATTACTGAATTTGTTGACTTAATTGAGCGGGCCAAAATGGTAGAACAAGTCTTGGGGCTCGATAAAAAGTCTGAACCTTCTAAGCCAGTTGGGAAACGTGTGGGAACGACAAGTTCAAACCCTTCATCGAAACGATTCAGAGATTCTCGAAGCAGATGGAAATCTAGTTTCATATCGGATAGAGGAGGAAAGAGCCAAGGAAAATAAACCACAGTGTCCACCGGCAGTGTAAGAGGTCTATCCCGAGATGTGGTCATTCCAGATTGTGAGCATTGCGGAAAGAAACATAAGGGTGAATGCTGGAAATTAGTTGGGGGCTATTTCTGATGTGGATCTAAAGAC
This sequence comes from Gossypium stocksii, assembly GCA_020496765.1. Lineage (NCBI taxonomy): Eukaryota > Viridiplantae > Streptophyta > Magnoliopsida > Malvales > Malvaceae > Gossypium > Gossypium stocksii. The sequence continues at coordinate 115,583,911 of CM035624.1, forward strand.
CATTTTATCAGAGATTGTCCTAAAGCCGATAGTACCACACCCGTTACATCACAGAGATCAGGCTCTACAATGAGAGGTAGAGGATCGGGTAGAGGTAGTTCCGTATCTCGAGGAAGTGGTGTTAGGAGAAATAGTGACATTGTTACTCAACAATCTGAAGCTCGAGTACCAGCTAGAGCATATGTGGTCCGAACTCGAGAAGAGACAGATGCGCATGATGTTGTAACAGGTATATTTTTATACATTCTGAGCCCGTTTATGCTATAATTGATCCTGGATCTTCGCATTCATATGTTAGCTCGAAACTAGTTGAATTGGGAAAATTGAAACATGAAACATCTAGAATGTCAATAGAGGGGTCAAGTCCGTTAGGACAAACGGTGTTAGTGAATCAAATATGTCTGAGATGCCCATTAGAAATTCAGGATAGAACTTTTCCGGTTAATTTATTGATTATGCCATTTGGAGACTTTGATGTAATATTGGGTATGGATTGGTTATCCGAACATGGTGTGATTTTGGACTGTTATAAAAAGAAGTTCAATATTCAGACTAGTAGCGGAGACAGTATTGAGGTGAAAGGTATTCGAAATAGTGGGCCAACACGTGTTATTTCAGCAATAAAGGCTAACAAGTTGTTACAGCAGGGTTGTACAGCGTATTTGGCCTATGTTATTAATTCAGATTCAGTTAGAAGTCAATGTAGTAAAATCCGAACAGTTTGCGAGTTTTCTGATGTATTTCTTGAAGAATTACCGGGTTTGCCACCAGACAGAGAAGTTGAGTTTGCTATAGAGGTTTATCCAGGTACTGCTCCAATTTCTATTCCTCCGTACCGTATGTCGCCTACAGAATTGAAGGAGTTAAAGGTGCAATTGCAAGATTTGTTAGATCGTGGTTTTATTCGGCTGAGTATTTCACCGTGGGGAGCTCCAGTTTTATTTGTTAAGAAGAAAGATGGTTCAATGCGACTTTGTATTGATTATAGACAGTTGAATAAAGTGACAATCGAGAACAAATATCCCCTTCCTCGCATTGATGATTTATTTGATCAATTGAAAGGAGCTTCGATGTTTTCAAAGATTGATTTAAGATCCGGCTACTATCAGTTGAAAGTAAAAGAATGCGATGTACCAAAGACAGCTTTTCGTACAAGGTATGGCCATTATGAATTTTTAGTAATGCCATTCGGATTGACTAATGCCCCAGCTGCTTTCATGGATCTGATGAACCGCATATTTCAGCCATATTTAGATCAGTTTGTTGTGGTTTTTATTGATGATATATTGGTATATTCTAAGTCAGAAACAGAGCATGATCATTATCTCAGAATAGTGCTACAAATTTTGCGAGAAAAGCGATTGTATGGGAAATTGAGTAAATGTGAATTATGGTTATCGGAAGTTGTATTTTTGGGACATGTGGTATCGGCAGATGGAATTAGAGTTGATCCGAAAAAGATAGAGGCCATAATTCAGTGGAAAGCTACGAAGAATGTATCTGAGGTACGTAGTTTCCTTGGTTTGGCTGGGTATTATAGAAGATTTGTGAATGGATTTTCAAAAATAGCTTTGCCTATGACTAAATTGCTACAGAAGAATGTTTCTTTTGTTTGGGATGATCAATGTCAGAAAAGTTTTGAGATGTTGAAACAGATGTTGACTGAAGCACCAGTTCTGACTTTACCAGAATCGGGAAAGGATTTTACTGTATACAGTGATGCTTCTCTAAGTGGTTTAGGTTGTGTACTTATGCAAGATGGAAAGGTTATTGCCTATGCTTCTCGACAGTTAAAGCCACATGAGCGTAACTATTCGACTCACGATTTGGAGCTTGCGGCTGTGATTTTCACATTGAAGATTTGGAGGCACTATCTTTGTGGTGAGAAATGCTACATTTACACAGATCATAAAAGTTTAAAATACCTCCTCTCCCAAAAAGAATTGAATTTGAGACAGAGACGATGGATCGAGCTTCTGAAAGATTATGATTGTGTTATAGATTACCATCCGGGAAAAGCTAATGTAGTAGCCGATGCATTGAGTAGAAAAGCAGCAATTGAGTTGAGAGCAATGTTTGCACAGCTCAGTATCACTGATGATGGAAGTCTATTGGCCGAGTTGAAAATAAAGCCGATAATGTTTGATCATATCAAAGTAGCTCAGTTGGAAGATGAAAAGTTTATGAAGAAAAGAGAGATGATACAGAGTGGAACGGTAGAAAATTTCAGCATTGATACTCATGGATGCTTGAGGTACCGAGATCGAGTATGTGTTCCAGCTAAATCTAAATTGAAAGAGTTAATACTCCGAGAGGCACACGATGGTTCATTTGCTTTACACCCGGGAAGTACAAAAATTTATCGTAATCTACGAGATTTGTATTGGTGGCCTGGGATGAAAAGAGACATAGTTGAATATGTTGGAAAATGTCTTACATGTCAGCGAGTAAAGGCGGAACATCAGGTACCGACAGGTTTGCTACAGCCTATTAGTATTCGTGAGTGGAAATGAGACCGTATCACGATGGATTTTGTTTCGGGACTACCGTTGTCAGCAAGTAAAAAGAATGCTATTTGGGTGATAGTTGATAGACTTACCAAATCAGCTCATTTTATAGCAGTCAGAACAGATTGGTCGTTGCAAAAACTTGCTGAGGTATACATTCGGGAAATTGTTAGATTACATGGTATTCCGTCATCGATAATTTCAGATCGAGGTCCTCGGTTTACATCAAGATTTTGGAGACAGTTACATGAGTCGTTGGGTACACGACTTAATTTCAGTACAGCATTTCATCCACAAACAGACGGACAATCTGAACGAGTAATTCAGATTTTAGAAGATATGCTTCGAGCTTGCATCATTGAATTTAAATCAGGTTGGGAACGTTATTTGCCTTTAGCTGAATTTGTGTATAATAATAGTTTCCAATCAAGTATTCAGATGGCTCCGTATGAAGCATTGTATGGTCGACGATGTAGATCACCTGTGTGTTGGACAGAACTGAATGAAAGAAAAGTGATTGGGCTGGAATTGATTCAAGAAACCGAAGAAACAGTCAAGAAGATTCAAGGAAGATTAAAAGCAGCTTTTGATAGACAGAAATCTTATGCTGATTTGAAACGACGGGATATTGAGTATTCAATTGGGGACAAAGTATTTCTTAAAGTTTCTCCATGGAAGAAAGTGTTGAGATTTGGCCGGAAAGGTAAATTAAGTCCTCGTTATATTGGGCCATATGAAATAGTGGAAAGAATTGGACCGGTAGCTTATCGGTTGGCTTTACCTCCGGAATTGCAAAAGATACACGACGTTTTTCATGTTTCGATGCTTTGAAGGTATAGATCGGATCCTTCTCATATTATTCCTATTGAAGATATTGAAATTCGATCTGATATGACTTATGAAGAAGAACCAGTTAAGATTTTAGCACGGGAAGTGAAAGAATTGAGAAATAAACGAGTTCCTCTAGTGAAAGTGCTATGGAGAAGTCATAAAATGGAAGAAGCAACATGGGAACCGGAAGAAACTATAAGAGCTCAGTACCCCCATCTATTCTCAGGTAAATTTCGGGGACGAAATTTTTTTAGGGGGGAGAGAAATGTAATGACCCAAAATTCCCGGGTACTAGAAAAACGAGTCGTAGGGCCTCCGTCTTAGGAAAATAAGTCCGTAAGTATTTATTAAAAATATTTATAAGGTTAGTTATAAGTTGAATTAAATTTTGGTGAAGTGAATTTAGTTTAATTAGAAATAATTAGTAAAAAGGACTAAATTGAATGGAAGGTAAAAGTTTAATTATAGAATATAAAATTGTTAAGGGATTGAATTAGTAATTAAATTAAAGAATTGACATGTGTGAATGATGGATAAATACATGTGTATTAATTTTATTGGTACAATTGTGTGTTATGTGTATTTACTTAATTATTAAGTAAATATTATTAATTATTTATTTGTTATAATTATTATTAAATTGTGTAAATGATTTTTATTAAATTGTTGTGATAAATACAAGTGTATGGCAAGGATTTGTGCATGTGTCATAATATATATGTATACAAATGTAATTTATATATTGGTTATTATATTAGATATTTATAATAATTAATTAAAGAAAACAAATAAAAGAAATAAAGAATAAAACAAAAGAAAAAGAACATAGAAAAGTTACAGAGAAGAAACGTGAAAGGGAAAGAAAGAAAGAAAGAAAGAAGAAAAAAGGGAAATTGAAGGATTAAAGCTTGGGAATTAATTTGGTAAGTCAATTAAGTCCATTTCTTTGTAATTTTGATGTTTTTGAAGCTCTAGAGATAGATTCTCTTGAATTTATATGAAAATATTAGAAAATAATGGAAGTTTGATTTGGGTTTATGTTAAGGAAATGGTGGAATTAGGGATTAATTTGATAGAATTGTGAATTTGAATTGAATTAGGGACTTAAATGTAAACTAGGCTATAAGTTTTGAGTTTTAGGGACTAATTTGAAAGAAATTCGAAATTATGGAAAAATGATGAGAATTTGATAGTTATATGAAAGTTTTAATGGAAATTGAATAAGAAAATGAGATAAATTGCTAAAGAAGAGAAGATGACAAAGTTTAGGACATAAGTGGGAATATGATAAAAGTTATATGGAAAATTTGGAAATTGTATAAATTATGTATATTATTAATTAATTGTAAATTTGCTAATTTTCATAGCAAACAAGGAAACCGAGCCATCAAATACGAAAGGAAAGGAAATAGTGGTCGAGGAGTAGCTCGAGAAAAATATCGGTTTGTATTATCATAATTTGAATTATTTCTTATTATGTGCTTAATTTATTTGATATATGTGCATGGGAATGGAATTGAATTTAGTAGTGTTAAATAAATTGAATGTGATTGGACATGGTTGATGAATACATAAGTGTATGTGAGATTGAATTATATGATGGTATTGAATTTGAATGATTTTGATTTATTGAAAATGGAAATGAAATGAAAATATGTGAAAATGTGAAATTGAAGCAAGTTATGCTTGAATTGCAAAATATGTGAGAAAATGTGGCCAAATAGCAAATGATGTGAATTTGATTGAAATTACGAGAAAGTAATTGAAATTGATATGTGTTTCCGAGACCCTATTAACTAGTCGGGCTTAGTGGATATAGTTGGCATGCCATAGGATTGGAAGTGTTCAGGGTTACTTCGACCTCGAGTCGATGAGACACTTGGAGTGTCATATTGCTTCGGGTAGATTCGATGAGGTACTGGGTACCACTTTACTTCGGCTAGGCCGATGAGACACTGGGTGTCAACTTTGTTTCGAACTATCCGATGAGGCACTGGGTGCCAATATGGTGTGTTTGGTTGGATCCGTGTATCCGCCAAAGTCCGAGTCATGTTAATAGGGGTAATTAAGTGAAATGAGAAAATCGATTGAAATTGTTCGTTTAAATTATTGAATGAAAGTGAAAATGATGATATGATATGAAATAAGAAATGAAATTGTGCTATGAGATTTAATACTTGAACCAAAGTTCTTGAATGGTCATTATTGAATATGTATATGTGTAAGTGGAAAGTGGACTAAAGATTCATGAAGTGTTCATGTTTAAAATGTGAATTGAATGTTTCTATGTGATTGAAGAAATGGTGAACCAAATATGGAAATATGGTAGCTTGGTGTTCAACTATGTGCATGATTGTGTAGGATATGATATATTGTTATTGTTTAATTCGAATTATGATAATACCACTGAGTATTTTCAATACTCAGCGTACGGTTGTTTTCCGTGCGCAGGTTAGGTAAAGTTGAGGTTCCATCAAGCATCCAAGTCAATCCCGATCTCAGCTCAAATTAGTGGTGATGTATCCATCTTTCGATATTGTGGCATGTACTAGGTTAATATTTGTTACTTGTATATATATTTAATATTTTGGGTGTAAATATGGTGTATAAACTCTGAGAAGTTTTAGAAATAAATGAATGAGTTTTTACTAAGTTTGAAATTGATTTGAATGATTTTGATTGTCATTTATAGGCCAATTAATTGGGTATGTATTTGGTATGTTAGTGGGTAAAAATAGCTTGAAATTAGTGAAACATGCAGTTTTCACACGGCCAAAACACATGGGCATGTGCCTTGGCCGTGTGGGGGAAGTCAGTAGCTTCCACGGGCAAGTCACACGGCCGTGTGTGGCAAGTTAGTCTGCCCACAGCCTGGCCCCACGGCCATGTGATTCCACACGGGCTGTCCACACGGGCATGTCCCAATCCACACGGGCATGTGCCCCTGTTTTCTATGAAAAATGTTTAAAGTTCCCGGTTTGATCCCGATTCAATTTCTAAACTTATTTTGGGCCCCGTAGGCCTATATTAAGGTCTAATTGATGGAAATTAGAGGGTCTTAATTGAAACTCAAATTTATACCTCGTTTTATTTCGTAAGTTAGTGTATGGTTCCGGTAATACCTCGTGACCCTGTTCCGGCGACGGTGTGGGGTTAGGGGGTGTTACACCTAAAATTTTATTGCCACTAACTTTTTGCATTGTTCTCAAATCCCAAATTCTCACTTTCACTCTCTCTATTATTCTCAATCCCCTATTAAAATAAATTCTGATTGATTTATGATTTTTATTGATATGTTGTGAATTAAGACATAGGTACTTATGCTTTGATTATTCAAACTTTAAGACATTAGAGAATCAAGCGTGGTAAGTTGAAATTTTTGAGAATTTAAATTGTTCTAGGTTATTTTCCCCAATTTTAAGTGCTATCTTGAAATTTGAAATTCGCAGGATTGGCATCAAAAGCCATAATTCTGGTGATATTTTTGAGCCTTTTGAGCATACATCCTTTTGTGCTCACTTTTATTGTTGCTTTGAGTGAGTCAATGTTGATCTGTTATTCTACAACTTGCTTCGATTATACATGTCAAGACCACATCATTGATTTGATATACCGAAATGATAAAGGCACCTAGGCTTTAACCCACTTACTCCATAAAAGCCTACCTTCAAAATTAACCCTAGTGAAACCCATTGAGCCTAACATACCATTCATTGACTTACCTTCAATATTAACCTATAACCTATTTTTTGTTGAATTCCCTCCAATTATTTTGAACCCTATTTTTGTCGAGATTTGAGTTGAATAATTATCTAGCTTTGTTCTCCTTTTCAGCTTGTAAAGTTTATAAATATTTGATTTGTTCTTAAAAAAAACATATGTATATTTCAATTGTAATTCAATGCTTTGCATATTTCCATGTAATTTTTGATCTTTTGTTCTTAAACGATGTTATCCAAAAGAAAAAGGCTTTACTCTAGGAATATGTTTCAGTGATAGAGATTTTTCTAGTTAGATGATTTTTTAATTCAATCTCGATTCTAACCCTTTTTTTCAGCTTGTAACCACACCCCTAACCAAGGCCACGTTACAACCCTTGAGAGACCTTTTGATTGATGTATCATGTCAATACATAGTGGTGGAGATTTGATTTTCCTACAAGCTTATGGTAATAACTTTTGATGTTGACAAATGAGTGCTTAATTTCTGAACCCTAAACACTTCGAGTGGATAGAGTGAATCTTTAGTGAGGATGTCAACTCTTGTTGATTTTGAGTTCAAGGTAATTACCTAGACGAAAGGAGGAAACCTATGTTTCTATGATAAAATTCTCAACTTAGATTGTTTGAGACTTTAATTTTCTTTCGGTTGAATTTTCAATGTATGATTACTTATGGATTAGTTTGAAACATTATTGATAAGGATTATAAGTTGAGAAGAATTATTTTTTTAATTATAAGTTGAGATTTTGCTTGAGGACAAGCAAAAGCTTAAGTGTGGGGGTATTTGATAAACCGTAAATTATACATATTTTTACCTCATGCTTAGCCTATTTTTGGATGAATTATTCCTTGATTTGTGGAATTTGATGCTCCTAAAACCTTTAATTTCATGATTTATACTTAGGTGAGCTTAGGGGAGTGAAAAGAACAAGAAACAGGTTGAAAACGGAGAAAATGGGCTAAGGTGTGAAAACAACATGGCCTGGAGTTTAGCACCCGGGCAACCCACACGGCCGTGCCACATTAACAGGCTCGAGCATAGCCTAGACTCAATTCACACTGGCGTGGCACACGGGCATGTCCCTTTCATGATGAAGTTCAAGTCACGAGGAAAAGGCTACTTAGAGGCTAAGAAAGACATTCTAAACTCTATATAAAGACGCTAGGAGGCAACTACAAGGGTGTACAATCTTCCTGCCAAGATGGAGAGCTAAAGGCAGGGAATTACGCGAAGGAAACCCAATTGATCCATCTCAGAAGCCAGGATCTACATCAAGACAGAAGATCTCCCTTCAATCCTTTCAGGAGTTTTGGGTTTCCTTATATTTTGTTATCTTCTTTATCCTGAAATGTTTCTTTTTATAAACATGAACTAAAACCCCAAATATCTAAGGGGGATGAAACCCAAGACGAATCTTGTTATTGTTACCTAAGACAAATCTCAAAGTAATTCTCTCAATTTACTCTTTGTCGTGTCTTTAGTTTAATTTAGAATAGTTTACAACCAAACCCCCTCTTTATTTTTAGGCTAGATAATTTTAAGAAAGTTATTACTAGTACTTTTAGTTCCTTGGATTAAATATTCCGGTCTTGCCACTAGCTATGCTACTATTCGATAGGTGCGCTTGCCTTTTATCATGATAATAGTTAGTTTTTAGGTACAATTAATTTATTACTTCATCACAATCACGAGATCATCAGTCCACCAAGTAGGATAACCTAGAGGACATTACTGATGATGTCCTTCCACCTCACGAGGAGCCACCACTGATCCATCGCCCAGTTCATGCGGTAGCTTTACTTTCTAACATCTTTGAATGCTTGACACGATTTGAGCAGCAGTGTTTTCAATGCTTTGATCACATTGACACTACTCTTTATCAGATTTGTCAGCATCTCCAAATCTCATCACCGCCTCCACCTCACGAACCATTTGAGGATTAAGACCTTCGAGTCCTCTTATCTTTTTCTTTATTTTTCTTTTTCTTTTTCCTTTTATTTTTATTCTTTTTATTTTTATTTTTTAATTTTATTTCTAGGTTTCTTTAGCTTTTTCTTTTTCGTTATTACCATTTCAATTTTTATATTCTAAGAACTTAGTATAATTTATTTTGAACATTTTATATTGGCTATTTCTTAACAAGTAACCATGATAATTTATATTCCCTAAAGTTTTACTGATGCTATCACAGTTACACAGCCTAAAAGCTGAATAATACTCTGTAATATCCAACTCTAATGAGAAAACTCCGCCACGACTGCCGGGTCCTGCTCGACCACGACCATAGCCACCGAAACACCAATTATAATATTTTTTTGGCACAGCACTCGTGGACTAATGATCTATCGTGCATGTGATGATGATAAAGTAATAAAGTGATCGTCCCTAGAATCTAACTATTATCATGATAAAAGGCAAGCACACTTATCGAATAGTAGTATAGTTAGTTGCAAGTCCGGAATTTCGAACTCAAAGGAACCAAAAGTACTAGTAATATCTTCCTTTCTATTATCTAGCCTAGAAAATAAAAGAGAGTTGGTTTAAATTAAAAACTAACTAAACTAAAGACGCAACAAAGAATAACTTTTGGGAAATACTTCGGGAACACTAATCGATTAAGATAATACCCAAGGAAGAATCCACCAGGACTTCACTTGTTATCTAACTCTAAACTAGACGATTTATTCATTCGATTTGATCCGTAGAGATCCCTAAATTATGTTAATATCTCTTTCGAGACTAAGAACAACTAACCGTAGGTTGATTAATTGAAATTTCTTTCTAATTAAAACCCTTAGTGTTGCATTAACTCGATCTATGGATCCCCCTATTGGATTTGACTCTAATCCAGTAGATTTTCGTCGTCCTACATCTAGGATTGCGAGCAACTCCACTTAATTATGTTCAATCTACTCTTAAACAGGGACTTTTGCTCTACTGAATAAGCACATTTGACTTGAATCAATATCTTGAAATATTAACTCAATAATTAAAAAAACAATTAAGAACAAATCAAATATTTATCATATAGTTCAGATAACAATAACAAGATCCGTCTTAGGTTTCATCCCCCTACAGTATTTAGGGGATTTAGTTCATAATAATAAAAGAGAACATCTCAAAATAAGGAAAACAACAAAACATAAAGTAAACCCAAAACTCTTGAGAGAAATTTAGGAAGATCTTCAGTCTTGATGTAGATCCTTGCTTCTGGGATGGATCGATTGGCTTTCCCTGAGTAATTCCTTGCTCTCTAATCTCTGTATCCACTTTAGTCCTCTCCTAGGGTGTTTATATAGACTTTGGAATACCCTTCTTAGCCCCTAAGTAGCTTTTTTCATGTCAAATTGAAACTCGTCACGACAAGGACACGCCCGTGTGGCATGCCCATGTGAATCTAGCCCAGGCTGTGTTCAAGTCTGCTAATTTGGCACGGTCATGTGGTTTACCGATGCAATGAACTCCAAGCCGTGTTAATTTCTCACTTTAGCACATTTTCTCCATTTTTGGCCCGTTCTTTGCTCTTTTCTCTTCCTCATGCTCACCTAAGTATAAAATATGAAATTAAAGGATTAAGGGCATCAAATTCCACAAATTCAATGATAATTCATCCATAAATGTGCCAAATGTGGGATAAAAATGACAACCCTATCCCTTGATCATCTCCTTTATCTCCTCCTTAACTTACTCCACAATTTACCCCCCATCACCTATTCAAATTTGAAGACCAATTCAAACCTCCTCTATGTAGAGTTCGAGTCCAACTCAACCTGTGGCCCAACAAAGTGCAAAATAAATCACCCTTTTTTGAGCAAGGAGGGTTTCGAAACCCAGACCTCCTTGCCTTGCCTATGATGCCACCTCTATGCCCCATATATGGCACCATTTGCAACTCCAACACAAGGCCCTTTGCATCATGACACCCCCAACAATTTACTTAGGCCCTATCAGCTAACATCCAAATTCCCTTAAGCACAAAAATTAAAAATTTGCCAAAGGCTTGGCTTTAACCCAGGCCTTCTAAAGGCCCTCCAAACATACCCTACACATCAATCCAGAACACCCAACAAGCAATTGACATTTTATGCAAAAATTCACAACCCTAAAATTTGAGGCGTTACAACTCTATCCCCTTAAAGAAATTTCGGCCTCAAAATTTACTTGGGAAAAATAAGTGAGGGTATTATTGTCGCATCGCTTCTTTCGGCTCCTACGTAGCTTCCTCTGTATCGTGATTATGCCAGAGCACCTTGACCAAAGGAATAGACTTTCTCTCAGCACCTAACATCACGGTCCAAAATTTGTACCGGTTCTTCCTCGAAAGTCAAATCAGGTTTAACATCAATTTCCTCAACTGGCACTATATGTGAGGGATCAAAACGGTACCGTCTCAGCATGGAGACATGAAAGACATTATGAATTCGGTCTAATTCAGGAGGTAGTTCAAGCTGATATGCTACCGAACCTACCCGTTTTAGAACTCGATAGGGCCTAGTAAACCGGGGACTCAACTTGCCCTTCTTCCCAAATCTTAAAATCTTCTTCCAAGGTGAGATCTTCAGAAATACCAAATCTCCCAAAGAGTACTCAATCTCTTTACTCTTCAAATTGGCATATAACTTCTACCTATTAGATGCTTCTTTTAGTCGATCCCTGATTAGCTTAACCTTGTCCTCAGTATCAGCAACTAACTCTGGCCCCAACACTTGACGCTCCCCCAGATCAATCCAACACGTAGGTGTATGACACCTACGACCATACAACACCTCATATGGTGCCATCTGAATACTTGCATGATAACTGTTGTTGTACGTAAATCCTGCTAATGGCAAGTAATCTTCCCAGCTACCCCGGAAATCGATAACACAACCTCTTAGCATATCCTCTAAAACTTGAATCACCCTTTCTGACTGTCTATTTGTCTAAGGGTGAAAGGCAGTGCTGAAATCCAATCTGGTACCCAAAGCTTCATGTAATTTTTTCTAGAATTGGGATGTAAATCTAGGATCTTTGTCCAAAATGATAGAAACAGGAATCCCATGCAGTCGCACTATCTCAGCCACATACAGCTTAGCCAACTTCTACAGTGAATAATCAGTACGAACCGATATAAAGTGAGTGAATTTTGTCAGTTTGTCCACAATCACCCAAACCGAGTCCTTCTTAGAAGGCGTTAGGGGTAGCCCACTCACAAAATCCATGGTTACCCTTTCCCACTTCTAGAATGGAATCTTGACCGGCTGCAAAAGCCCCGAAGGCAGTTGATGCTCAACTTTCACTTGCAGGCATGTCAAACACTTACCCACAAATTCCATTACCTCGCGCTTAAGTACAGGCCACCAGTACAACTCTCGCAAATCATGATATAACTTATTTCCACCAAGATGCATGGCATAAGGGCTACCATGTGCCTCTCGCAGTATTGACTACCTCAGATCGGAGTCTTTCGGAACACAAACTCCTCCACGAAAACATAACATTTCTTCACTGCTCAGTCTAAATTCAGAAGTCTCGCCATTTTCCACTTGTCGAAACTGAGGAACCAGTGATTCATCTAATAATTGCTTCTCCCTAATTTGCTTAGTCCAGGTCGATCTTACTTACAGTTTAGCCAACAGACTACCATCATCATAAAGACTAAGACGAGTAAACATCACTCTCAGATCAGATACAACCCTATGGCTCAGAGCATCTGCTACCATGTTAGCCTTCCTAGGGTGGTATTCAATTGAGCAATCATAATCCTTAAGCAACTCTATCCATCTTCGTTGCCTAAGGTTCAACTCCTTCTGAGTAAGGAGGTATTTGAGGCTTTTGCGGTCCCTGTAAATGATACACTTCTCCCCATATAAGTAGTGTCTCCAAATCTTAAGTACAAACACAATTGCCGCCAACTCTAAGTCGTGAGTAAGGTAATTCGCCTCTTGGTCAGATAAATCCTCGATCCAAAAGTTCTTGGATTTGTACCTTTAACTCCACCAGCTCTTTCGGTGCCATCCTATACGGGGCGATGGACACCAGAGCCGTTCCAGGTAGTAGATCGATTCCAAACTCGACCTCACAGTTCGGAGGTAACCCAGGGAGTTCAATAGGAAAGACCTCCAGATATTCCTTAACAGTTCTAACATCAGCCACAGAAGGTCATACAGAATTAGAATAGTGATTTTGAAATCACTTCCTGAGGTTTAAGTAAATTATTTAAGTGCTAAATTTTGTGTTTTAGTATTTTTATAAGTATGCCCGAAAATTTTTGTGAGTTAATTTACGCGATTGGAGGCTTAATTGCAAGAAGAACTAAATTGTATAAAGGATAAAAGTTATGATTTATTAGCAATTGGTGTTAAATAGCTAGAGAACCAAAATTAGAGGTCTTTAAAGGGCAATTAGGCCCTTTAAGTTGAGTTGACCGGCCAAGGTGAAGAAAGGATGAGAAAAGTCAAAGAATTAGGTGTATTCGATAACTATAATAGTAAAGTAGTACCTATTTTTGCCTAGTCACCTTTTTCTTCTTCATTTTATCTCTCCTTCCACTAATTGTACAGCCATTTTTGGGGTTTTTAGAAGCAAAAATTTCCAGCAACTTCAAGCTCTCATTTGTAAGTGATTTCTAAGGTTTTTCTTGAATGTTTTTGCATTTTTGGAACCCTTGTAGCATGAGCTACATTTTTAAGGGGTGTTTTGAGCATTTTGGTTGAAAGTACTGAAACTTTCCATCAATGCCTAAGTGATGCTTGCAAGAATTTTTTGAAAGAAAATGAGTTATTGTGGTTAGACAAATAATTAGGTGAAAAAAATTGTATGAAAACACCTAATGAAGGCTTAGTTGAAAAAGTTGTAAAATGAAGAGGCAAAAGTTGATATTAACAGGAAATTGAGGTAGTAATGGGAATAAAATGAGTTGTCTAGGCATGAGAATTGATGAAATTCGATAAAAATTGATTTTCAAGTCTAGGGGCAAAATGGTCAATTTGCCATAGCCAGCACAATGGTCATTTTGCCAATTTGTGAATTTTAGATTGGTTGTATTAAGTTAGGGACTAAATTGACGAATTTTCATCTTTATAGATCAAGATTTGCCCAATCTGACCTTAGACCGTGGGAAAGCCAAGCAAGTCAAATAAACCGGATCAACACCTCCATTTTGTATACCGAGGTAAGTTGTAGATAAATAAGATGACATTCCTCACCTTTATGCATGAAATTATGATATTGACAAAATTGAGAAATTTTATCCATGAGATGTTGATGAGAATATTATTTAATTATAAATTGTTGAATGATGGGCTTTGATCGTGAAAATGATAAATAATATGTGATAGAACCCGTTTGAATAATTAGAATAGAGTTGGGTATTCATGCCTTGTTGATTGGGTGATATGTGTGAGCTAGTGTAAGACATGTCTGGGACATGCATCAGCCTCCCGAAGTACAAGCTAGTGTAAGACCTGTCTGGGACATGGCATCGACACCGATAGATGAGAGCCAGTGTAAGACCTATCTGGGACACAACATCGGCTCAATACCCAATGTCAAAGGCTTAATGAATATCATTTCATATTCTAAATAATTCAACAGGAAAATCCAGAGCTTATGTATGGTTGTGAGATATGGTGGTTATGTCTGTAAGTGGTGCAGGTGCCTAAGTGTGTGCACAAAATGTGACTTCACTAGTATATTATATGATAGTAAAGGAAGAAATTGAGTAAGTTAAGTTGTAGTTATTCTTGATACATGCATCTTTGTAATGAGAGTTATCTTGTTGTTAAATTGTTGTCATTTATCTATTTATGACTTACTAAGCTTTATGCTTACTCCTCTCCTTTCCATTTACTTATAGTGCCACCTAGATGATTTGGGAATCCAAGAATGTCAGAAGCATCGTACGCACTATCCACCGAAGCACTTGGTATTAATATATTTTGTGTTTTTAGTAATGGCATGTATAGGTCAATTGGTTTTTTTTTTTTTTTAAGGCATATTAGTGAGCCAATTGTGTTGGCCATTTATGACATTAAATCTCTTTTGTAAATGGCCATTGGAATTAGCTAAAATGATTACAATTCTAATGAATGAAATGAGAATGAGTCTAAAGAAAAGTTAATGTTGTTTATTGATGTAGTAGTTACTAAATTATGTTCATTGGCTGAGCATTGGAGTCTTAGCACACTTGTACTTGTGTTGGCTTTGTTTCAGGGTGGCAAAAAGGCTTGGTAGATAGCCTACTTTTGTCCATACGGGTAGACACACGGACGTGTGTCTAGGCTGTATGAGACACACAGCCAGCTCACGGGTGTGTAACTAGGCCGTGTGTCCCCTGTAACTTTCATGTTGAAAAATAAAATTAGACAAAATACCACACGGGTTGACGACACGGGCGTGTGTCCCGGCCGTGGGAATGGCACGGCCACTGCACAGACGTGTGGTGTAACCGTGGGAAAAAAACAGAATACCCTTAAGTACTCCACGGGGTCCCAACACGAGCATGTCTAGGCCATGTGGAGGACACGGGCGTACTTCCATCTCACACGGGTGTGTGGCCCTATTTTAAGTAAAAATTTTATAAGTACACGAAGGTTATCGGAACGTTTTCGGGACATACTCGATATATGTTTTGGGCCTCGTAAGCCCATAATAAGTCACTTCGAGAACAAATGAAAAGTTTTAAAAAGTAAAGAAATTTTATAGCTCATATTTAAGTATTTAAGCATGTTTAAGTATGGTAACACCTTGTACCCCGTCCCAGCGTCGGACCAGGGTATAGGGTGTTACAAGCAATGCCTCGCATCCCTTGCAAACCAACTTTTCGGCCCTTAACACTGAGATAACATTAGATATATAATCTCTTCACTCCCCTATCACTACTACCTCCTCATCCTTCAAAGTCTTTAACACCATTCGCTTAACAGCACAATCTAAGTTCACTCGGTGCTTAACGAGTCAATCCATACCCAAGATAAGATCAAATTCTCTGAATGGTAATTCCATTAAATCTACAAGAAAGGTTTTACCTTGTATTTCTAAGGGCACATCTCTAAAAAGTTTGTCTACCCTAACCGAGTGTCCCAGTGGACTAATTACAGATACCTTGCTAGCAGTATTCTAAGATTGCATACCCAACATCCCAGACACAGTACAGGCAACAAACGAGTGTGTAGACCCAATATCTATTAAAGCAATAAGGCATGCTATGAATCAAAAACGTACCGATTATGATGTTAGGGGCATCACCATCCTCTCGGTGACGAGTAGTGTTGACAAAAGCTGGCTGTCGCGCCTCAATATTACCAGTATTTCTGTCCGGTGCTCTACGACCACGTCTATTACTGTTTTCTCCCCTAGCCTGACCACGACCTCTCGGTGGCTGCTGACCACCTCTAACTAGCTGAGTAACCCTCTGATCTACCGCTTGCATCTGTGCCAGCCTCTGAGGGCAATCTCTAACCCGATGACCCCTGGACCCATATCTGAAACATGCCCCACTACCCCTACAACACTCAACCTGATGAGTTTTTCCACAATCAACATGTAACGCCCTGATTTTTGGGATTTTTCGGGTTTTGTGATTTTTGGTAAAATTTTGAAAATTTGGTGTTCTGGATACTGAAATTGTGTTTAAATGTGTTAGTGGCCCTTTGGGAGGCCTAAGCCTAAGTTAAAACCCGGCAGAAATATCAATTTTAGTTTTTAAGTGAAAGGGGACTTGGTTAAGTGAGCCTTGAAGAAAAAGTTAGTAAATGAATACTCAAAGAGGGCCTTGGTAAAGTGGCAAGGTGGCGCCACTAAGTTCCTAAAAAAGGGGCGTGTGGACTGAGTTTAAAGGCCAGAGTTCAAGTCACAAGGTAAGTGTGTTGATACTTTTATTTTTAT
Source organism: Gossypium stocksii (assembly GCA_020496765.1). Taxonomy (NCBI): domain Eukaryota; kingdom Viridiplantae; phylum Streptophyta; class Magnoliopsida; order Malvales; family Malvaceae; genus Gossypium; species Gossypium stocksii. The sequence continues at coordinate 115,600,839 of CM035624.1, forward strand.
GTGCATGTGCCGGGCATATGATAGAGCTTAAATGGAAATTCGGCTGGGGCTTTAGAAAGGTTGGGCTGTGGGTCTGAATCTCCATTAGGGCAAGCTTTATTTTCTATTTGTCTAGCCAAATTAGGGTTAGCCACCTAGAGCCTTCACTTTCATTCTATTCTCTTCTTAGTGTCGCAAAAAGCCGAAAACGCAAAGTTAGATCTCCTGAGTGCTGAATTCTTCCTTCTCTTCTCCTCCCTTCTTCTATTTTCTTTTCTCTTTCTTTTCATCTCTAGCCAAAACATTCCTACCACTCTACTCATCTCCTCTTTCATTCTCATTCTTTTCTAAACCTCTATAGCCGATTGCCATAAAAGCCGAAATCCCGAAAGTTGTTTCTTGTGCCGATTTCTTCTAGCCAAAATCCTCCTATTTCTTCACCTCTTTTGGCTGATTTTCATATCCTCTAAACTCCAACCCCTATCGACAACACCACTGCAAAACCACCACACCAAATCATCTTCCTCTTCACAGTTCTAAAAGCTAAAAACACCATAGTTTTTAGGGACATAGCCGAATTTTAGATCTCTAAGATTCGAAATCTGCTAAGTGGTTAGGGGCTAAATCTGTATCAGATCTGAGTAGAGGAATTGCCTTGATTAAGGAAAACCTGTGGTAAGTACTCGACATCTCAGATCTACTCGTTACCTTTGGATTTAAGAAAAGCCCAAATCCTTAAACTCTTTAGGGAGGTTGTCGAATGTGATGATAGGTAAAGACAGCTCTTTTAATTGGTTTTATGTGTACTTGTTGTGGAAAGGGCGATCTAGCAAGGAGCATAGGAGGCCTGGATCTTTGGAACGATCGAATTTAGATCTGGTCATTAGCTTCGGCAAAGGTAAGTGTATAAGAGACTAAGGTTATGGTGGCCGAATATGTATGTGGGGGTAGTAGTGGTTATTCGATTTGATATTTAGATGTTAACGTGATCTAAATAAATGTAGGATTGTTTTGGAATAGATCTTGTCGTTGGTCGTCGCAAATCAGGTGTGTATCAAACACCCTTCCTAGTCTAAATCGGCAAAAGCCAAAAAATCAAAATACCGAAACTCCGGCATTTCGTGGGCTTGTGAGCGCGTGAACGCTCATGGGTCGGTTGGAAATCATTGGATCTGTATTCTCAAGTGGTAAGATGGTTGAGGGCGCAATTTCGTGCACCTCGGTAAATTTGGGCATCCATGGGCTGAAATTGGGCCCAATGGGCTTACGGGCCCAAATGGGTAAAAGTAAGCAGTAAGTGTGTTCTGATACTCTGTAGGTTAAGACTGTTAAGCTAGACTCAGAAGTTAGGCTAAACGGGTTAAATTAGCTAAATGACACTGTAAAGCCCATTAGGGGTTTTAGGGCCCAATGACGGTAATATGCTGAAATGGATTAAATTAACTACTGAGATAAAAGTTAGACTATTACTGATTAAAATGTGCATGAAACCCTAAAAACTGATAAAATTACTGAAATACCCTGTAAGGGTGAGAAATTACTATTTTACCCCTAGGTGCAAAATGACCGTTATACCCCTAGGGCTAAATCTGACTGAAATGCATGTTTTACTGTATGCCATATCATGATTATCTATTGCATGGGTTTTGGGATTGATGATGGAGGAAGTGCAAGTGGCATTGCCACGATTTCTGTTTTCTGAAAAAGGCTTTACCTCGTACTAATATCTGAAAAAGGGCTTGGCCCATTCTGTTTTCCGAAAGAGGCCTTGCCTCGTATTTTTGTTAGTGGCTTGGCCACCTTATCCGAGCAACGATGCTGCATCTGTGGTGTGTAGCGGTTGGGTGGGTCGAGTAGTTTCCCCATAAGGTGTGTTTACGGTTGGTACGGGTGGTGTGTAGCGGTTGGACTTAGGCCGAGTTTGGGCATACATGCATAATCCCTGGTTTGTTCTGAAATGGGCCTATGGGCCGTATTGTTATCTGAAAAGGGCTAAGGCCCAGTATACTATATCTGAATAGGGCTTCGGCCCAGTTATTACTGTGACTGGTTAGGGCTTAGGCCCAGTAGGCTTGAGCTGATTTGGGCTTTGGATGGGCTTCTTTGCACACTGAGTTTACCAAACTCACCCCTTTTCCTTCCATCCTTGCAGGTGAGCCCTAGACGATGGACTTGGAGCTGGGAGGGATTCAGAGTGGCCACGAAGACTGAAATTCTGGTTTAATTAGATTACCTATTTCATTCTTTATTTTATTACTTATTTCAATCGTTTTATTTTTAATTTGGGTTTGTAATAAGGCCGCTTTAAATGTTTTGATTTTGGGTTTTAAATACTTTACTTATAATTTGTTTTAAATGAATAGACTAGGGCTGTTCGAGTTTTCTAAAACAAAACTAATCAATCAAACGTTTTCAAAATCAGTAACGCAACTCAATCGAGTAACGCGTTAAATTTGATAATGAATCTCCTAATAACTGGTAGTGGATAAAACGCTCACCAATTAAACCGAGAATTTCTTTTAAAACATAAATAATGGTTTTGCAAAGTTCACCTTAGTCATAGTAACTAGGTAACATGGTTAGTTGTAGGTGATGTGATACACCAGACTTGGCTGTAACGTCTGGGCCAGGTTTGGGGTGTTACACAACACACATCTACCGTCTAACCATAGTCACCAGAACTGCTTGAAACGGCTCATCAACTCTGGCCTTCTTAACAGGCCTCCCTGAAGTACCTGAGGGCCCTGAATCCCTTTTGAACCTACTTTCTCTCGACTCTGGCACTCTGAGCACTTCACATCTTCAGCTATTTTAGGTTTTTCCACCAAGGCGGCAAAATCACGCTCCCCCTGTGGAGCAATCAGCACTCGCAGTTCATCTCTAAGACAATCTTCAAAACGCACACTACGCTCGTATTTAGTAGCAACAATCCCACTGGCATATCGAGTTAATCATAAAAACTCCACCTCGTACTCGACTACAAACTTGTTCCCCTGGGTCAGACTTAAAAATTCTTTCCTTTGGGCATCGACATAACTCGCCCCGACGTACTTTCCTTGGAAAGTCGTCTTCAAGAGATCCCATGTCAACCGATTAGCCGATGTACCATCTCTCACAGTGAGCCACCATTGGTAGCCCTCGTCATGTAGTAAAGACACTGCTCTCTTCAGCTTCTGCTCCACCAAGCAATCCAGATCGTCCATTATCCGTTATATGGCCTCTAACCAGTACTCGGCCACATTCAAGGCTACGTCAGATACACCCCTAAAATTCTCTGCTCTATTAGCCCGGAGCCACTCAGAAATTGATCCACGGCCCACGGACTGAGTACTTGCTCCAACTACTCTTTCTAACACTCAGAGCATTGCTTGAGACAAGGCATCGTCTCTCACTGCCCGATCATGAGATCCTATCTTATTCGCTGGCGATGCCGGTACCTCCCTAGCAGGCATATGTCTTGACACTGAAGATTCAACCCGAGCACTTCCTCGGCCTCTACCATGGCTCCTTCCGCATGCAGCTCTTGTTCTCATACCAATTTTGCGTATTATCTTATTACGAATTTTATGAATTAGTCCATAATTTTAGTAATTATTAAGGATGTCTTATGCAGAAGGCAGTAATTTAAAGTTTTGTTTTCGCATATAGAAGTCTAGCTACAATTTTCAATCTTCTACAGTTTCCAATTTTTTCCTACAGTCTCAGTTTGTCCTAACTACAGAGTTTCAATACTATCTATAGTAGTTTCTCAGTATCATAGGTCAATCACATACAGTTAAGAATAACAGAGAACTTATAGATTTGGTGTCGGGGACTCGATGTGCCACACTTCCAGTAAACAATTTTTAGAAAATTTCAAAATCTCTATTAGAAAATTATTTCGCCAAAAATTCTAAACAAACCCTGTTCAAAAACCCATATTTTGAGAAAATTTCAAAGGAAACCCTATTAAGAAAAATTTTAAAGAAATCATCCTTTTAAAACAATCTATATCATTAAAAATCAATTTTAGAAAAACATTTTTAAAACCCATACCACAGCTGAGTTTTACAACATGACTCTGATACCACTAAATACAACACCCCAGATTCGGCCTGGACATTATGACTAGATCTACTTTAAAAGTCCTGTTTTAAAGTTTGAACGTTCGAACGAAATCAGGTTAAAACTATTTTTATAAGTTTGAAAATATATTAGTAGAAATTATTGCCATATTCGTTCTGTTTAATTACTTGAAGTTAAGAAAACTCTTAGTTTATTATTGTTTTTGAAAACGTCACGCGTGAATTACTTAAAACCATTGTGATTAGTTTTGAAAACCCGATTAACTACTTTGTCGGTTTGAAGTAATAAAACAGCTCAAATACGTAAACTAAAATAAAATCCTCATAATGGCCTTATTACAAAAATAATTACCAAACTGAAATTAAATAAACCAAAACCCAAAAGTAGAATACGTGTGGCATCTACGAGTCATTCGTAGCTCAAAATCGTCTAAGGTTGGGGGTTACCTGCACATTTAAAATCAAAGGGTGAGTTTGTGAGAACTCAGTGTGTAACTTCCCCAACCAATAACAGAACAGACTGGGTCGAAGCCCTATACAGAAGTAGGTAAGTCTGGCTTTAGCCCTATATAGAAATAGAATGGGCCTAAGCCCAATACAGATACAAAATAGTTCATATATGAAAACCCAACCCAGTTCAACCATCACACCACCCGTACCAACCCATCACACCATGTGGGGAATAACTCGACCCACTCAGCCCACACACCAATGCGCTGCCATGCTACTAAAATCAGATATCGTGGCTGAGCCACCAAAAACAGAGTACGTGGCGAAGCCACTATTCAAAATTACATGGAAGAGCCACTATTATAGATCTTCCTCCTATATCAACCCAACCCATGTAGAATAACATACATCAACATTTATAACATGCATGCAAATTTACAAACATAAATACAGTCACACATATACCAGACAACCTAACTTTAGGGGTATAACAGTCTTTTAAACGCTTAGGGTAAAATGGTAATTTTACCCCTCAAGGTATAGTCATTTTCCCAAGTTTCGGTATCTCGGCACCTAATTCGACCCAATAACAGGTCTAATGTCGCTCTCAGCGAGTCAGAAAGTCTGTTTGGTTAAACAGTGTATACGAGCCCAAAACCCCTATTGGACACTAGTGAGCCCACACACTCGTGTGGCCCACTCAGTCTATTTATACATACGGCATCGCAAATCTCATCATCCAACATGCTAATGATCACTTACCGAGTAATTTACCCCTATGGGCCCGTAAGTCCATTGGGCCTATTTTGGCCTATCGTGGCCCATAACGGCACGAGTGCACGAAATTGCGTACAATGGCCTCAACAGTTTGTTGCCCACAATCTGTGGGCTCGATTCGGCCCACAAGCGTTCGCATGCCCGTAAGGCCTCGAATGCCAATGTTTTGGCAATCCAGCTTTTGCCGCTCTACACTAAAGAAGGGTGTGGTTACACACCTGTAACAACACTGTCGTTGCAAAGCTCCTAGATCAAAGCACCTAAGATTCCCAACGATCCATCATTAGTCACATTGTGATAAATTCAAATCTAAGTATTGAAACTATCTTACGTAATTCATCGCTACTTACCCCGCCTTGCTAGCACCAATACTTTTTATCCTTTGCGAATACCAAAAGAATAGATCGTGCAATCGACGTACATCTGTATTACAATAGGTACTATTAGTCATCCCACAACGGATCTAAGATTTCATCGACAGATAATAGTTCAAGGAATTAAAAAAATGTGGATTAATATTCGGCCAAAACAACCCATCTCTTACCTTTTAACATCAAGCTTGGAATTATCGGTAAAACGATTCAAAAAATAAACTACAAAGAACTATCATCCAAAGGAGGTGCCAAAAGAAGGGTTAGAGGAAAGATAGAGAAAAGCAATTGGCATTTGAAAGAAGAAAAATAAATAAGAAGGGGAAAGGTATAGGTTCGGCTAGAGAAGATTGAGAGTGAAACAATTGAGTTTCGGCCACAACAGAGTGTTTGTATGGGGAGGAAGAAAATGAAATGTTAGAGAATGTAACACCCCAAACCCGGCCCAAACATTATGGCCGAATCCGGCGATGTCACATTGAAGGGTTTATTTCCAAAACAGCTTTGTTGAAAAGTTTAACTTAATTTGAAACGGGTTCAGTAGAAAGTTCACTTGGTTAAAAGCTTAAGTTTATGAGTTGAAAACCCGACTGCACGTGTTTTGTTATATTACAGTGAAAGCCCATGTTTTAAGAAAGCGTTCAAATGTTTATGATGATTTAGAAAGCATATTTAATTTTAGAAATCCATTTGAGTTTGAGAATTCAGCAGTTGTAATAATAGTAAAACCCATTTGTAAAATCGTATCTGAGATACAAGGCCTTATTACATCCCAATGAAAAATAAAGTAATTAAAAGTAAAGTAATGTGAAACTATTAAAAACTTCTAAGTAACTTGCAGTGTGGCTACCTCCGAGTCCTCTCCCACATCGAGCCGTCTACTGAGGGTTACCTGAAACATTAAATAAAAAGGGAGTGAGTTTCGAAACTCAGTGTGTATGACCCTTGGCAAACAAATCAACATGCAATTTATCACAATGGGCCTAAGCCGTATCAATATCGATGGTCTTGGGTCTTATCCCACAACCTCATATCACATCAGTATCACATGAATGCAATACTTCCAACCCAAATCCAACCCTCCACTCCGTTTCCCTTCCAACCCTACACTCCTATGGTGGATATAAATATCAATCCACCCATCCCTACACTCTAGTGGTAGCACTAGTAGCGGCACTACTCAAATGTTGTAGCAAGGCTGCTAATCATATAATGGGCTTAAAGCCACCAGTGGATCCACGGTCATCAAGCGACTATGCGATCCTCACATATCTTCCCCCGTATCATCAAACCCACCCAAGTGCAACATACATCTCATGAATGCAACATACACATTTCCACACATTAAGCACCTAGATGTATTTTAGTCATTTCATTCTACTTTTCTACCCTACAGGGGTATTTTTGTAATTCTACCCTACAGGGGTATTTTCATAATTCTTCCCTACAAGGGTATTTTCATAATTTCTTAACGGTACGGGTTTTAGTTATGAACTTTTGGCCCATCAACAAGCCCTCATTAACTAAAGTGAACAGACACTATGCACCAAGTAGGATTCCAAGAAGAAGAGGTGGGTCACTAGGACCGCTTAAGTACCAAGCCCTCTCTAGATCCAATCCTAGACATGCATATGCCCATTGCTACACTCTAACCTTATGACTTGTCCACAGACATGTTTGATTAATTAATTAAGTGTTGTGCTGCTTAAGAATACATCAGAACTAGGCCTAGAGTCCATTATAAAACCATAGCAAGTCTACATGCTTCCCTAAAATCACATATGGCCTATCAAGCCCAATCATGTCTATATGCCCAATTAGGCCCAATCACGAATATATGGCCCATTAGGCACGATCATATTCAAATCATTCAACCATCAATACCAACTCATCATTTATTATCACTTATCAACTTTTGTCGATTTGGGCTACAAGCCCGTCAGGCCCATTTCACCCGGTTGGCCAAATAATAGCCCGAGACCATGAGATCGCTCTCTTGCCCCGGTAGTCATATCAGTATCTCCACACGAGTGTTCACACGCTCGTGTGGTTGCCAACGCTAACCTTTTAGCTTTTTTGGCATTCCGGCTTTTCAGGATTTCGGCTTTTGCCAATTTGTCGTGTGTGAAATGTATGTACACACCTTATTGGAAATTGGTACTCAAGATTGTCAATCCTATGAATAACTAGCCTCCTCTAATTCTAAGATCTGTACCCACACATATACTATCAAAAGTCAAGTGACTCATATTCCACATAAGTCACCTCTATAAGCCACACTTACATTCGGCCACTTACTAATCCAAAATTGACAACGAGTACACTTACCACTTGCTAGTGATCCTTACCATGTTTGCGATCTCTGAACCCTACCCTTGTTAATATAGGGTTAACAAAAAGAAAGAGTTAGATAGCCCTCCGACTTTTACCAAAATGCACTAAAGGAGGTTTGACTAAGTACTTACCGAATCTAACCTTTGATCTTGCGGCCTAGATTGCTACCGAGTGAGATCTGGCTTTTAAAACTTGATTAAGGGTGGTAGATAAAAGAAATAGATTTTTGATGGAGGAAAACAACAAGGAATCGGTAATTAGATATGGTTATTCGGTCCTAAGAGAGTAAGGATAGTATTCGACTTTTAGAGAAAGAAGAAGAACACAACACCAATAGAAATTTCGGCAAAAGGATGATAGGTTATTAGGCAATGCAAGAAATAGTATGAGAGGGAGAAGAGGATTCGACAACAGGGAGAAGGAAAATAATGACAAAGCAAAGGAACCTTTTAAAGGAATTCGGCAACCCTTTTAAATAACCAAAAGCCAAACTAACTTCTCCCATAGTCTCAATCGGCTCCAACACATCCACTCCTCAATCTCCTATTTTTTTTCTCTATTATCCTTATCTTAAATTTCTCTCCTGAACACTCCGTTTTAGAGTCCACTCCAGCACCACTACCATCCTTCCATGGTACAAAAATAAAGTCCCAAATTCAACACTCTAAGCCTCGAACCTTGGATCTCTTTACCTGATAGTGACGCCACCTATAGCTCTCTAAGTGGCACTACCTTGCCACTGAGCCACAGGCTCATTTGTGTCTTATTTTCCCCTTAATTTTTTTAAAAGGCCTAATACTTCAGACTAGGGTTTCACTAAGGCAAAAATTAAATTTTTCCCTATGGTCTTCCCTATCCTTGAGACTTCAAATAACCCTTGTAATACCTTAAAATTAATATTCTAACAATGCTACCTATATATGCCAACTTCAGCACACAGAATTAAAAGTTTTAGGATTTGGGGCGTTACAACCCTACCCTCTAAAAGAAATTTCAACCTTGAAATTTACCTGATTGAAACAAATGAGGGTATTGTCGCCGCATCGCCTCCTCAGATTCCCATGTAGCCTCCTCGACATTGTGATTACGCCAGAGTACCTGGACCAAAGGGACAGATTTCTTTCTTACTGCCTTAACCTCTTAATCAATTATTTGAACTGGCTCCTCTTCAAAAGTTAGGTCTGGCCTAACCTCGATCTCCTAGACTGACACGATGTGAGAAGGGTCTGAGCGATAACTCCTTAGCATTGATACATGGAACACGTCGTGTATTTGACTCAGTTCAGAAGGTAATTCCAGCTGATAGGCTGATACGTTGAGCATGAAATATGAGCTACAGTCAGATCATGGTCAAGAGTTAGCCTTGTTGTTTAGGAAAGTTAAGACTTTGGGCATTAGGGCGAAAGCGTATTTGTAATCCGTTTTATGTAAAGAATTTTATTTTCTAAATAAAGTTTCCTAAATGAAATTGAATCAGAATTGATATCTTTTTGTATTCATGCATTTGCATTACATCACATCATATGCATTTAAATCCATAGAAAGACCCCAATTAATTGAAGTTATTACAGAGAGAGGGAGAAGGAAAAGTTAATCTGGAAACTAAACGCCGTTACGGTACACACGCCAAGACAAAAAACATGGATCAAAGACTTGAACAATTCCAAAAAGACATGCAAGACCAGTTGCAAGAGTAGTTGGCAAAGATCCAACAAGATATGAGGGAACAAATGATGGAAGCCCAAAGAAATATGGTGGCTTAAATGACTTAGCTACTGAATAGGGCAATGGACAAGGGAAAAGGCCCCATGACTGGTACTAGAGAAGATAATGAGAATTATCCTTTGGGTTTTACCCCACCACATGCACAAACACAACCCGAGGTGTATCCTCGAAGGCCATCTGTCATGATTAGGCCTCAACAAGGACAAGCTGATACTAGAGTGCCCATGAACTTCCAGGTTGGCACAAGATCTAACCTAAGAGATAACCCTGCTAATCCCGTTATGCCTGATTTAGATATAGCGGAGAGGGAAGGGACGAGAATTAAATCCTCAAGGCAGTTAGAGGACTATTGTAGATGGTTGGAAGAAAAGTTCAAGGCCTTGGAAAATGCTGATAATCACCATAGAATTGATGCTAAAAACTTGAGCCTGGTTCCAGATTTGGTGCTTCCTCACAAGTTCAAAATTCCAGAATTTGAGAAATACAATGGGACTAGTTGTTCCGAAGCCCATATTACCATGTTCTGTAGATGGATGACAGGCTATATTAATAATGATCAACTTTTGATCCATTGTTTCCAAGATAGTTTGGTGGGGGCAACGTCCAGGTGGTACAATCAACTGAGCCGTGCAAGGATTAATTCTTGGAGAGACCTTACGTAATCATTTATGAAGCAATACAATCATGTGACAGACATGTGGCCTAACAGAATCACTTTGCAGAATATGGAGAAGAAATCAAATGAAAGCTTCAGGCAATATGCACAAAGATGGAGAGAAGTTGCCATGCAAGTTCAGCCACCACTCCTAGAAAGGAAACTATAATACTATTTATCAATACTTTGAAGGCCCCATTCATTACTCACATGATAAGAAGTACCACCAAGAGTTTTGCAGATATAGTAATGGCGGGAGAAATGATTGAAAATGCCATAAGGGGTGGCAAGATTGAAGCAGGGGAAACTACTAAAAGGTCAGCTCCAAGAAAAAAGAAAAATGAGGTGAATAATACGATCACATACAACAAAAGGTACTCAAAGGCAATTACTGTTACCCAACCAAAAGTAATTACCACTTGGCAATAAGGTTCGGTAAGGCTGGAATCGGGCATAAAGCAAAACTCTAAAAAACTCCAATTTACGCCAATACCAATGATGTATAAGGAGCTATATCAAAGTTTATTTGGCGCACACATGGTGTCCCCATTTTATCTAAAACTGTTACAGCCCCCATATCCCAAATAGTATGATTCAAACGCTTACTGTGACTACTATGCGGGAATACCAGGGCATTTAATAGAAAACTACACTGCCTTCAAAAAGGTAGTCGAGAGACTCATTAAGATGGGGATTGTGAAGTTTGATGATACACCTAGTGCGGAGAACCATTACCTAACCATGGAGATAAGGGGGTAAATGCGATTGGTGAAAATATCGTGAGAAAGATCAAAGAGGATATTGCAAAAATAAAAACCCCGTTGGGAATGGTCTGGTGAGAAATAATAAGAAGAGGATTGATAATATTAGATTCTAAGGAAGGATATGAAGGAATAAGGGACTACTGTGAGTTCCACAAAGCAGAAGGGCATGAGATCCAGGAATGCGTTGAATTCAGGATGTTGGTGCAAAGCCTTATGGACAATAAGGAATTGGAATTTTATGAAGAAGGCTCAGAGGGAGGAAACATATATGCAACAGAAGGAGAGTTGAGAAAGTAAAAAGTCAATTACCCAAGGATCATCATCTCCCAACCAAGAAACACGGAGGGCGGAACACAAATGGCACCAAAGGTCGTAATCTAGAAACCCGTTCCTTCCTTTACAAGGATAACAAAATGGTACCTTGGAATTACAACTATAATGTGATAGTGCTGGGAGGGGGAAACCTAGTTAGCACTTTCAAAGAGGTCCAAAGTAAAGGATCTTACACACATAGTGGAAGGCATTACAACTCGGTAAATGTCAGAACAGAGCCTGTGAAAGCAAAGACCTTGGTAGTTGAGAGAGAGAAAGGGACTGAGGCACTTGTCAATGAACAAGTAAAAGAAGAAGAGGCTAAAGAATTTTTAAAATTCTTGAAGCACAGTGAATACAGCGTGGTAGAGTAGCTGCGCAAACAACCAGGCACATATCAATGCTAGCCTTGCTTTTAAGTTCAGAAGTGCATCGTGAGGTATTGATGAAAGTGCTGAATGAAACTTATGTTACTAAAGATATATCTGTCAACAAACTTGACCGTCTGGTTAGTAATATAAGTGCTGACAACTTTATTTATTTCAGTGATGATGCCACAGCTCTGCACATCACTACCCATTGCAAGGGATACACTCTGCCAAGTGTGTTAATAGATAATGGATTAGCCTTGAATGTCTTACCATTGTCTACGTTGAATAGATTTCCTATAGACAGTTCTCATATGAAAACGTGCTAGAATATAGTGAGAACATTTGGCGGCACTGAGAGAAGGGTGATGGGAAGGATCGACATACCTTTGTTTATTGGACCAAACACGTATGAAGTGGATTTTCTGGTGATGGATATCAAGCCCTCTTACAATTGCTTGTTGGGGAGCCTTGGATACATTCAGCAAGAGCAATACCTTTATCACTACATAAAAAATTGAAGCTAGTAACAGAAGGCCGATTGGTTCCTATAAACGCGGAGGAGGATATCATAGCAACTGTTACTAATGACGAGCCATATTTAGAGGCGAATGAAAAGGAAATTGAATACTCCTTTCAATCTTTTGAATTCGTAAATGCAACATTCATTATGGAAGAAAGTGAGGTTCCAGTTCCTAAGATATCCAGAACCACGAGAATCGGCTTGCAGATGATGGTAGGGAAAGGAGCCTTACCGGGAAAAGAACTTGGTAGACATTTACAATGAGGGATTCAGGTCCCGATGATGAGAGACAAAAGAGATCATTTTGGCTTAGGTTTCAGGCCAGATGTGAAACAAAGTAAAAAAGAGATGGAAAAAAAGTAGGAGAGAAGAAGAGTACGGTTGAGTGGGGAAGAGGTCAAGTGGGAATTGATGATATTCCCTTATATATCTAAGACTTTTGTATTAAGAGGGATAATTCACCCCGAGACAGGATTGTTGAGAAATGAAAATCTTCACATCAATGCCATACATGAAGAAGGAACTGAACGAAGAAATCTATTGGGCATTCGCCCTTATGAGCCTGGAAGCATTTTGAACAATTGGACTATAGAGGAACTTCCCGTAGTTTTTAGAGATTACACAGAGTAATGTTCAGAACACACTTGTTGTTTTAAAGCCTAGAAGCAATAAGATTTCATTTTTGAAATAGGCTCATGTTCAAACATCTTTGTTTTAATAAAATACATCTTTGATAATCAATTCGAGCAAATATCCCTTCATTTTTAAATATCCTTTCGATCTTCTAATTTCCTTCCAAAATTTTTCTTTTGTTATTCTCATTCATACCATGTAAATAATTGTTCTTGAATTCATTTGTTCTTTGTACATTCGTTTGTGCCTACCACAGGTCCCTAGATATCAATGACATGAGCAACGATACTACAGATTCAAAGTTCCTTTTTGAACAAGACATGTGTTTAGAGGAATCTCAGGATTTTGAAGGTGACAGAATTGTGACTTGTCTCTGGATTTGCTAAGAATGGTACAGCAAAAAGAGAAACAAATTTTACCCCATGAAGAGGTGCTAGAGAATGTATTCATAGAGGAGGAAAAGGAAGTGAAATTTGGAACCCACATAACCGAAGAGACGAAGCAAGACCTCGTTGAGTTATTACGGGAATTCAAAGACATCTTTGTATGGTTATACCAAGATATGCCTGGGCTAAGTACTGATATTATAGTGCATCACCTTCCCATAAGAGAAGAATGCAAGCCAGTTCAGCAAAAGCTACGAAGGATGGGGCCTGATGTGGTGTTAAAAATAAAAGAGGAAGTCAAGAAACAGTTCGATGCTGGTTTTCTACAGGTAGTAAAATACTCAAAATGGGTAGCCAACATTGTACCTGTTCCTAAGAAAGATGGAAAGGTTCGGATGTGTGTAGACTATAGAGACTTAAATAAGGCCAGCCCGAAGGACAATTTCCCATTGCCTCATATTGACACGTTAATGGATAATACAGTGGGATACTCACTGTTTTCTTTCATGGATGATTTCTCTAGATACAATCAGATAAAGATGTATCCTAAGGATATGGCTAAAGCTACTTTCATAACATTATGGGGCACCTTTTGCTATAAGGTGATACCGTTCAGGCTAAAGAATGCAGGGGCAACATATCAAAGAGCTATGGTAACCTTATTCCATGACATGATGCATAAAGAAATTGAAGTATATGTTGATGACATGATCGCTAAATCTCGAACAGAAAAAGAACATATCGAAGTTTTGAAGAAGTTGTTCTTAAGATTGAGGAAATTTCAACGAAAGCTTAACCGGGTGAAATGTATCTTTGGAGCTAGGTTAGGAAAGCTACTAGGCTTCGTAGTCAGCGAAAGAGGAATTGAGGTCGACTTAGACAAGGTCAGAGCTATACAAGAATTACCTCCACCGCGTACTCAAAAAGAAGTTCGAGGTTTTCATGGAAGGTTAAATTACATTGCTCGATTTATTTTGCAATTAACTAAGAAATGTGATCCCATATTTCGCCTTCTTAAGAAGCACAACCAAGGCACATAGGATGATGAATGCCAGAGTGCTTTTGACAAAGTCAAACAATATTTTTCAAACGCTCCAGTACTGTCTCCGCCAAATCTAGATAGGCCATTAATACTGTATTTGACAGTGTTCAATAAATCTATGGGATGTGTGCTTGGTCAACATGATGAGTCGGGAAGAAGAGAAAGGGCGATATATTACCTCAGTAAGAAATTCACTGTGTGTGAGATGAGATATTCACCGATTGAGAAGTTGTGTTGTGCCCTGATTTGGACAACTCAGAGATTGAAGCAATATATGCTATATCATACGACTTGGCTAATTTTGAAACTTAACCCATTAACGTATATGATGGAGTCAACTGCTCTGAATGGAAGGATGGCAAGGTGGCAAATTTTGCTTTTTGAATTTGATATAGTCTATGTAAACCAAAAGGCCATAAAAGGGAGCGTAATAGCAGAATTTCTGGCTAGTAAGGCTTTAAAAGATTATCAACCATTGAGCTTTGATTTCCCCAATGAAGAGTGTGGCAACTACTGAAGAGTATCTGTGGAAGCTAAACTTTGATAGAGCGTCAAATGCTGTGGGAAATGGTTGGGGCAGTCTTGGTATCCCCAAGTGGATATCATTATCCATACACATGCAAATTGGATTTTGACTGCACAAATAATATGGCAGAGTATGAAGCATGCATCATGGGAATTCGAGCAGCTGTAGAGCGAAAAATCAGAGTGCTAGAAGTATATGGAGATTTTGCATTGGTAATCTACCAGCTTAAAGGAGAATGGGAGACAAGAGACCCCAAACTGATTGATTACCGAAAAATAGTTTTGGGGTTGATTGAAGAGTTTGATGACATCAC
This sequence comes from Gossypium stocksii, assembly GCA_020496765.1. Classification (NCBI taxonomy): domain Eukaryota; kingdom Viridiplantae; phylum Streptophyta; class Magnoliopsida; order Malvales; family Malvaceae; genus Gossypium; species Gossypium stocksii. The sequence goes on from CM035624.1 coordinate 115,616,061, forward strand.
TTTTAATTATCTCCCACGAGATGAAAACCAGATGGCAGATGTTTTAGCAACTCTAGCTTCCATGATTAAAGTAAACAAACAAGAGGATGTGAGACCTATTCAAATGAGTATTTTTGAGGTTCTAGCTCATTGTTGCAACTGGGAAGAAGAGGAAAAGGATGACTACCCTTGGTACCAGGATATATTGCGATATGTAAGAAATCGTGAATACCCTGATCATGCAATTGAGAATGACAAAAGGACGTTAAGAAGGTTAGCCTATGACTATGTTTTAGATGGGGATATCTTGTACAAAAGAAGGAAAGATCAAGTACTATTGAGATGTGTTGATGCTATTGAAGCTAGGAAAATTTTGGAAGAAGTGCATGAGGGTGTTTGTGGGACCCATGCTAATGGTTTTACAATGGCTAGGAAAATTATGAGATTTGGATATTATTGGTCTACTATGGAAGGAGATTGTATCAACTATGCCAAAAGATGTCATAAATGCCAGATTTATGGAGACAAAATTCATGTACTACCTTAACTTTCGCATGTTATGACTTCTCTATGGCCTTTTTCCATGTGGGGCATGGATTTGGGTCGATCTCACCGAAAGCTTCGAATGGGCATCGATTCATCTTTGTGGTAATTGGCTACTTCACAAAATGGGTAGAGGCTGCTTCATATGCTAGCGTTATTAAGTCAGCAGTTAGTCAGTTCTTAAAGAAGGAGATTGTATGTCGATATGGAATGCCTGAAAGAATCATACCAGACAATGCGCTAAACTTGAACAACAGCATGATAGCGGAAGTCTTTAGTCAATTTAAGATCAAACACCACAACTCGTCTCCGTATTGTCCAAAAATGAATGGGGCAGTGGAAGCGGCCAATAAAAATATTAAGAAGATAGTAGGGAAGATGACTGAGACTTATAAGGATTGGCATAAGAAGTTATCATTTGCACTCTATGCTTATCAAACGTCTGTTAGAACCTTTATTGGGGCAACTCATTTCTCATTGGTCTATGGGATGGAGGCAGTTTTACCTATTGAAGTAGAGATACCTTTCCTTTGAGTTTTGTTAGAAATAAAATTGGATGAAGCAGAATGGATCCAGTCTCGATATGATCAGTTGAACTTGATCGAAGGAAATAGGCTAAGGGCTACTTGTCATGGTTAGATGTATCAGAAACGAATGATGGGAGCTTACGATAAAAGAGTTCGCCCAAGAGAATTTCACGAGGGGGACCTTGTACTGAAAAAGATCCTTCCCATGCAAAAGGATTTCAGAGAAAAATGGATGCCGAATTGGGAAGGATCATATATGGTAAAGAAGGCTTTCTCTGGAGGTGCACTGATTTTGACTGAAATGGATGGGAAAAACTTACCCAATCTTGTGAATTCAGACCCAGTCAAAAAATATTTTGCTTAAAAAAGAGAAGAGGCCAAGGTGAAAACCCGTAAATGGTGCTTTGAGACTTGAAAAAAAAGGAGAGGCCAAGGTGAAAACCCGCAAAGAGTGCTTTGAAACTTTAAAAAAAAGGAGAGGCCAAGGTGAAAACCCACAAAGGGCGCCTTGAGACTAAAGGGGTTTTGAGCTGAAAACCCAAAAGGGCGGCTCAAATTTTGAAGGGCATGCAGTGATCTTGCTATACCTGGTCTTTGTTACATATTAGGGTAAGAAACGAAGTATGTTACATATTGGGGCATCAACAAAGTACTTTGGATCTTCTAAACGCATGTTAAGTTCAAAGCAGTCTTTATGGAGTTTGTATATGGAAGCCCAAGCTGCGATATCTAGGGCACCTGGTCTTTGTCCTATTCATATTAAATTTACTATCTTTGGATTCTTTTTCTTCTCAAAGATATGTTCCCAGTTAATTTCCTTTACATTTTTGATAATTTATTCAACTATAATTATCCTCAAGATCAGTTTATTTGTTATCCATTATTCATAAACATGTTGCATTGAAATAATGATTGATGAACTAATAATATTTTCACAAAAGAAGTTTTACATATTACTCTGAAAATTTCTAGATAATACAAGAAACTGAAACAGGACAATTGTTTAAGAATTTCCATGTGTTAGAAGTACTCGAGGAAAGTCAAATTTGAGACTATTTCTCGAAATTTTCTATCAAATAGTAATTAGACAAAATAACAAGATATCGTTTCAGTGAATACGATCTTAATGAAAATAAGCAGTTTAAAGGGGATTATTTTTAGGGAAAGAAAAATGATATCAAACATGCACATTTGGTCTAATACCCGAAGGGTGGTGTAATAAACCAAGTTGATGAGAGAAAGGTTCAGACCTTATGCCCTTGAGTTGCAGTGGGAGGGTTTGAAAATGGTCTTAGAGACATATTGGAGTGGATCCTGAGGTTATCCTGAGGCAAATAATTTGAGCTGGGCAGGATTATTACTTCGAAATGAACAAAGATGGGGTGAAATATGTTTGTAATAAGGCCCCAAAGGATAAATGAGCAATGACATCTTAAATAGGAATCATTCTCATAACATTTCTCCATTCATAGCACGTTTAATTAGGAGCATTTGACTCATTTTGATCATAGCATCCTATTCATTTGGCATAAGCATATACCCATTCTATAGGACAATATAGTAGTGTAGATTGAGGCTTTCAGTCTTGTCTCCCTGAGATTGCAGTGGAGTAGACTAAAAGTAGCAGATCTGGTCTTCTTCAAGTTGCAGTGAAGCAGATCGAAGATACCAGTCTTGTCTCCCTGAGTTTGCAGTGGAGCAGACTAGAAGTAGCAGATCTGGTAACGCCCAAAAATGGGTACCTAATTGATTAATTAATGTCCTGATGTCAAAATTTTGAAAAGATTTTAAAATACGATCCCTTTTTAAAAACTGTTTGTATAATTCAAATTGGATGTTGGGATTCTCTTATCTCGAAGTGATAAAATATCACATCTAGCACGTTAGGATACGATATTTTAAACCCTCAAATCCAAGATCGTCTCTTGATTTTTAAAGCTCATGCATTGAAATTTAAAAGGATATTTAGTTATTTGGTCAAACGGAAAATCGAAACCCAGCATGTTAGGGCACGATTTCTCGAATTTCCAAACACGAAATATTGCCTTGTTTTTAAAAGTTTTCTTTTTAAATTTTTAGAAAATTGATGCCATATTAAAACGATGCATAAAAACTTTGATAAGAAACGACAATATGAAAATACAAATAAACAATTTATAAAACTCATAATGGCAATAATAAGAACATAAAAACAATCAATAATAATAAATAAATAAAAATAAGCTTATGAGAAACAATATGAAAATAAATGAAAACTAGTAAGGAATTTAGATTAAAAAAGGAAAAATTGCAAATAAGCAAATAAATAAGAGAATAAAAATATTAAAAATAAAAAAAAAGTAGTGATGATGATAATAGTAATAGTAATAATAATAATTTTAAAATTTTATGATTATATAAAAAGATATGAATAAATGACAAAATAGAGTAAATGTATATATGAACAAATTCACTGTAAATAAATATAAAAAGAAAGGTAATAATAAAAGGTAATAATAATATTTAAAATGATAATAGTACTACATTAATATGAATAATCAAAATAGGTTAATAATAATAGTAATAGAAAAGAATAATAAAAATAATAAAAATGAAAATAATAATTGTAAAAAATAATAATAAATATAATAGAAAAATATAATAATATTGAAATAATAATATATAATAATAATAATCAAAAATAATAATGCTAATAAAAATATAAATAATAAAATACGTTAATAATAATAATAGTAAAAAAAGTAAAAAGAAAATAGTAATAATAATATAAAAAATAAGTACAGTAAATATAATAATAGCAATAATAGTAATAATAATAATTATAAAATAATAATATTAGAATTAATTAATTAATTAATGAAACAATCAAAATATTTAAAATATTCAAAAAAAGACCAATTTGAACTTCAAACAGAACTTTTGGGGCTAATAAGAAATAAAATGAAAGAAAATGGACCATATTGAATGGCGCGAATAACATGGAGGGGTTAAAAAAGAAAATATCCCTTCTCCTCCAAAACGCGCAGCACAAGGGATCTAAATTGTAAAGTAAAGTAAATTCTAGGGCTGTAATGAAATTAATAAAAACTAAATTGTAAAACAATAAAAAAGCGGAAGGGCTAAAAGTGAAATTAGCCCTTCAATTTAAAAAACACGCGGATCCTAGACCAGAGTGGGTTAGGTCGAACGGGTCAATGACAAAATGACGCCTTTTTGGCCTATGCATTTGGCACCAACACAGCGCCGTTTTAGGTGTTTATAAAAGGTCCAATTTTTTGTTTTAAACTCATTTTTATCCTTCCCTAAAAAAAACTCAAAAAAACTCTCCAAAACTCTCCTTCATTCCAATCAGAGGCCCGACCGTTGGCCACCGCGCCTACCGCCGGTCACCGGTGACAGCATCGCTTTTTCTTGGTGGCCGGAAAAGGTCAAAAACCACTATTTTTGTGCGTCTTGACGTGTAAAGGCTGGATCCAGGGCTGCTTTTCACCAAAACTCGATCTAAAAAGAAGTAAAATAAAAAACTTTCAAGTTCCCTTCCCCATTTGCTGAAGAAAGAACGTCCATCATCAGGGACAGCGCCTCCTCCCTTCGAGACAGCGAGGGACCAATGGGCAAGTAACTTTGTTTTATTTATATATAAGAAATAAAATAAAAATAAAACAATAAAACTAAAAAAACACCTCTTTTCGTTTGAATTTCTTTGATTTTATTGATATATCATATACTGCTCCTATCTCTCTATTGACAAAGTATTGTGTGTATTTGTATACAAAAGATTTTTCCTTCTCCGTCTCTGCTATGTTTCTTTTCTTTTATGTAGTTGTTAGGCGACGATTGAGGCACGATTCGCGCGCTAATGGCAGCGGGATGTCCTGTGGTAAAGGCTGGCTGCGTAGTGGCACGTGTGATGAAGAATTGGCGGGGACTGAAGCTTGCTAGCCCTAGGGTTCCAAAAATTTTGATTGAGTTTTGGGCCTGGGCTTAGGTTTTTTGGTTTGGGTCAGGGATTTGGGTTAGAATAGGCTTAGTGTAAAATTTGGGCTTTTGTAATTTGATAGATTGTGGACTAAAATTTTATTTTTGGTTTTTATAATTATTTATTTGTATGGTCTGTGGGCCCGGGCTAAATTGGCCCATTACAGCTGCCCCTCTTTGCTCTTTGTCATGAAACGATAATGGAGCAAAGACTATAAAAGGGTCAATTTTGCCCAGTCTCGCCAAGTCTTGACTTCTTGGCACTTCTTTTCTTCAATTACCCCATCCCACTGCATCTTCAATGGTATAGGAATTGGTGCCTCGATCCACTCCAATGTAATTTTAGGGTGAAAAGATTTATAATTTCTATCTACTTCACCGGAACTTCAAGGAGATAAGAATCATTGTCTTCAGTTTGTTCCCTTGTTATTTCAAGGAAATAAGTCTAGTGGCTGAAATCTGCTCCACTGCAATTTTAGGAAGATAAGATTCACCGTCTTCGATCTGCTCCACTACCGCTTAGGGAGATAAGATCTACAATCTTCAGCCTATTCCACTCCTGCTCAGGGAGATGAGGCTAGTGGCTTAAATCTGCTTCCCTACTTCCTTAGGAAGATAAGATTTGTTGTCTTCGATCTGCTCCACTACTATTTAGGGAGATAAGACCTACAATCTTTAGCCTACCCCGCTGCTGCTCAGGGAGATGAGGCTAGTGGCTAAACTCTGCTTCCCTACTTCTGTAGGAAGATAAGATTTGTCGTCTTCGATCTGCTCCACTACTACATAGGGAGATAAGATCTACAATCTTCAGCCTACTCCACTGCTGCTCAGGGAGATGAGGCTAGTGGCTTAAATCTACTTCCCTACTTCCTCAGGAAGATAAGATTTGTTGTCTTTGATCTACTCCACTACTACTTAGGGAGATAAGATCTACAAACTTCAGCCTATTCCACTGCTGCTCAGGGAGATGAGGCTAGTGGCTTAAATCTACTTCCCTACTTCCTCAGGAAGATAAGATTTATCGTCTTCGATCTGCTCCACTATTGCTTAGGGAGATAAGATCTACAATCTTCAGCCTACTCCACTGCTACTCAAGGAGATGAGGCTAGTGGCTTAAATCTGCTTCTCTACTTCCTCAGAAAGATAAGATTTGACGTCTTCTATCTGCTCCACTACTGCTTAGGGAGATAAGATCTACAATCTTCAGCCTACTCCACTGCTGGTTAGGGAGATGAGGCTAGTGGCTTAAATCTGCTTCCCTACTTCCTCAGGAAGATAAGATTTTCCATCTTCGATCTACTCCACTACTGCTTAGGGAGATAAGATCTACAATCTTCAGCCTACTCCACTACTGCTCAGTGAGATGAGGCTAGTGGCTTAAATCTGCTTCCCTACTTCCTTTAGAAGATAAGATTTGTCATCTTCGATCTGCTCCACTACTGCTTAGGGAGATAAGCCTACTCCACTGCTGCTCAAGGAGATAAGGCTAGTGGCTTAAATCTACTTCCCTACTTCCTCAGAAAGATAAGATTTGTCATCTTCGATCTGCTCCACTGCTCAATGATGTTGTTATACCATCCTCTATGGGACATGTCCTATAAAATCGATTTCATGGGCCTAAGCTTATGCCTAATGATTAGGATGCTATGATCAGGATAAATCAAATGCTCCTAACTATACGTGTTATGAATGATATATGAATACAGAAATGTCATAAGAATGATCCCTTTTTAATGTTTAGGGTGTCATCACTCGTTGTTCATCTAAGTTCTATCACTGACGTATTATGCTGCCATCTTGTTCGGCTGGTATTTTCGACAAAAAACCCTAAGAAACAATCATATTCTGCTGAACAAGTTTGCCCCACTGTAACCTCGAGGTCCATTCTACTGTACCTCTGGGACATAAGGTTTATACCATCTTCAAACTCTCCCCTGCAACTCATGGGTGTAAGATCTGAATCTTTTTCAATCATTTCCCATTGTAATTCAAGGGTATAGGATTTGAATTCTTCCATCAATTTTGTCTGTTACACCATTCCCTGGGTGTCATGACCATATGTGTATGCATGATATCATGAATGCAGAATATCATATTTTCAAATATGATCCCCTTTAATACTTGGGTTGTTATTCGTCGAAGTTGTATCGCTGATGTAATGTCCTGTCTTTTCTGTTCAATCTTTGACAGAAAATCTGAAGTGGTAGTCACAATTTAGACTTCCCTTTCTTAAATATTTCTAACCTTTAAGCATGGTGAGTTCGAAACAATTGTCCTGTTTTAGGTTCTTATATTATTTAGAAGCTTCTAAAGTAATATGCGAAACTCCTTTTATGAAAGTATTATTAGTCTATTAATCGTTATTTCAATACAAAATGCTCGAAAAAAGATCATAACAATGGACAAGAATGGAATTGATTTGGAGCGTAGCTCAAAATGAATAAATTATCAAAAATAGGAAAGATAAAAAGGAAATTAATTGGAAATGCATCTTGAAAAGAAAAAAAAGTATTCAAAGATGGCAAATTCAATATGAGTAGGACAAAGACTAGATACCCTAGATATCGCAGCTTGAGCTTCTCTATACGAACTCCTTGAAGACTACTTTGAGCTTTCCATGTGTTTAGGAGATGTAGAGTACTTTTTTGATGCCCCAATATGTAACATGCTTATTCCTTGTTAATTCAAGTATAGCAAGATCACTACATGCCCCATCTTTAACCAAAATTTGAGCTGCCCTTTTTAGGTTTTCAACTCAAAGCCCTTTTGGTCTCAGGGCGCCCTTTGCCGGTTTTCGTCTTGACCTCTCCTTTTTCTTCTTCTTTTTTTTTTAAGGTCTCAAAGCGCCCTTTGCGGGTTTTCACTTTGGCCTCTCCCCTTTTAGGTCTTTCTAGATTGAATCTAAATTTATAGGATTGGGTAAGTTTTTCCATCCATCTCAGTCAAAATTAATGCTCCTCTGAAGAAAGCCTTCTTTACCACATAAGGTCATTCCTATTTTGGCATCCACTTTTCTCTGAAGTCCTTTTGTATAGGAAGGATCTTCTTCAATATCAAGTTCCCCTTGTGAAATTCTCTTGGACGACCTTTTTGTCATAAATCCACATCATCCATTTTAGGTACATTTGACTATGATAAATGCTTTCAAACCCTTTTCTTCGACTAGGTTCACTGGAGACATTCTACTTCATCCAATTCTTGACTCAATCAAAGCTTGGAGAAAAGGAATCTCGACTTTCATGGGCAAAACCACTTTTATTCCATAAACTAATGAGAAAGGTGTTGTCCCGGTAAAGGTCCTGGGCGACGTTTGATAAGCATATAGAGTAAATGGTAGCTTCTTTTGCCAATCTTTACCAGTCTCGGTCATCTTCCATGACTTTTTGTTGTTTTTGTTTTTTTCTTTCTCTCTCTTTTTTTGTACTTTTTTTTGCTGTCTTTGCTGTACTGTGATATGGCGCCTGATCTTTGAACAGATTATAAACTTTTGACATTATGCAGTTGTGCACTATTAGACATGATCTTTTCTAGCATTCTTTGTCGGTACCTTTTTTTTAAATTTGATGACTGTCGGCTTTGTAACATTGGTATATGAAGCTACTTCCACCCTCTCAATGAAGTAATTGACGACCATAAAGATGAATTGATGTTGGCTAAAAATTGTTGACCAGATTGGCCCAATAACATCCATGCCTTACATGGAGAAAGTCTGTGAAGAAATGAAGAAAACACATAAGTTTTGTCTCTCTAAATTCAACATTTATGGTACAACTGATGCAATCCTCTTCCATGATAGACCATTAGTACCCGAACCTCATGATTAGCCTGACTATCGTAAAACCATTAGCATGTGTCCTTCTGACACCCTTATGGACTTCTTTTAGCCTTAATAGCATCCACAAGTCTTAGTAACCCAGGCCTATCTTGATATGATTGTGTGAAAACATCTTTGAATTCTTAGAATAATTCAATGACATTTCGCTTTGTCTTTGTGGTGATACAGGCTCCGATCATTGCCTCTTTCTTTTCTCCTAGGTTCACTGTCTACTAACTCTTTTGTAAGGTAGAGTCTGTTTTTCATCTTATTCTACCATCCTTAACAAATCAGGAGATAGGTTACGATCTCTTTCATCTTCCAAGTCCTGAGATCCTCCTAGACACATATCTCACTCAAAAGGAGATTCTGAATCAATAGCAGTGTTGCTCATGTCATTGATATTTAAAGACCTGTTGTAGGTATGAAAGTAAATTCCAAAGAATAAATGATTCTAAGGATGATTATTCGTATGGTATGATCATGAATGAAGAATAAAAGAATATTTGAAAGAAAGTCTAAAGAACAAAAGAAACTATAAATGGAAAGAATAAAGAATATTTGCTCAAAAAGATGCATTTTATTAAAATAAATATTTTGGACAGAACCCTATTTCACAAAAAGACTCTTATTGCTTCTAGGCTTAAGCGTGATTTGAATATTACTCTAAATTAGCTCTAAAAATACAGGGATCTCTTCCACAGTCCCATTGTTCAAAACACTCCTAAGTACGCAAGGGCAGACACTTGGAAACTTTTCTTCCCCGGTTCCCTCCTCGGATATGTCATCAATATTTAGATTCCCCAATATTCCTTCTGGGCTTTTGACTTCTTCAAGGAATCGCAACTCTCTTGCCCCCTCCTTCAATTATTGCATTTACTATCTCATCAGAGCGATTAGGTTCTGGTGAATCGTAGAACTTCACAATTCCCATTTTAATGAACCTTTCGACCAACTTTTTGAACGTAGTGTAGCTTTCGATTGAATGTCCCATTATTCTTACATGGTACTCGCATTGGGCATTCGCATCATACCATTTTGGGAATGGAGGTTGCACGGGTTCCGTGTAGAACGGAGACACCGCATCCACATCAAAAAGATTCTGATACAGCTCCTTGTATGTCATTGGGATGGGTGTGAACTGAAGCCTTTCTATGTTTGGCCTCGAGTTAGATTATTACCTTGAAGAGCCTTGATAGCTAGTGGTTACGACCCTTAACTGGCCTACAGTGACCGATATGGAATGCATGCTTAGGATATTTACGTCATTTTCCTTGTTTCTCAGGTTGTTCTTCTAATGCTTTCTCCCATATCTATTCTTCCATTTCTTATTGTGTTTTCAATCATCTCACCGGACATTACTATATCTAAAAAGCTCATGGTAGCGCTTCCCAACATATGGTTAATGAACGGGGCTTTTAGAGTATTGATGAAAAGCATCGTGGTTTCCTTTTCCAGAAGAGGTGGCTGGACTTGTGTTGCTACTTCTCTCTATCTTTGGGCATATTGCCTGAAGCTTTTACCTTGTCTATTTTCCATATTCTGCAAGGTAATTCTGTCGGATACCATGTCTGTTACATGGTTATATTGCTCCATGAAAACCTGTGCCAAGTCTTTCCATGAATGGATTTTGGCACTGCTTAATTGGTTGTACCATTTAGCTGCTGACCCAATTAGACTGTCTTGGAAGCAATGGATTAATAGCTGGTCATTATTAACATAACCTGTGATCCTTTGACAGAACATCGTGATGTGACCTTCAGGACAACTATTCCTATTGTACTTTTCAAACTGTGAAATCTTGAATTTCGGCAAGAGTACTAGATTTGAGACCAAACTCAGATTTTTGGCATCAACCCCGCAATGGTAATCAGCATTCTCTTTTGCCTTAAATTTTTCCTCCAACCACCTATACCGATCTTCAAGTTGTTTTGGCAATTCCATCCTTACTTTTTCTATTTTTGCCATTTTGTCTAGATCAGGAACTACAGGAGTGGTTGGATTGCCCCCCAAATTGGAGCCTGAGCCTATCAGGTAGTCTATAGGTGCCGAAGTACCGGCCTAATATTGTTAAGGACTAATAGTGACGGGTAACCCCTGTGGATGCGTCTGAACATTTGTTGGGGTAAAACCCAAATGGTAGAGAAATTCATCGCTGTCATCTCTATTGTTGGCCATTGGGCCTTTCCTTTTTTCAAGCCCCCCGGCTAGTAATTGGGTCAATTGATCCATCATATTCCTTTGGGACTCTATCATTTGGTCCTTCATGTCTTATTGGATCTTGGCCAGTTACTCTTGCATTTTCATTTGTAGCTAGTCTTGTATTTCTCTTTGAAGTTGTTCTAGTCTTTCCAACCTCTGATCCATATCCTTTACTTTAGCGCGAGTACCATAACGATACTTAGTCGATAGACTTTTGTCGGTTCCCAGGTTAACTGAAATAATTTTACCTAATTAGGATCCTTTTGTGAAAATGTAATGCAAATGATGTAATGCAATGTAGATGCATAGGATGAATGCAAAAAGAAAGAGAGGCGTTGATTTTGAATTTAATTCCATTAGAATAACTTTTCTAGAAAATAAATTTCTTTACATAAAACGGATATTTATACGGCCTCGCCCTCATATTCCAAGCGAAGTCAACGATCCATTTCTTCGTATTCGGATGTTAAGGTCAAATCTCATAAACTTTTCAATAGATGTTTCTACTAGCTCCCTTTTTGCTTGATCTGAGTCACGACTCACTGTTCACTTATCCCCGCGATACTCATTAGCTCCTTTGTGATGGCTCTCAAATAATTTTTGTCGGCTTGAATCCTCAGGCAACAAAACAAAGTCATGTATTCCTTTATGGATTATTAGCCTTCTCTCGTTGTGTTTACTCGAACCATATTCGAACTGCCGTATTATATTCCACTTTATCAAAAAATTCATTTTCCATGACAAGCTTTTCTATTTAGCAATCGAATTTGAATCAACACCTCCTTTCTATGATGAGAATGCAACATAATCCAAACAAGAGAAAACACGTTAGGACAGGAGAATCAAATATCAAAATAGAGTACCTAATCGAGTGACCAATAAGGTTTGGCGTGGTTTTACCTAGGGTGGGCTCTTAGGGATCACTATATATGGTTTAGCTCTAAAGTTGAGGTACCCGAACCAACAGATTCCTTGATCCTCACCCGTTATAGGCTCATACGGACCGGGTTCAGTTCAGGGGAATACATTTCCCTATGGGCGCACTGAGATGAAAATCTCACAAAGACATAGGTACGGATGTATCCCGGAAGCAGTCCACTAGCCGATGCGGAGGTGAAAACCTCACAAAGGCATAGTTTCTCACTCTCACTTAAAAGGTGTAACCGAATGGTCATGCAATGCAATGCAAGATTGTTCTATGAGACTCGAACCACAATAATACAAACAAATGCAATAAAAGGATCGTAATTTTTTAAATTGTATTATTAATTTTCGATAAAAGGACAGAAAATAATCAATTTTACGGCTTGACTTCTTATTGATCCCCAGTGGAGTCGCCAAGCTGTTGAAACCATTTTTTTGTTTTGAAAAACGGGAGTTGACTTTTAAAAAACGAAAATGGAGTCGCCACTAATCCTTTTTGTTTTAGGTGTGATCCGGTCACCTTGGAAGACATTTTGTTTTATTAAAACATCGATTTTGGCCTACGAAATTCAAGAAAATGGGCTCGGGAGTTGGTTACATACAAGGAAGGATTAGCACCCTCGTAATGCCCAAAAATGGGTACCTAATTAATTAATTAATGTCCTAATGTCGAAAATTTGAAAAGATTTTAAGATACGATCCCTTTTTAAAAATTGTTTCTATAATTCAAATTGGATGTTGGGATTCTCTTATCTCGAAGTGATAAAATATCACATCCAGTACGTTAGGATACGATATTTTAAACCCTCGAATCCAAGATTGTCTCTTGATTTTAAAGCTCATGCATTGAAATTTAAAAAGATATTTAGTTATTTGGTCAAATAGAAAATCGAAATCCAGCACGTTAGGGCACGATTTCTCAAATTTCTAAACACAAAATATTGCCTTGTTTTTAAAAGTTTTCTTTTTAAATTTTTGGAAAATTGACACAATATTAAAACGATGCATAAAAACTTTGATAATAAATGACAATATGAAAATACAAATAAACAATTTATAAAACATATAATGGCAATAATAAGAACATAAAAACAATCAATAATAATAAATAAATAAAAATAAGCTTATGAGAAACAATATGAAAATAAACGAAAACTAGTAAGGAATTTAGATTAAAAAAGGAAAAATTGCAAATAAGCAAATAAATAAGAGAATAAAAATATTAAAAATAAAAAAAGCTAGTGAAGATGATAATAGTAATAATAATAATAATTTTAAAATTTTATGATTATATAAAAAGATATGAATAAATGAAAAAATAGAGTAAATGTATATATGAACAAATTCAAGGTAAATAAATATAAAAAGAAAGGTAATAATAATATTTAAAATGATAATAGTACTACATTAATATGAATAGTCAAAATAGGTTAATAATAATAGTAATAGAAAAGAATAATAAAAATAATAAAAATGAAAATAATAATAGTAACAAAATAATAATAAATATAATAGTAAAATATAATAATATTGAAATAATAATAAAAAATAATAATGCTAATAAAAAATATAAATAATAAAATACGTTAATAATAATAGTAAAAAAGGTAAAACGAAAATAGTAATAATAATATAAAAAAGTAAGTACAGTAAATATAATAATAGTTATAATAGTAATAATAGTAATAATAATAATAGTTGTAAAATAACAATAATAGAATTAATTAATTAATTAATGAAACAATCAAAATAATTAAAATATTCGCAAAAGGACCAATTTGAACTTCAAACAGAAGTTTTGGGGGTAATCCGAAATAAAATGAAAGAAAAAAGGACCACATTGAATGGCGCGAATAACATGGAGCGGATAAAAAAAGAAATATCCCTTCTCCTCCAAAACGCGCAGCACAAGGGGTCTAAATTGTAAGATAAAGTAAATTATAAGGCCGGAATGAAAATAATAAAAACTAAATTGTAAAACAATAAAAAATCAGAAGGGCTAAAAGTGAAATTAGCCCTTCCATTTAAAAAACACGGGGATCCTAGGCCGGAGCGGGTCGGGTAGAACGGGTCAAGGACAGAACAACTCCGTTTTGGCCTATACACATTGGCACCAAAACGGCGCCGTTTTAGGTGTTTATAAAAGGTCCAATTTTTTGTTTTAAACTCATTTTTATCCTTCCCTAAAAAAACTCAAAAACTCTCCAAAACTCTCTCTCATTCCGATCAGAGGCCCGATCGTTGGCCACCGCACCGACTACCAGTCACCGAAGACGGCACCGCCATTCGTGGTGGCCGGAGAAGGTCAAAAACCACCCTTTTCTGCGTCTTGACGTGTAAAGGCCGGATGTGGGGCTGTTTTTCGCCAAAACTCGATCCAAAAAGAAGTAAAATAAAAAAACTTTCAGTTTCCCTTCCCCTTTTGCTGAAGAAAGACCGTCCATCATCGGGGACGGCGCCTCCTCCCTTCGCGACGGCGAGGGACCAATAGGCAGGTAACTTGTTTTATTTATATATAAAAAAATAAAATAAAAATAAAACAATAAAACTAAAAAAACACCTCTTTTCGTTCAAATTTCTCTGATTTAATTGATATATCATATACTGCTCCTATCTCTCTATTGACAAAGTATTGTGTGTGTTTGTATCTGTATTTGTGTCTCCAGCGGAGTCGCCAAGCTGTCGAAACCATTTTTTTATTTTGAAAAATGGGAGTCGACCTTTAAAAAATGAAAATGGAGTCGCCAACAATCCTTTTTGTTTTCGGTGTGATCCGGTCACCTTGTAAGATATTTTATTTTATTAAAACATCGATTTTGGCCTACGAAATTCAAGAAAACGGGCTCGGGAGTCTGTTACGTACAAGGAAGGATTAGCACCCTCGTAACGCCCAAAAATTGGTACCTAATTGATTAATAATAATAATCAAAAATAATAATGCTAATAAAAAATATAAATAATAAAATACGTTAATGATAATAGTAAAAAAAGTAAAAAAAATAGTAATAATAATATAAAAAAATAAGTACAGTAAATATAATAATAGTTATAATAATAATAATAGTAATAATAATAATAATAGTAATAATAATAATAATAGTTGTAAAATAATAATACTAGAATTAATTAATTAATTAATGAAACAATCAAAATAATTAAAATATTCGAAAAATGATCAATTTGAACTTCAAACAGAACTTTTGGGGTTAATTCGAAATAAAATGAAAGAAAAGGGACCACATTGAATGGCACGAATAACATGGAGGGGCGAAAAAAGAAAATATCCATTCTCCTCCAAAACGCGCCGCACAAAGGATCTAAATTGTAAAGTAAAGTAAATTATAAGGCCGTAATGAAAATAATAAAAACTAAATTGTAAAACAATAAAAAAATCGGAAGGGCTAAAAGTGAAATTAGCCCTTCCATTTAAAAAACACGGGGATCTTAGGCCGGAGCGGGTCGAGTAGAACGGGTCAAGGACAGAATGACTTCGTTTTGGCCTATGCACATTGGCACCAAAATGGCGTCGTTTTAGGTGTTTATAAAAGGTCCAATTTTTTGTTTTAAACTCATTTTTATCCTTCCCTAAAAAAACTCAAAAAAAACTCTCCAAAACTCTCCCTCATTCTGATCAGAGGCCTGATCGTTGGCCACCGCACTGACTGCCGATCACCGGAGACGGCACCGCCAGTCGTGGTGGCCGGAGAAGGTCAAAAACCACTCTTTTGTGTGTCTTGAGGTGTAAAGGCTGGATCCGGGGCTATTTTTCGTCATAACTCGATCCAAAAAGAAGTAAAATAAAAAAACTTTCAGGTTCTCTTCCCCTTTTGCTGAAGAAAGAACGTTCATCATCGGGGATGGTGCCTCCTCCCTTCGCGACAACGAGGGACCAATAGGCAGGTAACTTTGTTTTATTTATATATAAAAAAGTAAAATAAAAATAAAACAATAAAACTAAAAAAAAACACCTTTTTTCGTTTGAATATCTCTGATTTTATTGATATATCATATACTGCTCCTATCTCTCTATTGACAAAGTATTGTGTATATTCGTATATGTATTTGTGTTCCCTTCTTTTACAAACTGATTTTGTTGTGGCTTTATAGCTGATTTACAAAAGATTTTTGCCTTCTCCGTCTCTACTATGTTTCCTTTCTTTTTTGCAGGTGTTAAGCGACGATTGAGGTGTGATTCGTGCGCTAATAGCGACGAGATGTCTGGTGGTGAAGGCTGGCTTCGTGGTGGCGCGCGTGATGAAGAATCAACGGCAGTTGAAGCTTGCTAGCCCTAGGGTTCCGAAAATTTTTTAGTGGGTTTTGGGCCTGGGCTTAGTTTTTTTGGTTTGGGTTAGGGATTTGGGTTAGAATAGGCTTAGTGTAAAATTTGGGCCTTCGTAATTTGATGGGCTGTGGACTAAAATTTTATTTTTGGTTTTTATACTTATTTATTTATTTGTATGGTCTGTGGGCCCAGGCTAAATTGGCCCATTACAATTAGAACTCACTAAGTTTAATTCAACTTACTCTGTTACCTTTCTTTCTCAAGCAATTGATTAGTAGAATAAGATCCGTAAAAGGGGACTACGCTAGAGCTGCATCTACAAGTGAGTCACTTGTCTGTTTTGTATCATACATGACTGATTAGCAGATGCTATATACATACGTTTTGCATTTAACTTTTGCTTTTACTTCGCAATTATATTATTTTGTCATATAAAGTGAAATTGTCCCTAATTGTAAAGGGTGAACGCTAGACTCCTCTGATTTGTAGTTTACAAATTTGTCTTTTCTTAAGTGTAATCATCTTAGATGGCAGGGTTTGATTAATAGGTCGTTTATATTAATTCTTATTACTTTCCTCATGGGCTAAGGAGTGTTACACTAATTTTTAATTTTTTCATAAATTATGTATAATATATGCATACAAATATACCTTAATTATTAATCTTTAGTTTTTTTTAATAAATTACATTAACGTAAATATATTTATATACAAATATAAATTTTAAAATTATTAATCAAGTTCAATAACTTTAAAATGTTTTAGATAAAAAAATAAAAGTTAGGTTTAAAATATCAAAATTATGTACCAATTAGTATGGGTTGATGTGCACTAGTACAAGCTAGTATTGTCTAAAATGAGCCAAAACGCATCAATATGGTCAAAACACATTGAAATCTTAATTGTAACGGAACCTAAATTATTTGGTATTGATTGAGGAATGACTTGGTACATACCGACCAATACGATACCAACTATCATGATCTCTATTAAATATACATAATTTATGCTTTTTATGACAAATTTGGATTGATTATCAAATATAAAAATAAAATAAATTATTACAATTAAAAGTTTCATAATTTAAAATTATTTAAATCTATCAAAGTCTATCTTATCCAAACTAATCTGAATTAAAAATTAAAAAATCTAAATATAAAAAAATCGGTCATTTTACTAATAAAGGCCAATTTTAAAATTTATTTACGGAAATGGGCCACTTTTTTATTATTTACTGGAAATGGCCGAATCCCGTGAAAACGCGTCCACGTCAGCTAATCAAAGGAGTCTGGCATTCACCCTTTACAATTAGGGACAATTTCACTTTATATAAACAATAATACAGTTGCAAAGTAAAAGCAAAAGTTAAATACAAAAGCCAGACTCCCACGTGGAATAAAGTGAAATTGTCCCTAATTGTAAAGGGTGAACCCTAGACTCCTTTAAATTGCTGATCTGGACTCGTTTTCGCGGAATTATGTTTTGCACTTAAGTGTAATAAAGTGAAATTGTCCCTAATTGTAAAGGGTGAATGCAAGACTCCTCTTTGGCTCTTTTTCTATAGTAGTTTCTGAAAAAATAATTTTGAGAAGACGTTTCTGAACAAATAGTGTCAAAACGCTTCAAGCAGGATGCACTGTCAGCAAAATTACTGAAAAAGCTTCCATGTGGACGCTCTTTTTCTACAGTAGTTTCTATTTAGCCTTGGACTATAAATGAGCCAAATTTTATTCTCAAGTTACATAAGTTACAGCAAGAGAAATTGAGGCTAAAGTATAATAGAAATTGAAGATCAGTGAACGTATTAGTGTTGTTATTTACTATGATGGTGAGGTCCGTGACACCGAAAATAGCATTATATTTTTATCAGAGAATACAATGCGACTGTTTTTTAACTAGAACATAGATTTGACAGAACTTCGTAAAAGAATTAGGCGTAAAATCTTTAGAACGACGCCAATGAAAGTTTTGTCTATTAAGTACCAATTTTGTACTTCGGTTGATCCCGTGACATATGACTCATTCGATATTAAAGGTGCTCATTACTTGGAGGCAATGGTGTAGACTCATCTCACTAGTGGATCACCCTATTTTGACTTATATGTACAATTTTCATAGCCAAATGAAGCATTTGCGACTTCAGCATCTACTGTTGTTTGAGAGGAATACATGACCCCTACCCGACACTACGTTAGTGGGTGGCAAAACACGGAAGCACCCATGTTTGGTAGTAGTATGGAATACACAACCCTTGCATGACACTTCGTTAATAGATAGGGACATGCACCTGGGTGGGTCAATGTTTAATGCTGGAAAATATATACTTGGAAATGACATCAACTTCTTGTAGTTGGCAATCCACATCTGATTGGGGACGTAATGAAACGTCCACAAGAAGGGATGATGTACTCCCTACGATATCCACTGGCTAGAGGGGGACCTCGTACGTTGTAAATGATGGTGGGTCGGATGATGAGTCCGATGCAGATCCACCTTGATAGCCTGGCCCCGGTGGTGCAAAAGTTGCATTATTTTCTGAATCGGAGCCTATTCCAACAGAACCTGAAGATGTTGAAGGGGGTTCAGA
This sequence comes from Gossypium stocksii, assembly GCA_020496765.1. Taxonomy (NCBI): domain Eukaryota; kingdom Viridiplantae; phylum Streptophyta; class Magnoliopsida; order Malvales; family Malvaceae; genus Gossypium; species Gossypium stocksii. The sequence goes on from CM035624.1 coordinate 115,634,897, forward strand.
TGAAAAAAAAAGGTTCGCGATTCAGGGTGTACTCGCCTCTAGCCCACATGCATAATGTCAATCTATCTGCAGATAATGCGTTGGAGTTTCTAGATCTACGACACAGAAGGCTTGACCGTACAAGTTTGTCATTGGATTCGGGTAAATTGGAAGTTGGTAAGGAGTTTTCCAATAAGGATGGTTTTCTTGGTGCATTGAAACAACATAGCATCATGAACGGGGTTAACTATAACGTGGTTAAATCAAATCTGATAAGTTTAAGGCCAAGTGTACAGTGCAAGACGGTACATGTTCATAGAAAATCATGGCCTTGGTGAGGAAAAGAACAGGCTTGTGGGAGATAAAAAAGTACAAAGGTCCACATACATATGTTGGAGGTACAGTATAACAAGGTGTTTAGGGTTTTTGAATAATACTTTTATTACGCAATGTTGTATTATTTAACATACTTTGTTGACAAGTGCTTCACAAGATCATCTCAAGATGGATTCAGATATGTTAGCTAGCTTAATACTACCGATGGTGAAGGCGAATCTCAGGACTTCAATGCTGGTCTTAATTGCCAATATTCGTAGCCAATTGAGGTACACGCCCTTTTACCGCAAGGTTTGGATAGCTAAGTAGAAGGCATTGAAAAATATGCATAGTAGCTAGGATGCTTTATAAAATGAAGTGTGGCTGTAGTGTCAGATGCTGGAGAGATACATCCCAGGTTACATAATAGACCTTGAAACAGCACCTGCGTACTACAACAATCGATTGCTCCATGGAAGCCAAGTGTTCAAACGTCTATTCTAGAGCTTTAAGCAATACCGAGACGTATTTCTATACTGCAAGCCATTGGCAAAAATTGACGGTACCTTTATGTATGGTAGATATACACATAGGTTATTGCTAGCTGTGGCACAGGATGGCAGTGGGAGAATTCTTCCAATTGCATTTGCAATAACACCGGGGGAGTCAGCTAATGACTGGGATTTTTTTTCTTTCTAGGTTAAAGAGATATGTCTGCCCCAACCTAATATTTGCATTATATTAGATCGATGCACTGGAATACTAGCTACAATTAAGCAATAGGGAAGCCATGGCATCGCACATATCATCAGTATTGCTAAAGGCACGTTGCGTCCAACTACTACGGGCAATATTGATCTACAACTGAACGACAATAAGTGACCAACATGGGTATTTAATCTCTATTAATATAATTTTGTTTGTAATATTCAATTTATTCTGAATAGAAGAATGGTATGTAATTTTCGTTATCAACTTATATTGGCAGGGTATAAGATAAGTAAGGACCATTTTCATGAGATGTTGACAGTTTTGCGTTCAGTTAACAAAGAAGGCGCAGGCTACCTTTGTAATATACCTTTCGAACAGTGGACACAAGCATACGACGGCGGCCTACGATATGGTCATATGACCTCAAACATGGCTAAATGCATAAATTTTTTTCTTAAATGAATGCGTCATTTGTCGATAACCTCGGTTGTGCGAGAGACATATTTTCGTTTAACGATACTATTTCCAAAGCGAGTAGTGAGTTATAAAGGCCAAATACAGGGAGGCAATGTATGGTGTAGGAAGGTATTGCAAGAAATTAACAAGGTGAAGGCGTGGGCCAACACCATGCATACAGTGTATTATGATCGGACAACCTATAGTTTCGTGTGACGGAGTTTGGTAGACCGAACCAAGGTATTACTGAATGGCAATATCGTGTACACTTGAGAAATAGGACTTGCGACTGTAAGAGATTTGACGCACTTCGTTATCCATGTGCTCATGTAATTGTAGCTTGTCAGAATCTCCGTTTAGATCCCATGAGCTATGTCAACGAAGTGTACAAAATAGAATACATGTACAATGTATAGACACACGTATTCCCACCTGTCCCAGATAAACATAAGTGGCCGTCTGTATCGCTTGCTCTATTAAAGTTATTATCGGATAGGGAATTGCGTCGCAAACCAAAGGGTCGACCTAAGTCAACTAGAATATATAACAATATGGATATCTGGGAAAGAACGAACCAACAGAAGTTGTACGAATGGTGTAGGAACCCAGGTCATACAACTCGCTCATGTCCAAATCGGAATAGCTAATAGTTGTTGTTATAAAACTATGTTGCATTATTTATATTTTTACTTATATTAAAAATATTGCCTTATTCAAAAGAACTTCTATTTTATTAAAAATATAAAAGTAAATTACAATTAAAATATTAAAAATAACTTTTATTTTATTAAATAAAACAATATTAAAAAGCTTATACAAATATATTAAAAAAATCAACGTTGGTGCCAGTCAAAATCAATACCACATGGGGGTCGTCAAAGGTTATGCTCTGGATTCCTCATTGGTTCAGCTTCTAACAGGGGTTGTGGTTGCTCCGGCGGGGGTTGTGGTTCCTCCGACAGGGGATCTGGTTGTGGGTGTTGGGAGGATGACCCACCTTAATAGAATAATGAATGTGGAGGTGTTTGCATCACTCATAGCGGAAGTGTTTGAATCTCATAAGGCGATAGGGATTGGTTAAAAGAAGAGTTACCCAACAGCGCCTCGTGCGATCCCTCATCCGATGGCGGCCTATATATGAGAGGTTGACTCGGAGTAATCAGAAATGAAGATGACCCGAGCCATGCATTCCAACTTACCATAGAACTGGAAAAAGGAAACATATAAGAGTTAGGATACATATACGGGCTATAATACGCATCTGGCATAATCTGAAAAGGCTGTGATGTGGGTGTCATTGGTTGAAGTGTTGGGCCCAGTGATTGTGTAGGCGCTGTTGATGGGCCCACGTCGTCATCACTTCTTCTTAGATTTAAAAGGCCCCATCGTTCCCTTTGGACACGAATTTTTCGTCGCCTCTCCTCTTCCGACAGTAAATATGGTTTGTCATGGATCCTAAACCATGGCATATATTTCGGCACGCACGCTAACTCTGGAACGATGATTGGTTCCCGAGTAGGTATATAATCATACCAATTTTCCCACATTTCGATATATTCTAACTAGAATCTCGGCCAATCCGTATTCAATTACCGTAAATTAATTCTGTGCTCATCATCGAGCACCTCAAGTGCCACGAGAATCAGTTGTTAGAATCCAAATTGCTGCAATACTCTATCTGACTGGTGCATCTCCACGATAGCATAGTTGACCAGTGGGACATTCACATGCCAAATGTTCGGATTTTGAAAGAATTTATCCAGAATTATTGCCTGAATTGCCTGATCCTCGTATGATGTCCTTTGAAACTATATGAACACGATAAAAATATTAGTTATATACATAATACTAAATACTAAATACGAAACGACTATTTTATGTATATATATTTTATTTAATACTTACTTGTGCTTCCGACCGTTGGTCTAAAAGAAGCTATATATCTTCAAGAGAGGTAGGTATTCCAACATAACTCGCCGAATAGTTCCACCTAATTTAATAAAATTTTAACATACAATTATATTTTAAATCTACGTAATAATTGTAAAATCTAATATAAAATTTATCTTGTTATGAGTGGGAATGTATATAGGTGGTCTACTCGATGACGTAAAAATGAAAAGCGAAATCGTACCCATGATTGCAGTAGTGATAAGCAACCTCCGATTTTGGCTTTATTCGGTCGCGTCGCCCCACACATCTCATTAGTACAATGTTGACAACACGGCAGATCCCTAACTAAATTCACCAGCTACTCTAAAATCAACGAGTTTCACCAGCCATCTCAGATGTACGAGGTTTCGTGACAAGTCCGGCATCAGATAACCTCCAATCATCTCATGAATGTATGCCCGAGCATATCGTATTCTTTCTAGTTCAGTTGAATCATTCCTCGGCTCGGGAATGTGTCTCGTAACCAGCCCATCTTGATTTGACCTCCGTTAATATTATCTGGAATAGCACCGAAAAGCTCGTAGCATACGGCTCCTCAATCAACAAATTGAGCGGACCCGGTGACTACGTACCTATCCACCGACAATCCCAATTGTAACTACACGTCTTCCAGAGTGATAGTACACTCTTCGCATGGAAGATAAAATATGTGCGTCTCGGGTCTCCACCTCTCTATCAATGCACTGATGAGTTTCGGGTCCAACTTGTACCCTTGGCCTATCGTGGCCACGTGCCAAAACCCCGCTTCCCGCAGGTAATTCTCTATCAACGGTGATAGAGGACTAGACATATTATGGATATAGTATTGCAACACCTGATTTACATACTGTTAAAAAAAATTATAAAATTAAAATTAATTAAAATTGCATAATAAAAAAATATTAAAAAATTTTAAAAAATTAAAATTAACACTTACTATTGTCATTTGTTTCACATAGATGTGTTTATTATCGAGACGAATTAATTCTCCGGCCATTACTAACACAATCGAATATTTTTGAATTTATAAAAAAACTAATTCAGAAAAATTTTAAAAAGAATTTTTTTTTTTACAAAAATTAAAGAGAGCTTTCAGAAAATTTGAGAGAATTTTTGTATGAAAAATGAATGGGGGCTTATATATATATATATATATATATATATATATATTAGAGTGTTGGAGCCCAAACGGCCAAAAAAACTTACCGTTGGACTCTAAAAAAAATTGGGCAAAATGCGTCCCTGGGGGAGCGTTTTGTCCACATCAGCACAAAGCGCTTCCTGGAGGGCACGCTTTGTGCTGATGTGGACAAAACGCTCTCCCAGGATCGCGTTTTGCTAGTGCATCCCCTAAAATCGCGCTAACATGGGCACATTTTCGCAAAATTCAGTCATTTCCGATAAATAATAAAAAAAATGTGATCCATTTCTATAAATAATTTTTTGAAATCGGCCTTTATTAGTAAAATGGTAAAAAAATCTAAGCTTGAAAATATTCAAACTCAGAAAAACTTGAGTCCAAAAATTTTAAGCTAAATTCATTCAAGCTCAAAAAAATATGAATCCAAAAAATCCCGATTCAAACATGTGCGTACGTCTCCTTAAAAAAAATTTAATCTTACTCCTTTACCATCTAATCTTACCGTAACTGGTTTTTGGATCTAACCAAAACCAATTTTATCCAAACGGAAGCAAGTTTATTTTTGTTCCCACGTGTGAGAAACATATGCAAAGCAATAATACTAGGAAACTCCCAAACACCAAGAACCGGTGCATGAGGAGCAGCTGTCCGAAACTGTAAACGCACAAGTCTACGTGGAATGACCCCACTGCCTTGGAACCCTGTGGTGGCCACCATGTTCAAAGGCTCCTGTCTTGCCTTCTGCCCGAGACTCTAAAGCATTATTTCCTTTTAATGAATAGAGCGTTATAAAATATTGATGAATATCTTTGTTTAATGTTTCTGAATATATTTATTTGGTTTTAATAAAATAAAATAAAAATGTACCTAATTTAAAAGAGTACGAATAGAATTTTAGATTAAAAAGATAAACAAATGAACAAATAAATTGAAGCCTACAACTTACAGCGGCAAGCACCAAGAAGAATCTAAATTGGGGTGCCACTGCCAGTCATATTTTCTTATTGCAGCCTTGTCAGCATCGTGATAACCTACTCATAAATCAAAACCTACAAATCTAAACAAACCCATATATGGAAAGTGTATCACACCCAACCATATCACCAAACTAGAAAGCACCATTCAATAATTCTATCAACTTCATATAGCTGTCTTTAAAATAAAAAGAACCCATCAACATTTGTTTTTAACCCAAACAGAAACGAAACAAAGTTTAAAATACTTGCTGCATTCTAATATTCTATCATATGATGAGGTTGAAACTAGAGGTGATAGTTTTATAGCCGCCAAAATTTCTTCAATCTATAATGAAAGAAGCAAAAAAAGGAGGATTCATTTTTTGTTGGGTGGATTATTTCATCCTAAGTTCGTCGCCTCAGGAAGCAAAGCAAGAGTGAGTTCTAAGCCGACATTACTACTATCCTCAAACTTCAAGATAGGACCCCTTTTGGCGTGGTTTACCAGCGAACCCTCCACGGTCTCCACAGAGAAGGTGCTCTCATCTTCTTTGCTGTCACCATTTCCGAGTTGGCTCATCCACGAGTCAACCACCTGTCGCTTGGAGCGAGTCCTGGATCGCTTGAAACGAGTGCGGGTCTTGACCTTGTCGATGTCTGCTGCTGCAGCTGGTTTGGTGTCCTTCAAGACATGGCGGATGTCGTAGGTCTTGAGAGGGGAAATCGGTTGCTCTTCTTCAACTGATTCCAAAGATGATAAAGTTTGGGTTATGGGGGAGCCTTTCAGCACAGCATCAACGGCTGCTTGGCACTCACCCCAGTTCCCGGACCAAAGCATCCCAATTGACCCATAAACTGGATTTACCACACGCCCACAGGCCTCGTATAAAAGTGACCTAAAAATAGCTATAAACAAAATGCATATAAAAAAGGTTAAAAGCAATTAATGAAATCTTGTTTTTGGTTGGGTGGGGTTAATGAAGTACGTACCAGGGCGAAGGTTTTCAGGGCCGGCTTCAATTAGGTTGAGGAGACCAGCTCGGCCATAGAATTTGGCAAGGAAGAGAGTAGCATTGGCTTGAGAATCAGAGGACTTGATCCATTGAAGACAAGGTCTAATGGTGCAGTTTTCGGTGCAGCCCTTACGCAGGACCCTGCAGCCATTACAGCTCATCCTCATCGTAATTATATTTCTGAGAGAGATCGAGGGAGAAGGAGGAGAAGGAGAAGTGAAAGATTAAGGTTAATATAAAGGTGGGCAGCGCAGTGGTTTCCAAAGGAGTAAAAGACCTGAAAACCGGGGGTGAGTGAGGAGTGTGTTCTTTAATTTCCCTTCTTCTTCTTCTTGTTTAGGTAAAGTTGGGGACTGCCCCTCTTTGGTAAATGAGATTGGTTTTGGCGCTTTCCTCCTTTTCCAAACAACCCTACATGCACGATTTTATTACATAATCTACCATCCATCTTGCTTTTAACTCCTTAATTAAATATCAATATGTGCTCTTTCCAAATTTTATATTAACTTCATACTCAATCATTTATTTTATTTCTTTTTAAATTTGCGAAGCTTTACTCCTTCATTTCTTATATTATATACCATTACCCATTAGAGTTTTTTTTCTTGATTATAAATAATAATAATTTAGGATAATGGAATTTTCTACAAATAAATTATTATGTCTTCTTATTTATGCTGTAATTTGAGAAACAAAGAGGCTAAAATGCCAATAAATATATATACATAACTCTACAACCTTTATTTTCTTTTTTGTACACATTATATTTTCTTTTTTGTACACATTGAACAAATCCTTAATATTTTAACCGGTAAATAAGTAATTTATGTCCAAATAAATGTTGAATTTGTTAGGAGTTTTATTAAGAGTAAGGATTTATTGAAATACAAATAAAGGGATAAAATACAAAAACAGAAAGAGGACAGCAGTTGAGAAGTGGAAGCCATGCAAGCAAGCAAAAGGGAAGAGAGAGGCAGAAAATCCGCAACAGATGCACGTGCCAAGCGCAAGCTCCCTTTATCTTAGAACTGCGTGCATCTCGCCACATCTCATTGCGAGCTCTACCCTGAAACCATCTTATAATATATACCTCCTGGTTTTCAGGAGTCCGTCCGTACAAATGACCTACCTGGGTCTTATTTTCACTTCAAATCACTCAGTAATTTATTCTTTTCTTTTTACTTCTTTCTAATTCTTCTATTATATATCAGACTGGGTATTTTCTAAAATGCCTTTTATTTTTTTTACAAATTTTGAATAATATCTCTACGCAATCCTAAAATAATCGGTATTTCTTTTTCTATTTTGTATACATTTTATTTTTTTTCCTTTAAAGAAAAAAAAAAGGGGAGGGGGAAATCAGTTATGTCTAGTATTTTATGTAAGACTGTGGGCGCCTAAAGAGATACTGCCTGTGGTTTTAACAAATAGCCTGATTTCTATTTTGATTTTATCTCTAGTCTCCTTTGGTATCAACACAATATAAACGATCACACCAACATAAAAATGTATACTCTTCATTCGTAGATATAGAAAAAAATTATTTTTAATTCCGGTGTGAGTTAATATTTATAACAATAAAATTAAAATACAGCTAAACATAACCACATTGATGCAATATGAGTTTGACTAATGAGGTATAAAGAGTTGTTGCAAAAAATGTGCACATCCTGGAGTGGTTAAAAGGTATAATAAACTTCCACCTTTTCCAAGAGATGGCTTTTGAATGATCATTTTTCCGTCGGACACAAGTACCCCACATTGTGCTTAAAAAAGGACGCAGATGGGGATATGGGCATTAATTGAAACAGAGAATTGGGTTTTAATGATTAAGGCCTAACAGGAGCCCATGCACGTTCAATTGTACTTTGGGCCCTCGTTTCACCATCCGTGTAATTACCTTCCAAAACGGTACATCACCTTGTCCTTACATTACCATCTTTTTTGCATAACATACTACTATAATTTAACTTTGTTTTGTTCATGATATTTAAAATTATAAATTCATCGAATTATAAAACTGTCAATTTCACCACTAATATTATCGTTGAATTCTATTTTAATCACTAATGTTATTGTTCAATTATTCTTTTACTTCATGATCTTGGAAAGTTAAGCTTAATTCTAGAACCATTAGAAGAAATGATGCTTGGTTCTTTGTTAATTTCTACCACCATAATTAATCAAGTACCTTTTAGAAAAGAAAGTTGTCGAAATCATTTTTAATTTTGAAAAACGGGAGTCGACTTAAAAACAAAAATGGAGTCGCCACCAATCTTTTTTGGAAGTGTGATCGGATCACCTTGAGATTGATCATTTTAATAAAACAATTTGATTTATTAAAACAATGATTTTGGGTTTACAAAATTCAAGAAAAATGGTTCGGGAGTCGGTTATACACGAGGAAGGGTTAGCACCCTCGTAACGCCCAAAATTAGTACCTCATTGATTAATTAATGTCTTAATGTCAAAATTTTGAAAAGATTTTAGAATACGATCCTTTTTTTTAAAAAGAACACTTGAATAAATTAAATTGGATGCTAAGACCCTCTTATTTCGAAGAAATAAAATGTCATACCCAATGAGTTAGGATACGACATTTCACATTTTCGAAACTAAGCTTATCTTTTGATTTTTAAAACTTGTGCAGTGAAGTCCAAAAAGGATATTTAATTATTTGGGTCAAATGAAAAATTGGAACCCAGTAAGTTAGGGCACGATTTCTCAAAATTCCAAACATAGAATATTGCCTTTATTTTTTAGAAATCCTTATCTCGAGATACAAAATGTCATATCCAGTAAGTTAGGATACAACGCCTTACATTCCTGAGAATAAGCTTTTATTTGAACCTTATTTGTTTTGATTGAAAAAGGGTACTTGGTTACTTAGATTCAACGAGGAAATTGGAACCTAGTAAGTTAGGGCACAATCTTCTCGAAAATGTCAAATTCCGAGTATTGCCTTATTTTGAAAAATTTTGAATAAAATGATTTTAAAACTTAAATGTTATTAAAACACGACATTTTAAGCGAGTAAAATGCGATGGAATAATAATGTACAATGCAAAGTAATAATTCATAGACAAAATGTTATAATAATGAATCACAAATAACAAATAAATACAAAGTAAAAAAATCTAAAATAAAATATAAAACAATTCTAAGCAAATAATACATAAAAAGGATTTAAAATGGATGTTATAAAAGGCGATCCAAAGTATATAAAATAATTTAAAAAAGATTAGTATCCGTTCAATATAAAATAATATATAAAACTCTTTAAAAATAATATAAAAATAATTCAAAATATATAATGTGTAAAAAAAAAGTTTAAAATACATAATATATGAAAATATTAAAGTAAATAATGTATAAAAATTTGAAATGAGCGTTATATAAAAAGTTAAAATAGATAATAAAAAAAATGTAAAATAAATAAATAGAATGTTAATAACAACAGTAAAAAAACATATATAAGAAAAATAATAATGAAAATAATATTATTATATAAATAGAGATAGAAATATAATAAATAGAAATATAATAATACTAGAAATATAAATAGATAAATAAAAATTAGATAAATAATAATAGTATTAGAATAACAAAATAAATATAAATAGAAACATAATAATAATAGTAATAATATATTAAATTAGTTAATTTGATAATAAAATAACGAAAATAAAAAAAGATTAAATTGAACCTTAAAGCAAAATTTTGGGGCAAATCAAATTTTAGGACCCCAAAAAAATAATGAAAACTTAATTGCAAAACAATAAAAAATGGAAGGGCTAAAAGCAATTGGACGAATTTAGAACAAACAAAGAAATTGAAATGAAATGGACAAAATTCTCACGTAATTGAAAGAGAAAAGAAAATAATTCAATTCCAATAGAAATAGGAAAAGAGAGAATAATCCAATTCCAAATCGAAATAAGAATACCAAAGTCCTCTCCCCCTTCAAAGAACAAGATACCCCTATTTATATACATGGGGTTTACTAAAAATAGCCTAACTAATTTAATAATAAAATAAATTAAAATAAAATAATATCTTTCTATTTTTACCCTTTTACCAAGTCAACAAAATTTGATAACCCCTTGGTTTTCTCCATCTTTCTGATTTGGCCACAATTTAATGATTGTCTTTCAATTTGGCTCTTTTTGGCTTGTTTTCGACCGATTGCATCATTTGGCTTCAGTTATTATTTTTTCAGGCCCAGACCAAAATTGGCCTATTATAGCTGCCCCTTTTTGCTCATTTTCGTATAATGAGAATGGAGCAAAGACTTTAAAAGGGCCAATTTTGTCCGGTCTCGCTGAGTCTTGACTTCTTGGTGTTTATTTTCTTCAAGTAGCCTCCCTCTAACCTACTGCATCTTCAGGGGTATAGAAATTAGTGCTTCAAAATGCTCCATTGCTGCTTCATGGAGATAAGATCTGTAATCTTTAGCCTGCTCATTTGCTACGTCAAGGAGATAAGGCTGGTGGTATAAATCTGCTCCCTTGCTACCTCGGAAAGATAAGATTTGTCGTCTTTCATCTTCTCCATTGCTATCTCATGGAGATAAGATTTGTAATCTTTAGCCTGCTCTTTCGCTACGTCAAGGAGATAAGGCTGGTGGTCTAAATCTGCTCCATTGCCGATACATGGAGACAAGATTCATCGTCTTCGATCTGCCCTATTGCTATATCGAGGAGACAAGATCTACAATCTTTAGTCTACTCCATTGCCGATACATGGAGATAAGACTTGTAATTTCAGCCTGCTCCCTTGCTATCTCAGGAAGATAAGGCTAGTGACTTAAATCTGCTCCATTGCCGATACATGGAGATAAGATTCACCGTCTTCGATATACCCCTCCGCTATCTCGAGGAGACAAGATCTACAATCTTCAGTCTGCTCTATTGCTGATACTTGGAGATAAGACTTGTAATTTCAGCCTGCTCCCTTGTTATCTAAGGAAGATAAGGCTAGTGGATAAATTTTGCTCCCCTACTACCTCGGGAAGATAAGATTTACCGTCTTAGGAGATAAGATCTACAATTTTCAGTCTGCTCCATTGCCGATACATGGAGATAAGACTTGTAATTTCAGCCTACTCCCTTGCTATCTTAGAAAGATAAGGCCAGTGACTTAAATCTGCTCCATTGGCGATACATGGAGATAAGATTCACCGTCTTCGATCTACCCCACTGCTATCTCGAGGATACAAGATCTACAATCTTCAGTCTGCTCCATTGCCGATACATGGAGATAAGACTTGTAATTTCAGCCTATTCCCTTGTTATCTCAGGAAGATAAGGCTAGTGGCTAAAATCTGCTCCCTTGCTACCTCAAGAAGATAAGATTTGCTGTCTTCGATCTACGCCACTACTATCTCGAGGAGACAAGATCTACAATTTTTAGTCTACTCTATTACCGATACATGGAGATAAAACTTGTAATTTCAGCCTACTCCCTTGCTACCTCAGGAAGATAAGGCTAGTGGCTAAAATTTACTCCCCTGCTACCTCGGGAAGATAAGATTTACCGTCTTCGATCTGCTCCACTGCTATCTTGAGGAGACAAGATCTACAATTTTCAGTCTGCTCCCTTGCTACATCTGGAAAATAAGACTACAATCTTCATCCTGCTTCCTTACTACCTCAGGAAGATAAGGCTAGTGGCTAAAATCTGCTCCCCTACTACCTCGGAAAGATAAGATTTGCCATCTTCGATCTGTCCCACTGCTATCTCGAGGAGACAAGATCTACAATTTTCAGTCTGCTCCCTTGCTACATCAGGAAGATAAGACTACAATCTTCAGCCTGCTTCCTTGCTACTTCAGGAAGATAAGGCTAATGGCTAAAATCTGCTCCCCTGCTACCTCGGGAAGATCAGATTTACTGTCTTTGATCTGCCCCACTACTATCTTGAGGAGACAAGATCTACAATTTTCAGTCTGCTCCCTTGCTACATCAGGAAGATAAGATTACCATCTTCAGCCTGTTTCCTTGCTACCTCAGGAAGATAAGGCTAGTGGCTAAAATCTGCTTCCCTGCTACCTCGGGAAGATAAGATTCGCCGTCTTCGATCTGCCCCCACTACTATCTCAAGAAGACAAGATCTACAATTTTCAATGTTGCTACACCGTCCTCTGAGGGACATGTCCTGTAGACTTACTTTTTTATATGCCTATGTTTATGCCAAATAATTAGGATGCTATGATAGGAATTAATCAAATGTTCCTAACCAAATGTGTTATGAATGATATGCGAATGCAGAAATGTCATGACAATGATCCCTTTTTAAATGTTTAAGGTGTCATCACTCATTGTTCATTAGGGCTTTCTTACTGACATATTGCACTGCCTTGTTGTTCGGCTGATATTTTTCGACAGAGAACTCACAGAAATAATCACATTTTGTTCAATTGATTTGTTTTACTGTAACTTCAGGGTCTCTCCCACTGTACCTTGGGGTCATAAGGTTTGTACCATTTTCAAACCATCCCATTATAACACAAGGGTGTAAGATTTGAGTCTTTTCTAATTCGTTCTCACTACCATTCAGGGGTAGATGATCTATATCAACTTCGATCTATCCCACTACAACTCAAAGGTATAGGATCTGTATCAACCTCATTCTATCTGACTGCAACCCAAGGGTATAGGATTTGTATCCTTTTTAATCAATTGATCTGTTACACCATTTTCTGGGTGTCATGACCAGACGTGCATGCATGATATTCACATGGATGCAAAATATCATTTTTTCTTTTCGAGAAAGACCCCCTTTTAATGCTTGGGTTGACAATACTCGTTATTCATCGAGATTGTATCCCCGATGTTGTTTCCTCGTTCAACTGACATCTTTGACAGCAAATCTGAAGAGATAGTCACAATTTAGACTCCTATTTCTTGAATATGTCCAACCCTTAGGTGTGGTAAGTCCTAAACAATAATATTGTTTCAGGTTCCTGTATTATTTAAAAGTTTCCAAAGCAATATACGAAACTTTTTTTATGAAAGTGTTATTAGTCCACTAATCGTTATTTCAATGCGAAATGCTTGAAAAAGATCATAACCATGGACAAGCAGGAAATTAATTGAGAGCATAGCTCGAAACAAATAAGTTAATCAAGGATAGTCTGTAACACCCCTATCCCGTAACCATCGCCGGAATAGGTAAGGGGCATTACCGGACTTGTAACATAAATCGGAGCAGTAAAATTTTTAAACTTTTTAATCGAGAACCATCACGTATCATCTGTCATTAGAGCATGCTTCAATTGATCATAAAATGATGTATATAATTATTGGAAATCTAATTGGAAACATGCTAAAAGATAGGAGAACATTTGCAAAATTTCAAAGTTAGGGACACACGGCCGTGCCCCTAGCCCGTGTTCTTCACACACGGCCGTGTCCCTCCAGACAAGCCCAAACCTTTCAGCCCGTGGTCGAATTTGACTTATCCTACACGGCTGTCCAACACGCCCATGGGATTAGGCCGTGTGTCGCCCACGGCCTAGGCATGGCCGTGCCCTTACCCCGTGGTTGAAACTGTCAAATATCACACGGTTACCTGACACGCCCGTGTACAAAACAGAGCAGACCGTGTGACTATACTGCCAAATTTCACACGACTACAAATTACCAGACACGCCCGTGTGTCTAGGCCGTGTACCAAAACTGACCAAAACATTAAGGTGCAGGGGACACACGGTCGAAGCACACGCCCGTCTTCCCTAGCCGTGTGGCACAAATATAGGCTTGGTTTAAGCCAATTTGCCACCCAATATGGGTCATTTCTACTAGCCATTAACTAACAACATTTCATGCCATTCTACCAACCTAAAACATACCAATTCAAGCACAAAATGGACCCAAAATCATCTCAATTCATTCACAAATCAAGCACACCAACTCAAAGGCCTAAATGACCATTTCCATGCACTCATCCACACATATATACATATCAATTATGCAAGCTTATAACCTCATCAAAAATCACATATCTTTCCATGAGCACATATAGCTAAAGGACAACTCAAGTACTTGATTATATTCATATATGACCCAAGCCACATCTCATAGCTTGATCATTTACCAAAATATATCATGTTCACTAAAGTACTAGCCTATACATGCCATGACCAAATGTTTGCAAAATACTCAAAAGTACCGAAGCTTTATCGATAGTGTGATAGCGATCCCCGACTCGTCCGATATCCAAGCTAGCTTCCAAATCTAGAAGACAGTGAAAGAAATAAACGGAATAAGCTTCTAAAGCTTAGTAAGTCCATATAACATGAAATGAAACTTACCATTTCAATGAGATATCCATAAGTAAGGCCATTACAAACATATGATCTTATAGCCTATTGCACAAACTCACACTCATTAGTTCATGTAGTTTCATAACATATCATATATAAAAGCTTATCAAATACTTCATTTCAAGTAACATATGCAAATCTTGTAAATCATATGGCATAATATGCCTTCATTTTGCACTTTCTCATATAACATGTTGATCATGTAACTAGTATCATTCCATTCATACAAATCATATGACATGTATTTCATATACTTCATTATCTCATGTATAGCACATAACTCTTATAACATGTACCTTATACCATTCATGTATTCACATAACATCTCTCTCATATATTCAAATATCAATTAACCTTTCCTGTAACATGTATCAGTATTGCCCGTTGAACCTATAAGAACATCGAAAGATACTCGGATGATACACACACAGTGTATATACATATAACCTTTAATCCGTCAATGCGTCATATATGCTCTTTCGAGCCTGTACAGTAAGCCCGGAGGCTGAACATATAATCCCGAAGGATAATCGGTAAGCCCGTAGGCTGAACATGTAATCCCGAAGGATAAACCTGTAGCTCATGAGCACGTGGTGAGTCCGCAACAAATGCAGGAGCTCGAACCACCCTGTAGCCCTAGTGACATGTCACTCGTATCCTATCGACTTCTACGGTTCTAACGGGGCTCGGTATTCAATTTATCACTTGTAACAATTTAACATTTCTATTTCAATCTCATATATACTCGTTACATTAGGCTATTTAATCATCTAGCATTTCATATTTTCAAATAACAATATGTATGAACACACATATATATACATTAAATTCGTTATACGAACTTACCTAGTAATCCCGTATCTACTCGTCTATTTTTCGTTTTCCCCGATCAAGTTCTGGGATTCGATCGTCTTTATCTATATTAATGCAAAATTCAGCTATTTACTAACTCACATATTCAATTCAATCCAAAAACATATAATTTGACATATTTGCAATTTAGCCCCTATATTTACAATACTTTGCAATTTAGTCCTCTCATCATAAAAATGACAAATTACGCAATCAATCCCCCAATTCACTATAGCCGAATATTCAAGGGACTTATACAAGCATATATCTTTCAATTAATCACAATTTAACCTTAAAAAAATTCTACCTTTTTACAATCAAATCCTCAAAACCCATTTTCTTCAAAAATTACTTTAAAATTCTTGTATATTTCCACATAATATTTCATAATTCATCAAAATCTTCTAAAATATTATAGATTCATCAATGGCATTTTTCAAAAACATAATCAAAATCAGAAATTGAGGTACGGGTCGGTTAATATACGAAGCAACGATTTTAAAAACGTAAAAATTATCGAAAACGGAACAAAAACGAACCTCAATTTGAAGCTTGAAGTAGCCGAATATTTGAAAGCATAAAAACCTTTATTTTGTTTATGAGAATCGGTGAAGAGAGAAAAGAAATTAAAGCCATTTTTCTTGTTTTATTTAATTAAAACATTTTATAAAGCCATTTGACCATTTTACCCTTTGTAAAATTATTATAAAACCTTATAAAATATGGACATAATGGTCCATCACCAACCACTACAAATAAAAATGGCATAATTGCCATGCAAGTACCTCCTTTTATAAAGCCATGCTCAAATAGGTCATTTATAAAATAGAACTCTAATTTATCGCTTTACGCGATTTAATCCTTTTTATCAAATTAACCAGTCAAACGATAAAATTTCTAAACCAAACTTTCACACTGTAATTCTATCATGCTGTAAAACATATTAAAGTAATAAAAATAATAATTCGACTCGGTTAAGTGGTCCCGAAACCACCCGTTCCGACTAGGGTCTAAAGTGGGCTGTTACAACTCTCCCCCCTTTAGGGATTTTCGTCTGCGAAAATCTTACCAGTGAACAAGTTAAGGTATTGTTTTCGCATAGTTTCCTCGAGTTCCCACGTAGCTTCTTCTATTCCGTGTTTACACCAATGAACTTTTACAAGTGCTATACGCTTATTTCTCAACTCTTTCATTTCTCGGGCCAGAATTCTAATCGGTTCTTCGCTGTACGATAGATCAGACTGTAATTCCAAATCTATGGGAGAAATGACATGAGACGGATCAGATCGGTATCGTCGAAGCATTGAAACGTGAAATATGTTGTGAATCTTTTCAAGCTCAGATGGTAACGATAACCGGTAAGCTACAGGTCCAATTCGTTCCACAATTTCATACGGCCCGATAAAACGAGGACTTAACTTCCCTTTTCTGCCAAAACGAAGAATTTTCTTCCATGGTGATACTTTCAGAAATACTCTGTCTCCGACCTGAAACTCTATTTCTTTCCGTTTCAAATCTGCGTATGATTTCTGTCTATCTGAAGCTGCTTTTAAATTATCGCGTATTACTTTTACTTTTTCTTCTGTATCTCAGATTAGATCAACCCCGTGTAACTTTCTCTCACTCAATTCCGTCCAGTATAGCGGTGTTCGACATTTACGACCATATAATGCTTCATATGGAGCCATCTTTAAACTCGTCTAAAAACTATTATTGTATGCAAACTCTATCAGAGGTAAGTATTTCTCCCAATTACTTTCGAATTCAAGAATACAACCCCGTAACATGTCTTCCAGAATCTGAATAACTCTTTCAGACTGACCGTCGGTCTGGGGATGAAATGCTGTACTGAAACTCAATTTCGTTCCCAAAGCCTCTTGAAACTTCTTCCAGAATCTCGAGGTAAACCTCGGATCTCTATCAGACACAATGGATAATGGTATACCATGTAATCGCACAATTTCAGATACATATAGTTCCGCTAATTTATGTAGAGAATAATCAGTACGTACCGGTATAAAATGTACAGATTTCGTCAATCTGTCAACGATAACCCAGATTGCATTTTTCTTCTTCAGAGTCAAAGGTAGTCTAGATACAAAATCCATAGTGACTCTGTCCCATTTCCATTCCGGAATCATAATAGGCTGTAATAAACCTGACGGTACCTGATGTTCAGCTTTAACTTGCTGACAAATCAAACATTTCGATACGAATTCTGATACGTCACGTTTCATTCCTGACCACCAGTATTGCTGTTTCAATTCGTTATACATCTTAGTGCTACCCGGATAAACTAAAAATCGACTGTCATGTGCCTCGTGTAGAACTTTCTGAATGAGTTCACTATTTTTCGGTATGCAAATTCTATTTCGAAACATTAAACAATGCAAATTCTATTTCGAAACATTAAATAATCATCGTTCCTTATAGAAAAGTCAGAATTAGAATTAGACTCACAGTGAAGTCGTTTAGCTTGCAGATCGGGATCAGTCCCTTGAGCTTCGAAAATTTGCTGCAGAATCAACGGTTTAGCCTTTAGCTCTGCTAAAACAGATCCATCATCATATAACGTCATTTGAGCATTCAAAGCTCGCAAAGCAAATAGAGACTTTCGACTTAACGCATCAGCTACAACATTAGCTTTCCCTGGATGATAATCAATTACAAATTCATAGTCTTTTAGTAGTTCGAGCCATCTCCGCTGTCTCATATTTAAATCTTTCTGTGACATCAGATACTTCAGACTCTTATGATCGATAAAAATTCTACATTTCTTACCATATAAGTAATGCCGCCAAATCTTTAATGCAAATACTATAGCAGCTAACTCAAGATCATGCGTCGGGTAATTCTTCTCATGCGGCTTTAACTGTCAGGAGGCATAAGCTATGACTTTTCCGTCTTGCATCAATACACAGCCCAGTCTGATAATAGATGCATCACTGTATATAACAAATTCTTTCCCCGATTCGAGTTGAACTAAAACCGGAGCTTCTGTTAACAGGGCTTTCAACTGTTCGAAACTCTGCTGACATTTATCAGTCCACTCGAATTTCACATCTCTTTGTAGCATTCGGGTCAACAGCACTGCAATCATCGAGAATCCTTTAACAAATCTTCGGTAATATCCCGTTAATCCCAGAAAACTTCTAATTTCAGATACATTTCTCAGGAGTTTCCAGTCTATAATAGCAGATATTTTACTCGGATCTATTCTGATGCCTTCCGCAGAAACAATGTGACCCAAAAATCTGACTTCTCGAAGCCAAAATTCACATTTGCTGAATTTAGCAAACAACTGTTTATCTCTCAGAATTTGTAACACAGTTCTCAAATGTTCAGTATGCTCTACCTCATCACGCGAATATATCAAAATGTCATCAATGAACACGATAACGAATCTATCTAAATACGGTTTGAATACATGGTTCATCAAGTCCATGAACACTGCAGGTGCATTTGTCAACCCGAAAGGTATGACCAGAAACTCATAATGTCCGTATCGTGTTCTGAAAGCAGTTTTCGGTATATCTGAATCTTTAACTCGCAACTGGTAATAACCCGATCTCAAATCAATCTTTGAAAATACAGTAGCTCCTTTTAATTGATCGAATAAATCATCAATCCGCGGAAGATGTATTTATTCTTCACTGTTACCTTGTTCAACTGTCGGTAATCAACACACATTCTCATCGTTCCATCTTTCTTTTTCACAAATAATACGGGAGCACCCCAAGGTGAAAAGCTCGATCTCGCGAAACCTCTATCCGTCAATTCTTGTAACTGTGCTTTCAGCTCCTTTAGCTCAGTCGGTGCCATTCTGTATGGAGCTATCGATATCGGAGTAGTGCTTGGTAACAATTCAATACCGAATTCAACTTCTCTAATCGGCGGTAAACCCGGTAATTCTTCTGGAAAAACATCTGAAAACTCACAAACAACTGGTACAGACTCAATTTTTAATTTTGTTTTGCTAGAATTCATCACATACGCTAAATACACATCATAGCCTTTTCTGACATACTTCTGAGCCCTCATGGCAGAAATCACTGTCGGTAATTCATTCGAATCATTTGATTCAATCCGAAGAATCTCACCATTCTGACATTTCAATTTTATATTCTTACTTCGACAATTCACAATAGCCTCATGCGCATTTAGCCAGTCCACGCCCAGTATTACATCGAATTTGTCAAAAGGGAGGAGTATCAGATCAGCCGGAAAATAATATCTCCGAGTCAGCAACGGACATTTCTTACATATCTTATCAACTAACACAGAGTTTCCTAATGGATTCGATACTTTAACTACATATTCCGTAGATTCAACACTTAAATTCTTTTCATACATTAATTTCATACAGATATATGAATGAGTTGATCCAGGATCTATCAACGCAATAATATCAGTGTTATAGAGAGAAAAAGTACCGGTAATAACATCAGGCAACGAGGCTTCCTCGCGTGCACGTATTGTATAAGCTCTCGCAGGAGTACGCATCTTAGATCTCACATTAGCATCTCTCGCCACATTGCGATTTCCACTTTGGTTCCCAACACTTCGCAACGGTCTACCTCTCGATGCAACATTATTTGTCTTAGTCGACTGTTCTCTATCAGGTACAGATCTTTCAAGACAATCACGCAAGTAATGATCTAACGATCCACATCGAAAACATGCCCCACTCATCAGTCGACACTCTCCAAAATGCCTTCTATTACAATGCTTGCACTCTGATCCGGGAATTCTCACACTACCCGCACTAGCTACAGAAGTCGTCTGAGGTCTCAAATGAGAAGTCTTAACACTTTTCTCTCGGATAGATGTGCCAGTAGAAGCAGCAGGACGAGGATGAAAATCCTTTGATCTTTTGGATCTAGACTGATACGGTTTTCCCGCAAACCTTTTTCTTGCTTCTCTGAATTCAAAATCAGCTTTTCTCTTTTCTTTAGCAAGCTCTTCGGCTTTACAAGCCCGATCAACGAGAACTACAAACTCTCTCAGCTCAGGTATTCCGACTAATAGTCGAATTTCTTCATTTAGCCCATCTTCGAACCTTTTGCACATTGTTGCTTCGGTAGAAACACATTCGGGAGCATATTTGCTGAGTCGAACGAACTCTCTCTTGTATTCAGTTACAGACATTTGACCCTGTTTTAGCTCTAAAAACTCTTTTCTTTTCTAATCGATGAATCGTTGACTAATGTATTTCTTTCTGAATTCCGTCTGGAAGAAATCCCAATCGACTCGTTCTCGTGGTACAACCGAGGTCAATGTATTCCACCATTGATATGATGAATCCCGAAGCAAAGAAATAGCACATCTCAGGCACTCATCAGGAGTACAAGCCAGTTCATTAAAAACTCTGATCGTATTCTCAAGCCAAAATTCAGCCCTCTCAGTATCATCACTTGCTGAAGCTCGGAATTCCTCAGCACCATACTTCCGTATCTTATCGACAGGAGGTCTGTTCAATCTCAGAGGATCCACAACTCGTACATTTTCAGGGTTAGGTTGTGGGACGGGAGGGGGTGGAGGTTGCGGAGCAGCCGGGTTTGCTCGCACAAACTCACTAAACCATCCAGACATCATTTGGAAGAAAGCTTGTTTAATTTCTTCCTGATTGGCCACAGCAGGGCCCGATTCAGAAGGCACAGCCCCTTGAGCGGGTGCTGGCGCAATACTTTCAACATCATCAGCTAAAGCTCGATTCGGATCCATTACTATATAACACAGATTTCAAAGGATGTCAGGAGATATCACACTATCACATTTCATGTACATGGCATGTATAGCTAGACTAATACTCACTACGATAGTCCTAGAATCAACTAAACTGTAGCTCTGATACCAACCAAATGTAACACCCCTATCCCATAACCGTCGCCGGAATAGGTAAGGGGCATTATCGGACTTGTAACATAAATCGGAGCAGTAAAATTTTTAAACTTTTTAATCGAGAACCATCACGTATCATCTGTCATTAGAGCATGCTTCAATTGATCATAAAATGATGTATATAATTATTGGAAATCTAATTGGAAACATGCTAAAAGATAGGAGAACATTTGCAAAATTTCAAAGTTAGGGACATACAGCCGTGCCCCTAGCCCGTGTTCTTCACACACAGTCGTGTCCTTCCAGACACGCCCAAACCTTTCAGCCCGTAGTCGACTCTGACTTATCCCACACGGCTGTCCAACACGCCCATAGGGTTAGGCCGTGTGTCACCTACGGCCTAGGCACGCCCGTGCCCTTACCCCGTGGTCGAAACTGTCAAATATCAAACGGTTACCTGACATGCCCGTGTACAAAACAGAGCAGACCGTGTGACTATACTGCCAAATTTCACACGGCTACAAATTACCAGACACGTCCGTGTGTTTAGGCCGTGTACCAAAACTGACCAAAACATTAAGGTGCAGGGGACACATGGTCGAAGCGCACGCCCGTGTTCCCTGGCCGTGTGGCACAAATATAGGCTTGGTTTAAGCCAATTTGCCACCCAATATGGGTCATTTCTACTAGCCATTAACTAACAACATTTCATGCCATTCTACCAACCTAAAACATACCAATTCAAGCACAAAATGGACCAAAAATCATCTCAATTCATTCACAAATCAAGCACACCAACTCAAAGGCCTAAATGACCATTTCCATGCACTCATCCACATATATATACATATCAATTATGCAAGCTTATAACCTCATCAAAAATCACATATCTTTCCATAAGCACATATAGCTAAAGGACAACTCAAGTACTTGATTATATTCATATATGACCCAAGCCACATCTCATAGCTTGATCATTTACCAAAATATATCATGTTCACTAAAGTAGTAGCCTATACATGCCATGACCAAACGTTTGCAAAATACTCAAAAGTACCGAAGCTTTATCGATAGTGTGATAGCGATCCCCGACTCGTCCGATATCTGAGCTAGCTTCCGAATCTAGAAGACAGTGAAAGAAATAAACGGAATAAGCTTCTAAAGCTTAGTAAGTCCATATAACATGAAATGAAACTTACCATTTCAATGAGATATCCATAAGTAAGGCCATTACAAACATATGATCTTATAGTTTATTGCACAAACTCACACTCATTAGTTCATGTAGTTTCATAACATATCATATATAAAAGCTTATCAATTTCAAGTAACATATGCAAATCTTGTAAATCATATGGCATAATATGCCTTCATTTTGCACTTTCTCATATAACATGTTGATCATATAACTAGTATCATTCCATTCATACAAATCATATGACATGTATTTCATATACTTCATTATCTTATGTATAGCACATAACTCTTATAACATGTACCTTATACCATTCATGTATTCACATAACATCTCTCTTATATATTCAAATATCAATTAACCTTTCCTGTAACATGTATCGGTATTGCCCGTTGAACCTATAAGAACATCGAAAGATACTCGGGTGGTACACACACAGTGTATATACATATAACCTGTAATCCGTCAATGCGTCATATATGCTCTTTCGAGCCTGTACGGTAAGCCCAGAGGCTGAACATATAATCCCGAAGGATAATCTGTAAGCCCGTAGGCTGAACATGTAATCCCGAAGGATAAACCTATAGCTCATGAGCACGTGGTGAGTCCGCAACAAATGCAGGAGCTCGAACCACCCTATAGCCCTAGTGACATATCACTCGTATCCTATCGACTTTTACGGTTCTAACGGGGCTTGGTATTCAATTTATCACTTGTAACAATTTAACATTTCTATTTCAATCTCATATATACTCGTTACATTAGGCTATTTAATCATCTAGCATTTCATATTTTCAAATAACAATACGTATGAACACACATATATATATATACATTAAATTCGTTATACGAACTTACCTAGTAATCCCGTATCTACTCGTCTATTTTTTGTTTTCCCCGATCAAGTTCCGGGATTCGATCGTCTTTATCTATATTAATGCAAAATTCAGCTATTTACTAACTCACATATTTAATTCAATCCAAAAACATATAATTTGACATATTTGCAATTTAGCCCTTATATTTACAATACTTTGCAATTTAGTCCTCTCATCACAAAAATGACAAATTACACAATCAATCCCCCAATTCACTATAGCCGAATATTCAAGGGACTTATACAAGCATATATCTTTCAATTAATCACAATTTAACCTTAAAAAAATTCTACCTTTTTACAATCAAATCCTCAAAACCCATTTTCTTCAAAAATTACTTTAAAATTCTTGTATATTTCCACATAATATTTCATAATTCATCAAAATCTTCTAAAATATCATAGATTCATCAATGGCATTTTTCAAAAACATAATCAAAATCAGAAATTGAGGTACGGGTCGGTTAATATACGAAGCAATGATTTCAAAAACGTAAAAATTATCGAAAACGGAACAAAAATGAAACTCAATTTGAAGCTTGAAGTAGCCGAATATTTGAAAGCATAAAAACCTTTATTTTGTTTATGAGAATCGGTGAAGAGAGAAAAGAAATTAAAGCCATTTTTCTTGTTTTATTTAATTAAAACATTTTATAAAGCCATTTGACCATTTTACCCTTTGTAAAATTATTATAAAACCTTATAAAATATGGACATAATGGTCCATCACCAACCACTCCAAATAAAAATGGCATAATTGCCATGCAAGTACCTCCTTTTATAAAGCCATGCTCAAATAGGTCATTTATAAAATAGAACTCTAATTTATCGCTTTACGCGATTTAATCCTTTTTATCAAATTAACCAGTCAAACGATAAAATTTCTAAACCAAACTTTCACACTGTAATTCTATCATGCTGTAAAATATATTAAATTAATAAAAATAATAATTCGACTCAGTTAAGTGGTCCCGAAACCACCCGTTCTGACTATGGTCTAAAGTGGGCTGTTACATAGTCAATGCAATCAAGAAGGAAACTTATTAGAAGTGTGTTTTGAAATGAATAGAGTAGTCAAAGATAGCAAATTCAAAATAGGTAAGATGAGAACTAGGTGCCCCAAATGTCGCAACCTGAACTTCTCTATACAAACCTCTTGAGGACCACTTTGAGCTCAATATGTGTTTAGGGGATCCGGAGTACTTTGTCAATGCCCTAAGACGCAGCATACTTCTTCATTGTTAATTCAGGCATAGCAAGACTATTGTATGCCCCCACTTTGATCCAAATTTAAGTCGCCCTTTTCGAGTTTTCATCTCAAATCTCTTTTGGTCTCAAGGCGCCTCTTGTGGGTTTTCGCCTTGGCCTCTTATTTCTCTTTTTATTTTTTTTCTTTTTCTTTTTCTTTTTCATGAAATATTTTTTGATTGAATCTGAACTTATTGGATAGGCAAGACCTTGTTATCCCTCCTGGTCAAAATCAATATTTTTCTAAATACGGCCTTCCACATAAGGTCCTTCCTAGCTTGGCATCCCCTTTCTTTTGAAGTCTTTTTGTATGGGAAAGATCTTCAATACGAGGTCCCCTTTATGAAATTCTATGGGGCAAACCTTTTTGGTGAGCTCGCATCTTTTGCTTTTGGTACACTTGACCATGAGGATAGCCTTTAGTCTCTTTCCTTCAATCAAGTGTAGCTGATCATAACGAGATTTGGTCCATTCTACTTCATCCAACTTCGACTCTGATAAAATTTAGAGAGAAGTAATAGGCATAACCGCCTCCATCCATAAACTAATAAGAAAAGTGTTACTTCGGTAGAGGTCCTGAAAGACGTCCGATAAGCATAGAGGGTGAAGGGTAATCTCAATCATTTTCCCACGATCTCTCTCATTTTTCACTGCTCTATTCATTTTGGGGCAACATCGCATTGATCTTGAACAGACTGCAAACTTCTAATATCGTGCTATTGTTCAAATTTAGTGCATTCTCAAATATGATCCTTTTTTGCATTCCATACCGACATATGATTTCAAGAATTTGCTGACTGTAAACTTTATGATATTGGCAAATAAAGAAGCTTCCACCCACTCTGTAAAATAATGGACGACCACACATATGAATCGATGCCCACTAGAAGCTTTTGGCGGGATTGGCCCAATAGCACCCATACCCCACATAGAGAAATGTCATGGATTCCATTAATTCTTTATAAAGTAGGATCTTGGTCTACCATCCTTAACAAATCGAGAGATAAGCTTACAATCTTTGTCATCTTCAAAGTCCTGAGATCCCTTTAGACACATATCTCACTCAAAAGGAAATTCTGAGTCAATAACAACGTCGCTCACGTTGTTGATATCTGGGGACCTGTTGTAGATAGAAAGCAAATTCCAAAGAATAAATGATTCTAATGATGATTATTTCTATGGTATGATCATAAATGAAAAATAAAAAAAATGTTTGAAAGAGAGTCCAAAGAACAAAAGAATCTATAAATGGAAAGAATAGAAAAAATATTTGCTCAAATTATGCATTTTATTGAAATAAAGATTTTATACACAAGCTTATTTCGCAAAAGGATTCTTATTGCCTCTAGGCTTAAGCAACAAGCATGTTTTGAATATTACTTTAAATTAATTCTAAAAATGCAGGGATCTCCTCCGCAGTCCCATTGTTTAGAACACTCCTAAGTCTGCAAGGGCTTGGAAACTTTTATTCCCTAGTTCCCTCTTCGGATACGTCATTCAGATTTTTGGATGTTTCTTCTGGGCTTTTGACTTGCTCAAAGCATCGCAACTCCTTTACCCCTACTTTCAGTTATTGCATTTATTGCTTCATTAGAGTGATCAGGTTCTGATAAATCATTGAACTTCACAATTCCAATTTTAATGAACCTTTCAACCAACTTCTTAAATGCAATGCAGTTTTCGATTGAGTGACCCGTTATCTCTGCATGGTACTTGCATTGAGCATTTGAGTCATACCACTTGGGTATGGTAATTGCATTAGTTTCAGGTAAAGAGGAGATAGAGCATGCGCATCAAATAGGCCTTGATACAACTCCCCATACGTCATTGGGATAGGTGTGAACTGGGGTCTTTCTGAGTTCAATTTTGGATTAGGTTCTTACCTTGGGCGGACCTGATAGCTGGTAGCTGCTGTTTTTAGCTGGCTTACTATAATCGACTTCGAATGGCCCTTGTCATTACTCACTTCCTTTTCAATCTTCCTCGAGGCCTTTGAAGACCCCTCTCTCATTTTCTTTGTTTCTATTGGGCCAAGAACAACATAATTGACTCGATCATCCTTCGAGTCAAAACTTGAACCCATCGAGAAGTTCAACAGTGCCGAGGTATCAATCTGATATTAGGATTCAATAATGATAGGTACCCCTTGTGGATGCACGTCTGGTTGAGCCGGGACGTTTATTAGAGTAAAACTTGGAGGATAAATGAAGTCTTCATTATCATCCCCACTGTTGATTACCAGACTTTTCTTTTTTTCAAGCCCTTCGGCTAGTAATTGAGTTAACTGGTGCATCATATTCATTTGATCTTGCATATCCTGTTGAATTTTGGCCAACTGCTCCTGAATCTGTATTTGCCCTTGCTCTAATCTCTCCAACCTTTGCTCCATGGCTTTTGTTTTTTCTTCGCAAATACCATAACAATACTTGGTCGATAGACTTTTACCAGTTTTTAGGTCAACTGAAATAATTTTCCCTAATTAGGAACCTTTTGCGAAAATCTAATGCAAATGATGCAATGCAATGCAAATGCATGGAATGAATGCAAAAGAAAGAGAAGCGTTGATTCTGAATTCAATTCTATTAGAACAACTTTTCTAGAAAAAAAATTCTTTACATAAGACGGATTACATATGCGGCCTTGCCCTCATAGTCCAGGTGAAGATACCGATCTTTTCTTTCATATCCAGATGTTATAGTCAAATTTTCTAACGGATGTCTCTATTATCACCTTTCTGCTTGTTCCGGGCAGCAACCTATTACTCACTTATCCCCGCGATGCTCGTTAGCTCCTTTAAGAAAGTCAAGACATGATGACTATCGCATAGTATTTGTCAATTTGAATCCCTCAGGCAAAGTTTTGCATTCCTCCACGAACTATCATCCTTCTTCCATTATGTTTACTTGGACATATTCAGACGACCGTATTATAATCCACTTTATCAAGAAATTCGTTTTCTTATGGCAAGCTCTTCTATTTAGAAATTGAATGTTAATCAACACCTCATTTCTACGATAATGCAATGCAATACAATCAAAACAAAAGAGAACACGTTAGCATAGGACAAATAAACAACATAAAACCCCTATCCGGGTGACCACTAGGGTTTGGCGTGGCTCTACCTAGGGTAGGCTCCTAGGTCTCTCTATATGTGGTTTGGTTCTAAAGTTGGGGTACTTGAACTATCAGATTCCTCGATCTTCACCCATTATAGGGTCATATAGACCGAGTTCAGTTTAGGAGAATACATTTCCCTATGGCTGCACGGAGATAAAAATCTCACGAAGACATAGGTACGGATGTATCCCGGAAGCGATCCACTATCCTGCACGAAGGTGAAAACCTCACGAAGGAAATAGCTTCTCACTCCCACTTAAAAGGTGTGACCACAACGGTCATGCAACATGATGCAGGAATATCCTACAAGACTCTAACCACGATAAACATATGATCCAAACACAACGCGACAAAAGAATCGTAAGTTTTCAAATCAAAATTTACATTTTCGATAAAAGGACATAAATTAATCAATTCCTACGGCTTGACTCTCTTATTGGTCCCCAGTGGAGTCGCCAAGCTGTCGAAACCATTTTTAATTTTGAAAAATGGAAGTCGACTTAAAAACAAAAATGGAGTCGCCATTAATCTTTTTTCGATGTGTGATCAGATCACCTTGAGATTGATCACTTTAATAAAACAATTTGATTTATTAAAACAATGATTTTAGGTCTACGAAATTCAAGAAAAAGGGTTCAGGAGTCGGTTACGCACGAGGAAGGGTTAGCACCCTCGTAACGCCCAAAATTGGTACCTAATTGATTAATTAATGTCTTAATGTCGAAAATTTGAAAAGATTTTAGAATACAATCCTTTTTTTTAAAAAGAACACTTGAATAAATTAAATTGGATCTAAGACCCTCTTATTTCGAAGAAATAAAATGTCATACCCAATGAGTTAGGATACGACATTTCACATTTTCTAAACTGAGCTTATCTTTTGATTTTTAAAACTTGTGCAGTGAAGTCCAAAAAGGATATTCAATTATTTGGGTCAAATGAAAAATCAGAACCCAGTAAATTAGGACACGATTTCTCAAAATTCCAAACATAGAATATTGCCTTTATTTTTTAGAAATCCTTATCTCGAGATACAAAATGTCATATCCAGTGAGTTAGGACACAACATCTCGAATTCTTGAGAATAAACTTTTATTTAAACCTTATTCGTTTTGATTGAAAAAGGGTACTCGGTTACTTAGATTCAATGAGGAAATTAGAACCTAGTAAGTTAGGGCACAATCTTCTCGAAGATGCCAAATACCGAGTATTGCCTTACTTTGAAAACTTTTGAATAAAATGATTTTAAAACTTAAATGTTATTAAAACACGACCTTTTAAGCGAGTAAAATGCGATGGAATAATAATATACAACGCAAAGTAATAATTCATAAACAAAATGTTATAATAATGAATCACAAATAACAAATAAATATAAAGTAAGAAAATCTAAAATAAAATATAAAACAATTCTAAGCAAATAATACATAAAAAGGATTTAAAATGGATGTAATAAAATGCGATCCAAAGTATATAAAATAATTTAAAAAAGATTAGTATCTATTCAAGATAAAATAATATATAAAACTCTTTAAAAATAATATAAAAATAATTCAAAATATATAATGTGTAAAAAAAAAGTTTAAAATACATAATATATGAAAATATTAAAGTAAATAATGTGTAAAAATTTGAAATGAGCGTTATGTAAAAAGTTAAAATAGATAATAACAAAAAATGTAAAATAAATAAATAGAATGTTAATAACAAGAGTAAAAAAACATATATAAGAAAAATAATAATGAAAATAATATTATTATATAAATAGAGATAGAAATATAATAAATAGAAATATAATAATACTAGAAATATAAATAGATAAATAAAAATTAGATAAATAATAATAGTATTAGAATAACAAAATAAATATAAATAGAAACATAATAATAATAGCAATAATATATTAAATTAGTTAATTTGATAATAAAATAGTGAAAATAAAAAAAATTAAATCGAACCTTAAAGCAAAATTTTGGGACAAATCAAATTTTAGGACCCAAAAAAAATAATGAAAACTTAATTGCAAAACAATAAAAAATGGAAGGGCTAAAAGCAATTGGACGAATTTAGAACAAACAAATAAATTGAAATGAAATGGACAAAATTCTCACGTAATTGAAAGAGAAAAGAAAATAATTCAATTCCAATGGAAATAAGAAAAGAGAGAATAATCCAATTCCAAATCGAAGTAAGAATACCAAAATCCTCTCCCCCTTCAAAGAACAAGATAGCCCTATTTATATACATGAGGTTTACTAAAAATAGCCTAACTAATTTAATAATAAAATAAAATAAAATAAAATAAAATAATATCTTTCTATTTTTAGCCTTTTACCAAGTCAACAAAATTTGATAACCCCTTGGTTTTCTTCATCTTTCTGATTTGGCCACAATTTAATGATTGTCTTTCAATTTGGCTCTTTTTAGCTTGTTTTCGACCGATTGCATCATTTGACTTCAGTTATTATTTTTTCGGGCCCAGGCCAAAATTGGACTATTACAGAAATAACTGACATAACTCATACATTACTTTGCATCCCTCGTCGATGACTTAATGAGAGGTCTTCCTATTCCTTTTCTTACTTTATTTGTAAGTGTCGATAACTTAAATGTTTATTATATTAATTAAAAGTCATTATTTTTGTTACTAATATAATGGGCAGTGATCAGAACAGAAATAAAAAGATAAGTTCATGTTTTTTTTTTTTTAAATTAGTGATCAAAATATAAACACATTAATAATTAGGTGACTATTTATTATATTTATTTTAAAGTGTTGATCGTGGTTTGGATGATGGATTAGAGTTTAGCTAGCTGGTTGGGCCGCCTAAAGGTAGTGAGATTGGCAAACGTGTAAAGCCATTAGCCCCACTCCAAACACTGTAAAGATTTGTAGCAAAACACATTTGTTGGGTTGGGTTGGGTTGGGGGTAAAGTTGCATTATTAATAATTTGTCGGTCCCATTTGAGGATACAAACCTGGCACCACAACTCAAATTTCATATGGCAAATCAAACCTAAGCATCCTGTCTTTTCTTATTAATAGGGAACATGGTTAGGTAATTGATATACCTACACTTATAATTCAGTTGATATATAAGTTATAATAAGTTTTTTTAGAAAATATCCCCACATTCAGAACAGATAATATGGATTACACTTATTGAGGAAGAAATAGAGGAAAAGAAGAGAGAGGGCAAAATTGCATGCATTGGTGAGGTGAGTTGTCTTGGAGTGAACTCGATTCCAAATCCAAAACACTAGCAAACAAATCACCACGGCTAGGAAATGAAAGGCAGCTTTTTTAACTGCCCATTTTCAAACATCAATTTCCATGCTTTATTTTTATTATTTTCCTTTTTTCTCTTTGTTAAAATGCTTTTATATATTTTTTTATAACTTGATAAAACAGCACTAAATACAAAGATGCACTCTAAAATGGAAGAATACCCAAATTTAAAAAGAAAATAATTTCTTCAGTCTGCACTCGATTATAGATTGTCTTTTACCCACTTTATCCTCAACAAGACAAATTTCAAACTGCAAGAAGCAATACAAATTTGCATATGTTTCCAAACTATACTAGTATCCAACCGCTACACTCCATCTAACCTTCAAAACTTTCACAAATTTTTCTGTATTCTGATTTAGGACATCTTTGTTGCCATATATATTGCTCTTCTTCTAATACTTCATTCTCCCCCTTTTTTTATTATTACTTAACTAAGTTAAAACACCTTTCTAGGCCTTGTATGTAAGTTATAACAGTGACATTCCAAATGGTGCAGAAAGAATTAAAAGACGCAAGAAAAAGCTGTGAACTTTTTAAAGATCCTCTCTGTTATATTGTTCCATGCCTTTCAGCTTTCTTTTTTTGATTTCCCTTTTTCTATATTTGTGTGGAGTCAACCATTGGGTAGTGAATTTTAAAGTCTTATGGATCTGACGGCTACATTGTTTTTTTTTTATGGTAATTAGTAAAACTTTCAAGAAATTTCTAAGCTAGATTTAGTAAAGCTTTCAAATCAAAATCTATATAAAACTTCTTTCTGTTAAAAAGATGAGAAGCACAAGTTGAACCAACAATATTCAGTATTTGCTATGTTTATGATGCATCTCCACAGTGACGAAAATAAAATGGGAAATGGGAAATCTTTGTATTGTTGGAGTGAGAGGACATGGATCTCTGATCTGCTCTTACATTTTTATTTACCACTCTTTTCTTTTTTCTTCTTCTTCTTTAGAGAAATGCTAAGTAAATTCTTTTTTCTAGAGAAAAAGGATCCAAAAGGAAGTACATATAGAAAATCTAGACATTCAGTGTTTGATTGTAATAACTATAAAACTGAATTCTCTACTACTACTATATATACACTTGCCACTCCTGGATCCTCCTCCACTCAATCAAAAGAACTGAAACAGAAGTTCTAAAACTGCAAAATACCATCGTTTTTCCACCAAAAATCATTCAAAACACTAGCACTGTAATGATGAGAAAAACGTGGGTATTTTGGATACCATTAATTAGGGGGGGCGGGAAGAAGAAGCGAAAAGGCTTTTGAAGCAGGCTACTAGTTGTGGAGAGGATCTGGGCAACTGGGAACTCTTCGTTTGCTATCTTCAAATCCTTTATCGCTTCCCTTGAAACTGAAAGATGTTCCATTGAAGTAGGTTTCAAACAACTCCTGCCTCTCTATCATCTTCCTCATTTCATTCCCTGGAAAAACCCTTATGGCTCCTGCTCGGCAATCACTGCAAATCCAAATCTGTAAGACGGAGATAATCAACATCATCACCATAGAAGAATTCAAAACTCTCCTGCTGCTGAAAAACCACATTCCCATACAAAAATCCACATAAACATGTATGCCTCCTCCTCTCCTCTTTCTTAATTTCCTTGAAAAACTATTGGGAGAAAACTTGAAGAAAACCCACTCTTTTCGAAATCTAACAACAACGAAAAACTGTTTCTGTAAAGAAAGTTGAGGTTGGTTTTCTTAGGGCAGCTGTGTGTCTCTGTTTTCTCTGGGGGAGAAGTATAAGATATGAATGGAAAGGGGCTAATTTAGGTAAGAGAAGAGAGAGAGAGAGAGAGAGATAGAAGGATGGATGGAGCCATGGATGGTTCATGCAAGTCGCAGTGGCCCACGTGATGAGAGAATACAATAGTAATCTATAGTCTCTATACAATCACCGCACTATTCACTCGCTGTCGTACCTAGCTATCGGGGGATTAAACTTGAGAGGATTATTATATACTGATACCGTTTCAGCCATGTAGCCAGATTAGCACAATTTTATTTCTGATTTGTTCGTTTGACTTCGGTCGTTCATCCGAATTAAATTATTTAACCTTGTAGCTAGGGCCCAAAATAACCAAAAATAATAATACTAAGTGTCATGAGTTGATTCTGTTAAAAAAATCTGCATGTCGGTGACTAAGTTTGAGGTATCTTTTCTTTCATTAGTAGAAAGTAGAAACCTAACCTACATTAGATTGTCGGATACTCATTATTGGGTAAAAAGGTATTTAAAATAATAGTGAGTTTTAGTTGAAATGTTATGCTCACACCGTGAAACAGTCGAACATATTTATACGAGTATTATTTTTTATAAACGTTTTAGTATATAAGTTATTAATAAATTAATTTAATTAGTAATATTTAGTTACTTCGGTGACGTATTTTTAGAAAAGAGAAAAGAAATATTTTTTTGTTTGTTTTGAAAATGTTTTTTTGTTACAATAATTTTTATTGATCTTCTTAATTTCAAGTTTAAATTTTTACAAACTGTTCTTTATTTTATTTTACAGCTAACTATCACAATATATATGGAATAAATAAACTTCTTTTTTATGTTATTACAACAGTTACTAAACAAGGCATTATAGTTATAAAAAATAAAATAAAGTTCGGTGTTTAAAGAATTTTATGTTTTACATTCAACTTTCATTATACATGTCAACAATCTTTGGCCTAGTGATAAAAGTATTATGTTGTAAGCATGAGAGCTTGGTTCGATCTTAAGTAACTATATTTCCCTCCTCAATTAAAAAAAAAAAAAAATCTCTCATTATGTATACATTAACTTGATATACTATGAGTAAAGGCAGTGCCAAGAAATTTAGATTTGTTGAATCAATTTTTTTAAAATTAAAATGTTTATAAAAGTCATATAAACTAATACATAATATTAATCATGAATCAACCAATGTATTTGGTCAAATGGAAGACTATTACAAAACTATAAAAACAATAACTAAAAAAATGTAATCAAATAAATATGAATAACATGTGCCTTTTTTTTATAATTGTCCACACGCTTTTTGATATGTTAAAACTATTGAATTTTATTTTCACTGTCAATGTTTGTTAAAAATATATTTCTAAACATATGTAATCAAACAATTATTCATCCATTGATCTCCAATTCAATTCTTCAAATATTTTTCACAACTTCATTTCAAAAAAGTACTCTTTCCACACTTGTAGCAACTAGCAAAATCAACGCAAGCCAACATTTAGAACAAATAAATTGAAGCCTTTCTTTTTGAAAATACTTTACTTTGCTATTAGACTTTCTTTTAAAATATCTCTTCATTTCTGTTAAACATTTAGAACAAATAAATTTAAGTTTTAAACACAGGTTATCACGAAGCTAACATAAAATTGGTAATTTTCTTTTAAAAAAATAAAATTTTTAAATACAAGATTTACAATAATCGCACTAGCAACAACTATTTTTGAAAAAAAAAAGGGATAAGTTTCTAATCAATATTAAAATAAATTCAAGATTATAAATACAATTTAATCAACCTCTAAAAATTTTTACACAATCAAGATGTTAGGAATCTCATACAAAATCAACATTCCACTTTTTTTATAAATGAAAAACTAAATCTTGCATAAAAATCCTAATCTATCACAAGAAAAAACCATAATCCTAATTTTCTAAAGGTTAGCTACA
This sequence comes from Gossypium stocksii, assembly GCA_020496765.1. NCBI lineage: Eukaryota > Viridiplantae > Streptophyta > Magnoliopsida > Malvales > Malvaceae > Gossypium > Gossypium stocksii. The sequence goes on from CM035624.1 coordinate 115,669,822, forward strand.
ATCTTAATATTCTAGAGATTAGTCAATAAAGACTGAAAAGAAAGGAAGAGTTGTTATCAACTTAAGGAGACTCACTTGAAAGTATTAAAAGATTGGACTTATCTTGTAAAAATTCTAGAGAATGTGTGTGAGAGAATAAGAGAAACTTCAAAAAAAAGTGATGAGTATTGAAGGAAAATAAAAGGATTAGGAATTTTTGGAATTTAGAAGTGGAGAGATATTCATTTATTTTTATATAAAATTTTGGTGGTTCATTTTCAAATTTTTGTAAGATCAATTCACCAATTATATATATTAAAAAAATTATAAGTATTTATTTTTTTACTTTTTCAATTAACCCCAATATCTCTTATGTGGCACTATGAGTAGAAAATCTTAATTCCAAAAACAATGTTCAAATGTCATCACATATCTCAGTCTTTTAAATACTTAATTTTTTTACTACTACCTAAAAGGAGCTAAAAGGAGTATGTGTCACCCTTTTTATCCTATTTGTGGAGTTAATTTTGTGCACAAGTAGTGTATTAAATAATTTCAAATTTGTTTAAGTGAGATATTTTAGGTTCTATTTAGAAGGGGCAGTAAGATTGAAAATAATTTTTGTAATAATGAGATTGAATAGTACAGTGGTGAGCTTAAAATCAATGATGAGATATATGTTTGTTATAACACTAAGGTTACACTAGGTCATGAAAATATAATAAAGGTGATTCACAATGTATGAAGTGTGTAGAGCCACTAGAATAGGTGAGGTTCAAACCATGAATGGTGCGAAGAACCGTTAGATTTGATGGTTGGAGAAGTTTGAGGGATACCAGAGCAGAGATTTTGTACTTAGTTCTAGTCTATGAACTTTTTCTTGGAGGAAAAGGGTATTTATTGGCATAGAAAAGCCTGAGTGGACCCTTATCTCATGATTACCCCATTGTAAAGCCCAATTTAGGGCGAGTTTAGGGTGTGGGTCAAATTTGACATATTTAAAGGTTGGTGAGCCTAGGAAGTTGGAATCATTAAATGAGATTAGGTTTCATGTGTCGACTATTCTTGATGGCATTACGATGATATCACTTAAAAATTCGTCATGGCGTGGGAGATATCTTGTCGTAGGGTAATAACAATGGGCATCAACAACTCCTTTTTGTTTCATAGAGGCTTTCTTTTTCGCTTCAGATATGGTAGGGATATCATCCCATTGTCACTTCCCCCTCCCCCTACTAGATTTTGCAGATGGAGCCACCATGGTTATAATGTAAAAGAAAAAAAAGAAAAAAAGCAAACAAAAGAGATCCAACGAGTAACAAAGAGTGAAGCAAAAACTTACTACAAAAAAGGAAAGGTTGATCAACTTTGAAAGTAGAGAAAGCAAATACGAGAGAAAAGACACTCAGAGCACAATAAATATTCAAAAAAAGGACAACCAAGATGCCTTTTAAGGAACCTAAGTCTATTTTAGATGAAGTAGCGATAAGACGGTGAAATAAAAAAATGGCCTTAAGAGCGAAATAATTGTTCTCCAAGGAACCATTGCCTTAAAATAATATCAGAGAAGTTTGTAGACTTCTAACTTCTCAATGACTAGGGGGCAATTGTAACACCCTTATGCAAGGATACCTCCCATGCTAGATCTCTCACTATGAAAAATGCTTAAAAGACATCACCACGACACCAACAAGTACAACTGTCACTTGAAATTCTATCTCATTTAATGATTCCAAGTTCCTATGCTCATCAGCCTAAGGAAGTCACATCCGCCCACACCCTAAACTGGGCCTAAGATTGGACTCTACAATAAGGTAATCATGATATAAGGGTTCACTTTAAGCCCCTTTTTTATCTATAAATACCCCTTCCTCTAAGAAGAAAGGCATAAGCTAGAACAAAGTACAAAAATTCTACTCTAGTATCACCTAAACCTTCTCCAACCACCAAACTTTATGACTCTTCGCATCATTCATAGCATGAACCACACATATTATAATAGTTCTCTCTACACCATATGTATAACACCCCATACCCGACATGATCGTCGCATCCGAGCTATAGGATGTCACATTCGTTGCTATAATAACTACGATCAATTAAATACATAATATGATCATATTACTATGCTTACAAATATATTGCATGAATATAATATGATACATATTCATTTCCAGGTCTCATATGAGCTTATGAAAGCTATTTTATTAACCTGAGGTCGAATTAGAACTAAATCATAAAATTTGCAAAATAATGAGTTGACGTCGTGACTTCGGGAGTTTCTCATCGCAATACAACTTACTGACTAGGTCTTGTCACAACGATAAGAGGTCGACGTCGCATCATGACCGCCTATATTCAAGTAGCTTAAAATGACACCAATTCGCACTTACCTAAAAAGCAATTCAACATTTCTAATGTTTCCAGCTAAATACATATGTTCCAAAAGTTCAATTTTATACAATACTACCTTATTCACAATGTACAAATACCAATCAACCACTACATAATTACCATACAGAATATAAGCTAGCACAAACCATTCAAAACTTTTGACATGTATACCAACTCAATAAACCATAAATGTAACAACATTTTTTATGCCTTTCTAACTTTGTGACATATTTAAATTCATAATCCAACCCTTTAGTCTACTTGGTATAAGGATGCATGTCTATACATTTCCATACAAGTTAAAAACATATCAACAAATCATGAATTATCAAACATATGACTAACTCAAAATATCAATTCCAACTTCAAATGTACACAAGATTACATATTACAGAAAACCGACTCAACCTAGGTACATGCCATATATTTAACAAAATGGGATTGTACAAACATTGTTGAGTCGAGGACCACTAGCTAGATGCTGGAAATCACTTTTCATAACTCAAGATTAACATATACCTATGCACGGAGAAAACAAACCATACACTAAGTAATAAAGCTCACTAGTACTTTCATGATACAATATATTAACTTAAACAATTAATCATAGTAAGTAAAAATACAATTTCTACTCAGTTTATATTCCTATCATGTCAAGCAATTTCACTATCAACTTTATATAGGAGTATACCTGTTGCAATTAGCATAAAATCAATCCATTCATTATTGTGATAGAATTAACCAATTGCTATTAGTTATCAAATGCCAAACTTTATATCATTTATCATTCCATTCCATTTATCAAACAAACATACATACCTTTAACATTAAGCCATCCAATTCTATGATCAATTAGTATCATTTAACCATTTAGCTTTCATATTCAACACCTATACACTTAATTCATTAACATTAAGTCATCCAAATCTCATGATTAATCCATATCATATACCTTTATAACTTACCTTTCAATCCCTTTTTGGAATCTACCAACCTATTCGTACTCATTTCGGCCCATAGGACTCGTTCCCAAGCATTTTCATAATCTCTTTTGTTCATTCTCTTTAACATGAATCACATAGAATACAAGTCACATAAAAGCACACATATAGTTTCCATATACATTTATCAATTCACATATTTATAACATTTTCACGTAATTCATTTCACTACCAATTTTCTTATCAATATATTTCATTACATTTTCAAGTTTCTGATTTCATTTATTATGATTCGCCCAATAGAACCTTAGTAAAATGGACTTGGGTACACGGGTGAATTAAGTTACTCACACAAGCTGACATTATATTAAGGTTGCTCACACAAGCTAACATTATATCGAGGTTGCTCACATAAGCTGAAATTTATATTAGGTTACCCGTCTGAGCTAAACTTATGATACATACAACTCGAGAATATGCAACAAATGCTAGACCTCATTATAACATGTAAAATCTCTGATCAAGCACGTATATAACCTTATTGGCATGCTAGACGTATCCTAACATTTACTAGGTTCATACAGGTAGCATTTATACATATATGCATTATCATACCTGTAACCATTCTTACTCACTTGTCATATCCTATGTTCAATCGCGTTTGCGTTCCGTACTTTATATATTGTTCTATTGCATGACAACTATTTATCTCTTTCGTTTCAACTTAATCCAATTTATATGCATAATTTCACATTCAATTTCATAATCGTATCTCAAACCATCATCAATCGACAATTAATTAATACCATATAACATAATTCAATCTATTCAAATATTACAAATCATGTTTCATAAAATCTTACTTACTTTCCATTCTATTCAATTTTGTCCATTATCATGATATTCAATAACAATCACAACAAATCAATTCATACGAAAATTATATTTTCACCTCGATATTAAATCATGCAATTAATATATAAATGCAAGCAATTAAATCTATCTTGAATCATAAAAGTACAAACTGATATCTCGTGCCACCCATTGGCATATCTCGATTTTCCTTCCCCTTTCGACAGCTTAACATTGTCTATAATTACGTACAATAATATGACAGATAAACAATTATCAATTTTCATCCAATTCACACTTAAATGCAAAGCCACACATATTTTACATTTTATTTAATTTAGTCCATAAACTCGGGACATACATAACTTTCGATTCCTAACTCTTCTATTTCACATATTTTCATTAGGGACCTTATATTTTCTATTTCTCGCAAAATTTCATGATAGTTTTACATTTATTCAGTTTAGTCCCTAATGTAGCAACATTAACAACCAAGTTAAATTAACTTTACAATTTAGTCTTTTTCGTAGCCTAAGCTTAAAACCTATCAATTTCAAACCTAATTCTTCAAGAAATCAACAATAACAACTTTCTAATACTCTAACAATTTCAAAAATTGATACATGTGCTAGCTAAATTAAGCTCCCATGACCACAAATCTATAAGAATTACAAGAAATGACCTAATTTTGCTTACCTATTTATGGTCGAAAGTTTCAAAAGCTTGAAGGTTTTTCCCTTTTGTTTTTCTTTCTTATGTGAACGATGGAATAGGTCGAAGAAGACCATTTTTCTCCACTAATTTTATTATTTTACTTTGATTGTTACTTAATTAAACTAACTTAATTAGCTTTAGCATGACTTAATTAATTTAATTTAAATTTAATCATTTTTAGTAGATTTTGCCATCATCATCCACTATCTCTTGTTTATAAATGGTTTAATAAGCATTTTGGATATTTGGCTAATTGTAATTTAAGTCTTCAAGTTTTTTGTTAATTAAAACTCTATAGCAATTGGACTTTTACGATTTAGTCTCTAAACCATAATTAACCACTTTTTCTGCTAAATTATTTAATTGAACTTCAATATGTTTTCATAATAACTCTGTAAATATTTTTATTTAATATTTTACAAATTCAATTTATAAAAAATGGGATCTTGAAACTACATTTTTTGACATCACTGAATTTCGAATCATTCCAATATAATGTGAAGTGCTCTTATAGTATTATTTAAGACCCTATCCAACCTTAGTGTTAAAATAATATTTAGATTCAGAAGCAAATAATCATTAAAAATATTATATTAAAATGTGTATCTATATATAATAAATTAGTAAGATTCATTAAAATTACATTTATATTATTTGATAAAATATAAATTAAATAAATATGTTAAATAATAATTACAAAATATTAAAAGTTATACATTAATTACTAACAAAACATACACTAATTTTATATTAATGTTTTTTATATGAAAAATTATATTTATGTTAAATAATAAACAAATAAATTCAATAAAATAATATTATATTAAACATACATTAATAAAATATATATAATAAAATATTAAAATAATTTTAAATAAAAAATACAAAATAAGAAGGTAAAATTCAGGGCATATCCCTTCCTCAAGTGAAATTGGAGGCTTCGTTGAATTTAAAAGTTTCATTGGAGTGACATCCAAATGTATCTTCAATTTAAAGGAAAATAATTCATGTGTTTGATAAATTATTAAAAAAATTATTTTATTGAAATTAAATATTTTTAATTTTTAAATATGCTTAATAAATTTGTTAATTTATTAATTATAAATCTTTAATAAAGTGTGTTAAATAAGATATGTAGGTAATTTTATTTAAAAAATGTGTTTAAGATAAATTATGTTTTTTTTAAAGAATGAAATATTCAAATCATTATATTAATTTTTTATCTTAAAACTATACAAAATAAACTAGTATATTATACTATCAAGATTAAGTTATCAATTAGTGTTAGGTGCACTGGTAAGACATATTGTATTTTTAAAGGGAGAAGTAGGTTCAAATCTTGAGGACTATATTGTTGGGAGGGGCAGCCATAAATCCCGAACATAGATCGTAAAATGGACATAGAGACCTAAGTTCAAACCTTAAGCACGATATTGTTGGAAGTGGCAGCTATGAATCCCAAACATAGATCGTAAAATAGACACAGAGATGTAAGTTTAAACCTTGAAGACGATATTACTGGAAGGGGCAGCCATGAATCCTGAACATAAATCGTAAAATAAATATGAAGAATACCAAAAAAAATAATATAGCAAAAAATTTCAAATATAAATACTAAAAATTCAAACTCTTTGGCACTTAACTATTGAATTTATCAAGTAGCAGCTAACTCAAATTTGGTTTTAAAAAATGTAGTTGTTATCTTTTACATATCAACGATTGGATGACATCTACGGTAAGAATTCTAAAAATGAGAATGAAATTGTTTTTAACCTGTAGATTAAGATGAATAAATATAAGCTTTAGATTTAAGATTTAATCTACCTTACTAAGTTAAAGAGCACAATAACTAATCTTTCCCCTTTTCCTTTTCACCATATAAAAAAGTTTTAGGGTAATTTTTTTTTTATACTCTCTTACTTTCAAATTTGATTTCATTTTTGAAGAAAAAATTCAAAATTGATTTACAATGGGATGGAAAGTAAGAGATTCAAGTTATCAAGATCAAGTAATTTCGGAATTCAATATTTGTTTTTCTTTCCTGTAAAATTGTAGAAAATTTCACTTGAAAAAATATAAGTATTTAATATTCGGTGCTTGGTTATATGCTTGAACTTCTTTGAGTAATTTTTATTAATCAAGAAAAAGATGACAAATTATTTAGAGTGAAATGCTTTGCATTTTGTTAAGAAAGAAAAACAAATGTGAAAAATGCAAATTATTTAATCTTGATAACTTAATCTCTTACTTTCAATCTTGTTCTAAATTAAGAGATTATCTAATTTTTTTTAGAACTAAAACTTGTAATAGACAGTGAAAGAAAAGAAGGAGAAAAGCTTGAATGTTGTAGTATTTATTTTAATGAAGTAGATTTATTTAGTTTAATCTAAAAAATAAAAATAATTTGATTCTTATATTAAGAATTACGATTTATAATTTAAATATTTTTGTTTAAAAAGAATAAATGATTGAAAAAGTTAACAGAAAGTGAGATTTACAATTGTAAGAGTATAAATAAAATATAAATGTATATTTGATGATATAATTAAAATAAAAAGGAAATTGATATTTTTAATGATGATACATGTATCAAACATAAATTAATTGTACAGACATGATTCATAAAATAAAAATTGTACTAACAAACTATTCAAAAAAACTAAAAAAATGGTGAAAACATGGGAGAAGCCGAGGAAGTTGACCGCGAATCTCGCCAAGGTGTTTGAAGGAAATGTCCGATTCTGAATATTGTCCGTACGATCAAAGTATGTGGTATCAGATTATCAAACTTTGATGCAATCTTGTGATTTTGAACTTTGAAAACCAAAAATCACACACCTTTTCCGTCTTGGTTAATTAAAAGTTGGAGATTGGTACCCACTTTCAATTTTTCATTTTTTACTTTTACTTTATTCCTAACAAATATTATAATTTAGATTAAATTTAAAATTTAATCCAATGATAAACCTCATTAAATTTATTGATTTAACTGTTTGAAATAAACAAATAAGATACTTATACAATAAATAAATAATGTTGAAAAAAATGTAAATTAAAATTAAAATTTTTAACAATATTAATACTTAAATTTAAAATATGAAAAAAAAACTAAATTTCTTAAATTAAAATTAGATTTCAATATAATAACTTAAATCATATTTTAATCTATCAATATTGCCGCTGGCATCCAATTTTACCGATTAAACATTGAGGAATAAAATCCCAAATTTAATAAAAAAGCAGACAAGAAAATTTCAATGAAATTAGATGGATGTTAGTGATGTTACATTTTTACCTTATTGTACCAAATGCATGATGGATCCGTATCAGTCTTTATAATAATTTTCTCTTCACTTCCGTGTATTTGGATCGTTTTAATGTGTTTTGCTTGCTTACTTTTTTAAAACCGTTTCAATTGCTTAAGGAGATTTTTATTTTTTAGTTTATATAATTACATTCATAAAATTAAGCTATTCAACTTAATTAATAATTTTAAAATTTATATTTATATTTAAACATATTTTTTTCATATATAGTTGAGGTATATTTGTATGTATATTAATATATATTTTGTTATGAAACTAAAAGTTAGATTATAAATATTTATATAACAGATATTTTAAGATATTAATAAATCTAAAATAATAGACTGAAACATATCAATACAAGTGTCATAAGGTTAGAATTTAAGTCTGGCAAATTGCATAACCTTAGACGATTGTTTTGCTTTAAATCCGTCTAAGTTAGTCATACTCTTTAATGAGAATTCACAATGGAATTTTTTCTAAGGCGCTGAAATAAAGTGGAAGCAAAACTCGAAGAGATAAAGGAACACAAATCGAATAGAAAAACCACAACAAAACAATAGCACACTAAGTGTTTGAGTAAATACTCTCAATGTATATTTAATAACTCTAAATGAGATACAATAGGAGAATTACAAAAGAGGGGGAAGAAATCTATTTATAGTTGAGCTCTCTCAAATCCAATGGTACAGTTAAAATTACATCGACGGTCGAGATTAAAGTCTATCTACAAGATGGGAGTTTTAAGGGATTTAAACTTTATACAATCTTATCCCTTAGGATTACAAATGTTAACTATGGTAACTCTAGTTTTACTAGAGTGTTCCATTGGGCCATCAATGCTACAAGTAGACCAACTTCTCCATTTGTTCCATGAATTGGGTCAGTTCAAGTGGATTAAATAAGCTCCATTTGATTACTTGACCTCTATGGAACGATTTGTGTGCATTTGTCACAGGGTTTGATCAATAGCCATGGCATTCTCCCCCACCCATTCTACTGACACCCTTGTCGCGTCCTAGAAATTACACTGGTTTGATTTATCTTAAAACTACCCCCATGCCTCAGTTGATTCCCAACTAGCCTCTTAGTCGGGTAGTTCCACCTCTCAAAACATTTGCCTCAGCTTATGTCTCCATCGTCACTTAACTCGAACTGTATTTCTCTCTTGTACATCTTGATTGTAAGAAGTTATCGCTCTTACTTGCCCCCATTGTGACATGTCTTGATCGAAATCCCCTTGATCCTCACAAATAGGCTTCAATACACCCACATTGAATATCGAGTTAATCTTGAGTATTACTGTCAACTCTGGTTTATAAGAAGCCTTTTGACTTTACCTACCTCAAAACTTTAAAAGGGCCCATGCGTATTTGACAAGCCAACGAGAAGTCATAATGTAAAACGCTAGATATATGTTTGAGCTGTTCCTCACTCATAACATTTACTCTATTCAATTGTCCAGTTTGCATCACTACTTTTCCCCCAAAGTTTGGTGCACGACCCACCTCTCTCATAGGTTGTAGCCCCACTCATAATTCAATAGGCTTCACATCAATTTTTTGCACGTCTAGCATTTCCAATGGAGTCTTCGTAGCACTCTGATCTACCAAGTCAATGATCTCACCATAATAAAATCCTCGGGTAGTTGGATTGCTGACAATACCTTGGTTCCAGCTTTCTTATTATGATTCACGAGGACAACACATTATCGTTGACGAGTACCCAAGATACATATACAATAAACAAAAGGAACCAAAAGAGTATTAATTCGATCAAGGAAATTCAAGCCCAACACGAATTCGTAATCATTTAAATGAACTATCTCGAAGTCTTCTTTGCCTTTCCACTCACTGACTTGCTAACTGAGAAACCAAGTTTACCCACAACTTTATCCGGTATGAAAAAATTAGATGCCCCCATATCAATAAGAGCACTCCTCCTTCGGCTTGCTATGTTGATGTCCATAAATATCAACCTTTTTTTGCTTATGATCCCTTTTCAAATTAGCAGAATTGAGTATCACTGAAAAAAGCTTTAAAGCCTTACTCTTTGGCTCTGCTTCCTCTTCTCTACTAATTGCGAACAATTTGGATCTTTTCATTTTTGGAAAATATTGATTTCTATAGGTAAATGAACTCAAATTGATCTGAAATTGTGTACTATTTCTTGACACTTTGATACATTGAAAAAAATATTTCCCACAAAAAAGAAAAAGAATTGAAAAAAATAAAGAAAAAGTGAAAAAGATAAAAAAAATTTTAAAAATTTTGGGTTGAATTTTGTGGCCAAAAGTTCCAAATCTTATATTTATCATATAAAGATGCTTCATTTTAATTTTTGTGATTTTAGCATATCAGAAACAACTTGAATGGGAAATTCAAATTGTTTTCCATTGTTTCATGTTTTTTGCTTGGTAGTTTATTTTGTTTGATTCTAACCTTAGGTTTTCTTCTATTTTTTTTTTAGTTTTCTTTATTCTACTACACATTCTAACACATTTTCGCTTCTTGTGTTACTAGGTACTAAAAAAGTTGTTTCTATTTTCTTTGCGCAACTTATTTATTTTAAAGTCAAGTTTTTCTTTGGCTTCTTTGAACCTTAGGTCAGCTTTGTTAGAGAGTGATCCCATATTTTTTTTTAATATTATTGAGTTTGGTTACTCTTTAAAAGTTCAAGCGAGAAAATCTTGACTTCTTTTCTTTGCCTCCTAGAGTTGTTTATTTTTTTTATTTGGCGAGTGCATAACAGTGAAAGTTAATTTTCTTTGATCAAATTTTCTTTTTCTTTTTTAAGTTTTTTTTATTCCAGCCTCTACTAATGGCACGCACACGTAGTAAGGATGGTAAGCGTGATACTCCCTTAGTTACCATGAAACAACTTACAACAATGCTCGAAGAACTTCAAAAAGATTTTAATGAGGCACTGAAGTGTTTGGAAAACAAGTACAACACTTTGCAAGATCGTGTCCTTCATAACAAGGCAGTTAAACATACATTTATCCAGAATTTGGCTCGATTGGATGCTAACAATGATGATAATGAGCAACCTCTTCACTATTACAATAAGACTGATGATCATGATGATGGTTATGAGTCACAACAATCCTTTGGATGGCTTGCGTACTCGTAATGAAACTTCTAGTACTAGTGCTCGTGGCCAATTTTTCGTTGGCTAAACAAAAATTCAGTGTTCCACCATTTAAAGGCAAGCATGATCCTATTATGACTGGGAGAATAAAATTGAATTGATGTTTGAATATTGCAAATGTTCAGAGGAAGAGAAAGTTCAATAAGCTACTTTAGAATTCTTCGATTATGCTTTTAGTTGGTGGACTCAATTATTATGATCTCAACGAATAAACCATGAGAGATCGATTGAGTTTATCAGAAAGTAATCTTACATAAATAAAAAAAACTAACTCCCAAAGTGGAAAACTTTATTAATGACAAATAATTGTGTATCTAATGAACAATAAAGAGGCCTTTATATAGGCTAGCTAACGACGCCCAAGTAAAACTCTTAAGTATACTGAAACTCTAATAAAATTTAAACAAAAAATAATTTAAACTAAATTTTCTTATTGACTAAGAAACATAAAAGTATTAAATAACTTAAAATACTTAAAAAATATCCAAAATTTGGAATAAACAAATAATAAGATAATAAAACTTAATAAATATTATATTGAAATTGTCGAGACCATTTTTTGAAAATAGGGTCGACTTTGGTTTTGAAAATGAAAAAACAGGAGTCGCCACCAATCCTTTTTTGTGAAGTGTGATCATGTCACCTCGTAAAATTTGATCGTTTTAATAAAATATTTTGTTTTACAAAAACGATAATTTTGGTATAAGAAATTTGAGAAATCGGGTTCAAGAGTCGGTTACGTGCGAGGAAGGATTAGCACCCTTGTCACGCCCAAAATTGGTACCTAAATGATTAATCAATGTCTTAGTGTTGAAGATTTAAAAACTTGAAAGAATTTAAAAATACAATCTCTCTTTGTATTAATGCTAATTTTACTAAAACAAAACTCAATGAACTTAGAAAAACTTTAAAGGCTTTCTCATCCCGAAGCACCGAAACGTCGCATCCAGTAAGTTAGAACACGACATCTCGAATCCTTAAGAATAAGCCCGCCTTTCATTTAAAACTTATGTATTTCGATTCCAAAAGGATACTCGGTTACTTAGATTAAACGAGAAAGATCGAAACTCAGTAAGTTCGAGCACGATTCCTCAAATTTCTAAATACTGAATATTTCTTTTATTTTATTTAAAAAAATCTCATCTCGAGGTAACAAGATGTCATATCCAGTAAGTTAGGATATAACGTCTTGAATCTCTGAGAATAAGTAAAACTCGCATTTTCGATTTTAAAAGGATATTCCCCTATTCGAATTAAACGAGAAAAATCGAAGCCAGTGAGTTAGGACTCGATTTCGCGAATCTCCAAATACGGGATGTTGCCTTTACTTAAAATTTTTTTTTATGTTCCGAGTGAAAATGTAATATGATCTTGTAGTAAAATACGAACTGAATGACATGTTAATATGCATAACAGAATAAACGTAGTAATAAGAATAACAATATATACGATTGAAGATAAAATAAAACAAGCTGAAAATAAAGGAAAAATGGTAAGTAGACTAAAAATTAAATTAATATTAAGCACGATAGTAAATAGATATTATAAAAAAGCAATCAAAAATCAGTGATAATAATAGTAATGGTAGTAATAATAATGATAATAATAGTACTAATTATAATTAATGCTAATACTAATAATAGGTATAATAGTGAAACACTATAATAATAGCTATAATAATAAAAATAATGATAAAAAATAATAACAAATTACAAAGAATAGTAATGTAATAATAATAATGCCAGAATAATAATAAGATAGAAAATAATAATAATAATAATACATTAATAAGAATAATAATAATATAAAGAATAAAATGAAAAAACATTATGTTAATAATGAAAATAGTGAAAAGCGAAAACAGTAATAATAATAATAATAATAATAATAATAATAATAATAATAATAATAATAATAATAATAATAATAATAATAATAATAATGAAATAGTATTAAAAAAGAATAAAGATAAAAATAAATATAATAGTAATAATAATAATAATAATAATAATAATAATAATAATAAATATAATAATATTATTACAATGATTAATTAAATAATAAAGTAGCGAAAATGACCAAAAAAGGACTAAAATTGAACTAAAAACAGATATTTGGGGCAAATATGAAATAAAAAGAAAGGGTAGGGACCATATTGCAATGCACGAAAGGAGTGGAGGGACCAAAAGGGAAATATTCCCGTCTACCCAAAATGCACAGCATCAGGGAGGGCCAAATTGAAACACGCGGCAAATTACAAGGCACAAATTAAGAAAGAAAAAGACTTGATTGCAAAATAATAAAAAAGCAGAAGGACTGCGCGTGTAAATATCCCATTTTTTCAAAACACGCGGATCCTGCTTGCGGGTCGGGTCTAAGCACGGGTTAGAGGCAAAACGACGTTATTTTGGGCGTTTAAGGCCAGTCCCAAAACGACGTCGTTTTGGGGGCCTATATAAGTCAGATTTTTTTTTTGAAAAAAAATTCATTCTCTCCATTTCACCAAAAAAAAAAAACTAAAAACCCTTAACAAAATTCTCTCAACTCGCCTCAGGCTTCGACCATACTCCAGTCATCGGACAGCCGACCTTCATTGCTACCGGTGGCTGAAAAATTTCGAAACCCTATTTTTGTCCCCTTTTTGAGTAAAAACCCATTTTTTGTATAAAAAAGACAAAAAAAAAACCCTTAAAAATTTAAAATGTGACAAAAGGACCCTTTCGTTTTCACCTATTTCAGCCGCGACCGTTCGATGGAACCTTTAAGAGGCTGTCGATCTTGAAGACGGAATACGAGAGCAACAAAAGTTAAATATTTGATTTCATACTATTCTATACATTTCGAAAAATAAAAGGAAAATGTAAAAGAAACCTACTCTTTTTGATTCGTAATTTTTGTATCTCTTTTTCTCTGTTTTTATTATTGAAAAATCCACCTTATTACATCGGATAGGTATGGCTTTTGTAGCCGATAATCTATTGTTCATTACACTGTTTGCTTTTGGTTCTGCTATTATTTCTATGCCTCGGTGCTGCTTCATTCTTCTTTTTTGCTTGTTTGCAGGTCTGAAGAAAGTCAACGGGCAAAAAGGGTTACCATTTTGGTGCTAAACCGACAGAGAAGCAGAGCCTTGGGCGGTGTGTGCGCTGACGGAGGCATATGGGCAACGGCGCACTTAGGGCATTAGGGTTTTTGAAATGTTTTGCATTTTAGGCCACTGGGCCTTTAATTTTTGGGTTGTAATTGTAAATTTTTTTTATTTTTTGGGTTTGTAATTTGTAGTTGGACTGTTTAATTTTGGTTTCTTTTAGTCTTGGGCTTGGGCCGAGCAAAATAGGCATGTTACAGCTGCCCCTCTTTTCTCATTCTCGTGTAACGGGAATAGATTAAAGACTATAAAATGGCTAATTTTGCCTGGACCTACTGAGTCTTGACTTCTTTTGGTGCTTCTTTTCTTCAAGTATTCTCATTCCAATCCACTGCATCTTGTTGCTTCGATCCCACTGCCGCTTCAGAGAGATAAAACTTGTAGCTTTGACCTGTCCCCATTGCAACTTCAGGAAATAAGATCCACTATCTTCAGTTTGTTCCACTACAACTTCAGGGAGATAAGACTTTAACTTCAACCTGTTCCATTGCTACTTCAGGAAGATAAGGTTTGCTATGATCTGCTCTACTGTAACTTCAGAAAGATAAGATTTGGAATTTATATCTTCAATCTGTTCCACAGCAACTTCAGGAAAATAAGATTTGCTATCATCAGTCTGTTCCACTGTAACTTCAAGGAGATAAGACTTGTAACTTCAACCTGCTCCACTGCAACTTCAGGGAGATAAGGTTTGCTATTTATAGCTTCAATCTACTGCACTGTAACTTTAGGGAAATAAGATTTGCTATTTTCAGTCTGCTCTACTGTAACTTTAGTGAGATAAAACTTGTAACTTCAACCTACTCTACTGCAACTTTAGGGAGATAAGGTTTGTGATTTTTAGCTTCAATCTGCCCCACTGCAACTTTAGGGAGATAAGATTCGCTATCTTCAGTCTGTTCCACTGCAACTTCAGGGAGATAAGACATGCTATGGTAGATTTAATCCGACCTACTGCAACTTTAGAGGTATAGGATTTGTCATTTTAATCGGCTCCACTGCAACTTCAGGGAGATAGGATTAGTAGCCTCAATCTACTCCACTGCAACTTTAAGGGAGATAATATTCGCTATATTCAGTCTGCTCCACTGCAACTTCAGGGAGATAAGACTTGCTATGGTAAATTTAATCCGACCTACTGCAACATTAGAGTTATAGGATTTGTCATTTTAATCCACTCCACTACAATTTCAGGGAGATAGGATTAGTAGCCTCAATCTATTCCATTGCAACTTCAAGGGGATAAGATTGCTATCTTCAGTTTGCTCTACTGCAACTTCAGGGAGATAAGACTTGTGGATTCAGCGTAATTTCAAAGAGAAGGGATTTGTAGCTTCAACCTACTCTGTTGGAACTTCAATATAATTTCAAGGAAAAGGGATTTGTAGCTTCGACCCGTTCCACTGGAACTTCGAGGGTGATAAGAATTCAAGGAGAAGAGATTTGTAGCTTCGATCTTCTCTACTGAAACTTCAAGGACATAAGGATTCTAGGGAGGAGGGATTTGTAGCTTTGACCTACTCCTCTAGAACTTCGAGGGATAAGAATTCAGGGAGAAGAGATTTGTAGCTTCGATCTTCTCTACTAAGACTTCAAGGACATAAGGATTATAGGGAGGAGGGATTTGTAGCTTCGACCTATTCCGCTATAACTTCGAGGGATAAGAATTCAGGGAGAAGAGATTTGTAGCTTCGATCTTCTCTACTGAAACTTTAAGGAAATAAAGATTTATCCTTAATGCAATTGTAGGGAGAAGGGATTTGTAGCTTCAACCTACTCTGCTGGAACTTCGAGGAGACATGAATTGGTGGCTTTGATCTGCTCCACTACTGTTTAGGGAGATAAGATCCGTAATCTTCCACTTGCTCCGCTACAAACTCAAGGAGACAAAGCTGGTATCTTCGATCTGCTTCACTGCAACTTCAGGAAGGCAAGATCTGTTGTCTTCAGCTTATTCCACTGCTGGTGAGGGAGATAGGACTGGTGTCTTCGATCTACTCCACTATTGCTTAGAGAGACAAGATCTGTAATCTTCAGCTTGCTCCGCTACAAACTCAGGAAGGCAAAGCTAGTATCTTCGATCTATCTTACTACATCGTCCTCTAGAGGACATAACCTGTAGAATGGGTCTGTGCTTATGCTAAATGATTAGGATGCCATGATTGAAATGAGTCAAATGCTCCTAATTAGACGTGCTTTGAATGAATGCAAAATGAGAATGATCCCTTTTTTAATGCTTAGGGTTGTCATTGCTCGTTGTCCATCAGAGTTTTATTGCTGATGTATTACGTTGTCGTCTCACTTGACTAGTATCTTTGCCATAAAATTTGACGAAACAATCATATTTTGCTCAAATAATTTGCCCCACTGTAACTTCAAGGTCCATTCCATGGTACCTTTAGGACTTTAAGGTTTGTACCATCTTCAAACCTTCTCACTACAACTTAAAGGGTGTAGGATCTATGTCATCTTCAATCCATCCCACTGCGACTCAAGGGTATAGAATTTGTATCATCTTCAATCCATCCCACTGTGACTCAGGGGTATAGAATTTGTAACTTGTTCAATCAAATTGGTCTGCTACACCTTCCATTCTCTAGGTGTTATGACCAGATATATATGGATGTCAAATTTCCCTGAGAATAATCCCATTTTAATACTTGGGTTACTCATTATTTGTCGAGGCTATATTGTCGATGTAATATCTTGTCTTTTTATTCAACTGATATTTTTGACAAAAAATGTGAAGAGATAGTCTTAATTTAGACTCCTTTCCAACCCTTAGGTTTGGTGAGTTCTAAACAATAGTCTTGTTATTTAGAAACTTTTAGAGTAATATACAAAACTCCTTTTTATGAAAGTGTTATTAGCCCACTAATCGTTATTTCAATACGAAATGCTTGAAAAACAATGGACAAGAAGAAAATTAATTGAGAGCATAGCTCGAAACAAATAAGTTAATCAAGTATAGCAAATGCAATTGAGAAGGAAATTTATTGGGAGCGTATTTTGAAACAAATAAAGTAATCAAAGATAACAAATTCAAAATGGGTAAGATGAAAACTAGGTGCCCCAAATATCGCAGCCTGAGCTTCTCTGTACAAACTTCTTGAGGCCTATTTTGAGCTCAATATGTGTTTAAGGGATTCGGAGTACTATGTTAATGCCCCAAGACATAGCAACTTACTCATTGTTAATTCAGGCATAGTAAGACTACCGCATGCCCCACTTTTGATCAAAATTTGAGCCTCCCTTTTAGAGTTTTCAACTCAAAACCCTTTTGGTCTCAAGGCGCTCTTTGCGGGTTTTTGCCTTAGCCTCTCCTTTTTCTTTTCTTTTTTCATTGTCTTTTTTTTGAAATATCTCTTGATTGAATTTGAACTCACAGGATTAAGTAAGTCTTTATGACCCATCTCGGTCGAAATTAATGTTTTTCCATATAAGGCCTTCTTTACCATATAAGGTTTTTCCCGTTTGGCATCCACTTTCTTTCGAAGTCCTTTTGTATGGGAAGGATCTTCTTCGATACTAGGTCCCTCTCATGAGATTCTCTGGGGTGAACCTCTTTGTCGTAAGCTCCCATCATTTGCCCGTGACGGATATTTTCAACCTCTTTTCTTCAATTGGGCTCACTTGATCATATTGAAACTGGACCTATTCTGCTTCATCCAATTTTGACTCAATCAAAGCTTGGAGAGAATGAATCTCGACTTCAGTGGGCGAAACCACTTCCAAACCAATGAAAAAGGTATTGGCCCGACGAAGGTTCAGGCCGACGTTCGATAAGCATAGAGGGTAAATGATAACTCATTATCCTAATCTTTACAAATCTAGGTCATCTTTCTAATGATCATTGTTTTGTTGCTTTTGTTGCTTTTTTTCTGTTTTTTTACTTTTGTTTTTCTTTTTTGGCTGTCTTTGCTGCACTGTGATGTGGCGTCTAATCTTTGAGCAGACCGCAAGCTTTTGACATCGTGCGGTTAGATATGATCTTTTTGACATTTATCGGTACATGATCTTTTTTTTGGTTTTTTTGTTTTTTGGAAATTTTATGACTATGGACCTTGTAACATCGGCATATGAAGCTACTTCTATCCTCTTAGTGAAATAATTGATACCTACTAAAAGCTTTCGATGAGATTCATCCAAAAACATCTATACCCCACAAAGAGAAAGGTCGTGGATCCCACTGATTCTTTGTAAGGTAGGATCTTAAAAATAAGGAGATAAGCCATGGTCTTTGTCATTTTTAAAGTACTGAGATCCCTCTAGACACATATCTTGCTCGAAAGAAGATTCAGGGTCAGTAGCAGTGTTGCTTATGTCGTTAATATATGGGGACCTGTTGTGGGTATGAAGGAAAATTTCAAAGAATAAATGATTCTAAGAATGATTATTTGTATGGCATGATCATGAATAAAAGGATATTTGAAAGAAAGTCCAAGGAATAAAAGAATCTATAAATAGAAAGAATAAAAGAATATTTGCTCAAAAGGATGCATTTTATTGAAATAAAGATTCTGGACATAAACCTATTTCACAAAAGGATTCTTATTGCCTCTAGGCTTAAAGCAACAAGCATGTTTTGAATATTACTCTAAATTAGTTCTAAAAACATAGGGATCTCTTCCACAGTCCCATTGTTCAAAACACTCCCAAATATGTAAGGGCAGAAACTTTTATTCCCTGGTTCCCTCTTCGGATATGTCATTCAGATTCCCCAATATTTCTTCCGGCATTTGACTTGTTCAAGGCATCGTAACTCTTTTGCCCCCACTTTCAACTATCATATTTACTGCTTTGTCTGAGCGACTAGGTTCTGAGGAATTGTTGAACTTTACAATTTCTATTTTAATGAACCTTTCGACCAACTTTTTGAAGGTAAAACAATTTTCTATTGTGCGTGGTACTCACATTGAGCGTTTGAGTTGTATCATTTGGGATATGGGGGTTGCATTGGTTCCACGTGACGAGGAGATACAACATACACATAAATAGGTTTTGATACAACTCCCTATATGTCATCGGAATAGGTGTGAAATGGAACCTTTCTGCATTTGGCCTCAGTTGGATTCTTGCCTTGAAGAGCCTTGATAGCTAGTGGTTACGGCCCTCGGCTGACCTATAGTAACTGGTTTGGAGTATCCTTTGCTCATATTATTCACTTCGTCTTCTCTTTTCTTCGGGATTGACCTTTTGACGCTTTCTCCCGCGTCTATCTTCTCACTCCTTACTACATTTTCAATCATCTCGCCAAACATTACTATATCTGAGAAGCTCATAGTAGCGTTACCCAACATATGATTAATGAACGAGGCTTTCAGAGTGTTGATGAAAAGTATTGTCATTTCTTTCTCCAGAAGAGATGGTTGGACTTGCGTTGCCACCTCTCTCCATCTTTGGGTGTATTGCCTGAAGCTCTCGTTCTGCTTCTTTTCCATATTCTGTAGTGTGATTCTGTCGGGTGCCATGTCTGTAACAAGGCCATATTGTTTCATGAAAGCTTGTGCCAAGTCCTTCCATGAATTAATTTGGGCATGGCTTAGCTGGTTGTACCATTTGGCCGCAGAGCCGATCAAACTGTCCTGGAAGCAGTGAATTAACAACTGATCATTATTGACGTATCCTGTCATCCTTCGACAGAAAATCGTAATGTAAGCTTCAGGGCAGCTAGTCCTATTATACTTTTCAAATTCTAGAGTCTTAAATTTCGGCGGGAGTACTAGATCTGTGACCAAACTTAGATCTTTAGCGTTAACCCCACAATGGTATTCAGCACTCTCCATTGCTTTGAGTTTTTCTTCCAACCATTTGTACCTATCCTCGAGTTGTTTCAGAAGTTCTATATTTGCTTTTTCTATTTTTGCCATTTCATTTAGATCAGGAACTTCAAGAGTGGTTGGATTGCCCCCCAAATTAGAGCCTGTGCCTATCAGGTAATCCATTTGTGCCAAGGTACCGTCCTGATACTATTGGGGTCTGATAGTACCAAGTACTCCTTGCGGATGTGCGTTTGGTTGGGCCTGGATACTTCTTGTGGTAAAACCTGGGGGATAGGCAGGGTTTTCATGACCATCCCTAGAATTGAATACAGGGTTCTTTCCTTTATCACGCCTTCCAGCCAATAGTTGCGTTAATTGGTTCATCATGCTTCTTTGGGATTTTAGCATCTGATCCCTCATGTCTTGTTGAATTTTGGCCATTTGTTCTTGCATCTGCGCTTGCAGCTGGTCTTGTATCTCTTGTTGGAGTTGCTCAAGCCTTTCTAGTCTCTGGTCCATATCTTTGGTCTTTTTTCGTGTATCGTAAAGACACTTAGTCGATCGACTTTTGTTGGTTCCCAGGTTAACTGAAATAATTTTACCTAATTAGGGTCCTTTGTGAAAAACTAATGCAAATGATGCAATGCAAGTAACGTAATGCAAATGATGCAATGCAAATGCAATGAAATGAATGCAAGAAAGAGAGGCGTCAACCTTGAATTCAATTCCATTAGAAGAACTTTTCTAGAAAATAAATTTCTTTACATAAAACTGATCACATATGCGGTCTTGCCCTCATAGTCCAAGTGAAGACATCAATCTAATTCTTCGTATTCGGATGCTACGGTCGACTCTTGTAACTTTTCCAAAGATGTCTCTATTAGCTCCTTTTTGCTTAATCCGGGCTGCGACTCATTGCTCACTTATCTTCGTGATACTCGCTGGTTTCTTTAAGAAAGTTGAGATGTAATGACTCTTGAATAAATCATTGTCCACTTAAATCCTCTGGCAACGAAGCAAAGTTGTGTATTCTTCCATGAGCTATCAGCCTTTTCACGTTGTGTTTACTCAAATCGTATTCGGACGACCGTATTATAATCCACTTTATCAAGAAATTCGTCCTTTCATGACAAACTCTCCTATTTAGCAATCGAATATGAATCAACACCTCTTTTCTATGATGATGCAATGCAATACAATCAAAATAAAAGAAAACACGATAGCACAGGAGAAATAAATAACAAAATAAAGCACCTAATTGGGTGACCACTAGGGTTTGACACGGCTCTACCTAGGGTGGGCTCCTAAGGTTCACTATATGAGGTTTGGTTCTAGAGTAAGGGTACCTGAACCGGCAGATTCCTCATCCTCACCCATTATAGACTCATATGGACTGAGTTTAGTTTAGGGGGATACATTTCCCTATGGCTGCACGAAGATGAAAATCTCACGAAGACATAGGTACAGATGTATCCCGAAAGCGATTCATTATCCTACATAGAGGTGAAAACCTCATGAAGGAGTAGCTTCTCAATCCCACTTAAGAGGGTATAACCGCGTGGTCATGCAGTGCAATGTGACAGGATATATAAAAGCTCGAAGCAAATAAAGAAAATCTGAATAAAATGATGAAAATTGCAACATAAAACTGCTAAAATGCAATGAAAGGATCGTATATTAAAAGCAAATCTTCAATTTTTGACAAAAAGACAAAAATTAATCAACTCGTGGCTTGACTCTCTTTTTAAGTCCCCAGTGGAGTCGCCAAGCTGTCGAGACCATTTTTTGAAAATAGGGTTTACTTTGGTTTTGAAAATGAACAAACGAGAGTCGCCACCAATCCTTTTTTGTAAGGTGTGATCAAGTCACCTCGTAAAATTTGATTGTTTTAATAAAATATTTTGTTTTACTAAAATGATAATTTTGGTCTACGAAATTTGAGAAATCTGGTTTGGGAGTTGGTTACGTGCGAGGAAGGATTAGCACCCTTGTCACGCCTAAAATTTGTACCTAAATGATTAATCAATGTCTTAGGGTCGAAGATTTAAAAACTTGAAAGAATTTAAAAATACGATCTCTCTTTGTATTAATGCTAATTTTACTAAAACAAAACTCGAATGAACTTAGAAAAACTTTAAAGGCTTTCTCATCCCGAAGCACCGAAACGTCGCATCCAGTAAGTTAGGACATGACATCTCGAATCCTTAAGAATAAGCCCGCCTTTCATTTAAAACTTATGTATTTCGATTCCAAAAGGACACTCGGTTACTTAGATTAAACGAGAAAGATCGAAACTCAATAAGTTCGAGCACGATTCCTAGAATTTCTAAATACCAAAAATATTTCTTTTATTTTATTTAAAAAATCTCATCTCGAGGTAACAAGATGTCATATCCAGTAAGTTAGGATATAACGTCTCAAATCTCAAAGAATAAGTAAAACTCGCATTTTCGATTTTAAAAGGATATTCCGCTATTCGAATTAAATGAGAAAAATCAAAACCAGTGAGCTAGGACTCGATTTCGCGAATCTCCAAATACAGGATATTACTTTTACTGAAATTTTTTTTTATGTTCCGAGTAAAAATGTAATATGATCTTGTCGTAAAATACGAACTGAATGACATGTTAATATGCATAACAGAATAAACGTAGTAATAAGAATAACAATATATACGATTGAAGATAAAATAAAACAAGCCGAAAATAAAGGGAAAATGGTAAGTAGACTAAAAATTAAATTAATATTAAACACGATAGTAAATAGATATTATAAAAAAGCAATAAAAAATTAGTGATAATAATAGTAATGGTAATAATAATAATGATAATAATAGTTCTAATTATAATTAATACTAATACTAATAATAGGTATAATAGTGAAACACTATAATAATAGCTATAATAATAAAAATAATGATAAAAAAAATAACATATTATAAAGAATAGTAATGTAATAATAATAATAATGCCAGAATAATAATAAGATAGAAAGAAATAATAATACATTAATAAGAATAATAATAATACAAAGAATAAAATGAAAAAACATTATGTTAATAATGAAAATAGTAAAAATGAAAACAATAATAGTAATAATAATAATAATAATAATAATAATAATGAAATAGTATTAAATAAGAATAAAGATAAAAATAAATATAATAGTAGTCATAATAATAAATATAATAATATTATTACAATGATTAATTAAATAATAAAGTAGCGAAAATGACCAAAAAAGGACTAAAATTGAACTAAAAACAGATATTTGGGGCAAATATGAAATAAAAAGAAAGGGTAGGGACCATATTGCAATATGCGAAAGGAGTGGAGGGACCAAAAGGGAAATATTCCCTTCTATCCAAAATGCACAGCATCAGGGAGGGCCAAATTGAAATGCGCGGCAAATTACAGGGCACAAATGAAGAAATAAAAAGACTTGATTACAAAATAATAAAAAAGCGGAAGGACTATGCGCGTAAATATCCCATTTTTCCAAAACACGCGGATCCTGCTTGCGGGTCGGGTCTAAGCACGGGTTAGAGGAAAAACGACGTTGTTTTGGGCGTTTAAGGCCAGTCCCAAAACGATATCGTTTTGGGGGCCTTGATAAGTCAGATTTTTTTTTTGAAAAAAAATTCATTCTCTGCATTTCACCAAAAAAAACTGAAAACCCTTAACAAAATTCTCTCAACTCGCCTCAGGCTCCGGCCATACTCCGGTCATCGGACCTCCGACCTTTCGTCTGCCACCGGCGGCGGCGCCGTCGTCTGCGGTGGCCGAAAAATTTCAAAACCCTATTTTTGTCCCCTTTTTGAGTAAAAACCCATTTTTTTTTATCAAAAATGCCAAAAAAACCCTCAAAAATTTAAAATGTGACAAAAGCACCCTTTCGTTTTCACCTATTTCCGTTACGATCGTTCGGCAGAACCTTTAAGAGGTCGTCGGTCTTGAAGACGGAATATGAGAGCAACAAAAGGTAAATATTTGATTTCATACTATTCTATATATTTCGAAAAATAAAAGGAAAATGTAAAAGAAACCTACTCTTTTTGATTAGTAATTTTTGTATCTCTTTTTCTCTGTTTTTATTATTGAAAAATCCCCTTTATTACATCAGATTGGTATGGCTTTTATAGCCGATAATCTACTATTCATTACACTATTTTCTTTTGGTTCTGCTACTATTTTTATGCCTCGTTTTTGCTTCCTTCTTCTTTTTTTTCTTGTTTACAGGTCTGAAGAAAGTCAACGGGCAAAGAGGGTTACCATTTTGGTGCTAAATTGACAGAGAAGCAGAGCCTTGGGCGGTGCGCGCGCCGACAGAGGCACATGGGCAACGGCGCACTTAGGGCATTAGGGTTTCTGAAATGTTTTGCATTTTAGGCCACTAAGCCTTTAATTTTTGGGTTGTAATTGTAATTTTTTTTTATTTTTTGGGTTTGTAATTTGTAGCTAGACTATTTAATTTTGGTTTCTTTTGGTCTTAGGCCTAGGCCGGGCAAAATAGACCTGTTACAGAAATCATATATAATAAAAATTAAGCCTAAAAATTGAACCCGATATGATTTAGACTCAAATTCAAAGCCTAAAACTCGTAATTTTCGCAATAATCTCGACTAGTAATTTTGCTCGCGCAGTCTTCTCTAAAATAGTGATAACTTTAGCTCCTAAACTAAAATTTGAGTTAGTCAAAATGCATTTCGAAGCTAAGAGATAGGTCTTCGAACGCTTTAAGACATCTCAACCCATAAATGCCTGAATCCCCTCCAAAAAGTCATCGCAAGTCGACTGATTTTTGAAACTTGAAAATTGGGAGCTTCGGTTAATGGAATTTAATAAATTTCATCTTATTCGTACATGTATATAAGTCCTTTAACCAAATATTCCTCTATAAATTTCTCAACCTCCTAAATTGGGAAAAAAATCTTATCAATCCCTACTTTCCAAATTAAACCGAATATCTCAAAATAAATTACATTTTATCACCTTAGATAATCTCTTTCGGTATGTAACTTCAGAAATCTTTTTAATAACTCTAAATTCTTTCTTTTTGAAATTTTATGATCCCCATTCCTGAAATATTACTATTAATAACACTAAAATTTTTTAGGGTATTTGTAACACCCCTAACCCATATCCGTTGCCGAACTAGGGTTAGAAGCATTACCGGACAATTCAAAACTTTTTCAGACAATTTACAAACATCAACATCATATCATAATCATACATCATCAATGAGTCCTTTATGAAGGTCTATGAGACCATAAACATGCATTAGAAGAAGGTTGGGACTAAACCGAACACTTAAATTTTTTTTCAAAACTTAAACATTTTTCAAAGATGTAGAGGTCACACACCTGTGTGGTTAGGCCGTGTGCCTCACACGGCCACTAGACACACCCGTGTGTCTAAGCTGTGGCAAAACAGGGCATACATACTGACTTGTCAACACGGTCACAAGACACGCCCATGTGCCAAGCCGTGTGAAAATTAGGGAGGCTATTGACTTAGCCACACGGCCTAGCACATGCCCGTGTGTGCAACCATGTGGTCTGCCTAGGCTCACTTCGAAGTGGCCCTCGAGTGACATGGCAGAGACACACGCCCGTGTCCCTGCCCGTGTAGGCACAAAATAGGCCATTTACAAGGCTAAAATGTCACCCAATTTGGGTCCTTCCTACAGGCATCAACCAAGCATCAAATATATCACAATTTAAGCCAATTTCAATTATAAAACATACACCATTCATGTCATATAATCACCAACCAATTTCGTCATCAATTTCCATACCAAATCATACCAAATCATAAACCCAATTCATACTAAAAACATATGGTTCAACATTTCAAATACTACATCCATTTTCATGTCAAAATCATACCAATTTCTCAACTAAGACATACCAAATTGACCATTTCATTTGGCCATTCATGAACGCTCCAAATATACCAAATTTTGCTTCACATATCCTATATCATATTTATACCATAATCACTTCCATTACCAAGCCATTTCATATCATCACAAAATACTGAATTTATAAGTCATTATCACATAAAATATATCATAAAACATACTTCTAAAATAAGGTTAAAGCATAACCATATTCCCACAAGTATTAACATCAACTCAAGCCATTTTCGCATGGCTATCAATACATAAATTCCAAAACCAACATATCAAAACTAGCCTATACATGCCACATAACCAGAACTTAAGCTTTATTTACCGAAGTGATAACCGGATAGTGTGATGATGTCTCCTACAACTTCCAACCCGAGCAAGTTCCCAGACATATATAAACAAATGAAAAACACACAGAGTAAGCTTTGAAAGCTTAGTAAGCCATAAGCAAATAAATCATTTCAATTATATTTATAATTCAACTTAACTAAGTCGAATTTAACAAATCTCAACCATATTTGTATTTGTCATTCTCAGAAATTTGTATGATTATATTAAGTGTTTTACATACTTTGTCATTTCATAAGCATAATAACTTTACACATAACTTATCGATTTGGCTACGTTTCAAGTATATCCATAGAGCACATATTCACATTACTTTTTCAATTCATACACATATTATCCTTTACATATATACTACTTTCTATTTCTCAAAACCATGTTTCTCATTTCATAATTTCCATGTTTAAAACATAGGACTACAATTCATATATCGAACATATATAGCACATCCTTTATTTGTATAAGTTCATATCATTCGATGTCATATATTTCACATACCGTCATTTGAAACATGTTCACCTTTCATTTCGGAATTACTTAATCGAAACACATGTACCTGAATTATAAAAGACAAAACACAAGTACCATTCCACATTTCTCATATAGCTTATATATAATCATAGCCCATTTCTATATATACATCTTTTTCTCATACTTATATTATATCATCACTTACTTACATGTCACATTTTATTCAATCACATTTCACATATATTTGATGGCTCATATACCTATCTTTCATGTTCACATATTAAGCACATCACAAATGTACCTGAATTGGATATACTTTAACATAGTCATACAGTTCTTAGAATGCCTGCAGAACTGTTTGAAATCAAATAGAATACGTGGATAGCTCGGAGAGCTTGTATAATGCCAATGTCCCTGACGTGGTCTTACATGTAATCAAATATCGATGCCAGTATCCCAGACAGGGTCTTACTTGGAATCATATATGATCCCGATGTCCCAGACACGATCTTACACGTAATCTCTAATCAATGCCAGTGTCCCAGACACGGTCTTACACGATATCTCTAATCGATGCCAGTGTCCCAGAAATAGTCTTATATGATATCTCTAATTGATGCCATTATCCCAAACACAGTTTTATACGATATCTCTAAACGATGCCAGTGTCCTAGACATGGTCTTATACGATATCTCTAATCGATGCTAGTGTCTCAGACACGATTTTATACGATATCTCTAATCGATGCCAACGTCCCAGACGTGGTCTTGTAGGAAGTCATATATCTTAGAAGCTCACAAATTATAACATCATTATTTTGTACAATCATCAATATTCGTTCGAAACTTATAACTGCATAAATAATTAAACTCATACTCAAATTAAGTCATCAATTACTTAATTCAATTCGAAACATATACATATATTTATTATGATTCAATTTAGTACATATATTACATGTACATTCGAATATAGTAGCATTTATTTACTTATGAACTTACCTCGTACGGGCACGAACGGACCAAACCGACTAGTCGACTTTCCCCGATCCAAATCTGATTTCCTCTTTTGCCAATCTATTTTATAACAAAATTAACTTACTAATTCAACATTTCAATTCAATTTCATCCAAAAACATATAAATGGGCAATTTGCATTTTAGCCCTTAGCATTTCACATTTTTGTAATTTAGTCCCTATTTCAAAACAACACAAAATATTCAAAATCTCAATTAACCCATGTTTGGCTGAATATTACTTATGTCCCTAGCAACCCATTAATTTCATTTATTTCACAATTAAGCATCTAAATTTCCAAATTTCACAAATAAATCCCTAATTTGGAATTTTATAAAAAATCACTTAATTAAACATAATGATCTATCAACAAATATTGATTTTTCATCATCAAACAAAAATTTCATCACATTATCAAAAATGGAAAAACTCAAATTCATCATCAATTCTGAAAATTATAGCATGGGTTTGCTAGCACTCGAAGCAACGATATCAAAAACGTAAAAATGATCAAAAACAGAACAAAATCCATACCTTAATTTATCCCCCTAAGTGCCGAACTTGAAAGCTTCATCCATGGCTTTCTTTTTCTCCACATTTGGCTATTAAAGCTGAACAACCCCACTATCTTTTGATTTGTTTTATTTATTTACATATTAATATGCCATTTACAAAATTATCCTTTGTAATTTAATTAAGAAACCATATAATGGTTGTCCTTAGCCGTCCATCCCACTATTAAATGGCCTAATTTCATTTTAAGGCCTCCATATTAAAAAGAACATAGCAATATAGCACTTTAACAAATAGCATGTAATTTTTACATTTTATGCGATTAAGTCCTTTTATCAATTTGGACAACCAATAGGTAAAATTAACTTACGAAATTTTCACACATTTAAATTAACATACTGTGAATGCCAAAATAATATTAAAAAATAATTTTATAACCCCAAATTTATGGTTCTGAAACCACTGTTCTGGTTAGGGTCTAAATCAGGCTGTTACATCATTATAGTGGAAGAACAATCAATATTCTTTCAATCCCAAAATATTAATTTGGTAATTCTAGCAAACCCCAATAATATAATATATCAACAATTATGGAAAATCAACCATAATACCATAATCAAGGAAATAATAAATTGGGACACATAATTTTATATGGGAAACCCCTTTAAAGCAAAGGGTAAAAACCACAGGACTTGAAAGTCTACCAAAAGCTCCACCGTAAAGAAACAAAAGTCTTGCTATAAGATTATAACACAAAGCCACAACAAGAGCATATAACTCAACAAAAACTATCTGTCGAAACCATTTTAATTTTCAAAAACGAGGTCGACTTTAAAAATGAAAATGGAGTCGCCACCAATCTTTTTTCCAGGTGTAATCGGGTGGCCTTGAGATTGATCATTTTAATAAAACATTTTGATTTATTAAAACAATGATTTTAGTTTACAAAATTCAAAAAAATGGGCTCGGGAGTCGGTTACGCACGAGGAAGGATTAGCACCCTCGTAACGCCCAAAAATTAGTACCTAATTGATTAATTAATGTCCTAATGTCGAAAATTTGAAAAGATTTTAAAATATGATCCTTTTTATCTTAAAAAACCTGATTAAACCAAATTTGATGTTAAGACCCTCTTGTCTCGAAGTAATAAAATGTCACGTCTAGTAAGTGAGGATACGACATTTTAAACCCTCGAAACTAAGCTTATCTTTTGTTTTTCAAAAATCATGTATTTAAGTTTAAAAAGGATATTCGGTTATTTGGATTAAACGAAAAATTAGATATTGCCTTTATTTTTAGAAATCCTTACCTCAAAATAACAAAATGTCACATCCAGTGAGTTAGGACACAACATCTCGAATTCCCGAGAATAAGCTTTTATTTGAAATTTGTGCATTTTAATCTAAAATGGTACTCGATCATTTGGACTCAATGAGAAAAATCGAAACCCAGGAAGTTAGGGCGCGATTTTTCCGAAGCTCCCAAATATCAAACATTGCCTTACTTTGAAAACAAGTGTAGTGATTAAATGAATTGTATTTGATGATGTGCAAATGAAGTTGCCACACAAATAAGATAGAGTATACTAAAAAACAATTCGTGATAATTACATAATATACATTATCTAAATACTAGCATGTTAATCAAAGATAAAAAACATATATAACAATTTAAAGATAAATAATATAATGCAAATTGAAAACTAACATAAAACAATTTAAAATGTTAACAAATGGGTTCAAAATAAATAATGTAAAAAAATGAAAATCAATAAGATACCAAAATGATTCTAAAAAATGCTGTATGACAAAATTTAAAATAAATGATACATGTAAGTTTAAAATAAACAATATATAAAAACTTAAAATAAATAATATACGAAATAATTTACAATAAAACAATTTAAAATAAACATTATAGAAACAACTTAAAGTGAATAATATATATATATGTATAAGATAGTTTAAAACAATAATATTAAAAACACAATCATAATAAAACCATCTAAAATAAGTAATACAAAAATAATTAAATAAAACAATTTAAAAAGAGATACTGCGTAAACATTTGAAATAAATAAAACAAATTTACAAAAAAGGTGAAAATAAAATAAATCTCTATATATATATATATAAAATGATAAGTAAACAAACCAATGAATAAATATCAAATTAATCAATTTAAAAGCGTGAAAATAATCATAGTAGTAGTAAATAAATATAACAAATATAAGAATAATAATAGTAATAATAATGTTAAAAAAATTTAATAATAGAATAACAAATAACTTAAAGAGGGCAAAAATGAAATTTAAACAAGATTATAGAGGTGAAATCGAGAATAAGAACACCAAAAAGATTAAATTAAAACCTAAATAAAACTGAAGGGGAAAATTTGAAATAAAAAAACAAAAAAATGGTTAAATTAAAACACGCGCATTAGGAGAGGGACCAAAATAGCAAATATTCCCCTTTTAAAATGGCACCGTTCAAATGTGGATCAAAATGAAATTGCAATAATAATTTGGGGTAAAATTTAAAAATAAAAATAAACTGATTTGAAAGATCCCGAAATGAGATAGGACTACTTGCGCAATAAGACCAAAATAATAAAACACGCGGATCCTCCCCAGGTCGGGTCACCCGCGCGGGTCTGGCCTTTAAACGACCCCGTTTCATTCATAAAAGGGGGGCCAAAACGCACCGATTTGCCCCTATATAAATTAAAAAACTTTTTTAAAAATCATTTCTCCTCTTTTAAAACAAAAAACCTTCCTTTCTCTCAAATATTCCCTCTCCCTCATCTAGGTTCGGTCGCCGGACCGATGGCCAATGTCGCATAAGTCGTACGCGTCACCATCAATGCCACCGTATACGGCAACCAAAGGCCCAAAACCTCCACTTTTCGGCGCAAATCGAGAGGTAAACTATTTTTTGTTCATTTTTAGTAGTATTTTGCATAAAAAGTAATAAAAAGCTTCAAAAGAAACAAAGCAGATAAAAAACCTAAATACGATTTGTTTCTTTTCGATTTTTTGATCTAAAACTTGCTATTATTTTGATTGTGTGTTCTATTTGTATGTATCAAAAGAAAGAAATGAAATAAAAAAATAAGCGAAATAATAAAACAATCGGAAATCATCTTTGTTTTCTCTAATTTTTTGTATTAGTGTTTTGTATCCGTCAATACACTATTTACATTCATTTTTATAGCTAAAATGAATAAAAAATAATAATTATGAAATCTTGATTATGATTCTGACTATTTTGCTATTGCCAATTATCTGCTGTCTTTCTTTCCCTTTTTTGCAGGTGTGCACGGCGGCGATAGGGGCGCGATTTGTGCACTGATGGCTGCGTGATATTCTGTAGTAAATGCTGGCTGCGGCGCCTAGGGTTTCTAAAACCCTAGGCTTCTGATTTGGTTTAGGCTCTTGGGCCTTTTGGGCCCCGTAGGTTGGGTAGTGAGTTTTGGGTTGTAAGGTGGGTGTGGGCTATTTGGGCTATCAGGTTTTAAGCATGTTTATTGTAAAAAATGAATGGATTGATGGACTTTTATTGTCTATTTTACTTGGTCTGGGCCCGGGAAAAAGTGGGTTACTACATTATCAACAAGTAATCTTAAGTAAATTAAAGAGAAAAGTTGATAATATCACTAAAAGCAAGAACCCGAAGCTATAATGGTTGTATGGAAAATCCTACGATACATAATTGAAAACCTTAAGTCTACTTACTATTAACTAAAAATCAGCTCAAACGGATATTGTATAGACCCTCAATTAAAGAGTTGATAAAAACTTCACTTGGTGAATAAAGCTTTTTCCCCTCTCTTTTCTTTTTGGTTTGCGGCATATACAAAAAAAAAAAAATGATTCAAAATGTTCCCCCACTGTATATATACTAGGGAATACTCATAGGCCTTGTGCTCAACAAATCTCCCCCTCCCACTATGTGGGGATTTTCGCCATATTGATGTTCAAGCAACGAGTTTCAAACTTCCCTCTTGGTAAAGCCTTGGTCAACATATGTGCACCATTATCATTACTGTGAATTTTCTCAAGCTCTAACAACTTAGCTTAAATAACTTCTCATATCCAATGATACCTTACATCAATATGTTTAGATTAAGTATGAAAAGTCTAATTCTTACCAAGATGAATACTACTTTAGCTATCACAAAACAAGAATTACCTCTCTTAAGCAAAGACGAGTTCTTGCACAATTTTTTTTATCCAAAGTAACTTTTTACATACTACAGTAACTAAAATAAACTCAAACTCGGCAGTGGATAAAGCAACACATTTTTACAATCTAGATTGTCAAACCATAACTCTCCTTGCAAAAGTGATTAAGTGACTTGTAAACTGGAAAATATATAGGATTTTTCCTATATAATTCACCACCTTTTTACATAAAATTATTGTTAAAACCAAGTAATTGTTGAGTAAATCAATGAAATATGTGAAAAGATGAAATTAGGACATAGAAATTATTAAAATATGATTTCATGCTTTATTATATAGTTTTCATGCATAAAACGGCTTATTTTATATTAATTTAAGCATGTTATATTTTTTAAGTTATAAAGTGGGCCATGCATGACTTAATTAAATAATAAAATATAAATTTATATTTAATAATTTATGTATATATTTCATTAATAAAATGGGTTGTAATTAATTAAGTAAATTAATTAATTAAAGTGGCTAAGTTGTATTATTTGGTCCTCTAACTTTCTGCTATTTTTGGACAAGTTGTAGAGCTTTATTTTAATTACAAAGCCGTCCAAATTAGGACCAATTCAAACCATAATTTTGGCTGCACATGGATGCTAATAAATCAAGTTTTGGTTTAATTACATGAGGTCCTTGAAGATTTGAAGAAATCCAAGATTTACCTGAAGATTTGCTAGTGACCGAGTCTTGATCCTAAACTGATGTGGCACTTGAATCAAGCAAAAATAAGCCACATTTCCTAAACTCATGGTTGGCCACACTTGGGAGAGTTTTAAGTGGATGAACACTTCTATTTTTGGAAAACTAACACCCTAGCCTCACCTATAAATATGACCCCTCTCCTCACTTCTCAATCATCCCTCACTCATTCATCTTTTTCTCATTTCTCATCTCTCTCAACTCTCTTTTCTCCCTACGCCATCCATTATCCTTGGATAAGGATTTTAGCTTTAATTTAGCCTCTTAAGAGTCTTTGGTTGGCCACCTCAGAGAGCCATAAGTAAAGGAACAAAGCAAAGGAACGGATGGGCCCTCGTTGTTTAGAGTTTTGGGTGACAGCCACTTTGAAATTGGGTTTAATCTTTTCTTTTCTTTAATTCAAGAATGTTTGCTATATGTTCATTGCTCTTTTTTCAACAATGATAACTTAATTTTATTTAAGCTAGGATGATTATTTTTTATTAAATAATATTTTTCGATTTCATGCTTATAATGTTTGTGCCTCAATCAATAATGTTTTCAATTAAAATCAAGTCTGTATTTCATTCATACGTGATTGGAATGCACCTGAATTAGCTGA
Organism: Gossypium stocksii; assembly: GCA_020496765.1. Classification (NCBI taxonomy): domain Eukaryota; kingdom Viridiplantae; phylum Streptophyta; class Magnoliopsida; order Malvales; family Malvaceae; genus Gossypium; species Gossypium stocksii. The sequence goes on from CM035624.1 coordinate 115,703,857, forward strand.
GTGATCCTAACTAGATGACAGCTAATGGACGTATAATTGAAATGTGCATGCTCAATTTAGATCCTGACCCGATTAAATTGTAGGTTGCATAACAACCCTAACCTTGCTCTGTTATCTGCATAGTTTTTAGATTTGTGTGATAAAACTATTTCAAACCTGACACGTCCCTGTTACCTCATACGAATATTAAGAAACCCTTCGTAAATAAGGATCAGTAAAACACATAATTTACTAAGTAAAGGATTCCGAAAGGACCTAACATGGTTTCCAAACTTATGAAAGATTGAGTTGCCATGGAATGTTTTTCCGAATGTTATTAAGAATGTTGTTAATAAATTAATTTTAATTAAAGTAATTATCCTAGCTTATTTATGTTATAATTGTTGCATATTGTGTTTAATTCTGCTAAAATCCATTTCATTCATATAGTTGCATACTTAGGAATATTTGCATTAGGGATTATTGCATTTAGTTCATTTTATTTAATTTTAATCAATTCCTCCAAATCAAATTTTGTTTTTTTTTTCACCAAGTTGTTAGCATAATTTCATAATTAATTGACTTAGCACAAATACAATTCCTGTGGAGATGATAGCTCTATACTTACTTATTACTTGAATAATTGTGTACACTTGCACTAACCCCAGCGTTACAAGTTTTTGGCACCATTGCTGGGGAGTGTTAACTATCGCCATAGTAATTGTTTTTTGTGAAATTATTTACCTTCAATTTGGTTTATTTCTAACATTACTAACTTATTCTTTTTAATTCTGTGATTTTCTCTTCAAGTGTTTGTGAGCATAGATCGGATTATCGACTTACTCCTAGTAGACCCTGAAATTAAGTGAACCTTCCGACAGAGAAGACGTGAACGAATAGCTCAAAGACTAAATGAGATGGACTTTGGAAATCAGAATCAAGACCAAGGTAATGAAGCCGATCATGTGTGAAATCCCATCCTTATTTCCAATGATAGGGATTGATGCATTAGACAGTATGCTGTGCCACTATTCAATGAGTTGAATCCAGGAATCAGAAGGCCACATATTGAGGCAACCCAGTTCAAATTGAAACCAGTGATGTTTCAAATGCTACAGACGGTGGTCCAATTTAGTGGTATGCCCACAGAAGATCCACATCTCCACCTTCGATTATTTATGGAGGTGAGTGATTCATTCGAGATAGCTGGTGTGACTGAAGACTCACTGAGGTTAAAGTTGTTCCCATACTCGTTGCGAGATCAAGCTCGAGCATGGCTCAATTCCTTGCCACCAAGTTCCATATCTACATGGCAAGAATTAACAGAGATATTTTTGGTTAAGTATTTTCCGCCTAGCAAGAATGCTAAGCTGAGGAATGAGATCACAACTTTCCAACAATTGGATGACAAGTCTTTGTATGAGGCTTGTGAGCAATTCAAGGAGTTAGTTCGCAAGTGTCCTCATCATGAGATTCCCCATTGCATCCAGTTGGAGACATTCTATAATGGTCTCAACGCACATACAAGATTGATGGTAGATGTTTCTGCGAATGGTACAATTCTGTCTATGTCTTATAATGAGGCTTATGAGATCATCGAGAGGATTACAAGCAATAACTATCAATAGCCAACAAATCGAAAAGCTTCAAGAAGACGTGAAAGTCGGAGTTCATGAAGTGGATGCCCTCACTTCGTTATCAGCTCAGGTATCGTCTATTTCCTCTATGTTAAAATAATTTATCACTAACAGTCCTAATAATTTTATAGCTCAGCCACCAAGTCAGTTTGAAATAGTTTCCTGTGTGTACTATGGGGAGGGTCATTCTTTTGAGAATTGTCCATTGAATCCCGAGTCAGTGTACTATGTGGGGAACCAACATCAGAACATGAATGGACAATGACCTCAATCCAACTTCTACAATCCTTCATGGCGTAACCATCCTAACTTTTCTTGGAGCAACCAATGAAATGGACCAAACAACTTTATGTAACAGAGACCCCACCAATCTCAAGGGTTTAATCAGCAAGCTTCAAAACCAATTCAAGCCAAGTCATTGAATAGTTTGGAGAACTTGTTGAAAGCATACATGGCAAAGAATGACGCAACACTAAAAAATTTAGAAAACCAAATTGGTCAGTTAGCTACGGAGCTTCGTAATAGACCGCAAGGAACCTTGCCAAGTGACACTGAGAATCCAAGAAACTTGGGTAAGGAGCACATCAAGGTAGTACCATTGCGAAGTGGTAAAGTTCTGGAACCCCGGATGATTGATGTTAAAGATGAGCTTATCGAGAAGGAGGAAAGTCAACCAATTATTGTGGTTCCCACACCAAAAGAGTCAGAACCTGCAAAGACTGACAAGGGAAATCCTAACTTAGTGAATTCAGATACATTAACATCTCCTTTATATACAGATTTACGTACTCAGAAGAGTTGTTCGATCCAACATAAAGTTCCATCACCTCCATATCCGCAAAGATTGCAGCAACACAAGCAGAAACAAGAGGTGCAATTCAAGAAGTTCCTCGATGTTCTGAAGCAGTTACACATCAATATCCCGTTGGTGGAGGCTTTAGAACAAATGCCAAATTACGTGAAGTTTATGAAAGATATACTATCTAAGAAGAAATGACTAAATGAGTATAAGACTGTTGCTTTGACGAAGGAGTGCAGTGCGTTCCTGCAGAACAAGCTGCCACCGAAGTTAAAAGACCCAGGAAGCTTTACAATACCCTGTAACATTGGTGAATCTTACTGTAGTAAAGCTTTGTGTGACTTAGGAGCGAGTATCAACTTGATGCCTAAGTCTATTTTCAAAATGCTAGGGGTAGGTAAAGTAAGACCTACAACTTTGACACTTCAGCTAGCGGATCAATCTTTAACATATCCAGAGGGAAAGATTGAGGATGTTTTGGTAAGAGTTGAAAATTTTATTTTTCCAGCTGACTTCATTATTTTAGATTTTGAAGAAGATAAAGAAGTGTTGATCATTCTCAGGAGACCTTTCTTAGCCACGAGAAGAATGTTAATTGATGTGCAGAAAGGCGAACTCACCATGCGAGTTCAAGACGATCAGATAACTTTTAACATTCTTAAAGCAATGAAATTTCTCGATCCAACAGAAGAGTGTTCAGTTATGGAAGAAATAGAAACCTTGGTTTCTACAGAAAGTAATTTTGAAGAAGATCCATTGGAGAAAGCCTTAGTAAGGTGAAGAGAACATGGCTTTAATAGAAGCCAATCTGAGAAAATTTACTCAATCCACACGATTTGAACTGTTGGAGTTAGAAGTCAGAGAATTCATATAGCCTAAGTTATCAGTCGAAGAAGCATCTAAACTCGAACTAAAGGTACTCCCTTCTCATTTGAAATATGTCTACTTAGGTGATTGTTCTACTTTGCCTGTAATTATTTCAGTAGAACTGACAAAAGATCAAGAGGAGCAACTAATTGCTGCACTAAAGAAATTTAAGAAAGTAATTGGTTGGACTATAGCTGATATTCGAGGTATAAGTCCTTCTTTCTGTATGCATAAACTAATTTTAGAGGAGGGTGAAAGAGCTCGAATTGATAGGCAAAGGAGGCTCAATCCCATTATGAAGGAAGTTGTGAGAAAGGAGGTAATCAAATGGTTAGATGCAGGAATCATCTATCCTATTTCAGATAGTTCATGGGTAAGTTCGGTGCAGTGTGTGCCAAAGAAAGATGGGATCACAATTGTTGAAAATGAGCATAACAAGTTGATTCCAACGAGAACTGTTATTGGGTGGAGGATATGTATTGATTATATAGAAAGCTGAATAAAGCCACTCGGAAGGACCATTTTTCGTTGCCTTTTATAGATCAAATGTTAGATCTGCTGGCAGGTAATGAGTTCTATTGTTTCTTAGATGGTTGTTCGGGATATAACCAAATAGTTGTAGCTCCGGAGTGTAACACCTCTTACCTGTATTCGTCACCGGAATAGGGTACGAGGCATTACTGGAGTTTACCAATTTTTTTATTCAATATAACCCCTTTATAGACACCTAACCTTCCCTGCAAAACTTAAACCAAGACCAATCCAAATGCACAAATCCAATTCAACATATTTTCAAAATAGATTCATGCATATTCATAAGATAATCTCATCACATACCAAACCAAGGTTTGTTAGCCACAGCAATGGCTAACTTTACATTCATTTCAAATTAACATTTACTTTATTAACTTATACATGCCATTGATTTCCAAAATCAAGTTTCTGGATATACAAAATGTTGAGGTTGATAGTGTGATGTGTCTCTGACCAAATCTGACCTCCGAGCTCTTAATACTACAAACAGGGAAAAAGAAAACAGGGTAAGCACTTTGCGCTTAGGAAGCTCATGTAACAAGAATTATACTTACCTAATATTTTCAATACAATACAATAAACATTTATACATCCATTCAATGCATTGTTATCCTAACATGCACAAACTCAACATTCAAGTTAGTCCAATAATTTCAATGTATCAATAATATATACCATGATTGATGAGCTCATCAATACCATGATTTCCATTTCATTATTGTTTTCCTATATTTATCCCGTTGAATTTCTCGAAATTTCGATGGATTTTCAGGGGTACACTTTAGTGTACAAATTTGGGTCCGTCAATTCATATTCATGTGCGCACATATCCATTTCAGAGAGCACACTCCCGCGAACCTCATCCTTACAGCGGGATTACTAGTCCAGGCTAAATCCCCTGTAATATAAACTCATAGAGTATTGTCGGGATTACTAGTCCAGGCTAAATCCCCTACAACGACAATTACTCTAATGAGCTTAGATCTGAATTACCAGTCCAGGCTAAATTCAGACCCTAATTCGGATTACCCGTCCGGGCTAAATCTATTTTACACATATTCTTCGGGAGGGCTATATCAGGATAGGATCACCCGTCCGGGCTAGATCCTTTTTACCGTCAATTCCTTTTTAGAGATCCATCGAATTTTCCTTTCATTCAACCGGGTTTTATTCCCCTTTTTCTCAAATATATCAATGTTTCATTGATTTTTATGCAATGAACATTCAAATCATATTCACATCAATAACATACATTTCAAGCATTTAAAAATATAATTCAAGTTACACGAACTTACCTCGATACTTGTTCGTATACAAAAATCTACTAATCCCGAACTTTTTCCTTTCCTCAATCTAGACTCGTATTTAAGTCTTTGGGATCTAAATAAATAAATTTAATCATCAATTTAACATTTCATCTCCATATGTACCATTCTCTACAATTCCACTATTATTTATAGTTTGTTCAAAGTTGTCTACTTGAGTCGTAGTCACTAAATTATTTTTTATCTTGACCTACGGAACTCCAAATTAAGATCCACTAATTTTATCTAAAACTAGACTCACATATCTTCTTACCATAAAATTTTCAGGATTTTTAGTATAGCCAATAAGTACAATTTATTCTTTAAAATTACCCCTGTTTTGTTTTATGACAGTTCCGACCTTTCTTCACTAAAATTAATTATCTCCTCATACGGGACTCAGATGATATTCCCACTTATTTCTCTTGAAAATAGTCTTATTAAGGATTTCAAACATATAAATTTAAGTCCATAATTATTTTTATACAATTTTTGATAATTTTCCAAAGTCAAAATAGGTGAACCCGAAATCATTCTGACCTTGTCTCACAAAATGCATTATATCTCATGATTTACAATTCCATTGCTTACACCGTTTCTTATATGAGAAACTAGACTCAATAAGATTTAATTAAATATTTTTTTCACCCTATAAATTGATTTCTAAAATTTATGGTGATTTTTCAAAGTTGGACTATTGCTGCCGTCCAAAACTGTTTTAGTGCAAGACGTTTATTACCATTTTTCCCCTAAGCTTTTAATAAGTGATAATTTCGTCCCTACTCAATCAACCTCTCAATTGAGCTGATTTTTCTCAATTAACACTTTATTCTATCATTTTAAACTACTTTATAGCCTTTGGAGATAAGAATTTCAGCACTAGACTTCAATTTCACACTCTTTTATAAATAGGTCCTAAATATCCACTTTCTATTCATTTCATTCAATAAAACCATCATATAATAAGATTAAAGCTTCAGTTTCATTCTAAATCATCATATACTTACAGCACTCAACCATGGTGACTTTCAATTTCATCCATGAAATCAAAAACTAATGAATTTAATAGTAGGACCTAGTTGTAAAAGTCTTAAAAGCACAAAAATTACAAGAAAAAGGCAAGGATTAACTCACTGGGTGCAAAAATTCTGACATACGAGCTTAAAGAACCCCTCCTATGGCATTTTGGCTGATGAGAATGAAGAGAAATCTCAAGAAATCTAGATATTTCCATATTAGTCCTAGTTTTATTTAGTTAATAATGCAATATTCCAATTTTACCCTTAAATTACCCATTTTCTTGTTGATTTTATGCCCTTGCCGTCCATCCCAAATAAATTTTGGGTCTATTTGCATTTTAAATCCTTTCTCATTAAACACTTAAGCTATTTAATCATCCTAACCACTTTTACACCTTTTCCAATTTAGTCTTTTTAATTTAATTTACTGCCCAAACGTTAAAATTTTCTAACGAAATTTTAATACCATATTACTAACATTTCATAAATATTTATAAAAATATTTTTGACTGGGTTTTACGAGATCGAGGTCTTGATAACTTGTTTTTACCTAATTTCTTCAATAAATTTTTTTCTAACTAACCACTAAATCGGTAAAATTTTTTTATCGATATTTTCATACGATTTTCCTATCATATCAATATTTATGAAAAAATATTAAAATAAATTTCTCTTTAAATCAGATTTTTTGTTACGAAACCACTGTTCCGATAACCTTGAATTTAGGCCATTACACGGAGGACCAATATAAAACAACTTTTACTTGTCTATACGGTACGTTTGCTTTTAGGCGAATGCCTTTTGGTTTATGCAATACACCTGCAACATTTCAACGATGCGTGATGGCAATATTTACTGATATGGTTGAAAATTTTGTTGAGGTTTCCATGGATGATTTTTCTGTTTTTAGTAACACTTATGATACTTGTTTGAGTAATTTAGCTAAGGTACTGAAGAGATGCGAAGAGATGAATCTTATCCTTAATTGGGAGAAATGACATTTTATGGTTAAGGAAGGGATTGTCTTAGGGCATAAAATCTTGAAGAAGGGAATTGAAGTCGATAAAGCAAAGGTGGACATAATTGAAAGATTACTAGCACCAGTTAATGTGAAAGGAGTCAGAAGTTTTTTAGGCCATGCCGGGTTTTACCGAAGGTTTATCAAGGACTTTTCGAAAATCTCTAAACCATTGTGTTTGTTGCTAGAGAAATACACAATCTTCGATTTCAAAAAAGCATGTTTGGAAGCTTTTGAAGATCTGAAAAAACGGTTAATCTCAGCCCTAATAATCGTTACACCTGATTGGAACTCACCTTTTGAGTTGATGTGTGATGCAAGTGATTATGGTGTTAGAGCTATGATGGGTCAAAGAAGAAACAAAGTCTTTCACCTTATTTACTATGCAAGTAAAACCTTGACAGGAGCCCAACTCAATTATACAGTAACCGAAAAGGAACTCTTTGCTATAGTTTTTTCTTTTGACAAATTCCGCTCATATCTTATAGGTACTAAAGTTATAGTATTCACTGACCATGCGGCCATTAAATACTTACTCACAAAGAAAGATGTAAAACTAATGTTAATTCATTGGATACTTTTACTCCAAGAATTTGGCCTTAAGATCCAAGACAGAAAAGGTGTTGAGAATCAAGTAGCTGATCATCTGTCAAGGTTGGAGAAAGATGAGGCAACACAATCACATGTGCCAATAAATGAGAACTTTCCGGATGAACACTTATTCGAGGTAAACCGAATTCATGAAACACCTTGGTTTGCTGATTTTGCCAATTATCTTACATATGGAAGAATTCCTCGAGAAATGACATACCAATAAAGGAAGAAATTCCTTCATGATAGTCGGTATTATTTTTGGGAGGATCCATTTTTATTTAAACAATGTGCAGTTAATATAATCCAAAAGTGTGTAGCCGAAAGTGAGATTGTTGAGATCTTATATCATTGCCATTCATCTCCAAGTGAGGGACACTTTGGTGGTTCATGAACTGTAGTGAAGATTTTGCAAGCAGGTTTCTTTTGGCCTACATTATTTAAAGATGCCTACGCTTATGTGAAGAACTGTGATAATTGCCAGAGAACCAGAAATATATCAAGAAGGAATGAGATGCCCTTAACAAACATTTTGGAAATTGAATTATTTGACATATGGGGTATTGACTTTCTAGGCCCGTTTCCTTCTTTGTATGGAAACAAATACATTTTAGTTGCTGTGGATTATGTGTCCAAGTGGGTTGAAGCTGAAGCATACCCTACTAATGATGCTAAGGTAGTTAGGCGATTCTTACATAAGCATGTGTTTACACAATATGGGACACCAAGAGCTATTATTGGTGATGAAGGTTCTCATTTTGTGAATGATAAACTGTAAACTATACATTTTTCTATCCCACATTTAGCACATTTATGGATGAATTATCATTGAATTTGTGGAATTTGATGCTCCTAATCCTTTAATTTCATGTTTTATACTTAGGAGAGCATAGGAGAGTGAAAAGAACAAGAAACGGGCCGAAAAAGGAGAAAATGAGCCAAAGCAAGGAAACAACATAGCCTGGAGTTCACCACACGGGCGTGTCACATGGCCGTGCCATATTAACAGGATTGAGCACGGCCCAACATCGACTCACACATGTGTGGCACACGGGCGTGTCCCTATCGTGATGAAGTTCAATTTCACGCGGAAAAGGCTACTTAGGGGCTAAGAAAGACATTCCAAACTCTATATAAAGACTTTAAGAGACAACTACAAGGGTGAACAGTCTTCCCGCCAAAACGGAGAGCTAAAGGCAGGGAATTACTCGAAGGAAAGCCGATTGATCCATCTCAGAAGCCAGGATCTACATCTAGACAGAGGATCTCCCTTCAATCGTTTTAGGAGTTTTGGATTTTCTTATGTTTTGCTATTTTCTTTATTCTGAGACGTTTCTTTTCATAAACATGAACTAAACCCCCAAATACCTGAAGGGGATGAAACCTAAGATGAATCTTGTTATTGTTATCTGAACTATATGATAAATATTCGATTTGTTCTTAATTGTGTTTTTTTAATTCTTGAATTGATATTTTCGAGATATTAATTTAAGTCGAATGTGCTTAGGCAGAGGAGTAAAAGTTCCTGTTTAAGAGTAGAGCCAACACAATTAAGCAGAGTTGATCGCAATCCTAGACATAAAACGACGAAAATCTGCTAGATTAGAGTCAAATCTAATATGGGGATCCATAGGTTGAGTTAATGCAAGACTAAGGGTTTTAATTAGAAAGAGATTTCAGTTAATCAACCTAGGATTAGTTGTTCTTATTCTCGACAGAGATATTAACATAATTTAGGGATCTCTATGGATCAAGTCGAATGAAGAAATCGTCTAGTTCAGAGTTAGATAACAAGTGAAGTCTAGGTGGATTCTTCCCTAGGTATTGTCTTTATCATCCAGTTTTCCCAAAGCAATTCCCCAATTTACTCTTTGTCTCATCCTTAGTTTAGTTTAGAGTTAATTAGTTTACACAAACCCCCTCTTTATTTTTAGGCTAGATAATAGGAAGAAAGTCATTACTAGTACTTTTAGTTCCTTGGATTTGATATTCCGGTCTTGCCACTAACTATACTACTATTCTGTAACACCCCTTGACCGAAACCGTCACCGGAATCGAGTAATGAGAGTTACCGAACTTACCAGAATACAGACTCATGTTTACAACCAAACCATTACAATTTTATCTTTACCAAGGGTTTACCATCGCAATACTAACATCTCGGATGATTAGGATTCGAATCCTATTGCATCGGAAGCCTGAAAAATTCTTCACTTTTGAAACAACGTCACACGCCCGTGTGACACATAACACGGCTGTGTGATAAGGCCGTGTGGCCTCCACATGCCCATGTCCAGAGGCCGTGGACGAAACTATCCAATTGGCCAGGGTCACCCCACACGGTCGTTTGGGGGCCGTGTACCCTACACGGTTGAGACACACGGTCGTGTCTCTTGCCCGTGTGGTACATTAAAATTTAAAATTAGGGTGCAGGGGAGGCAAGGTCTAAGTACACGCCCGTGTGCCCTGCGAAACAGATCGTGTCAGGCTATTTACTAAAACACAGTTTCACATACATACCATTCATTTCAACCAATTCCAATGTCACATACTCAAAATGATTACATTATAACACCATTTACAAAATAATACTTATACAAAGACTAGCCACCTATACATGCCAAACTCAAAATATCAAAATCATGCATACATACACCAAGGTAGCTTGATAGTGTAAGACAAGCCTCCTTCGATCAGTAATCCCAATATGCTCTATGCTCGATAATCTAAAAGGAAGGAAAAAGGAAAGGGAATAAGCTACGAGTAGCTTAGTAAGTCAAAGGTAAACTAATAGCAAAAGCACATTAATTGACTAAAGCATTTAATTTCCACATAACATAACTGAAACATTCATACACTTACTCGTGCATATTCTTACCAAAATGTCCAAATATAGACATTCACACACATATCACACATCATATTCAATTCATTTTCAAATGCTCAACCTGCACAATTGCTTCACATAACCAAGTTAATTCCTGCTGAACATTCAGAATAGAAACGGATATACAGAGGTTAGCACTGAAGTGTCTCACAGATATGTGCCGAAGCTAATACAGAAATATGGCCTAAGCCGTCAGAGTATGTAGCCGAAGCCACTAGAATATGTAGCCGAAGCTACTTCAGATCGTAAAAATACAGACGTAACCCATGGGCCTGCTCACATAAGCCGACAGGTGACTGCAACACATGCAAGTACACCCAGCACCTGAGATACGGAATCAGACAGAATCAGAAGCCCTCAAGTGACATGTCACAAATATCCGGAATCATTCTTACTGTTCAAACGGGATTTACCAAAATATTCACAATCATACCATTGCATGATTCGAAATTTATATCCACATATTTTCACATAGAAATCATCAAATGACTAACAATGAGGTAAATGTGCTATAATTTACTCAGGACTTACTTCGATAACAAAATGACTAAATCTCGAGTTAATCTACTATCTTTTCTTTTCCGTGATCTCGATCGCTTTCTCTTCTTTCTTGATGTAAATAAACACATTTAACACATTTTATCAATTTCTTACTCAAATTCGTTCACAATTCAGACTTCTGGCAAAAATGACCATTTTGCCCTTATTCTCGTAAACTCAATTTCATTCTATTTTCTTGCATTTTAGACTTAGCCAAATCCTTTTTCACAAAAACAATCCAAGAATCACATATTTTCTTATACTTATGAGTAAATTTCCAGTTTTCTCATTTTAGTCCCTTAGAGACGTTTTTATCGTAAACTACTTAGAAAAACTCATAAATAACACTTCAAAAACTCATTTTCTACTATTACCCATCAAATCACAAATTTCTCAAGAATGGGTCAATTTTTGAAACTCAATATCTCTTCAAATAAATGGTAAAATCATGAAATTTAAGCTTAAAGAAACTCAAAAATAGGAAAATAATCGAAAACGGGGCTAAAATGCACTTACAAGTTGCTTGAAAAAGCTCAAACCCCTTAGCTATGGAGAATGGCAATTTCGGCAGCCATAGATGAAGAAGATGAGCACTTTTCATCTTTCTTTCATCTTTTTATTAATCTTTTAGCTAAATGGACAAAAATGCCCTTATGGCTATTACACATAAAAATTTCTAGAAATGCCCATATATGTCCATGCTATTTTCTAATGGTCTATTTGCCATTTAAAGACCTCTAGTTCAAACCCCCATTTCAAATAGGTACTTATACTATATATCTCATATTTTTCAAACAATACAATTTAGTCCCAAAAATAAAATTAGGCACTAAATCAATGAATTTTCTAAACGATTTTCACACAGAACATGTTTAATAAATCGTAAAACATAAAATTTTTAGAATTTAACTATTTTAACTCAGATTTGTGGTTACAAAACCACTGTTCCAGTTAGACCATATTTTGGGCTGTCACAATTCTCCTTCTTTAGGGATTTTCGTCCCAAAAATCTTACTAGTAAACAGATAGGGATACTGATTCCTTAGAGTCTCTTCCCTTTCCCATGTTGCCTCTTCCATTCCATGACGTTGCCACAATACCTTTACCAGAGCAATTCTTTTATTTCTTAACTGTTTCACTTCTCGTGCCAGAATCTTAATCGGTTATTCATCATATGACATATCTGATCAAATTTCAATTTCAGTAGATCAAATCACATGCGATGGATCTGACTGATATTTACGAAACATAGAGACATGAAACATATCATGAATCCTTTCTAACTCTAGAGGCAAGGATAACCGATAAGCTACTGGACCGATCCTTTCGATTACTTCATACGGACCAATATAGCACGGACTTAATTTACCTTTTCGGCCAAATCTCAAAATTTTCTTCCATGGAGACACTTTCAAAAATACTTTATCTCCCACTTGAAACTCAATTTCTTCCCTCTTTAAATCCGCATACGACTTTTGTCGATCAGATGCAGCTTTCAGACAGTCTCGAATTATCTTTACTTTATCTTCGGTCTCTTTCACCAAATCAGTCCCATGAATATATTTCTCACGAAGTTCAGTCCAATATAATGAAGTCTGACACTTTCGTCCATATAGAGCTTCATATAGTGCCATTCTAATGCTTGACTGATAACTGTTGTTATACGCGAATTCTATCAGAGGCAAATATTTATCCCAACTACCTTCAAACTCTAAAACACAACATCTCAACATATCTTCAAGCACTTGAATCACTCTTTCTGATTGCCCGTCCAATTGAGGATGAAAGACAGTACTAAAATTTAATTTAGTGCCCAACGCCTCTTGTAACTTCTTCCAGAACCTCGAAGTAAAACGCGGATCTCTGTCGGAAATAATGGATACAGGCACACCATGCAATCTAACTATCTCAGAAACATATAACTCTGCTAATTTTTCCAAAGAAAAGTTCATCCTCACCGGAATGAAATGAGCTGACTTAGTTAATCGGTAAACAATTACCCAAACAGAATCTTTCTTTCTCGGCGTCAAAGGCAATCCGGAGACAAAATCCATGGAAATTCTTTCCCATTTCCATTCGGGAATCATAATTGGCTGGAGTAATCTCGAAGGTAACTAATGTTCTGCTTTTATTCTCTGACACACTAAACACTTCGTTACATATTTGGAAATATCTCGTTTCATGCCCGGCTACCAATACACTTTCTTTAGATCCTGATACATTTTCACACTACCCGGATGTACTGACCAACAACTATCATGAGCTTCATGTAAAATCTTCTGAATCAGTTCAGTATTTCTCGGCACACAAACTCTATCACGAAATAGCAAACAATCACTTGCATTTATCCAGAAATCAGAACTATCATCTATTTCACACTGAATCCGCTTAGCTAATAAATCACTGTCTAATTTCTGAGCTTCACAAATTTCTTGCAAAAATAACAGCTTAGCCACTAACTCCGCTATCAACAAACCATCATCAAACAATGACAAATCCGTATTCAAAGCCCTCAAAGCAAACAAAGATTTTCTACTTAAGGCATCAGCAACCACATTTGCTTTACCCGGATGATAGTCAATCACAAGTTCATAGTCTTTTAATAATTCCAACCATCTTCGTTGTCGCAAATTCAAATCTTTTTGAGTCATTACGTACTTCAGAATTTTGTGATCGGTATACACTCTACACCTTTCACCGTACAAATAATGTCGCCATATCTTCAAGGCAAAAACTATAGCAGCTAACTCCAGATCGTGAGTCGGATAATTCCTTTCATGTGACTTTAATTTCCGAGAAGCATAAGCTATTACTTTTCCTTCTTGCATCAAAACACACCCAAGTCCATTTAGAGACGCATCGCTATAAACAACAAATTCTTTCCCCGACTCAGGTTGCACTAACACTGGTGTCTCAGTTAAATACTTTTTCAACCTTTCAAAGCTTTGCTGACACTCATCAGTCCACACAAATTTAACTTCCTTCCTTAATAGTCTCGTAATCGGTGAAGCTATTATCGAAAAACCTTCTAGAAACTGATGGTAATACCCGGCTAAACCCAGAAAACTCCTGACTTCAGACATATTCTTAGGAGGCTTCCATTCAACAATTGCTGAGATCTTATTCGGATCTACTCGAATACCTTTTTCTGAAATAATGTGCCCTAGAAACCTAACTTCACTAAGCCAGAACTCACTTTTACTGAATTTGGCATACAGTTTCTTCTCTCTCAAGATCTGAAGTATAATTCTCAAGTGTTCAACATGCTCAGACTCACTTTGAGAATATATCAGAATGTCATCGATGAAAACCACTACGAACTTATCCAAATAAGGCCTGAAAATCTGATTCATCAAATCCATAAAAATGGCCGGAGCATTGGTCAATCCAAATGGTATTACCAAAAATTCGTAGTGACCATACCGGGTTCTAAAAGCAGTCTTAGGCACATCAGACTCCTTAACCTTCATTTGATAATACCCGGATCTTAGATCGATTTTAGAAAACACTGAAGCATCTTTAAGCTGATCAAATAAGTCATCAATTCTAGGCAAGAGATACTTATTCTTCATTTTTACTCTGTTAAGCTAACGATAATCAATACAAAGCCGCAATGACCCATCTTTCTTCTTAACAAACAAAACCGGAGCAGCTCAAGGAGAAGAATTAGGTCTCACAAATCCCTTGTCAGTCAATTCTTGCAACTGTACTTTCAATTCCTTCGGTTCTATCGGCGCCATTTTATACGGAGTGATCGATATCGGAGCAGTACTCGGAAGCAATTCAATGCTGAATTCAATTTCTCTATCCGGAGGTAACCCTAGCAATTCTTCTGGAAATACATCCAAATATTCACATACCACAGGCATAGATTCAATCTCCTTTTCAGACACCTTATGTTTAACACGTAGGCCAAATATGCCTCACAACCACTTTTCAAACATTTATGAGCAGACATTACAGAGATTACAGTCAGAACACAATCTGACTTATCTGTTTCAATTCGAAGTAGTTCACCATTACCACAATTCAATTCAAGAATCTTTTGTCTATAATCTATTTTAACACCGTGCAGAGTTAACCAATCCATACCCAAAATAACATCAAATTCATTAAAAGGAAGTAACATTAAATCAATAGGGAAACAGTGACCACGAATCATCAAAGGACAATTCTTACAAATTTTATCTACTATCACATGTTTTCCTAACGAATTCGACACTTTAACCATAAATTCGGTAGACTCAATGAACAAATTCTTATCAGACACTAATTTCACACACATATATGAATGAGTTGATCCCGGATAAATTAAAGTAAGAACATAATTATCATGGAGAGAAAAAGTACCAGTGATCACTTCAGGTGAAGACGTTTCTTCACGAGCCCTTATAGCATATGCTCTTGCTGGAGCTTTCGCTTCAGATCTTGCAGTGGTATCTTTCTTTTCACTTTTACTACTATTTCCAGATCCCATATTCCTTGATGGTCTCCCTTTACTCACATTACTCGGTCTCACATTCTGAGATTTCTCAAACCCTTCTCTTTCAAGACAATCTTTGATGAAATGATCTTGAGATCCACATCTAAAACATGCCCAGTTATGCAAATAACATTCACCCGGATGTCTCTTTCCACAGTGTTGGCATTCGAATCTATCAAATCTAACACTACCGACACTTGTTACGGAAGTGGTTTGACCCTTTGGATTGGAGCGTTGCTTACCACAATCTCTCTGAGAAAAACTTATCGAAACATTTGATCAAGACCTCATCTCTCTTGATTTCTTTGATTGCGACTGAAATGATCGACCCATTGATCTCTTTCTTGCATCTCTAGCTTCACCTTCAACTTTTCTTTTCTCTATGCTCAATGCCTCGGTCTTAATGGATCGTTCAACAAGTATTACTAATTCTTTAATTTCTAGAATTCCCACAAATAATCAGATATCTTCATTCAGTCCATCTTTGAATCTCTTACAGAGTATTTCTTCAGTAGTTACAAACTCTTGGGAATACTTAATCTAACGAACTCTCTTTCGTACTCAGCTACTGACATTTGCCCTTGCTTTAACTCCAGAAATTCTTTCTGCTTCTGATCGATAAACCGCTGACTGATATACTTTTTACGAAATTCTTCCAAAAAGAAATCCCACGAAACTTTCTCTTTCGGAACCACTGATATCAAAGTTTTCCACCAGTGATAAGTAGAATCTCGTAACAATGAAGTGGCACATTTCAGACTTTCTTCTGGGGTACAAGATAACTCATCTAACACTCTCATAGTGTTCTCTAACCAGAATTCAGCTTTCTCTGAGTCATCATCCACGTTAGCTCGAAATTCTTTAGCCCCATATTTTCTGATCTTATCTACTAGAGGCTTGGATAGTCTTATCACTTCTGTTCGTGGAGAGGCCATGGGAACGGCTTGAGAAACAGGAGGGGGTGGAGGAGGTTAAGCATTCGGATTCGTCCGAATGAACTCCATATACCAATTTCTCATCATGTAGAGAAAGGCTTCCTGAGCCTCATCTCCCTGACCTTGAGTCTCGGGTCTACTCTGAGCATCATCAGCAGTATCTCGATTGGGATCTATTTACTATAACAGAAAACATTTCAAAATCATTAAGAGTCATCACACTATCAAGTTTCGAATATGGCATATATAGACTGACTATTACACTTGCTACGTTAGTCCGAGAATCGGCTAAACTGTAGCTCTGATACCAATAAAAATGTAACACCCTTTACCCGAAATCATCACTAGAATCGAGTAATGAGCGTTACCAAACTTACCAGAATACAGACTCATGTTTACAACCAAATCATTACAATTTTATCTTTACCAAGGGTTTACCATCGCAATACTAACATCTCGGATAATTAGGATTCGAATCCTATCGCATCGGAAGCCCGAAAAATTCTTCACTTTTGAAACAATGTCACACGCCCGTGTGACACATAACACGGCTGTGTGATAAGGCCGTGTGGCCTCCACACGCCCATGTGCAGAGGCTGTGGATGAAACTGTCCAATTGACCACGGTCACTGCACATGGTCATTTGGGGGCCGTATACCCCAAACGGTTGAGACACACGATCGTGTCTCCTACCCATGTGGTACATTAAAATTTAAAATTAAGGTGCAGGGGAGGCACGGTCTGAGTACAAGCCCGTGTGCCCTGCGAAATAGATCGTGTCAGGCTATTTACTAAAACACAATTTCACATACATACCATTCATTTCAACCAATTACAATGTCACATACTCAAAATGATTACATTATAACACCATTTACAAAACAATACTTATACAAAGACTAGCCACCTATACATGCCAAACTCAAAATATCAAAATCATGCATACATACACCAAGGTAGCTTGATAGTGTAAGACGAGCCTCCTTCGATCACCAGTCCCAATATGCTCTATGCTCGATAATTTAAAAGGAAGGAAAAAGGAAAGGGAGTAAGCTACGAGTAGCTTAGTAAGTCATAGGTAAACTAATAGCAAAAGCACATTAATTGACTAAGGCATTTAATTTCCACATAACATAACTGAAACATTTATACACTTACTTGTGTATATTCTTACCAAAATGTCCAAATATAGACATTCACACACATATCACACATCATATTCAATTCATTTTCAAATGCTCAACCTGCACAATTGCTTCACATAACCAAGTTAATTCCCGTTGAACATTCAGAACAAAAACGGATATACAGAGGTTAGCATTGAAGTGTCTTACAGATATGTGGCCGAAGCCAATACAGAAATATGGCCTAAGCAGTTAGAGTATGTAGCCGAAACCACCAAAATATTGATGCGGTCGCCATGCTTTCTAAACAGGTAGAACTCTTAATAAAAAGATTGACGGTTTAGTTGGTTCTACGCAGGTACACCTAGTGATGCAATGTGACTCAATCCAAGGAAACATGAGCAATTCTGAGTACCCCACCTATGGATATGGCATGGAAAACGAACAAGCCAACTATATGGGTAATAATCCTAGATCTCAAAATAACCCTTTTAGTAACACTCACAATGCAGGTTGGAGGAATCACCCCAATTTTTCATGGGGAGGACAAGGTAACCAAGGAAATCAGAGACCACCACCTCCTCTGGGATTTCAGCAACCATCTTACCAGCAAGAGAAAAAGCTGAACCTTGAGGAGATGCTTACAAAATTTATCTCCGTGTCAGTAACCCTAAGCCGAAACTCAAATAGGCCAGCTCGCTAAGCTAATCTCTAAAAGACCACAATGTGGTTTACCAAGCAACACCGAGACTAACCCTAAGGAGCAATTCCACGCCATCGACACGATTGATGAAGAAGGATTAGCTAAAACTAAAGTAGAGCCAAGTAAGGAGACTGTGGTAAGTAAAGGTAAGGATGAGGTATGTATAAAGCACCAGTTGTCAAAAAATATAAGCCTCGTGTCCCATATCCTAACGCGATAAGGAAAGATCGCACAGACGAGCAATTTGATAAATTCCTTAAACTCTTAAAGAAATTACATATTAACCTATCGTTTATTGAAGCTCTTTTGTGGATGCCAAACGCTGTTAAGTTTTTAAGAGAGCTTCTGACGAACAAACGAAAGCTAGATGAGTTATCTCATGTGGAACTGAATGTAATGTGCTCAGCCATTTTGCAGAATAAGCTACCCAACAAACTAAAAGATCTAGGGAGTTTTACAATTCCTTATTTTCTTGGTAGCTTGGATGTTAAAAATGCATTAGCTGATTAGGAGCTAGTATCAATGTAATGCCATATAAATTGTTTAAACAACTAGGTCTTGGGAAACCTAAACAAACTAAGATGAACATCCAATTGGCTGATAAAACCATTAGATTTCCTAGAGGTATAATCGAAGATATGCTTGTCAAAATTAATAAATTTATATTCCCAATCGACTTTGTTGTTTAAGACATAGATGAGCACAGTAATGTACCCCTAATTCTAGGGCGACCCTTTTTAGCAACTGCTAGAACCATAATTAATGTAGGCACAGGTGAACTCACACTTCGTGTCGGTGATGAAAAAATTACTTTACAGACTTGTAACTCTAATAAGATTGTCAATGATAAAGATATTATTACAAATCCTTGTAATAAGAATGATCTCACCGTCCAACCTTCTTTGCAGGATACTCTTCACATAAGTACGATCAAATGACAGACGAGTCCATCTAAGGGAACCACCCATGAAAAACGAATGCTACAGATTAAAGAACTAGACGAGTGGCTGAACTACTGCCAAGAGAAATGAAAGACATGCCACATCGAACCAAAGCATCACCATGATGACCCTAAGGTAAAAACGAATCAATTTAAGGTAGGGGATAAGGTAATCTTAGAGGAGGAAGATCCTCGAATTTCGAATTCAAAAGTTCATACAGGTGACACCCATCCCTTCATGATAATGAAAATTTTCCCCTATGGTGCAGTGGAGATAACACATAAGGCATTTGGCACTTTTAAGGTAAATTATACTCGACTCAAACCTTATTTTGATAGTGAGACTAATAGCAAGAGAGAGGAGTTCAAACTCCACAAACCACCGTGACTGTGCAAGCTTGGAAGAAGTCGAGCTTAGACTATAAATAAGCAATTCTCGGGAGGTAACCCGAGCACTAACGTAGTAAAGTTCTTTTATCTAAGTTCTCAAACTCTAATTCATTAACTAACCTCTTGAATGCAGGTTTTTCAAGCCATACAGCCATCATGGGCAAAGACACGACCGTGAGATATAGCCTTGCACAAACAGGGCAAAATTTTCCCAACACACGGGCTACGACAAATAGCCACGACCGTGCGATGCAGCTATGGCCAATCCTAACAAATCAACACGGGCGCGCGACACGCACGTGTCCCAAAGCCATGGTTGATCCATTTAATTTAACATGGGTATGAGACACGCCCGTGCCCCAACCCCATGGTCGAAGCTGCCAATTCATACACGGGCGTGTGACCCCATACACGAGCGTGGGAGAAGCGAAAATCGAAGGGCACAGCCTTGTGACACGACCGTGTGCCCTAACACACCCAAAGAAAACGGGCGTGTGCCACGACTCAGGCGTGCCAAAACCTTTGAAATTCGAACCACACGGGCTAAAAACGAATTACACGGGCATGTGACACGCCTATGTGCCGCAATTTCTATATAAACCCCTCATTATTCATCATCTTCTTCACTCAAAACCCTAAATCCTCCCCCTCTACAGCCCACTCCAGCCCCTCTTAGCGCCGCCGCTGACCTAGCCCAAGCCACCACGCCCGTGTAGCTCCACCGCGACCGTGCGCCGCCCCAAATCCTACCCTATCGATTCCGCTTTTTCCTTTTTTCTTTTAAATTTTTAATGTCTTTTAACCATTTATATTTTTATGATTTCATTCATTTAGTTATTTACCTATTATTTATGTGATTCTCATACATTTTGCATGATTAATCTAGAATACTCATTATGCCATTTTGAACCATTCTTTGGTTGCCATCTTTATCTATCTTAAAGCATTTGATTCTTGATATATATAATGTTAACCATAGCTACTACTATTTCCATTGTCTCATTCTATGCGTAAGATAACTCGAACATCGAATTTAGGTTAGTGAAATTACCATTTGCATGAAGTACTGAGTAGTTTTTGATTAGTTTAACTTGTCATTTAGTTTAGGAACTTATGAGTATTCATAATATATTTCTATCTTTTTATTCTCATTTGTCTATTTTCCTTTCAAGAACAATGTCATCATCAAGAGGAAAGAAAGCCGCTGTCCCCACTTCTAAAAAGTGAAAGGAGTCCGGTGGTTCCTCTTCCAAAGCCACAACCGAAATTAGACACCCCTTCCTACAGTTTCTGCAAAGTTCCTAAGATTAATTATTTCAAATCCTTAGAGCAAGACCCCTCGGAGTGGGGAGGTGTATCGATTGGGCTACATTAGAGTAGGTCTAATTAGCAGACACAGTTTGGGCCCTGTTGACGACGGACCCGTGGGACCAATTCTTCCAAATCGTCGAGTCCACTTACCTCGAGCTTACCTTAGAGTTTTGCTCAACTTTCCACCTCCAAATGGTCATGTCCAGATATGACAATCCAAGGACGGTCTAGTTCCGCCTTTGGGGTATTATTCGACAGCTTAGTGTACCGGAGTTTGGTATAGCACTAGGTCTATACACTGAGCAGTTTATGGAAGGAAAAAAAACCTCTGCGAGCTTCACCGCCACATCCATTTTTCTCGAGCCAAGTGTTGGCAGGCCTTAGTCCCTGTTTCGGCCACCTTGTAACGGTCTGTTTGTGCAAGTGTACACAGTCGCTCAAGTAATAAGTAAGTATAAAGAGTTATCGTCTCCACAGGGATTGTATTAGTGCAAAGTCAATTAATTATAAAATTATATTAACAATTCGGTGAATAAAAACTCAATTTGATTGGTAGTGATGATTTAAAAAATAACTAGATGCAATGATCCCTGATGTAAATTATCCTAAGTATACAACTATATGAATGAAATAGATTTTAGCAAATTTAACACGATATGCAACAATTCTAACATAAATAAACTAGGATAATTACTCTAATTAAACTTAATTTATTTTCAACATGCTTAATAATATTCAGAAAAACATTCCATGGCAACTCGACCTTTCATGAGTTTGAAAACCATTTTAGGATTTCTTAGTATTCATGTGAAGTAACAGGGACGGATTAAGGTATGAAACAATTTAATCACACAAATTTAAAAACTATGCAGATAACAGAGCCGTACTAGGGATGTTATGCAACCTACAATTTAATCAACCTACAATTTAATCGATCTAATGATCTAAATTGAGCATGCACATTTCAATTATGCGTCCATTAGCTGTCGTCTAATTAGGATCGCTCAGCTAATTTAGGTACATTTCAATCACGTATGAACGGAATACAGACTTGATTTTAATTGAAAACATGATCAATTGAGGCACAAAACATTTTAAGCATGAATCAAATAAATATTATTTAATTAAAATAATCATACTAGCTTAAATAAAATTAAGCTTTCATTGTTGAAAAAAAGTACAAAGAACTCATAGCAAACATTTAAATCAACTTTAAGAAAAGAAAGATTATAACCTATTCGGACAGCTACCACCTAAGACTCTGAATGGTGAGAACTCCTTTGACTCTTGCTTGCTCCTTTGCTGATGGCTCTCCAAGGTGGCCAACCAAGGTTTCTTGATAGGCTAAATAGTTAAAACCTTTTAGGGAATGATGGTGGACGGTGTCGGGAGAAGAGAGTGTTGAGAGAAAATGAGAGAAGAGAAGAGAATGGATGAATGAGGGATGATTTGAGAAGTAGGGTGAAGGGTCTTATTTATAGGTGAGGTTGGGGTGTGAGTTTACTAAAAATGGAAGTGTTCATCTACTTCAAATCCTTCCAAGTGTGGCCTGCCATACATGTAGGTAAGGTGGCTGATATTTAGCTTGATTCATGTGCCACATCACGTAGGAGCAAGACTCAGTCTCCGGTGAATCTTCAGGTAAATCTCCGATTTCTTTAAATCTTCAGGGACTTCATGCAATTAACCCAAATGTTGACTTGTTAACCTCCATGTGCAGCCGAAATTAGGGGCTAATTTAGTCCAAGTGGGACAGCATTACAATTGAATTAAAGCTCTCCCACCTACTTGAAAATAATAGAAAAATTAGGGGACCAAAAAATGCAAATTTACCACTTTAATTAATTAATTCTACTTAATTAATTAAGCCCAATTTTATTAATGAAACATACAGAAATAATTTATTAAATATAACTTTATATTTTATTATAAAATTAAATCATGCATGGCCTATTTTATAACTTAAAAATATAATATGCTCAAATTAATATAAAATAGCCATTTTATGCATAAAAACCATATAATAAAACATAAAATTACATTTTATTAATTTCCATGTCTTAATTTCATTTTTCCACATATTTCATTAATTTAATAAACAATTACTAAGATTTAGTAGTAAATTTAAGCAAAAAGGTGATGAATTATATAGGAAAAATCCTATATATTTTCTCGTTTACACACCCCCAAACTTAAATTATTACTCATCCCGAGTAATGTTTATGCACAACACCAGGTTTTGCTGAGGCAAATTTTAGCTACGAATGTGAGTAGCATCACTCCTTGTCCCATAATCATACTTCAATAAATTCATGCTCATAGATCTTCTTCATTAATAATTACCTCATATGCACACATTTGAGAGTTTCATACTAAGTTTCAAGATATGCCAACATGAATCATGATATGCATGCATGCCATTGCCGAAAATAATATTCTTCATTCAACATAATTTCTCATCAATCAAGCAAAACAATCATAAGGCTTATTTATGCTCTTCATATGTTGAACTTAGTACTTCCTCTCCACTGATGTAGGTGACATAATCATCAAATCAATAGGTCTTTCATAAGGTTGTAATGGGGCTCGGTTGAAGGTAGGGATTTTAAGAGATGGGAAATTTCGGTTTCAAAATCTTAACCTTTAACTTTGTCTTGGACTTGAAATTCAACCTTCTTCTTCAAGTGAACCTTTGGAACCACCCCAAACTTATTTTGAACCTAGGCTCATCTATTTTTCTTTTTTGAGACTTAGCAAACTTTTCTTCACTCTTTTTTTTTTTTTTAAATATGAGCACATACATCTTCTAAACATTTAAACATTGACTACCAAGACCACTTAAGTTAAGATGGGTGTACAAAATTGGGATAACTTTCAAAAGATGGGAACATGGCTTGTAATGTAGGTTGATTTCAATAAACAGGCCATTAAGCTCAAAATTTTGGTTTCAAGGGTCAAATGTCGCAAGGTTGGCTTTGAAAAGCTCAAACGTTCCAAAGAAATGGTGCCTATATCATTGTAGATTTTTATATCTCCTAGGATTTCACCTCAAGAAAGTCATTAAGTCAATTCTAAAGATATAAACCCTCATGTATGTCTAATCTCAGAAGAAACTAAGCTTTCATGGCAACATTACCTACGGCTAAGTTCATACAATTATTTCGTTCTTCACGATTACATACAATCACTTAGATAAAATCATCATTCAAGCTTGCATACGAGCTATCTTATTAAAAAAAAAAACTTGTAACACCCCCATGCCCAAGACCGTCGCCGGAGTCGAGCTTGAGGTGTTACCGAACATAATTTATCATTTAAACAACTTTACATCATTTATTTTGACTTTCGAAATAAGCAGTTTTTCTGCATCATGGTCGCTAAAAAAATCATATCTCGAGTTACGAAACTCGAAATCAAGATCTGTAAATTTTCCCTGAATCTAGACTCAAATATCTATCTACTAATTGTTTTTCTAAAATTTTTGGTTGGGTAAATTAGTACAGTTTATTAGTTAAAGTTACCCCTATTTCAGGACTTGACTGCACTAACCTCTACTTACTATGAACCACTTTTCTCCATGTAAAAAATTCATATAACTATACCATTTATTTATATTAAAATTAGATTCAATAAGGATTCTGAGCATATAAATTACACCTCCTAATTATTTTTTTACAATTTATAGTGAATTTTCAAATTTGGAACAGGGGATCCAAAAATCGCTCTGGTCCTGTTTCACTAAAACTCAAATATCTTATAACATATAACTTCTTTACCTATTTCACTTTTTCCATTTGAAAGTAGACACAATAATCTTCAATTTCATAGTTAATTCTTCACATAATTCCTTTTTTACTATTTTTGGTGATTTTTCAAACTCACATCATTGTTGCTGTAGTGTTCTGTTTTATGGCAAGTTTCATCTTTTTATGAATTCTCATGAACTATATAACATATTAAACTCACAAGGCATCCAACATTATCTAGGCTAGCCATACCAATTACTAATCATTATCAAGCATTTTCTCAACCAAACCACAACCATATCACAAGATTATTTACACAAAACAAGTATATTGCTATGCATGCCATACATCAAAACATACAAACCAATATACCAATTCTTCCTCGGATAGTGTGAGCGTTTCTTCGACCTTCCCGGTATCCAAGTTGGCTCACTAAAAACAACAATGAATGTAAAGGAGGGAGTAAGCATAAATGTTTAGTAAGTTCACATGCAAATAACAAGTAACATAACAAAGCAATTATATCAACAACAATAGCATGATATCACCAAGATACAAACCACATTTCTAGCTATCGTGTATCATCTTACCACCTTATTTCTGTTATATCAAGTTTTAACCCGAGGGTTAAGTACATACCTGTCCAAATTGTCCATTTCACAACACTAACCAAAATATCATTTTCATCTTGAGTATTCTTCCATTCCGCTAGAATTTTACCCGTTGAACACATCGGAATATAACTCGGATACACGGATCATTTGCACATAAGTGCCACATATGTAATCAATCAATCATGTAACCCGCCCAGAAGCAAACTCGGACTCAACTCAATGAGCTTGGGCGTTTGCATCCATAAGTGAACTTGGACTCAACTCAACGAGCTCGGATGCCTAGTTACATCTCACGAACTCAGACTCATCTCAACAAGTTCGGACATTTGCATCCATAAGTGAACTCGGACTCAACTCAACGATCTCGGATGCCCAACCATCCTAGTGACATGTCACTTGTATCCTAATCTATTCCCAAGGTTCAAACGGGATTTTCCTCAATCACACATTTCCCCGTCGTTCTCCTCGGAATACCGGAACCAATACATTGCTTGCATCTCATACTTATCAATTTAATCGCATACTTTTCATACCAATACATAATATTTCACAAAGCATAATATTCATAATAACAAGTATCATATCATATAAATATCATTAAATCACTTAAAATAGCAATTATGTTACATTATTTACACATGAACTTACCTCGGTACAAAATATAGCAATTTTACGATTTAGTCCAAAATCTTTTCTTTTCCTCGATCAAGGTTGATTCCACGTCTTTCTTGATCTAAAATAACACATTTAGCTTATTTAATACTCACATTATCAAAATAGTCCTAAATTCAAATTTTGGCAAAATTACAATTTTGCCCCTAAACTTTTGTATATTTACACTTTTGCCCCAAAGTTCGGAAATTTAATTTTATCACAAATTCTTATGTTTTAGGACATGCTAATCATTTATTTACCATTAGCAAGCTCAAATTCCCACTAAAACACATACTTATGAACAATATGTACTTTTACAGATTAAGCCGTTTTACTCGTTTTTACTTAAAACCGAGTAGCACAAGTTGTCTAACATAATTTAAAACCTCATATTCTATCATAAAACATCAAAATACACAAATATCACCTTTTTCCAAATATGAACCCTAACTTAAATTATTGCTAACATAAGCTTTATCGAGTTACCGGGACTACGAAAACGTAAAGAACATTAAAAACGGGGCTTGGAATCACTTACTATGAAACTTGGAAGCTTGAAACAAACCCTAGCTATGGAGAACCCTTGAAATTTCGTGGTAATGAAGAAGATGACCAATTTTGTGTTATTTTTCCCTTTTTATTTCATGTTAATATCCAAATGACCAAAATGCCCCTCCTTACTAAACTTTCAAAAATTCCATCCATGTCCAAATTTTTTCCATGAACTTAAAATTGGTCAAATTGCTATTTAAGACCTCCTAATTAATATTCCAAAGCAATTTCATACTAGAAACTTCTTGAATGCAAGTTTTGCAACTTATTCGATTTAGTCCCTAATTTCAAATTAAGCACTTTACGCTTAGAATTTCTTCATGAAATTTTCACACCATCATAAAATCATATCATAAACATCAAAATAACTATAAAATAATTATTTCTACCTCAGATTTTTGGTCACGAAACCACTATTCCGATTAGGCCCTAATTCGGGATATTACAACTCCCCCTTTTAAGGATTTTTGTCCTCGAAAATCTTACCGGTAAACAGGTGTGGGTATTGTGTCCTTATAGTTTCCTCAGGTTTCCATGTAGCCTCTTCTATTCCATGCTTTTGCCACAACACTTTCATAAGAGCAATACTTTTGTTTCTTAGTTGTTTGACCTCTCGAGCTAAAACTTTAATCGGTTCTTCTTCGTAGGTCATATCTGGTCGTAATTCAATTTCTGTCGGTGAAACCACATGTGAAGGATCCGAACGATACCGACGTAGCATAGATACATAGAACACATTATGAATTTTCTCTAACTCAGATGGTAATGCTAACCGGTAAGCTACCGGTCCAACTCTTTCAATTATTTCATACGGCCCGATAAAACGCGGACTTAATTTACCTTTCCGTCCAAATCTGAGGACTTTCTTCCACGGAGACACCTTTAAAAATACCTTATCACCAACTTGAAACTCAATTTCTTTTCGTTTCAAATCTACATAAGATTTCTGTCTATCCGAAGCAGCTTTCAAACAATCTCGAATTACCTTCACTTTTTCTTTGGTTTCTTTTATTAGATCAACCCCATAGATTTGATTTTCCTTGAGTTCGGTCCAATACAAAGGCATCCGACACTTACGACCATACAATGCTTCATAAGGTGCCATTTTCAAACTCGTCTGATAACTGTTATTGTAAGCAAATTCCACCAACGGTAAATATCTTTCCCAACTTCCTTGAAATTCTAATACACAACATCGAAGCATGTCTTCAAGAATCTAAATTACCCTTTCTAATTGCCCATGAGTTTGTGGATGAAAAGCAGTACTGAAATTTAACCTTGTACCTAACGCTTCTTGCAACTTTTGCCAAAACCGCGAAGTAAATCTCGGATCTCTGTCTGAAATGATTGACAATGGTATTCCATGTAGTCTAACAATTTCTCTAACATACAATTCAGCTAACTTGTTAAGAGAATAATCCGTACGTACTGGAATGAAATGAGCCGATTTAGTCAATCTGTCAACTATTACCTAGATGGCATCTTTCTTTCCTAGAGTCAACGGCAACCCTGAAACAAAATCCATAGTAATCCGATCCCATTTCCATTCTGGAACCATAATAGGCTGAAGTAATCCTGAAGGTAGTTGGTGTTCAGCTTTCACCTGTTGACAAATTACGCATTTCGATACAAATTTCGATATATCCCTTTTCATTCCATTCCACCAGTACATTTTCTTTAAATCATTATACATTTTCGTACTGCCTGGATGAATTGACAAATAACCACCATGTGCTTCCTGCAAAATCTTTTCAATTAACTCCTCATTCTTCGGTACACAAATTCGATCTTTAAACATCAAGCAACCATCAGGACCGATTCTGAAATCTGACTCTGTATCAACCTCACATTGCTTTCTTTTGGCTTGCAAGTCTCCATCGCTTTTCTGAGCTTCACAAATCTCTTGTAAAAATATCGGTCTTACTTTTAGCTTGGCTAGAATGGAACCATCATCTAACATTTCCAACTAAGTGTTCATAACTCTCAAAGCAAACAACAGTTTTCTACTCAAAGCATCAGCAACTACATTTGCTTTTCCTGGATGATTGTCAATCACAAGCTCGTAATCTTTTAATAACTCCAACCATCTTCACTGTCTCAAATTCAAGTCCTTTTGTGACATCAAGTATTTAAGACTCTTGTGCTCGGTATATACTCGACACTTTTTACCATATAGATAATGTCGCCAAATCTTCAAAGCAAACACCACTGCAGCCAATTCCAAATCATGAGTCGGATAATTCCCCTCGTGAGGTTTTAACTACCTCGAAGCATAAGTCACAACCTTTCCTTCTTGCATCAGTGCACATCCCAAACCATTTAGAGAAGCATCGCTATATACCACAAATTCTTTACCTGACTCGGGCTGTACTAACACTGGTGCCTCTGTTAATAACTTTTTCAATTCTTCAAAACTTTGTTGACATTCTTCCGTCCACTCAAATTTAACATCCTTGCGAAGTAATCTAGTCATAGGAGCAGCAATTATAGAAAATCCATTTACAAACCGTTGATAATATCCAGCTAGTCCCAAGAAACTCCTAACCTCGGTTACATTCTTCGGTGGCTTTCAATCAACAATAGCTGAAATTTTACTGGGATCAACCCGTATACCATCATCCGAAACAATATGACCCAAAAATCCAACTTCCCGAAGCCAAAATTCACTTTTACTAAACTTGGCATATAACTGCTTGTCTCGCAAAGTTTGCAAAACTATCCTCAAGTGCTCAGCATGCTCTGTCTCATGTTTCGAATAAATCAAGATATCATCTATAAATACCACAACAAACTTGTCCAAGTATGGTCGAAATATTCGATTCATCAAATCCATAAACACGGCAGGAGCATTTGTTAATCCAAACGGCATAACTAAAAATTCATAATGACCATACCTTGTCCTAAAAGCAGTTTTAGGCACATCTGACTCTTTTACCCGCAGCTGATAGTACCTAGATCTCAAATCAATCTTTGAAAACCATGTTGCTCCTTTCAGCTGATCAAACAAATCATCAATTCTCGGCAACGGATACTTGTTCTTAATTGTCACTTTGTTTAATTACCGATAGTCTACACACAATCTCATTGAACCATCCTTCTTTTTCACAAACAATACCGGAGCACCCCAAGGCGAAAAACTCGGTCTCACAAAGCCTTTGTCGGTCAACTCTTGCAACTGCGACTTTAATTCTTTCAACTCTGTTGGTGCCATTCTGTACAGAGCAATTGAGATCGGAGCTGTTCCCGGCATCAAATCAATACCAAACTCTACTTCTCTAACTGGAGGCAAACCCAGCAATTCTTCTGGAAATACATCCGTAAACTCATATACAATCAGCACTGATTCCACTTTCTTTTCAATTTCCTTTGTATTCAACACATACGCTAAATAAGCTTCATAACCGTTTCTCAAATATCTCTGAGCCGACATTGAAGAAATCACACTAGACAATGCCTCTGATTTATCTGATTCGACCCGCAGAGTTTCACCATTTTCACACTTTAATTCAATAACTTTCTGTTTACAATGTACTATAGCATCATGCAATGTCAACCAATCCATACCCAAAATAACATCAAACTCATCAAACGACAACAACATCAAGTCGGCCGGAAAGTAATAACCCCGAATCATTAAAGGACAGTTCTTGTATACTTTATCAACTATAACACATTGGCCTAATGGGTTTGACACTTTAATCATAAATTCTGTATTCTAAACAGGTATATTCATGCTATATACTAATTTCATGCACACATATGAAAGAGTAGAACCGGGGTCAATCAAAGTAGTAACATTAACATCATAGAGAAAAAATATACCAATAATCACATCGGGTGAGGAAGCATCTTCACGAGCTTTAATAGCATAAGTTCTAGCCAGAGCCCTTCCTTCAGGTCTAACTGCTGCATCTCTGGCTACATTCTTGCTGCTTGCTGCACTCCCAGCTTTTCTTGGATACCTTCCTCTCGAATCTGTACCACCTGCTTTTGTACTCTGAAATTTTTCTTTTTCAATCCTCTCTGGGCAGTCTCTAATAAAATGATCCGGAGAACCACATCGGAAACATTCATTTGCTCTGCACGGACCAAAATGATTTCTACCACACCACTGGCACTCGGGTTTAACAAATCTCGAATTCCCTACACTAGCTGCCGAAATAGTCTGGGACTTAGGACCCATATTTTGCTTCTTAAAATTCCCATATGACTGTCCAGCTGAAACTTGGGAATGAGGATTCATATTTCTTAATTTTTCGGGTTGCTGTGAGGGTGCATTACTCATTGGTCTTTTCTTCCAATTTCGTGTCTCAGATTCTACCTTTTTCTTCTCTTTAAGTAGTTCTTCAGCCTTGCAAGCTCGATCGACAAGTACCACCATTTCTTTTAATTCAAGAATCCCAACAAATACCTTAATTTCTTCATTGAGCCCATCTTCAAATCGTCGGCACATCTTGTCCTCTGTAGGAACATATTCTCTGGCATACTTACTCAATCGAACATTTCATCATTCATGCTTGCATACGAGCTATCTTATTAAAAAAAAAACTTGTAACACCCCCACGCCCGAGACTGTCGCCGGAGTCGAGCTTGAGGTGTTACCGAACATAATTTATCATTTAAACAACTTTACATCATTTATTTTGACTTTCAGAATAAGCAGTTTTTCTGCATCATGGTCGCTAAAAAAATCATATCTCGAGTTACGAAACTCGAAATCAAGATCTGTAAATTTTCCTTGAATCTAGACTCAAATATCTATCTATTAATTTTTTTTCTAAAATTTTTGGTTGGGTCAATTAGTACAGTTTATTAGTTAAAGTTACCCCTATTTCAGGACTTGACTACACTGACCTCTACTTACTACGAACCACTTTTCTCCATGTAAAAAATTTATATAACTATACCGTTTATTTCTATTAAAATTAGATTCAATAAGGATTCTGAGCATATAAATTACACCTCCTAATTATTTTTTTACAATTTATAGTGAATTTTCAAATTTGGAACAGGGGATCCAGAAATCGCTCTGGCCCTGTTTCACTAAAACTCAAATATCTTATAACATATAACTTCTTTACCTATTTCACTTTTTCCATTTGAAAGTAGACACAATAATCTTCAATTTCATAGTTAATTCTTCACATAATTCCTTTTCTACTATTTTTGGTGATTTTTCAAACTCACGTCATTGTTGCTGTAGTGTTCTGTTTTATGGCAAGTTTCATCTTTTTATGAATTCTCATGAACTATATAACATATTAAACTCACAAGGCATCCAACATTATCTAGGCTAGCCATACCAATTACTAATCATTATCAAGCATTTTCTCAACCAAACCACAACCATATCACAAGATTATTTACACAAAACAAGTATATTGCTATACATGCCATACATCAAAACATACAAACCAATATACCAATTCTTCCTCGGATAGTGTGAGCGTTTCTTCGACCTTCCCGGTATCCAAGTTGGCTCACTAAAAACAACAATGAATGTAAAGGAGGGAGTAAGCATAAATGCTTAGTAAGTTCACATGCAAATAACAAGTAACATAACAAAGCAATTATATCAACAACAATAGCATGATATCACCAAGATACAAATCACATTTCTAGCTATCGTGTATCATCTTACCACCTTATTTCTGTTATATCAAGTTTCAACCCGAGGGTTAAGTACATACCTGTCCAAATTTTCCATTTCACAACACTTACCAAAATATCATTTTCATCTTGAGTATTCTTCCATTCCGCTAGAATTTTACCCGTTGAACACATCGGAATATAACTCAGATACACGGATCATTTGCACATAAGTGCCACATATGTAATCAATCAATCATGTAACCCGCCCATAAGCGAACTCGGACTCAACTCAATGAGCTCGGGCGTTTGCATCCATAAGTGAACTTGGACTCAACTCAACGAGCTCGGATGCCTAGTTACATCTCACGAACTCGGACTCAACTCAACGAGTTCGGACATTTGCATCCATAAGTGAACTCGGACTCAACTCAACGATCTCGGATGCCCAACCATCCTAGTGACATGTCACTTGTATCCTAATCTATTCCCAAGGTTCAAACGGGATTTTCCTCAATCACACATTTCCTCGTCGTTCTCCTCGGAATATCGGAACCAATACGTTGCTTGCATCTCATACTTATCAATTTAATCGCATA
Organism: Gossypium stocksii; assembly: GCA_020496765.1. NCBI lineage: Eukaryota > Viridiplantae > Streptophyta > Magnoliopsida > Malvales > Malvaceae > Gossypium > Gossypium stocksii. The sequence goes on from CM035624.1 coordinate 115,736,672, forward strand.
CTTTTCATACCAATACATAATATTTCACAAAGCATAATATTCATAATAACAAGTATCATATCATATAAATAGCATTAAATCACTTAAAATAGCAATTATGTTACATTATTTACACATGAACTTACCTCGGTACAAAATATAGCAATTTTGCGATTTAGTCCAAAATCTTTTCTTTTCCTCGATCAAGGTTGATTCCACGTCTTTCTTGATCTAAAATAACACATTTAGCTTATTTAATACTCACATTATCAAAATAGTCCTAAATTCAAATTTTGGAAAAATTACAATTTTGCCCCTAAACGTTTGTATATTTACACTTTTGCCCCAAAGTTCGGAAATTTAATTTTATCACAAATTCTTATGTTTTAGGACATGCTAATCATTTATTTACAATTAGCAAACTCAAATTCCCACTAAAACACATACTTATGAACAATATGTACTTTTACCGATTAAGCCGTTTTACTCGTTTTTACTTAAAACCGAGGAGCACAAGTTGTCTAACATAATTTAAAACCTCATATTCTATCATAAAACATCAAAATACACAAATTTCACCTATGGGTATTTTTCCAAATATGAACCCTAACTTAAATTATTGCTAACATAAGCTTTATCGAGTTACCGGGACTACGAAAACGTAAAGAACATTAAAAACAGGGCTTGGAATCACTTACTATGAAGCTTGGAAGCTTGAAACAAACCCTAGCTATGGAGAACCCTTGAAATTTCGTGGTAATGAAGAAGATGACCAATTTTGTGTTATTTTTCCCTTTTTATTTCATGTTAATATCCAAATGACCAAAATGCCCCTCCTTACTAAACTTTCAAAAATTCCATCCATGTCCAAATTTTTTCCATGAACTTAAAATTGGTCAAATTGCTATTTAAGACCTCCTAATTAATATTCCAAAGCAATTTCATACTAGAAACTTCTTGAATGCAAGTTTTGCAACTTATTCGATTTAGTCCCTAATTTCAAATTAAGCAGTTTACGCTTAGAATTTCTTCACGAAATTTTCACACCATCATAAAATCATATCATAAACATCAAAATAATTATAAAATAATTATTTCTACCTCGGATTTGTGGTCACGAAACCACTATTCTGATTAGGCCCTAATTCGGGATATTACAAAACTTCTTGAAACATTCATTTATTAAAGCATACTTATGAAAAAATTGATTGAAACAACAAAACTCGTGCAACCTATTTGCCTTACCCCCTTTGAAAAGAAGTAATTTCCTCATTGCAAGAACAAAGTAATGAATGAAACTTGAACACCAGGTAGGGTTGAAAAAGAAAGAGAGGTATGTCATTAAGACTACTTAAATACCAAGTCTTTCCTTATAACCCAATCCTAGACATGTTTATTCCCATTACCACATTACTTAGTCTTTTTCTTTCTAAAGAAGTATTTATTCATGCTTGCTAACTTTTATTTTGCAAGAATTAAATCCTAAATACTAAAGAAATAAGTTCCTAGAATAAAAATAAAAAGACAAGAATCTCCCTTTTTATTTTCTGACTCATTCCCTTCGTTTTTCTAAGCTCCATCCTTACTTGCATCGTCACTTTCTTTCGTCCATGTCTCGAAGATATCATCTGTGAACTCAAGCACAAAAGTATTAGAGATATTCTTAAAGGTGTTTCGAATTGAATTATCTCTAATTTTTGCATATTTCCAGTAATTTTTCTGTTGTATGTGCATGAACTTGCACATATCCATCATAATTGACAACTCCGATTTCTTTAAAGTACTTCCATGGGTTGGTATTGGAGTTACAAATTCAGGTTCAACACTCGGCTTAACTGGTTCTTCTTCTGGCTCAACCCTAGGTTCAGGGTTTGTAGTTCCTTCATCTGGATTAGGACCTGCTGGTTCTGTTTCAGATTCTTCTTCTTCAGATTCTGCAACTGAGTTAGATTCAGTTTTAGCTGCATTTGTCGACTCTTCGGTTTCTGGCTCAGATGGCTCTACCTGCTCTCTCTCAAGGTCATGAATTGCAATGCACCCTTGAACATATTGCCCCTTCAGATTTGCTTGTGTTTCCACACGGCCCCGTAAGCAAAGTAAAGTGATTAATACTGGGAAATAAGCACTTCCTTTCTTCTTTTTAGCACAATCATAAATCTCTTTGAGAATAATTTTCCCAACATTAATGGACTTTTTTGTCAAGATAGCATATAACAACAGCATCCGTTCTATTGAGATAGTGGAACTATGTGAGATAGACATTAAACTATAGCGAACAAAGTAAAACCATACCTTTGCTACTGGCTTTAGGTATTCCCTTTGGCAAGAATGGCTCCCATGCTTTCTTATAATCCATTGGGATCCCGGATTTGTCACAACATTAAGTACTTGTTGAAGTAAATCCCAATTGATGTTGTTCATCATAGGGTAGTACTCATCTTCTTCAACATCAGGTAAATTGAACAAATCATTGATGGATTTAGAAGTAAGAGGTACCTTTTTTCTTCAAATGATAACCTCGATAGCATCTTGTGTAGTTAAACTTGCATAAAATTCTCAAACTAGTTCATCATCAGGAAGTGATCGAGCATCACAGAATTGTTCCCACTTGAAGGCATTGATTACTTTTCTAATCGGCACAGGAACAACCTTCACATCATTGCTCTTTAAGTTGAAACCTTTTTTCGGCATCATGGGTTGATGCTTGAAAATTGAATCAAACTTCTCTTTCACCTCTTCATCGATCATAATTGGATTTTTCGGAGTAATCTTTGATGATCTAGTTCTTTTGCAAGACATGGTCCTTTTTCCAAAAAATTCAGCAAAGTTTCGGAAAAATAGGGAAAAAAAGATTGGCAAGGTGATGGGATTTGCTACGGCAAACCCTTGCGACAGTGATGGAATTGTGGTAACGACGTCGACATGCAACAACGACGTGGGTTTGCGGTGGCGACAAGAGCAACTTACGGCGGCAATGCCAATGCTTCAGCAAACCTTTTTCGGAGGTACTAGGGTATTTTGGCTAGGGAAAAAGAAAAAGGAAACTAGGGATTTCTTTAGGGATTTGAGACTAGCAACAGAAGAAGAGAATTTCAAGATTTTTTTAGGCTAAGCAACTTGCTTGACGGATGTGAGAAGAAATAGAATGAAGAGGAGTTTATATAGGAAAATTTAGGGCAACATGTAGCAAAATTTTAGCCACATTAGGGTTACTTGGGCGGCAAAGAATGAAAGTGGCGACAAGGGCAGATATTTTTCCCTTCTTTTTGCTAACTCGGGCCTTAAATTTGGACTGTATGTACAGACTCACTTAAAAGAAAAATTGATTAGTACTTAGGCCAATTTTTGGCCTCCTTTATTAACATAAAAAAAAAAAAAACAAAAGAATTTAAAATTAAAATAAAACTAGTGCTTAAGAATTTGAAATTTAATTAAAATTTCTTCTTAAAAAATTACATTAAATTAATTCCCAGGAAAGGTTGGAGGGGTCACAGTGGTCCCGCTTAAATTCCAATCTCCTTAGACAGAATTAATTAAATGTCCTAAATTAAGAAAATAAATTATAATTATTTATTTATTTACAAAACAAATTTGTGAAAAATCAAGGGTCTATTAATTTGAAGGAAGATTCAACTCGCTCAACTTCACCATCCTAATAGTGTTTGAGACGTTGACCATTAACTTTAAACGTATCTCCGTGATTGTCGTATAAGTCAATAGCTTCATAAGGATAAACTTGATAGATGGTGTAAGGTCCTCTCCATTGGGATATCGGCTTCCCAGGAAATAACTTCAGCCTTAAATTAAACAACAACACCTTCTGACCTTCCTTAAACTCGTGAGGCTGTATGTGACTGTCATGCCATCTTTTTTATCTTTCTTTACACATTTTGGCATTCTCAAGGAGAACAACCTCAACTTTTCCAACTTATCCAATTGTAACATTCTTCTCTCACTGGCTTGCTTAAGGTCAAAATTTAACTTCTTCAAAGCCCAGTGAGCTCTGTTTTCCAACTCTAACGGCAAATGACATGCCTTCCCAAAGACTAACCGATAGGGAGTCATCCCTAGAGGTGTCTTAAATGCTGTAGGATAGGCCCACAATGTGTCATCGAGCCTTCGAGACCAATCTTTTCTACCAGGACGTACTACCTTTTCAAGGATGCTTAACATCATACTTGCAAAGCAACCATTGAAGCCACTTGTTCCCGAAATGAGAGCCTTCATCCCTAATAATAGCTCTTGGTGTCCCAAATCGTGTAAACACATGCTTATGCAGGAATCGCATGACTACTTTAGCATTATTTGTAGGGTATGCTTTAGCTTTAACCCATTTGGATACATAATCCATAGCAACCAAAATGTACTTGTTTCCATATGAAGAGGGAAACGGGCCTAGGAAGTCAATGCCCCATACGTCGAATAATTCAATTTCCAAAATATTTGTTAATGGCATCTCATTCCTCCTTGATATATTTTTGGTTCTTTGGCAATTATCGCAGTTCTTCACATAAGTGTAAGCGTCTTTAATAATGTAGGCCAAAAGAAACCTGCTTGCAAAATCTTAGCTGCGGTACGTGAACCACCAAAGTGTCCCCCACTTGGAGATGAATGGCAATGATATAAGATCTCAGTAATCTCACTTTCAGCTACACACTTTCAGATTATGTTATTTGCACATAGTTTGAACAAAAACGGATCCTCCCAAAAATAATACCGACTATCTTGGAGGAATTTCTTCCTTTGTTGGTATGTCATTTCTCGAGGAATTATTCCACATGCAAGATAATTTGCAAAATCAGCAAACCAATGAGTTTCATGAATTTGACTTACCTCAAATAGATGTTCATCTAGGAAGTTCTCGTTGATTGGCACATGTGATTAAGTTGCCTCATCTTGCTCTAACCTTGACAGATGATCAGCTACTTGATTCTCGACTCCTTTTCTATCTTGGATCTCAAGCTCAAATTCTTGGAGCAAAAGTATCCAACGAATTAGCCTTGGTTTTGCATCTTTCTTGGTGAGTAAGTACTTAATGGCCGCATGGTCAGTATATACCGTAATTTTGGTACCTATAAGATATAAGTGGAATTTGTCAAAAGCAAAGACTACAGCAAAGAGTTCCTTTTCGGTTACCGTATAGTTGAGTTTGGCTCCCGTCAAAGGTCTGCTTGATTAGCAGATAAGGTGGAAAATTTTGTTTCTTCTTTGACCCATCACAGCTCCAATAGCATAATCACTTGCATCACACATCAGCTCAAAAGGTGAGCTCCAATCGGGTGTAACAATTATTGGGGCTGAGACTAATAATTTCTTCAGATCTTCAAAAGCTTCTAAACACGCTGTGTTGAAATCAAACATTGTATCTTTCTCTAATAATAAACATAGTGGTTTAGAAATTTTCGAAAAATCCTTGATAAACCTTCAGTAAAACCCAGCATGGCCTAAGAAACTTCTGACTCCTTTCACATTGACTGGAGCTGGTAATCTTTCAATCACATCCACCTTCGCTCTATCAACTTCAATTCCTTTCTTTGAGATTTTATGTCCCAAGACAATCCCTTCGTTAACCATAAAATGGCACTTCTCCCAATTAAGGACAAGATTTGTCTCTTCGCATCTCTTTAGTACCTTAGCTAAATTACTCAAACAAATATCATAACTGTTACCAAAAATAGAAAAGTCATCCATGAAAACTTCAACAAAAATTTCAACCATATGAGTGAATATTGCCATCATGCATCGTTGAAATGTTCAGGTGCGTTGCATAAACCAAAAGACATTCACCTAAAAGCAAACGTACCATACGAACAAGTAAACATTGTCTTATATTGGTCCTCTGGCGCTACAACTATTTGGTTGTATCTCGAATATCCATCCAAGAAACAGTAAAGTTCGTTACCTGCCAGTCGATCTAACATCTGATCCATAAAAGGCAATGGAAAATGGTCCTTTCGAGTAGCTTTATTTAGTTTTCTATAATCAATATAGATCCTCTACCCAGTAACAGTTCTCGTTGGAACGAACTCGTTACGCTTGTTTTCAACAATCGTGATCCCCTTTCTTTGGCACACACTGCACCGGACTTACCCACGAACTATCTAAAATAGGATAGATGATTCTTGCATCTAACCATTTGACTACCTCTTTTCTCACCACTTCCTTCATAATCGGATTAAGTCTTCTTTGCCCATCAATTCGAGCTCTTTCACCCTCCTCTGAAATGATTTTGTCCATTTAGAAAGAAGGGCTTATACCTCGAATGTCAGCTATGGTCCAACCAATTGCTTTTTTGAATTTTCTTAGAACAGCAATTAATCGCTCCTCTTGATCTTCCGTTAGGTCTATTGAAATAATCACAAGTAAAGGAGAATAGTCACCTAAATAAACATATTTCAAATGGGAAGGGAGTACCTTTAGCTTGAGTTTAGGTGGTTCATCAATTGACAAGTTGGCTTGAATAAATTCTTTGAATTCTGACTCCAACGGTTCAAACCATGTGGTCTAAATGAACTTCCTTGAATTGGCTTCCATCAAAGCCATCTTTCTTCACTTTTTTCATCCTCTAAAGGGTCAAACTCTAAGGCTTTTTCCAATGGATCTTCTTCACAATTTCTTTCTATAGACACCAAGGTCTCTATTTCTTCCATAACTGAACACTCTTCTGTTGGATCAGGAAATTTCATTGCTTTCAGAATGTTAAAAGTTACTTTATCTTCTTAAACTCGCATAGTGAGTTCGCCTTTTTGTACATCAATTAACGTTCTTCCTGTGGCTAGGAATGGTCTTCCAAAGATGATCGACGCTTCCTTATCTGCTTCAAAATCTAAGTTAATGAAATCAACGGGAAAAATAAATTTGTCAACTCTTACCAAAACATCCTTGATCTTTCCTTTGGGATAGGCTATAGATCAATCTGCTAGCTGAAGCGTCACATTTGTAGGTCGTACATCACCTACTCCTAACATCTTGAAAATGGACTTAGGCATCAAGTTGATACTTGCTCCTAAGTCACACAAAGCTTTACCACTATAAGATTCACCGATGTTGCAGGGTATCGTAAAGCTTCCTGGGTCTTTCAACTTCGGTGGCAACTTGTTCTACAGGAATGTACTACACTCCTTTGTTAAAGCAACAGTCTCATACTCACTTAGTCGTTTCTTTTTGGATAGTATATCCTTCATAAAATTCACATAGTTCAGCATTTGTTCTAAAGCCTCCACCAACGGGATGTTGATGTGTAGCTGCTTCAGAACATTGAGAAACTTCTTGAACTGCACCTCCTATTTCTGCTTATGTTGCTGCCATCTTTGCCGATATGGAGGTGATGGAACTTTAGGTTGGATCAGACAACTGTTCTAAGTAGATAAATCTACATCCAAAGAAGATGTTACAGTATCTAAATTTAGTAAGTTAGGATTTACCTTGTCAGACTTGGCAAATTTTGACTCTTTTGGTATAGGAATTTCAGCGGCTGGTTGTCTTTCCTCTTTCCTCGTAGGATCATCTTCAACATCAATCACTTGAGGCTCCAGAACTTTACCATTTCGTAATGCCACTACCTTGATATGCTCTTTACCTAAGTTTCTTGGATTCTCAGTATCGCTCGGCAAAGTTCCTTGCGGTCTATTGCGAAGCTCTGTAGCTAACTGACCCATTTGGTTCTCAAAATTCTTCAGTGTTGCTATTTGGCTCTATATCAAAGCATCATTCTTCGCCATGTATGCCTTTAATAAGTTCTCCAAACTATTTGATGACTCAGCTTGGGCTGGCCTTGGGGCTTGCTAAATATACCCGTGGGATTAGTTGGGTTTCTACTGACTAAAGTTGTTCGGTCCATTTCCTTTGTTACTCTAAGAAAAGTTAGGATGGTTACGCCATGAAGGATTGTAAAAGTTGGACTAGGGTCCTTGTCCACTCTTATTTTGCTGTTGGTTCCCCACATAGTATATTGACTCGGGATTTGATGGACAATTCTCAAAAGAATGACCATCCCCATAATATACACAGGAAACTAGTTCAAACAGACTTGGTGGCTGAGCTGTAAAATTATTAGAGTTGTTAGCGGTAAATTGTTTCAACATCGAGGAGATAGACGATACCTGAGATGATAATGAAGTGAGAGCATCAACTTCATAAACTCCGGCTACACGTCTTCCTAAAGCTATATAATTTGTTGGCCATTGATAGTTGTTGCTTGCGATCCTCTCGATGATCTCATAAGCCTCATTATAAGACTTAGACAAAATTGCACCATTTGCAGAAGCATCTACCATCAATCTCGTATACGCATTGAGACCATTATAGAATGTCCCCAATTGGATACAATATGGAATCCCATGATGAGGGCACTTACGAAGTAACTTTTTGAATCGCTCCCAAGCCTCATACAAAGACTCGTCATCTACTTGTTGGAAAGTTGTGGTCTTATTCCTTAGCTTATTGTTCTTGCTAGGCGGGAAATACTTAACCAAAAATCTCTCTACTAATTCTTTCCAAAAATCTCATTGAAGAGTGGCACAGCGTATTGTCTGATGCATCGGTCCCTATCATCGGCGATGAGGATGGGATTTCGTAGATGATCGACTTCATTACCTTGGTCTTGATTTTGATTTCCAAGGTCCATCTCGTTTTGTCTTTGGACTGTTCGTTCACGTCTTCTTTGTCTAAAGGTCCGCTCAATTTCAGGGTCTATAGGGAATAAATCGATAATCTCATCTATGCTCATAAACTCCTGAAGGAAATTTACAAAATTAAAAAGAATAAATTAATAATTTAAGAAATAAACCAAATTGAAAATAATTAATTTCACAAAAAATAACTCTGGCGACAATTAACCATCCCCAGTAATGGCGCCAAAAACTTGTAATAGTCGGTTTGTGCAAATGTACACAGTCGCTCAAGTAATAAGTAAGTATAAAGAGTTATCATCTCCCCAGGGATTGTATTAGTGCAAAGTCAATTAATTATAAAATTATATTAACAATTCGGTGAATAAAAACTCAATTTGATTGGTAGTGATGATTTAAAAGAATTAAAATAACTAGATGCAATGATCCCTTATGCAAATTATCCTAAGTATGCAACTATATGAATGAAATAGATTTTAGCAAATTTAACACGATATGCAACAATTCTAACATAAATAAACTAGGATAATTACTCTAATTAAACTTAATTTCCTTTCAACATGCTTAATAATATTCAGAAAAACATTCCATGGTAACTCGACCTTTCATGGGTTTGAAAATCATTTTAGGATTTCTTAATATTCATGTGAAGTAACAGGGACGGATTAAGGTATGAAACAATTTAATCACACAAATCAAAAAACTACGTAGATAACAGAGCTGTACTAGGGATGTTATGCAACCTACAATTTAATCGGTCTAATGATCTAAAATGAGCATGCACATTTCAATTATGCGTCCATTAGCCGTCGTCTGGTTAGGATCGCTCAGCTAATTCAGGTGCATTTCAATCACGTATGAACGGAATACAGACTTGATTTTAATTGAAAACATGATCGATTGAGGCACAAAACATTTTAAGCATGAATCAAAAAAATATTATTTAATTAAAATAATCATCCTAGCTTAAATAAAATTAAGCTTTCATTGTTGAAAACAAGAACAAAGAACTCATAGCAAACATTTAAATCAACTTTAAGAAAAGAAAGATTACACCCTATTCAGATGGCTGTCACCCAAGACTCTGAATGGTGAGAACTCTTTCGACTCTTGCTTGCTCCTTTGCTGATGGCTCTCTGAGGTGGCCAACCAAGGTTTCTTGATAGGCTAAATAGCTAAAACCTCTTAGGGAATGATGGTGGACGGTGTGGGGAGAAGAGAGTGTTGAGAGAAAATGAGAGAAGAGAAAACAATGGATGAATGAGGGATGATTTGAGAAGTGGGGTGAAGGGTCTTATTTATAGGCGAGGTTGGGGTGTGAGTTTACTAAAAATGGAAGTGTTCATCCACTTCAAATCCTTCCAAGTGTGGCCGGCCATAAATGTAGGTAAGGTGGCTGATATTTAGCTTGATTCATGTGCCACATCACGCAGTAGCAAGACTCAGTCTCCGGTAAATCTTCAGGTAAATCTCCTATTTCTTTAAATCTTCAGGGACTTCATGCAATTAACCCAAATGTTGACTTATTAACCTCCATGTGCAGCCGAAATTAGGGGCTAATTTAGTCCAATTGGGACGGCATTGCAATTGAATTAAAGCTCTCCCACCTGTCTGAAAATAACAGAAAAATCAGGGGATGAAACAATGCAAATTAACCACTTTAATTAATTAATTCTACTTAATTAATTAAGCCCAATTTTATTAATGAAACATATAGAAATAATTTATTAAATATAACTTTATATTTTATTATAAAAGTAAATCATGCATGGCCCATTTTATAACTTAAAAATATAATATGCTCAAATTAAAATAAAATAGCCATTTTATGCATAAAAACCATATAATAAAACATAAAATTATATTTTAATAATTTCCATGTCCTAATTTCATTTTTCCACATATTTCATTGATTTAATAAACAATTACAAAGTTTTAGTAATAAATTTAAGCAAAAAGGTGATGAATTATATAGGAGAAATCTTATATATTTTCCCATTTACACACATACGACCCCAGTCGCTCCAAGGTGATAGCTCTCGCCCCATCACTGAGGTACATACATGACCTACTCACATATACACTGACGGGTAGATGAGAGAGTACCGGTGTTGTCAACACCTACGACGCCTACTTCTTATGGAGCATGTCACACGTGCACGTGCTTAACCTCACTTACTTCATCGCTCATGCCATTCAACATCAAACCGAGTGGCATCGAAGGGGTGTGATCTCGTTGGGCCTATTCGTGACCCACCTGGCCCTCTACTTCGACCTCCTCAACACAGCAGCCCAGACATCCTCCTACACTCTCATCGGCCAGATGTCCCCGCAGGGTATTCAAAGCATGCTTCATATGAGGATAATCAAGTGTTGACACGGGACCGACCCTCCTCAATACCGTTTATCTCAGTCCACCGAGCAGGAGGACCCAGAGGACATTCTGAATGATGTCCCCCCATCCCACGATGAGCCACCGCCTACTCACCGTCCAGTTCATGTGGCAGCTTTAGATTCTGTCACTTCTGAGCAATTCACACAATTCCAACAACAGTGTTTTCAGTGCCTTGATCACATTGATGCCACTTTATATCAGATTTGTCTGCATCTCCATCTCACACCGCCGCCCCTACCTTATGAACCATTTGAAGATTACGACTCACGAGTCCTCTTATCTTTTTCTTTATTTTCCTTTTTATTTTCCTTTTTCCTTTTACTTCATTTAAACCTTATCGTTTTCATTATTAGAATTTCAGTATTTTAATAACTTAGTTTACTTCATTTCAAACATTTCATATTGGCTATTTCCTAATGAGTACATTGTGCTAATCTAAATTACCTAAAAAGTTATTAATGCTATCGCAGTTTGAAAAGAGCTTTACAGCTCAAATCCTTCTCTAATGGGAAAATCCCGCCACAACTATCGGTTCCTACACGACCACAACTCTAGCCACCATGACATCCATCATCATATTCGTGTGGCACAGAAATTGTGGATTAACACCCTTCCCTACAAATCTTCACACCTCCAACTCAAGGAATTCATCCAATATTCTTTGCATTATCCTTGAACCCCTAAAAAATTTTACCACAAACTTTTTGCATTGTTCTCAAATCCCTGAATCTTGGCCTTAACAAATTGAATGAATTCTGATTGATTTATGATTTTTATTGATATGTTGAGAATTAAGACATAGGTACTTATGCTTTGATTATTCAACTTTAAGACATTAGAGAATCAAGCATGATAAGTTGAAATTTTTGAGAATTTAAAATTTTCTAGGTTGTTTTCCCCAGTTTTAAGTGTTAACTTGAAAATTGAAATTCGCAGGATTGACATCAAAAGGCATAATTCTGGTGAGATTTTTGAGCCTTTTGAGCATACATCCTTTTGTGCTCACTTTTATTGTTGCTTTGAGTGAGTCAATATTGATCTGTTATTCTAGAACTTGCTTCGATTATACATGTCGAGACCATATCATTAATGTGATATACTGAAATGATAAAGGCACCTAGATTTTAACCCACTTATTCCATGAAAGCCTACCTTTATAATTAACCCCTAGTGAACCCCATTGAGCCTAACAAACCATTCACTGTCTTACCTTCAATATTAACATATGACCCACTTTTCGTTGAATTCCCTTCAATTATTTTGATCATTATTTTTGTCGAGATTTGAGTTGAATGATTATCTAGCTATGTTCTCCTTTTCAGCTTGTAAAGTTTATAAATATTCGATTTGTTCATAAAAAAACATATGTATATTTCAATTGTAATTCAATATTTTGCATATTTCTATGTAATTTTTGAGCTCTTGTTCTTAAACGATGTCATCCAAAAGAAAAAAGGCTTTATTCTAGGAATATGTTTCAGTGATAGAGATTTTTCTAGTTAGATGATTTTTCAGCTCAATCTCTATTCTAACCCTCTTTTTCAGTTTGTGACCACACCCCTAACCAAGGCCACGTTACAACCCTTAAAAGACCTTTTGATCGATGTATCATGTCAATACATAGTGGTGGAGATTTGATTTTCCTGCAAGCTTATGGTAATAACTTTTCATGTTGACTAATGAGTGCTTAATTTTTGAACCCTAAACACTTCGAGTGGATAGAGTGAATCTTTAGTGAGAATGTCAACTCTTGTTGATTTTGAGTTCAAGGTAATTACCTAGAAGAAGGGAGGAAACCTATGTTTCAGTGATAAAATTCTCAACTTAGATTGTTTGAGACCTTAATTTTCTTTCGATTAAATTCTCAATGTATGATTACTTGTGGATTAGTTTAAAACATTATTGATAACGATTATGAGTTAAGAAGAATAATTTTTAGTTGTGAGTTGAGATTTTGCTTGAGGGCAAGCAAATACTTAAGTGTGGGGGTATTTGATAAAGTGTAAATTATACATATTTTTATCCCACATTTAGCACATTTATGGATGAATTATCATTGAATGTGTGGAATTTGATGCTCATAATCCTCTAATTTCATGTTTTATACTTAGGAGAGCATAGGAGAGTGAAAAGAACAAGAAACAGGCTAAAAACAGAAAAAATAGGCTAAAGCAAGGAAACAACACGGCCTGGAGTTCACCACACGGGCTTGTCACACGGTCGTGCCACATTAACAGGCTTGAGCACGGCCCAACATCGACTCACACGGGCATGGCACACGGGCGTGTCCCTATCGTAATGAAGTTCAATTTCACGTGGAAAAGGCTATTTAGGGCCTAAGAAAGACATTCAAAACTCTATATAAAGACCCTAGGAGACAACTACAAGGGTGAGCAGTCTTCCCACCAAGACGAAGAGTTAAAGGCAGGGAATTACTCGAAGGAAAGCCGATTGATCCATATCAGAAGCCAGGATCTACATCAAGACATAGGATCTCCCTTCAATCTTTTCAAGAGTTTTGGGTTTTCTTATGTTTTGTTATTTTCTTTATTCTGAGATGTTTCTTTTTATAAACATGAACTAAACCCCCAAATACCTGAGGGGGATGAAACCTAAGATGAATCTTGTTATTGTTATCTGAACTATATGATAAATATTTAATTTGTTCTTAATTGTGTTTTTTTAATTCTTGAATTGATATTTTTGGGATATTAATTTAAGTCGAATGTTCTTAGGCAGAAGAGCAAAAGTCCCTGTTTAAAAGTGGATCCAACACAATTAAGCGGAGTTAATTGCAATCCTAGGCATAGGATGACGAAAATCTGTTGGATTAGAGTCAAATCTAATATGGGGATCCATAGATCGAGTTAATGCAAGACTAGGGGTTTTAATTAGAAAGATATTTCAATTAATCAACCTAGAATTAGTTGTTCTTATTCTCGACGGAGATATTAACATAATTTAGGGATCCTATGGATCAAGTCGAGTGAAGAAATCATCTAGTTCAGAGTTAGATAAGAAGTGAAGTCTAGGTGGATTCTTCCTTAGGTATTGTCTTTATCATTTAGTTTTCCCAAAGCAATTCCCCAATTTACTCTTTGTTGCATCCTTAGTTTAGTCTAGAGTTAATTAGTTTACACAAACCCCCTCTTTATTTTTAGCTAGATAATAGGAAGAAAGTCATTACTAGTACTTTTAGTTCCTTGGATTCGATATTCTGGTCTTGCCACTAAGTATACTACTATTCGATAGGTGCACTTGCCTTTTATCATGATAAAAGTTAGTTTCTAGGTACAATCAATTTTATTACTTCATCACATCACGATCAGTGAACAAGTGGCTTAAATGGTTACTTGACAAATATGATGTAAAGCATAAGATCGCTACTGCTTATCACCCCTAGTCAAATGGGCAAGTTGAAAGAGTGAACCATGAAATCAAAGGTATCCTTGAAAAGGTAGTACGCCCTAATAGAAAAGATTGGTCTCGAAGCTCAATGATTCCGTTAGGAATGACTCCTTATGGGCCTATCAAACAACATTAAAGACACCGTTAGGAATGACGCCTTATCAGTTAGTTTTTGGGAAGTCATGTCATCTGCCATTAGAGTTGGAGAATAAAGCTCACTGGGCTTTGAAGAAGTTGAACTTTGACATTAAGAAAGCCGGTGAGAGAAGAATGTTACAATTTGATAAGTTGGAAGAGCTGAGGTTGTTTTCCTATAAGAATGCCAAACTGTGTAAGGAAAGATAAAAAGGATGGCATGATAGTTACATACAAATTCGTGAGTTTAAAGAAGGACAGAAGGTGTTGTTGTTTAATTCAAGGCTGAAGTTATCTCCTGGGAAGCTGAAATCCCAATGGAAAGGACCCTATACTATAACACCCCTAACCCGTCCTAGACGTGATGGCCGAATCTAGAGGCATCACATGAGAGTGTTTTTGGAAAACTGTCTCAAATGTTGTTCTTGTTCAGTTAATTATCTTTCTTTATTGTGGAAGCTCAAAATCATTCATTCTTATGAAAGTCTTAAATTAATTTATAAAAATGAATTTGTGATGTCACAGTTTAATCAATAAAAGTAACAAATTGAAAACCCTAAGTGTAAAAGCAAAACAATCCAATGGTCCACAATATTTAAAACTCCCAAAATAATGGAATAATAAATAACCAGTAATAAAAACAGGAAGTCCAGTAAAGTTTCCATCAATGGTCACCCTCGAGCCCTCCGCAACACCAATCATAGTAAAGCATGCATAAAACAGATATCAGTCAATCAATCATAAATCGAGCCTGAGCTCTTAACAGAATCGGTGTGGACCGTAGCCCACTCAGTACAGAATCATATCAGATATAATCGGGCCTTAACCCATATAGAAATCGCATGCTTATCACATCAGTATAGTAAATGCCCACCAACCCTGCATACCATCTCTGTCCACCCTACACACCTTGTAGGGATAAAACTGACCCACCTAACCCTACACACCAAGTATGGGGATATTATCGACCCATCCAGCCCTACACACCATGAGGTACCGTAAACAGCACATATCGAATTAATGTAGCATAGCTGCCAGATATACGGGTAAAAGCCTTTTAGTCTTCCTTCTCTCACATATCAACCCCAACCCAATGCAATCCTATCATACAGTAAACAAATCATACGTGTCATACTTAGATTAGTTCAGAACAATATTATAACACGTGCAAAATATAACATGCTAGCATACATTTCAGTATCATATCAAAGAATAGGGCCTAAGTAATGCTTACCGACCCCTTTAACAAGTCAGAGTCGACTAATGCAACCCGTGCAACCTTTCAGAATAGTTCAGATTAATAGGCTCACACGCCCACGTGCCTGCTTGTGTGGGCCCACACGTCCGTGTGGCCCACATGACCCAACTTGGCCTTTCCCATGTGGGTTACACGGCTTAGCCCAAACCCCACACGCCTGTGTGGTTTCACCCGTGTTGGCCCACATGCCCGTGTGGCCCACACGACCCAATTGGCCTAGCCCGTGCCTCGCACATGGCCTAGCCAGCCTGACACACCCGTGTCTTTCGCACCTATGTGACGCGCGCACGGCTTCACTCGTTGACCACACGGTCATGTCTCGTACGCGGCCTCCACACGAGCCGTTCACACGCTTGTGTGGCATCGATAGTCTCATGTTTGGCTTTCGCCGAGTCATATTTTCAATGCATTAGGGGTACACACCTAATTCCAATTGAAGCCTAAACACTCCTGAGCACTCCCAGAACCTAAAATCTGAGTAATTAACTCTTTAGAAAACCTAAAATCGAATCTGAACACTTAAACCCGGAATCGCAAAATTTTCTTACCACTACCAAAATCGAGCACAACTACGATTCAACTGTCGAATAGCTAATTTCCAGCCTCTAGATCTCCTTCTAAACAACAGTACAGAACCTTTAAACACTCAATTGAAATAGCATTCAAGATTGACAATCAAGAACTTACCAACGATTAACACGTCTAAAATCCACAAAACCTACTAATACGAAACAAAACGAACAAGAGGAAAACTAGGAAATTTTTGACAGTAGAAAGGGGATTTTGGGGAGAAACGACAGCTATAGGGGAGGGAAAAAAGAAATCAGCAAAAATTATTTGGGAAAATGAGGCAATACTCCAACAGAACTACTAACCCCCTAACCTAATCCCTCAATTCTCTCCACTCAGCCTTTTGGTACAACACAAACTCCTTGTCACAATTTACAACAAAATAATGTCCCAATTTAGTTTTGAACCCATGACCTCCCATCATAACAACACACCACCTAACCACCAGAATAGCAGACCCATTTTGCCTTATTTTTACCAGCATTTACTTAAAAGCCTCTTTACCAAGAGTTAGGCTTTATTCCATAAAAACCAAAATTTAGCCCAAGTTGGGGCTTGAACTTAGACCTCCCCAAAAACTCCCAGCACATACATCTACAATAGAAGACAATTATTTGTGTCAAAATAATGCAAAAATAATTCCAAAAATTTTCATGCACAGCAAAACACAAATGCCGAAATTTTGGGGCGTTACATTTACCAACTACCAAGCATATCCTTATGGAGCTGTTGAATTATACAATAATTATGGAGGTACGTTTAAAGTTAATGGTCAGTGTCCCAAACATTATTAGGATGGTGAAGTTGAGCTAGTTGAATCCTCGTTCAAATTAATAGATCCTTGATTTTTCATGAACTCAATTTGTAAATAAATAAGTAATTAGAATGTATTTTCTTAATTTAATACATTTAATTAATTCTGTATAAGGAGATTGGAATTTAAGCGGGACCGTTATGACCCCTCCAACCTTTCATGGGAATTAATTTAATGTAATTTATTAAGAAGAAATTTTCTAATTAAGTTTTAAATTTTTTTAATTTATTTTGTGTTAATTTTAAATTTTTATGTTAATAAAGGGGGTCAAATTTGGCCCAAGTACTAATCAGTTTATTTTGTTGAGTAAGTCTGTAAATACAGTCTGGATTTGAGGCCTAAGATAGCAAAAAGAGGAGGGAAAATCCACATATATGGTCGACACTTCCATTGCTTGCCGCCCAAGTGACCCTAATGTAGCTAAATTTTTGCTACATGTTGCGCTAGTTTTCTCTTATATAAACCCTCTTCATTATGCTATTTTTCATATCCCTCAAGCAGTTCGCTTAACCCTTAAAGTTCCTAAATTCCTTCTTGTGCCGCTAGCCTCAAATTCCAAAAGAAAACCCTATTTTCTTATGCCCTTTTGCCTATACAATCTAGTTCTGCCACAAGGAATTTGACGGAGCATCGACATCATCACCACACATTATCATCGCTGCTGTAATTTCTTTACCGTCTCAAGGTCTGCCGAAATGAGTCCTACCGCTTTGCCAATTCCTTTTTTCCTTTTGCGCCGAAAGTTTACCGAACTTTCAGGAAAAGATATCATGTCTCGCAAAAGAACTAGATCATCAAAGACTACTCCTAAAAACCCGATTTTGATTGATAAAAAAGTGAAAGAGAGATTTGATTCAATTTTCAAACATCAACCCATGGTGCCAAAAAAAAGGGTTTAACTTGAAGAGCAAGGATGTGATGGTTGTTCCTGTGCCGAAAAGAAAAAAATCAATGCTCTCAAGTGGGAGCAATTTTGTGATGCTCGTTCACTTCCCGATGATGAATTAGTTCGAGAGTTTTGTTCAAGTTTGATTACACAAGATGCTACAGAGGTCATCGTTGAAAAGAAAAAGGTACATTTTACTTCCAAGTCCATCAATGATTTGTTTAACTTACTTGATGTTGAAGAAGATGAGTACTCTACTGTGATGAATAGCATCAATTGGGATTTTCTTCAACAAGTGCTTGATGTTGTAACAAATCTGAGATCCCAATGGATTATCAGAAAGTATGGGAACCATTCTTACCGAAGGGAATACCTAAAACCAGTAAAAAGGGTATGGTTTTATTTCGTTCGCTATAGTTTTATGTCTATCTCACATAGTTCCACCATCTCAATGGAACGAATGCTCTTGTTATATGCTATATTGACAGAAAAGTCCATTAATGTCGAGAAAATTATTCTCAAATAGATTTATGACTATGCTAAAAAGAAGACAGGAAGTGCTTACTTCCCATCGTTAATCACTTCATTTTGCTTAAGGGCCTGTGTTAAAACACAAGCAAATTTGAAGGGGCAATATGTTCAAGGGTGCATTAGAAGTCATGATCTTGAAAGGTTAGTAGAGAAGGTGCATGAGCTGAATCAAGGTGAGCAAGAAGAGCCAACTAAGCCAGAAATCAAGGAGTCAACAAATGCAACTGAAACTAAAGCTAATTCAATTACAAACAATGAAGAAGAAGAACTTGATATGGAACCGAATAGTTCTAAGCCAGTTGAAGAATCTTCAAACCCTAAACCTAGGGTTGGGCCAGAAGAAGAACTAGTCAAGCCAAGTGTTGGGCCTGAATTTACAACTCCAATGTCGACTACTGCAAGTACTCTAAAGAAATCAGAGTCGTCGATTATGATGGATATGTGCAAATTCATGCACAAACAGCAACAAACTTACTGGAAATATGCAAAAAATTAGAGATGATTCAATTCAGAACACTTTTAAGAATATATCTAACACTTTTGTTCCTGAGTTCCCAGATGTTATCTTTGAGACATGGACAGAAGAAACTGACAATACAAGTGGAGATGAAGCCTAAGAAGACAAGGGCAATGAATCAGAAAATAAAAGGGGGGATTCTTGTCTTGTTATTTAATTATTTTTAGGTCTTTAGGATTTTATTTCTTTAGTGATTAGGATTTAATTTTTTCAAAATAAAATATAACAAGCATGAATAAACACTTCTTTAGGAAGAAAAAGACTAAGTAATATGGTAATGGGAATGAACATGTCTAAGATTGGGTTATGAGGAAAGACTTGGTATTTAAGCAGTCTTAATGACTCACCTCTCTTTCTTTTGAACCCAACCTGGTGTTCAGTTTTCATTCATTACTTTGTTCTTGCAATGAGGACATTGCTTCTTTTTAAAGGGGGTAAGGCAAATAAATTTGCTTGAATTTTTTAAAGTATGTTTTAATCATTTCTTTCATAGGTATGTTTTAATAAATGAATGTTTAGAGAATTTTTTTTAATAAGATAGTTTGTATGCAAGCATGAATGATGATTTTATCTGAGCAATTGAATGTTATCATGAAGAATGGAATGTTGGTGTGATCTTAGTCTTAGGTAATGTTTGCCATGAAAACCTAATTTCTTTTGAGATTAGACATGCATGAAGGTTTATATCTTTAGAATTGACTTAGTGACTTTCTTGAGGCAAAATCCTAGGAGACATAAGAATCTAAAATGATATAGGCACCATTTCTTTGGAATGTTTGAGCCTTTTAAGCCAACCTTATGATATTAGACCCTTGAAACTATAATTTTGAGCTTAATGGCCTGTTTATTGCAATGAACCTATGTTACAAGCCATATTTTCGTCTTTTGAAGTTACCCTAATTTTGTGCATCTATCTTAACTAAAGTTGTCTTGGTAATCAATATCTGAGGAAAATTTCAGAAGATATATGTGCTCATGCTAAAAAAAACACTCACAAACATCGAAAGAGTGAAGAAGAGTTTACTCAGTTCCAAGAAAAACAATGTATGAGCATGTGTTCAAAATAAGTTTGGGGGTGTTCCAAAGGTTCGTTTAAAGAAAATGGTTAAATTTAAAGAAATCCAAGACAAAGTTAAAGGTTAAGATTTTAAAACTGAAATATCCCATCTTTTAAATCCCTACCTTTAACCGAGCCTCATTACAACCTTGTAAAAGACCTATTGATTTGATAATTATGTCACCTACATTAGTGGAGAGGAAGTACTACGTTCAACATATGAAGATCATAAATAAGCCTTATGATTATTTTGCTTGATTGATGAGGAATTATGTTGAATGAAGAATATTATCTTTGGCTCTGGCATACATATATACTACGATTCATGTTGGCATATCTTGAGACATAGTATAAAATTTTCAAAATGTTTGCATATGAGTTACTTGTTAATAAAGAAGATCTGTGAACATGAATTTATTGATGCATGATTATGGGACAAAGAGTGATGCTACTTACACTCTTAGCAAAATTTGCCTTAGCAAAACCTTATGCGGTACATGAACATTACTCGGGACGAGCAATGATTTAAGTTTGAGGGTGTGTAAAATGGAAAATATATAGGATTTTTCCTATATAATTCACCACATTTTTACTTAAAATTGTTGTTAAAACCAAGTAATTGTTTAATAAATCAATGAAATATGTGAAAATATGAAACTAGGACATAGAAATTATTAAATATGATTTCATGATTTATTATATAGTTTTCATCCATAAAATGGCTTATTTTATATTAATTTAAGCATGTTATATTTTTTAAGTTATAAAGTGGGCAATGCATGACTTAATTAAATAATAAAACATAAAGTTATATTTAATAATTAATTTTTATATATTTCATTAATAAAATGGGTTGTAATTAATTAAGTAAATTAATTAATTAAAGTGGCTAAATTGCATTAAATGGTCCTCTAACTTTCTGCTATTTTTGTACAGGTTGTAGAGCTTTATTTTAATTACAAAGCTATCCAAATTAGGACAAATTCAACCCATAATTTTGGCTGCACATGGATGCTAATAAATCAAGTTTTGGTTTAATTACATGAGGTCCCTGAAGATTTGAAGAAATCAAAGATTTACCTAAAGATTTGCTGGTGACCGAGTCTTGATCCTAAGCTGATGTGGCACTTGAATCAAGCAAAAATCAGCCACATTTCCTAAACTCATGGCTGGCCACACTTAGGAGAGTTTTAAGTGGATGAACACTTCTATTTTTGGCAAACTAACACCCTAGCCTAACCTATAAATATGACCCCTCTCCTCACTTCTCAATCATCCCTCACTCATTCATTGATAAAATGTAATTGTAATATATGTTTTTACCCATGCTTGGCATATTTTTGGATGATTCTCCTTACAATTCAATGAATTTGATGCTTGTAATCCTATAATTTCATGTTTTATACTTAGATGAGCATTGGAAAGTGAAAAGAGCAAGAAACGAGCCAAAAACGAACAACATGGGCCAAAATCAATGTTTCACATGGCGAAGGCACTTCCACACGAGTTATCCCCACGCCCGTGTGTCATGACCGTGTCGACAAGTAATCAAGTCAGTATTACACACGGCCTGTAACACCCTAAATTTTGGGCCTAGCAGTATTGGGCCGTGGTTATGTTTTGGATCCTAGCTTAGTATTTTTAGGAGTTTAATTTTGGCCTTTTAGAAGGATGGAAGTGGCATGAAGATGGACTCTAAGGAGAGTGATCAGAAGAGAAAATATAGGAAGAGGTTAGTAGAGCTTATCGTGGAGAAAAATTAGGAGGTGGGATGTGGATCAAGTGGAGCCAATTGGGACTTTAGGGGTTTGGCTTTGGGTATTTATAGGGGGTGCCGGATTCTTTTTGAAAAGTTTCCTTTGCTTTGCCAAATCGAATGCTTCATTCTTCTCATTCTTTCTAGTTCTTTTTCCTCTTTTGCAAAAGCTGAATACCTATATCCCCTTTGTCAATTTCTTTCCTTAATCTTTTAAAAGTCGAATACCCATATCCCCTTTGTCGATTTCTTTTGCTTTCCTCCATCACAAATTTGTTTTTGTTATTTACAACCTTTAATCAAGATTTTAAAAGCCGATTACACTCAGTAGATATCTAGGCCGCAAGATCAGAGACTAGTTTCGGTAAGTGCTTAGTCAACCATTTTTAGTGCGTTTTGATAAAGCCGAAGGGGCTATCTAATCTAATCTAATATTTTTCTTGTCCTCCACCCTATTTTAACAAGGGGTAGGGTTCTCAAATTCCAAGCGAGGGAAATAGCTCTAGCAAATGGTAAGTGTATTCACTCTAAATTTTGGTTTCATAGGTGGCTGATGTAAATATGGTTGATAGGGGTGACTCGTGTGGAATACGAGTCACTTGATGTTGATAATATGTGTGTATTGATGCAGATCTAAGGATATTAAAAAGTAATAGCGAAGGAAAGGCTATTTAAATCGGTGGTACACGGTAAGGTTACAGTAAGGCTTCGGGATTTGATAAAGTTGTAGTTTAAGGTATAAAATTGATTCGAAGATGGTTTTGATTGTAGGTCAAGGCTAAGGATAGTGTAGTACGGGTCATCAATCAGGTGTGTACATACACTACACACACGACAAATCGGCAAAAGCCGAAATCCCAAAATCCCGAATGGGCCTGCCGAACTTGTGGGCCCAATTTGGCAAGTCGTGATATGGAATTGTATGATGGATTGATATGCATGATTGTGTGATTGGATTATGATCGGGCCTAATGGGCTACATAAGCATGCTTGGGGCTTAATGGGTTTTATGAATATGATTGGCCCTAGTGGGCCTTATGAGATTGTAGAAATGCATGCTAGGGTTTTAATAGACTATAGGCCTAGTTCTGACTACTCAAATTTTACATAAGACTTAATTAAATAATTAAACATGTCCGTGGACAAGTCGTTAGACTAAGGTGTGACAATGGATGTGCATGTCTAGGATTGATCTAGGAAGAGCTTGGTACGTAAGCGGTTCGAGTGACCCCCCTCCTCTTCTCTTGAATCCTACCTGGTGCATGATGTCTGTTCACTTTAGTCGCGAGGACTTGTTGATGGGCCAAAATCCATAATTAAAATCTGTACCTTTAAGAAATTACGAAAATACGCCTCTAGGGTAGAATTACGAAAATACCCCTCTAGGGTAGAATTACTAAAATGCCACTGTAGAGTAAAATTAGTATAACGCCTCGAAGGGTAGAGTTACTGAGACACCCTTGTAGGGTAGAAATTACCAAAATACCCCTGGGTAGTGAAATGACTAAAATACCCTTATGTGTTATGAGTATGACTGGTGTATGTCGTATGTGACAATGATGCATTCGTGAGATATTATGTTGCTTGTGGGCTAGGTTTTGATTGGAAGAAGTGTATATGAGGGTCGCACAGTTGCTTGACGACTGTGGACCCAACGATGTCTTCTGAGCCATGAGCAGCTCTACTGCAACGGTAAGTAGTGCTGCAACCAGTGCTACAACGAAGGCTTTTGAGCCACGAGCAGCTCTGTTGCAATGATAAGTGGTGCCGCAATTGGTGTCACAATAGGTGTACAAGGATGGGTGGGTCAAGTATCTCCCCACAGGAGTGTAGGGTTGGAAGGAGGTGTACAGGGTTGGTTATGGGTAACTGCATATGGCATGAACATCTTGATATTTGAATGTGGGCTCGAGCCCAACCGAGGCTATCATGGGCTAAGGCCCAGAAGCCATCGATATTGAGTAGGGCTTAGGCCCAATGTGTTAATTTGCATATTGATTTGATTGCTAAGGGTCGTACACACTGAGTTTCGAAACTCACACCCTTTAATTTAATGTTTCAGGTGACCCTCAGTAGACGGCTCGACGAGGACTCGAAGATGGCCACACTGTAAGCTTCTTAGAAGTTTTAAATAGTTTTCGAATTATTTTATTTTAATTACTTGTTCCTTTTTCAATGGGTTGTAATAAGGCCTTATGACTCCGATTTGACTTTTCTTTTGGGTTTATTATTGCTACAACTGTTGTATCGTCAAACTTAATTTTTTTTTTAAAGTTAATCATGGTTTTCTAAGTAATCTTAATATGTGAATGTTTTCTTAAAACATGGGCTTTCATCATAACTTAACAAGTTAGAAGGATTTATTTTATTAAGTTATAAGTTTAAGTTTGTAACCAACCAACTATGCCACTGAACATGAAGTTTAACTAAACAAGTCATTTTTTAGAATAATCCCTTCAATGTGACATCACCATATTCGGCTCTAACGTCTGGGCCGGGTCTGGGGTGTTACATTTTGTGGTATCAGAGCCTGGTTGCAAAGCTCGGGCTGTAAAATGGGCCTTAGATTTTGGGTTTTTAAAACAAGTAAATTAAAAAGTTTTTGCAGGATTCTTGAAGTGTGGTTCACCGAGCCCTTAACGTCCAGCCAAGTAAGTTTTTTCTATTATTGGACTTGTTTAAATTTCTGAGCTGTACATAGATATTAGGCTACTTTAGACAACAGGTTTTTAGAGACTAAAGCCCGTAGGAAACTTAAGCCTGTAGTGGATTTACGACTGCGAAACAACTTTTAAATTGTTACTTACATAAGAAATATGCTTTAAACAATGGAACTATGAACTAATCTCATAAAAATTCTAATCTAGAAATACGTACGCAACGAAGAGCGCTTGAAGGGGTGCAAGAGGCCGCGGCAGAGGCCGTGGAAGTGTTAGGGCTTTGTAAACATTTGAATTGGAATTTGGTACTTATTCTGTGTGTGTTTGGAATAGGTGGATGTCTTGGGTGTGCATTAAAATTATTTAGATCAGAGTGTGCAGCAGTAGCGTAGTGGATACACGACCACCGTGTTATTTAGAAATTTCGAGGACAAAATTTTTTTAGGAGGGGTGAATTATAACTCCCCGAATTTTGGGCCTGGCAGTATTGGGCCTTGGTTAAGTTTTGGATCCTAGCTTAGTATTTTTAGGAATTTAATTTTGGCCTTCTAAAAGGTTGGAAGTGGCATGAAGATGGACTCTAAGGAGAGTGATCAGAAGAGAAAATATAGGAAGAGGTTAGTAGAGCTTATCGTGGGGAAAAATTAGGAGATGGGATATGGATCAAGTGGAGCCAATTGGGACTTTAGGGGTTCAGCTTTGGGTATTTATAGAGGGTGCCGAATTCTTTTTGAAGAGTTTCCCTTACTTTGCCAAACCGAATGCTTCATTCTTCTCATTCTTTCTAATTCTTTTTCCTCTTTTGCAAAAGCTGAATACCTATATCCCCTTTGCCGATTTCTTTCCTTAATCTCTTAAAAGTCGAATAGCCATACCCCATTTACTGATTTCTTTTGCTTTCCTCCATCACAAATTTGTTTTTATTATTTACAACCTATCAAGATTTTAAAAGTCGATCACACTCAATACATATCTAGGCCGCAAGATCATAGACTAGTTTCGGTAAGTGCTTAGTTAGCCGTTTTTAGTGCGTTTTGATAAAGCCAAAGGGGCTATCTAATCTAATCATTTTTCTTGTCCTTCACCCTATTTTAACAAGGGGTAGGGTTCTCAGATTCCAAGCGAGGGAAAGAGCTCTCGCGGATGGGAAGTGTATTCACTCTAAATTTCGGTTTCATAAGTGGCCGATGTAAATATGGTTGATAGGGGTGACTCATGTGGAATACGAGTCACTTGAGGTTGATAATATGTGTGTATTGGTGCAAATCTAAGGATATTCAGAAGTAATAGCGAAGGAAAGGCTATTTAAATCGGTGGTACACGGTAAGGTTACGGTAAGGCTTCAGGATTTGATAAGTTGTAGTTTAAGGTATAGAATTGATTCGAAGATGGTTTTGGTTATAGGTCGAGGCTGAGGATAGTGTAGTTCGGGTCGTCAATTAGGTGTGTACATACACTACACACACGATAAATCAGCAAAGCTGAAATCCCGAAATCCCGAATGGGCCTACGAACTTGTGGGCCCAAACTGGGAAGTTATGATATGGAATTGTATGATGATTGAAATGTATGATTGTATGATTGGATTATGATCGGGCCTAATGGGCTACATAAGCATGCTTGGGGCTTAATGGTTTTTATGAATATGATTGGGCCTAGTGGGCCTTATGGGATTGTAGAAATGCATGCTAGGGTTTTAATGGACTATAGGCCTAGTTCTGACCACTCAGATTTTACATAAAACTTAATTAAATAATTAAACATGTCCGTGGACAAGTTGTTAGACTAAGATGTGGCAATGGATGTGTGCATGTCTAGGATTGGATCTAGGAAGAGTTTGGTACTTAAGCGGTCCGAGTGACCCACCTCTTCTTCTCTTGAATCCTACCTGGTGCATACTGTCCGTTCACTTTAGTCGCGAGGACTTGTTGACGGGCCAAAATCCATAATTAAAATTTGTACCTTTAAGAAATTACGAAAATACCCCTCTAGGGTAGAATTACTAAATTGCCCCTATAGAGTAGAATTATTATAACACCTCGAAGGGTAGAGTTACCGAGACACCCTTGTAGGGCAGAAATTACCAAAATACCCCTGGGTAGTGAAGTGACTAAAATACCCTTATGTGTTATAAGTATGACTGGTGTATGTCGTATGTGATTGATATCACGTGATATGCAGTAATAAAATTTATAAAATATGATCGTACGCAAAACTAACTAATATCACGACTTAAGGCAAGCGCACCTATCGAACAGTAGTATAGTTTAGTGGCAAGACCAAGATATTAAACCTAAAAGAACCAAAAGTACTAACTTTCTTTCTATTATTTAACCTATAATTAAGAGGGGATTTTTATTAAACTAAACTAAGAACGTACAAAGAAGGGAATTAGGGAAGAAACTCTTTGGGAAAACTGATTGATTTGGACAATACTCAAGGGAGAATCCACCTAGACTTCACTTGTTATCAACTCTTGAGCGAGACGATTTATTTACTTGACTTGATCCGCAGAAATCCCTAATTTATGTTAATACCTCCGTTGAGGATAAGAACAACTAATCCTAGGTTGATTAACTGAAATCTCTTTCTAGTTAAAACCCTTAGTCTTGCGTTAACTCGATCTATGGATCTCCTTATTAGGTTTGACCTTAATCTAGCAGATTTATGTCGCCCTATGTCTAGGGTTGCATGCAACTCCACTTAATTATGCTAGATCTACTCTTAAACAGGGACTTTTGCTCCTCTGAATAAACACATCAATACTTGAATCAATATCCTGGATTGTTAAAGTAAGAATTAAGAACACATAATTAAGAACAATTCAAGTATTTATCATATAACTCAAGATAAAATAATAACAAGATCCGTCTTAGGTTTCATCCCCCTCAAGTATTTGAGGGATTTAGTTCATAATTATAAAAGAAAACATCTCAGAAGAATAAAGATAACAAAACATAAAGAACCCAAAAACCACTGTAGGAAATTGAAGGGAGATATTTAGTCTTGAAGGATAATTTGGCTTCTAAGATGAATCAATCGGCTTCCCTTGGAGTAATTTCCTACTTCTACTCTCTGTGTTGGCGGGAATAAGGCACCTTCTTGAGGTGAGAAAAGTACCCATTTTCAGGAGAGGCAAGTCCCCTTTAGTAGTTGCCCTCTAGGGTCTTTACATAGAGCTTTGGAATGCCTTTCTTAGCCCTTAAGCAGCCTTTTCCGAGTGAAATTGAACTTTCTCACGATAGGGACACGCCCGTGTGCCACGATCGTGTGACTTCAACAATGGGCCGTGTTCGGGTCTGTTTGGTGTGGCACGGCCGTGTGAGTCGGGGTTGGGCCATGTTTGAGCTTTTAAGGTGGCACAGTCATGTGGCACGTCCGTGTGACGAACTCTCAGGCCGTGTTGTTTTCATTATTTGGCCCATTTTCTCCGTTTTTGGCCCGTTTCTTGCTCTTTTCTCTTCGTTAAGCTCACCTGGGCATAAAACATGAAATAGAAGGATTAAGAGCACCAATTTCCACAAATTTAATGATAATTCATCCAGAAATTAGGCTAAGCATGAGGTAAAAACATGTATAATTTATCGTTTATCAAATACCACCACACTTAAGCCTTTGCTTGTCCTTAAGCAAAATCTCAACTCATAAATAAGAATCATTCTTCTCAACTTGTAACTCTTATCAATAATGTTTCAAACTAATCCACAAGTAATCATACAATGAGAATTCAACTAGAAGAACATTAAAGATTCAAACACTCTAAGTTGAGAATTTTATCACAGAAACATAGGTTTTCTCCCTTCTCCTAAGTAATTACCTCTCAATCAAAATTAACAAGATTTGACATCCTCACTAAAAATTCACTCTATCCACTCAAAGTGTTTAGGGTTCAAGAATTAAGCACTCTTTAGTTAACCTGAAAAGTTATTACACTATAGATTGATATGACACATCGATCAAGAGGTCTTTCAATGGTTGTAATGGGGCTATGGTTAGGGGTGTTGTCACAAGCTAAAAAAAGAGAGGGTTAGAATCGAGATTGAATTGAAAAATCATCTAGCTAGAAAAATCTCTATCACTAGAACATATTCCTCGAGTTAAGCCTTATGATGACATCATTCTAGATTTGATGGCTTATAATAGAAATATGCAAAAATATTAAACTATAACTTAAGATATGAATTACAACTGAATTATCTATATATACTTTTTTTTTAAGAACAAATCAAATATTTTACTTTGAATATTTACAAACTTTACAAGCTGGAAAAGAGAATAAAGCTAGATAATAATTCAACTCAAATCTCGACAAAAATAGGGATCAAAATAATTGAATGGAATTCAACAAAAATGGGTTATAGGTTAATATTAGAGGTAAGTCAAAGAATGGGTTATTAGGCTCAATGGGGTTCACTAAGGCTCAATGTGGTCTTGACATGTATAATCGAAGGAAGTTCTAGAATAACAAATCAGTATTGACTCACTCAAAGCAACAATAAAAGTGAGCACAAAAGAATGTATGCTCAAAAGGCTCAAAAATCTCACCAGAATTATGGCTTTTGATGTCAATCCTGCGAATTTCAAATCTCAAGATAATACTTAAAATTAGGGAAAATAACCTAGAAAAAATTTAAATTCTCAAAAATTTCAACTTATCATGCTTGATTCCCTAATGTCTTTAACTTTGAATGATCAAAGCATAAGTACCTATGTCTTTATTCTCAACATATCAATAAAAATCATAAATCAATCAACTTTCATCCTAATAACAGATTGAAGATAATGCAGAGAGTGAAAGTGAGAATTCAAAATTTTGAGAATAATGCAAAATGTTAGTTTTGAAGATTTTGAGGGGTTTCAAGGAGAATACAGTGACTGAAAGTAAGTTCCCCCCACACTTAAGATGTACATTGCCCTCAATGTACAAAGATCCATTAGTAGCATAATATCATAAGATAAGAAAAGAAATAAAACTCCCTGAATTGGATGAATTCCTTGAGATGTAGGTGTGAAGATTTGTAGGGAAGGGTGTTTATGCCACAATCTCTATGCCATCAAGAAGAGTGTGATGGCCAGTGTAGGACATGGCAGTCATGGAGTGCTTTTCCCTTTTGAGCTGGATGTGACCTGGAAAGCTCCGTTGAAACTGCGATAATACTTAAGGGATTTTAGGTGTTTTAAGATGAGAGCAATTACTCGTTAGGAAATAGCCGATAAAGTGATAAAAATAAAATAAAATAAAAATTGAACCTGTTCTAATAAAGTTAGATAAAGATAAGGATAAGGAAAAATCTAAATAACCTAATAATAAAAATAAAAATGAAAATAAAAATAAAAATAAAAATGAAAATGAAAGGAAAATAAAGTAGAAGATAAAAGGATTAGAGAAGTCTAATCCTTGATAGTCCATGAGGTGGGGATGGTGGTGCGATGTGTAGATGCTGGCATATCTGCTGAAGAGTAGCATCGATGTGATTGAAGCATTGAAAGCACTGCTGCTCAAATCGTGTGAGGCGCTCGGATATGTTAACATATGAAGCTGCCACATAAACTGGGCGGTGAGGGGGTGGTGGCTCAGTTGGGGCCTCCTCCGGTGGTGGTGGGATATCATCAGTAATGTCCTTTGGATCCTCGGCCTCTCAGAGTAGACGGTACTATGGAGGGTCGTTCCCAGGTTTGCGCTGGATCATCCTCATGTGTGGCATAGTCTGGATGCCCTGTGAGGACATCTGGCCAGTCAGAGTGTAGGAGGATGTCTGGGTCGTAGTGTTGAGCAGCCCGAAGTGCCGAGCCAACCGTGTGATGTACGGGTCCATAGATATAACGCCCCTATGATGCCTCTCAGTCTGGTTCTGGATGGCATGGGTGATGAAAAAGGCGAGGTCGATGGTATGCGCATTCGCCATGCTCCATAAGAAGTAGGAGTCGTGTGTGTTGACGACGCCAGTGCTCTTGCGTCTGCCCGTCAAGCTGTGTGCAAGGAGGGTGTGAAGGTACCTCAAGGATGGGGCGAGGGCGGTCGCCTTAGAGTGACTAGGGTCATATGTGGGCTGCTCAGGGATGATGTCACGCCAGCAGTTTACTAGGGAGACATGGATGCGACGTGGAGTGTGGGAAAGTCTTCGTCCGCTATGAACTCATCTGTGTAGAGCCCTAGCGCAATACCAAATTCGGGAATGCTTAACTGGCGCACCAATCCACCGAGGCAAAATTGAATGGGGCCTGGGTCATCGTGGTTTGTTATCACTACGTGTAAATGAAAAGTAGAGCAGAACTCTAATGTTAGCTCAAGGTAGGTGGGCTCCATGATGTTAAAAAATTGCTCCCACGAGTCGGTGGATAGTAGGGCCCGAACAGCGTCAGCAAGTTGGACTTACTCTAGGGCGGCCCAGTTAATGCATCTTCTGGCTCCTAGCGGTCGTGCTCGTAGGATCTGAAATAACTCCTCTTGGGAGTTCTGTGGGAATTGAATGAATGAACGGCGGGTTTTGGCTGTGGGTCTAGAGGATGAACCACCGGGCCCCTTTTGTTTCTTTAAGACGGGGACGACAGCTTTCTTTCCACGCGACGAAGACATAATTCCTAAAATAAAACAGAAAACAATATGCATTAGTCCTAAAATTTGAAACAATATTATTAAGTTCTTATACTTAACAAAACACAACATATTGGAAATAGTATTGAGAGGGTGATTCACTAACCTAAGTAATATATTCTACTTGTCCTAAACATGATATCAAATTATGGAGGGATGCGTAGCAATTTATTCTAAGTGAATATTACTTTAGATAGGGAAAAATGGCAAGCCTAAAGAGAGTCTAAATGGCATCATGGAATCTTCTATAGTATTGTAGATTGTTCATGCTAAATCAATGGATTGCATGCCCTTAAAATAATAAATAAAAAAATTTATGAACATGAAAATTGATAAAAGCATAAGAAAGTAAGAGAAAAATAAGAAAAAGAAACCAAATAGGTGGCTAAAGAGGGCAGAGCACGGTCGTGGTATGGACGACACGATCGTGGAAGAGCTTTTGAGGCCGGCGGCGCTAGGGAGGTTTGATGAGGGTTTTGGGTGGAAGGTTTTAAGGTTTTCAATGGAGAAGAAAGTGAATAGGAGCTTGTTTATATAGGTTTTTGGGTCACATGGGCACGTCACACGCACATGTGGCTCGGGTTTTGCCCGTGTGGTTCGAAAATCAGGGATTTTGGCGCGCCTGGTTCAAGCACACACTTGTGTATCTAGGGCTTGTTAAGGTACATGGCTGTGTCGCATGACCGTGCCTTTCGATGTTCAGTTCTCCCACGGCTGTGTAGTAGGTCACACACCTGTGTCTAACTTGACAGTTTCGACCACGGCCTCGGGGCATGGGAGTGTCGAACGCCCGTGTGTAATTCGACAGTATCAACCATAGGGTAAGGGCACGGCCATGTTTGATCTCACATGCCCGTGTGCATTTGGTGCCACGCCCGTGTAGTGCTAGACAGGTTTGCCCATGGGCACCTCACACGTCTGTGTCTGAATTTAACGCATCTCGCCTATTTTCACACGGCCTTAGGCATGGCCGTGTGTCTGGCCGTGTGCTCTGAAAATCCTACACTAAAAACAACATAAAAACAAAATAAAATAAAATAAAATGGTTAGTAGTGTTAGTGCTCGGGTTGCCTCCTGAGAAGCGCTTATTTAGAGTCTAAGCTCAACTTTGCTCATGTTGGTACGGTCATGGTGGTTTGAAGAGTTGGAACTCTTCTACCCTGCTTACAATTTCATTAACAAAATAAGGTTTGAATCGGGTTTTATTTACCTTGAAAGTGCTGAATGACTCATGACTTATCTCGATTGTACTATAGGGAAAGATTTTCATTACCGTGAAGTAAGGAGTGTCACTTTTGTGTTCTTTTGAATTTAGTATTCGAGGGTCGTTTTCTCCGAAGTTCACCTTATCACCTACCTTGATCGGATTCGTTTCTACCTGAGGGTAGTCTTGGTGGTGCTCAGGCTTGGTGTGGCATGTTTTGGGTTTTTCGTGATAGTTCAGCCACTTGTCGAGTTCCTCAATCTAAAGCATTCGCCTTTCAGGGACGTCTTCCTTGGAAGGAACTGTCTGTGGATGGGTTGCTTTTATGTGAAGTGTATCCTGCATAGAAGGTTGGATGGTGAGATTATTCTTCTTACAGGGACTCCTATCAATATCTTTATTAGCATTTTTATTTGAGTCACGAGCTTGTAAAATAATTTTATCATCACCGACACGAAGAGTAAGTTCACCTGTGCCTATGTCAATTATGGTCCTAGTAGTTGCTAAAAAAGGTAGCCCTTGAATAAGGGGTACAGTACTATCTTCCTCCATGTCTAACACAACAAATTCTACTGGGAATATGAATTTATCATTCTTGACAAGCACATCTTCAATTATACCTTTAGGGAATCTAATCGTTTTATCCGTTAATTGAATGCTCATCTTAGTTTGTTTAGGTTTCCCTAGACCTAGTTGTTTAAACAATTTAAGCGGCATGACATTTATACTTGCCCTTAAATCAGCTCAAGCATTTTTAACATCTAAGCTACCGAGTAAGTAAGGAATAGTAAAACTCCCTGGATCTTTTAGTTTGTTAAGCAGCTTACTCTGTAGAATAGCTGAGCACACTGCATTCAATTCCACATGCGACAATTCATCCAACTTTCGTTTATTCGCTAAAAGGTCCCTTAAAAAGTTGACTACGTTTGGCATCTACGAAAGAGCTTCAAATAACGATAAGTTAATATGTAATTTCTTTAAGAGTTTAAGAAATTTACCAAATTGTTCATCAGTGTGGTCTTTCCTTGTCGCATTGGGGTATGGCACACAAGGTTTATACTCTGCACTTACGAATTTTTGTGTACCATGACTTACCTTATCCTTGTTAATGCTTACCAGAGTATCTTGCATCAGTTTTAGTTCGTCTAACCCTTGTACATTAAGTATAGTGATGGCCTGAACTTGTTCTCTTAGGTTAGTTTTTGTGTTACTCGACAAGCTACCTTGTGGTTTCTCAGAGATCATCTTTGTGAGTTGACCAATCTAATTTTCGAGCCCTTGGATAGAGGCTTGTTGGTTCTTAAGTGCTATTTCAGTGTTTTGAAAATGGGTTTCAGAAACCGATATGAATTTTTCCAACATCTTTTCAAGATTTGACTATTTCACTTACTGATAGGGTGGTTACTGAAATCCCGGAGGTGGTGGTGGTGGTCTTTGATTTCCTTGATTGCCTCATGAAAAATTTGGGTGATTCCGCCAACTTGTATTGTAAGTATTACTGTAAGGATTGTTTTGAGGTCGAGAATTATTATCCATATAATTCATTTGTTCGCTTTATGTGCTATGTCCGTATGGCTCTCTCACTCCTCCTAGGTTTGAGTCACACTGTATGACTGGATGTACCTTCGTAGAACCAATAAAACCATCAATCTTTTTATTTAAGAGTTCTATCTGAGAGGAAAGCATTGTAGCTGCAGCAATATTAAAAACTCCTGATGTCTTCGTTGGCTTTGTCCTCATGACTTGCCACTGATAGTTATTCAGTGACATCTCTTCTATAAATTCATAGGCTGCTTCTGGTGTTTTATTGTTGATTGTTCCACTGGCGGCTGCATCGATCATCTGCCTTATTGAAGGATTCAAATCGTTGTGAAAGGTTTGAGCTTGTAGCCACAGAGGTAACCCATGGTGGGGGCACCTTCTCAATAAATCTTTGTATCTCTCCCAGGAGTCGTAAAGCGTATCTAAATCCATATGCACAAAAGAAGAGATATCATTCCTTAATTTTGCCATTTTAGCCGGCGAAAAATGTTTGAGCAAAAATTTTTCAGTCATCTGTTCGCATGTAGTAATTGATCCACGTGGTAAATAATTTAACCACTGTTTAACTTTGTTCCTTAGGGAAAAAGGGAATAATCGGAGGTGAATGGCATCTTCAGAAACACCATTTATTTTAAAAGTGTTGCAAAATTCCAAGAAATTGGCTAAGTGTGAATAGGGTTCTTCATCCTATAGACCATCAAACTGCACAAATTGCTGAATCGTCTGAATAGTGTTAGGTTTCAATTCAAAATTATTTACAGCAATAGTAGGCCTAACTATACTAGATTTAGTACCAGCCAAACCGGGTTTAGCGTAAT
Source organism: Gossypium stocksii (assembly GCA_020496765.1). NCBI lineage: Eukaryota > Viridiplantae > Streptophyta > Magnoliopsida > Malvales > Malvaceae > Gossypium > Gossypium stocksii. The sequence goes on from CM035624.1 coordinate 115,771,427, forward strand.
CAAACATAGTACGTGGAGCATTATTTTGATTGATAGGATTTACAGCTACTACAGGAGGTAGCTGATTATTGCAGCAATAGTAGGCCTAACTATACTAGATTCAGTACCAGCCAAACTGGGTTTAGCATAATCAAACATAGTACGTGGAGCATTATTTTGATTGATAGGATTTACAGCTACTACAGGAGATAGCTGATTATCCTGATTTGCTTCCATCTCTTCAGTAGGTTCTGGCTCTTCTTCTTGTCCTTGTTCTAGATATTGCAAGCTTATTCTTATCTCTCGGCGGGTTCTGCGAATGGTAGCTTCTAAATCTTCATCCAAAAGTAGTGGTCCTTCTAGGTTTCTTCTAATCATAAACTAGAGATACCTAGAAGAAAAAAATTTTAGAAAATAAAAATAAATAAATAAACAAATAAAAAGAGAAATTGAAAATTTATGTAAATATAAAAAGTAATGGCTAAAGCAATAAAAATCAAGTGTTCCTAATATCTTAGTTCCCCGGCAACTGCGCCAAAAACTTGATATGTGTGATCTGCAGTAATAAAATTTATAAAATATGATCGTACCCAAAACTAACTAATATCACGACTTAAGGCAAGCACACCTATCGAACAATAGTATAGTTTAGTGGCAAGACCGAGATATCGAACCCAAAGGAACCAAAAGTACTAGTACTAACTTTATTTCTATTATTTAACCTATAATTAAGAGGGGATTTTTATTAAACTAAACACGGCCTGAGCATCTTCATACTGGCTGACCACACGCCCGTGTCCCTATCATGCCCTATTTTAATTCTACTCGAAAAAGGCTAAATTTTAGGTATTTTGGGTATTTCAAAGTCTATTTAAACACCCTAGGAGAGGATTAAAGGGACACAGAGAGTAGAAAGTAAGGAATTACTCAAAAAACGCCGATTGATTCATCTCAGGAGCAGGATCTCCATCAAGACTGAAGATCTCACTTCAATTTCCTTCCAGAGTTTTTGGGTTTTCTTTATGTTTTGTTGTTTTCCCAATTTTGAGATGTTTTCTTTTACAATTATGAACTATATCCCCTAAATACTTGAGGGGGATGAAACCTAAGACGGATCTTGTTATTATTTTCTGAATGATATGATAAATAGTTGATTTGTTCTTAAGTGTGTTATTAATTCTTGTGCTAATATTTTAGGATATTAATTCAAGTCGAATGTGCTTATTCAATGGAGCAAAAGTCTCTGTCTAAGAGTAGATCCAACATAATTAAGGAAGTTGCTTGCAATCCTAGAGATAGGACGATGAAAATCTACCGGATTAGAGTCAAATCTAATAGGGAAATCCATAGATCGAGTTAATGCAACGCTAGCGGTTTTAATTAGAAAGAAATTTCAATTAATCAACCTAGGGTTAGTTGTTCTTAGTCTTGAAAGACATATTAACATAAATTAGGGATTTCTACAGATCAAGTCAAGTGAATAAACCGTCTAGTTCAGATTAAATAACAAGTGAAGTCTAAGTGGATTCTTCCTAGGGTATTGTCTTAATCAATCAGTTTTCTAAAGTATTTTCAGTTTACCCTCTATCGCGTTCTTAGTTGATTAATTAGTTTAATTTAATTAGTTTAAAACAAATCCCCCTTTTTTTAGGCTAGATAATAAAAGAAAGTTAATACTTGTACTTTTAGTCCTTGTGGGTTCGATATCCTGATCTTGCCATAACCTATACTACTGCTCGATAGGTGCGCTTGCCTTTATCGTGATAATAGCTTAGTTGTACAGGTACGATCTCATAAATATCACATCATTCATCTTTCTCTCATTTCTCATCTCTCTCAACTCTCTTTTCTCCCCACGCCATCCATTATCCTTGCATAAGGATTTTAACTTTAATTTAGCCTCTCAAGAGCCTTTGGTCGGCCATATTAGAGAGCCATCAGCAAAGGAGCAAAGCAAAGAAACGGAGGAGCCCTCGTTGTTTAGAGTCTTGGGTGACAGCCACTTTGAAATTGGGTTTAATCTTTTCTTTTCTTTAATTCAAGAATGTTTGCTATGTGTTCATTGCTCTTGTTTTCAACAATGATAAGCTTAATTTTATTTAAGCTAGGATGATTATTTTTTATTAAATAATATTTTTTAATTTCATGCTTATAATGTTTTTGCCTCAATCGATCATGTTTTCAATTAAAATCAAGTCTGTATTTCATTCATACGTGATTGGAATGCACCTGAATTAGCTGAGCGATCCTGACCAGACAATGGCTAATGGACGCATAATTGAAATGTGCATTCTCAATTTAGATCCTGACCCGATTAAATTGTAGGTTGCTTAACAACCTTGACCCGGCTCTATTATCTGCATAGTTTTTACATTTGTTTGATTAAACTGTTTCAAAGACATGTCCCTATTACTTCACACGAATACTAAGAAACCCTTAGTAAAGAAGGATCAGTAAAATGCATATTTACTAAGTAAAGGATTCCGAAAGGACCTAACATGGTTTCCAAACTCATGAAAGATCGAGTTGCCATGGAATGTTTTTCCGAATGTTATTAAGCATGTTGTTAATAAATTGATTTTAATTAAAGTAATTATCCTAGCTTATTTATGTTATAATTGTTGCATATTGTGTTTAATTCTGCTAAAATCCATTTCATTCATATAGTTCCATACTTAGGAATATTTGCATTAGGGATCATTGCATTTATAGAGTAATTTAATATTTTTTAAATTATGTTATTGAAACATTAATTTAAATTATAATATAAATTGTCATTTTTTATTCATATAAAACAAAAATTTTAAATTAATATTATTATTCACATAAATTTCCTCTAAATTAATATTATTTCTTCTAATTATATAATATTAAAATAATATAATATTTATTCTTTTTTAATTATAAATTAAATATTATTTTATACTTAGTATCACATAACATATTGGGGCCTTTTTTAAAGAAAATGCCACTGAATCTATGTGAAAAAAGAATAATCTTTATTAAAGTACAATTATTTTAAAGAAATAAATTTAGAGACATTTATAACCTATTTTAGTGATTCTCATAGTAAATATTGTAAAAAGTTATGGTAACAAAAAAATTTTGTGGTAATTCAGGCCTTGGCGCTATTTCTTAGTCGCGGTGTTTTGGTCCACAAATGCCACTATTGGTTACATTCTAGTTACATTTATTGCCCAAGTGCCACAAAAGATCTTACCTCATTGCGTTTCTTTTGTAAATGCCGCTAGTTTCCACCATTACATCTCTAATTTGCTATAGTGGTTCTTTGTTGCTAATGTTTTGTGATTCTATGTAATGTGTTCGATTATGATATTTTGTGTTAGTTTTCTTTATGATCTTTTAATATGCTTAGATTTCTTGTAAAACTTTAGGTACCTACATGTAGTGCTTTTGTTACAATGTTCAATGCTTTCAAGAGTTTCTAGACTACTTGTAATTTTGGTGTGAAGTTGCATTTTGTTCCATGTGTAGTTGTCTCATATGTGTCCTCTTTATTGATGTATTTTATGGTTTTATGAAGATTTCACTTAGGTATGCTTGTTTTAGTGTTTTCACAAGCATTTTTATTAGTTTTATCTTTTTGGGGTTTTAACAAAATTTTATTGATTGTAATGAAAAAAAAATCTACTATGCATATGCTTCTTGAGACTTAATGCAGGGGTTAAGTAGATATAACTTACTGAGTGGTAGTATAACACCCCAAACCCGGCCTAGATGTTATGGTCGAATCTGGTAGTGTCACACGAGAGTGTTTTATAAACCTATCTGAAAGTAAAAGCTCATTCAGACTACTATCTTTACTTAAGTAAAAAAATCATGATCAACTTATTTGCTAAAACCTATTTCTTTTTATGCAGGAGCTGTTAGTTAATTTTTAGAAAAACGCATAAAAGGTGTTTGCAGTTCAAAAGTTCATAACAACAATCTAAAAACCCAAATTTAAGTCAAAAGCAGTCCAAGTCAAAAATTACATCAAAAATCCCAAAATAATCGAAGACGATAAAATAGAAAATAACCAGTGGAAATTGTAAATTCCAATAAGTATCTAGCAGTGGTCACTGTCGAGCCCTCAGCTGCACCAATCCATCTACTGCTAGGGATTACCTAACTGATAAATAAATCAATGGGTGAGTTTTCGCAAACTCAGTGTGTAAATCCCTACAGTAAAGCATGCAACAGACAGATAACAGATACAGATCACAATCGTAAATTGTGTCTAAGCCCTTAACAGAAACGGTGTGGGCCTTGGCCTACTCAGATCAGAATCAGATATAATCGGGCCTTAGCCCATACAAATACAAAATGCATAACAGATAAGATATAGAACATGCCCACCCACCCTGCACACCATCTCCGTCCAACCCTACACACCATGTGGGGATAAAATCGACCCACCCAGCCTTACACACCAAGTATGGGTATAAAATCAACCCATCCAACTCTACACACCAAATCATACCGTATCATGGCACATGTCATAACTATGCAGTAGAGCTGCCAGATACCAGGCTAATAGCCTTACAGTCTTCCTTCACTTCACAACAATAATCCCACCCAATGTAATGCATCATACAAAAGTGGCATGCTATTATGCAAATAAACAGATCATACAGAATTCCAGAACAGTACAGATATGTCGAATCAGACGGATACACATGCTAATAGTAACATTCAAACTCCTACATCACAATATCAAATTTCAGTAAAAGGGGTTTAAGATAACCTTACCGACCCTATAATAGGTCACAGTTGACTTGGGCAACCTGTGCAACCTTACAGAACATTTCAGTAAAATAGGCTCACATGCACATGTGGCCTGCCCGTATGGGCCCACACTCCCGTGTGTCCCACACGACCCAAATCAGCCTCGCCCGTGTGGATCACATGGCCTGGCCTAAAATCCCACACGCCCTTGTGGTTCCCCCGTGTGAAGCCATACGCCCATACGGCACAATTGGCCTAGCCCGTGCCTTACACATGGCCTAGCCAGTCTTACATGCCCGTGTCTGTCGTGCCCGTGTCGAGCGCACACAGTCTGGCTTGTCAATCACACAATCGTGTCTCGCCACACGGCCTCCACACTGGTAGTCTACACGCCCGTGTGGCGTCGATAGATTCATTTTTAGCTTTCGTCGAAATGCAATTTCAGTGCAATTAGAGTACACACCTGAATTGTTTTCGACGTTAATGCAATCCCAAACACTCTAAGACCTATAATCAGCATATCCAACCTTTTAGAAACCCATAAACGAGTCTTATCACTTAATCCTGAAACGAAAGAATCACTTATCGCTACTAGAATGTCTACCACCTCATATCAACTCAACAAAACACTAATTCAGTCTCCCGATCGTCTCCTAAACAATAACCAAACTTCCAGTTAAAATCATATTCAACTAAGAAAACACCAAGAGAGGAAAAGACCAATTACTGAAAGAGTGTCTCGATGAGGAAGACTAACACAATTGAAAGGTAAAATTCAGAATCTAGGGAGACAGTAAAATTTCGGTAGTAGTGTTGGGAAAGAAGATGAAAATTGGCAGTATAAGGAGGCACAAAGGGAAAGAAACGGCAAATTTTTTTGTAAATGGGAGGAAGAGTGTGATTTGGGAATACTGAACAACTAGCCAGATAAGGTTTCCCCCAGATTCTCTCCACTGCTCCACTACTTAGTATCACACTATAACTCAAACTCCTTCACGACAATAGTAGCAAAAATTAATGCCCACACTGTGTTTCGAGCACAAGACCCCTTGCACCAACCCTCTTTTCTTATCGACCAGACCAGCAGGCCCATTCTGATATATCTTAACCAACTTTTACTTAAGAGCCTAATTACCAAGAGTAATGCTTTAGTCAAACAAAAACCTATAATTTAACCCAAGTCTTGACTTGAACTTGGGACCTGCCCAACACACCCAGAGCACATAACCATTAAGGTAAGCAGTTATTTATGTCAAATAATTGCAAAAACAATTTCAAAAATTTTTCATATCGTAAATTCACAAAAGCCAGAAATACAAAAATTTGGGGTGTTACATGTAGTGGCGTACAACCAAGTTTCACATAGCTTTAGGAATGTCCCATGTTTAGCCTCGTTATACCCCCATTCGAATAAAGGCAAGTGGCAAGCCAGATGGACAAGCGAGGACCATATGTTGCTCCAAGCCCAGGCTTCCGTTAGGAACATTATATTGTTGGTTACCAAACCTCACGTGGGTTCAACTGCTTTGTGCCATCAGGTCAGAATGAATAGCAAGGTTTGTCCCATCACAGACATCCTCAGCTCATTGAAGACATCCATCCATACTCTCTATAATGATGATTAAATGGCAAGTTTAACACATTAACATTGCATCACACATGACCTCTTACTTATAAATACCTTTAGGAATGATGAAGAAAGGGTTGACTCTCCAAAGATACCAAGCCTATATTTTGCCAACCTACCTTTTACACTTAGCTTTAATACTCTCCTCTCTTCCGTTCTTTGTAATATTCAGCTCTCCACCCCAATTAGGTGAACCGGCCTGTGTAACAACCACCATATCCTCTTCCTTATCTCTTCCCTATTGTACTACTGTATCAACAAGCCTTTATATTGTTTAATGCTTAAACCAAAAACTGTACTCAAACTAAATCGTTTTCCCCAAATTAGTACCTAAACTCTTTTTTTCTCACAAGTGCTACTTAAATTACCCCCAAAATGTTATCATTAAAAAAAGCCTTAACCAATGGTTTTGTGACATGTGGCACTTTTTAACTTAATAAATCCAAAAAAAAAGAAAAAATATTATTTCCTCAAGCTCTTTTTTTTTTTTGAAAAAAAACTTAAAAACATATTAATATATTTTGTTCTTAACATAATAACTCCAATGACAGAAAATTCAAGAACCTATCGAAAAACTTATCCAAACTCAGTTTTCGACAACAAAACCCAAATTCCAACAAACTTCTTTTATGTTTTTAAACCTTGATTCATAACCCATGTATTTTTTTTCTTAAAAATAACTTTATCCATTCTTTTAGATAATCAAAGCTATGTAACAATTAAAAGAAAGTACATTAAAGGCGAAGAATGAATCGTGATGAGGAGGGAGAGAGTATAAAAAATATGTTTGAAGAGCTTTAATTTAATTTAATTATAATTTTTTAATTTAATTTTAATTTAAAAGTGTCACATGTCACAAAATGATTTGCTAGGAGGTTTTTTAACGGTGTTAACTTTTTGTTGTAATTTGGATAACGATGTATAATTTTGGTATCATTTGTGGCAAAAAAAATTAGGTACTAACTTGAAAAAAATAATATAATTTAGCTACCATTTTATGATTTAAGCCATTACTTAACTGATTTTATTAGAATGCTAATACTAATTCTAATTGGCCAAGGAGTTACTCAAGGAAGAGAACTAGTTTAGTAAATTGTTGATTGGTTAACTTAACATGGTATGATAGAAAATGAAGTTGAACAAAGTAGAAAGGGTTTATGGCAGGAAATAAGGATCATGTGGAGAATCAACCTTATTTGCAGGGGCAAAGCCAAAAAAAAAATTTATGGGGCGAAATTAAATTGTAATTTTTTACTATAGTAAAAGTGCAATTTCACAATTTTAATAGTCTATATCTTTATAATTTTTAAAGGACTAAATCAAAATTTTATCATTTTTAGGGGGACCAACGTGCAATTTTACTTTTACTAATTTAAAATTTTAGAAATATTAAAAGGCCTAAATGAAAAATTTTCTATTCCAGGCGGTCAGGCCCTATCAATCCCCTTGAATTCACCCCTGTTTATTTGAAACTTTCTTCATGCACTTTGGGCCATACTCTATCATTTTTAGAGTAGAAATTGTTGTTCAATTTTATCTGTTGCATGAATAATAGGTAACAAAAGCAAAATTCAATTCAATTAAAAAATATACAACATTGATATTTTTCATAAAAAATAATTAAAGCTTGGGTAAACTATCAAAATAGTCACTTTTGTTTATCTCAGGTTACATTTTAGTCACTTATGTTTGAAATGTTATATTTTAGTCACTTACGTTAACGTGTTGTAACATTTTAGTCACTAAGCTGTTAATTTTCATTGTCATTAATGGTATAACGGTAAGCTGACGTGGCACGTTAAATCATCATTTCAAACAAAAATTTTAGGTAAAATTATATAATTGGTCCCCATATTTTTTTCATTTTGAGAAAATTAATTTTTTTCTTTTATGTTCTTTTAACTTTTTTTTTCTTTTTTTCCATTCTTTTCTGCTTCTCCCTTTGTTTTCCTGCCTTCTTTATCTCTGTTTTCCATATGATTAGTTCAAAGAAAATGGGATTTCAAACATGAGGCATATCACTTGAACGATCTAATAATTAATTCAAAGAATTAGGATTTCAAACATGAAGCATCTGCAAATTATGTCAAACAGACAACTAAAGGTTACTTGTTAATGTGTAGCATTTAACCATACGATGGATTTAAGGACCTTGTTGCACGAAAATCATTTGAAGTAACTCTTGAAATCACCATTGGAATATGGAGAAGGGAACATAAAAGAAAAACGAAGTCCAAAGAACATAAAAGGGATGAAGAATGGAGGAAAACAGAGGGAGAAGCGGAAGCGAATGGAAAATAAAGAAAAAAGCTAAAAGAACATAAAAGAAAAAAATAAATTGCTCAAAATAAAAAATATGGGAACCAATTGTATAATTTAACCTAAAATTTTTGTTTGAAATGATGATTTAACGTGCCACATCAGCTTGCCGTTACATCGTTAACAATAATTAACGGCTCAGTGACTAAAATGTTACAACACAATAATGTAAGTGACTAAAACATAACACTTCAAATATAAGTGACTAATATGTAACTTGAGACAAACAAAAGTGACTATTTTGATAGTTTAGCCTTAAAGTTTTAATTAATAATATATTATTATATAATGATGCTTGCATAATAAAAAGTGTCAGAGAGAGCAAAATTCAAAGCACTTTATGGATTTATAAATGTTTTATTTTGAATCGAGTGAGATTTTTTTTAATAACAGAGCATGACAAGATGGAGGTTTTCTTTTTTGGAAGTGTTAGTACAAATCTCTAGTGAAGAAAGTCTTGAACATACAAAGGGAGCTCCAATAGAAAAAGAAGAAATAGGATAAGGCTCTAAGGTGTGTATCAAGCCACTATCTTTAAGGTTATATTCACTCCACCTATCTTCGGTGTACAAATGAGTTCCAAGCAAATTAAACTCGAGGATACAATGAAGCCCATGACTATTTGCACTTTGCATTGACGAGAATAGTCCACTACGCACTGAGCAATGTATAATAGCAAACTCAATTTCTACAAAGAATTTCTGCAGTAATACTTTATAGAATAATCTAATAATATTAGAAAATGAAGGAAGGAAAGAAAGAGTATTAGAATTTGTTGGTGTGATTTCTAAATGAAATTCCAGAAAGAAAGAGTATTAGAATCTGTTGGTGTGATTTCCAAATGAAATTCCATACCTATTTATAGGAATTTTCATGTCTCTTCATAGAGACATATTTCAATATGTGTCTTTCTGAATAATAATATCTTTAAAATAAACACATAACTATTCATTTAATATTATTTAAATAGTTATAATTCTTTTTCAAAAAATCAAATAATATAACCTTTGATTAATTACACCCATTCATTTATAGTTATTGGAACACTATAAATATTTGAAAATGTTCTAGCAATCTCTCCCTATTTTCAAAATATTTTAGATTTTGATATTCTTATAAATCAATTTGCATAGATGAAGGTATCTTAAATTGAACCTTCACTTAGTGAAAATATGTTAAAGTTAATCGAAATTGCATATTAGACTAAGCTTTGAACCAACTATTTCGTTTGATTAACCAAACATGTAACACCCCAAACCCGACCTAGATGTTATGGCCGAATCTGGCAATGTCACATGGAAAGGAATTTGAAATCGCGTTCGTCAAGTTAAAAACCGTTTTAGATTAATTTAAAACGCATGTTCTTTGTTACATCAAAAAAACATGTATTTTTAGCAGAAGCTGTGGAAAATATTAATTTCTAAAAAATCGCATGTATTGTGAAAAACTTTTATTTCTAGCAAAAATCGAGTTTTTACCGTTTAGTAGTAATAAAATCGTAAAGTAATTAAAAATCCAAAATTAAAACCAAACAATCCAAAGTTCCAAAAATTACATAACAGATACCCAAAAATAATAGATGGAAATCATATAAATTTAAAAACTGAAATAAAGCAGTTCAAAACAGTGGTAGTCACCATTGAGTCCTCCACTGCACCGATCTGTCAAGTCTGGGGATTACCTGAACAGATTACACAGAAAAGGGTGAGTTTTCGCAAACTCAGTGTGTAGTCCCCACAGAAAACATTCACACAGTACAATATCAGAAATCAGTAAGATATAGTCTGGGGCTTGAGCCCATCACAGAATCAGTTTGGGCCTTAGCGCATTCAGATACAGTCTCAGATATAGATTAGGGCCTTGGCCCATCTCAGATACAACATGCAATAGCAGGAAATCAAGATCCTACCCACCATCCTCTACACACCATCTTCGTCCATCCCTACACATCATGTAAGGATTACATCAACCCACCCATCCCTACACACCATGCTGTACCGAAATGCGGCACATGATCTGAAGTTTGCATCAGAGTTGCTAAATAACCGACTCAATAGCTTTTCAGACACTTCCACCAAATATCATCAACCCACCCCAATGCAATGCAACATACAAAATATGACATGCTATTATGCGATAATCAGTATATATAATCAGTTAAGAAACATACTTGGTATAAACATACATAGTACCGATGTCATAAACTAGATCACACAGTTAGGGGTCTAAGTAGCGCTTACCAACCCTATAGTAGGTTCACAGTCGACTTGGGCTACACGTGCAATCTTAGGAAAATTTCAGTTAAAAATGGACTCACACACCCATGTGGCTTGCCCGTGTAGACCCACACGCCCGTGTGGCCCACACGACCCACATGTACGTGTGGCTCAAACGACCCACATGCCCGTGTGGACCCACACGAATGACCTGCCTCGTTGATCACATCGCCGTGTCATAGCACATGGCCTACCACACAGGCGAGTGGTGTCGACAGAATACTTTTTCGGCCTTTTGCCGAATCCTATTTTCTACGTTTCGGTTACACACTTGTATCTATTTCGACGCAAAAACAACTCCAAGTAATTCCAAACCTATAGTTGACCAATATTCCACTTAGTTAATCATTTAAACACCGAACTAACCAAAACCTGAAACAGGATATTCACCAATTGAGCTAAACCCTTACCTTCAATTGAATATCAGAGGTTCCACGCCCTTAAAATGCCTATGAACGGTGTTCAGCCCCTCGATAAACCCCTAAACCCCAAACAAAACCCTTTCAACATTTGTCCAAAAAAATTTAAAGTTTAACCAAAACTAGACTTACCAAAAGCGTGTAGTCTATGAAGCACCACAGAATCAAAAGAAAAGAACCGGAAGAAGGAAAAGGGTTAGGGAAAATTTAGTAGAAAATTCGGCAGCAAGAGGCCAAGAATTGGCAGAGAAAAAGTAAAGGGAAAGGAGGAGAAGAAGATGGCGTCAGAGAGATTTTGTGAAAAGAAAGCTGAAATTTTGCAAAAAGGAAAACAAAATGAACCGGTTCTGATAACTCTCTTAACCCACTCTCCTTAATTTTCTCCATGAAATTGCCCACTATCAGAATTTCACCACCCCTCAAACTCCTCCACAAGCCATAATTTTCTCCATGAAACTGCCCACTATCAGAATTTCACCACCCCTCAAACTCCTCCACAAGCCAGCAGCAAAATAATTCCCTTGCCTGAGTAGAAACTCGAACACCAGACCTCCAGCAGACTACCACTCCATTTAACCACCAGACCAGCAGGCCCATTTTGCTAAAAACTTACCAACAAATAATTAATAGCCTATTGAACAAGAGTAAGGCTTACTTTGAAAATTTTCAAAATTTTACCAAATACAAGGGTTGAACTTAGGACCTCACACACACACCCAGAAGACATAGCCACTGAAGTAGATAGATAGTTGTGTTTCACAATCACAAAACCAAAAATTAAAATTTTGGGGTGTTACAATTCTACCCTAAAAGAAAATTTCGTCCTCGAAATTTACCTGATCAGAATAGATAAGGATACTACTGCCGCACCGCATCCTCCGGCTCCCACGTGGCCTCCTTAGTACTATGATTACGCCAAAGAACCTTTACCAGAGGGATCAATTTTCTTCGCAGAACCTTAACGTCATGATCCAAAATTTTTACCAGCTCCTCCTCGATGGTCAAGCCTGGCCTAACCTCACTATCCTTAATTGGCACAATATGCGTAGAATCAGAACGGTAGCTCCTCAACATCGAGACATAGAATACATTATGAATGCGATCCAACTCCAGAAGTAGCTCCAACTGATAAGCGACAGGTCCCACACGCCTTAGAATTCGATAAGGTCCAATAAACCTAGGGCTTAACTTGCCCTTACGGCCAAACCTTAGAACTTTCTTCCATGGCGAGACCATGAGAAATACGAAGTTCCTCACAGAATACTCAATCTCACGCCACTTCAGATCCGCATAAGATTTTTGCCTATCAGAAGCCACTTTTAGATGATCCCAAATCAGTCTAACCTCATCTTCAGTCTTAGAAACCAACTTAAGACCCAGAACACATCCTTTACCTAACTCAGTCCAGTATAAAGGAGTGCGACACTTACGACCATACAGAGCCTCGTAAGGTGCCATCTGAATGCTAGACTAGAAACTATTATTATAAGCAAACTCCGCTAACAGCAGATAATCCTCCCAACTACCTCAGAAATCAATAACATAGATCCTTAGCATATCCTCTAGTGTTTGAATCACCCTCTCAGATTGACCATCTGTTTAAGGATGGAAAGTAGTACTAAAGTCCAACCTTGTACCCAGTGCGTCATGTAGTTTCTTCCAGAACCAAGATGTGAAGTGAGGATTACTATCAGAAATTATCGAGACAGGTACCTCATGTAATCTCACTATTTTTGATATGTAGAGCTTAGCCAATTTTTGAAGAGAAAAGTCTATCCTAACCAGGATGAAGTGAGCTGATTTGGTCAATCGATCTATGATGACCCAAACAGAATCCCTCTTAGTGGGCGTTAGAGGCAACCCACTAATGAATTCCATCATTACTTGCTCTCATTTCCATAATGAAATCTTAATCGGCTACAAAAACCCTGAAGGTAAATGATGCTCAGCCTTAACCTGCTGACAAGTCAAACAACGAGCAACGAAGTCAGTAACTTCACGCTTCAACCGTGGCCACCAGTACAAAGATCTGGGTACATTTTAGTCCCGCTGGGATGCATAGCATAAGGGCTACTATGCACTTCCCTCAGGATCGATTGTCTTAAATTCACATCATTTGGTACATATATCTGACCCCTGAAACAAAGTACCTCATCACTATTAAGCCCAAAATCAGCAGTACTACCACTCTCAACTTGACGAAAACGTAACTCAAAGGACTTATCCCCTGACTATTTACCTCGAATCTGTTCAATCCATGTCGGTTTAATTTGAAGTTCTACCAATAGACTTCCATTTATGAATAGGCTAAGTCCAGTGAACATCGTTCTCAGATTAGTCATAGCACTACGGCTCAACGCATCAGCCACCATATTGGGCTTGCCGGAATAGTACTCAATGGTACAATCATAATACTTAAGCAGCTCAACCTATCTATACTGCCTAAGATTCAGCTCTTTCTGAGTGAGAAGATACTTGAGGCTTTTGTGGTTAGTGTAGATAACACACTTCTCACCGTACAGATAATGCCTCCAGAATTTTAGAGCAAAAACTACTGCAGCTGATACTTGCGATATTAAGTAATAAAATTTATAAAACTGATCACACCAAAAACTAACTAATATCACAATTTAAAGGCAAGCACACCTATGGAACAGTAGTATAGTTTAGCGGGAAGACCGAGTTATCGTACCCAAGAGAACCAAAAGTACTAGTACTTATTTCCTTTCTATTATCTAGCCTAAAAATAAAAGAGGGTTTTTTGAAAATAACTCTAAAACTAAACTAAAAATGCACAAAAAGTAAATTGGGAAAACTTTCAGAAAAGCTAATTGATATGGGCAATACTCAAGGGAGAATCCACCTAGTCTTCACTTATTATTAACTTCTTGAACTAGACGATTTCTTCGCTTGACTTGATCCGTAGAGATCCCTAACCTATGTTAATACCTCCATCGAGGGTAAGAACAACTAATCCTAGGTAGTTAACTAATGTTTCTTTATTAATTAACACCCCTAGGTTGTATTAATTCGATCTATGGATCCCTTATTAGGTTTGACCCTAATCCTGCAGATTTATGTCGCCCTATGTCTAGGGTTGCATGCAACTCCGCTTAATTATGGTAGATCTACTCTTAAAATAGGGACTTTTGCTCCTCTGCCTTAGCACATCAGTTTCTTGAAGTAATACCTAGGACTATTAAATCAAGAATGAAGAACACATAATTAAGAATAATTCAAGTATTTATCATATAATTCAAGAATAAATAATAACAAGATCTATCTTAGGTTTCATCCCCCTCAAGTATTTGAGAGGTTTAGTTCATAATTAATAAAGAAAACATCTCAGAAGAAATAAGATAACAAAACATAAAGAACCCAAAACCCCTAAAGGAATTTAGGGAGATCTTCTTTCTTAATGTAGAATTCTGGCTTCTAGGATGAAGCAATCGGCTTCTCTTGGAGTAATTCCTTGCTTTCCCTCCTTGTGTTGGCAGAAATATGGAGCTCCTTTTTGGGAGAAAAGAGTACCCCCTTTAGAGTTGCCTCCTAGGGTCTTTATATAAAGCTTTGGGATGCCTTTCTTAGCCTCTAAGTATCCAAATCCGAGTGAAATTACACTTCCTCATGACAGGGACACGCCCGTGTGCCATGCCCGTATAGATCGACAAGAGGCCGTGTGTGGGCCTGTTGAGGGTAGCACGACCGTGTGGTCTGGCCGTGCTTGTCGGGGCTAGGCCGTGTTGGACCTTATATGGCACGGCCGTGTGCCACGGCCGTGTGGTGACTCTTTGGGACGTGTCGTTTTCACATTTTGGCCCATTTTCCTTGTTTTCGGTCCGTTTTTCGTTCTTTTCTCTTCCCTATGCTCTCCTGAGTATATAACATGAAATAGAAGGGTTAAGAGCACCAATTCTCACAAAATTAATAATAATTCATCCAGAAATTAGGCTAAACATGAGGTAAAAATATGTATAATTTATCGTTTATCAAATACCCCTACACTTAAGCCTTTGCTTGTCCTCAAGCAAAATCTCAATCCCTAATTAAGAATCATTCCTCTCAACTTACAATCATTATCAATAATGTTTCAAAAAAATCCACAGTTAATCATACAAGGATAATTTAATCAGAAGAACATTAAAGATTCAATTACTCTAAATTGAGAATTTTATCATTGAAACATAAGTTTTCTCCCTTCACAGGAGTTGACATCCTCACTAAAGATTCACTCTACCCACTCAAGGTGTTTAGGGTTCAAGAATTTAGTACTCTCTAGTCAACCTGAAAAGTTATTACCATAGGCTTGCTAGAAAATCAAATATCTACCACTGTAGATTGATATGATATATTGATCAAAAGGTCTTTCAATGGTTGTAATGGGGCCTAGTTAAGGGCATTGTCACAAGCTGCAAAAGAAGGTTAAAATCGAGATTGAATTGAAAAATTATCTAGCTAGAAAAATCTCTATCACTGGAACATATTTCTCGAGCTAATTCTTATGATAACATCATTTCCGCCTTGGTAGCCTTAAAATAGAAATATGTAAAAACTATTTGAACTATTACAGATTACAATTGAATTAATACATACGTTTTTTTTTTAAGAGCAATTCAACTACAATACAATAAATTGAATAAAACTTTACAATCTGGACAAGAGAATAAAGCTAGATGAAAATTTCAACTCAAATCTCGACAAAAATAGGGGTCAAAATAATTGAATAGAATTCAACAAAAAATGGGTGAAAGGTTAATATTAGAGGTAAGTCAAAGAAAAGGTTGTTAGGCTCAATGGGGTTCACTAGGGATTAATTTATGGAGGTAGGCTTTTGTGGAGTAAGTGGGTTAAATCCTAGGTGCCTTTATCATTTTGGTATATCAAATCAATGATGTGGTCTTGACATGTATGATCAAAGTAAGTTCTAGAATAACAAATCAGTATTGACTCACTCAAAGCAATAATAAAAGTGAGCACGAAAGAATGTATGCTCAACAGGCTCAAAAATCTCACCAGAATTATGGCTTTTGATATCAATCCTGTGAATTTCAAATCTCAAGATAACAGTTAGAATTAAGGAAAATAACTTATGAAAAAAATGGGGTTCTCAAAAATTTCAACTTATCATGCTTGATTCTCTAATGTTTTAAAGGTTGAATAATCAAAGTACAAGCTCCTATGTCTTAATTCTCACATATCAAAAAAAATCATAAATCAATCAGAATTAATTCTTAATAGGAGATTGAAGATAATTCAATTGAGAACAATGCATCAGATTTCAGGGTTTTCATAAATAATGTAATACTTGAAAGTAAATTCCCCCCTCCCACACTTAAGGTGTACATTGTCCTCAATGTACAAAGATAACATTAATAGCAATCAAAGCACAAGATCATAAGATAAGGAAAGTAATGAAAACTTCCTGCTTTGGATGGATTAGTGAGGTAGTGGTGCCTACAGAGTGTCTGGGACAAAGGGAGATGCGGAGGTAGATACTCTAGTGATGGTAGTATTTGTTTGTCCACAGCTTTCATGTTGTAAGTGTAGGCTTTGGAGATGTCATCTTGGTGAAGATGTGGCAAGGTTCCCTTTAGAATTTAGATTTAAGCTGTACAGCTCCTTTGAAACTGTGAAAGTATTTATCATTTTTAGGGAATTTCAGGATTTAAAAAAATTACTCATTAGGAGGTAGCCGATAGGAAATTATTGAAAACAAAATAGACTATATCTAAAAATACTAGTATTCAAATAATGAAAAAGGTAAAATGAAAGAAAATAAAAGTAAAAGAAAAAAGGAAAATAAAGTTAAAAGAAAAGGTGAAAATAGGGATCAGTGTTAAAATAAAAGTTAAGATAAAAATAAAGTTAAGAGGAATAGAAGTCTCTAATCCTCAGATGGATCACGCGGTGGCGGTGGGGAAGTGATGTGAAGCTGTTGGCATATCTGTTGTAATGTTGCATCGATATGATCGAAGCGCTAGAAGCATTGCTGCTCGAATCGGGATAGGCGCTCAGATATGTCAGCATATGAAGCTGCCACATGAACTGGGCGGCGAGTGGGTGGCGGCTCAGCTGGTGCATCCTCCTCCTGTGGTGGTGGTGGGACATCATCAGGAATGTCCTCAGGATCTTCGCTCTCCTGGATGAGGCGATACTGAAAGGGGTTGCCTCCTGGTTTCTGCTCAATCATCCTCATGTGAAGCATGCTCTGGATGCCCTATGGAGACATCTGGCCCACTAAAGTATATGAGGATGTTTGGACTGTGGTGTTGAATAGGCCTAAATAGCGGCCTAATCTCGTGATGTATGGGCCCATAGAAATTATGCCTTTTCGGTGCCTCTTTGTCTGATGCTGGATTGCATGGGAGATGAAGTAGGCTAAGTAGATAACATACGCGTTTGCCATGCACCACAGGAAGTAGGCATCATGGGTGTTTACGACACCCGTGCTCTCGCGTCGACCTGTCAATGTATGCGTGAGTAGGGAGTGAAGGTACCTCAGAGTTGGGACAAGGGCGATCGCTTTGGAGCGACTGGGGTCGTATGTATGTTGCTAAGGGGCTAAGGCCCGCCAGCAGTGAACTGGAGAGACGTGGATGCTACGGTCGAGCTCGGAGAGGGTTTCTTCCTCCATGAATTCCTCGGTGTAGAGACTGAGTGCTGTACCGAACTCTAATACACTAAGCTATCAGATGAGGCCTCCTAGACGGAATTGAATCGTCCCTGGATCATCATGTCGGGTCATCACTGTCTGAAGGTGGAAAGTGGAGCAGAACTCGAGGGTAAGTTTGAGGTAGGTGGGCTCCACAATCCAAAAAACCTTATCCCAAGGATTTGTCGTTAGTAAGGCTTGGACCTCTCTACTAAGTGAACTTGCTCGAGTGTGGCCCAATCGATGCACCTTCCCGTTTCGAGGGGTCGTGCCCGTAATAATTGGAATAATTCCTCTTGAGAGGCTTGTGGAAAATGAAGGAAAGGATGGTGGTTTTCAACAATGGGTCGCGAGGACAAACCACCGGGTCTCTTACGTTTCTTTGAAGCGGGGACGGTAGCTTTTTTACCGCGCAATGACGACATAGTACCTAAAAAATAATAAACATTAGGCCTAAGATTTGAAATCAAATTGCATCAAGAACTATGCAAAATAAAAAAAAAAATAGTTATGCTTTTAATGATAATGTAACTAAAATAACCTAGAATGAAATGTGGACTGACCTAAATTGTATAATCTATCCATGATTTCAAAAATAAGCAACATGAGAATGTATTTATACTAAATGTATAAGAAAAATGGCAATCAAGTGTGATGTTAAGTGGCATGCAATCATGAAATGTTCTATACTATTCTAGATTATTCATCTTAGTGTAATTAATTCCATGCTTGAATTAATTCTAAATCTAAGTATAATCATGATAGAAATAGATAAAATAGATTAGTAAAAATTAAAGAGAAAAATGAGAAAAATAGAACCAAATGGGAGATGTGCACGGTCGTGGGAAAGGTTCCGAATGGTCGTGGGGCGCTTTGCACGGGCATGGGATAGTCCTATACGAGCGTGGTGGTGTTTTGAGGATCGACGGTGGCGTTTATGGTGGTTGGGGGAGAAAAATTTTAGGGTTTGAGTGAGGGAGAGAATGAATAATGGCCCCTATTTATAGTTTTTAGGTCACACGGGCATGGCACATACCCGTGTGACTCAAGTTTTGGCCGTGTGATTTGAAATTCAGTGGTTTTGGCGCGCCTGGTTCAAAGTACACACCAGTGTGGCCATCTCGCACGGCCGTTTGCGTTCTCGTTCGCTTTGCAGACGGTCGTGTGATAGGTCACACAGCCGTTTGCGATGAGGTTTTTGTTATTCACACGGTCGTGTAGGTAGTTACACAGCCGTGTGTAAATCGATAGTGTTGGCCACGGTCTGGGGACACGGATGTGTGGCTTTGTGTAAGCTCGTGTCTAAGTTGAAAGGTTGCCACGGCCATGTCGCACGGCCGTGTCGATTTGTCGGTAGCCCGTGTTTTTGGGAAAATTGTGCTCTGTTTACACACGGCCTGGGTGCACGACTGTGTCTTTACTTTAAGTGTTCACACGGCCTTGGACACGCCCGTGGGCATGGCCGTGTGGTCCTAAAATTCTGCATTTAAAAAGGGTTAGTTGATGCATAAAAAATACTAAAATTAAAATTAAAAAGAAAAGTTACTAAGTTAGTGCTCGGGTTACCTCCCGAGAAGTGCTTATTTAGAGTCTAAGCTCGACTCTACCTGGATGTATCACGAAGGGATTTCGTGGAGCTAAAGCCCCTCCCTGTTATCTTTAAAATTCTCACCTCTATAGTGTTTAAGCCTATGGCCGTTTACCTTAAATGTATTGTGGTTAGGGTGAGTTACCTCAATTGTGCCGTATGGAAAGACAGTTTGAACAGTGAATGGACCTGACCACCTTGACTTGAGTTTTCCAGGAAATAGTTTCAGCCTTGAGTTGTAGAGTAAGATAAGATCACCTGTTTTGAACTACTTAGCTTGTTTCAGTCGTTTGTCATGACGTCGCTTCATGGCTTCCTTATATAGTCGTGAGCTCTCGTAGGCATTGCAACGCCATTCATCTAGCTCATTTAATTGCATTAATCTTTTCTTACCTGCAAGCTTAAAATCAAGGTTTAAAAATTTAATAGCCCAAAATGCTTTATGTTCAAGTTCAAATGGAAAATGACAACTTTTTCCGTAGACAAGTTTATAGGGGGATGTACCTATGGGTGTTTTAAAAGCAGTTCTACAGGCCCATAAAGCATCGTCTATCTTTCTTGACCAATCTTTTCTATTTGTTTCTATTTTTTTCTCTAAGATGCGTTTTACTTCCCTATTTGTCACTTCGACTTGGCCACTGGTTTGTGGGTAGCTGTTCTGTGGTGTACTCCATACCTTTTTACAACTTTTTCAAATTGGGCATTGCAAAAATGGGTGCCCCTATCACTAATAATTATCCTAGGTGTTCCAAATCGAGAGAAAAGTTTCTTCAAAAATCATACTACCATTCTAGCATCATTAGTAGGTAAGGCTGTGGCTTCCACCCATTTTGACATATAATCTACTGCTACTAAGATATGCTTATTCCCAAATGAAGTAGGGAATGGACCCATGAAATCATTACCCCATACATCAAATATTTCACATGAAAGTATATAGCTCTGAGGCATTTCATTATGTTGAGAAATATTACCTATTCTCTGGCATTTATCACAAGAGGTCACATACCTGCTGGCATCCTTGAAAAGTGTAGGCCAGTAAAAGCCTGATTCTGGTACCTTATGAGCAGTTCTAGCTCCACTGTGATGTCCTCCTGTGGGTCCTGAATGACAGTGATTTAAAATCTGGTATGCTTCTATTTCAGCACCGCATCTACGAATAACCTGATCTGCACAAATTCAAAAAAGAAAAGGATCCTCCTCAAAGTAGTTTTTCACATCAGCGAAGAATCACTTCTTTTGCTGATGGGTCAACCCTTTTGGGGTTATGTTAGCTGCTAAATAATTTGCAAAATCAGCAAACCAAGAAACTGCTGTATCTGCTAAGGCTAGGAGTTGTTATTTAGGAAACAAGTCGTTTATTTTATCGAGGTACTTGGGTTGTGTGTTTTCTAATCTTGAAAGGTGATCTGCTGCCAAGTTTTCAGCTCCTTTCTTATCCTTTATTTCTAAATCGAATTCCTGTAACAATAGAATCCATCTTGTTAATCGAGGTTTTACATCAGTTTTAGTTAAAAGGTAGCGAAGAGCAGAATGGTCAGTATAAACAATAACTTTTGACAAAATCAAATAATATCTGAATTTGTCAAATGTAAAAATAACGGCTAGCAATTCTTTTTCCGTGGTAGTATAATTTGCTTGAGCGGTTGTCAAAGTTCTGCTAGCATAATAAATCGGTTGAAAGTGGTTGTCTCTTCGCTGTCCCAAAACTGCATCTATTGCAAAATCACTTGCATCGCACATTAGTTCAAAAGGTAGATTCCAATCAGGTGAAATCATAATCAGGGCATTGACTAACTTTTCCTTAAGAGTGTTAAAAGATTCTAAACATTCTTGGTCAAAGTTGAAAAGCACATCTTTTTCTAGTAATTTTGTTAAAGGCTTAGCTATTTTAGAAAAGTCTTTAATAAATCTACGATAAAAACCGGCATGTCCTAAAAAGCTTCTTATAGCCTTAACTGAATTAGGGAGAGGTAATTTTTCAATGATTTCAATTTTTTCTTTATCTACCTCTATCCCTTTACTAGAAATTTTATGTCCAAATACAATACCTTCTTGAACCATAAAGTGGCATTTTTCCCAGTTTAGCACTAAATTTGTCTCTTCACATCTTATCAAAACACGTTTTAAATTATTAAGACAGAGTTGAAAAGAATTATCGAAAACTAAAAAATCATCCATAAATACCTCCATGATATCTTTCACGAATTCGTTGAAGATAGCTAGCATGCATCGCTGAAAAGTAGCAGGAGCATTACATAAACCAAAAGACATTCTACGATAAGCAAATGTATCGTATGGACATGTGAATATCATTTTCTCCTGATCTTCTGGAGCTATCGGGATTTGGAAGTAACTAGAGAGGCCATCTAAGAAACAATAATACATGTGACCTGATAATCTTTCAAACATCTTATCAATAAAAGGTAAGGGAAAATGATCTTTTCGAGTTGTGTCATTCAACTTTCTATAATCAATGCAAACTCTTCATCCAGTGACTGTTCTTGTGGGTATTAACTCTTTTTTGTCATTAGACACCACGGTCAAGCCTCCCTTTTTAGGAACAACCTGCACAGGACTTACCCAAAAACTGTCAGAAATAGAATAAATAATGCCTGCATCTAGAAGTTTAATTACCTCGGCTTTTACGACTTCCTTCACGTTGGGATTCAATCGTCTCTGAGCTTGCACCGGTGGTTTATATTCATCTTCCATTAAAATTTTGTGGGTGCAAAAAGAAGGATTAATTCCCTTAATATCTAAAATTTTCCTAGCTATAGCCTACTTGTGCTTCCTTAACACATGGAGTAAGTCTTCTTTTTCTACAATGCTCAAATCTGATGCGATAATAACTGGTAAAGTTGAATCTTCCCCTAAAAAGGCATATTCTAAATGATCTGGCAGTTGCTTTAACTTTAATTTAGAGGGTTCATCAATGGAAGGTTTCTATCTCAACTCATCATTCATCTTTATATTTTCATAACTTATGTGTCTCGTGATAATTTCATTAGAATCTAACTCCTTTCTTACTTTCTCAACTTCAGTGGTGGCTTCATCTTCCCCCCACCTTGAACAAGACACAGTTCCAACGTGTCTACGAGAGAAAGTTCCTGAAAATTAATTGAACAAAGTAATCAATAATATCAACAAAATAACAGGAATCATCTTGTTCTTTAGAAAATCTCATGGTATCATAGATTTTAAAAATGACTTCTTCCTTACCAACTCTAAGTACTAATTTACCATCCCCTACATCGATAACAGTTCTAGCAGTGGCTAAGAAAGGACGTCCCAAAATTAAAGGCACCTCAATATCCTCATCCATGTCAAGCACAACAAAATCAACAGGAAATATAAATTTATCTACCTTTACTAGCATATCTTCGATGATTCCCCTAGGATATTTAACAGTTCTATCAGCTAGTTAAATACTCATCCTAGTGGGCTGTGGTTCCCCTAGACCTAGTTGCTTGAACATTTTGTAAGGCATTAGATTAATACTAGCACCTAAATCAGCTAAGGCTTTATCAATAATTAAACTACCAATTAAACAAAGAATAGTAAAACTCCTTGGATCTTTCAGTTTTGCCGGCAGTTTATTTTGGAGAATAGCTGAGCATTCCTCGTTGAGTTCCACTGTGGCTAATTCTTCAAACTTCCTTTTATTCGTCAGAAGTTCTTTAAGGAACTTTGTGTACTTCAGCATCTGCGAAATTGCTTCAACAAAAGGTAAGTTAATGTGTAATTGTTTAAAAAGTTCAAGAAATTTACCGAATTGAGCGTTTGTACGGTCTTTCTTCAACTTTACCGGATATGGAATAGGCGGTTTGTATTCCTTGAGTGTTGGTGGAGTGTTTTCCTTGGGCATTCCTCTACCTTGTCTCCTGGAGATTCTTTAACAGACTTCTTTTCTGGTTCAGCTAGTACTTTCCCATCGCTTAAAGTAATTGCTTTGACATGTTCTCTGGGATTTGGCTCAGTGTTACTGGGTAGTCCACCTTGTGGTCTCTCTGAGATTAATTTCGCAAGTTGACCGATTTGATTCTCAAGCCCTTGAATTGATGCTTGTTGGTTTTTTAGTGCCGTTTCAGTGTTTTGAAAACGGGTTTCTGATGCAGCCATAAATTTGGTGAACATCTCTTCAAGATTCAGCTTTTTCTCTTGTTGTGGTGGTGGCAACTGAAATCCCGGAGGAGGGTATTGTCTTTGATTTCCTTGTCCCCCCATGAAAAATAAGGGTGATTTCTCCAACCTGCATTGTAAGTATTACTATAAGGGTTATTTTGAGGTCTAGAATTGTTACCCATATAGTTGGCTTGCTCAGTTTCTATGCTGTGTCCATAAGATGAATAGTCTGGATTGAACATATTTCCTGGGGTTGCGTCGCACTGCATCACTGGCTGTACCTGCGTAGAACCAACAAAATTATCAAACTTTTTATTTAAAAGTTCTACTTGGTTAGTAAGCATAGTGACATCATCAATATTATAAACTCTTGCAGCTTTTGTCGGTTTTGTCCTCATGACTTGCCACTGATAGTTATTCAGTGACATCTCTTCAATAAATTCATAAGCTGCTTCGGGTGTTCTATTGTTGATTGTTCCTCCTGCGGCTGCATCGATCATTTGCCTTGTTGAAGGATTCAAACTGTTGTGAAAGGTTTGAACTTGTAGCCACAAAGGTAATCCATGATGAGGGCACCTTCTCAAAAGATCTTTGTATCTCTCCCAGGCATCGTAAAGTGTTTCTAAATCCATATAGTGCGAGGAGCTTCATCTTGATTCACTGGTTGCGCGGCTATTGCGGGAGGTGGTAGAATGTTTTGGTTTGCTTCCATCTCTTCTATAGGTTCTGGCCCTTGTTCTTGTCCTTGTTCTGGATAATGTAGGCTTATTCTTATCTCTCTACGAGTTCTGCGAACTATCGCTTCTAAGTCTTCGTCAAAAAGTAATGGCCTTGTCAGGTTGTTTCTAGTCATAAACTAGAAATACCTAGCAGGAAAAAAGCAAAGAAAATTAAAATAAAATAAAATAAAAATAAAAATAGAAATAAATAAAAATTGAAAATAAATAAATATAGTAATGGCTAAAGTAATAGAAATCGAGTTCTCGTAATATTTTAGTCCCCGGCAACAGTGCCAAAAACTTGATACTCGTGATATTAAGTAATAAAATTTATAAAACTGATCACACCAAAAACTAACTAATATCACGATTTAAAGGCAAGCGCACCTATCGAATAGTAGTATAATTTAGCGGCAAGACCGAGTTATCGTACCCAATGGAACCAAAAGTACTAGTACTTCCTTTCTATTATCTAGCCTAAAAATAAAATAGGGTTGTTTGAAACTAACTCTAAAAGTAAACTAAGAATGCACAAAAAGTAAATTGGGAAAACTTTCGGAAAAGCTAATTGATATAGGCAATACTCAAGGGAGAATCCACCTAGACTTCACTTATTATTAACTTCTTGAACTAGACGATTTCTTCGCTTGACTGGATCCGTAGAGATCCCTAACCTATGTTAATACCTCCGTCGAGGATAAGAACAACTAATCCTAGGTAGTTAACTAAAGTTTCTTTATTAATTAACACCCCTAGGTTGCATTAATTCGGTCTATAGATCCCCCTATTAGGTTTGACCCTAATTCGACAGATTTATGTCGCCCTATGTCTAGGGTTGCATGCAACTCCACTTAATTATGGTAGATCTACTCTTAAAACAGCGACTTTTGCTTCTCTGCCTAAGCACATCAGTTTCTTGAAGTAATACCTAGGACTATTAAATCAAGAATGAAGAACAAATAATTAAGAACAATTTAAGTATTTATCATGTAATTCAAGAATAAATAATAACAAGATCTATCTTAGGTTTCATCCCCCTCAAGTATTTAAGAGGTTTAGTTCAGAATTAATAAAGAAAACATCTCAGAAGAAATAAGATAACAAAACATAAAGAACCCAAAAACCCCTGAAGGAATTTAGGGAGATCTTCTGTCTTGATGTAGAATTCTGGCTTCTAGGATGAATCAATCGGCTTCCCTTGGAGTAATTCCTTGCTTTCACTCCTTGTGTTGGCAGAAATATGGAGCTCCTTTTTGGGAGAAAAGAGTACCCCCTTTAGAGTTGCCTCCTAAGGTCTTTATATAGAGCTTTAGGATGTCTTTCTTAGCCTCTAAGTATCCAAATCCAAGTGAAATTGCACTTCCTCATGACAGGGACACGCCCATGTGCCACGCCCATGTGGATCGACAAGAGGCCGTGTGTGGGCCTGTTGAGGGTGGCACGACCGTGTGGTCTGGCTGTGCTTGTCGGGGCTAGGCCATGTTGGACTTTATGTGGCACGGCTATATGCCACGGCCGTGTGGTGACTCTTTGGACCGTGTCGTTTTCACATTTTGGCCCATTTTCCTCATTTTCAGTCCGTTTTTCGTTCTTTTCTCTTCCCTATGCTCTCCTGAGTATACAATATGAAATAGAAGGGTTAAGAGCATCAATTCTCACAAAATTAATAATAATTCATCCAGAAATTAGGCTAAACATGAGGTAAAAATATGTATAATTTATCGTTTATCAGTAGCCAATTCCAAATCATGCGTCGGCTAGTTCGCTTCATGAGTTTTGAGCTGACGAGATGCATACGCTACCACCTTTCCATCCTATATTAACACACAACCAAACCCAACATGTGATGCGTCACTGTAAACTACGAAGCCTTTACCAGGCTCAGGCTATATCAGAACAGGAGCCTGAGTCAGAACATTCTTGAGCTTTTTAAAGCTTTCTTGCTGTGCATCAGTCCAGACAAAAGGAACTCCCTTTTGCAAAAGCTTAGTCAACGGAGCTGCGATCAAGGAGAGCCCTTTTACAAAGCGTCGATAATAACCTGCCAACCCCAGAAAGTTGTGGATTTCAGATACATTCCTCGGCTTTTCCACTCCAACACAGCCTCAAATTTATAAGGATCGACTCGGAGCCAGAACTCACACTTGCTAAACTTCGCATAGAGCTGTCTCTCACAAAGAGTCTAAAGTACCACTCTAAGACGCTCATCGTGCTCCTCTTTGGTCTTAGAATAATCCATGATATCATCGATGAACACCACCGCAAAATAATCTAGATAGGGCTGGAACACTCGGTTCATTAGGTCCATGAATGCTGCTGGTGCATTAGTCAACCCAAAAGGTATAACTAGGAACTCGTAATGTCCATCTCGAGTCCTGAATGTCATTTGATCTCGTGATTGTGATGAAGTAATAAATTGATCGTACCTAAAAACTAACTATTATCACGATTAAAGGCAAGCGCACCTATCGAATAGTAGTATAGCTAGTGGCAAGACCGGAATATCGAATCCAAGGAACTAAAAGTACTAGTAATGACTTTCTTCCTATTATCTAACCTAAAAATAAAGGGGGGTTTGGTTGTAAACTATTCTAAATTAAACTAAAGACACGAAAAAGAGTAAATTAGGAAAATTACTTTGAGAAAACTGAATGATAAAGACAATACCTAAGGAAGAATCCACCTAGACTTCACTTGTTATCTAACTCTAAACTAGACGATTTCTTCATTCGACTTAAGCCGTAGAAATCCCTAAATTATGTTAATATCTTGTCAAGAATAAGAACAACTAATCCTAGGTTGATTAATTGAAATCTCTTTCTAATTAAAACCCATAGTCTTGCATTAACTCGATCTATGGACCCCCATATTAGATTTGACTCTAATTCGACAGATTTTCGTCATCCTATGTCTAGGATTGTGATCAACTCCACTTAATTGTGTTGGATCTACTCTTAAACAGGGACTTGTGCTCCTCTGCCTAAGCACATTCGACTTAAATTAATATCCCGAAAATATCAATTCAAGAATTAAAAACACAATTAAGAATAAATCAAATATTCGTCATATAGTTCAAATAATGATAACAAAATTCGCCTTAGGTTTCATCCCACTTAAATATTCGGGGTTGTAGTTCATGTTTATAAAAAGAAACATCTCAGAGTAAAGAAAATAACAAAACATAAGAAAACCCAAAACTCTTAAAAGGATTGAAGGGAGATCCTCTGTCTTGATGTAGACCCTGGCTTCTGAGATGGATCAATCAGCTTTCACTCGAGTAATTCCCTGCCTTTAGCTCTCCATCTTGGCGGGAAGAGTGTACACCCTTGTAGTTGCCTTTTCCACGTGAAATTGAACTTCATCATAACAAGGACACGCCCATGTGGCACGCCCGTGTGAATCGAGTCTAGGCTATGCTCGAGCCCGTTAATTTGGCACGACCGTCTGGCACGCCCGTGTGAATCGAGTCTAAGCTGTGCTCAAGCCTGTTAATTTGGCACGACTGTTTGGCACGCCCATGTGGTGAACTCTAGGCCGTGATGTATTCACACCTTGGCCCATTTTTCTATTTTTGGCCCGTTTCTTGTTCTTTTCACTCCCCTAAGCTCACCAAAGTATAAAGCATGAAATTAAAGGTTTAGGAGCATCAAATTCCACAAATCAAGGAATAATTCATCCAAACATAGACTAAGCATGAGGTAAAAATATGTATAATTTACGGTTTATCAAATACCCCCACATTTAAGCCTTTGCTTGTCCTCAAGCAAAATCTCAACTTACAATTAAAAATCATTCCTCTCAACTTATAATCCTTATCAATAATGTTTCAAACTAATCCACAAGTAATCATACATTGAAAATTCAACCGAAAGAAAATTAAAGTCTCAAACAATCTAAGTTGAGAATTTTATCACAAAAGATAGGTTTCCTCCCTTCTTCTAGGTAATTACCTTGAACTCAAAATCAACAAGAGTCGACATCCTCGCTAAAGATTCACTCTATCCACTCGAAGTGTTTAGGGTTTAGAAATTAAGCACTTATTAGTTAACATGAAAAGTTATTACCATAAGCTTGCAGGAAAATCAAATCTCCACCACTATGTATTGACATGATACATTGATCAAAAGGTCTTTTAAGGGTTGTAGCGTGGCCTTGGTTAGGGGTGTGGTCACAAGCTGAAAAAGATGGTTAGAATCGAGATTGATTTGAAAAATCATCTAACTAGAAAAATCTCTATCACTAAAACATATTCCTATAGTAAAGCCTTTTTCTTTTGGAAGACATCGTTTAAGAACAGAAGCTCAAAAATTACATGGAAATATGCAAAGCATTGAATTACAATTGAAATATACATATGCTTTTTTTTAAGAACAAATCAAATATTTATAAACTTTACAAGCTGAAAAGGAGAACAAAGCTAGATAATTATTCAACTCAAATCTTGACAAAAATAAGGACCAAAATAATTGAAGGGAATTCAACAAAAAATTGGTTATAGGTTAATATTGAAGGTAAGTCAATGAATGGTATGTTAAGCTTAATGGGGTTCACTAGAGGTTAATTTTGAAGATAGGCTTTTATGGAGTAAGTGGGTTAAAACCTAGGTGCCTTTATCATTTCGGTATATCAAATCAATGATGTGGTCTCGGCATGTATAATCGAAGCAAGTTCTAGAATAACATATCAACATTGACTCACTCAAAGCAACAATAAAAGTGAGCATGAAAGGATGTATGCTCAAAAGACTCAAAAATCTCACCAGAATTATGGCTTTTGATGTCAATCCTACGAATTTCAATTTTCACGATAACACTTAAAATTGGGGAAAACAACCTAGAAAATTTTAAATTCTTAAAAATTTCAACTTATCATGCTTGATTCTCTAATGTCTTAAAGTTTGAATAATCAAAGCATAAGTACCTATGTCTTAATTCTCAACACATCAATAAACATCATAAATCAATCAGAATTCATTCTATTAGAGGATTGAGAATAATGCAGAGAGTGAAAGTGAGAATTCGGGATTTGAGAACAATGTAAAAAGTTAGTGGCAATAAAATTCCAAAGGTTCGAGGAAAATGTAAAGAATGAAAGTGAATCCCCCCCACTTATGATGTACATTGCCCTCAACGTACAAAGATAAAGTTAGTGACAATAGAAGCATAAAATCATAAGATAGAGAGAGAAGTGAAACTCCCTGAATATTGGATGAATTTCTTGAGTTGGAGGTGTGAAGATTTATAGGGAAGGGTGTTTATCAACAATTTTTGTGCCACAAGAATATGATGATCAGGGTTGCGGTGGCTAGAGTTGTAGTCATGTAGGAACCGGTAGTCGTGGCAGGGTTTTCCATTTAGAGATGGATTTGAGCTGTAAAGCTCTTTTGAAATTGCGATAGCATTTATAAATTTTTAGGGAATTTAGATTAGCACAATGTACTCGTAAGGAAATAGCCAATATGAAATATTTGAAATAAAATAAACTAAGTTCTTAAAATACTGAAATTTAAATAATGAAAATGATAAGGTTTAAATGAACTAAAAGGAAAAAGGAAAATAAAAAAGAAAATAAAGAAGAAGATAAGAGGACTCGTGAGTCCTAATCTTTAGATGGTTCGTGAGGCGGGGGCGACGGTGTGAGATGGAGATGCTGACAAATCAATGCGCTGAAAACACTGTTGCTAGAATTGTGTGAATTGCTTAGAAGCGATAGAACGTGAAGCTGCGGCATGAACTGGACGGCAAGTGGGCGGTGGCTCCTTGTGGGATGGGGGGACATTATCAGGTAGATCATTTAAAAATCGTTTACCTACAAAAAAATATTTTTTTCTAAAAACTGTAGGGGTAAAAATTGTTTTAAGTTTATTTTCTAGAAATCAGTTTATAAAATAAAAAGAACACCTAAAACGCCCAAATCTGATGCCAAATGATAAAGGATGAGATGGATGAATACGGAAGCAGATCGTAAAGTTTGTCAAAGTCGCGGATTTGATTTAGGGCTCTAGACGTTCGGAAAAAAACTTGAATTTTGATAAATCCTGAAACGAAATTGAATCCAATAAGATAAAATGATTAAAATAAATAACTAAAATAAAATCATAAATTAAAGATTAAGGAAGCAAATAAAGAAGATAAATGGAAAGATAGAATGTGGCGTGTAAAAGTCCTAAGAACCCTTGGAAACACGAAGAATCCACAACCTCCTTCAAGTGGCTTTAATTTCCCTTCCAAGACAGAAACCTTGGCAAGAAAAAGTTTGAAAATAATCCCCACAATCTAAAAAGATTGTTAAAACTCTTCTAAAAGAAACTCAAGAGAAATTCTTGAAAAGAAAAACCTAGAGATAATTTATTAACTCAAAAGATAAATAGAATAATAATGAATTGTATGTATTATGTGCAATGCAAAGGCCTATATATAGGTTAACTAAATAAATCTAAACAAAACTCTTAAGTATACTAGAACTCTAATTTTAATCTAAACAAGAAGTAGTTTTAAACTAAACTTTCTTATTAACATAAAATTCCTAAATAACTTAAAATACTTAATAATTATCAAAATTTTGGAATAAAATAATAATAAAATAATAAGAGCTGGTAAATAAAATATTGGGCTCATATGTAATAAAATTAAGCCTAAAACCCAAACCCAATATGATTTAAACTCGAATTAAAAGCCCGAAATTCGTAATTTCTGTCATAATCCCATTCAAAAATTTTACTCGTGCAGTCTTCACTAAAATGGTCATAACTTGAGCTCCCGAACTCAAAATCGAGTGATTCAAAATGTGTTTCAAAGCTAAGAGATAGATCTTCAAACTACATGAAGACATCTCAACCTATAAATGCTAGAATCCCATCCAAAAAGTCATCACAAGTCTGCTAATTTCTCAAGCCTGAAAATTGGCAGTTTTGATGATTGGAATCTAATAAATTTCACCCCCTTCGTGCATGTATCACCGTGTCTCACACACACCCTATCTAGCCCTTACACGGTAGTGTTATGTGTGCACAGCCTGGCCTCATCGATCACACGGCCGTGTCATAGCATATGGCCAACCACACGGGGGACCATACGCCCGTGTGGCGTCGACATA
Source organism: Gossypium stocksii (assembly GCA_020496765.1). Classification (NCBI taxonomy): domain Eukaryota; kingdom Viridiplantae; phylum Streptophyta; class Magnoliopsida; order Malvales; family Malvaceae; genus Gossypium; species Gossypium stocksii. The sequence goes on from CM035624.1 coordinate 115,802,954, forward strand.
ATGCTTTTTCGGTTTTTCGCCGAATCCCATTTTCTGCGTTTTGTGTACACACCTATATCAATTTCAACGCAAAAGCAACTCCAAGCAATTCCAAACCTATAGTTGACTAATATTCCACTTAGTTAATCATTTAAACAACTGAACTAGCCAAAACCCGAAACATGATATTCACCAATCGAGCTAAAACCTTTACCTTCAATTGAATATCAGAGGTTCCACACTCTTAAAATGCATATGAATGATGTTCAACCCCTTGATAAACCCTTAAACACCAAACGAAACCCTTTCAACACTTGTCCAAAACATATTCAAAGTTTAACCAAAACTGGACTTACCGAAAGTGTGTAGTCTACGAAGCACCATAGAATCAAAAGAAAAGAACCGGAAGAAGGCAAAGGGTTAGGGAAAATTTAGTAAAAAATTCGGCAGCAAGAGCCCAAGAATTGATAGAGAAAAAGTAAAGAGAAAGGAGGAGAAGAAGATGGCGTCAAAGAGGTTTTGTGAAAAGAAAGCTAAAATTTTGCAAAAAGGAAAATAAAATGAACCAATTATGATAACTCTCTTAACCCACTCTCCTTAATTTTCTCCATCAAACTCTCCATTATCAAAATTTCACCACCCTTCAAACTCCTCCACACGCCGGCAGCAAAACAATTCCCTTGCCTAAGTAAAGACTCGAACACCAGACCTCCAACAAACTACCACTCCACTTAACCACCAGACCATCAGGCCCATTCTGATAAAAACTTAGCAACAATTAAAGAAAAGCCTACTGAACAAGAGTGAGGCTTACTTAGAAAATTTTTAAAATTTTGCCAAAGACAAGGCTTGAACTTAAGACCTCACACACACAGCCAAAACACATAACCACTGAAGCAGACAGACAGTTATGTCTCACAATCACAAAACCAAAAAATAAAATTTTAGGGCATTACAAAAGATATCTCACACAATGATTTCAACATCAGTTAATGCATAGTATCTGGGGACACTATTATGGCCATGTGTCTGTGTCCTCTTTTCATGAGTGTTGTTAGAGCCAAACCCTTAAGCTCTTAGAAGTGGCCACACTTCCACTCACATAGGTAGATCCCCTCAAGAGTGTTCCCGTAATTATAACACTCTAACATATTTATGTTTATGGGTCCATTAAAAGCACATTACTCATCCTTCCCTTATCATTACAAGTACCTAGCATTTTAATCTTAGGATGGATTTATTTATAGTGCTAACAATCACATACTAATAATGTACTTTGCCTCATTGAACTTAAGACTTGACTTATACCAAGCATTGAGTTGAGTTTCCATCATGGGTGACTTTAATTAATGGGCTTGAGTCCCATTCCTTTTGAGGTCCTTTTTATTGCATCTCTAGCAAGACTTTTTGTCAAAGGATCTGTCAAATTTTCACTTGATCTCACATAATTAATAGTGATCACTCCATCAGAGATTAATTGTCGGACATAACTATGTCTTAATCCAATGTGTCTAACTATATGCCTTTGCTAGAGTAGCCTCACTATCACAACGGATAGAAATAGATGAAATTGGCTTAGGCCATAAATGTACATCATAAAGCAAATTTCTTAACCATTCTACTTCTTTAGATGTAGCGGCTAATACAATAAATTTTGCTGCCATAGTGGAATCAGTAATACATGTTTGTTTCTTGGAACCCCAAGAAATGACTCCACCTAGAATGAAGATTCTTCCACTAGTAAATGCATGATCTTCCAAACTTGTAATCAAACTAGCATCCGAATACCCTTCTAAAACTAGAGGATTTCCATTATAACACTATCCATAATTAATAGTTTTCTTTAAGTACCTAAGTACTCTATTCAAAGCTTGCCAATGTAAACTACTTGGATTACTTGTGTACCTACTCAATTTCCCAACAACATATACAATATCTTGTCTTGTACAAGTCATTATGTACATAAGACAATCAATTAGACTTGTATATTCCAATTGATCAATTTTCCTACCAACATTAGATACTAATTTTATTTGAGGATCCATGGGTATAGATGCTGGTATACAGTTGAAAATACCAAACTTTTTAACCACCTTTTCAATATAATGTGATTATGATAAAGCTATAGTGCTTTCATCTCGGGTTACCTTAATCCCAAGAATAACATTTGCTACACCCATATCCTTCATAGCAAAGTTGTTTGACAAGAATTTCTTTGTGTTTTCTAATTGTTCCAAATCTATGCCAAAAATGAGCATGTCATCTACATATAAGCAAATTATGACACCTTTTCCATTTTCAAATTTGTTATATATGAACTTATCGGATTCATTTATTTTATAGTCATTAGCTAAAACAACCTTGTCAAACTTTTGGTGCCATTGTTTTGGTGATTGTTTAAGTTCATATAAAGATTTAACAAGCTTACATACTTTATGCTCCTGTCGTGTAACAACAAATCCTTCCGGTTGTTCCATGTACACTTCCTCTTCCAATTCACCACTTAAAAATGTAATTTTTACATCCATTTGGTGAACAACCAAATTATATATAGAGGTAAAGTGATATTAAGAGTCTAATTATAGCAATTCTTGCTACTAGAGCATAGGTATCAAAGTAATCAATACCTTGTTTTTGTGTAAAACCTTTGGCTACCAACCTTGCTTTAAATTTATCAATGGTTCCATTGACCTTTATTTTCTTTTTGAACATCCATTTACAACCTATTGGTTTGGAACCCAGTAGAAGATCAACTAAGATCCAAGTTTAATTTCCCATTATTGAATCCATCACATCATTTATTGCTTCTTTCCAAAAAGTAAATTCTTGAGATTTCATTACCTCTTCAAATGTAATAGGGTCAAATTTCGTATTATAACAATAAGGCATTTTATTGCATATACTTTCACCTTTTCCTTCTACAAGAAACATAATGAAATATGGTTTAAAATCTTTAACCTTTTTAATCTTCTTACTTCTTCTTAATTCTTGACAAGATTCATCATTATTATCAATTTGTTCCAAATGGAATCTCATTCTCATTTGAAGAATGAATCAATTGTTGTGGCAATAATTGTCTTGAAATAGAATTAAATCTATTTTCATCAAAAATAGCATCTCTTGATTCAATAATAGTATTAATTGAAATTGAATCATTCGGTTCAATTACCATGAACCTATATGCCTTGCTATTATGTGCATATCCTATAAATATGCATTCAATTCCTCTTTCACCTAACTTTTTACGTTAAGGTGTTGGAATTTTGACAATAGCTCTACAACCCCAAACCTTCAGATAATTAAGGTTTGGTTTCCTTTTCTTCCATTATTCATAAGGGGTTATTTTAGTTTCCTTATTAGGAACTCTATTTAATATATGACAAGCTATTAGAACAACTTATCCCTAGAAACCTTGTCCAAGACTTAAATATGATAACATTGAATTTACCATTTCAGTCAAGAATCTATTTTTTCTTTCAACTACACCATTTTGTTGTGGTGTATAAGGGGCTAAAACTTGATGGAAAATTCTAGTGGATTTATAAACTTGATAGATAATTCACACTGAAGTTCAACTTCAGATTTATAAACTTTAAATTTATCAAGAACTTCATCTTTTGAATGCAATAAATATACATAACAATATCTAGAACAATCATCAATAAAAGTAAATATTTCTTTCCACCTAATGTAAGAGTATTATGCATGTCACATAAATCACTATGTATCAAACCAAGCAATTTTGTTTTCCTTTGAACCTTAGCGAAAGGGTTTCTTGTAATTTTAGTCAACATACATGTATTGCATTTTTCAATATTATTATTAAAAATAGTAATTAAATCTAACTTATACATGTCATTTAATTTTCTATAATTCAAATGAAATAATCTATAATGCCATAAACAAAAAGATTCAACCATATAAGCAGAAATAGTATTTTTATTCTTATTAATAACATTGAGTTTGAACATACTCTCATACATATACCTTTTCCCTACAGAAATTCCTCCCTTAGAAAAAATAAACTTATCTGCCTCAAAAACAAGTTTAAAACCAAACTTATTCAATAGAGTTGCAGACACTAAATTCTTCCCAACTTCTGGTACATAATATACATCATTTAAGGTTAAAACCTTTCTAGAAGTGAATTGTAGTTCAACAGACCCTTTGCCTTTGATTGCTATAGTGAAAGAATTTCCCATGTACAAGACATTATCATTTTCACATTGTGTGAACTTTGTGAACATGCTTTTGTCTTTGCACACATGTTTGGTTGCTCTGGTATCAATCCACCATGTATTATCATCTTTTGCTATATTAATTTCAGATATCATTTTAACAAACTTTTCGTTATTATCAGCCTTAGAAGATGATTTCTTCTTTAAAAATCGACATTCATCCTTGAAATGTCCCGACTTACCACAATGATAGCATGAGCCTTTTTGTTTCTTTTTGAACTTAAGTGCTCTATCAGTCTGTTTGAACTTTCTCTTGAATGGTTTAGTAGTCTGTACTTCCTCCATAACATGCACTTTGACATTTTCAGAATGTAGGTTCTGATCTTGCTTTCAATATTCTTCTTCAATATGAAGATGATTTGCCAAAGCCTTAAGAGATATTTCCTCTTTCTTATGTTTTAGACTTATTTTAAAGTCTTTCCAAGATGGAGAAAGTTTGTCTATTATGGAGGATACAACAATCATTTCATCCAATTTCATATCATATTGCTTGAATTGATTCAGCATCATTTTAATATCACGAAATTATTCCATAATAGAACGACCGTCAACCATTTGATAATTATTGAAACGACTGACAAGAAATTTCTTACTTATAACATCTTCAGTCATGCATCTTCTCTCCAATTTGTCCCATAATTCTTTAGTAGTGACCTCGTTTTGGTAGGTGTCAAACAAACCATCAGACCATTCAATATGTGGCACATGTACATGTAATCAGCATTATCCCATTTTTGCCTTTCTTGAGTTGCAGTAACAGATTCGTTTTCATTCTCTTCGGGTCTTGGAGTATCCAAAACCTAAGCAATATTCAAAGTTGATAATAAGAAGTTCATCTTTTTCTACCATCGTCAAAAATTTCCACCATCAAACCAGTCAAGTTTGACAAAATTGGAAGCCAACTCCCTTAGTGATCCACTTTCATTTGTTGTGGTAGTCATTATGAAGTATAACCTTAAAATTGTTAGTACAAATCTCCGGTGAGGAAAATCTCGAACATATGACGGAACTCAAACAGAAAAAGAAGAAATAGGACAAGGCTCAAATGTGTGTATCAAGCCACTATCTTTAAGGTTATATTTGTCCCCACCTATCTTCAGTGTGCAAATAAGTTCCAAGTAAATTAACCTTGAGGATACAATGAAGCCAATGACTATTTGCGTTTTACACTAACGAGAATAGTCTACTATGTACTGAGCAATGTATAACAACAAACTCAATTTCTACAAATGATTTCTGTAGTAATACTTTATAGAATAATCTAATAATATTAGAAAATGAAGGAAGGAAAGAAAGAAATAAAGAATATTAGAATTTATTGGTGTCAATTCTAAATGAAATCTCATTCCTATTTATAGGAATTTTCATGTCTCTTCATAGAGATATCTTTCAATAGGTGTCTTTTAGAATAATAATGTCTTTAAAATAAACACATAATTATTCATTTAATATTATAAATATTCAAATAATATTATTTAAATAGTTATAATTTTTTTTCAAAAAATTAAATAATATAACTTTTGATTAATTATATCTAGTCATTTATAGTTATTGGAACATTATAAATATTTGAAAATGTTTAACAGGAAGATGAGTATGTATCGATTTTGATGCTTGCCCTACTCTGCCCTGATATATAAAATTATCATTTTACCTTTATACACAACTACTAAAAGAGTGAAATGTAAATTTGCTTCATAGAATAAACCTTAAATTAGTTCAACTTTTATAAACTATTAAAAAGGTAAAATTATTGTTTTACTTTTATATAATATATTTATTGTATAATAAAATTTTGTATTATATATTTGTTTAAAAAAGCAAATTGGATATGTATAAATGTATCTAACCTCTATAAAGGTGGTGATGATTTTTAAAATTATACATTTACCGCAAAATGAAACGAATAACGAGATAAAATATGTCAAGTATATCGATGATAGATTTACAAGTATTTAACTTTACTTCGCTCAATTACCATCCCTAACTAGATTTAACTTTTTTCTTCTCAGCCACAGAAATTATAATGTTAATCGAAACCCTGAATCACTATCCCACGAAAAGGTGTAGGTCGATCAACTCCACCTTTGGCCAATACATCAGCTAAATCTCCTACCTTAAAACATGCGCATGGAGAGAAGGCACCCTTAATCCCGTTGAAAATGGACCACGACCTTCAAGGTTGTTAAATGTAAATACCTTAAAATGTTTGCATTGATGATTACAAAGTTAAAAAAGTAGCTTAGCAATTTAAAATTTAAGCTTTCGACTCAAGTAGAAGAAAAGATTTATGTTGGATATTAAAAAGGTTCTGCCGGTGAAAGAAAAAAAAAATCTACTTTTACTACATTGAAGACAAACTTATCTGTGTGTGTGTGTCTGTTTGGTTGTTTTTGTTTAGTTAACTTTTATGTTGGTTTCATACAAGACGATGAAGGAACCATGAATGGATAATTTAAAAGGGACATGATCCCTCTGTCTCAGACATGAAGTTTTCTCTTAAAAACTTGGTCTAATAAATCGGCGACATATCTGTCATTTCACTTCCTCATCAAGAAATGACCCATCATGGAAGTCTAGACGGTCGCTGTATACTTTGACCACCCCCATCCATAAATATATCTTTTACTTTGGAAATAAGTGTCATTTATAAACACATCAAGATGGGTATAAGAACCAGAATGAGACTTGGCATGGTTATTTCAGCCAGATAAAATCTGTTAGATTAACTATCGGTTCGTAGAAAAGTTTTTGATTGATTAAGTTGTAATTTAATATGAATTGGTTGAACTAAATTAAAGAATAGTTTGAATTGATGATTAAATTGGTTATTATTTTTTTAATGAATTATTTAATTGAATTGTCTATACTAATCAAATCGACAAATCGAAGACTTGATCGATTTGATCACTAATCTAATTCTAAAACATGAAAAATGGGAATAGGAAAGAAATCAAAATTAAAAATAAAAAATTATCGTGCCAACTTAATATACACCAAATTTATTAATATGAATATGACGGTCAAAATTTCTTATAGTTTTACATAGAAAATTATTTTTTTAAAAAATTATTCAACAATGATATAAATTTTATTAAATATGTGTTTGATCTTTGGATATGTGATTTTTAGTTATTTCATTTAAAGATTATAAAAAAGTATGAAAAGAGAAAACACCATCAATTCATAATAATATTAGTTATCATTTAAAAGAAAGAGTATATTAATATTTGACCAACTAAAGAAATAATATATTAGTCTTTTCCCAACTAAGTTAGTGTTTAATTGACTCATGATACTGAATTAAAAGTTTAATATATAAAATAGAAGTATAGTAATACATTTTAAATATCACCGAGTCAATCAAATACTAATTTAATTGATTAATGACTAAAATAATTATATAATTTTAAAAGTGTTTTTAATGTTTTTTATATAATATTCAAATATATACCATTGCTAAGGGTATATAGTATTATATAAATATATAAGCGACTTGAAATTTACAGTCATTATGTGTTTGATATGCTTGTCAGAGAGTGGGAAAATACACCAAAAAACATGTTTCATATAGTGCCATATCCAAATATATTATATTAGAAATAAAAGTTGAGGGAGCTTAAATAACATGGACAAACTAATAGCATCGTCCACTGTGGCAATTATTGACTTTTAATTGGTTATAGCACTTCACCCGTCATTGAAGTGTTGAGAAATAATTAACAACAGAGTAAAACTTGCAATTGATATATTTTTTTTATCTGAATTATTTGGATCTTTGCTTAATGTATTCTATCAGTAAATCTTAAACCTGCAGGAAACGAAACAAGTATCAATTGAAAACATTGAATTCAATCAATCAACTTAATATTGAGAAAATCATGATAATTTGAATGGAATAAGTGATTGTAATTAATGGTAACTTTGCAAACCTTTTTTTAACTTTTGTTAAGGATAGATATCGAGAAAGCACTTCATTTGTTTATATAATAACTGTTTCATTAAATGCAAAAACATTTTAAATAAATTGAACTAGCTTTAGTGAGTCTTAGAAGGTGAGTGATCATGTTTAAAATATAGAAGTGAAAGAGAATAATCTTATTTAGTAGAGTGAGGTTACATTTTTTACTCGTTAAGTATAGCGGATTAGCCCTCTAAATAAGAAAATTTTCGTATTAGGTAAACAAACTTTTAATATCCATCTCCATTTTACCTACAAGAACGACTTAACCCAATTTCAATTTGACGAGCAAAAGTCTTTAACAATCTTCAGTTACTAACGAAACGATCTTCTAAGGTCTAATGTAATCGGTTGCTACTTCTTAACATTAATATCAAACATAGACTCACGCAAGATACAAGAACAGGCAACATACTAGAATTAATATACCAAGCTCAAATTTCCCTATAAAACAAGTTGCTAATATAGTATAGTTCCCAGAGTTTCTGTAGAATATCACTAGGCCAAGCAATAGCTGACATCTGAGGTCAAGCCACAAGACATTTCTTTGATCTTTACGTACATTGTTCCCACCAAATCTATCGCTCCTTCCATTGACACCATACATTCATCACCTGAGCTGTAGCATCATAGAAAAGCGCAAACATAACAACTACAGTTGTTTATTACAATGTCAATGGAAGTCACACTAGAACAAGATGTGAAACTTATCAGCCTGGCTTCATTAATTGAGTAATTTAACCTTAAGCATAACCAGTCATCCCAACAGTTGAATTCGTTCGATTTGCCTTGTGAGCCGGCATTGTGGTGGTTGCTTTGGCGAAATACATGTAGTAGTATACGTTGAGAATCATTGTGGCAACCACAAACACTGCTCCTGCAATAAAGACACCTTTCCTCAATGTTTCACAGGAGAAATTCTGGGCATAAATCATTCCACGATACTTGGTGTGATAAGCATTCCTAGTTGCACCCGCTATTAGACATGCTTCTGCAACCAGGAAAGTCAACCTGCAAATGCAGGTGCACAAAAGAATTAGAAGGGAAAAGGCTTTCCACAAAAATCTCCTCCATAGCATGAACATTTGGAATTTCCAAAACAAGCAGGATACACTTAAGGTTAAAAGTAATATATACATACATACATATGTATGTATACATGTATGATATGAGCAAAAAGCCACATAGAAAACAAGCAAGAAAGGTAATAAAATTCAAACAGAAATCTTATTGGTCAAATGGTAGAGAAGGAAATAGTATGGCATATCATAACTGAGACTTCATTAAAACAGGAGGGTAAGGAGCATAAAAGTAGGAACGTGACCAATCAGAGAAGGGCTTTGGTCGAAGTTCAAACAGTGATGGATTTATGAACATGATGTGGCATGTCAACCTGCAATACTTACCATGATGAGACAAAATATATGATAGACCAAGCTCGATCACTACCCGGTGCTAATGGCCTCCCAAAACACATGCACTTTGTAACTCCCATCAACAGCGATTCGCCAGAAAGAAGAAACAAGAAAGCACCTACTCCATAGCCAGTGGCAACATCCGAGTTGTAGACACAATATGTAGAGTTTGTTATGTCATCTTTAACAACAGTTCCCTGCAATGCAGCAAAGTAAAGGTTAAAAGGTCATAAATTAAACAATGCAAATGGCCTCATAATAACCTGATGCTCGGGCTTAAAATATCTCCAGAAAGGAGGTTGAAATTTGCCAATAGCGAAGTCATGTCCAACCCCTACTGCTTTACAAAATACAATAACTACATACATAGAAATGACCCCAAACCTTAAACCCTAAACATAGTCCTATCAGCAGCCCAAATTTCTGACCATTTCAAATTAAACAAAAAATTCAGCTACATATTAAGTGCACTAATATTAGAGAGATGTCAGCATGCATATTTCTTTAGTTTCACATTGAAATAATTACTTAAACAAGTGCTCATCATTGCGCTTCATTAGGTACCTATGCACCACAAGTTTTGGACCTTATAAAGAAACTGTACTAGATATTACTGCATTAAAAAAGGTTGAAAGAAGCAATGTAAGCCTAATCCACGCTAAGATGAGTGCACGCAAAAGCGCATCTTACTTCAGATTGTCAAGTATTTCAACAGATATCTTGCAGACAATGTATTAAGAAGCAGGTGGCTCTTTGCAGGAAATTTAGTATTACCGGTTCAGTACAAGTATGAACAATTAAATAGGTACACTATTCTGTGATTCTTTCTTGTTAAATATGTTTACTATATAGTAATGCTGGAGATATCTTTTATTGAAATGTCAGAAAAATGATTTTATATTTCCTTCTCTCTGGAGAGTATTGAAGTTAGTGAATAGTGGCTTATAGGATTAAAAACCAATGAAATAAATTACTATTTCAAGACAATGTACCATCAGATGCCTCATTCAGATTATGTGAGAAATGCCATTGCCATAAAAAGAAAGTTTGAAGAAGGGTACATTGACCCGGGAAGGGGGAATGGGAAATCCAGATGCTCAATGTAGAAGCTTCTCAAATTGGCTGAAATTGGGCTTTTACTGTTACAACTTTTCTTTTTTACTGATAGATCAGGCACAATATTCACATTAATTTTGAGGGCCATGTGAGTCATGAAAGGAATGAACTAAAATATCATCAATTGAAAGAACAAATAATGTAATTTGAGTGTAAATTAATGAACTTAAACGTAGATCTTCAACCAAAAAAATAATTGAAAAAAGAAGAATAATTTAATAACATATTCTACATGCAGAATCATGGAGCTGAAACTTAAAACATACCATCCGAACAAAACCCACCAAAATTCACTCTAAAACCCCACAGATCTCTACATATCACACCTCAGAAAGTCTAGTTTCTTTATCAACTCAAACATCAGATACAAAAACAGTAAGCACTAACCCCCCCCCCAAAAAAAAAAAGGAGAAGAAGATTGAAAGGGATGTTTGAGGTATCTAAAGCAAAGCTGAAAAGAGTAAAGAATGGGCTTACAACGCTTCTTCTTCTCTCGGCTGCAATGGCAAACCCAAATGCGACCAAGCTAAGGACTACCACCAGAAGGTGCACTAGGGTTGAGCCCTTTCCTTCTCCCATCTCTGCTTTGAGCTGACGCAGGCACTGACAGGGTATTGATAAGTGAGGCAAAGAGAGCGGCCCTTGTTTAGCTGCTGCTTTCAGTGAAGAAAATGTGGAATTTGAGCAAAGCAATGTAAATAGAGTAGTAGAAAGCAGTGAAAGGCTATATTTTCTTTTTCCAAAAAGTGTCAACTTTAGACCCACGCCTATTCTATTCGTTCGCTGAATCACGCGCCCTTCAATTACCATCTTTACCACTCAAAGTAAAAAACTGTTTACTGCTTTTATTTTAATTTTAGAGATAAATTTCAAAATTATAGATTAATTTTAATTTAATATATAATTATGTACATAAATTTTAATTTGGTATAACTATATAGGTGAAATTTTAATTATGATTTAAATTTATACTTGAATTTTTAAATTTGATTTAATTATATATATTTAAAGAAATAAATATATCAATTTATTTTTATATAGAATAAATATAGTTTTTTATGTAATATATAAACATAAAATAATATTATATCAATAATTGTGTTAATAATTTTTAAAAATTTAATCAAATTAAAATTTATTATATATAATTACACAAAATTAAAATTTATATATATAATTTTACATTAAATCATAATTGATATATAATTTTAATATTTAGCACTTAATTTTATTTTAAACTTTTTGTATAAAAAATAAAGAACAAAAAATACTTAAGAATGAGCAAGAGTTGATGGAGATAGTTGGGAACTGGAAACTAATTTGCACTTTGTTATCACGCGGGGTATGCAGTTCGAGATTTTGCTTTTATTGAAGGAAAATCCTTTTATAAGGATACACGGGACATTTCACCATATTTTATTAGATGGCAAAAGGATTTAAAATCAATCATATTTTTCAAAATAAAAAATCAACTAAAACATTATTTGATAGAGTTGGGGGGGGGGGAATTTTAGTAATTAGGTAAAATCATTGTCTTTTTCTTTTTTTTTGAAATAAAGAATATAGGTTTTCTTTTAGAATAATTAAGTAAACTAATTTTCCACAGTTAATTATTACATAAGCGAAAGTTCCCTGTAGAATGTGTTTTACGTTGAGGTGACATCTTCTAGGGTGCATTTTTATCCAATAAGATGCCACGTTTTTATCGTCAAAATATTAACCGTTTAGTTTTAAATAATTTTAAATTTGAGTCATTAATTGTAAAAATCGAGATAAATCTAATAATTTACACTTTTAGTTATCCTAGGAATCCCAAACACATTTTTTTTTTCAATAGTTTCTAATTAAATTTGTGAGGTCATCTTCTATTTTTTCAACATTTTCAGTAGAGGTTCCCTGCAACATAGAGATGATATGTAGAGACTTTTCGAGGTTTTTGCCTTTGTAGAGAAATATTGCATTCTAATCAGAGGAGTGTTGAAGTTAACAATATTAAGTTCATTTTCTCAAACAAAGTTCATGATTGCTATAGCATAATTTGGACACTTGCCCCAATAAACTAATTTGTTTAAAGTATATAATTACTTATTTTTGTTACTCTGTTTATGATATTTTGTTCAAAATTTTGGTATTACAAATTTATGTGTTAATAATTTTATGCTGTAACAATATATCAGAATAATAGAGTAATAAATTTTTATTTATGTTTTGTGTATAATATTCTCGTATCTATTCATTGTAGTGTGTATAGTTAAATAGGTTTTGTCAGAGAAGATGAGCAAAAGAATTAGAGATATTATTTATTACAACAATCAATTTTGTGACACTGAGATTAAGATAATTTTTGCATACACTCAATTTATAGATATTGACTTTCAATAGGAGTGCCAAACTTAATAAACTTTTATCAAGAATTAGTAGGAAAATCTCGAGATCAAGTTGGAGGAGAATATCGAGATTGAAATATAGGTACCTATCACTAATGAACTCTATAAGATATACTACATTTGAGCTAAATGACGACATGAATATTGAGTTAATGATTGATGCACATTACTCAACTAGAGATGTTGTAGTAGAGTTATATATCCAATTTGAGGATGTAGATGTATGTGCTCCTAGTTCGTCAACTTTTCTTGCTAATATTTATCCCACTTTTGGTCAAGAACAAGAAGCAAAAAGTTTAACTAACATGATTGTGCAGTGATTTCACAACGTTGTTGAAAACCCTTATTTGGGGATGCTTAAATCATCAATGGAAAGGCATTCAATTGTTCAAAAATATATATATAATCCTAAAATTTAATAATAATAAAGGATAATGGCAAAAAATATCTTGTACTTTAATAAATCTCTCAATGTCATACAACTACTTTTAATTTGTCCAATATGGAGTATGCCATGTGTCACTTTTGACATTTCAATAAAGACCTCATTTATATTTATAGGGATTAAAGCACAATAAACCTCAAAAATACTTGTTTAACCAAAATAACTAAAAAATCTTAATTATTAAAGTAATTAAATTAAATTAAAGCTAGTATAAGAAGAGGATTTATCTCATTGTAGTTTTTTCCTTAATAACACATTTCAAAAAAAAATGGAGAAGATGAAAGCTATGTCGATAAACTCAAATGCGGGAGTAGGTGGGGCAACGAAAAAAGTTCAATATTTGGAAGATGTTTTAATGGATATGAACGGCATAGAGAATGAAACTGAAGGGGAATCATGATTTTCATTCAAAGATATGCTTATGGAACATGGGAAGAAGAAAAGGAAAGAACAGGAGGTTGACGACATAGAGGTGTGTAAGGGAGACATTATCATGAAGGTGATTGATGAGATTTCCTCGATATCGTTTTCAAATAGGGTCCATAGGTTGATTGAGAAGGCATGTCTCTTACCCTAGTCATCAAGTTGTTAGGCCGTCAAATTATTTTTAATACGCTTCTAGGAAAAGTTAATTCTTTATGGAAACCTGTAAAGGAATCTAACTTATGAATCTAGAAAATGACTATTATTTGGTGAAATTCAAGAGCAAAAGGAATTATTTGTCTATGTTAACTAATCGTTTGTGGGTTATTTATGGACAATAGTAAATAGTTCAACCATGGTCACCAATGTTTTATACTAGCCAAGATTATCTATGAAGTTGATAGTTTGTATTTGATTGCCATAACTCTCGGGTGGGATGTATAAGAAAAGCCTCCTTAATGCCATCAGTAGTGTTATTGATAAACCGTAAATTATACATATTTTTACCTCATGCTTAGCCTAATTTCTGGATGAGTTATCATTGAATTTGTGGAATTTAGTGCTCTTAATCCTTTTATTTCATGTTTTATACTTAGGTGAGGATAAGGAAGAGAAAAGAGCAAGGAACGGGCCAAAAACAGGCAAATTAGGTCCAAACAAATAATCAACATGGCCTGGAAGTTCGCCACACGGGCGTGTCACACGGCCGTGCTACATGAACAGGCTCGAACACGGCCTCCACACCTATTCACACGGGCGTGGCACATGGGCGTGTCCCTATCGTGAGGAAGTTCAATTTCATTCGGAAAAGGCTACTTAGGGGCTAAGAAACACATTCTTAACTCTATATAAAGACCTTAGGAGGCAACTACAAAGGTGTGCTTAATCCCCGCCAAGACAGGGAGTTAAAGGAGGGAATTACTCGAAGGAAGGTTGATTGATCCATCTTAGAAGCCAGGAGCTACATCAAGACAGAAGATCTCCCTTCAATCCTTTCGGAAGTTTTGGGTTTTCTTATGTTTTGCTATTTTATTCTTTCTGAGATGTTTCTTTTTATATTTATGAACTAAACCCCCAAATACCTGAAGGGGATGAAACCTAAGACAAATCTTGTTATTGTTATCTGAGCTGTGTGATAAATATTTGATTTGTTCTTAATTGTGTTTTTAACTCTTAAATTGATATTTTCGGGATATTGATTTATGTCGAATGTGCTTATGTAGAGGAGCAAAAGTCTCTGCATAGAAGTAGGTCCAACACAATTAAGCGGAGTTGTTTGCAATCCTAGAGATAGGATGACGAAAATCTGCCGGATTAGAGTCAAATCTAATATGGGGAGCCATAGATCGAGTTAATGCGAGACTAGGGGTTTTAACTAGAAAAAGATTTCGGTTAATCAACCTAGGATTAGTTGTTCATATCCTCGACGGATGTATTATCATAAATTAAGGATCTCTACGGATCAAGTCAAATGAAGAAATCGTCTGGCTCGGAGTTAGATAACAAGTAAAGTCTAGGTGGATTCCTTCCTTAGGTATTGTCTTTATCATTCAGTTTTCCCTAAAAGCAATTTCCCAAATTTTACTCTTTGTCACCTTCTTAGTTTAGTCTAGATTAGTTAATTTACAACAAAACCCCTCTTTATTTTTAGACTAGATAATAGGAAGAAAGTTATTACCAATACTCATAGTTTCTTGGATTCGATATTCCGGCGTTGCCACTAACTATACTACTACTCGATAGGTGCACTTGCCTTTTTATCGTGATAATAGTTAGTTTCAGGTACGATCAATTTTATTACTTCATCACAATCACGAGAGATCAAGTTTTTGGCGCCGTTGCCGGGAAACTAAGATATTGGGAACACTTGATTTCTATTACTTTAGCCATTACTATTTTTTTTAATTTTTAATTTTAGTTTTTATTTACTTAAATTCTCTTTTTCCTTCCAGGTATCTCTAGTTTATAACTAGAAGAAACCCATGGGGACCTCTACTGTTTGATAACAAATTAGAAGCTACAGTTTGCAAAACTCGTAGAGAATAAGAAGAAGTCTGCTTTATCCAGAACAAGGATAAGAAGAAGAAACTGAACTTATTGAAGAGATGGAAGCAAATCAAGAAAATCAGCTACCTCCTGTAGTAGCCGCAAATCCTGCTGAACAGAATCCTGTTCCTCGTACTATGTATGATTATGCTAAACCTAATTTGGCTGGTGATCTCTCGTGATTGTGATGAAGTAATAAAATCTGATCGTACCTAGAAACTAACTAATATTACAATAAAAAGGCAAGTGCACCTGTAACACCCCTCACCCATAACCATCGCCGGATACGAGTACGAGGTGTTACTGAACAAACACTCGCTCGATCAATTTATTTCGAAACACAATTTTTGTGTAAAATTTAAAAATTCTTAGTTAATGCACAAGAATCTCTCATTATGGGCCTATGAGGCCCAAACGATACATTCAGTGCGATCCAAAACCAAACCAGAACTTTTCGAACACTTATGAAATTTTTCCCAAACGGTGTCACATGCCCGTCTAACTTAGGACACGCCCGTGTTAAGAACATCGAGTATTTTGTTTCTTTCACATGGCCGTGGCACATGCCCTTGTGCAGACCGTGTCCTCCACACGGCTGAGACACACGGCCGTGTCTCTGCCTGTGTGACCACACTTAGGCTATTTTCCAAGTCCTTAGTGTACTCTTAAACTCTTCACACTCGTATACCTTGCATAAACGTATAACATATCCTTCACTACTCTTATCTAGACTATCAAACACATGAGATATGCCTAACCTCATTTAACATTTTCCGCAATACATGCACAAGAACAGGCTTATAAATCCATAACCGCTAAGGACCATATTTCATGACCTTATAAAATTAATGACATGAGCCAATATATTTGGCCATTTCAAAAGAATACAACTATCTGTAATTATATCTTAATACATGCCACTCACGCAGAAGCAAATGGAAATGGTTATTACTCCATCTTGACAAATTGATAGTGTGTTGCTGCCTCCGACGATCTCCAACCCCGAGTCGACCTGACAACACTAAAAGAAATAAAATGGGTGTAAGCTCTAAAGCTTAGTAAGTTGGCATATAACAATAAGAAATTTAATTAACAAAACATTTCCATTTTCCTAAGGAGTATTTTTAAGAAAATAGAGGCATTATCCATATGGTTTCACTTTTCACTCATGTTCAGCTTAGGCTGTTTTCTGAGTTACAGTCGATAAATTAATTATAACTTAAGCTACAGAACTCGAAATTAAGTTCCATCAATTTTCCATAAAACTAGACTTATACTCATATGTCTTCTTATCATAAAAATTTTAGAATTTTTGGTTGGGCTAATTAATACAGTTTATTCATTGAAGTCTCCCCTGTTTCGCGGTTCAACAGCTCTAACCACTCTTCACTAAAATTTAATTATCTTTTGCTATCGAATTCAAATGAGATTCTCATTTCCTTCTTCTGAAAATAGATTCAATAAGGAATCCAACCATACAAATTATGTTTCTTAACTATTTTTTTACAATTTTTAATGATTTTTACAATTCAGATCAGGGGATCACGAAATCAATCTGAACCAGTCTTACAAAAATATAAATATCTCAAAACACAGAATTCCTTTGTTTGCTCTATTTCTTTTATATGAAAATAGATTCAATAAGCTTTAGTTTCATAACTCAATTTCTACCATTTTTGGTGATTTTTCAAAGTCAATACACTACTACTATCCAAGTCTGTTTTATTTCATTTTCACCCTTTCAAGCTTTCATTGATATAGTATTAACAGTAACACTTACCTCTTATCGATCTTACCTAAATTTGATCATATAATAAGCATATTGCTCTTAACTTATACACATACGTACCTACACTTATTCATAAGATATCACTTTCACACTTACACATATAAATGCATCATAGCAAGGAACATATTGTTTCATCATACACATGGTATAATCACTTTCTATTTCACTTAATCAAATCATTTTGCTACCCGTTGAACCATGCGGAACTCTAAAGGATACTCGGAAAGATGCACAAAAGTGCCACTCATATATTGTAGCTGAAGCTACCACTGATATGTAGCCGAAGCTACCATGTAACCCGCCCATAAGCGAACTCAGACTCAACTCAACGAGCTCGGAACTCAACTATCCTAGTGACATATCACTTGTATCCTAATCTATTCCCAAGGTTCAAACGGGATTTTCCTCAATCACACATTTTTGTCATCCTCTTCAAAATGTCGAAACCGATACTTGATAACATTTCATACTTATCAAATAATAATTCACAAAGCATAATATTTCATGATAATAAGCATCATACCATATAAATAACATTAAACTACTTAAAATAACAATTATGTTACCACATTTACACATGAACTTACCTCGAATGCAAAAAATGGCTAACTTTTCCGACTTAGCCTATAACCTCGTTCTAGGTCCGAATTTTGTGTTTTCCTGATATATCAAATAATGCTCATTTAATGATCACCTTATTCAAATTAGTCCAACAAGCACACTTTTACATTTTTACAATTTTACCCCTAGAGTTTTTCAAAATTACAATTTTACCCCTAGTCTCGTAGATAAACTTTTATTCAATTTCTTTCCATTTTAGGCCTAACTGAATCATTTCATGCATATAGCAGCCCACAATTCTCATCAAAACACACACTCATGACCAATTTTATAACTTTTGCAATTTAGTCCTTTCGGACGTTTTTGTCAAAAATCACTTAGTAAAAATCGTTTCCCTAACCTTAAACATGCATAATCTACCATAATCCACCAAAATACACAATTATTCAACATGATTTAATTTTTAAACATGAACCATAGCTCAAAATAATGGTAGAAATAGGCAGATTATGATGCAAGGATTTCAAAAATACGAAAAACATTAAAAACGGGGCTAGGAATCACTTACTATTGAGCTTGGAAAGCTTGAAACCCTAGCCATGGCTTCTCCCATGAAACATTCGGCCATAGCAAGAAGAATGAGCAAATTTTTTTCTTTTATTTTGTCTTTTACTCAATTAAAACACTAAATGACTAAAAGACCCTTAAGGCTTTTCTTTCAATTTTGTCCTATTCATGCCCATTTTTGTCCATCAAATTATCCAATGGTCTAATTACCTTTTTAGGACCTTCAATTTAAAACTTCATAACAATTAGACACTTCTAACATATGGAACTCAACTTTTGCACTATTTACAATTTAGTCCTTTTTACCAAATTGAGTGCCCAAACATCGAAATTTTCGAACGAAATTTTCACAAAAATTTTCCGTGAAATCAGAGATCATAAAAATTATAATAAAAATAATATTTTTCTCGTCGAATTTGTGGCCTCGAAACCATTGTTCCAACTAAGCCCTAGTTCGGGATGTTACAATTCTCCCCTCTTTAGGGATTTTCGTCCCCGAAAATCTTACCGGAATGAGGTTTGGCATCTTACTTCACAGTTTCTAACATTACTAAATAATCTTCTTCTAGACAACACTTTTAGCAACATTCTGTCACCGGTCTGAATCTCAATATAACTAAGTTTTACATCTGTAGAACTCTCAAAGTCATACACGAAATCAATAGAGATTAACACTTTATGGAAGTCACTATTCTATAGACAAATAATTCAACCAATCTTATCAAACCGGAAATTGATACATACTAAAATGATTATATGAATTCCATTAAACGATTAAGAATGATCCAACTAGTATTTCTCTTATTCTTAAAGTGAGGAAAATCTAATACGAAGTTCATAATAGTCATGTTCATCATTATTTCAATATTATCACCAATAGTATTAACCCTGAATGCACTTGACATTCGACTTAATCCTGTTGACAAAGCAACATTTAAATACAAAATCAGGAATATCAAGTTCATATCCGTATACCAAACATTTACTTCAATTCGCTGTACTTCTTATTTCTTTTTAAATGGATAAACCAGATACTACTATAAGCTCTGTGCAAAATTCTCTGTAATAACTCTAAGTTCCTCAGTACGTAAGGTCTATCTTACAATAATAGTAACAATAATCAATTCCAATCTAAAGTTTAGAATCGAAAGTCAATCTTCATTGTACTCATTTAGCTTATCTCTCATTAACACATTCCTGAGTTCTTTAAACTTGCAAAGTAAACATCATTTCAGTTCTTTATTTAACTAAAATCAAATCATCGTCGAATGAGATCAATCGAATAACCAACTCACACAAGGTAAACAGGGATTTTCCATACATGCATCAGTAACTACTCTTGCTTTCTCACCAGTTAATCAATAATTATTCACAATCTTTTAATAGCTTAAGTCATCAATTCTGTCTTAAACTCAGATTTCTCTATGCTGCTAGATACATTCAACTTTTGAGATTAGGGAGCATATGACAATCTTTGTCAAACAATCAACATCACCAAATTCTCAATACAGACATAATAGTAACTGTTTCTAAATCACTATCTGAACAGTTCCTTTTAAGGTGCTATTTACCATCAGAAAACATGAACCATCACTTCACATTTTGGCAATGACACATTCTAATCCATTCACTAGAGTATCATTGAAAAATCATAAATTCTTTACTTAATTCAAACTAAACTCAAAACTAAAGCTTCGGTTAATAATACTTTCAACTTTGCTAATATGCTTGGACCATTCAAACTTTCATAAATGGGATAGCTTTATCCGAGAAAACAAAATCAATATATTGTCTGAACTTGACTCTCATAATTCACACTTTCTTCGGTCTCGCTTTCAAAATAAGCCATATTTGATAACTTAAGCAATAAGAATGATGAGAAGACCGAGGTGATGAAATCCGAGACACAAGACCATAATAAATGTCTGAGAGCATCACTCATATAAAATGATAGGAATTTTGATGATTTCGTAGAGAAAATCAAAAGGAAAAGAAACATCGTTCATACATTCCAATGTCAATTATAACAGAGATAAGACATATTCCGTACAAATATAAACAGAACAATAGCCAAAAGAACCATAAGAACAATTTCATACGGACTCATTGTCAACTTTCATCTCGACATAACAGAATATGATACCAATAGAAGATAGGGGAATGTCAATCTACCAAGGTTAACTTTTTCACCAACTGTGACATTGTATAAATCCAACAATCTCTTGGATTAATCTACTATCAAATAATCGGATATAGTTCGGTTGGAGAGTACCTCTGTCTAAACAAAATGGTCCTCATACGCGTCAGAGACATCACACTATCACAAATTTGTGGCATGTATTACTAGACTCTTACACTCGCTAGGTTAGTCTGAAGACTGACTAAACCATGGCTCTGATACCACTAAATGTAACACCCCTCACCCGTAAACATCGTCGGATACGAGTACGAGGTGTTACTGAACAAACACTCACTCGATCAATTTATTTTGAAACACAATTTTTGTGTAAAATTTAAAACTTTTTAGTTAATGTACAAGATTTCTCATTATGAGCCTATGAGGCCCAAACGATACATTGAGTGCGATCCAGAACTAAACCGGAACTTTTTGAACACTTATGAAAATTTTTCCCAAACGGTGTCACACGCTCGTGTGACGTAGGACACGCCTGTGTTAAAAACATCGAGTATTTTGTTTCTTTCACATGGCCATGGCACATACCCTTGTGTAGACCGTGTCCTCCACATGGCTGAGACACACGGCCATGTCTCTACCTGTGTGACCACACTTAGGTTATTTTCCAAGCCTTAGTGTGCTCTTAAACTCTTCATACTCGTATACGTTGCATAAACGTATAACATATCCTTCACTACTCTTATCTAGACTATCAAACACATGAGATATGCCTAACCCCATTTAACATTTTCTGCAATACATGCACAAGAACAGGCTTATAAATCCATAACCGCTAAGGACCACATTTCATGACCTTATACAAATTGATGACATGAGTCGATATATTTGGCCATTTCACAAGAATACAACTATCTGTAACTATATCTTAATACATGCCACTCACGTAGAAGCAAATGGGAATGGTTATTACTCCATCTTGACAAATTAATAGTGTGTTGCCGCCTCCAACGATCTCCAACCCCAAGCCGACCTGAGAACACTAAAAGAAATAAAGGGGGTATAAGCTTTAAAGCTTAGTAAGTTGGCATATAACAATAAGCAATTTAATTAACAAAACATTTCCATTTTCCTAAGGAGTATTTTTAATAAAATAGAGGCATTATCCATATGGTTTCACTTTTCACTCATGCTCAACTTAGGCTACTTTCTGAGTTATAGTCGATAAATTAATTATAACTTAAGCTACAGAACTCGAAATTAAGTTCTGTCAATTTTCCCTGAAACTAGACTCATATGTCTTCTTACCATTAAACTTTCAGAAATTTTGGTTAGGCCAATTAATACAGTTTATTCATTGAAATCTCCCCTGTTTCGTAGTTCAGTAGCTCTGACCACTCTTCACTAAAATTTAATTATCTTTTGCTATCAAAGTCAAATGAGGTTCTTGTTTCTTTCTTCTAAAAATATATTCAATAAGGAATCCAACCATACAAATTATGTTTCTTAACTATTTTTGTGCAATGTTTAATGTTTTTTAGAGTTCAGAGCAGGGGATCATGAAATCAATCTGAACCAGTCTTACAAAAATATAAATATCTCAAAACACAAAATTCCTTTCTTTGTTCTGTTTTTTTATATGAAAATAGATTTAATAAGCTTTAATTTCATATGTCATTCTACTTCTAACTCAATTTATACCATATTTGGTGATTTTTCAAAGTCAATACACTACTGTTGTCCAAGTCTGTTTTACTTCATTTTCACCCTTTCAAGCTTTCATTGATATAGCATTAACGGTAACACTCACCTCTTATCGATCTTAACTAAATTCGGTCATATAACGAGCATATTGCTCTTAACTTATACACGTATGTACCTGTACTTATTCATAAGATTTCACTTTCACACTGACACATATAAATGCATCATAGCAAGGAACATATTGTTTCATCATACACATGGTCATAATCACTTTCTAGTTCACTTAATCATATCATTTTGCTACCCGGTGAACCATGCGAAATTCTAAAGGATACTTGGAAAGATGCAAAAAAGTGCCACTCATATATTGTAGCTGAAGCTACCACTGATATGTAGCCGAAGCTACCATGTAACCCGCCCATAAGCTAACTCAGACTCAACTCAACGAGCTCGGACATTCGCATCCATAAGTGAACTCGGGCTCAACTTAACGAGCTCGGATACCTAGTTACATCTCATGAACTCAGACTTAACTCAACGAGCTCGAAACTCAACTATCCTAGTGACATGTCACTTGTATCCTAATCTATTCCCAAGGTTCAAACGAGATTTTCCTCAATCACACATTTTTGTCATCCTCTTCGAAATGTCGAAACCGATACTTGATAGCTTTCATACTTATCAAATAATAATTCACAAAGCATAATATTTCATGATAATAAACATCATACCATATAAATAACATTGAGTTACTTAAAATAACAATTATGTTACCACATTTACACATGAACTTACCTCGAATGCAAAAATGGCTAACTTTTTCGATTTTGGCCATAACCTCATTCTAGGTCCGAATTTCATGTTTCCTGATCTAATATATCAAATAACGCTCATTTAATGATCACCTTATTCAAATTAGTCCAAAACTCACACTTTTACATTTTTACAACTTTACCCTTAAAGTTTATCAAAATTACAATTTTGCCCCTGGTCTCGTTGATAAACTTTTATTCAATTTCTTTGCATTTTAGGCTTAACCGAATCATTTCATGCATATAACAGCCCACAATTCTCATTAAAACACACACTCATGACCAATTTTATAACTTTTGCAATTTAGTCCTTTTGGACGTTTTCGTCGAAAATCACTCGGTAAAAACCGTTTCCCTAACCTTAAACATGCATAATCTACCATAATCCACCAAAATACACAATTATTCAGCATGGGTCAATTTTTAAACATGAACCATAGCTCAAAATAATGGTAGAAATAGGTAGATTATGATGCAAGGATTTCAAAAATACGAAAAACATTAAAAACGGGGCTAGGAATAACTTACTATTGAGCTTGGAAAGCTTGAAACCCTAGCCATGGCTTCTCCCATGAAACATTCGGCCATAGCAAGAAGAATGAGTAGATTGTTTTCTTTTATTTTGTCTTTTACTCAATTAAAACACTAAATGACTAAAATACCCTTAAGGCTTTTCTTTCAATTTTGTCATATTCATGCCCATTTTTGTCCATCAAATTATCCAATGGTCTAATTTCCTTTTTAGGACATTCAATTTAAAACTTCATAACAATTAGACACTTCTAACATATGGAACTCAACTTTTGCACTATTTACAATTTAGTCCTTTTTACCAAATTGAGTGCCCAAACGTCGAAATTTTCGAACGAAATTTTCATGAAATTTTTCCGTGAAATCATAGATCATAAAAATTATAATAAAAATAGTATTTTTCTCATCGGATTTGTGGCCTCGAAACCACTGTTCTGACTGGACCCCAGTTCGGGATGTTACAGCACCTATCGAATAGTAGTATAGTCAGTGGCAAGACCGGAATATCGAATCCAAGGAACTATGAGTACTAGTAATGAATTTCTTCCTATTATCTAGGCTAAAAATAAAAAGGGGTTTTGTTTCTAAATTAACTGATCTAAACTAAACTGAAAAGAAACGGCAAAGAGTAAAGAGAGAGATTGCTTTTGGGAAAACTGATTGATTTAAGGCAATACCTAATGAAGAATTCACCTAGACTTCACTTGTTATCTAACTCTAAAACAGATAATTTTTTCATTTGATTTGATCCGTAGAGATCCCTAAATTATGTTAATACCTCCGTCGAGGATAAGAACAACTAATCCTAGGTTGATTAACTAAAATCTCTTTCTAGTTAAAACCCCTAGTCTTGCAGTAACTCGATCTATGGCTCCCCATATTAGATTTGACTTTAGTCCAGTAGATTTTCATCATCCTATGTCTAGGATTGCGATCAACTCCGCTTAATTGTGTTGGATCTACTTCCATACAAGGACTTTTGCTCCTATACATAAGCACATTTGACTTAAATCAATATCCTGAAAATATCAATTTAAGAGTTAAAGACACAATTAAGAACAAATTAAATATTTATCACACAGCTTAGATAACAATAACAAGATCTGTCTTAGGTTTCATCCCCCTTAGATATTTAGGGTTTTAGTTCATAATTATAAAAGAAAACATCTCAGAAGAAATAAAATAACAAAATATTAGAAAACCCAAAACTCCTGAAAGGATTGAAGGGAGATCCTCTGTCTTGATGTAGATCCTGGCTTCTGAGATGGATCAATCGGCTTCCGTTCGAGTAATTCCCTGCCTTTAACTCCCCGTCTTAAAGGGAATAAAGCACACCCTTGTAGTTGCCTCCTAGGGTCTTTATATAGAGTTTTGGAATGTCTTTCTTAGCCCCTAAGTAGCCTTTTCCGAGTGAAATTGAACTTCCTCACGACAGGGACACCCCGTGTGCCACGCCCATGTGGATCGACTACCAGGTCATGCTCGAGCCTGTTAAAGTGGCACGGTCGTATGACACAGTCGTGTGGCGAACCTCCAGGCTGTGTTGATTATTGAACTGGGCCTAATTTGCCCCTTTTTGGATCGTTCATTGCTCTTTTCTCTTCCTTATGCTCGCCTAAGTATAAAACATGAAATAAAAGGATTAAGGGCCCCAAATTCCACAAATTCAATGATAATTCATTCAGAAATTAGGCTAAGCATGAGGTAAAAATATGTATAATTTACGGTTTATTAAATACTCCCAAACTTAAGTCTTTACTTGTCCTCAAGCAAAATCTCAACTCATAATTAAAAATCATTCTCCTCAACTTATAAGCTTTATCAATAATGTTTCAAACTAATCCACAAGTAATCATACAATGAAAATTCAACTAGAATAACATTAAAGTCTCAAACACTCTAAGTTGAGAATTTTATCAATAATGTTTCAAACTGAATTGACCGTATTTACACTTTTTTTAGAACAAATCAAATACAAATAAATTGAATATTTATGAACTTTACAGACTAAAAAAAGAGAACAAAGCTAGATAATTTATTCAACTCAAATCTCGACAAAAAGAGGGATCAAAAGAATTAAAGGTAATTCAACAAAAAATGGGTTATAGGTTAATATTAAAGGTAAGTTAAAGAATGGGTTGTTAGGCTCAATGGGGTTAACTAGGGGTTAATTTATAGAGGGAGCCTTTTATAGAGTAAGTGGGTTGAACCTAGGTGCCTTTATTATTTCGGTATATCAAATCAATGATGTGGTCTCGACATGTATAATCGAAGCAAGTTCTAGAATAACAAATCAGTATTGACTTACTCAAATCAACAATAAAAGTGAGCATGAAAGGATGTATGCTCAAAAGGCTAAAAAATCTCACCAGAATTATGGCTTTTGATGTCAATCCTACGAATTTCAAGTCTCAAGATAACACTTAAAATTAGGGAAAATAACCTAGAAAAAAAATTAAATTCTCAAAAATTTCAACTTATCATGCTTGATTCCCTAATGTCTGAAAGTTTGAATAATCAAAGCATAAGTACCTATGTCTTAATTCTCAACATATCAATAAAATCATAAATCAATTAGAATTCATCTTAATAGGGGATTGAAACTAATGAAGAGAATTCGAAATTTGAGAACAATGCAAAAAGTTAGTGGTCAAATTTTTAGGGGTTTCAAAGATAATACAAAGAATGAAAGTGAGTTCCCCCTACACTTAAGATGTACATTGCCCTCAATGTATAAAGATACATTAGTAGCAATAGAGGCATAAGATCATAAGATAGGGAGAGAAGTGAAACTCCCTGAATTTTGGATGAATTTGTAGAGACGAATATTAGAATTGTAAGAGCCAACAGTTGGGGCAGGGTTTTCCCATTACAGATGAATTTGAGCTGTAAAGCTCCTTTGAAACTACGATAGCATATATGAAAATAAAATTGAAATCTAAACTAAAATATTCAATAAACATAAAGATCGAAATAAAGATAAAGAAAAATCTAAGGATTCTAAAGAGACATAAAGTTCAAGAGAAGGTAAAAATAAAGATCAAGAAAGCAAATAAAAAAGAAGATAAGAGGAATAGAAAGTTCTAATCCTCAGATGGTTCGCGAGGTGGGGATAGTGGTGCGAGGTGAAGATGCTGACAAATTTGAGCTAAGGTTGCATCAATGTGATCAAATCGCTGAAAACATTGTTGCTAGAATTGGACGAACTGCTCAGAAGTGACATAGCCTAAAACTACCGGATGAACTGGGCGGCGAGTGGGTAGTGGCTCAGTCTGTGGCTCCTCCGGTGGTAGGACATCATCAGTAATGTCCTTGGGATCCTCCTGCTCGATAGATTGGGCTAACTAGTACTGAGGAGGGTTGCTCCCACGTCGGCGCTGAATCATCCTCATGTGCAGCATAATTTGGATGCCTTGTGGGGACATCTGGCCGATCAAGGTGTAAGAGGATGTTTGGGCCGTGGTGTTAAGTAAGCTGAAGTAGCGGGCCAATCACGTGATGTATGGGCCCATCAAGATTATGCCCCTACGATGCCTCTCGGTTTGATACTGGATGGCGTGAGCGATGAAATAAGCGAGGTCGATCACGTGTGCATGCGCCATGCTCCATAAGAAGTAGGCATCGAGGGTGTTGACGACGCGGGTGCTTTTGCATCTGTCCGTCAATGTATGGGTGAGTAAGGCGTGAATGTACCTCAGTGAAGGGCGAGAGCTGTCGCTTTGGAGTGACTGGGTCGTATGTGGGCTGGTTAGGGACTAAGGCGCGCCAACAATTGACTGGAGAGATATGTATATGGTAGTAGAGTTCTGAGAGGTCTTCTTCATCCACAAACTGCTCAGTGTATAGGCCTAGTGCTGTACCAAACTCCAGTACACTGAGTTGACGAACAAGGCCTCCTAGGTAGAATTGAATCGTTCCTAGATCATCATGCTGAGACATGACCGTTTGGAAATGGAGTGTGGAGCAGAACTCTAGGGTGAGCTCGAGTTAGGTGGGCTCCACGATTTGGAAAAACTGGTCCCATGGGTCTATCGTCAATAAGGCCTATATCTTGTCTGCTAGTTGGACTTGCTCTAGTGCGGCCCAATCAATGCATCTCCTTACGCTAAGGGTGTAACAGCCCGTTTTTGACCCTAGTTGGAATGAGTGGTTTCGGGACCACTCAACCGGGTCAAAGTATTAATTTTATTGCTTAAATATGTTTTACAGCATGATAGAATTACTGTATGAAAGTTTCATTTAGAAATTTTAGTAATTGATCGGTTAAATTGATAAAAAGGACTAAATCACATAACGCGAAAAATTAGAGTCCTAGTTTATAAATGGCTTATTTGATGTTGGCTTTTAAAGTGGAAGGCCTTAAATGGTTATTTTACCATTCCTTATGCTAGTGGACATTTATGTCCTTAATGATATGTTTTTAAGTGGTTTTAGTTAAAGGGCAAAATGGTCAAATGGCATTATTATATGTTTTATTAAATAAATATCATTAAATGTTTTCATTCTTCATCTTCTTCCACCGATTCTTCAGCCAAAAATTAAGGGTTTACAAGCTTTTAACATTTGGCTATTTCAAGCTTCGATTGGAGGTTCGTTTTTGTCCCGTTTTTGGTAATTTTTACGTTTTTGAGGTCGTTGTTTCAAATACTAGCTAATCCTTACCTCAATTTCTGATTTTGAACATGTCTTTAAAAGTGCCATTGATGAATCCTTATTATATTGATAGATTTTGATGAAATATTGTTTATTAAGTGAGAATATACAAGAATTTTGAAGTAGTTTTTGAAGAAATTGAGTTTTAAGGATTTAATTGTAAAAGATAGAATTTTTGAAGTTAAATGTGTGATTAATTGAGTTGTATGTACTTGTATAAATCCCTTGAATATTCGGCTATGATGAATTGGGGGATTTATTATGCAAATTGTCATTTTGTGATAAAAGGGCTAAATTGCAATGTGTTGAAAATATAAGGACTAAATTGTTAACATGCCAAAATATATGTTTTGGGCTTGACTGATCAAGTTAGTGATTAAATAGCTGAAATTTGTATTAATATAGATAAAGACGACCGAATCCCGGAACTCGATCGGGGAAAAAGAAAAGTTGACGAGTAGATACGAAATTTCGAGGTAAGTCCGTATAATGAAATTTATTGTGTATATGCTCATATTTGTTGTTAATTGAATACATGAAATACTAGTCGATTAAATGGCCTATCTGTATGTATACATGTGAAATTGAAATGAAATTGTTACAAGAGAAAAATGAATACTGAGCCCCGTTAGAATCGTGAAAGTCGATGGGATACAAGTGACGTGTCACTAGGGTTACAGGGTGGTTAGAGCTCCTGCATTTGTTGCGGACTCACCACGTGCTCATTGAGCTCTCTGATATAGCCCTCCCAAAGAATATGTGGATAATGGATTTAGCCCGGACGGGTAACCCAAATTAGGGTCTGAATTTAGCCTGGACTGGAAATTCAGATCCTAGCTCATTAGAGTAATTGTCGTTGCAGGGGATTAAGCCTGGACTGGTAATCCCGACAATACTCTATGAGTTTATATTACAGGGGATTTAGCCTGGACTGGTAATCCCGCTGTAAGAATGAGGTTCGCAGGAGTGTGCTCTCTGTTTAGTCTTCGGACTCTCTGTTCAGCCTTCGGGCTTACTGTTTATCCTTTGGGATTACTGATCAGCCTTCGGGCTTACCGATACTGGCTCGAAAGAGCATATATGATGCATTGACGGATTTTCAGTTACATGTATATACACTGTGTGTGTATCACCCGAGTATCCCTCGACGTTCTTAAAGGTTCAACGGGCAATTACCGATACATGTTACATGAAAAGTGAATAAAATCTGTATTACAAGTTATACGAATACTGGAAGATGTGTGAATTACATGTTACATGAGCTACACATGGATTACATGATATATGTATTATGAGAATTACATGAATTATATGGATACATGTTATATGAGATTGATATGGATTACACAGCATATGTTATATGAATGACATTATATGTTACATGGACTAACAAGTGTATACTTGTGGATTAGGCAACTTGCTTATATGAATTGAATTGGCAATGTATTGTAATTACTGCATTGATTCGGTAAGGTTTAAATTCTGTACCACGGACTTACTAAGCTTTAGAAGCTTACTCCGTTTATTTCTGTCAATGTTTTATAGATTTGGAAGCTATCTCGATCCTTGGACGCGTCGAAGATTCGCCATCACACTATCCATCAAGCTTTTGGGTACTTTTGAATCTTTTGTAAATGAAATGGTCATGGCATGTATAGGCTAGTTATTTTGTGTACATGATGTATTTTTGTAAGTGATCAAGCCATGGGATGTGGCTTGGGTCATATATGTTTATAATGAAGTATTTGATTTGTTCTTGGATATGTTGTATTTGGTAAAATTGGCTTGGAAATGTTGTTTATTATTGGCTGAAAAGAAATGACCCTTGTTGGGTGGCAATTTGGCTTAAACCAAGCCTACATTGTGCCACACGGCCAGGGGACACGGGCGTGTGCTTCGACCGTGTGTCCCCTGCACCTTAAATAAATTTTGACAGTTTCGACCACGAGCTGAGAACACGGGCGTGCCTTGGCCGTGGGAAACACACGACCCTATCCCACGGGCGTGTGAAATTAACCATTAACCGTGTGGTGTATGTCAGTAGCTTCCACGGCCTCTAGACATGGGCGTGTGAAGGCCACACGGCCTCATCACAGGGCTGTGCTAAAAGTCACACGGGCGTGTGTGACGTCATTTTTAGAAAAAAGTTTTCCGAGCTTCCGATGCGATAGGATTTGAATCCTAATCATCTGAAATGACCTTAATTAGCCTGAGAATAATTAATATGGACGTTTATGCAATATTTTGTGTTCACTTTCAATTAAATTCTGTAAAGATCCGATAAATCCGGTAATGCTCCGTACTTGATTCCAGTGACGGTCTCGGGTATAGGGTGTTACATTTTAATTGGTATCAGAGCTATGGTTTAGTCGATTCTAGGACTACCGTAGTGGGTACGAGTCTAGCTATACATGCCATGTATATGAAATGTGATAGTGTGATATCTCCTGACATCCTCTGAAAATCTGTTTTATATAGTAATGGATCCGAATCGAGATTTAGCTGATGATGGTGATAGTATTGCACCAGCTCCCGCTCAAGGGGCTGTACCTTCTGAATCGGGCCCTGCTGTGGCCAATTAGGAAGAAGTTAAACAAACTTTCTTCCAAATGATGTCCGGTTGGTTTAGTGAGTTTGTGCGAGCAAACCCGGCTGCTCCGCAACCTCCACCCCCTCCTGTTCCACAACCTAATCTTGATAATGTACGAGTTGTGGATCCTCTGAGATTGAACAGACCTCCTGTTGATAAAATACGAAAATATGGTGCTGAAGAATTCCGAGCTTCAGCTAGTGATGATACTGAGAGAGCCGAATTTTGGCTTGAGAATACAATCTGAGTTTTTAATGAATTGGCCTGTACTCCTGATGAATGCCTGAGATGTGCTATTTCTTTGCTTCGGGATCCCGCGTATCAGTGGTGGAATACATTGACCTCGGTTGTACCCTGAGAACGAGTTGATTGGGAATTTTTCCAGACAGAATTCAGAAAGAAATACATTAGTCAACGATTCATCGACCAGAAAAGAAAAGAATTTCTAGAGTTAAAATAGGGTCGAATGTCTGTAACTGAATATGAGCGAGAGTTTGCACGACTCAGCAAATACGCTCGTGAATGTGTTTCTACCGAAGCCATAATGTGTAGAAAGTTTGAAGATGGACTAAATGAAGAAATTCGACTGTTAGTCGGAATACTTGAACTAAAAGAATTTGTAGTTCTCGTTGATCAGGCTTGTAAAGCCGAAGAGCTTGCTAAAGAAAAGAGAAAAGCAGATTCTGAATTCAGAGAGGCTCGAAAGAGATTTTCGGGTAAATCATATCAGTCTGGATCTAAGAGATCAAAAGATTTTCATTCTCGTTCAGCTACTTCTGCGGGCATATCTATCCGAGACAAAACTACTAAATCTTCCTATTCGAGACCTCAAGCAACCTCTGTAGCTAGTGCCGATAGTGTGAGAACTCCCGGACCTGAATGCAAGTACTGTAGTAAGAAACATTTTGGTGAATGCCGTTTGAAAAGCGGAGCTTGTTTCCGATGTGGATCGTTGGACCACTATCTACGCGATTGTCCTGAAAGATCTGTAGCTGACAAGGAACAATCGACTAAAACGCATAGCGTTGCATCAAGGGGTAGACCGCCTCGGAATACTGGAAATCAAAGTGGAAATCGCAGTGTGGCGAGAGATGTTAATGTGAGATCTGAGATGCGTACTCCTGCAAGAGCTTATGCCATACGTGCACGCGAAGAAGCCTCGTCTCCTGATGTTATTACCTGTACTTTTTCTCTCTATAACACTGATATGGTTGCATTGATAGACCCTGGATCAACTCATTCATATATTTGTATAAAATTATGTTTGAAAAGAATTTACATGTTAAGTCTACTGAATATGTTGTTAAAGTATCCAAACCGTTAGGGAAGTCTGTGTTAATTGATAAAATATGTAAGAAATGTCCACTAATGACTCGAGGATATTGTTTTATGGCTGATCTTATGCTTCTCCCTTTTGATGAATTTGATGTAATATTGGGCATGGACTGGCTAAATGTGCATGAAGCTATTGTGGATTGTAGAAGTAAGAGTATAGAATTGAAATGTCAGACTGGTGAAACTCTTCGGATTGGATCAAATGATTCTAATGAATTACCGATAGTGATTTCTGCTATGAGGGCTCAGAAATATGTCAGAAAAGGCTATGATGCGTACCTAGCGTATGTGATGAATTTTGACAAGACAGAATTGAAAATTGAGTCTGTACCAGTTGTCTGTGAGTTTTCAGATTTTTTTTGGAAGAATTACCGGGTTTACCGCCGATTAGAGAAGTTGAATTCGGTATTGAATTATTACCGGGCACTACTCCAATATCGATAGCTCCGTATAGAATGGCACCGACTGAATTAAAGGAGTTGAAAGCACAGTTACAAGAATTGACGGATAGAGATTTTGCGAGACCGAGCTTCTCACCTTGGGGTGCTCCAGTATTATTTGTGAAGAAGAAAGAAGGAACTATGAGAATGTGTATTGATTACCGACAGTTGAAAAAGGTAACAGTGAAGAATAAATGCCCTCTTCCTCGAATTGATGATTTATTCAATCAATTGAAAGGAGCTACAGTATTTTCGAAGATTGATCTGAGATCGGGTTATTATCAGCTGCGAGTTAAAGATTCAGACATACCGAAAACTGCTTTCAGAACACGATACGGACATTATGAGTTTCTGGTCATGCCTTTTGGGCTGACAAATGCACCAGCAGTATTCATGGACTTGATGAACCGTGTATTCAGACCGTATTTAGACAGATTCGTTATCGTGATCATTGACGACATTCTGATCTATTCACGTGATGAGACAGAACATGCTGAACATTTAAGAATTGTGTTACAAGTTCTGAGGGATAAGCAGTTATTTGCCAAATTTAGCAAATGTGAATTTTGGCTTCGAGAAGTCAGATTTCTGGGTCATATTGTTTCTGCGAAAGGCATTCGAGTAGATCCGAGTAAAATATCTGCTATCATAGACTGGAAACCTCCGAGAAATGTATCTGAGATCAGAAGTTTTCTGGGATTAGCGGGGTATTACCGAAGGTTCGTTAAAGGATTCTCGATGATTGCGGTACCGTTGACTCGAATGTTACAAAAAGAAATGAAATTCGAGTGGAATGATAAATGTCAGCAAAGCTTCGAACGGATAAAAGCCTTATTAACAGAAGCTCCGGTTTTAGTTCAACCCGAATCGAGGAAAGAATTTGTTATTTACTGTGATGCATCTACTATCGGACTTGGCTGTGTATTGATGCAAGATGGGAAAGTTATAACTTATGCCTCTCGACAGTTAAAACCGCACAAAAAGAATTACCCGACACATGATCTTGAGTTAGCTGCTATAATCTTTGCATTAAAGATTTGGCGGCACTACTTATATGGTGAGAAATGTAGAATTTTTACCGATCATAAAAGTCTGAAGTATCTGATGTCTCAGAAAGATCTGAATATGCGACAACGGAGATGGCTCGAACTGTTAAAAGATTATGAATTTGTGATTGACTATCATCCAGGGAAAGCTAATGTTGTAGCTGATGCTTTAAGTCGAAAGTCTCTTTTTGCTTTGCGAGTTTTGAATGCTCAAATGATGTTATCTAATGATGGATCTGTTTTAGCTGAGCTAAAGGCTAAACCGATGTTTCTGCAACAAATTTTTGAAGCTCAAAGGACTGATTCCGAACTGCAAGCTAAACGACTTCATTGTGAGTCTAATTCTGATCCTGACTTTTCTATTGGGAATGATGATTGTTTAATGTTCCGAAATAGAATTTGTATACCGAAAGATAGTGAGCTCATTCAGAAAGTTCTACACGAGGCACACGATAGTCGATTTTCAGTTCATCCAGGTAGTACTAAGATGTATAATGATTTGAAACAGCAATACTGGTGGCCAGGAATGAAACATGACATATCTGAATTCATATCGAAATGTTTGATCTGTCAGCAAGTTAAAGCTGAACATCAAGTACCGTCTGGTTTATTACAGCCTATTATGATTCCGGAATGGAAATGGGACAGAGTCACTATGGATTTTGTATCAGGGCTACCGTTATCTCCGAGGAAGAAAAATGCAATCTGGGTTATTGTTGACAGATTGACGAAGTCTGCACATTTTATACTGGTACGTACTGATTATTCTCTGGATAAATTAGCGGAATTATATGTATCTGAGATTGTGCGATTACATGGTATACTGTTATCCATTGTGTCTGATAGAGATCCGAGGTTTACCTCGAGATTCTGGAAAAAGTTCCAAGAGGCTTTGGGAATGAAATTGAACTTCAGTACGGCATTTCATCCCCAGACCGATGGTCACTCTGAAAGAGTTATTCAGATCCTGGAAGACATGTTACGGTGTTGTACTCTTGAATTTGAATGTAATTGGGAGAAATATTTACCTCTGATAGAGTTTGCATACAACAATAGTTTTCAGACAAGTTTGAAAATGGCTTCCTATGAAGCCTTATACGATCGTAAATGTCGAACACCGTTATATTGGACAGAATTGAGTGAAAGGAAGTTACACGGGGTCGATTTAATCCGAGATACCAAAGAAAAAGTAAAGGTGATACGTGACAATTTGAAAATGGCTTCTGACAAACAGAAATCATATGCCGATTTGAAACGAAAAGAAATAGAGTTTTAGGTCGGAGATAGAGTATTTCTAAAAGTATCACCGTGGAAGAAAATTCTTCGTTTTGGTAAAAAGGGAAAACTAAGTCCTCGTTTTATCGGGCCGTATGAAATTGTGGAACGAATTGGACCTGTAGCTTACCGATTATTGTTACCGTCTGAATTTGAAAAGATTCACAATGTATTTCATGTTTCAATGCTTCGGCGATACCGATCTGATCCGTCTCATGTTATTTCTCCCATTGATGTGGAGATACAGCCTGATTTATCGTACAGTGAAGAGCCGATTAAGATTCTGGCTCGAGAAATCAAGGAGTTGAGAAATAAGCGTATAGCACTCGTAAAGGTTCTTTGGTGTAAACACGGAATAGAGGAAGCTACATGGGAACTCGAGGAAACTATGCGAAACCAATCCCCTAACCTGTTTACCGGTAAGATTTTCGGGGACGAAAATCCCTAAAGGGGGAGAGTTGTAACAGCCCATTTTTGACCCTAGTCGAAACGAGTGGTTTCGGGACCACTCAACCAGGTCAAAATATTAATTTTATTGCTTAAATATGTTTTATAGCATGATAGAATTACTGTATGAAAGTTTCGTTTAGAAATTTTAGTAATTGATCGGTTAAATTGATAAAAAGGACTAAATCGCATAACGCGAAAAATTAGAGTCCTAGTTTATAAATGGCTTATTTGATGTTGGCTTTTAAAGTGGAAGGCCTTAAATGGTTATTTTACCATTCCTTATGCTAGTGGACATTTATGTCCTTAATGATATGTTTTTAAGTGGTTTTAGTTAAAGGGCAAAATGGTCAAATGGCATTATTATATGTTTTATTAAATAAATACCATTAAATGTTTTCATTCTTCATCTTCTTCCACCGATTCTTCAGCCAAAAATTAAGGGTTTACAAGCTTTTAACATTTGGCTATTTCAAGCTTCGATTGGAGGTTCATTTTTGTCCCGTTTTTGGTAATTTTTACGTTTTTGAGGTCGTTGTTTCAAATACTAGCTAATCCTTACCTCAATTTCTGATTTTGAACATGTCTTTAAAAAGTGCCATTGATGAATCCTTATTATATTGATAGATTTTGATGAAATATTGTTTATTAAGTGAGAATATATAAGAATTTTGAAGTAGTTTTTGAAGAAATTGAGTTTTAAGGATTTAATTGTAAAAGGTAGAATTTTTGAAGTTGAATGTGTGATTAATTGAGTTGTATGTGCTTGTATAAATCCCTTGAATATTCGGCTATGATGAATTGGGGGATTTATTATGCAAATTGTCATTTTGTGATAAAAGGGCTAAATTGCAATGTGTTGAAAATATAGGGACTAAATTGTTAACATGCCAAAATATATGTTTTGGGCTTGATTGATCAAGTTAGTGATTAAATAGCTGAAATTTGTATTAATATAGATAAAGACGACCGAATCCCGGAACTCGATCGGGGAAAAAGAAAAGTTGACGAGTAGATATGGAATTTCGAGGTAAGTCCGTATAATGAAATTTATTGTGTATATGCTCATATTTGTTGTTAATTGAATACATGAAATACTAGTCGATTAAATGGCCTATCTGTATGTATACATGTGAAATTGAAATGAAATTGTTACAAGAGAAAAATGAATACCGAGCCCCGTTAGAATCGTGGAAGTCGATGGGATACAAGTGACGTGTCACTAGGGTTACAGGGTGGTTAGAGCTCCTGCATTTGTTGCGGACTCACCACGTGCTCATTGAGCTCTCTGATATAGCCCTCCCGAAGAATATGTGGATAATGGATTTAGCCCGGACGGGTAATCCAAATTAGGGTCTGAATTTAGCCTGGACTGGAAATTCAGATCCTAGCTCATTAGAGTAATTGTCGTTGCAGGGGATTAAGCCTGGACTGGTAATCCCGACAATACTCTATGAGTTTATATTACAGGGGATTTAGCCTGGACTGGTAATCCCGCTGTAAGAATGAGGTTCGCGGGAGTGTGCTCTCTGTTTAGTCTTTGGACTCTCTGTTCAGCCTTCGGGCTACTGTTCATCCTTCGGGATTACTGATCAGCCTTCGAGCTTACCGATACTGGCTCAAAAGAGCATATATGATGCATTGACAGATTTCCGGTTACATGTATATACACTGTGTGTGTATCACCCGAGTATCCCTCGACGTTCTTAAAGGTTCAACGGGCAATTACCGATACATGTTACATGAAAAGTGAATAAAATCTGTATTACAAGTTATACGAATACTGGAAGATGTGTGAATTACATGTTACATGAGCTACACATGGATTACATGATATATGTATTATGAGAATTACATGAATTATATGGATACATGTTATATGAGATTGATATGGATTATACAGCATATGTTATATGAATGACATTATATGTTACATGGACTAACAAGTGTATACTTGTGGATTAGGCAACTTGCTTATATGAATTGAATTGGCAATGTATTGTAATTACTGCATTGATTCGGTAAGGTTTAAATTCTGTACCACGGACTTACTAAGCTTTAGAAGCTTACTCCGTTTATTTTTGTCAATGTTTTATAGATTCGAAAGCTATCTCGATCCTCGGACGCGTCGGAGATTCGCCATCACACTATCCATCAAGCTTTTGGGTACTTTTGAATCTTTTGTAAATGAAATGGTCATGGCATGTATAGGGTAGTTATTTTGTGTACATGATGTATTTTTGTAAGTGATCAAGCCATGGGATGTGGCTTGGGTCATATATGTTTATAATGAGGTATTTGATTTGTTCTTGGATATGTTGTATTTGGTAAAATTGGCTTGGAAATGTTGTTTATTATTGGCTGAAAAGAAATGACCCTTGTTGGGTGGCAATTTGGCTTAAACCAAGCCTACATTATGCCACACGGCCAGGGGACACAGGCGTGTGCTTCGACCGTGTGTCCCCTGCACCTTAAATAAATTTTGACAGTTTCGACCACGGGCTGAGAACACGGGCGTGCCTTGGCCGTGGAAAGCACACGGCCCTATCCCACGGGCGTGTGAAATTAACCATTAACCGTGTGGTGTAAGTCAGTAGCTTCCACGGCCTCTAGACATGGGCGTGTGAAGGCCACACGGCCTCATCACACGGCCGTGCTAAAAGTCACACGGGCGTGTGTGATGTCATTTTCAGAAAAAAGTTTTTCGAGCTTCCGATGCGATAGGATTTGAATCCTAATCATCCGAAATGACCTTAATTAGCCTGAGAATAATTAATACGGACATTTATGCAATATTCTATGTTCACTTTCAATTAAATTCTGTAAAGATCCGATAAGTCCGGTAATGCTCCGTACTTGATTCCAGTGACAGTCTCGGGTATAGGGTGTTACAAAGGGGTCTCGCCCGTAGTATTTGAAACAGTTCCTCTTGGGAGTTCTGTGGGAATTGGAGAAAGGGGTGTCGAATTTCAGCGGAGGGTCTGGAAGAGGAACCACTGGGTCCCTTTCGCTTTTTGAAGTAGCGACGGCAGCTTTCTTTCCATGTGACGATGACATGATTCCTAGAGAGAAAACAGAACGGAAAAGGCATGCATTAGTCCTAAAAATATTCATAAGTTTTTTAAACAAAATGCCAAGTTCATGCTAATTAGAACTTACTAATGGGATTCAATTTTACTAATCTAAATACCATATTTGATTCATCCTAAGCATAGAACTTCTAGCAAGAAAGCAATGGCTTGTTTTTGTGGGTTTTTATAATCAATGTATGCCTAAAGCCTATTGCATGTGATAGGTAAAAATGGCAGCCAAAGAATGATTCAAAGTGGCATAATGAAGTTTGTAGATTAATCATGCTAAATGAATGAAAATCATATCAATATTAATGTAAATAATGGAATAAATGAAATTATTAACATCAAAATAGATAAAAGACATTAAAAACTAAGATAAAGAGTAAGAAAGGGGAACCGAATGAATGGTTATAGGTGCGAAGCACGGTCGTGGCATGAGTTGCACAAACGTGGAGTGTGGTTGAGGCCAGCGGCGGTGCTAAAGAGGGTTGATATGGGATTTGGGTTGAGGGGTTTTTAAGGTTTTGGTGAAGAAGAGGGTGAATTGTGGGATGTTTTTATAGGATTTTGGGCACACAGGCATGACACACACCCGTGTGACTCGGGGTTAGCCCATGTGGTTCGAAATTTGGGATTTTTGCGCGTCGGATTCATGCCAGACGCCCGTGCTCCTAGGGGGTGTTGGGGCACATAGCCGTGTCGCACAGTCGTGTCCTTCGATGTTCGCTTCTCTCATGACCGTGTAGGGGGTCACACGCTCGTGTATAAAATGGCAGGTTCGACCACGGTCTTGAGGCATGGGCGTGTCATACGCCCATGTTGAATTAACAGGTTTGGCCACGGCCACATCGCACGGCCGTGGCAAGTTGTCGAAGACCGTGTGAGAGGGAGATCTTACCCTGCTCATACACAACCATATTGCACGACTGTGTTTTTGCTCATGGTGTCCACACGGCCTTAGGCACGCCCATGGGCATGGCTGTATGGCTCGAAAAACTGTATTCAAAGGGTTAGTTGATATATTAGAGAGCCTAAATAAAAAAATTTACTATGCCAGTGCTCGGGTTGCCTCTTGAGAAGCACTTGTTTATAGTCTAAGCTCGACTTTTCTCAAGCTTGTTTGGTCACGGTGGTTTGAAGAGTTGAAACTATTCTATCCTACTTTCAATTTCATTATCAACATAAGGTTTGAGTCGAGTATGATTTACCTTGAAAGTGCTAAGTGACTCATAATTTATCTCGACTGTACCAGAGGGGAAAATTTTCATTACCGTGAAGTAAGGTGTGTCACTTGTATGTTCTTTTGAATTCAAGATTCGAGGATCGTCTTCCCCTAAAATTACCTTATCCCCTACCTTGATTTGATTCGTTTTTACCTAAGGGTCGTCTTGGTAATGCTCTAGGTTGGTGTGGCATATTTTGGGCTTTTCTTGATAGTTCAGCCACTCATCTAATTCCTCAAATTGAAGCATTCATTTTTCATGTACGTCTCCCTCGGATGGACTTGTCAGTGGTTAGGTCGCCTTTATGTGGAGTGTATCCTGCATAGAAGGTTGGGTGGTGAGATCAGTCTTTTTACAAAGAGTCGTAACTATATTCTTATCATCAACAACCTTAATCGAGTTTCGAGCATATAAAGTAACTTTGTCATTACCTACACGTAGTGTAAGCTTGCCTGTTCCTACATCAATTATGGTTCTGGTAGTTACTAAAAAGGGTCACCCTAGAATTAAGGGTACATTGCTATCCTCATCAATGTCTAAAATAGCAAAGTCAACTAGGAATATAAATTTATCAATTTTGACAAGCACATCTTCATTTATTCCTTTTGGAAATCTAATGGTTTTATCAGCCAATTGGATGCTCATCTTAGTTTGTTTAGGTTTTCCAAGACCTAGTTGTTTAAACAATTTATAAGGCATTACATTAATACTAGCCCCTAAATCAGCTAAAGCATTTTTAACGTCTAAACTACAAAGTAAACAAGGAATTGTAAAACTCCCTGGATTTTTCAGTTTGTTGGGCAGCTTATTCTGTAAAATAGTTGAGCACACTACATTCAGTTCCACATGAGATGTCTCATCTAGCTTTCGTTTATTCGTCAGTAGCTCTTTTAAGAATTTCACGGCATTTGGCATCTGCGACAGAGCTTTAATAAACGGTAAATTAATGTGTAATTTCTTTAAAAGTTTAAGGAATTTACCGAATTGTTCATCTGTGCAGTCTTTCCTTAGCGCATTTAGGTATGGGATACGAGGCTTATATTCTTTGACAATTGCTTCTTTGGAACTTATCTCATCTTTACCTTTACTTACCATAGTCTCCTTACATGGCTTTGGGTTGGTTTTGGCTAACCCTTCCTCATCTATTGTATCCACAGCATTAAGTTGTTCCTTAGGGTTGGTCTCCGTGTTGCTTGGTAACCTACCTTGTGGCCTTTCAGAAATTAGCTTAGCGAGTTGGCCTATTTGAGTTTTGAGTCCTTGGATGGATGCTTGCTGGTTCTACAGTGTCGTTTCGGTGTTATGGAAACGAGTTTCTTACACGGTGATAAATTTTGTGAGCATCACTTCAAGGTTCGGCTTTTTCCCTTGTTGGAACGTTGGTTGTTGAAATCTTGGAGGGGGTGGTTGCCTTTGATTTGCTTGTCCTCCCTATGAGAAATTGGGATGATTTCTCCAACATGCATTGTAAGTGTTACTATAAGGGTTATTTTGAGAACTAGAATTATTACCCATATAGTTGGCTTGCTCGTTTTCCATGCCGTATCCATAGGCGGGGTACTCAACATTGTTCATGGTCGTTTTGCACTGCATCACTGGGTGTACCTGCGTAGAACCAACAAAATTATCAATCTTTTTATTTAAAAGTTCTACCTAATTAGAAAGCATCATGACTGCATCAATATTAAAAACTCCTGCAGCTTTTTGTGGTTTTGTTCTCATGACTTACCACTGATAATTATTCAGTGACATTTCTTCTATAAACTCGTAAACTGCTTTTGGTGTTTTATTGTTGATTGCTCCACAGGCGGCTGCGTCGATCATTTGTCTTGTTGAAGGATTCAAACCGTTGTGAAAGGTTTGAACTTGTAACCACAGTGGTAACCTATGGTGAGGGCACCTTCTCAGTAAGTCCTTGTATCTTTCCCATGCATCGTAAAGTGTCTCTAAATTCATCTGTACAAAAGAAGAGATACCATTCTGTAATTTAGCCGTTTTCGCTGGCGGAAAATATTTAAGCAAAAATTTCTCGGTCATTTGTTCCCATGTAGTGATAGACCCTCGTGGTAGATAGTTCAACCATTGGTTGCCTTTGTTTCTTAAGGAGAATGGGAATAGCCTAAGGCGAATGGCATCATCAGAAATGCCATTTATTTTGGATGTGTTGCATAATTCCAAAAAGTTGGCCAGATGCGAGTTAGGATCCTCATCCTGCAAACCATCAAATTGAACAAACTGCTATATCATCTGAATAGTGTTAGGTTTCAATTAAAAATTATTTGCAGCAATAGTAGACATAACAATGCTAGATTCAGTGCCTACTAAATTAGGTTTACCATAATCATACATAGTACGCGAAGTAGGATTTTGCTCGACAGGATTTGCGGCTACTATAGGGGATAGCTGATTATCTGATTTGCTTCCATCTCTGGAATAGGTTCAGGTTCTTCTTCTTGTCCTTATTCTGGATACTGTAAACTTCTTCTTATCTCTCGGTGATTTCTGCGAACTGTAGCTTCTAAATCATCGTCAAAAAGCAGTAGTCCTCCTGGGTTTCTTCTAGTCCTAAACTAGAGATACCTGGAAGGAAAGAAAGTTTCAGTGAATAAAAATAAAAATAAAGGTTGGAAATAAATAAAAGTAGTAATGGCTAAAGTAATAGAAATCGAGTGTTCCTAATATCTTAGTTCCCCGGCAACGGCACCAACAACTTGATCTCCCGTGATTGTGATGAAGTAATAAAATCCGATCATACCTGGAAACTAACTAATAACACGATAAAAAGGCAAGTCCACCTATCGAATAGTAGTATAGTCAGTGGCAAGACCGGAATATCGAATCCAAGGAACTATGAGTACTAGTAATGAC
This sequence comes from Gossypium stocksii, assembly GCA_020496765.1. Taxonomy (NCBI): domain Eukaryota; kingdom Viridiplantae; phylum Streptophyta; class Magnoliopsida; order Malvales; family Malvaceae; genus Gossypium; species Gossypium stocksii. Next base: position 115,846,013 of record CM035624.1, read on the forward strand.
TTTCTTCCTATTATCTAGCCTAAAAATAAAAAGGGGTTTTGTTTCTAAATTAACTGATCTAAACTAAACTGAAAAGAAATGGCAAAGAGTAAAGAGAGAGATTGCTTTTGGGAAAACTGATTAATTAAGGCAATACCTAAGGAAGAATCCACCTAGACTTCACTTGTTATCTAACTCTAAACCAGATGATTTTTTCATTTGATTTGATCCGTAGAGATCCGTAAATTATGTTAATACCTCCGTCAAGGATAAGAACAACTAATCCTAGGTTGATTAACTGAAATCTCTTTCTAGTTAAAACCCTTAGTCTTGCATTAACTCGATCTATGGCTCCCCATATTAGATTTGACTCTAATCCGGCAGATTTTCGTCGTCCTATGTCTAGGATTGCGATCAACTCTGCTTAATTGTGTTGGATCTACTCCTATGCAGGGACTTTTGCTCCTCTACAAAAGCACATTCGACTTAAATCAATATCCCGGAAATATCAATTTAAGAGTTAAAAACACAATTAAGAAAAAATCAAATATTTATCACACAACTCAGATAACAATAACAAGATCTGTCTTAGGTTTCATCCCCCTTAGATATTTGGCGTTTTAGTTCATAATTATAAAAGAAAACAACTTAGAAGAAATAAAATAACAAAACATAAGAAAACCTAAAACTCTTGAAAGGATTGAAGGGAGATCCTCTGTCTTGATGTAGACCCTGGCTTTTGAGATGGATCAATCGGCTTCCCTTCGAGTAATTCCCTGCTTTTAACTCCCTGTCTTAACGGGAATAAATTACACCCTTGTAGTTGCCTCCTAGGGTCTTTATATAGAGTTTTGGAATACCTTGCTTAGCCCCTAAGTAGCCTTTTCTGAGTGAAATTAAACTTCCTCACGATAGGGACATGCCCGTTCCTTGCTCGTTTTTGGCCCATTCCTTGCTCTTTTCTCTTCCTTATGCTCGCCTAAGTATAAAACATGAAATAAAAGGATTAAGAGCACCAAATTCCAAAAATTCAATGATAATTCATTCAGAAATTAGGCTAAGCATAAGGTAAAAATATGTATAATTTACGGTTTATAAGCTGGTACTGAATCTAGCATTGTTAGGCCTACTATTGCTGCAAATAATTTTGAGCTGAAACGTAACACTATTCAGATGATACAATAGTTTGTTCAGTTTGATGGTTTGCAGGATGAGGATCTTAACGCTCATTTAGTGAATTTCTTGGAATTCTGCGACACATTTAAAATAAATGGCGTTTCTGATGACCCATTCATCTTCGGTTATTCCCATTCTCCTTGAGAAATAAAGCTAAACAATGGTTGAACTCTCTACCACGAGGGTCTATCACCACATGGGAACAAATGACTGAAAAATTTTTGCTTAAATATTTTTCGCCAGCTAAAACGGCTAAATTATGAAATGATATCTCTTCTTTTGTGTAGATGGATTTAGAGACACTTTAGGATGCATGGGAAAGATAGAAGGATTTATTGAGAAGGTGCCCTCACCATGGGTTACCACTGTGGTTACAAGTTCAAACCTTTCACAATGGTTTGGATCCTTCGACAAGACAAATGATTGATGCAGCCGCCGGTGGAACAATCAACAATAAAACACCAGAAGTAGCTTACGAGTTTATAGAAGAAATGTCACTGAATAATTATCAGTGGCAAGTCATGAGAACAAAGCCACAGAAAGGTGCAGGAGTTTTTAATATTGATGCAGTCACGATACTTTCTAATCAGGTAGAACTTTTAAATAAAAAGATTGATAATTTTGTTGGTTCTACACAGGTACAGCCAGTGATGCAGTGTGAAACAACCATGAATAACGCTGAGTACCTCGCTTATGGATACTACATAGAAAACGAGCAAGCCAACTATATGGGTAATAATTCTAGATCTCAAAATAACCCTTATAGTAACACCTACAATGCAGGTTGGAGAAATCATCCCAATTTCTCATGGGGAGGACAAGGAAATCAAAGGCAACCGCCCCTTCTGGGATTTTAACAACCACTGTTCTAACGAGAGAAAAAACCGAACCTTGAGGAGATACTCACAAAATTCACCACTATATTAGAAACCCGTTTCCAAAATATTGAGACGGTATTGAAGAATCAGCAAGCATCCATCCAATGACTCGAAACTCAAATAGTCCAGCTCGCTAAGCTAATTGCTGAAAGACCACAAGGTGGGCTACCCGGCAACACAGAGGTTAAATCTAAAGTGCACGTTAAAGCTGTTACACTATGGAGTGGGAAAACACTAGTTGAACTTGAAAATGGGGTATTACAAGAGCCTAAAAAAGGAAAAGTTGAGAAAGTCGAAGCCAAAGAAAGCACCCCACCAGTACTCAAGGAATATAAACCACCTATCCCATACTCAGCAAAATTGAAGAAAGACCGCACGGACGCTCAATTCGATAAATTTCTTGAACTGTTTAAGCAATTACACATTAACTTACCTTTTGTTGAAGCTATTTCATAGATGCCGACATATGCAAAATTTTTTAAAGAACTTCTTACAAACAAAAGGAAGTTTGAAGAACTGTCAACAGTGGAACTTAACGAAGAGTGTTCAACGATTCTCCAGAATAAACTCCCAACAAAATTAAAAGATCCAGGAAGTTTTACCGTTCCCTATTTTATTGGTAATTTAAATATTGAAAAGGCATTAGCAGATTTAGGTGCTAGCATTAACTTAATGCCCTATAAAATGTTCAAACAACTAGGCTTAGGAGAACCAAAACCCACTAGGATGAGTATTCAATTAGCTGATAAATCTGTTAAATATCCTAGGGGTATTATTGAAGATGTATTAGTTAAGGTGGACAAATTTATATTCCCTGTTGACTTTGTCATATTAGATATGGATAAGGAAGTTAAGGTACCCTTAATCCTAGGACGACCATTTTTAGCTACTGCCAGAGCTGTTATTGATGTAGGAGATCGTAAACTTGTGCTTAGGGTAGGTGATGAAGAGATTGTGTTTAAAATTTATGATTCCATGCGATTTGCTAGGGAACACGATGATTCCTATTATTTTATTGATTCTATTGATCATTCTATTCAAGATTCTTTTTAAGAAATCACTCTTCAAGACATAGTGGAACTGTGTCTCGTTCAAAGTGGGGGAGAGCATGAAGTGACCACTGAGATGAAAAAGGTAATAATTGAGCTAAACTCCAACGAATCTTCCCAAAGACAAATAGGTTACGAGGGCATTGAAATTGAGGATGAACTAAGACAAAAACCCTCTATTGACGAACCTCTCAAACTAGATCTCAAATAATTACCCGAACACTTAGATTATGCATTTTTAGGAGACAATTCTATACTACCAGTCATTATTGCCTCAAACTTGCAACCTAAGGAAAACGAGGAATTAATTCAAGTGTTACAAAAGCATAAAAGAGCCATAGCTTGGAAAATTTCTGACATCAAAGGAATCAACCCATCCTTTTGCACCCATAAAATTTTGATGGAGGATGAATACAAACCATGTGTGCAAGCTCAAAAAAGACTGAACCCCAATATGAAGGAAGTGGTCAAAACTGAGGTAATTAAACTTCTAGATGCTAGAATTATTTATCCTATTTCTGATAGTACTTGGGTAAGTCCTGTGCAGGTGGTTCCTAAGAAAGGTGGCATGACTGTTGTTACCAATGAAAAGAATGAATTAATTCCTACAAGAACTGTCATAGGTTGGAGGGTTTGTATTGATTACAAGAAATTGAACGATGCCACAAGAAAGGATCACTTCCCCTTACCTTTCATTGATCAGATGTTAGAAAGACTATCAGGACATATGTACTACTGTTTTTTGGATGGACTTTCTGGCTATTTCCAAATCCTGATAGCCTCTGAAGATTAAGAGAAGACAACATTCACTTGTCCATACGGTACGTTTTCTTATCGTAGAGTGCCTTTTGGATTATGTAATGCTCCTGCTACTTTTTAGTGTTGCATGCTAGCAATTTTTAACGAGCTTGTAGAGGATATCATGGAGGTATTCATGGATGACTTCTCGTATTCGGTAACTCTTTCCAACTTTGCCTCAAAAATTTAGAACGAGTCCTGATAAGATGTGAAGAAACAAATCTTATTCTCAATTGGGAAAAATGTCATTTTATGGTATGAGAAGGTATTGTGCTAGGACACAAAATTTCTAGTAAAGGGATTGAAGTAGATAAAGCGAAAGTTCAGACCGTTGAAAAACTACCTCCCCCTAGTTCAGTTAAGGCAATTAGAAGCTTTTTAGGATATGCTGGTTTTTATAGAAGATTCATTAAAGACTTTTCTAAAATAGCTAAGCCATTAACAAAATTACTAGAAAAAGATACATCTTTGAATTTTAATTAGGAATGTTAAGAGGCATTTAACACTCTCAAAGAGAAACTCACCAATGCTCCAATTAATTGCATCAGATTGGAACTTACCTTTTGAACTAGTGTGTGATGCGAGTGATTTTGTAGTAGGTGCAGTTCTTGGACAGTGAAGAGACAAGCATTTTCAGCCAATATACTATGCTAGCAAAACTCTAACAGCAGCATAAGAGAACTACACTACAACAAAAAAAGAATTGCTAGCCGTGGCTTTTGCATTCGACAAATTTAGACCATATCTAATATTGTCTAAAGTCATCGTTTATACTGATCATTCCACTCTTCACTATCTTTTAACTAAGTCCGATGCAAAACCTCGACTAATAAGATGGATTTTATTATTGCAGGAATTCGACTTGGAAATACAAGACAAAAAAGGAGCTGAAAACTTAGCAGCAAATCACCTTTCCAGGCTTGAGAACCCACATCTCAAAAAACTTGATGAAGCTGAAATAAACGACTCGTTTCCTGAAGAACAACTCTTAATCATATCTGATTCTGAGGTACCTTGGTTTGCTGACATCGCAAACTACTTAGCTACTAACATAATCCCAAAAGGGTTGACACATCAACAGAAGAAGTGATTCTTTACTAATATGAAAAACTACTTTTGGGAAGACTCTTTTCTTTTTCGTATTTGTGTAGACCAAGTCATTCGAAGATGTGTCACAACAACTGAACAAACAAGATTTTGGAACACTGCCATTCAGGACCGACAGGAGGACATTACAGTGGAACTAAGACAGCCCATAAAATACTCGAATCATGTTTTTACTGGCCCACATTATTCAAAGACGCCAGCAGGTATGCTATTTCTTGTGATAAATGTCAACGAATAGGTAATATCTCTAAACGCGATGAAATGCCTTAGACATATATGCTTGAATATGAAATATTCAATGTGTGGGGCATAGATTTCATGGGCCCATTCCCTAGTTCATTCGGCAATAAATACATTTTAGTAGTAGTCGATTACATGTCTAAATGGGTAAAAGCCCAAGCCTTACCTACTAATGATGCTAGAATGGTAGTAAAATTCCTGAAAATTTTTTTTCTCGATTTGGAACACCCAGAGTAATTATCAGTGATAGGGGAACGCATTTTTGCAATGCTCAGTTTGAGAAATTCTTACAGAAATATGGAGTGTACCATAAAACAGCCACCCCTTACCACCCTCAAACCAGTGGACAAGTTGAAGTAGCTAATAGAGAGCTAAAATGCATCCTAGAGAAAACCGTACAAGCAAATAGAAAAGATTGGGAAATGAAAGTAGATGATGCCTTGTGGGCCTATAGAACCACCTTCAAAACTCCCACAGGAACATCGCCTTATAGACTCATTTATGGGAAAAGTTGTCATTTACCCTTTGAGCTATAACATAAAGCATTTTAGGCCATTAAATTTTTAAACCTCGACCCTGATCTTGCAGGTGAAAAGAGACTCATGCAGCTAAACGAGTTGGACAAATAGCATTGCAACGCATACGAAAACTCACGCTTATATAAGGAAATCACAAAGCGACGCCACGATGCTCGTCTAAAGCAACATAAACAATTTAAGCTAGGCGATCTTGTTTTGCTGTACAACTCAAGGCTTAAATTATTCCCTGAAAAGCTAAAGTCGAGATGGTCAGGCCCATTCATAATCCAAAGTGTTCTTCCCTACGGCACAATTGAGGTAACGCATCCAACTCAAGGCACTTTCAAGGTAAACGATCATCGACTCAAACTATATTATGGTGACAACTTTAGAATGATAGAGAGGAGTTTAAGCTCCACAACCACTCATAAAGGTGCAAGTAAGACGTCGAGCTTAGAATATAAACAAGCACTTCTCGGGAGGCAACCAGAGCACTAACAAGTTTGATTTCTTAGATTCATAACTAACTCCTTAAAACACAGATTCCCTAGGACCACACGACCAGACACACGGGCGTGCCTAAGGCCGTGGACACCCCACGGTTAGGAACACGGCCGTGCAACACTACCGTGGCCAAACCTGTCAATTCATACACGGCCGTGTGTCCCAACACGCCCGTGCCAATAAGCCATAGGCAAAACTAAGAAATTGACACGGGCGTGCAACACTCCGTGCTGACCAACTGTGGCCGTACCAATAAGATCACGAAACACACGGCCAGCCTACATTTCACACGGGCGTGTGCCACGATCATGGGGCCAAATCCCCATTATTTAAATTTTAATTTCAAATGTTCATTTTCTTTACTTTATATTTCCCCTTTTCCCCCTTATTTTTAAATTCTTATCAAGTAATACTTTAATTTTACACATAGTTGTACTTATTCTATTCAGTCACCCAGAATCACGAACATCAAGTAGTCCCTTCTCCAAAACTTCATACCTCTAAGGAATCCATCCAATTCAAGGAGTTTCACTTCTCTCACTATCTTATGATTTTATGCTTCTATTGCTACTAATGTTATCTTTATACATTGAGGGCAATGTACATCTTAAGTGTAGGGGGAATTCTCAGTTTCACTCTATGCATTATCTTTGAACCCTTGAAAATTTTTACCACTAACTTCTTGCATTATTCTCAATCCTCTATTAAGATGAATTCTGATTGATTTATGATCTTTATTGATATGTTGAGAATTAAGACATATGTACTTATGCTTTGATTATTCAAACTTTAAAACATTAGGGAATCAAGCTTGATAAGTTGAAATTTTTGAGAATTTAAATTTTTCTAGGTTGTTTTTCCCAATTTTAAGTGTTATATTGAGATTTGAAATTCACAGGATTGACATCAAAAGCCATAATTCTAATGAGATTTTTGAGCCTTTTGAGCATACATTCTTTTCATTCTCACTTTTATTGTTACTTTGAGTGAGTCAATGCTGATTTGTTATTCTAGAACTTGCTTCGATTATACATGTCAAGACCACATCATTGATTTGATATACCGAAATGATAAAGCCTACCTCCGTAAAAGCCTACCTCTGTAAATTAACCACTAGTGAACCCCCTTGAGCCTAACAACCCATTCATTGACTTTACCCTCAATATTAACCGATAACCCATTTTTTGTTGAATTTCCTTCAACTACTTTGATCCCTATTTTTATCGAGATTTGAGTTGAATAATTGTCTAGCTATGTTTTTCCCTTCAGTTATTTAAAAAAAAGTTATGCTTAATTTTGTAACAGTTTGTAAAGTATTTACTATTTGATTTGTTCCTAAAAAAAAGTCTATACACAGTAACCAGGTTGTAATTCTTATGTCAATTGTAATTCAATATTTTTGCATATTTCCTTTGTAAGCTTCTGAGTACTAAACGTTGTTATCTAAAAGAAAAGCTTAGCCCTAGGAATATGTTCCAGTGATAGAGATTTTTCTAGTTAGATGATTTTTCAATTCAATCTCAGTTCTAACCTTATTTTTTAGCTTGTGACAATACCCCTAACCGAAAGCCCCATTATAACCATTTAAAGACCTTTTGATCGATGTATCATGTCAATCTATAGTGGTGGAGATGTGATTTTCATGCAAGCCTATGGCAATAACTTTTCATATTGACTAATGAGTGCTTCTTTCAAAAACCCTAAACACTTTGAGTGATTAGAGTGAATCCTTAGTGAGGATGTTAACTCTTGTTGATTTTGAATTTAAGGGTAATTACTTAGAAGAAGGGAGAAAACCTATGTTTCTGTGATAAAATTCTCAACTTAGATTGTTTAAAACTTTAATGTTATTTTAGTTGAATCCTCAATGTATGATTACTTATGAATTGATTTGAAACATTATTGGTAAAGGATTATAAGTTGAAAAGAATGATTCTTAATTGTGAGTTGAGATTTTGCTTGAGGACAAGCAAATGCTTAAGTGTGGGGGTATTTAATAAACCGTAAATTATACATATTTTTACCTCATGGTTAGCCTAATTTCTGGATGAATTATCATTAAATTTTTGGAATTTAGTGCTCTTAATCCTTTTATTTCATGTTTTATACTTAGGTGAGGATAAGGAAGAGAAAAGAGCAACGAGCGGGCCAAAAATGGGCAAATTAGGCACAAACCAATAATCAACACGGCCTGAAAGTTCGCCACACAGGCGTGTCACATGGCTGTGCTACATGAACAGGCTCGAGCACGGCCTTCACATCGATTCACACGGGCGTGGCTCACGAGCGTGTCCCTGTCGTGAGGAAGTTTAGTTTCAGTTGGAAAAGGCTACTTAGAGGCTAAGAAAGAGATTCTAAACTCTATATAAAGACCCTAGGAGGCAACTACAAAAGTGTGCTTAATCCCTGCCAAGACGGGGAGTTAAAGGAGGGAATTACTCGAAGGAAGGCTGGTTGATCCATCTTAGAAGCCAGGAGCTACATCAAGATAGAAGATCTCCCATCAATCCTTTCGGGAGTTTTGGGTTTTCTTATGTTTTGCTATTTTATTTTTTCTGAGATGTTTCTTTTTATAATTATGAACTAAACCCCCAAATACCTGAGGGGGATGAAACCTAAGACAGATCTTGTTATTGTTATCTGAGCTGTGTGATAAATATTTGATTTGTTCTTAATTGTGTTTTTAACTCTTAAATTGATATTTCTCGGATATTGATTTAAGTCGAATGTACATATGTAGAGGAGAAAAAGTCCCTGCATAGGAGTAGATCCAACACAATTAAGCGGAGTTGCTCACAATTCTAGAGAAAGGACGACAAAAATCTACCGTATTAGAGTCAAATCTAATATGAGGAGCCATAGATCGAGTTAATGCGAGACTAGGGGTTTTAACTAGAAAGGGATTTCACTTAATCAACCTAGGATTAGTTGTTCTTATCCTTGACGGAGGTATTAACATAAATTAGGGATCTCTACAAATCAAGTCAAATGAAGAAATCGTCTGGCTCAGAGTTAGATAACAAGTAAAGTCTAGGTGGATTCCTTCCTTAGGTATTGTCTTTATCATTCAGTTTTCCCTAAAAGCAATTTCCCAAATTTTACTCTTTGTCACCTTCTTAGTTTTGTCAAGATTAGTTAATTTACAACCAAATCCCTCTTTATTTTTAGGCTAGATAATAAGAAGAAAGCTATTACTAGTACTCATAGTTCCTTAGATTCGATATTCTGGCCTTGCCACTAACTATACTACTACTCGATAGGTGCACTTGCCTGTTATCATGATAATAGTTAGTTTCAGGTACGATCAATTTTATTACTTCATCACAATCACAAGAGATCAGTTATTGGTTGGGTTGTAAAGATTGATTACAACATTGGTAATGGTTATAAGGGACAGTTTGTGAGAATGGTTGTATGTGTTGATTTGGATAAACTATTGAAGCGAAAAACATAATTGATGGTCTTCTCCAAAGAGTGGAGTATAAAGCATTACCGAATGTGGTGGATATGTCTATGTTCAAGATGCGCGTAAGGCAAAAGGCGTTAATGATGATGCTAATGAAGACCATTTGTGAAAGAATTCTACTATGAAAGAGATGAACCGAATGAAAGTTTCGGTTCATAGATGCTCGTACAGAGAAAACAAAATAGGAAAGCCCATAATGGTAGGGAGAAAAAATTAGGTTCAAAATATGGGAGGCTCATGATTTTCAATCTTAAGTCAATCCACTAATAAAGGTGATATTGATGAGGAGTAGATACGATCTAATAATCACACTAATTTAGTTAGGTCTGAAAAGTAGGGAAGTGGAGATAGTAATGGTAACTTGGGTATCACTTTTAGAGCCCATCAAGCTAGCCCGGCTAAGAAAGATAGTAATTGGGTGATATCGCGTGATATGAAGTAATAAAATGTATAAAGAACTTGATCACACCAAAACCAACTAATATCACGACGTTGAGGCAAGCGCACCTGTCAAACAGTAGTATAGCTTAGTGGCAAGACTGAGTTATCATACCCAAGGGAACCAAAAGTACTAGTACTCGCTTCTTTTCTATTATCTAGCTTAAAAATAAAAGAGGGTTGTTTAAACTAATTTTAAAACTAACCGAGAAAGTGTAAAGAATAAATTTGGGAAAACTTTTAGGGAAAAGCTGATTTATATGGACAATACTTAAGGGAGAATCCACCTAAACTTCACTTGTTATTATTTTCTTGAACTATATGATTTCTTTACTTGACTTGATCCGTAGAGATCCCTAACTTATGCTAAACCCTCCGTCGAGGCGTAGAGCAACTAGGCCTAAGTTGTTAATTAAAGTTCCTTTATTAATTAACTCCCTAGGTTGCATTAATTCGATCTATGGTTCCCCATATTAGGTTTGACCCTAATCTGGCAGATTTATGTCGCCCTATGTCTAGGGTTGCATGCAACTCTGCTTAATTATGGTAGATCTACTCTTATCACAGGGACTTTTGCTCCTCTGCTCTAAGCACATCTAATTCTTGAATTAATACCTATGATTATTAAATCAAGAATGAAGAACGCATAATTAAGAACAATTCAAGTATTTATCAAATAAATCAAGTATAAATAACAAGATTTGTCTTAGGTTTCATCCTTCTCAAGTATTTGAGAACTAAAGGAAAACATCTCAGAAGATATAAAATAACAAAACATAAAAGAAACCAAAAACCCCTGAAGCACCCAACAGGACCACTACTTTTTGACAACGATCTAGAAGCAACAGTTCGCAGAAATTGCAGAGAAATTAGACGCTGTTTGCATTATCCAGAGCCAGAACCTGAGCAAGAGCCAAAACCTACAGAAGAGATAGAAGCAAATCAAAACGCTCCACCACCTCCCGCAATAGTCACGCCACAAGCAAATCAAGAAGAAGCTCCTCGCACTATGTATGATTATGCTAAACCTAGTTTGGCTGGTACCCAAACTAGCATTCTTAGACCTACTATTGCTGCTAATAATTTTGAACTAAAGCCCAACACTATTCAGATGATACAGCAATTGGTTCAGTTTGATGGTTTACAGGACGAAGATCCAAACTCACACATAGCCAATTTTTTGGAACTTTGTGATACCTTTAAAATAAATGGCGTTTCTGATGATGCCATTCGATTGAGGCTATTTCCATTCTCTTTGAGAAATAAAGCCAAACAATGGTTAAATTCTTTACCACGAGGCTCAATTACCACATGGGAGCAAATGACCGAAAAATTTTTACTCAAATATTTTCCTCCAGTTAAAACAGCCAAATTACGAAACGATATTTCTTCTTTTGTGCAGATGGATTTAGAAACATTATACGATGCATGGGAGAGATATAAAGATCTTTTGAGAAGGTGCCCTTATCATGGTCTACCTTTGTGGCTACAAGTTCAAACCTTCCACAATGGTTTAAACCTGTCAACTAGACAAATGATCGATACAGCCGCAGGAGGGACGATCAATAATAAAACACCTGAAGCAGCTTATGAATTTATTGAAGAGATGTCATTGAATAATTATCAGTGGCAAGTCATGAGGACAAAGCCAACAAAAGCTGCAGGAGTTTATAATATTGATGCTGTCGCCATGCTTACTAACCAAGTAGAACTTTTAAATAAAAAGTTTGATAATTTTGTTAGTTCTACGCAGGCACAACCAGTGATGTAATGTGATGCTGCTCAAGGAAACACGTTTAATCCAGATTTCGCATCTTATGGACACAGCATGGAAACTGAACAAGCCAATTATATGGGTAATAATTCTAGATCTCAAAATAACCCTTATAGTAATACTTATAATACAGGTTGGAGAAATCACCCAAATTTTTCATGGGGAGGACAAGGAAATCAAAAACAACAACCTCCTCCAAGATTTCAGCAACCACCACCGCAACATGAGAAGAAGCCGAATCTTGAAGAGATGTTTACCAAATTTATGGCCGCATCAGAAACACGTTTTCAAAGCACTAAAACGGCACTGAAAAATTAGCAAGCATCAATTCATGGGCTTGAAAACCAAATTGGTCAACTTGCAAAATTAATTTCAGAAAGACCACAAGGAGGATTACCAGTAACACTGAGCTAAATCCCAGAGAACATGTCAAAGTGATTACTTTAAGAGATGGAAAGGTCCTAGCCAAACCAGAAAAGAAGACTATCCCAAAACTTTCAGAAGAAAAGGCAGCAAAACCCGAGGATAACACTCCACCGACACTCAAGGAATACAAACCACGCATCCCATATCCGGTAAAATTGAAGAAAGACCATACAGACGCTCAATTCTGTAAGTTCCTTGAACTTTTTAAATAATTACACATTAACTTACCTTTTGTTGAAGCAATTTCACAGATGCCGAAGTGTGCGAAGTTCCTTAAAGAACTTCTGAGAAATAAAAGGAAGTTGGAAGAATTGGCCACAATAGAACTCAACGAGGAATGCTCAGCTATTCTCTAAAATAAATTGCCAGCAAAATTGAAAGATCCAGGGAGTTTTACTATCCCTTGTCTGATTGGTAGTTTACTTATTAAAAAAGGTTTAGCTGATTTAGATGCTAGCATTAATCTCATGCCTTACAAAATGTTCAAACAACTAGGTCTTGGGGAACCCAAACCCACTAGGATGAGTATTCAATTAGCTGATAGATCTATTAAATATCCTAGGGGAATCATTGAAGATGTGCTAGTAAAGGTAGATAAATTTATATTCCCTGTTGATTTTGTTATGCTTGACATGGATGAGGATATTGAAGTACCTTTAATTTTGGGACGACCATTTTTAGCCACTGCTAGAGCTGTTATTGATGTAGGGGATGGCAAATTAGTACTTAGAGTTGGCGAGGAAGAAGTTGTCTTTAAAATTTATGATGCCATGAGATTCTCTAAAGAACAAGATGATTCGTGTTATTTTGTTGATATTATTGACTATTTTGTTCAAGATAATCTCTAGGAGCTTTCTCTCATAGACACGTTGGAACTGTGTCTTATTCAAGGTGGGGGGAAAGATGAAACCACCCCCAAAATTAACGAAGTAAGGAAAGAGTTAGATTCTAATGAAATCATCACTAGGCACATAAGTTATGAAAATTTAAAGATGAGTGATGAATTTAGACAGAAACCTTCCATTACTGAACCTCCTAAATTAGAACTAAAATAACTGTCAGATAATTTAGAATATGCCTTTTTAGGGGAAAAATCAACTTTACCAGTCATTATCGCATCCGATTTAAGCCTTGCAGAAAAAGAGGAACTACTCCATGTGTTAAGAGAACACAAATGTGCTATAGCTTGGAAAATTTTAGATATCAAGGGAATTAATCCTTCTTTCTGCGCCCACAAAATTTTAATGGAGGACGAATTCAAACCATCAGTGCAAGCCCAGAGACGATTGAATCCCAACATGAAAGAAGTTGTAAAAGCCGAGGTAATTAAACTTCTAGATGCAGGTATTATCTATCCTATTTCTGATAGTTCTTGGGTAAGCCTTGTGCAGGTTGTTCCTAAGAAAGGTGGATTGATCGTGGTGTCTAATGACAAGGAAGAGTTAATACCTACAAGAACAGTCACAGGATGGAGAGTTTGCATTGATTATAGGAAGCTGAATGATGCCACTCGGAAAGATCATTTCCCATTGCCTTTTATTGATCAGATGTTGGAAAGATTATCAGGTCATATGTATTATTATTTCCTAGATAGCCTCTCTGGTTACTTCCAGATCCCAATAGCTCCGAAAGATTAGGAGAAAACAACGTTCACATGCCCATACGGTACATTTGCTTATCGCAGAATGCCTTTTGGTTTATGTAACGCTCCTGCTACTTTTCAACGATGCATGCTAGCTATCTTCAATGAATTCGTGGAAGACATCATGGAGGTATTTATGGATGATTTCTCAGTTTTCGGTAATTCTTTCCAACTTTGTCTTAATAATCTAAAACGTGTTTTGATCAGATGTGAAGAGACAAATTTAGTGCTAAACTGGGAAAAATGCCACTTTATGGTTCAAGAGGGTATTGTTTTAGGACATAAAATTTCTAGTAAAGGGATAGAGGTAGATAAAGCGAAAATTGAAATTATTGAAAAACTACCTCCTCCTAATTCAGTTAAGGCTATAAGAAGCTTTTTAGGACACGCCGATTTTTATCGAAGATTCATTAAAGACTTTTCTAAAATAGCTAAGCCTTTAACTAAATTACTAGAAAAAGACGCGCCCTTCAACTTTGACCAAGAATGTCTGGAATCTTTCAACAACCTTAAGGAAAAGTTAGTTAACACCCCAATTATGATTTCACCTGATTGGAATCTACCTTTTGAACTAATGTGCGATGCAAGTGATTTTGCAGTAGGTGCAGTTTTGGGACAGCAAAGGAACAAACACTTCCAGCCGATCTATTATACTAGCAGAACGTTGACAGCCGCTCAAGCAAATTACATGACCACAGAGAAAGAATTGCTAGCTGTTGTTTTTGCATTTGACAAATTTAGATCTTATTTAATTTTGTCAAAAAGTCATTGTTTATACTGATCATTCAGCTCTTCGCTACCTCTTAACTAAAACTGATGCAAAACCTCGATTGATAAGATGGATTCTATTGTTACAGGAATTTGACTTGGAAATAAAGGACAAGAAAGGAGCTGAAAACTTGGCAGCAGATCACCTCTCAAGGATAGAGAACGCACAGCCCAAATATCTCGACAAGATGAACAATTTGTTCCCTGAGGAACAACTCGTAGCCTTAGTAGACATGACACTTCCTTGGTTTGCTGATTTTGCGAATTATTTAGCAGCTAACATAACCCCAAAAGAGCTAAACCATTAGCAAAAGAAGCGATTCTTCGTTAATGTGAAAAACTACTTTTGGGAAGATCCTTTCCTTTTTCGAATTTGTGCAGATCAGGTTATACGAAGATGCATTGATGACATAGAAGCATATCAAATTTTGAATCACTACCACTCAAGACCCACAGGAGGACATCACAGCGGAACTAGAACTGCTCATAAGGTACTCGATCAGGCTTTTACTGGCCTACACTTTTTAGAGATGCCAACAGGTATGTGACCTCTTGTGATAAATGCCAACGAACAGGTAATATTTCTCAGCATAATGAAATGCCTCAGAATTATATACTTTCAAGTGAAATATTTAATGTATGGGGTATTGATTTCATGGGTCCGTTCCCTAATTCATTTGGGAATAAATACATACTAGTAGCAGTAGACTAGATGTCAAAATAGGTAGAAGCCCAAGCCTTACCTAGAATGATGCTAGGGTGGTAGTACGCTTTTTGAAAAAACTTTTTTCTCGATTTGGAACACCTAGGATAATCATTAGTGATAGGGGTACACATTTTTGCAATACCCAATTTGAAAAAATCTTGAAAAGGTATGGAGTACACCATAGAGCAGCCACCCCTTATCACCCACAAACCAGTGGCCAAGTCGAAGTAACTAATAGGGAACTAAAACGCATCTTAGAGAAAACAATAGAAAAAAATAGGAAAGATTGGTCAAGAAAGGTAGACGATGCATTATGGGCTTATAGAACTGCTTTTAAAACATCCATAGGAACATCTCCCTATAAACTCGTTTATGGAAAAAACTGCCATCTACCATTTGAACTTGAACATAAAGCATTCTGGGCTATAAAAATTTTAAACCTTGATTTTAAAAGTGCAGGAGAGAAGAGATTAATGCAGTTGAATGAGCTAGATGAATGGCGCTTCAATGCTTACGAGAACTCGTGACTATATAAGGAAGCCATGAAGCGACGTCATGACAAAAGGCTGAAACAACCCAAGCAGTTCAAAACAGGTGATCTCGTCTTATTTTACAACTCAAGGCTGAAACTATTCCCTGGAAAACTCAAGTCAAGGTGGTCAGGTCTATTCACTGTTCTAAATGTCTTTCCATACGGCACCATTGAGGTAACTCACCCTAACCACGGTACGTTCAAGGTAAATGGCCATCGACTTAAACATTATAGAGGTGAGAATTTTACGAAAAACAGGGAGGAGCTTCGGCTCCACCACACCCTCTCTTGACACATCCAGGTAGAGTCGAGCTTAGACGTTAAATAAGCACTTCTCGGGAGGCAACCCGAGCACTAACTTAGTAACTTTCTTTTCTTTAAAATTTTTTTTATCTTTTATGCATAAACTAACTCTTTGAATGCAGAAATTTAGGACCACACGGCTAGACACACGGGCGTGCCTTAGGAAGTGTGTACACTTAAAAACAGGGGCACTGTTATGCACCCAGACCGTGCACAAATAGAGTAAAAATTTTCCCAAAACACGGGCCATCGATAAATGCCCACAGCCGTGCGATTTGGCAGTGACGACCTTACGAATTCCACACGGGCCATCAACACCTCTCCACGGCTGTGCGACATGGCCGTGGCAACCCTGCAGTATCAATACGGGCTGACACAAACCCCCACGCCAGTGTCCGTAGCCCGTGGAAGACACTGTCAAATTTCACATGCCCGTGGCACATATCACACGACCGTGTGATACACGAACACGATCGCACACGGCCGTGTATACCATCACACGACCGTGTGAGTAACGAAGACCTGATCTCCCACGGCCGTGTGAACCAACCACATGGGCGTGCTCATCGGAACCAGACGTGCTATAAAGACCGATTTTCAAAAAACACGAGCTAAACACGACTCACATGGGCGTGTGACATGCCCGTTTGACCCAAAATGTATAAATAGGAGGCATTTTTCACTTTTCCTTTTCACTCAAACCCTAACATTTCTCACCCAAACTTCCCCTTAAGCCACCACAAACCCCGCCACAGCCCTCCAAGCGCCACCATATACGATTTCATCCTTCCCACGCCCGTGTAACAGCCACCCACGACCGTACAAACTCATAATTGGTTCTATTTTCTCATTTTTCTCATTTATTTTTTGTTTTATTTCATTTTATTTATTTTAGTCTAATTTTTGATTCAAGCATAGAATTAGGAAATATAGGACGAATAATCTAGAACAATATAGAATCAACTAGGATTGTACTTTTGCTTGCCATTTAGAATCCCATTTCTTTGCCATTTAAACTTCTATTTGCATGCCATTTGGCCATAATTCCAATTTATATATGCAACCATAGTTCTTAGTTCTATTACAAGTCTTCAAAATGATTCGCTCCTACTATTTAGGTTAATCATCCATTTTGTTTTACTTTTAAAGCATTGTCACTTTCCATTTTATCTTGTTAATTCTTTTTAGGACTAATGATCTTGTTATTTTATTAGGTAAGATGTCATCACGTGCTAAGAAGACTACCGTCCCCGTATCCAAAAAGCGCAAAGGACCGAGAAGTTCATCAAGGCCCACCTCTGAGGCACGCGACCCATTCCTTACATTCTCGCAGGACTCTCAAGAGGAACGCTATCAGTTACTCTGGGCTCACACTATTTCTGTGGGCCGATGTATCGACTAGGAGGCCCTTGAGCAAATTAATCTAGTAAGCGACGTCCGAGCCCTACTGAGTACCGACCCATGGGACCAGTTCTTTAGGATCGTGGAACCAACTTACTTAGAACTCACTCTCGAGTTTTGCTCCATATTCCACCTCCAGACCGTCATGAACAGATTCGACGATCCCGGCACGGTCCAATTCCGATTAGGAGGTCTTGTGCGACAGCTGAGCGTCCTAGAGTTTGGTACAGCACTCGAACTTTATTCCGAATAGTTCAGGGCTGAAGAGGACTTCCCCACCCTCTCCCGTCGCATACATATCGGGCCAGTCGAGTGTTGGTATGAGATCGCTCTAGGGCAGTAAGTCTACAACCCCAGCGTCAGTAAGGCGACCGCCCTCCCTGATTCTTTAAGGTACATTCATGCTCTCCTCACTCACACTCTTACAGGTAGAAGGGAGAGTACAGGCGTCGTCAACACTCATGACGCATACTTCCTCTAGTGCATGGCCAGTGGCCACACTATCGACCTTGCTTACTTTATCGCATTGGCCATGCAACACCAGACTAAGAGGCACCGGAAGGGCGTTATCTCCATGGGCCCATACATTACGAGGCTAGGCTGCTACTTCGGCCTATTCAACACCACGGCCCAGACATCCGCCTACACTTTCCTAGGCCAGATGTCCTCACAAGGCATCCAGAGCATGCTACACATGAGGATAGTGGAGCGACGACCAGGTGGAAGTCATTTCCACTTCCGCATTGTCCAGGAAGCCGTAGAACCAGAGGACATTGCTGATGATGTCCTACCCCCCACCAGAGGAAGATGAGCCCGCTGACCCACGGCACCCCAGACGACCCACTCAGACGGCAGCCTCACGTGTTGACATATCCGAGCGCCTGGATCGATTTGAGCAATAATGCTTTCAGCGCTTCGATTACATCAACGCCTCTCACGCAGATATGTCAGCACTTGAACATCACACCGCCGCCATGTGATCCATTCGAGGACCAGTTCTTCTTCTTTTTATGTTTATTTTTATTTCTACTTTTATTTTTCTTTATTTTCTTTTTCTTAATTTTCAGACTTATCCACTAATATTTAGTTTCATTTTTTTTCTAACTTTGTTTTCCTTTTCCAGTATAGTTTATGTTATTTCCTTTTTAAATTCTAGTATTTTATTTTACTTGCTTATTTTATGTTATTTTACATTCTTAACGGCTAATCCCACGGAAGTAAATTCCATTGACCCAAAATTCCCCACGACTACTAAATCCATTCGCAGTTTCAAAGGAGCCTCATAGCTCAAATCTTTACGAAAATGGGAACACAGTACCATACCTACCGGCGTTCCCTGTCTCACAATTCATCCTAAATTCAGGGAGTTTTCAATTCTCACCCTCTCTTTTGATATTATGCTTTTATTGCTAGATATATGTCTTTGTACATTGAGGGCAATGTACATCTTAAGTGTGGGGAGGGAAATTACTTAAATTCTTTCTATCCATAAAATCCCTGAATTTATACATATTATGCTTTGTTCTTAAATCAAATCCTTAGTCTCCTATTAGGAATTTATTCTGACTGATTTATAAATTTTATTGATATGTTGAGAATTAAGATATAGGTGCTTGTACTTTGATTATTCAAACTTTAAAACATTAAAGAATCAAGCATGATAAGTTGAAATTTTTAAGAACTCCAATTTTTGCATAAGTTATCTTCCCTAATTTTAAGTACTATCTTGAGATTTGAAATTTGCAGGATTGACATCAAAAGCCATAATTCTGGTAAGATCTTGAGCCTTTTTGAGCATACATTCTTTCGTGCTCACTTTTATTATTACTTTGAGTGAGTCAACACTGAATTGTTATTCTAGAACTTGCTTTGATTATACATGTCAAGACCACATCATTGATTAGATATACCGAGATGATAAAGGCACCTAGGACTTAACCCACTCACTCCACAAAAGCCTACCTCCATAATCTAACCCCTAGTGAACCCCATTGAGCCTAACAACCTTTTCCTTGACTCACCCTCTAATTATTAACCAATAACCCATTTTTGTTGAATTTTCCATTCAATTACTTTTTGATCCCTATTTTTGTCGAGATTTGAGTTGAATTTACTATCTAAGCTTTATTCTCTTTTCCAGTATGTAAATCTTTACTCAATTTATTGTATTACTTGAATTGTTCTCAAATAAAAAAAAAAGTGTACATACAGTCAAATTCAGTTGTAAAATGTAATAGTTCAAATTAAGTTTTTGCATATTTCTCTCTTAAGGCTACCAAAATGATGTTATTAAGCTTTGGAAATATGTTCCAATGATAGAGATTTTTCTAGCTAGATAATTTTTTCAGTTCAATCTCGATTCTAACCCTCTTTTTGCAGCCTGTGACAATACCCCTAACTAGGCCCCGTTACAACCATGAAAAGACCTCTTGATCGATATATCATATCAAACTATAGTGGTGGAGATTTGATTTTCATGTAAGCTTATGGTAATAACTTTTCAGGTTGACTAAAGAGTGCTTAAAATTTTGAACCCTAAACACTTCGGGTGAATAGAGTGAACCTCTAGTGAGGATGTCAACTCTTGTTAATTCAGATGGAGAGATAACTACTTAAAAAGAAGGAATAGACTTATGTTTTCAATGACAAAATTCTCAACTTAAATTGATTGAATCTTTAATGTTCTTCTGATTGAATTTTTCATTGTATGATTACCTGTGGATTAGTTTGAAACATTATTGATAAAGATTATAGGTTGAGAAGAATGATTCTTTTTAGGGATTGAGATTTTGCTTGAGGAAAAGCAAAGGCTTAAGTGTGGGCGTATTTGATAAACGCTAAATTATACATATTTTTACCTCATGTTTAGCCTATATTTTGGATGGATTCTTACCAATTTTGTGAGAATTGGTGCTCTTAATCCTTCCTTTTTATATCTTATACTCAGGAGAGCATAGGGAAGAAAAAAGAATAAAAAACGGGCCAAAAATGATGAAAAATGGGCCAAAATGTGCGAACAACACGGGCAAAGAAATGCCACACGACCGTGCCACACGGCCGTGCCACATGAAGATCACACAGTCAAGCCCCCGACAAGCACGGCCAGGTCACACGGCCGTGCCTCCACCGATAAAAGCGCACGGCCTCTGTTAAAGTCACACGAGCGTGGCACATGGGCATGTTCTAGTCGTGAGGAAGGGGAATTTCACTTGAATTGGGATGCTTAGAGGCTAAGAAAGGCTCCCCATAAGCTTTCTATATAAAGACCTCATGAGGTAAAAGCAACAGAGGTTTTTATATAGAGAGCTTATGGAGAGCCTTTCTTAGCCTCTAAGCATCCCAATTCGAGTGAAATTCCCCTTCCTCAATACTAGAACACGTCTGTGTGCCACGCCTGTGTGACTTCGATAGAGGCCGTGTGCTTTTATTGGTGGAGGGACGACTGTGTGACCTAGCCGTGCTTGTCGGGGGCTTGACCGTGTGATCTTCATGTGGCATGGCCATGTGGCATTTCTTTGCCCGTGTTGTTCACACATTTTGGCCCATTTTTCATCGTTTTTCGCCCGTTTTCCATTCTTTCTTCTTCGCTATGCTCTCTTGAGTATAAGATATAAAAAGGAAGGATTAAGAGCACCAATTCTCACAAAATTGATAAGAATCCATCCAAAATATAGGCTAAACATAAGGTAAAAATATGTATAATTTAGCGTTTATCAGTGAGCTAAGGGGAAAGGCATATTGACTAATGGGCTGAAAAAGCCTATTAAGGTGCTAAGGCTAATTAATTTAAATAAGACTTGTACTTTAGTAGGCTATGATAAAAAGGTCTTTTGATGATGGAGTAGTAATGAGGTCCCGAGGCTCTAAGTTGGGCCATAATAATTCGTTTATTGACCTAATACCAATAGAAACTGGCCTTGACAAAGGGTGCCATCAGGTAGTACAGTTTGCAGAGGTTTCTCAATGAGAGGAGCACCAACATCATTTGGATGGTGTTTAACATACGATTGAGAAGCCAAATAATTTAGCTGTTAAAGAAGATAATGTACAAAAGAATGACCCTTTTAGGCTAATTTTGAAGGAGCTAAGAATAATGAATGGGGTTAGCAGTTTTGTCATGGTACCTGTCTCTTCGACTATGGAACTCATAGTGAAAGATGTTGAGGGTGCAAAGGAGGAGGAATTTTATGCCCGAGAATCGATATAGCGGTATCATTAGACTCCAATGAAGAGCCAATTGATAATATAGAGTATGCGCTTTAATAATGAGTATGTTCTTTTTTTTTTATTTTTTTATGAAACTAAATATATTGGTATGGAATTGTCAGGGGTGCGGTGTAACACCCCTTACCCATATCCGAAGCCGGGATAGGATACGAGGTGTTACCTTTACCAATACACATGCAATCCCTCAACTTACACTTATTGAAAAGAGTCCCAATTTAAAACTTTTTCAAACAATGTCCTACGGATCCTCATATGGCCTACGAGGCCTAAAACATGGTTTAGAAATGATCCGAGACTATTTCGGACACTTAGAAAATTTTCATCAATAACCACTAAAAACATGGCACACGCCCGTGTGGAAGGGTAACACGCTTGTGTCGCCTTAAGACATGGCCGTGCCAAAAGGCTCGTATGCCTCACACGGCCTTAGATCCTAGGGACACGCCCAGGCCTCTCGCTTGTGCAAATTTATTTTTCAACTTCGAACCTACAGTGGTTTTCACACGGCCTCGCACACGCCTGTGTGCTCAACTTGTGTCCCTGACACGGCCATGACACACCCGTGTTACAGCCCGTGTGCAAAAACCTTGACATTTTGTTTATGATGTCAGTAGACACATGGCCGTCGCACACGCCCATGTACTAGCCCGTGTCTATCACACGGCCAGGACACGCTCGTGTCGTAGCCCGTGTGTAAGAACCTGGGTATTCTATTTCAGACATCAGCATTCACACGGCCATGGCACACGCTTGTGTGCTTGGCCGTGCCCTCTACACGGTTGAGACACACGGTCGTGTCTCAGCCCGTGTGTTTACTACTGAGAATTTAATTCTATTCATGTAAGGTGCGGGGGACGCACGGTCGAGCCACACGCCCGTAGGGTGGACCGTGTGTCACACATGACCTAGACACACGCCTGTGTGTCTACCCGTGTGGGCAAAAATAGGCTATTTACTAAGCCTCTTTGCCACCTTGAAATAAGTTAAACACATATTTCATCAACCTAAGACTACGTAACTCATCCTATGGCATCCAACACATTCTCAGCAAACAATTCCAAACTATTACTCTAGCTAAATTATCATTCCTAAAAACATTACCAATTTCATTTAGTAACTAATGACAAGAGTTGGCCATCAACTTTGGCCTTATACAAGATGAAGTAAATCAAGTTCAAGCCAACACATATGGCCCCTGATAAACCGTAAATTATATATATTTCTATCTCATGCTTGGCCTAATTTCTAGATGAATTATCACAGTTTTTGTGGAATTTGGTGCTCTTAATCCTTTTATTTAATGTTTTATACTTAGATGAGGATAAGGAAAAGAAAAGAGCAAGGAACGGGCCAAAAAGGGCACATTAGGCCTAAACCAATAATCAACACGGCCTGAAAGTTTGCCACACGGGCATGTCACACGGCCGTGCTACATGAACAGGCTCGAGCATGGCCTCCACATCGATTCACACAGGCGTGTGCTTATCATGAGGAAGTTCAATTTCAGTCAGAAAAGGCTACTTAGGGGCTAAGAAAGACATTCTAAACTCTATGTAAAGACCATAGGAGGCAACTACAAAGGTATGCTTAATCTCCACCAGACGGGGAGTTAAAGGAGGGAATAATTACTCAAAGGAAGGCTGATTGATCATCTTAGAAACCAGGAGCTACATCAAGACAGAAGATCTCCCTTTATCCTTTCGGGAGTTTTGGGTTTTCTTATGTTTTGCTATTTTATTCTTCCTGAGATGTTTCTTTTTATAATTATGAACTAAACCCCCAAATACCTGAGGGGGATGAAACCTAAGACAGATCTTGTTATTGTTATCTAAGCTGTGCGATAAATATTTGTTTTGTTCTTAATTGTGTTTTTAACTCTTAAGTTGATATTTTCGGGATATTGATTTAAGTCGAATGTGCTTATGTAGAGGAGAAAAAGTCCCTGCATAGGAGTAGATCCAACACAATTAAGCGGAGTTGCTCACAATCCTAGAGATAGGACGATGAAAATCTGCCGGATTAGAGTCAAATCTAATAAGGGGAGCCATAGATCTAATTAATGCGAGACTAGGTGTTTTAACTAGAAAGAGATTTCGATTAATCAACCCTGGATTAGTTGTTCTTATCCTCGACAGAGGTATTAACATAAATTAGGGATCTCTACGAATCAAGTCAAATGAAGAAATCATCTGGCTCAGAGTTAGATATCAAGTAAAGTCTAGGTGGATTCCTTCCTTAGGTATTGTCTTTATCATTCAATTTTCCCTAAAAGCAATTTCCCAAATTGTACTCTTTGTCACCTTCTTAGTTTAGTCCAAATCAGTTAGTTTACAACCAAATTCCTCTTTATTTTTAGGCTAGATAATAGGAAGAAAGTCATTACTAGTACTCATAGTTCCTTGGATTCGATATTCCAGTCTTGCCACTAACTATACTACTACTCGATAGGTGCACTTGCCTTTTAATCGTGATAATAGTTAGTTTCAGGTACAATCAATTTTATTACTTCATCACAATCACGAGAGATCAAGTTTGTGGCGCCGTTGTCGGGGAACTAAGATATTGGGAACACTCGATTTCTATTACTTTAGCCATTACTATTTTTAGTTTTTAATTTTTAATTTTAGTTTTTATTTACTTAAATTCTCTCTTTCCTTCCAGGTATCTCTAGTTTATGACTAGAAGAAACCCAGGAGACCTCTATTGTTTGATAACGAATTAGAAGCTACAATTCGCAGAACTCGTAGTGAAATAAGAAGAAGCCTGTGATATCCAGAACAAGGATAAGAAGAAGAAACTGAATTTACTGAAGAAATGGAAGCAAATCAAGAAAATCAGGTACCTCCTATAGTAGTCGCAAATCTTGCTGAGTAGAATCCTGTTCCTCGTTCTATGTATGATTATGCTAAACCTAATTTGGCTGGTACTGAATCTAGCATTGTTAGGCCAACTATTGCTGCAAATAATTTTGAACTGAAACCTAACACTATTTAGATGATGCAACAGTTTATTCAGTTTGATGGTTTGCAGGATGAGGATCCTAACGCTCATTTAGCGAATTTCTTGGAATTCTGCAACACATTTAAAATAAATGGCATTTCTGATGATGCCATTCGTCTTCGGTTATTCCCATTTTCCTTGAGAAATAAAGCTAAACAATGGTTGAACTCTCTACCACAAGGGTCTATCACCACATGGGAACAAATGACCGAAAATTTTTTGCTTAAATATTTTTCACCTGCTAAAACAACTAAATTAAGGAATGATATCTCTTCTTTTGTGCAGATGGATTTAGAAACACTTTACGATGCTTGGGAGAGATACAAGGACTTATTGAAGAGGTGCCCTCATCATGGGTTACTGTTGTGGCTACAAGTACAAACCTTCCACAACGGGTTGAATCCCTTAACGAGGCAGATGATCGACGCAGCCGCCGATGGAACAATCAACAATAAAACACCAGAAGCAACTTACGAGTTTATAGAAGAAATGTCACTGAATAATTATCAGTGGCAAGTCATGAGAACAAAGCCACAGAAAACTGTAGGAGTTTTTAATATTGATGCAGTCACGATACTTTCTAATCAGGTAGAACTTTTAAATAAAAAGATTGATAATTTTGTTGGTTCTACGCAGGTACAGCCAGTGATGTAGTGTAAAACAACCATGAACAACGCTGAGTACCCCGCCTATGGATAAAACACAGAAAACGAGCAAGCCAACTATATGGGTAATAATTCTAGATCTCAAAATAACCCTTATAGTAACACCAACAATGCAGGTTGGAGAAATCATCCCAATTTCTCATGGGGAGGACAAGCAAATCAAAGGCAACCACCCCCTCTAGGATTTTAACAACCACTGTTCCAACAATGGAAAAAGTCGAACCTTGAAGAGATGCTCAAAAAATTTATCGTCGTGTCAGAAACCCGTTTCCAGAACACCAAAACAGCACTGAAGAACCTGGAAGCATCCATCCAAGGACTCGGGACTCAAATAGGCTACCTCGCTAAGCTAATTTCTGAAAGACCACAAGGTGGGTTACCAGGCAACACTGAGACCAATCCTAAGGAACTACTTAATGCCGTGGATACAATAGATGAGGAAGGTTTAGCCAAAACCAACCTAGAGCCATGTAAGGAGACTATGGTAAGTAAAGGTAAGGATGAGGTAAGTTTCAAAGAAGCAATTATCAAAGAATATAAGCCTCGTATCCCATACCCAAATGCGCTAAGGAAAGACCGCACAGATGAACAATTCGGTAAATTCCTTAAACTTTTAAAGAAATTACACATTAACTTACCTTTTATTGAAGCTTTGTCACTGATGCCAAACGCCGTGAAATTCTTAAAAGAGCTACTGACGAATAAATGAAAGCTAGATGAGACATCTCATGTGGAACTGAATGCAGTGTGCTCAGCTATTCTACAGAATAAACTGCCCAACAAACTGGAAGATCCAGGGAGTTTTACAATTCCTTGTTTACTTGGTAGTTTAGACGTTAAAAATGATTTAGCTGATTTAGGGCTAGTATTAATGTAATGCCTTATAAACTATTTAAACAACTAGGTCTTGGAAAACCTAAACAAACTAAGATGAGCATCCAATTGGCTGATAAAACCATTAGATTTTCAAAGGGAATAATCGAAGATGTGCTTGTCAAAATTGATAAATTTATATTCCCAGTTGACTTTGTTGTTTTAAACATTGTTGAGGATAGCAATTTACCCTTAATTCCAGGGCGACCCTTTTTAGCAACTGCCAAAACCATAATTGATGTAGGAACATGCGAGCTTACACTACGTGTAGGTGATGACAAAGTTACTTTACAAGCTCGAAACTCGATTAAGACTGTTGATGATAAGAATATAGTTACGACTCCTTGTAAAAAGACTGATCTCACTACCCAACCTTTTGTGCAGGATACACTCCACATAAAGGCAACCCAACCACTGACAAGTCCATCCAAAGGAGACGTACATGAAAAATGAATGCTTCAGATTGGGGAACTAGATGAGTGGCTAAACTATCAACAAGACAGACCCAAAATATTTCACACCAACCCAGAGCATCACCAAGATGACCCGCAGGTAAAAATGGATCAAATCAAGATAGGAGATAAGGTAATCTTAGGGGACGACGATCCTCGAATCTTGAATTCAAAAGAACATACAAGTGACACACCTTGCTTCACGGTAATGAAAATTTTCCCCTATGGTACAGTCGAGATAAAACATAAGTCACTTGGCACTTTCAAGGTAAATCATACTCAACTCAAACCTTATGTTTATAACGAAATTGAAAGCAGGATAGAAGAGTTTCAACTCTTCAAACCACCATGACCGAACAAGCTTGAGAAAAGTCGAGCTTAGACTATAAACAAGTGCTTCTCGAGAGGCAACCCGAGCACTAACATAGTAAATTCTTTTATTTTCTCTAATACATCAACTAACCCTTTGAATGCAGGTTTTTCGAGCCACACAGCCATGCTCACAAGCGTGCCTAAGGCTATGTGGACACCATGAGCAAAGACACGGCCGTGCGATATGGCCATGTATGAGCAGGGTAAGATTTCCTTAACACACGGGCTACGACAACTAGCAATGGCCGTGCGAGGAGGCTGTGGTCAATCCTATTAATTCAACACGAGCATACGACACGCCCGTACCTCAAGATCGTGATTGAACCTGCCATTTTATACAGGGCATGTGACCCCCTACACGGCCGCGAGAGAAGCAAACATCAAAGGACACGGCCGTGCAACACGGCCGTGTGCCCCAACACGCCCTAGAAACACGGGCGTGTGGCATGAATTCGGTGCGGCAAAATCCCTAAATTTTGAACCACACAGGCTAACCCCGAACCACACGGGCGTGTGCCGTGCTCGTGTGCCAAAAATCCTATAAAACATCCCACTATTCAGCTTCTTCGTTACCAAAACCCTAAAAACCCCTCAACCCAAATCACATATCAACCTTATCTAGCACCGCCGCCGGCCTCAACCACACCTCCACGCCCATGCAACTCATGCCACGACCGTGCTCCGCACCTATAACCATTCATTTGGTTCCCTTTTCTTACTCTTTCTCTTAGTTTCTAATGTCTTTTATCTATTTTTATGTTAATAATTTCATTTATTTACATTATTATTGATATGATTTTCATTCATTTAGCATGATTAGTCTAGAAACTTCATTATGCCACTTTGAATCATTCTTTGGCTGCCATTTTTACCTATCACATGTAATAGGCTTTAGGCTTACATTGATTATAAAAACCCACAAAAACAAGGCATTGCTTTCTTACTATAAGTTCTATGCTTAGGATGAATCAAATATGGTATTTAGATTAGTAAAATTGACCCCTGTTTAGTAAGTTCTAATTAGCATGAACTTGGCATTTTGTTTAAAGAACTTATGAATATTTTTAGGACTAACGCATGCCCTTTTCGATTCTGTTTTCTCTTTAGGAATCATGTCATCGTCACGCGGAAAGAAAGCTTTCGTCCCTACTTTAAAAAAGCGAAAGGGACCCTATGGTTCCTCTTCTAGACCCTCCGCTAAAATCTCACACCCCTTTCTCCAATTCCCACAGAACTTCCAAGAGGAACTGTTTCAAATACTAAGGGCGAGACCCCTCAGAGTAGGGAGATGCATCGACTAGGCAGCACTAGAATAGGTCCAGCTAGCTGATGAGGTCCGGGCCTTATTAACAACAAACCCGTGGGACCAGTTCTTCCAAATCGTGGAGCCCACCTACCTCGAGCTCACCCTAGAATTCTGCTCCACGTTCCTTTTCCAAACGGTCATGTCCCAGCATGATGATCCAGGGACAATTCAATTCTGCCTAGGAGTCCTGGTCTGGCAATTCAGTGTACCAGAGTTCGTTACAGCATTAGGCCTTTACACCGCGTAATTTCTAGAGGAGGAAGACCTTTCTGAGCTCCACCGCGACATACATATCTCTCCAGTCAATTGTTAGCGCACCCAAGTCCTTGGCCAGCCCACCTACGACCCCAGTCGCTCCAAAGCGACAGCTCTCGCCCCATCTCTAAGATACATGCATGCTGACTTACGCATACATTGACGGGTAGACGCGAGAGCACCGGTATCGTCAACACCCACGATGCCTACTTTTTATGGAGCATGGCGCACGCACACGTGATCGACCTCTCCTATTTCATAGCTCATGCCATCCAGCATCAAACCGAGAGGCATCAGAGAGGTGTAATCTAGATGGGCCCATACGTGACTCGACTGGCTTGCTACTTCAGTCTATTCAACGCCGTAGTCCAAACATCCTCATATACTCTCGTTGGCCAGATGTCCCCACAGGGCATCCAGAGTATGCTGCACATGAGGATGATTCAGTGCTGACATAGGACTGATCTTCCACAATACCATTTATTTCATGATGCCAAGCAGGAGGACCCCGAGGACATTACTGATGATGTCCCACCGCCGGAGGAGCCACCGACCGAGCCACCACCCACTCGCCGCCCAGTCCATGCGGTAGCTTCAGGCTATGTTACTTCTGAGCAGTTCGCCCAATTCCAGCAACAATGTTTTCAGCGATTTGATCACATTGATGCAACATTAGCTCAGATTTGTCAGCATCTTCACCTTGAACCACCATCCCTACCGCATGATCCATCTGAAGACTAGAACTTCCCAATCCTCTTATCTTCTCATTTATTTTCCTTTTTAGTTTTATTTTTCATTTTACTTTATTGCAACTTATCTTTTTCATTTTTTGAATTTCATTATTTTTAGAATTTAGTTTATTTTATTTTAATTTCCTTATATCAGCTCTTCCTTAAAGAACATAGCACATTGATCTAAAATCCCTAAAATCTTTCTAGTGCTATCACAGTTTCAAAGGAGCTTTACAACTCAAATCCAAAATCTAATGGGAACCTTAGCCACCTAACACCAACAAACATACTTTCTCGGCATAGCAGCTATGGACGAACAACCACCACCACCACCAGAGTATTCACCTCCACCCTTTCTTTGCCCCAGACACTCTATAGCCACCTCCACCTCACGGAATCCATCCAATTTAGGGAGTTTCACTTCTCTCCCTATCTTATGATTTTATGCTTCTATTGCTACTAATGTTATCTTTGTACATTGAGGGCAATGTACATCTTAAGTGTGGGGGGGAATCTCACTTTCAATCTTTGTATTATCTTTGAACCCCTGAAAATTTTACCACTAACTTGTTGCATTGTTCTCAAATTTTGAATTCTCAGTTTCACTCTCTGTATTAGTCTCAATCTCCTATTAGGAATTAATTCTGATTGATTTATGATTTTTATTGATATGTTGAGAATTAAGACATAGGTACTTATGCTTTGATTATTCAAACTAAGACATTAGGGAATCAAGCTTGATAAGTTGAAATTTTTGAGAATTTAAATTTTTCTAGGTTGTTTTCCCCAAATTTAAGTGTTATCTTGAGATTTGAAATTCGCAGGATTGACATCAAAAGCCATAATTCTGGTGAGATTTTTGAGCCTTTTGAGCATACATCCTTTTCAATCTCACTTTTATTGTTGCTTTAAGCGAGTCAATAATGATTTGTTATCTAGAACTTGCTTCAATTATACATGTCGAGACCACATCATTGATTTGATATACCAAAAAGATAAAGGCACCTAGGTTTTAACCCACTTACTCCATAAAAGCCTACCTCCATAAAACACTAATGAACCCCCTTGAGCCTAACAACCCATTCATTGACTTTACCCTCAATATTAACCGATAACCTATTTTTTGTTGAACTCCCTTCAATTACTTTGATCCCTATTTTTATCGAGATTTGAGTTGAATAATTGTCCAGCTATGTTTTTCCCTTCAATTAGTTAAAAAAAAGTTAAGTTCAATTTTGTAACAACTTGCAAAATATTTACTATTTGATTTGTTCTTAAAAAAAATGTCTATACACATTAACCAGGTAGTAATTCTTATGTCAATTGTAATTCAGTATTTTTGCATATTTCCTTTGTAAGCTTCTGAGTACTAAACGTTGTTATCTAAAAGAAAAGCTTAGTCCTCGGAATATGTTCTAATGATAGAGATTTTTCTAGTTAGATGATTTTTCAATTCAATCTCAGTTCTAACCTTATTTTTTAGCTTGTGACAATACCCCTAACTGAAAGCCCCATTACAACCATTTAAAGACCTTTTGATCGATGTATCATGTCAATCTATAGTGGTGGAGATGTGATTTTCATGCAAGCCTATGGCAATAACTTTTTATATTGACTAATGAGTGCTTCTTTCCAGAACCCTAAACACTTTGAGCGATTAGAGTGAATCCTTAGTGACGATGTTAACTCTTGTTGATTTTGAATTTAAAGGTAATGACTTAGAAAAAGGGAGAAAACCTATGTTTCTGTGATAAAATTCTCAACTTAGATTGCTTAAAACTTTACTGATCTTTTAGTTGAATTCTCAATGTATGATTACTTATGAATTGATTTGAAACATTATTGATAAAGGATTATAAGTTGAAAAGAATGATTCTTAATTGTGAATTGAGATTTTGCTTAAGGACAAGCAAATGCTTAAGTGTGGGGGTATTTGACAAACCATAAATTATACATATTTTTACCTCATGCTTGGCCTAATTTCTGGTTGAATTATCATTGAATTTGTGGAATTTGGTGCTCCTAATCCTTTTATTTCATGTTTTATACTTAGGTGAGGATAAGGAAGAGAAAAGAGCAAGGAACGGGCCAAAAAAAGGCAAATTAGGCCCAAACCAATAATCAACAAGGCCTGGAAGTTTGCCACATGGGCATGTCACACGGCCGTGCTACATGAACAGGCTCGAGCACGGCCTCCACATCGATTCACATGGGCGTGGCACACGGGTGTGTCTCTGTCATGAGGAAGTTCAATTTCACTCAGAAAAGGCTACTTAGGGGCTAAGACCCTAGGAGGCAACTACAAGGGTATGCTTAATCCCCGCCAAGATAGGGAGTTAAAGGAGGGAATTACTCGAAAGAAGGCTGATTGATCCATCTTAGAAGCCAAGAGCTACATCAAGATAGAAGATCTCCCTTTAATCCTTTCGGGAGTTTTGGGTTTTCTTATGTTTTGCTATTTTATTTTTTCTGAGATGTTTTTTTTTTATAATTATGAACTAAACCCCCAAATACCTGAGGGGAATGAAACCTAAGATAGATCTTGTTATTGTTATCTGAGCTGTGTGATAAATATTTGATTTGTTCTTAATTGTGTTTTTAACTCTTAAATTGATATTTTCGTGATATTGATTTAAGTCGAATGTGCTTATGTAAAGGAGCAATAGTCCCTGCATAGGAGTAGATCCAACACAATTAAGCAGAGTTGCTCGCAATCCTAGAGATAGGATGACAAAAATCTATTGGATTAGAGTCAAATCTAATAAGGGGAGCCATAGATCAGTTAATGCGAGACTAGGGGTTTTAACTAGAAAGAGATTTCGGTTAATCAACCTAGGATTAGTTGTTTTTATCCTCGACGGAGGTATTAACATAAATTAGGATCTCTACGGATCAAGTCAAATGAAGAAATCGTCTGGCTTAGAGTTAGATAACAAGTAAAGTCTAGATGGATTCCTTCCTTAGGTATTGTCTTTATCATTCAGTTTTTCCTAAAGGCAATTTCCCAAATTTTACTCTTTTTCACTTTCTTAGTTTAGTCCAGTTTAGTTAGTTTACAACCAAATCCCTCTTTATTTTTAGGCTAGATAATAGGAAGAAAGTCATTACCATTACTCATAGTTCCTTGGATTCGATATTCCAGTCTTGCCACTAACTATACTACTACTCGATAGGTGCACTTGCCTTTTTATCGTGATAATAGTTAGTTTCAGGTATGATCAATTTTATTACTTCATCACAATCGCGAGAGATCAGCCCCAAAATAATATGATACTGAGAAAAGAATAGAGTCCTATACATGCCATATTTTTAAAATGCTAAAACTAACTATACTGAGTGATCAAGCCGATAGTGTGAATGAAACCTCCGACGTCCGATGATCCACAAGCTAGCTAGGTGGCACTATAAGAAAATGGAAAGGAGAGGAGTAAGCATAAAGCTTAATATGTCTATATGCAGACATTTAATACCAAAATCAAACATTTGGCAATTAGCTGTAGCATTAACCATACCAATACTTCCAAACATAGATTCACTTACTCTTCCCACGACTTATCCAACATTCTCAATACAATTTTACACAGAATGCTTATATTGTTAGGACATACATTCCTTGCACGTATTTATCACCACAACACACATAAATTTCGTTCGAGTGATTTCACAATAAACATATCCATGCAAGATAGATTCGTATATAGTCATTCAATATGACATTAACAATAATAGGGTGGTTTCGCACTGAGCCAACCATCATCAATAATTTATGGTGGTTTCACACATAGCCCACCTTCATAAATAGATTACGGTGGTTTCACATTTAGCCCACCTTCATAAATAATTTACGATGGTATTACACTTAGCCCACCTTCATTAATATTTTTTTGATGGTATCACACTTAGCCTATCAATATTAATTTCCAATAAGACAATTTACACTTAGCTCACTAATTTCAACTATTAACCGGTGGTTTCGCACATAGTCTACCTTTACTCATAATTTATGGAAATGTACCCATGCTCTTAATTCTCATGATTTCATTCAATATCCATAACATTTAACCACATATCACATAAGTCATTTATGAGAAAAAACATTAATAAAAGAGGTATCGTTTATATATAAACTTACATCGATATACAAAATGTGAAAAATGTGAAATTTAATCCGAAGCCTTGCCCTTGCCTCGTCAAAGTTGACTCCACACTCTTCTTGATCTATATGTACACAAATTCACCCATTTAATCACTAAATTAATTAAAGTAAACCAAAATTCACAATTTGTCAAAATGACCATTTTACCCCTAGTCTCTTGGCAAAATGACCATTTTTGCCCCTAGGCTCGGAAATCAATTTTTTATCGAATATCCTTATTCACCTAGCTCAACTAAATCTTTTTTCACTCTTATAACAGCCCCAAAGTCTCATTATTTCTCACAATTACCACCTAATTTGTCATTTTCATAAAGTAGTCCATTCCATACTTTTTCATGCAAACTCTTGTACAAAAGTTGTTCATTACACAACAACAACTCATTTGCTTCCATAAAAGCTCAGCAAATAATACTTATTCACTCATGGCAACATCCTAAACTTTGTACCATTTTGCAAAATACACCCATCAAAAGGTAACTCATGCTACAAGGGTCTCAAAAATACAAAAATATTTAAGAAAAGCCTTAGGAATCACTTACTTATGAGTGCTATAAGTTGATAAAATTTTGAGCTTGAAAAACCCCAAAATAGCTTGTAAAAATCGGTGAAGAAGAAGACTAAAATGAAGAAAAGTGATAGTTAGGCATAATAGGTATTATTTTATCAATTTAATCACTTAAAATTGCACCTACTCTTTGACTTTTCTTCATTCCTCTTGTCATGGCCGGTTATGCTATTAAGAAGGGATCCATTTTCCCATTAAAACCCTCCAATTTTAATTCTCTAGCTTTTAACTCAATTTTTAGCAAATCACAACTTTTGCTTTTTATGCGATTTAGTCCTCTTTCGCGATTAAGCCTTCAATCGCGTAAATTAGTTCACCAAACTTTTCATGCACCCTTACAAAAATATTATAACACCTAAAATAATGCTAAAATAATTTTCTCAAACCTTAGAAAATGATCTTGAAATCACTATTTCGACTAAGCCCAATTTCAGACTGTTACACGCGGACACATTAAACTTTACAATTTCCTAAAAGAGTATCATAATGAGTTTGATATTGATGTTGCAGCTTTATTTAAGCTACGGATTAAAGGAACTCGTGTTAATTTTGTCATTAGAAAATTGGGTTTTGGGTTTTCATATAGAATTGAAGCAAATAGGTTTGGTGGGGGTATTTGGCTCTTATGGAGAGACAATGTTAAGATTGAAATTCTTGCTACACATTGTCAATTCATCCATGCTCGGGTAAGAAACTATAATAGACAGAGTAACTTCTTATGCACGTTCATTTATGTGAGTCTCAATCTAGTTGTAGACGGGATCCTTGGAGTTGTTTGGAAGATCTATCGATAAGTATTGAGGGACCTTGGTTGCTTGCTGGCTATTTTAACTCTATAGTTTCTCTCTATAAACGTACTAGAGGGGCGTCTCTTAAAAGACCATGCTACAAAATGTTACAGGACTTTCTTTTTGTAATGGCCTGAAGGACTTGGGATTTGTTGGATCGATGTTTACATGGAGGCGAGGAATTTATCTCAATAACTTGACAGAACTATGTGTGGGGTGTGCTTCGTATTTTCGGAGAAATAGATGGTGACATCATAGCAAAGAGGATCATAACATCTTGATGAAGAGGCTTAAACCGAGCTTTAGACTTCATATAACACCCTTAACCCGTCTCCATTGTCGGATTGGGGTTACAGAACGTTACAATACAAATCAAGACATTTATCATCAAACAAACAAAAATATAAAATAAATGATAATAATTATTAGGTTATAAAATTAGGGTAAAATAAACTTACAAGCCTTAAACCGAGCTTACGGGGCTCTAAAAATGGTTTGGGAGCAATCAGGGACTAATTTGAATCAAAACAGAAAAAACAAAAAAAAATTTGAAGTTTTGGAAACATGGGTCACACGGCCGTGTGGCTTTACACATGGTTGTGTGGCCTCCTCATGCGCTAGTGTGGCCAAACTGTGTAATTAATTATGACCATGTGAAAAATCCTGCACTTAAAAATTACTAAGACACATGGCCGTCTGTGTCACACGGCCGTGTGCACCTTAAAAAGCTTCCAAAATAAGACAAACTTTCATCCAAAACTTAGGTAATAAGCCAAGTGAAAATCAACCATTTTCATATTTTAAAAACACATTTAAACAAGCTTAAAACATGCCAAAATATTCAACCTAAATACCTAACCAATGTGTCATCATTGACACCACAATTCAATTATCAACCTCAATGCACATGATACATCCACTAATTGCATTCAAATTCATAAGTTCATATAAAAAACTCATGCCAAACTTATCATTTCTTCATATTCATTCACATTCATTCATACCATGATTCAAACACTTAAATAAGGTTTATATCAAATGACCAAAACAACTTTATATGAACATATTCAGACCAAGATTAAAGACACATACACAAGTAAGCTTATACCAAGCTTAAAACATAACATTTGTAGTAAGTATCCAAACATATACAACACACCTATTACATGCCAATATAACCAAAATAAGCATATCAAAATCTCCCAAAATGAATCTGGATAGTGTGATCTTCAAGTTGATCCAATCGCCTAACTCCACAAAATTTATCTACAAGGAATAGAAAAAAACACGAGTAAGCTTCACTAGAGCTTAGTAAGTTTAATGATTAACACAATAAAGCTTATCGAATTAAACATAACAATTTTAATAATGAGATTACAAGTTAGAGTTTCCTGTCAACCACAATCCACAATAGGTGAGTTTATACATTAACAAGTATGAGATCATTCATTATCAATCCACAATGCTATTAGGAGATTCATGAATAATGTTTCAACAATTCAATAGTAAGACATTTAACACAAGAAACATTGCCCGATGAATGATATATGGATATGAGTACACAGTTATCCATCCAAAACATGCCAAACGCTCAAATGAGCGAATCCAATCGATAAGACACCTCGGCATCAAGTGCCTAACCCGTAGGCTAACATCCTTCCGAAAACATGCCTGGGCACTAATTGCCAAGCTCGAAGGCTTTACATTCGGCTCCGGTAACATGCCGAAATCACTGTAATATATCGCGATAGTCCGTAACAAATGCTGGACTTTGGTATATTTAGTGTAAAATCACAGGAAAAGAATCATCGTCTCATCTCAAATCAATCCCCATGCCACATGAACTATAACCTATTGGCATACCAATTGTGCTCTATCTTACATTCATCCAGCTTAGGATTTATCATTGCTAATCAGTATTGTAAACGATTCACTACTTCAATGCTCATTAATATAGCATCTAAAATATAGTAAATTTGTAACGCCCTAACCCCAACTTAGACGTCCAGACCAAGTGTTGAGAGTTACACTAACCGTATTAATAATTCATACATCATAAGACAATCAAATTAGACATATAAATCCATACATCCATCATAACAATTTTAACACCTAAGCATTATTACTTCATAGCATAATATAACACAATCTCTGGTAATAAAGCTTAATGTAACAATAAAGTTTGACCGAGCTTTCGTAGCCCCGACCCCGTTCGATTCTGCGGACCACCTGAAATCTAGAAAAAAACATAATGAGTTATGAACTCAATACGTAATAGAAGTTTAACTATTCAGCTTTACTCAATCACAAAGTGATCTTATCCAGAGATTTGGTTTGATCCAAAAATGTTTATAGTTCAAATTCAGAACAGATCAATCATTCTCAAATAGCTATATATATAATTTCATCAACACACATATATATTGCAAATTAGATTCAGATACAAAAATTCCTAAGTTCCATCCGCTACACACCATCTCCTACCATCCCAACACACCATGAAGGAATTTCAATGTCCATCCATCCCTACATACCACGATGTGTCTATTTGACACTTTTACAGTCGTAAACTAAAAAATATATAGGAATTTTTCTATATAATTCATCACCTTTTTGCATAAATTTTTTGTTAAAACCAAGTAATTATTTAATATATTAATGAAATATGTGAAAATATGAAATTAGGACATAAAAATGATTAAAATATGATTTTATGCTTTATTATATAGTTTTCATGCAAAAAATGGTTTATTTTATATTAATTTGAGCATAATATATTTTTTCAGTATAAAGTGGGCCATGCATGATTTAATTAACTAATAAAACATAAAGTATATTTAATAATTTATTTTGATATATTTCAGTAATAAAATTTGGGTTTTAATTAATTAAGTAAATTAATTAATTAAAGTGGTTAAACTATAGTATTTGGTCCTCTAATTTATCTACTATTTTGGATAGGTTGGAGAGCTTTATTTTGATGGAAACCCATAATTTCGGCTGCACATAGATGCTAAAAAAATGAAGTTTTGGTTTAATTGCACAAGGCCCCTGAAGAGTTGAAGAAATCAGAGTTTTACCCGAAGATTTGCTGGTGACCAAGTCTTAGTCCTGAGTTGATGTGGCACAAGAATCAAGCAAAAATCAACCACATCTCCACAAATTATGGCTGGCTACACTTGGAAGAATTTTCAATGGATGGACACTCCTATTTGTAGCAAACTAGCTCTCTAGCCTCACCTATAAATAAGACCCCTCTCCTCACTTCTCAAATCATCCCTCACTTATCAATCATCTCTCATTTCTCTCTTCTCTCAACTCTCTCTTCTCCCCACACCTATCATCATCCTTTCATAAGGATTTTAGCTTTTAATTAGCCTCTCAAAGAGCCCTTAGTTGGCTACCTCGGAGAGCCATCAGCAAATGAGAGAAGCAAATGATCGAAGGAGTTCTTATCATTCAGAGTCTTAGGTGACAACCACTTTGAATTGGGTTTAATCTTTCTTTTCTTTAATTTAATTCAAGAATGTTTGTTATGTGTTCATTGTTCTTGTTTACAACAATGATAGTGTAACACCCTAAATTTTTGGGTTTCTCTTAGATTATTGTTCATCTAGTGAAATGTAGGAACTCTAGTATTTTGGTGTGTAGTGCATGTTTGGGGAGTGTTAATGGGCCTATGGAAGGCCCAGGTGTTGGGTAAAAACTCGGCAAAATTTTGTATTTTTGACTTAAGAGATAGGGGGGCCGTTGGAAGTAAGGGTCTTAAGGAATTGTGCGTAAAATATTGCACAAAACAAGTCTTGGTAAAGTGGCAAAGGAGGCGCCACTAAGCTCCTTAAAAAGTGGCGCCTAAGTAAGCTTGGAAGTCCAAGGTTCAAGTCCCAGAGTGAGCATGTGTGGTGTTTAATTTTTGTGCTTGATCTGGTAAGAGTTTGAAGCAGAATTGAACTCTGTTGAGGAGTGTTTGGATCGGTCATGAGAGGATTTTGTGGAGTGATAAGGGGAGCTTGTTAAGGAGAATTTTTGGGAGCTTTTGAATTTTGAAGAGAGGTGGCCGGCCAAGAGACTTTTGGGGGTGCATTTTCGGCATTTTTGCATAGGAGAGTATTCGGCAATTAGGTGCTAATAGTGCCGATTTCTCTTAGGTTCTTTTTGTGGTCCTTTTGCTGATTTTTACTTAGCATTTAGGTCCTCTAAATTCTTCTTTTTCTTCATTTTTTGTTCTTGTAGCCGAACCCTGTTGTACCCCATTGCCGAACTCCTTTTGATCAAATACCTCTCCTCCTATTATTCTCTTTAAATGTTTTCTCCTCTCCATTTGTTTCTTCAAGCCGAACCACCATTGCTAGACTCTCCCATTGACCGAATTGGTTCTACCCACACTTCTCTTCTTCTTCTACTTCTTCTTTCCTTCATCAAAGCCCTCTTCAACTTGTTAGCCGAACCCTTTTGTGCTTAAGACCCTATTCCCCTCTTCTAAAACCGAAACCCTTCAACACTCTTCCTTTCTCATTGTTACAAGTGGAACGGCTGTGGTTTGGGACTTAGATTGGTAAGTATTTCGTGATCCTATCTCGTTAGTTTTCAGGTTTAAGGCAAGAAGCTGAAACTTTTTTTAGGGAGGCTAACGTTAGTGACTAAAGGCCTATTGGCCTCTTTCTCTTGGTTTTGTGTACTCTAGTGTGGACGAAGGGGCGTGCAGCAAGGGGCTAGTGTAGACTAACGTAAGTGGACAGTAGGATCTAGTCCATTTTCGGCAGAAGGTAGGGACTTTAAGGTCTTAGGCCATGTAGGCCAATTTTGGTAAGGGTTTATGACTCTTTGGTTATCAAATATTAGACTAAAAAGTTGGTGTTCGATTGTAGGCTCTTCATACGTAGGTTTCGTCAACATTTCGACAGTTAACAAGTGTGTAACATACTTTCGCTATAGACTAGGACGGCAACGGCCGTAATGACCAAAAGTGACCGAAAATTTGGCCTTGTTAAATCTCTGTGTAATCGTTTACGCTGTTAGGGTCAACTTTAGATTCGATGGTGACAGAATTGTTGAAGGTGCGATTCTAAGCATTCAGGTAAGTTGGGCTTGAATGGGCCAAAAGTGGGCCCAATGGGCTTCCAAGCCCATATCGTTAAAATTGTCATTAAAAGCATTCTGGCGGTATGTTGAAAATAAACCGGTTAAATTAACAATCTGAACATTAAAATTTGGTTTTAACGGGCTTAAGACGATAATGGATTTAGCAAGGCCCATTAGGGGATTTTGGGCTAAAAAGGGTAAAACTGGAAACTAAGGTTAAAAGGACTTCTGTAAACACTAATGGACTAGTAATTACTTGGATTTGCATAAAAACCCTGAAAATCGATAAAAAGACTAAAATACCCCTAAGTATGGAAAATTACCATTTTACCCCTAGGTGCAAAATGACCTTTATACCCCTAGGGTAAATTCTGTATGCAACGTATGATTTCCTGTTTCTGTATGTAATATCTCATAATACATGTGTATATCTGATGCATGCGATTCTGTATGTTATATGCCATATCATGATATCTGTTGCATGGGGTTTGGGTTTATGATGGAGGAAGCGTTCTGGCAGCCTCGCTGCAATCTGGTGGCCTCGCCACATATATATATCTGATCTGGTAGCCTCGTTACAATCTGGTGGCTTCGCCACGTATATATCTGCTTTGGTTGCCCCGCCACATATATATCTGTTCTGGTGGCCTCGCCACAATATCTGTATCTGGTGACCTCGTCACAATATCTGGTAGCCTCGCTGCAAATTTCTGTGGTGTATAGCGGTTGGGTGGGTCGAGTAGTCTCCCCACATGGTGTAAGGCTGGTACGGGGGTGTTATGGTTGGATCTGGATTGGGTTTTTTGTTTGCATAATATATCTGATCTGTATCTGTTATGGGCCTATGGGCTTAAACTGATTTCTGTAATGGGCCAAGGCCCAATTAACTCTGATTCTGAGGCTTGATCTGTTTTAGCCTATGGTTGAGACTAAGTTACACACTGAGTTCTCAAACTCACTCCTTCATTTCATTTCTGCAGGTAACCCTCAACCATAGTGGGCTTGGAGTTGTGAGAGATTCGGAGTGGCCACAACATCTGTAAATTTGGTTTTCTTTTCATTTTAAGTATTTTATTATGTTTGTTTTTGGGGTTTTTAATTGTAATAAGGCCGCTATTTAAATTTCTTTCTTGGTTTTGTTTTAGCAATGGTTTGATTCGTATTTTATCGAAACTGCTAGTTATAGGCTGCGCGGGTTTTCAAATTCTTAAGAACATTTTCAAAACTCAACAAGTTCAATGATTGGATAATCTAAAGACGTATCAAAATGACTTTTCACAAACTTGCTATTTTAATATCACCTAAGTCACAACAACAAAAAGGTCGTAAACTTAGTTATAGGCTCATGTGACACACCAGATCTGGTCATAACGTCCAAGCCGGGTTTGTGGTGTTACATTTAGTGCTATCAGAGCTAAGTTGCAACAACTCAGCTGTAGATCGGGTCTAAAGATGGAAGTTTTCAAAAAGTCAAAACAAAGATTTTCGAAAGATCATGTTTTTAACAAGTGTTTTCAGAATTAATTGGAACTTGTTTTGATGAACTCCTTTCGTGCATAGACAATTTATTTTCAAACAATAAATTAAGTTTCCTCTGTAATTTATCTTCTAAAGAGTGGCACACCGAATCTCCGGCCCAAGCCTGTAAGTTTTCTGAACTTTTCTGATTTATTCTGAAATTCTGATTATATGCTTGACTAAGACTCTGTTATGATACTTTAGTTAGGGTATTACTGAAACTATAGAAACCTTGATAATTATACTGAGACTGTAGCTAGGTTTCGCGAAAGGAAATGAACTCTGAAATTCTACTATTCATAAGACATTTGTAATAAACACTGGAATATTAATCTGATTCATAAAACTTCTAAAACAGATAATACAAAATGAGCACGCGAGCAGCTCGTGGTAAGGGCCGTGGACGTGGCCGAGGTAGTACACGAGCTGAATCTTCATCTTCGGGTCATGCGCCAGCAGCTAATGTACCGATACCACCGGTAACGGAGGTAGAGTCACATGATCAGGGTGTAGGGGATGACGCCCTATCGCAAGCAATGCTACGAGTTCTGGAAAGGGTTACTGGGGCAAGTACCGATAATGGATTCCGGGGATCTATCTCTAAACGACTCCAGGCTAATGGAGCAGAATTCTTTAGGGGCGTATCTGGTGTAGCCCCAAATGTGGCCGAGTATTGGTTGGAGGCCACAGAGCGAATCATGGATGATCTGGACTGCTCCGTCGAGCAGAAGCTGAAGGGAGCTGTATCGTTGCTTAGAGATGAAGCCTATCAGTGGTGGCTCACAGTGAGAGATGGAACTTCAGCTGGTGAGGTAACTTGGGAGCTGTTTAAGACAGCCTTTAAGGGGAAATATGTTGGGGCTAGCTATGTGGACGCCCGCCGGAAAGAATTCTTGAATTTGGTTCAGGGAGGTAGGACAGTATCTGAGTACGGGGCTGAGTTTCTGAGGCTGAGCTGATATGCTTCTGGGATAGTTGCTACTGAATATGAGCGTAGCGTGCGCTTCAAGGATGGTCTGAGGGATGAACTAAGAGTGCTGATTGCTCCACAGAAGGAGCATAACTTTGCTGCTTTGGTTGAGAAAGGTAAGATAGCTGAAGAAGTAAAACAGACAGAAAGACAAAATCGCGAAAAGGATAGGAACCACTT
Organism: Gossypium stocksii; assembly: GCA_020496765.1. NCBI lineage: Eukaryota > Viridiplantae > Streptophyta > Magnoliopsida > Malvales > Malvaceae > Gossypium > Gossypium stocksii. The sequence continues at coordinate 115,888,858 of CM035624.1, forward strand.
CCGGAGGGATTTTGGACCATAGGTGGGGCCAACAGGAATGTTAAGAGAGCAAGAGTCGCAAAACTAGTGCGAACGGTGCCAATGAATGCTGTTAGACCGCAGAGTTGTAGGAGTTGTGGTAAGATACATAAGGGTAAGTGTCGAAAACGTTCTGGAGCTTGTTTTCGATGTGGATCGATAGAGCATAGGGTCAAGGACTGTCCCGAAGAACCAGATCAGGGACAAGTTATGGATCAGAGGGTTGCTTAACCAGTGAGGGGTGGACTACCAGCTCCGAGAGGCCGTGGACAAGGCAGAGGTAGAAATGGTAATGGTCGAGGACGAGGAGCACCTGGTAGGGGTATTGGTTTTGCTGAGGCTCGTCAGCCAGCGTTGGTGTATGCAGCTCGTCGCCGAGAGGAGGGTGATGCTCCTGACGTCATAACCGGTACGTTTTTTATTTCTAGTATGCCATACACTGCGTTGATAGATGTTGGATCCACCCATTCCTATGTTGCATGTGCTATATCTGGGTTGCTGGGTGTGCGCTCTGAGGGAACAGTGAGTGGGGTATCTGTACTAAGTCCTTTGGGTCACTCGGTTAGGGTAGACAAACTGTACAGAGATGTGCCTATAGAGACTCAAGGAAAAATCTTTTCTGGAGACTTGATGGAGCTACCTTTTGGAGAATTTGATCTTATCTTGGGAATGGATTGGCTTGTTAAGCATAGGGCTACTTTGGATTATGCTGCGAAGCGAATGAGGTTAAAAACTACAGAGGATGAGGAAATTTTGGTGATAGGTGAACGTAGAGATTATCTGTCCAATGTGGTGTTAGCATTAAGAGCCGAGAAATGGATTCGAAAAGGATGTGAGGCTTATTTGGCATTCATAGGTCAAGCAGGAACTGAGGAACTGACTGTGGGCAAAGTTAGAACTATTAGCGATTTTCAAGATGTGTTTCCTGAAGAGCATCCAGGATTACCTCCGAATCGAGAGGTTGAGTTTGGGATTGACTTATTGCCTGGTAAGGCACCGGTGTCCATTGCACTATATAGGATGGCATCGAAGGAGTTGGTTAAGCTGAAAGCTCAAATTCAAGAACTGTTGGATAGAGGTTTTATTAGGCCAAGTGTGTCTCCGTGGGGAGCACCAGTGTTGTTCGTGAAGAAGAAAGATGGGTCAATGCGAATGTGCATCGATTATCGGCAGTTAAACAAATTAACGATTAAGAATAAGTACCCGTTACCAAGGATCGATGACTTATTTGACCAGCTTAGAGGAGCTTCAGTATTTTCTAAAATCGACCTTCGATCTGGATATCATTAGTTACGGGTAAAAGAGGTGGATATCCACAAGACAGCATTCAGAACTCGGTATGGTCATTATGAGTTCTTGGTTATGCCATTTGGGCTGACCAATGCACCTGCAGCATTTATAGATCTGATGAATCGAGTGTTTTAGCCATACTTGGATCGTTTTGTAGTCGTATTTATGGACGATATTTTGGTCTATTCTGAATCTGAGGAGAAGCATGATGAGCATCTCCGTGTGATGCTGCAAGTGTTAAGGGAAAAGGAGCTTTATACGAAATTCAGTAAGTGTGAGTTCTGGTTGAGGGAGGTAACTTTCTGGGGGCATGTTGTTTCTGCTGAGGGGATAAAGGTGGACCCTCAAAAGATTAAAGCAATTCTGGAATGGAAACCACTAAAATCAGTGGCGGAAATTTGAAGTTTTCTGGGTTTAGCTGGGTACTATAGAAGGTTCGTGGAAGGATTTTCTATGATGGCAGTGCCGTTGACAAAACTCATAAGGAAAGGAGTACCATTTATTTGGACCGAGCAGCAGCAGGAAGCTTTTGAGAAACTGAAGAAGGTTCTAACCGAGGCACCTGTATTGATTCAGCCAGAGTCTGGAAAGGATTTTACCGTGTATAGTGACGCATCACATGTTGGGATAGGCTGTGTACTGATGCAAGAAGGTAAAGTGGTTGCATATGCATCGCGGCAGCTTAAACCTCATGAAGTGAACTATCCTACCCATGATCTGGAGTTGGCGGCAGTAATCTTTGCCCTTAAGATTTGGAGACACTACCTGTATGGAGAAAGGTGTATTATATACACAGATCATAAGAGTCTTAAGTACCTGCTGACTCAGAAGGAGCTGAACCTTAGGCAACGGAGATGGTTAGAGTTGCTTAAGGATTATGATTGTGCGATCGAGTATCATCTAGGTAAAGCTAATGTGGTGGCTGATGCCCTAAGTCGTAGAACTGTATCTGATCTGAGAGCGATGTTTGCCCGATTGAGTCTGTATGATGACGGTAGTCTGTTAGCAGAACTGCAGGTAAGGGCAACCTGGATGGAGGAGATTAAAGAAAAGCAGTTAAGGGATGAGTCTCTGGTTTCTTGATTTCAGCAGGTTAAGGATGGGAATACTTCCGAGTTTGGACTTAACAGTGAGGGAGTTCTCTGTTTCCGAGGTAGAGTTTCCGTTCCGAGGGATTCTATTTTAAGGCAAGCAATTCTGAATGAAGCTCATAAAGGACTGTGTGCTATGCATCCTGGAGGTAATAAGATGTATCATGACTTGAAGGAGTTGTATTGGTGGCCTGGGTTGAAGCGTAAGGTAACGAAATTTGTCGAAAAATGTCTGACCTGCCAGCACGTGAAAGCTGAACATCAGTTACCTTCTGGACTTCTACAACCAGTGAAAGTACCACTTTGGAAGTGGGAGATGGTGACCATGGATTTTGTAAGTGGGTTGCCCTTGACACCGTCGAGGAAGGACTTGATTTGGGTGATTGTGGATAGGTTGACTAAATCTACTCATTTCATCCCTGTACGTACTGACTATTCACTTCAGAAGTTAGCCAAATTATATGTAGCAGAGATTGTACGACTGCATGGGGTGCTGGTGTCTATCATTTCTGATCGAGATCCTAGATTTACATCTCGGTTCTGGCAAAAGTTGCATGAGGCGTTGGGAACACGACTGAACTTTAGCACGGCTTTTCATCCTCAGACTGATGGTCAATCAGAAAGGGTTATTCAGATTCTGGAAGACATGTTGAGGGGATGTGTTATCGACTTTTGAGGCAGTTGAGAGGATTATCTTTCGTTAGCAGAGTTTGCGTATAATAACAGTTATCAGGCTAGCATCCGTATGGCACTATATGAGGCACTGTATGGACGTAAGTGTCGTTCTCCTAGCTATTGGACCGAATTGGGCCAGCGGCAAGTTCTTGGTCCTGAATTGGTAGCAGAGACTGAAGAGAAGGTCAAGGTGATTAGGGATCAGTTAAAAGAGGTATCTGATCGGCAAAAGTCTTACGCAGATTTGAAGCGTAAGGAGATTGAGTACTCAGTGGTTGACATGGTCTTTCTGAAGGTTTCGCCTTAGAAGAAGATACTAAGATTTGGGAGGAAAAGCAAGCTAAGTCCGCAGTTTATTGGGCCTTATTGAGTTCTTAAGCGAGTAGGTCCGGTAGCGTATCAGTTGGAATTACCTCCAGAGCTAAATAGAATCCATGATGTGTTTCACGTATCCATGCTAAGACGATATCGTTCTGACCCTACCCATATTCTACCAGTTACAGAGGTGGAAGTACAGCCTGACTTGACTTTCGAGGAAGAGCCTGTGCAGATCCTGGATCGAGACGTGAAGGTTCTAAGGAGAAAATCAGTCCCATTGGTAAAGGTACTTTGGCGTAATCACGGCAAAGAGGAAGCTACTTAGGAACCAGAGGAGGTAATGCGGCAACAATATCCCCATTTGTTTGGATAAGGTAAATTTCGAGGACGAAATTTCTTTAAGAAGGGTAGAGTTGTAACGCCCTAAATTTTTGGGTTTCTCTTAGATTATTGTTCATCTAGTGAAATGTAGGAACTCTAGTATTTTGGTGTGTAATGCATGTTTGGGGAGTGTTAATGGGCCTATGGAAGGCCCAGGTGTTGGGTAAAAACTCGACAAAATTTTGTATTTTTGACTTAGGAGATAGGGGGGCCGTTGGAAGTAAGGGTCTTAAGGAATTGTGCGTAAAATATAGCACAAAACAAGTCTTGGTAAAGTGGCAAAGGAGGCACCACTAAGCTCCTTAAAAAGTGGCGCCTAAGTGAGCTTGGAGGTCCAAGGTTCAAGTCCCAGAGTGAGCATGTGTGGTGTTTAATTTTTGTGCTTGATCTGGTAAGAGTTTGAAGCAGAATTGAACTCTGTTGAGGAGTGTTTGAATCGGTCATGAGAGGATTTTGTGGAGTGATAAGGGGAGCTTGTTAAGGAGAATTTTTGGGAGCTTTTGAATTTTGAAGAGAGGTGGCCGGCCAAGGGACTTTTGAGGGTGCATTTTCGGCATTTTTGCATAGGAGAGTATTCGGCAATTAGGTGCTAATAGTGCCGATTTCTCTTAGGTTCTTTTTGTGGTCCTTTTGCTGATTTTTACTTAGCATTTAGGTCCTCTAAATTCTTCTTTTTCTTCCTTTTCTGTTCTTGTAGTCGAACCCTATTGTACCCCATTGCCGAACTCCTTTTGATCAAATACCTCTCCTCCTATTCTTCTCTTTAAACATTTTCTCCTCTCCATTTGTTTCTTCAAGCCGAACCACCATTGCTAGACTCTCCCATTGACCGAATTGGTTCCACGCACACTTCTCTTCTTCTTCTACTTCTTCTTTCCTTCATCAAAGCCCTCTCCAACTTGTTAGCCGAACCCTCTTATGCTTAAGACTCTATTCCCCTCTTCTAAAATCGAAACCCTTCAACACTCTTCCTTTCTCATTGTTACAAGTGGACCGGCTGTGGTTTGGGACTTAGATTGGTAAGTATTTCGTGATCCTATCTCGTTAGTTTTCAGGTTTAAGGCAAGAAGCCGAAACTTTTTTTAGGGAGGCTAACGTTAGTGACTAAAGGCCTATTGGCCTCTTTCTCTTGGTTTTGTGTACTCTAGTGTGGACGAAGGGACGTGCAGCAAGGGGCTAGTGTAGACTAACGCAAGTGGATAGTAGGATCTAGTCCATTTTCGGCAGAAGTAGGGACTTTAAGGTCTTAGGCCATGTAGGCCGATTTTGGTAAGGGTTTATGACTCTTTGGTTATCGAATATTAGACTAAAAAGTTGGTGTTCGATTGTAGGCTCTTCATACGTGGGTTTCCTCAACATTTCGATAGTTAACAGGTGTGTAACATACTTTCGCTATAGACTAGGACGGCAACGGCCGTAATGACCAAAAGTGACCAAAAATTTGGCCTTGTGAAATCTCTGTGTAATCATTTACGCTGTTAGGGTCAACTTTAGATTCGATGGTGACAGAATTGTTGAAGGTGCGATTCTGAGCATTCAGGTAAGTTGGGCTTGAATGGGCCAAAGGTGGGCCCAATAGGCTTCCGAGCCCATATCGGTAAAATTGTCATTAAAAGCATTCTGGCGGTATGTTGAGAATAAACCGGTTAAATTAACAATCTGAACATTAAAATTTGGTTTTAACGGGCTTAAGACGATAATGGATTTAGCAAGGCCCATTAGGGGATTTTGGGCTAAAAAGGGTAAAACTGGAAACTAAGGTTAAAAGGACTTCTGTAAACACTAATGGACTAGTAATTACTTGGATTTGCATAAAAACCCTGAAAATCGATAAAAAGACTAAAATACCCCTAAGTATGGAAAATTACCATTTTACCCCTAGGTGCAAAATGACCTTTATACCTCTAGGGTAAATCTGTATGAAACGTATGATTTCCTGTTTCTGTATGTAATATCTCATAATACATGTGTATATCTGATGCATGCGATTCTGTATGTTATATGCCATATCATGATATCTGTTGCATAGGGTTTGGGTTTACGATGGAGGAAGCGTTCTGGCAGCCTCACTGCAATCTGGTGGCCTCGCCACATATATATATCTGATCTGGCAGCCTTGCTGCAATCTGGTGGCTTCGCCACGTATATATCTGTTCTGGTTGCCCCGCCACATATATATCTGTCTTGGTGGCCTCGCCACAATATCTGTATCTGGTGACCTCGTCACAATATCTGGTAGCCTCGCTGCAAATTTCTGTGGTGTATAGCGGTTGGGTGGGTCGAGTAGTCTCCCCACATGGTGTAAGGCTGGTACAGGGGTGTTATGGTTGGATCTGGGTTGGGTTTTCTATTTGCATAATATATCTGATCTGTATCTGTTATGGGCCCATGGGCTTAAACTGATTTCTGTAATGGGCCAAGGCCCAATTAACTCTGATTCTGAGGCTTGATCTGTTTTAGCCTATGGTTGAGACTAAGTTACACACTGAGTTCTCAAACTCACTCCTTCATTTCATTTCTGCAGGTAACCCTCAACCATAGTGGGCTTGGAGCTGTGAGAGATTCAGAGTGGCCACAGCATCTGCAAATTCGATTTTCTTTTCATTTTAAGCATTTTATTATGTTTGTTTTTGGGGTTTTTAATTGTAATAAGGCCGCTATTTAAATATCTTTATTGGTTTTGTTTTAGCAATGGTTTGATTCATATTTTATCGAAACTGCTAGTTATAGGCTGCGCGGGTTTTCAAATTCTTAAGAACGTTTTCAAAACTCAACAAGTTCAATGATTGGATAATCTAAAGACGTATCAAAATGACTTTTCACAAACTTGCTATTTTAATATCACCTAAGTCACAACAACAAAAAGGTTGTAAACTTAGTTATAGGCTCATGTGACACACCAGATCTGGTCATAACGTCCAGGCCGGATTTGGGGTGTTACAGATAGCTTAATTTTATTTAAGCTAGGATGATTATTTTGATAAAATAGTATTGATATTGTGTGATATGTAGTAATAAAATTTATAAAAACTGATCACACCAAAAACTAACTAATATCATGATTTTAAGGTAAGCGCACCTATCGAACAGTAGTATAGTTTAGCGGTAAGACCGAGTTATCGTACCCAAGGGAACCAAAAGTACTAGTACTCACTTCCTTTTTATTATCTAACCTAAAAGTAAAAGAGGTTTGTATAAAACTAATTCTAAAACTAAACTAAGAATGCACAAAAAGTAAATTGGGGAAAAACTAATTGATATAGGAAATACTCAAGGGAGAATCCACCTAGACTTCACTTGTTATTAACTTCTTGAACTAGACGATTTCTTCACTTAACTTGATCCGTAGAGATCCCTAACTTATGTTAATACCTCCGTCGAGGATAAGAACAACTAATCCTAGGTTGATTAACTAAAATCTCTTTCTAGTTAAAACCCCTAGTCTTGAATTAACTCGATCTATGGATCCCCCTATTAGGTTTGACCCTAATCCGGCAAATTTATGTCGCCTTATGTCTAGGGTTGCATGCAACTCCGCTTAATTATGCTAGATCTACTCTTAAAACAGGGACTTTTGCTCCTCTGCCTAAGCACATCAGTTTCTTGAATTAATACCTAGGATTATTAAACCAAGAATTAAGAACACATAATTAAGAACAATTCAAGTATTTATCATATAATTCAAGAATAAATAATAACAAGGTCTGTCTTAGGTTTCATCCCCCTCAAGTATTTGAGGGGTTTAGTTCATAATTAATAAAGAAAACATCTCAGAAGAAATAAGATAACAAAACATAAAGAACCCAAAAACCGCTGAAGGAGTTTAAGGAGATCCTTTGTCTTGATGTAGAATTCCGGCTTCTGGGATGAATCAATTGGCTTCCCTTGGAGTAATCCCTTGCTTCCACTCCTTGTGTTCGCAGAAAGAAGGCATTTCTTTTGGGAGAAAAGAGTACTCCCTTAGCGGGAAATAAGCACACCCTTGAAGTTCCTCCTAGGGTCTTTATATAGAGTTTAGAATGGCTTTCTTAGCTCCTAAGTATCCTTTTTTGAGTATAATTAAACTTCCTCATGATAGGGACATGCCCGTGTGCCACGCCCGTATGGATCGATAAGAGGCCGTGTGCGGGCCCTTTGATGGTGGCACAGCCGTGTGGTCTAGCCATGCTTGTCGGGGTTAGGCCGTGTTGGACTTTATATGGCACGACCATGTGCCACGGCTGTATGGTGAATCCCTGGGCCGTGTCGTTTTCTCAATTTGGCCTATTTTCTCTATTTTTAGCCTGTTTCTCATTCTTTTCTCTTCCCTATGCTCTCATGAGTATAAGACATGAAATAGAAAGATTAAGAGCACCAATTCTCACAAATTTAGTGATAATTCATCCAAAATATAGGCTAAGCATGAGGTAAAAATATGTATAATTTATCGTTTATCAAGTATTTATTAGATTCATGCTTATGATGTTTGTGCCTGAATTGATCATGTTTCCAATTAAAATCAAGTCTGTATTTCATTCATACGTGATTGAAATACACTTGAATTAGCTGAGCGATCTTAACCAGATGACAACTAGTGGGCGCATAATTGGAGTGTGCATGCTCAATTTAGATCCTAACCTGATTAAATTGTAGGTTGCGTAACAACCCTAACCTGACTTGTTATCTACATAGTTTTTAGATTTGTGTGATTAAACTATTTCAAACCTAACACGTCCCTATTACCTCGCACGAATGCTAAGAAACCCTTAGTAAATAAGGATCAGTAAAATGCGTATTTACTAAGTAAAGGATTCCAAAAGGACCTAATGTGGTTTCTAAACTCATGAAAGGTCGAGTTGCCATGGAATGTTTTTCTGAATGTCATTAAACATGTTGATAATAAATTAAGTTAATTAAAGTAATTGTCCTAGTTTATTTATGTTATAATTTGTTACATATTGTGTTAATTTTGCTAAAATCTTTTCAATCATATAGTTTGCATACTTAGGATAATTTGCATAAGGGATTATTGCATTTAATTAATTATTTTTTTAATTTTAACCAACACTTCTAAATTAAATTGAGTTTTATTTTATTTACTAAGTTGTTAATATAATTTCATAATTAATTGACTAAGCACTAATACAATTCTTGTGGAGACGATAACTATACTTACTTATTACTTAAATGACTGTGTACACTTGCACAAACCCTAGCATTACAAGTTTTTGGCGCCGTTGTTCGGGGATTGTTAACTGTTGCCATAGTCATTTTTTTGTGACATTATTTCTTTTTCAATTTGGTTTATTTTTAGCATTGCTAACATATTCTTTTTAATTTTATTATTTTCTTTTCAGGTGTTTATAAGCATATATCGAATTACTGATTTACTCCCAGTAGACCTTAAAATTGGACAAACTTTCAGACAAAGGAGATGTGAACGAATAGCTCAAAGACAAAACGAGATGGACCTTGGAAACCAGAATCAAGACCAAGGTATCGAAGCTTATCATGTACGAAATCCCACCCTCATTTCTGATGATAGGGATCGATGCATCAGACAATATGCTGTGCCAGTTTTCAGTGAGCTTAATTTAAGAATCAGAAGGCCATATATTAAGGCAACCCAATTGAAATTGAAACCAGTGATGTTTCAAATGCTACAAATGGTGGGCCAATTTAGTGGTATGCCCAGGGAAGATCCATATCTCCACCTTCGATTGTTTATAGAGGTGAGTGATTCATTCAAGATAGCCGGTGTGACTAAAGACGCACTAAGGTTGAAGTTGTTTCCATACTCGTTGCGAGATTGAGCACGAGCATGGCTCAATTTGTTGCCACCAAGTTCCATATCTACATGGAAAGAATTAGCAAAGAAATTTTTGGTCAAATATTTCCCGCCTAGAAAGGACGCTAAGTTGAGGAATGAGATCACAACTTTCCAACAATTGGATAACGAGTCTTTGTACGAGGCTTGGGAGTGATTCAATGAGTTACTTCGCAAGTGTCCTCATCATGGGATTCTTCATTGTATTCAGTTGGAGACATTCTATAATAGTCTCAATGCACATACAAGATTGATAGTAGATGCTTCTACAAATGGTGCAATTTTGTTTAAGTCTTACAACGAGGCTTATGAGATCATTAAGAGGATCACAAGTAATAACTATCAATCACCAATAAATCGAACAGCTTCAGAAAGACGTATAGCCGGAGTTCATGAAGTTGATACCCTTACTTTGTTATCAACTCAGGTATCATCTATCTCCTCTATGTTAAAACAGTTTACCGCTAATAGTGCTAATAATTTTGCAGCTCAACCACCAAGTTCGTTTGAAGTAGTTTCTTGTGTGTAAAGTTTATGAAGGATATACTATCCAAGAAGAAACGACTGAGTGAGTATGAGACTGTTGCCCTGACAAAGGAGTGCAGTGTGTTCCTGCAGAACAACCTGCTATCGAAATTAAAAGGCCCAGAAAGCTTTACGATACCCTGTAACATAGATGAATCTTACTGTAGTAAAGCTTTGTCCGACTTAGGAGCAAGTATCAATTTGATGCCTAAGTTTATTTTCAAGATACTAGGGATAGGAGAAGTAAGACCTACAGTGACGCTTTAGCTAACGGATCAATCTTTAGCATACCCCGAGGGAAAGATCGGGGATGTTTTGGTAAGAGTTGATAAATTTATCTTTCCTACTGATTTCATTATTCTAGATTTTAAAGCAGATAAGGAAGTTCCAATTATCATTGGGAGACCTTTCCTAGCCACGAGAAGAACATTAATTGATGTGTAAAAAGGCGAACTCACCATACGAGTTTAAGACGATCAGGTAACTTTCAACATTCTTAAAGCAATGAAATTTCTCGATCCTCCAGAAGAGTGTTCAGGTATGTAAGAAATAGAAACCTTGGTTTCTATGGAAAACAATTTTGAAAAAGATGCATTGGTCCTTGGAGGATGAAGAAGGTGAAGAAAACATGGCTTTGATGGAAGCCAATCTGAGAAGTTTTATTCAATCCATGCAATTTGAACCATTAGAGTTAGAAGTCAAAGAATTTGTACAACCCAAGTTGTCAATTGACGAACCACATAAACTTGAGCTAAAGGTACTTCCTTCCCATTTGAAATATGTTTATTTAGGTGACTGTTCTACTTTGCCTGTGATTATTTCAGTAGAGTTGACAAAGGATTAAGAGGATCAACTAATTGCTATTCTAAAGAAATTTAAGAAAGTAATTGGTTGGACCATAATCGATATTTGATGTATAAGCCCTTCTTTTTGCATGCATAAAATCATTTTAGAAAAAGGTGAGAGAGCTCAAATTGATTGGCAAAGAAGGCTTAATCCTATTATGAAGGAAGTTGTGAGAAAGGAAGTGATCAAATGGTTAGATGCAGGAATCATCTATCTTATTTCAGATAGTTCGTGGGTAAGTCCGGTGCAGTGTGTGCCGAAGAAAGGTGGAATTAAGATTGTTGAGAATGAGCATAACAAGCTGATTCCAACAAGAACTGTTACGGGTTGGAGAATTTGTGTTGACTATAGAAAGTTAAATAAAGCCACTCGAAAGGACCATTTTCCGTTACCTTTTATGGATCAGATGTTAGATCGACTGATAGGTAATGAATGCTACTATTTTTTAGATGGTTATTTGGGATATAACCAAATAGTTGTAGTTTTAGAGGACCAACATAAAACAACCTTTACTTGTTCATATGGTACGTTTTGTTTTAGGTGAATGCCTTTTGGATTATGCAATGCACCTGCAACATTTCAACGATGCATGATGGAAATATTCACTGATATGGTTGAAAATTTTGTTGAGGTTTTCATGGATGATTTTTCTGTTTTTGGTAAAACTTATGGTATTTGTTTGAGTAATTTGGCTAAGGTACTGAAGAGATACGAAGAGATGAAACTTGTTCTTAACTCGGAGAAATGTCATTTTATAGTTAAGGAAGGGATTATCTTAGGGCATAAAATTTCAAAGAAAAGAATTAAAGTTGACAAAGCAAAGGTGGATGTAATTGAAAGATTACCGGCCCCAATTAATGTGAAAAGAGTAAGAAGCTTTTTAGGCCATGCCGGTTTTTACAGAAGGTTTATTAAGGATTTCTCAAAAATTTCTAAACCATTGTGTTTGTTGTTAGAGAAAGATATAGTGTTTGATTTCAACAAAGCATCTTTAGAAGCTTTTAAAGACCTAAAAAAGTGGTTAATCTCAGCCCCAATAATTGTTACACCTGACTAGAGTGCACCTTTTGAGTTGATATAAGATGCAAGTGATTATGCTGTTGGAGCTGTGATGGGTCAAAGAATAAATAAAGTATTCCACCCCATTTACTATGCAAGTAGAACCTTGACGAGTGTCTAACTCAATTGTACGATAACTGAAAAGGAACTATTTGCTATATTATTTGCTTTTGACAAATTCCGCTCATATCTTATAGATACCAAAGTTACAATATTTACTAACCATGCGACCATTAAGTACTTGCTCACAAAGAAAGTTGCGAAACCGAGTCTAATTCGTTGGATACTTCTACTCTAAGAATTTTACCTTGAGATCCAAGACAGAAAATGTGTCAAAAATCAAGTAGCTGATTATCTATCGAGGTTGGAGTAAGATGAGGTAGCTTGATCATGTGTGCCTATCAATGAGAATTTCCCAGATGAGCACTTATTTGAGGTAAGCCAAAGTTATGAAACACCTTGGTTTGCTGATTTTGCCAATTATCTTGCATGTGGACTAATTCCTCGAGAAATGACATACCAACAAAGGAATAAGTTCCTTCATGATAGTCGGTATTATTTCTAGGAGGATCCGTTCTTGTTTAAACAATGTACAGATAATATAATTCGAACGTATGTAGCTAAAAGTTAGATTGCTAAGATCTTATATCATTGCCATTCATCTCCAAGTGGTGGACACTTTGGTAGTGCACGTACTATAGCAAATATTTTACAAGTAGGTTTCTTTTGGCCTACACTATTTAAAGATACTTATGCTTATGTGAAGAACTACAACAAATGCCAAAGAACCGAAAATACATCACAGAGGAATGAGATGCCCTTAACAAATATTTTGGAGATTGAATTATTCGATGTATGGGGCATTGACTTCTTAGGACCATTTCCTTCTTCATATGGGAATAAGTACATCTTAGTTCCTGTGGACTATGTATCCAAGTGGGTTGAAGCTGAAGCATGCCCTACAAACGATGCTAAGGTAGTCATGCGATTTCTACAGAAGCATGTGTTTACACGATTTGGGATACCAAGAGCTATTATTAGTGATGAAGGTTCTCATTTTGTGAGTAAATGGTTTAAATGGTTGCTTGACAAATATGATGTGAAGCATAAAGTTGCTACTACTTATCACCCTCAGTCCAATGGGCAAGTTGAAAGAGTGAACTGTGAAATCAAAGGTATCCTTGAGAAAGTAGTTCGCCCTAATAGAAAAGGTTGGTCTCGAAGGCTAGATGATGCATTATGGGCCTATTGAACAACACTCAAGACACCGTTAGGAATGACTCCTTATCAGTTAGTTTTTGGGAAGGCATGTCATTTGCCATTAAAGTTGGAGAATAGAGCTCACTGGGGTTTGAAGAAGTTGAATTTTGATCTTAAGCAAGCCAGTGAGAGAATGATGTTACAGTTGGATGAGTTAGAAGAGCTAAGGTTGTTTTCCTATGAAAATGCCAAAATGTGTAAAGAAAGATAAAAAAGATGACATGATAGTCACATTCAACCTCGTGAATTTAATAAAGGTCAGAAGGTGTTGTTATTTAATTCAAGGCTGAAGTTATTTCTTGGGAAGCTGAAATCCCGATGGAAAGGACCCTATACTATCTACTGAGTTTATCCTTATGGAGCTATTGAATTATATGACAATTATGGAGGTACATTTAAAGTTAATGGTCAATGTCTCAAACATTATTGGGATGGTGAAGTTGAGCGAGTTAAATCCTTGGTCAAATTAACAGACCCTTGATTTTTTATGAACTTGTTTTGTAAATAAATAAATAAATAATTAGAATTTATTTTCTTAATTGGGTACATTTAATTAATTCTGTCTAAGGAGATTGAAATTTAAGTGGGACCACTGTGACCCTTCTAACCTTTCTTGGGAATTAATTTAATGTAATTTATTGAGAAGAAATTATTCTAATTAAGTTTTAAATTTTTAAGTTTAATTTAATTTATTTTTATTTTAAATTTTTATGATAATAAAAGGGGTCAGATTTGGCCCAAGTACTAATCACTTTTCTTTTTGTTGAAAAGTCTGTAAATAAAAGTCTGAGTTTGAGGCCCTATATAGCAAAAAGGAGGGAAAAATCCACGCCTATTGCCGCTACTTCCATTGCTTGCGGCCCAAGTAACCCTAATGTAGCTAAAATTTTGCTATGTGTTGCCCTAAATTTTCCCTATATAAACCCCTCTTCATTCTATTATTTTTCATAGCCTCCAAATCAATTTGTTCAAACTTTAAAATCCCTAAACCTCCCTCTTGTGCCGCTAGCCTCAAATCCTGAAAGAAGCCCCTAGTCTTCTTCATTTTTTTGCTGAAATAACCTAATGCTGTCGCAAGAAATTTGTCAGAGCATTGACATCGCCACAGCAACTCGTCAGTGCTACCGCACACTATCATTGCTACTGCAACTTCTTCACCGTCGCAAGGTTCGTCGTAGCAAGTTCCATCACTTTACCGATTTCTTTTTTCTCTTTTGTACCCAAAACTTTACCGAAATGTTCGAGAAAATACCATGTCTCACAAAAGAACTAGATCGTCAAAGACTACTCTTGAAAACCCGGTTTCGATTGATGAAGAGGTGAAAGAGAGATTTGATTCAATTTTCAAACATCAACCTATGATGCCTAAAAAAGGTTTTAACTTGAAGAGCAATGATGTGATGGTTGTCCCTGTGCCGATTAGCAAGACAATCAATACTTTCAAGTGGGAATGATTTTGTGATGCTCGTTCATTTCCTAATGATGAACTAGTTCGAGAGTTCTACACAAGTTTGACTACACAAGATGCTACTGAGGTTATCGCTCGAAAGAAAAAGGTACCTCTTACCTTTAAGTCCATCAATGATTTGTTTAACTTACCTGATGTTGAAGAAGATGAGTACTACCCTATCATGAACAACATCAATTAGGATTTTCTTCAACAAGTACTTGATGTTGTGATAAATCCGGGATCCTAATGGGTTATAAGAAAGTATGGGGGCCATTCTTGTCGAAGGGAATACCTAAAACTAGTAGCAAAGGTATGGTTTTATTTTGTTCACTACAATTTTATGCCTATCTCACATAGTTCCACCATCTCGATAGAACGGATGCTTTTATTATATGCCATCTTGACAGAAAAGTCCATTAATGTTGGGAAAATTATTCTCAAGGAGATTTACAACTGTGCTAAAAAGAAGACAGAAGTGCTTATTTTCCATCATTAGTCACTTCACTTTGCTTACGGGCTCGTGTTAAAACACAAGCAAATCTGAAGGGGTAGTATGTTCAAGGATGCATTACAAGTCATGATCTTGAAAGATTAATAGAGAGGGTGCATGAGTTGAACCAAGGCGAGCAAGAAGAGCCAATTGATCCAAAAACTGAGGAGTCAACAAATGCAACTAAAACTGAAGCTAACTCAGTTATAGAATCTGAAGAAGAAGAATCTAATATGGAACCGAATAGTCCTCAACCAGTTGAAGGATCTACAAACCCTAAACTTAGGGTTGAGCTAAAAGAAGAACCAGTAAGGCTGAGTGTTGAGCCTGAATTTACAACTCCAAGGCCAACTTCTGCAAGCATTTCAAAGAAATCAGAGTTGTCAATTTTGATGGATATGTGCAAATTCATGCACAATCAACAACAAACTTACTGGAAATATGCAAAAAATAGAGATGACTCAATTCAGAATACCTTTAAGAATACCTATAACACTTTTGTTCCCGAGTTCCCAGATACTATCTTTGAGACATGGACGAAAGAGAATGATTATACAAACGGAGATGGAGCTAAAGAAGACAAAGGGAATGAGCCAGAAGAATAAAATGGGGGATTCTTGTCTTTTTATTTATTTATTTTAGGTCTTTAGGAACTTATTTCTTTAGTAATTAGGATTTAATTTCTGCAAAATAAAACATAGCAAGCATGAATAAATACTTCTTTAGAAAGAAAAAGACTAAGTGATGTGGCAATGGAAATGAACATGTCTAGGATTGGACTATAAGGAAAAACTTGGTATTTAAGCAGTCTTAATGACTCACCTCTCTTTCTTTTTAACCCTACCTAGTGTTTAGTTTTCATTCATTACTTTGTTCTTGTAATGAGGACATTGCTTCTTTTTAAAAGGAGGTGAGGCAAATAAATTGCTCAAATTTTTTTTCGAGTATGTTTTAATCATTTCTTTCATAAGTATGTCTAAATGACTGAATGTTTAGAGAAACTTTTTTGTTAATGAGATAGTTTGTATACAAGCATGAATAATGATTTTATCTGAGTCATTATATGTTATCATAAAGAATGGAATGTTGGTATGATCTTAGTCTTAGGTAATGTTTGCTATGAAAACTTAGTTTCTTCTGATATTAGACATGCATGAAGGTTTATATCTTTAGGATTGACTTAGTAACTTTCTTGAGGCAAAATCCTAGGAGACATAAGAATCTAAGATGATATAGGCACCATTTCTTTGGAACTTTTGAGCCTTTCAAACCAACCTTACAATATTAGACCCTTGAAACTATAATTTTGAGCTTAAAAGCCTGTTATTGCAATAACCTACATTCCAAGCCATATTTCCATCTTTTTGAAGTTACCTTAATTTTTTTGTGACGGCCCTAATTAGGCCCTTATCGGGAAGTGGTTTCGGAACCACTAAATCGAGTCAGAAAATTTATTGAATGTCATGATTTGTGTGTTTGATATGAGAATTGGTATGTGCTAAAAATTTGTGTGGAAATTTGATCTTCAAAGTGATTAATTACTTAAAGAGGGCTTAATTGTTAAACTTTGAAAAGGTAATGTGTAAAAATCATAGTGGCTAAATAGTATGAATTACCATGAAAGTGGATTTGCATGTAAATTTACCCAACTCCACTTTAGTGGACGGTAATGATGATGCATAAATAATATTTTATAAGTTGTTATATAATGAAATATATTATAATGTATTAAATAAAAGAAAGAAAATAGAAAATAAAAAAAAAATGGTAATACCAAGTTGAATGCTCATTTCTCTTTCCTCCATTGCCGAAACTTAAAGAAAGGAGAAGAGAAGAGAGGTTTCGGCATTCGGCTACTCCATTGCAAAATTAAGGTATGTTTCATGATAATTCCTTTAGAAATTGTGACATGTGGTTGATTAGCAGGTCCTTAATACAACCCATATGTGAATTCTTGACTTTGAGGTATATTGACATTCGGCTATAGCTAAGAAATGTAGAAAATGGTTGATGTTCATGCTAAGAATTTGAATGATGGTTAATTAGACTCTATGATGGTAGAAACTATGAAATTTTAAGACCTTGAGTTGAAATCTTGAAATTGAACTATGTATGACATGCTTTCATGAAATAAGCATTCGGCATTGGCATAAAAAGGTATAGAGGTGGAACGTTGGTTGTGTTAATGGGGTTCCATGATTGTAAATTTAAGTTTGAAGCTAGGAGATTTCATATAAAAATGAATGCAAAGATCTTGTGATATTCAGTTATCTAAATGAGTGCATTTCTAATATTTAAATTGAATGATGCATGCGGCTATGGTCATTAAGCATGAAAGAATGGTGTTGGATAATTTTATTGATATGTACTGTTGTAAATTTAGTATGGAGATTAGTATTTTTGTTAAAGAAGAAAGTATACCTATGTGAGGTACGGTCTTGTACATTAGGAGTAATATCAATAATGTTTTGATGCTATTAAATGGAACTAAAAATGGAATGAGTTTTAGACTTATAAATTTTGATGAACTAAAGTTTAGTGGCCGAATATGATTGATGGTAAATTGCTTAATGTATGTGCAAATTTAATAATGTATGTGTACCTAGATGAAAATTCATATTCAGTCAATTTGAGATAAAATGATTGATGATAAATTGCTTAATGTGATTATGTGTATACTTTGAGAAGGCTTGAATGTTAATATATGTGTAGCCATGACTAAATATGATATTTTAGGGAGTATGTGAGATACTCATGTGTTTGCAAATGCGAGAATAGGTTATTTGCTTAATCTGTGATAAATTGAATGAGTTGGTATTTATGGATTTTGTGACTTTTGGCCTTGAATGAAATTTTTGGTAGTACTTAAAGTAGCCGAATACTCAGTATGATAGGATTTTGATTGGCGAATTCTTTCTTTACTTAAACCATAGCTCAAGAACCTATAGGGGCACACTCAGATAAAGGAAAGGCTAAGGTGGCGGAATAGTGAAAACCATATTTGCTCGACAATAAAATGAGGTAAGTTTTAAGTAAATGAATTTAGCATAAAAAGCTGGAAATGCATGATAGAGTGGTATAGAATGTAAACTATGGCTCAATGATCTTATCTTATCAAAAGTTTTGTGCAAGAGAGAGGGGTTATAAAGCATATAGCCTAATGATTCCTAGTAAATAAGCTATGAAGACTAGGTAAGTATGTGACCCATATATGTAGGTGGACCGAATGTAAATTGGAAGTATTTTTGTGTATTTTTATGAGTATGAAACAAGTGAAATCTCAAAGTGATATAAAAATTTGCGATGTGTACACTCGACCTAAAAATATGCATTAAGATTTAATGGTAAATCTGAGCTAAGTCCCGAAAGGCATTCGTGCCAATGTTGCATCCGGGCTAAGTCCCGAAGGGCATTAGTGCCAATGTTGCATCCGAGCTAAGTCCCAAAGGGCATTAGTGCCAGTGCTGCATCCGGGCTAAGTCCCGAAGGGCATTCGTGCCAATGTTGCATCCGGGCTAAGTCTCGAAGGGCCTTAGGGCTAGGGTTATAACCGGGTTAAGCCCGAAGGCTTTCATGCTAAAAATATGTGGTTTATGTTATAATCATCTCGAATGAAAGTATTCATTCCTTGAGTCTATCAGGTACGTATCCTATAACCATTGTGAAATTGATTTGTTTAGATTTTGGCCACATATTGGAGTTGTGATGCTTCGACTATAGTTTAATGTTATTTGAAGGTAAATGACATGCCTATGAGGTGTGAATCTCAGTTCAAATAGAATCATGATAAGTCAAATCCTTAGCTTATACGCATACTTGATTGAAAGTATGAAGCTTCATGCATATGTAAGTGTGAGTATGAACTTAAGTTTAACCTTGAAATGATAGTGCATGTTTCGGCCAAGGGAGAATTGTTGATAGATATGATGTGATTGTTTATATGATATGAATTGTGGTTTAGAGAAAATGAATATGTTATGTATGCAAGATGGTAGCCCTTTTTATCATAATAATATTCGACCAAATAAAAGAGTTTTAGCTTAAATAGAAATATGCTTTAAATTCAAAAGAATTCATCGCTTAAAACTTACTAAGCACATAAATGCTTACTTAGTTGCCTTGGATTGTCTGTTTTATAGATCTTGTTCGATAGCTACGGTCTCGAGAATCTTCAAGATCGAAGTCATCCGCACTATCAAAGCTCTTTCGGTACTTAGTAGCTAAACTTTGAAATTGGCATGTATAGGCTTTACTTTTGATTGATAAATCAGTATTATCTTGATGATGTATATAGGTATAGCCATGCGAAAATGGCTTACAATGTTATATTTTACTTAAGCATGAAGTTGTTCTTGGTTATGTCGAATCCGAATGAATGTGATGGTTAATGAAATCGGTTACTATCAAATGTAGTAATGTCATTTTGTGGTTTCTTTGAAGGAGTGTATATGAACAAAAAGGGAGAACAAAATAACCAATGTTAGATCTTGTATTAAGTATGTATATTCGGCAAATGTTATTGAATCTAATAATGGGTATTAGCAAACTAGTGAATTTTATTTGATATATATATATTGAAAGGAAGGAGCCGTAGGTTGCATTATGAGATGATACATGAAAATATTTGACACTTTATGTATAATTTGGCATTACTTATTTCAATATAGAATGCTAGCGATTTGAGATATTAATCTTTGAATTTAGGTTATGAAATTTTGGTTTGAGAAAAATGGAGGTTAGTATGTGATGTATTTGAATCATGAACATGATTAGTGTAAAGAAGCTTGATTTAGTTTGTTATTTGGCTCGTAATGCCTCTTAATCCTCCAGCGACGGATACGGGTTTAGGGGTGTTACATTTGTGCACCTATCTTAACTAAAGTTGTCTTGGTAATCATTTGAGGAAATTTTTAGAAGATGTATGTGTTCATGTTTAAAAAAAATCATCGAAAGAGTAAAGAAAAGTTTGCTCAATCTTCAAAAAAAGAAAAAGAAAAAGTAAATATGGGCATAGGTTCAAAATAAGTTTGGGGGTGTGTAAAGGTTCACTTAGAGAAAAAGGTTGAATTTCGAGAAGTCCATGATTTTGAACCCAAAATATCCCATCTCTTAAAATCCCTACCTTTAACCGAGCCTCATTACAACCTTATAAAAGACCTATTGGTTTGATTATTATGTCACCTACATTAGTGGAGAGGAAGTACTAAGTTCAACATATGAAGATCATAAGTAAGCCTTATGATTGTTTTGCTTGATTGATGACAAATTATGCTAAATGAAGAATCTTATCTATGGCTATGATATACATGCAAACTACGATTCATGTTAGCATATTTTAAGTTTTAGTATAAAATTTTAAATTTGATTGGATATGAGTTACTCGTTAATAAAGAAGATCTGTGAGCATGAATTTATTGATGCATGATTATGGGATAAAGATTGGTACTACTTACATTCTTAGCAAAAATTTGCCTTAGTAAACCTTGTGCTGAACATGATCATTACTCAGGACGAGCAATGATTTAAGTTTGAGGGTGTGTAAACTGAAAAATATATAGGATTTTTCCTATATAATTCATGACCTTTTTACTTAAATTCATTGTTAAAACCAAGTAATTTTTAATAAATTAATAAAATATGTGAAAATATGAAATTAGGTCATAGAAATGATTATGCTTTATTATATAGTTTTCATGCAAAAAATGGTTTATTTTATATTAATTTGAGCATAATTTATTTTTTCAGTATAAAGTGTGCCATGCATGATCTAATTAAATAATAAAACATAAAGTATATTTAATAATTTATTTTGATATATTTCATTAATAAAATTTGGGTTTTAATTAATTAAGTAAATTAATTAATTAAAGTGGTTAAACTGCAATATTTGGTCCTCTAATTATCTACTATTTTTGGATAGGTTAGAGAACTTTATTTTTATTGCAAAACCGTTTAAATTAGGACCAAGTAAACCCATAATTTTGGCTGCACATGGATGCTAAAAAAATCAAGTTTTGGTTTAATTGCACAAGGCCCCTAAAGAGTTGAAGAAATTAGAGATTTACTCAAAGATTTGTTGGTGACCAAATCTTAGTCCTGAGTTGATGTGGCGTATGAATCAAGCAAAAATCAGCCACATCTCCACAAATCATGGCCGGCCACACTTGGAAGCAAACTAGCTCCCTAGCCTCACCTATAAATAAGACCCCTCTCCTCACTTCTCAAATCATCCCTCACTCATCAATCATCTCTCATTTCTCTCTTTTCTCAACTCTCTCTTCTCCCTACGCCTATCATTATCCTTTCATAAGGATTTTAGCTTTTAATTAGCCTATCAAAGAGCCCTTGGTTGGCCACCTCGGAGAGCCATCAGCAAAGGAGCAAAGCGAAGGATCGAAGGAGTTATCGTCATTCAGAGTCTTGGATGACAGCCACTTTGAATTGGGTTTAATCTTTCTTTTCTTTAATTTAATTTAAGAATATTTGCTATGTGTTCATTGCTCTTATTTACAACAATGATAGCTTAATTTTATTTAAGCTAGGATGATTATTTTGATTAAATAATATTTATTAGATTCATGCTTATGATGTTTGTGCCTCAATCGATCATGTTTCCAATTAAAATCAAGTTTGTATTTTGTTCATACGTGATTAAAATGTACCTGAATTAGCTAAGCGATCCTAACTAGACAACGTCTAGTGGTCACATAATTGGAATGTGCATGCTCAATTTAGATCCTAACCCGATTAAATTGTAGGTTGCATAACAACCCTAACCTGGCTCTGTTATCTACGTAGTTTTTAGATTTGTGTTATTAAATTGTTTCAAACCTAACACGTCCCTGTTACCTCACACAAATGATAAGAAACCCTTAGTAAATAAGAATCAGTAAAATGCGTATTTACTAAGTCAAGGATTCTGAAAGGACCTACTGTGGTTTCCAAACTCATGAAAGGTCGAGTTGCCATGGAATGTTTTTCCGAATGTCATTAAGCATTTTGATAATAAATTGAGTTTAATTAAAGTAATTGTCTTAATTTATTTATGTTATAATTGTTGCATACTATGTTAATTTTGCTAAAATCTTTTCAATCATATAGTTTGCATACTTAGGATAATTTGCATAAGGAATCATTGCATTTAATTAATTATTTTTTAATTTTAACCAACACTTCCAAATTAAATTGAGTTTTATTTTATTTACCAAGTTGTTAATATAATTTCATAATTAATTGACTAAGCACTAATACAATCCTTGTAGAGATGATAACTCTATACTTACTTATTACTTGAATGACTGTGTGCACTTGCACAAACCCCAGCGTTACAATAGTATCGCAGCTTAGCTGTTGAATCATAATGCGATAAACGCCAGAATCAGAGTTAATCAAAAAGTGGTTTAACCATTGTTTCAGAACAAAGTACTTCCTTATTCGCAACATCCCAACCCAATCATATGCAGAATATAGAATTTCACAATGTATTTACAGATATAACAATCATGTGTCAATTACAAAATACTAGAAGATTCTCAATATTTCCAATTTTAGATCATTCAAACCATAAAAGTCATTACCAGTAACAAGTTATGATTACAGTCTTAAAAATGAGTTTCAGACCTCCGATAGATTGCCACATGGCTTGGACACATGATCGTGTCTTTGCCCGTGTGGTCCACATGGCCTGGCACACTCCCGTGCCTTGTACTCGTGTGCTATTAACCTGTAAACAGTGAGTTGCATAGCTTGGACACACAACTGTGTCCTTGCCTATGTGGCACACACGGTCTGAACACATGCCCTTGTGCTTGCCCATGTGGTCTTATACCACAAATAGTGTGTTACACAGTCCAGACACACGCTTGTGTCCCATACCCTTGTGCACCTTGCACTATTTTGGCCACACACAGCCTAGACAAACGCCCGTGTGCCAACCCGTGTGGGTCCAATTTGAGAAACAGTGAGTTACACAGCCCACCACTTGCCCGTGTGGCTCACAAAGCCTGGCCACACACCCGTGTGCTTGGCTATGCATGTGGCATCAACAAACACCATTTTCGACAACGAAACTTGTAAAAACCAGGGTTTTCGATACGCACCTGAGACAATTCGAAAAAAGTAACAATGTAGAGGAGTTCTGAAGCGTAAAACGACCATATCATAACGCAATCAATCAAATTAATCAATAACAACTCACAATTAACCCCCAAAACACTTATGTTGAAAGTTTTGGCACAAACTTTTAACGAAATCAAAACTTACAGATGATCAACGATGACTACTCGGGTTGACGTGATGAAGTTCGTTCTTCTCAGTATCCTCGCCTACTAGGGAAACCAACAATAAGCTATCAAAGACTTTCGCAACACATTCGAATAACCATTTCAATTCATACTATGAAAAGCCAGAAAAGAAACCCGAAATTAACAAATTGACAGTAAAACTTACTTAACAACCTTCTAATAAAGAAACTAACAACGTAACTTTAACTAATCCTATAACCTTTCGATGATTAAAGAAAAAAGGAAGAAAAGTCGAAAAAGAGAAAAAAAAAGAAAAATAAAGAAAAAAAAGAAGAAAGGAAAAACTAATGTATAATATTAATTCTTTTAACTTCCAATAAGACTTCCAATAGGTAACAAAAACAATCTCCTCACGCATACGGTAGGATTCATCAGAACCAGACAGACTACAGATAGATGCTTAATCAGTGAACCAACAAGCTTATTCTTGTCATAATTTTTCACTAAATTGAATTTAATTCGATAATGCCTGCTTATGGGTTGATTTCAAAAATAATAAAATTTTTAATTAGAAAACTCGCACTCCATGCTTGAAACACAGAACCAGAGTACAGAACCACAAATACAGAAATTAATTTCTACAGATTTCCACAAATTAAATTTTTAAAATTTAGGGCGTTACAAAATTGAACATTCGACAATCAAGTTTTTCATTCAATATGCAATTTAAAATACAGTAATTAAACCGAATGAACTTATTAAGGCTAAATTGTAGAGTTTGTAAAAGTTCAGGGACTATTTAGCAACTTTCCATTTTCCTCAATTTTTGTAACACCCCTTACCCTACCCAACGCCGGAATAGGGTCCGAGGTGTTACCTAACTAAAACGCATGCAATTATTCTATCTTAAACTATCGAAATACGTCCCTATTTAAAACTTTTCAAACATGACTTTTCGGTTCTTCATATGGGCTTACGAGGCCTAAAACATGGTTTTAAAACAATTCGGGACCATATCAGGCACTTAGAAAACTTTCAAGAAATTCCACTAAAAGCAAGGCACACGCTCGTGTGGAAGGGCAACACGCCCGTGTGGCCTCAAGACATGGTTGTGTTAATGGCCTGTGTACCTCACATGGCCTAAGCAATCTAGGGACACGCTCGTGCCCCTCATTTGTGCAGATTTAATTTCTAACATTTAACCTACAGGGGTTTTCACACGGCCTAGCACATACCCGTGTGCCCAGCCCATGTTCCTCACACGGCCATGACACGCCCGTGTTACAACCCATGTGTAAAAACCTTGACGTTCTGTTTCTGATGTCAGCAGACACACGGCTGTGGCATACGCCCGTGTGCTCAGCCCATGTCTCTCACACGGCCAAAACACGCCCGTGTCACAGCTCGTATACAAAAGCCAAGGTATTCTATTTCTGACGTCAGCAATCACACGGCCGTGGCACATGCCCGTGTGCTCGGCCATGTCTTCCACACGGTTGAGACACACAGCCATGTCTCAGCCTGTGTGTTTACTACTGGGCATTTAATTTTATCCATGCAAGGTGCAGGGGACACACGGCCTAACCACACGCCCATGGGCTTACCGTGTGTCACACACGGCCCAAACACACGCCCGTGTGTCTACCCATGTAGACAAAAATAGGCTATTTACCAAACCTCTTTTCCACCCTGAAATAAGACCATATATATAGCCAAACATACCAAGGTTTATACTCAAACAATAACCATAATTTGGCATTCCAACACATTCATAAGTACCAATCCAACCAAGCTTACACATTTCTACTTCTAATACGCACATTCATGAATAACTTCAACTTTTCATAAATTGACCTTGAATATTAGCCATCACTCATGGCATTACACAAAAAGAATCAATTTCCAAAACAAGCCAACATATTTTGCCTAAAGTAACATGACACTTGAGAAAAGAATAGAGTCCTATACATGCCATATTCTCAAAATGTTAAATCTAACTATACCAAGAGCTTAGGATGATAGTGTGAATAGAGCCTCCGGCGAGCTTAGATCCACAAGCTAACTAGGCAGCACTATAAGAAAATGGAAAGGAGAGGGGTAAGCATAAAGCTTAGTAAGTTGTAAATAAATAAATAACAACAATTTACCAAGTCATAACAAGCTTTCATTGCATCACAAATCATGCATATTACAAGGAATGACTACAACATAACTTACTCGATTCCATCCTTTACTAATCACATAACATGCTAGTGAGCTCACATTTCAAGCATTACACTTAAGCACTTGCACCACTTACAGAGATCATCACAATACCTCACTGTAAGAGTATGCCCAAAGATCAATCACAAGATGGTTGTAATAACATACTGGATTTATCATGTTTATTAATATAAGGCTTTGCCATTATTATTTCAGTTTCTTTTCTGTGTACATAAATAAACTGTTTTATAATCATGTCCTGAGAATAATATGATTATTCTTAAAAGATCCTTAGTCAAGTATTATTGTTGGCTAGGACAATAATAATGCATTAAGACTAATATGTAGTTGATTGATGATAAAGAGTTGTCATTGATATGGAGTGTTAGAATCAATGCATGAATATGTTTGTTAGAGAACAACATATTGGACTAACCCACTATGAGTATGTTTCTTGGATTATTATGTAATTGTCACAATATTACTCATAGTGATTAATATGTATATGATCCTCATACTTGAGATCATCATCATCCCAACATCTTGAGTTATATATTTTGATATAGTCAAACGAACACCGTAACTGGTTGTTCTATAAAGACTAATGTTGGATATACCACAATCCATGTAGAAGGATATGGTTGATCAATATAGGATAAGTCCCTCCTACATAATGGGAGTAATATATCAGGCCACTTGATTGAGTGAGACTAAAAATGCATGGCCATGCTCAAATAAGTTGATATGAGATGTCATACTTATTTGTGTATCATAGTCTACTCAAGGTATCAAGAAACATGGGATGGACAATGCAAGTGTGACTATTCCATGACTTGTGTCCATTCCAAAGATATAGGACTTAAGGATTAATGCATGAAAGGTTAATCACAAAAGGTTATGTCGACTCATGACTTCTTGTAACTTAGGTAGCAATGATGCATTGCTAGATGCCACTTATTTTTTGTAACATTAGAATCGTTCTAATATTACTGCTAACGTTACAAGAACCTATAAGGTCACACCCTATGGTTGAAATGAACGGAGTAAAACATAGTTGGTATTGAATTTTGATTGTCTCATGAATTAAATTAATTATAGAATTAATTTAGTTGGGCAATCAAATTGTTGAACATACTATACGTACAAGGATGTTGTACACATAATCAGAACATAATTTCAGTAGTATATGAATTTGGTTCGTATATAAGTTTAAATAAATATAGTTTACCGAAATCTTTATTATGGTTATTGTAATTATAATTTTCGATTAAACAATATTATATTTATTTTAATAATGATTATTATGTTCGGTTTAATTTATAATGAATTAAAATTCGTTATAAAGATATACCAATTAAAAGGGTGTTATATATGGCAAGGGTAAAAACCCTAAAGATAGTATATATAAATAAGCCCGAAATTATGCTAAAGAGACTAGCAGCCGTCAAGCATAATAATCATTGAATATAGTTTTCTGGGATTTTTATCGTTTATTGTCAATCGGATGGACTACATAGAGGCCGACATCGAAAAAGGTTGCGGCTTGGTTCGATAGTGATTCAGGATTCTCGTTGCCTAGGGATCACTGTCTACTAGCAGCCGTCAAGCATAATAATCATTGAATATAGTTTTCTGGGATTTTTACCGTTTATTGTCAATCGGGTGGACTACATAGAGGCCAACATCGAAAAAGGTTGCGGCTTGGTTCAATAGTGATTCAGGATTCCCGTTGCCTAGGGATCACTGTCTACTTAGATTGAAGTTTCGGTAATTTTGAAACCTTTTATCACCCCGATTCGTTCCTTACACATGGATCCATGGTTTGGATCACCGGAACATTTTTTTTATTTTATTTTCCCGCTGTACCTTGGAGGCACTGGCGTTCCAACACTCACAACTAAGCATTAATCTTGAGTTTTCTAATTGAATTATTTAGAATATGAAAGGATATGCAATAAGCCTCCTGATCTCTCGTGATTTTGATGAAGTAATAAAATTGATTGTACCTGAAACTAACTATTATCACGATAAAAAGGCAAGTGCACCTATTGAGTAGTAGTATAGTTAGTGGCAAGATCGGAATATCGAATCCAAGGAACTATGAGTACTGGTAATGACTTTCTTCCTATTATTTATCCTAAAAATAAAGAGGGATTTGGTTCTAAATTAACTAATCTAGACTAAACTAAGAAGGTGACAAAGAGTAAAATTTGGGAAATTGCTTTTAGGGAAAACTGAATGATAAAGATAATACCTAAGGAAGGAATCCACCTAGACTTTACTTGTTATCTAACTCTGAGCCAGACGATTTCTTCATTTGACTTGATCCATAGAGATCCCTAATTTATGTTAATACCTTCGTCGAGGATAAGAACAACTAATCCTAGGTTGACTAATCGAAATCTCTTTCAAGTTAAAACCCCTAGTCTCACATTAACTTGATCTATGGCTCCCCATATTAGATTTGACTCTAATCCGGCAGATTTTTATCGTCCTATCTCTAGGATTATGAGCAACTCCGCTTAATTGTGTTGGATCTACTCCTATGCAGGGACTTTTGCTCCTTCACATAAGCACATTCGACTTAAATCAATATGTAACGCTCTAATTTTTGGGATTTTTGGGTTTTTGCTTGAATTTAATCCTTGCTTGTCTGAATGTGTTAATTTATGCTTTGAGTATGTTAGTGGGCCTTTAGAAGGCCTAAGCTTAAGTTAAAACCCGGTAGAATTTTTAAAATTTTAGACTTAAAGAGAAGGGGCCTTGATTAAGTGGGTTTTAAACAAAAAATAGGAATCTAAGACACAAGATAACCTGTGGTAAGGTGGCAATGTAGCGCTACTTAAGAGACAAGGGGGTGGCATGTGGAAGCTGTGCAAGAGCTAAGGTTCGAATCCATGGTGTAGCAAGGTGTCATTTATTTTTATGCATGTACAAGACATGTGGTGGATTCTAAGTGAAACTCTAAAGGGGAGGAGTTTGAAGTGCTCATAGAATTAGGTGTGGAGTGATAAGGGGAGGTTATCTAGGTGAAAATCTAAGAATTTGAAAAGGGAAGCTAGAGTTGGCCGAATGAGGGAGTGTTAGAGAACATATTCGACAATGGGGGGAGGCTTAGGTAACATTTTTAGCATTTGCTATTGTGTGCCGATTTCTCTGGGCAAATTTGGTTATTTTCTTGGTGGCCGATTGGGTTAGTTCTTTTGAGAGAGATCCTAGTTCTTTTTTTTCTTCTCTTTTCAGTTTTTTAAAAAACCAAAATCCCGAAAATGTTAGCTCTTCTTCTATCAAATTACCCCAAAACCAAACCCTCTCATCTCTTTTCTTCTAAAGCTGAACCAAGTACTCTCCTTTTCTTTCTCCACTCTCTTCTTCCTCTTCTTTACATCACCGATTAAAGTAACCCTCTTTTCAAGCTTTGGTAGCCGAATACTCTCAAAAGCCGAAACTGAATCTACTGTTACCGATTTCCTCTTTGTCCAAACTTCTTCTTCTTCCCATTGCTAATATTTCAAGAGCCGAATCTCAAACCTTTCATCTCTCTGCTGATTATCTCTTTTATTTCATAAACTTTTCTTCTTCTATCTTTCTCTCAAAACTGAAATAAACATATCTTTCTCTCAAAACTGAAATAAACATACTCTAGAGTAGGTTCCAAAAGCCAAATCACTTAGACATATTCTCTACTCGTGTTTTGGTTAGATCTATAACAGATTTGGACTAGGTTGGTATTTGGGGACTTCTCTTTGGTAGAATAAGCATTAGTAAGTATTCGAAACCCCTTTCTTCTGTAAACTTGAGATTCAAGAAAAGCCGGAAACCCTTAATTCCTTAGGGTAATAGTCGATTTTAGTTATGACTTATATTAGTCTTCTCTTTCATTTTCTTATGTGCTAGTGTGGAATAGAGGCTATCTATCGAGGGCTATTGAAGGCTAAGACCGTTGGAGCAAACTAGATCTAGATCTAGTTGAAGGATCGGTGGAGGTAAGTGATTAAAGGTTTTAGATGAAGTTGGCCGAATAGGGTAGATGTTGATTTCATTGGATCCAATGGATTTTAGTTAACAGTGTGATTAAAATAATTGTAGGTTAATTTGGTGCAGATCTCGACGTAGTACGCAAACAGGTGTGTAATCGACACCCTCTAGTAGACTATATCGGCAAAAGCCGAAAAGTCAAAATGTCAAAATTTTAGCATTTCATGGGCTTGTGAGTGTGCAAGCACTTATGGGTCGGTTGAATTGGTAAAATCAGTAATCACAAATGGTAAGAATCATGTGTGCGCATTTTCGTGCACGTTGGTGGTTTTGGGCCTCGAAGGGCCGAATTTGGGCCTAATGGGCTTAGGGGCCCATACGGGTGGAAATAAGCGGTAAGCATATTTTGGTAGTCTGACTGTTAAATCTACTAAAATAGATGTAAAATTTGGGCTTAGTGGGCCGTAATAGCTAGTGGACACTGTTGGGCTCATTAAGGGTTTTAGGGCCGGATAACTCTGTTTTGATAAAATGGGCGAAATAAGTTACTTAGATGATGTAGGGTTATTAGCAAACTGTAATGAGCATGAAACCCTAAAATCTGGTAAATTTACTGAAATACCCCTTAAGGGTGGAAAATTACTGTTTTACCCCTAGGTGCTAAAAGACCATTTTACCCCTAGGGCTAAGTTGACTGATTTGCATGCTAAAATGTATCTGTTCTATGTATGCCATGTCATAATATATACTCTTGCATGGGATTGGGTCTTGATGGAGGAAGCGCTAAGTGGCAACGCCACGTATATTGTTAGAGGCCTTGCCTCGTTTCACTGTTTTAGTGAAGTTGACTGATTTGCATGCTAAAATGTATCTGTTCTATGTATGCCATGTCATAATATATACTGTTGCATGGGATTAGGTCTTGATGGAGGAAGCGCTAAGTGCCAATGCCACGTATACTGTTAGAGGCCTTGCCTCGTTTCACTGTTTTAGTGGCTTGGCCACGTTATCTGATTAAGCAGCTAAGCTGCGACTGTGGTGTGTAGGGTTGGGTGGGTTGAGTTATTCCCCACATGGTGTGTAGGGCTGATACGGGTGGTGTGTAGGGCTAGATTGGGTTGGGCTTTGCATTCATGCATAAATACTGTTCTGTTACTGTATTGGGCCTAAGGCCACACTGTTTTCTAAATAGGGCTAACGCCTAGTAACTACTGTTTCTGAATAGGGCTAAGGCCCAGTTAA
This sequence comes from Gossypium stocksii, assembly GCA_020496765.1. Taxonomy (NCBI): domain Eukaryota; kingdom Viridiplantae; phylum Streptophyta; class Magnoliopsida; order Malvales; family Malvaceae; genus Gossypium; species Gossypium stocksii. The sequence continues at coordinate 115,919,732 of CM035624.1, forward strand.
CACTATTTCTTGTTTAAGGCTTTAGCCCAGTTTGGCGTGTACTAATCTGGACTCTGGTTGGGTTAGCTTACACATTGAGTTTTAACAAACTCATCCTTTCCTTTTCATCTATGCAGGTGAGCCCCAACCTTAGAGGACTTGGAGCTGCGAGGGATTCGGAGTGGCCACGTAAACTGTTTTAATTCCGGTTTAAATTTTCCTAAAGTTTTCTTTATTCTAGTATTCTTTAATTTTTGAATTTAAACCTGTAATAAGGCCGCTCATTAATTATTTTGGTTTTATTTATTTAATTATTGCTTGTTTAAACTTGATAGACTAAGCCTGCTCGGATTTTTATTCCAAAACTAATCAACATTTTCAAAACATATCGTACGCAACAAATGGATATCCTAATGACAAGATAAGGTCTTTTAAAGAAATAGACTCCAACTGATAGTGGATAGGACTTTCATTAAATAACATGTTTATTTTCTCAAAACTCTTAAAATGATTTTGCCAAACTTATTAATACAAGAACGAGGTGTCATTCATCGTCGATGTGACACACCAGATCTGGCCATAACGTCTGGGCTGGGTTTGGGGTGTTACACAATATCCTAAAAATATCATCTAAGAGTTAAAAACACAATTAAGAACAAATCAAATATTTATCACACAGCTCAGATAACAATAACAAGATATGTCTTAGGTTTCATCCCCCTCAGGTATTTGGGGGTTTAGTTCATAATTATAAAAAGAAACATCTCAGAAAGAATAAAATAGCAAAACATAAGAAAACCCAAAACTCCCGAAAGGATTGATAGGAGATCTTCTGCCTTGATGTAGCTCCTGGCTTCTGAAATGGATCAATCAGCCTTCCTTCGAGTAATTCCCTCCTTTAACTCCCCGTCTTGGCGGGGATTAAGCACACCTTTGTAGCTGCCTCCTAGGGTCTTTATATAGAGTTTAGAATGTCTATTTTAGCCCTTAAGTAGCCTTTTTCGAGTGAAATTGAACTTCTTCACGATAGGGACACGCCCCTATGCCACGCCCGTGTGGATTGACTTTCAGGCCGTGTTCGAGCCTGTTAACGTGGCACGGTCATGTGACACGCCCGTGTGGCGAACCTCTAGGCCGTGTTGATTACTGAATTGGGCCTAATTTACTCATTTTTGGCCCGTTCCTTACTCTTTTCTCTTTTTTATGCTCACCTAAGTATAAAGCATGACATAAAAGGATTAGGAGCATGAATTTCCATGAATTCAATGATAATTCATCCAAACTTTAAGCTAAGCATGAGGTAAAAATATGTATAATTTATGGTTTATCAAATACCCCCACACTTCAGCCTTTGCTTGTCCTCAAGCAAAATCTTAACTCACAATTAAAAATCATTCTTCTCAACTTATAATCCTTATCAATAGTGTCTCAAACTAATCCACAAGTAATCATACAATGAGAATTCAACCAGAAGAACATTAAAGTCTTAAACACTCTAAGTTGAGAATTTTATCACAGAAACATAGGTTTTCTCCCTTCTCCTAAGTAATTACCTTTCAATCAAAATTAGCAAGAGTTGACATCCTCACTAAAGATTCACTCTATCCACTCAAAATGTTTAGGGTTCAAAAATTAAGCACTCATTAGTCAACCTGAAAAGTTATTACCATAAGCTTGCAGGAAAATCAAATCTCCACCACTATAGATTGATATGACACATCGATCAAAAGGCCTTTCAATGGTTGTAATGGGGCTTTGGTTAGAGGTGTTGTCACAAGCTGAAAAAGAGGGTTAGAATCGAGATTGAACTGAAAAATATCTAGCTAGAAAAATCTCTATCACTGAAACATATTCCTAGAATGAAGCCTTTTTGATGACATCGTTTTAGATTCGGAAGCTTATAATAGAAATATGCAAAAATATTGCATTACAACTAAAATATGAATTACAACTAAATTGATTGTATATACACTTTTTTTTAAGAACAAATAAAATACAAATAAATTGAATATTAATAAACTTTACAAACTGAAAAAGAGAATAAAGCTAGATAATTATTCAACTCAAATCTCGACAAAAATAGGGATCAAAATAATTGAAGGTAATTCAACAAAAAATGGGTTATAGGTTAATATTAAAGGTAAGTCAAAGAATGGGTTGTTAGGCTCAATGGGGTTCCCTAGGGGTTAATTTATGGAGGTAGGCTTTTATGGAGTAGGTGGGTTAAACCTAGGTGCCTTTATCATTTCAGTATATCAAGTCAATGATGTGGTCTTGACATGTATAATCAAAGTAAGTTCTAGAATACAAATCAGTATTGACTCATTCAAAGCAACAATAAAAGTGAGCACGAAAGAATATATGCTCAAAAGGCTCAAAAATCTCACCAGAATTATGGCTTTTGATGTCAATCCTGCGAATTTCAAGTCTCAAGATAACACTTAAAATTAGGGAAAATAACCTAGAAAAAATTTAAATTCTCAAAAATTTCAACTTATCATGCTTGATTCCTTAATGTTTTAAAGTTTGAATAATCAAAGCATAAGTACCTATGTCTTAATTCTCAACATATCAATAAAAATTATAAATCAATCAGAATTCATCTTAATAGGGGATTGAGAATAATACAGAGTGATAAAAATTTTCAGGGGTTTCAGAAATAATACAAAAAATGAAAGTGAGTTCCCCCTCCCACACTTAAGATGTACATTGCCCTCAATGTACAAAGATACATTAGTAGCAATAGAAGCACAAGATCATAAGATAAGGAGAGAAGTGAAACTCCCTGAACATTTAGATGATTTTGCAGAGACAGATATTGGAATTATAAGAGCCGGCAGTTGTGGCAGGGTTTTCCCATTACAGATGAATTTGAGCTATAAAGCTCCTTCAAAACTGTGATAGCATAAATAAGTGTTTAGGGATTTAAGTTAAGCATAATTTTCTCGTTAGGAATAGCCAATATGAAAATAAAATTGAAATCTAAACTAAAATATTCAATAAACATAAAGATCGAAATAAAGATAAAGAAAAACCTAAAGGTTCTAAAGAAACATAAAGTGCAAGAGAAGGTAAAAATAAAGATCAAGAAAGAAAATAAAAAAGAAGATAAGAGGAATAGAAAGTTCTAATCCTCAGATGGTCCGCAAGGTGGGGGTGGTGGTGCGAGATGGAGTTGCTGGCAAATCTGAGCTAATGTAGCGTCAATGTGATCAAGTCGCTGAAAACATTATTGCTGGAATTGGGCGAACTGCTCAGAAGTGACGTAGCCTAAAGCTGTCGCATGAACTAGGCGGCGAGTCGGTAGAGGCTCAGTCGATGCCTCCTCCTATGGTGGGACATCATCAGTAATGTCTTCGGCGTCCTCCTGCTCGGTGGATTGAGCTAACTGGTATTGAGGAGGGTTGCTCCCACGTCGGCGCTAAATCATCCTTATGTGAAGCATGCTCTGGATGCCCTGTAGGGACATCTAGCCAACGATGGTGTAAAAGGATGTCTGGGCTGTGGTGTTGAATAGGCCAAAGTAGCTGGCTAATCGAGTGATGTATGGGCCCATAGAGATCACACCTCTCCGATACCTCTCGGTCTGGTGTTGGATGGCATGGGCGATGAAGTATCCAAGATTGAGCACATGCCTGTGTGACATGCTCCACAAGAAATATGCGTCATGTGTGTTGACGATGCCGGTGCTCTCTCACCTGCCCATCAATGTATGTGCTAGTATGGCATGAAGGTACCTTAGAGATGGGGCAATAGCTATCGCATTGGAACGACTAGGGTCATATGTGGCTGAGACTAGGACTAGGGCCTGCCAACACTTTGAGGGTGAGAAGTGGATGTGTCGATGGAGCACGAAAAGGTCCTCCTCCTCTAAAAACTGCTCAGTGTACAGGCCTAGTGCTGTACCGAACTTCGGTACTCTGAGTTGTCGAACCAGGCCTCTTAGGCAAAACTGAATCGTTCCTGGATCGTCATGTTGGGTCATGACTGTTTGGAGATGGAACGTTGAGCAGAACTCTAGGGTGAGTTCGAGGTAAGTGGGATCCGCAATTTGGAAAAACTGGTCCCATGGGTCTGTCGTCAACAAGGCCCGAACCTTGTTTGCTAGTTAGACCTACTCTAGTGTGGCCCAATCAATGCATCTTCTCACTCCAAGTGGTCTTGCCCATAGTATTTGGAACAGTTCCTCTTGGGAACTCTGTAGGAATTGGAGAAAAAGGTGTCGTATCTCAACGATGGGTCTGGAAGAGGAACCTTCGGGCCCCTTTTGCTTTTTAAAAGTGGGTACGATAGCTTTCTTCCCTCGTGAAGATGACATTTTACCTAAAAAAAACAAAACAGAAATAAAAATGGGCATGTATTGTCATGAGGGTTAATGATAATCAAAATTATTCAACAAAGACTTAATACCTAATTCAATGCAAAAGTTAGTAAAAAAATTTTGATTTATCTAAGCATGAATTTTGGACAGAATATGAGTGTTTAAATAGCATAATGTACTAAAAACTAATTGCCTAAGATAACTAGAGATGGCAGCAAGAGAATGGTTCTAAGTGGCATGATGAGTACTCTAGATTAATCATGCTAAATGAATGAAATTCCTATCAATAATAATGCAAATAACTAAATAAATGAAATTATTAACAGATAAATAGATAAAAGACATTAGAAACTAAGAGAAAAAGTAAGAAAGGGGAACCGAATGGATGGTTAGGAGTGGAACACGGTCGTGGTAATGCTTGCATGGGCGTGGTGGCATGGTTGAGGCTGACGGCAGCGCTAGAGAGGGCTAGTATGGGTTTTAGGTGGAGAGATTTTTAGGGTTTAAGTGGAGAAGAAGATGAGTAGTGGGGGTTTATATAGGATTTTGGGTCACACGGGCATGGCACACGCCTGTGTGACTTGGGGTTAGCCCGTGTGGTTCAAAATTTTGGGGATTTTGGCCCGCCAAATTTGTGCCACACGCCCGTGTTCCTAGGGCGTGTTGGGGCACACGACTGTGTCGCACGGTTCGATGTTGGCTTCTCCCACGGCGGTGTAGGGAGTCACACGCTCGTGATGAAATGGCAGGTTCGACCACAGTATTGAGGCACAGGTGTGTCACACACCCGTGGCCACCTTGCATGGCCATGGCTAGTTGTCGTAGCCCCTGTGTTAGGGAAATCATACCCTGCTCATACACGGCCATATTGCACGACCGTGTCTTTGCTCATGGTGTCCACACGGCCTTAGGCACCCCTATGGGTATGGCCGTGTGGCTCAAGAAGCTTGCATTCAAAGGGTTAGGTCATGTATTAGAGAGCCTAAAAGAATTTACTATGTCAGTGCTCGGGTTGCCTCCCGAGAAGCGCTTGTTTATAGTCTAAGCTCGACTTTTCTTAAGCTTGTCCGGTTATGGTGGTTTGAAGAGTTGAAACACTTCTATCATGCTTTCAATTTCATCATCAACATAAGATTTGAGTCGAGTATGATTTACCTTGAAAGTGCCGAGTGACTCATGTTTTATCTCGACTGTACCATAGGGAAAGATTTTCATTACCGTGAAGTAAGGTGTGTCACTTATATGTTTTTTTGAATTCAAGATTTGAGGATCGTCTTCCCTTAAGATTACATTATCCCCTACCTTGATTTGATTCATTTTTACCTGGGGGTCGTCTTGGTGATGCTCTGGGTTGTTGTGGCATATTTTGGTCTTTTCTTGATAGTTCAGCCACTCATCTAGTTCCTCAATCTGAAGCCTTCGTTTTTCATGTTTGTCCCCCTTGGATGGACTCGACTGTGGTTGGGTTGCCCTTATGTGAAGTGTATCCTGCAAAAAAAGGTTAGATTGTGAGATCATTCTTACTACAAGGCTTCGAAACAGTATTTTTATCATCAACAATCTTAATCGAGTTTCGGGCTTGTAAAATAACTTTGTCATCACCTGCACGTAATGTAAGCTCGCCTGTTCCCACATCAATTGCTGTTCTAGTAGTTGCTAAAAAGGGACGCCCTAGAATTAAAGGTACATTGCTATCCTCATTAATGTCTAGAACAACAAAGTCGACTAGGAATATGAATTTATCAATTTTGACAAGCACATCTTCAATTATGCCCTTAGGAAACCTAATAGTTTTATTAGCCAATTGAATGCTCATCTTAGTTTGTTTAGGTTTCGCAAGACCTAGTTGTTTAAACAATTTATAAGGCATTCCATTAATACTAGCCCCTAAATCAGCTAAAGCATTTTTGACGTCTCAACTACCAAGTAAAGAAGGAATTGTAAAACTCCCTGGATCTTTTAGTTTGTTGGGGAGCTTGATCTGTAGAATAATAGAGCACACTACATTCAATTCCACATGAGATGTCTCATCTAGCTTTCGTTTATTCGTTAGTAGCTCTCTTAAGAATTTAACGGCGTTTGGCGTCTGCGACAGAGCTTCAATAAATGGTAAGTTAATGTGTAATTTCTTTAAAAGTTTAAGGAATTTACCGAATTGTTCATTTGTGCGGTCTTTCCTTAGCGCATTTGGGTATAGGATGCGAGGCTTATATTCTTTGACAATTGCATCTTTAGAACTTACCTCGTCCTTACCTTTACTTATTATAGTCTCCTTACATGGCTCTGGGTTGGTTTTGGTTAACCCTTCCTCATCTATTGTTTCCACAACATTAAGTTGCTCCTTAGGGTTAGTCTCAGTATTGCTTGGTAACCCACCTTGTGGTCTTTCAAAAATTAGCTTAATACTTAAGCAAAAACTTCTCTGTCATTTGTTCCCATGCAGTGATAGACCCTCGTGGTAGAGAGTTCAACCATTTTTTGGCTTTGTTTCTCAAGGAGAATAGGAATAGCCAAAGACGAATGGCATCATCAGAAACACCATTTATTTTGAATGTATCGCAGAATTCTAAAAAGTTTGCTAGATGCGAGTTAGGATCCTCATCCTGTAAACCATCAAACTGAACAAGCTACTGTATCATCTGAATAGTGTTAGGTTTTAGTTCAAAATTATTTGAAACAAAAGTAGGCCTAGCAATACTAGATTCAGTACCGGCTAAATTAGGTTTAGTATAATCATACATAGTACGTGGAGCAGGATTTTGCTTAATAGGATTTGTGGCTACTATAGGAGGTAGCTGATTATCCTAATTGGCTTCCATCTCTTTAGTAGGTTTTGGCTCTTCTTCTTATCCTTGTTCTGGGTACTGTAAATTTCTTCTTATCTCTCTACGACTTCTACAAACTGTAGCTTCTAAATTGTTATCAAATAGTAAAGGTCCCCTTAGGTTTCTTCTAGTCATAAACTAGAGATACCTAGAAGAAAAAAGAAAATTTAAGTAAATAAAAACTAAATATAAAAATGAAAAATAAATAAAAATAGTAATGGCTAAAGTAATAGAAATCGAGTGTTCCCAATATCTTAGTTCTCCGGCAACAGCACCAAAAACTTGATCTCTCGTGATTGTGATGAAGTAATAAAATTGATCATACCTGAAACTAACTATTATCATGATAAAAAGGCAAGTGCACCTATCGAGTAGTAGTATAGTTAGTCGCAATACCGGAATATCGAATCCAAGGAACTATGAGTACTGGTAATGACTTTCTTCCTATTATCTAACCTAAAAATAAAGAGGGATTTGGTTGTAAATTACTAATCTAGACTAAGCTAAGAAGGTGACAAAGAGTAAATTTGGGAAATTGCTTTTAGGGAAAACTGAATGATAAAGACAATGCCTAAGGAAGGAATCCACCTAGACTTTACTTGTTATCTAACTCTGAGCCAAACGATTTCTTCATTTGACTTGCTCCGTAGAGATCCTTAATTTATGTTAATACCTCCGTCGAGGATAAGAACAACTAATCCTAGGTTGATTAACCGAAATCCCTTTCTAGTTAAAACCCCTAGTCTCGTATTAACTCTATCTATGGCTCCCCATATTAGATTTGACTCTAATCCGGCAGATTTTCACCGTCCTATCTCTAGGATTGCGAGTAACTTCGCTTAATTGTGTTGGATCTACTCCTATGCAGGGACTTTTGCTCCTCTACATAAGCACATTCGACTTAAATCAATATCCTAGAAATATCAATTTAAGAGTTAAAAATACAATTAAGAACAAATCAAATATTTATCACACAGCTCAGATAACAATAACAAGATCTGTCTTAGGTTTCATCCCCCTCAGGTATTTGGGGGTTTAGTTCATAATTATAAAAAGAAACATCTCAGAAAGAATAAAATAGCAAAACATAGGAAAACCCAAAACTCCCGAAAGGATTGATGGGAGATCTTCTGTCTTGATGTAGCTCCTGGCTACTAAGATGGATCAATCAGCCTTCCTTTGAGTAATTCCCTCCTTTAACTCCCCGTATTGGCGGGGATTAAGCACACCTTCGTAGTTGCCTCCTAGGGTCTTTATATAGAGTTTAGAATGTCTTTATTTGCCCCTAAGTAGCCTTTTCTGAGTGAAGTTAAACTTTTTCACGATAGGGACACGCCTGTGTGGATTGACTTCCAGGCCGTGTTTGAGCCTGTTAATGTGGCACAGCCGTGTGACACGCCCTTGTGGTGAACCTCCAGGCCATGTTGATTACTGAATTGGGCCTAATTTACCCATTTTCGACCAGTTCCTTGCTTTTTTCTCTTCCTTATGCTCACCTAAGTATAAAACATGAAATAAAAGGATTAGGAGCACCAATTTCCACAAATTCAATGACAATTCATCCAAAATTTAGGCTAAGCATGAGGTAAAAATATGTATAATTTATGGTTTATCACCTCCCATGTAGGGTCTCAAGCCGATGCCACGTCCTAGACAGGCTTTACACTGGCTTTCAATGTATCGAGGCCGATGCCGTGTCTTAGGCAGGTCTTACACTGGCTTTCATCAATTGATGTCGACGCCATGTCCCAGATAGGTCTTACACTAACATATAACAAGCTGACACCATGTCCAGACAGGTTTTACACTAGCTTGTACATCTCGAGGCTAATGCATGTACCAGACATGTCTTACACTAGCTCTCGTCTCAAAGCCGATGCATGTCCTAGACATGTCTTACATTGGCTCTTGTAATGTGGCCGATATATGTCCCAGACATGTCTTACACTAGTAGACACATTACCCAATGTCATGGCATGAATATCCAATTCTATTCTAATTGTTCAACGAACTCTATTACGCATGTACTCATCATTTCAGGAATAAAAATTCATCATTTAATAATTTATGTTTGAATAAACATTTCATACATAATTCTTTTCACAATGTAATATCATATAACAAAATAAGGACCTCATGCATTCAATTAGTAATGTTGTATTATTTACCTGCAACTCACCTCGGTATACAAAATGAAGATGATCCGGTTTAATCGATTTGTTTGGCTTTCCCCCGGTCTAAGTTCGAATTTGGTAAATCTTGATCTATAATAATAAAAATTCACTAATTTAATCATTAATTGAATCTTAAAAAAATCCAAAATTCACAATTCGGCAAAATGACCATTTTACCCCTAGGCCCGGAAATCGATTTTCTTTATCGAATTTCCTTATTAACCAAGCCTAAACAAACTTTTTTCTATCTTATGAAAGCCCAAAATTCTTATTATTTCACACACTTACCCTTTGTTTTACAACTTTACAACTAAGTCCAATTTAGATGTTTTCTATGAACACCCTTTTAGAAAAGTTGTTTATTACACAACCATAACTCATTTTCTTCTATAAAATTTTAGCAAGCTACACAAACCCATCCATGGCAAAACTCTAAACTTTCAACCAAATTGCACAATTGATCTCGTGATATGATGAAGTAATAAATTGATCGTACCTAAAAACTAACTATTCTCACGAAAAAAGGCAAGCACACCTATCGAGTAGTAGTATAGCTAGTGGCAAGACCGAAATATCTAATCCAAGGAACTAAAAGTACTAGTTATGACTTTCTTCCTATTATCTAGCCTAAGAATAAAAGGGGGTTTGGTTGTAAACTACTATAAACTAAACTAAAGAAATGAAAAAGAGTAAATTGGGAGAGATTACTTTGGGAAAATTGATTGATAAAGACAATACATAAGGAAGAATCCACCTAGACTTCACTTGTTATCTAACTCTGAACTAGACGATTTCTTCATTCGACTTGATCCGTAGAAATCCCTAAATTATGTTAATATCTCCGTCGAGAATAAGAACAACTAATCCTAGGTTGATTAATTTCAAACCCCTAGTCTTGCATTAACTCGATCTATGGATCCCCATATTAGATTTGACTCTAATCTGGTAGATTTTCGTCGTCTTATGTCTAGGATTGTGATCAACTCCACTTAATTGTGTTGGATCTACTTTTAAACAGTGACTTTTGCTCCTCTACCTAAGCACATTCGACTTAAATTAATATCCAGGAAATATCAATTCAAGAATTAAAAACACAATTAAGAACAAGTCAAATATTTACCATATAGTTCAGATAACAATAACAATATTCGTCTTAGGTTTCATCCCCCTTAGATATTTGGGGTTTTAGATCATGTTTACAAAAAGAAACATCTTAGAATAAAGAAAATAACAAAACATAAGACAACCCAAAACTCCTGAAAGGATTAAAGGGGGATCCTCTATCTTGATTTAGATTATGGCTTCTAAGATGGATCAATCGGCTTTCCTTCGATTAATTCCCTGCCTTTAGCTCTCTGTCTTAGCAAAAAGACTATACCCTTGGCGGGAATAATACACCCCTTTGTAGTTGCCTCCTAGGGTCTTTATATAGAGTTTGGAAAGTCTTTCTTAGTCCCTAAGTAGCTTTTTCCTAGTGAAATTGAACTTCCTCACGACAGGGACACGCCCGTGTGCAACGCCCGTGTGAGACGTCTGCTAGGCCGTGTTCAAGCCTGTTAATGTGGCACGGCCGTATGGGTTGCCCGTGTGTATCGAGTCTAGGCCGTGCTCGAACCTGTTAATGTGGCACGGCCGTGTGACACGCCCGTGTGGTGAAGTCCAGGCTGTGTTGATTCCTTGCTTTGGCCCATTTTCTTTGTTTTCGGCCCGTTTCCTATTCTTTTCACTCCCCTAAGCTCACTTGAGTATAAAACATGAAATTAAAGGTTTAGGAGCATCAAATTCCACAAATCAAGGAATAATTCATCCAAAAGTAGGCTAATCATGAGGTAAAAATATGTATAATTTACAGTTTATCAAATACCCCCATACTTAAGCCTTTGCTTGTCCTCAAGCAAAATCTCAATTCACAATTAAAAATCATTCCTCTCAGCTTATAATCCTTATCAATAATGTTTCAAACTAATCCACAAGTAATCATACATTGAAAATTCAACCAAAAGAAAATAAAAGTTTCAAACAGTCTAAGTTGAGAATTTTATCACAGAAACATAGGTTTCCTCCCTTCTTCTAGGTAATTACCTTGAACTCAAAATCAACAAGAGTTGACATCCTTACTAAAGATTCACTCTATCTATCAAAGTGTTTAGGGTTTAGAAATTAAGCACTCATTAGTAAACATGAAAAGTTATTACCATAAGCTTGTAGGAAAATCAAATCTCCACCACTATGTATTGACATGATACATCAATCAAAAGGTCTTTCAAGGGTTGTAACGTGGCCTTGGTTAGGGGTGAGGCCACAAGCTGAAAAAGAGGGTTAGAATCGAGATTGAATTAAAAAATCATCTAACTAAAAAAATGTCTATCACTGAAACATATTCCTAGAGTAAAGCCTTTCTCTTTTGGATAACATCGTCTAAGAATAAAAGCTCAAAAATTATATGGAAATATTAATAAACGATAAATTATACATATTTTTACCTCATGCTTAGCTTAATTTCTGGATTAATTATCATTGAATTTGTGGAAATTGGTGTTCTTAATACTTCTATTTCATGTTTTATACTCAGGAGAGAACAGAGAAGAGAAAAGAACGAAAAATGGGCCGAAAACAGAGAAAATGGGCCAAAGTATAAAAACAACACGGCCCAAGTATTCACCACACGGCCGTGTCCCACGACCGTGCCACCTAAAGTCCAACACGGCTCAACCCCGACAAGCACGGCCAGACCATACGGTCGTGCCACCATCAACAGTCTCGCACATAACGTCTTGGTGTTCCACACGAGTGTGGCACACGGGCGTGTGCCTGTCATGAGGAAGTTCAATTTCACTAGGAAAAGGTTGCTTAGGAGCTAAGAAAGGAATTCCAAAACTCTATATAAAGACACTATGAGACAATTTCAAGGGTGTGCTTATTTCCCGCTAAGGGAATACTTTTCTCTCTATAAGAGAGTACCGTATTTCTGCCAACACAGAGAGTGAAAGCAAGGAATTACTCCAAGGGAAGTTGATTGATTCATCTCAGAAGCCGAATTTTATATCAAGACAGAGGATCTCCCTTCAATCCTTCAGGGGTTTTTGGGTTCTTTATGTTTTTTTATTTTTATTCTTCTGAGATGTTTTCTTTATTAAATATGAACTAAATCCCCTAAATACTCGAGGGGGATGAAACCTAAGATAGACCTTGTTATTATTTTATCTTGAGTTATATGATAAATACTTGAATTGTTCTTAATTATGTGTTCTTAATTCTTGTTTTAATAATCCTAGGCATTAATTCAAGAAACTGATGTGCTTATACAAAGGAGCAAAAGTCCCTGCATAGGAGTAGATCCAACATAATTAAGCGGAGTTGCATGCAACCCTAGACATAGGGTGACATAAATCTGCCGGATTAGGGTCAAACCTAATAAGGGGATCCATAGATCGAGTTAATGCAAGACTAGGGGTTTTAACTAGAAAAAGATTTCAGTTAATCAACCTAGGATTAGTTGTTCTTATCCTCGACGGATGTATTAACATAAGTTAGGGATCTCTACGAATCAAGTCAAGTGAATAAATCATCTAGCTCAAGAATTGATAACAAGTGAAGTCTAGGTGGATTCTCCCTTGAGTATTGCCCAATCAATCAGTCTTTCCCAAAGAGTTTTTCCCTATTTTACTTTTTGTGCATTCATAGTTTAGTTTTAGAATTAGTTTAGTTTCATAAAAACCCCTCTTATTTCCAGGTTAAATAATAGAAAGGAAGTTAGTACTAGTACTTTTGGTTCACTTGGGTACGATATCTCGGTCTTGCCACTAAGCTATACTACTGTTCGATAGGTACGCTTACCTTAAAGTCAATGAATGGTATGTTAGGCTCAATGGGGTTTACTAGTGGTTAATTTATGAAGGTAGGTTTTTATGGAGTAAGTGGGTTAAAACCTAAGTGCCTTTATCATTTCGGTATATCAAATCAATGATGTGGTCTCGACATGTATAATCGAAGCAAGTTCTGGAATAACATATCAATATTGACTTACTCAAAGCAACAATAAAAGTGAGCACGAAAGGATGTATGCTCAAACGGCTCAAAATTCTCACTAGAATTATGGCTTTTGATGTCAATCCTGCAAATTTCAAATTTCAAGATAACACTTAAAATTGGGGAAAATAACCTAGAAAAAATTAACTTCTCAAAAATTTCAACTTATCATGCTTGATTCTCTAATGTTTTAAATTTTCAATAATCAAAGCATAAGTACCTATGCCTTAATTCTCAACATATCAATAAAAATCATAAATCAATCAGAATTCATTTTAATAGGGGATTGAGAATAGTGTAGAGAGTGAAAGTGAGAACAATGCAACAAGTTAGTGGAAAAAATTTTCAGGGGTTCAAGGATAATACAAAGAATGAAAGTAAATTCCCCCCCACATTTAAGATGTACATTGCCCTCAATGTACAAAGATAAAGTTAGTAGCAATAGAAGCATAAAATCATAAGATAGGGAGAGAAGTGAAACTCCCTGAATATTGGATGAATTCCTTGAGTTAGAGGTGTGAAGATTTGTAGGGAAGGGTGTTTATCCATAATTTCTGTGCCAAAAGGATATGATGATCGGGGTCATTGTGGCTATGGTCGTAGTCGAGTAGGAACCGGTAGTCGTGGTAGGGTTTTCCCATTAGATATGAATTTGAGCTGTAAAGCTCTTTTGAAACTGATATAGCATTTATCAATTTTAGGGAATTTGGATTAGCACAATGTACTCGTTAGGAAATAGCCAATATTAAACATTTGAAATAAAATGAACTAAGTTCTTAAAATACTAAAATTCAAATAATGAAAATGATAAAGTTTAAATAAAATAAAAGGAAAAAGTAAAGTAAAAAGGAAAATAAAGGAGAAGATCAGAGGACTCGTGAGTCCTAATCTTCAGATGGTTCGTGAGGTGGGGGCGGCGGTACGAGATAAAGGTGCTGACAAATCTGAGATAAAGTAGCATCAATGTGATCAAGGCACTGAAAACATTGTTGCTGGAATTCTGCGAATTGCTCAGAAGTGACATAATCTGAAACTGCTGCAAGAGCTAGGCGGCGAGAAGGTGGTGGCTCCTCGTGGGATGGGGGGACATCATCAGTAATGTCTTCTAGGTCTTACTACTTGGTGGATTGAGCTAGCTAGTGCTGAGGAGGATCGGTCCCATGTCAGGATTGAATCATCCTCATATGAAGCATACTTTGGATGCCGTGCGAGGACATCTAACCGATGAGAGTGTAAGAGGATGTCTGGGCCTCTATGTTGAGGAGGCCGAAGTAGTGGGCCAGGCGGGTCACGTACGGGCCTATCGATATTACACCCTTCGATGCCACTCGGTTTGGTGCTAAATGGCATGGGCGATGAAGTAGGCAGGTCGAGCACGTGTGCGTATGCCATGCTCCACAAGAAGTAGGTGTCATGGGTGTTGACGATGCCGGTGCTCTCACATCTACCCATCAATGTGTGTGCGAGTAGAGCATATAAGTACCTCAGAGATGGGGTGAAAGCCGTCGCCTTAGAGCGACTGGGGTCGTATGTGGCTAGAGCAAGGACCGGGCCTGCCAACACTTAGACGGTGAGAAGTGGTTGTGGCGGTGAAGATCTGAGAGGTTCTCCTCCTCCAAAAATTACTCGGTGTATAGACCCAGTGTGGTGCCGAACTCTAGTACACTAAGCTGTCGAACAATGCCTCCAAGGCGGAATTGGATCGTCCCTAGATCATTGTGTTGAGCCATGACAGTTTGGAGGTGGAATATGGAGCATAACTCTAAGGTCAGCTCGAGATAGGTAGGCTCAACGATCTGGAAGAATTGGTCCCATGGGTCCGTCGTTAGCAGGGCTCGCACTACGTCTGCCAATTGGACCCGTTCTAATGCGGCCCAATCAATGCACCTTTCTACTCTGAGTGGTCTCACCCTTAAAATTTGAAACAGTTCCTCTTGGGAACTTTGCGGAAATTGGAGAAAAGGGTGTCTGATTTCGGTTGTGGCTCTGGAAGAGGAACTACTGGGCCCTTTCCATTTTTTAGAAGTGGGGACGGCAGCTATCTTTCCTCGTGAGGAAGACATTGTTCCTGAAAGAAAATTTTGAAACATTTTAATGGAAATAGGAAAAATAGACATATATTATGAATATTCATAAGTTGCTAAACTAACTAAAATAAACTAATCAAGACTTACTAAGCATCTAATGCAAATGGTGATTTCAAAGAAAATAAATTCGGTGTTCGGGTTAGTTTAATATATTAAACAAGAAAATGAAAATAGTGGTGAGTTTAAATAGCATAATGTATGACGGGTGATACTCGCGATATTAAGTAATCAAATTTATAAAAACTAATCACACCAAAAACTAACTAATATCATGATTTTAAAGGCACGCGCACCTATCGAACAGTAGTATAGTTTAGCGGTAAGACCGAGTTATCGTACCCAAGGGAACCAAAAGTACTAATACTTACTTCCTTTCTATTATCTAGCCTAAAAATAAAAGAGGGTTGTTTGAAACTAATTCTAAAACTGGCTAAAAGTGCACAAAAAGTAAAGTGGTAAAAACTTTCGGAAAAGCTAATTGATATGGGCAATTCTCAAGGGAGAATCCACCTAGACTTCACTTGTTATTTAACTTCTTGAACTAGACGATTTCTTCACTTGACTTGATCTGTAAAGATCCTTAACCTATGTTAATACCTCCGTCGAGGATAAGAACAATTAATCCTAGGTAGTTAACTAAAGTTTCTTTATTAATTAACACCCCTAGGTTGCATTAATTCGATCTATGGATCCCCCTATTAGGTTTGACCCTAATCCAGAAGATTTATGTCGCCCTATGTCTAGGGTTGCATGCAACTCCACTTAATTATGGTAGATCTACTCTTAAAATAGGGACTTTTGCTCCTCTGCCTAAGCACATCGGTTTCTTGAAGTAATACCTAGGACTATTAAATCAAGAATGAAGAACACATAATTAAGAACAATTCAAGTATTTATCATATAATTCAAGAATAAATAATAACAAGATTTGTCTTAGGTTTCATCCCCTCAAGTATTTGAGAGGTTTAGTTCATAATTAATAAAGAAAACATCTCAGAAGAAATAAGATAACAAAACATAAAGAACCCAAAAATCCCTGAAGGAATTTAGGGAGATCATCTTGATGTAGAATTCTGGCTTCTGGGATGAATCAATCGGCTTCCCTTGAAGTAAGTCCTTGCTTTCACTCCTTGTGTTGGCAGAAATATGGCGCTCCTTTTTGCGAGAAAAGAGTAGACCCTTAGAGTTGCCTCTTAGGGTCTTTATATAGAGCTTTGGGATGCTTTTCTTAGCCTCTAAGTATCCAAATTTGAGTGAAATTACACTTCCTTACAACAGGGACACGCCCGTGTGCCACGCTCGTGTGGTTTTGATAAGGACCGTGTTCAAGCCTGTTAAGGTGGCACGGCCGTGTAGCCTGGCCGTTCTTATCAGGGCTGGGACGTGTTGGACCTTGTGTGGCACGGTCGTGTGCCACGGCCGTGTGGTGACTTCTTGGGCCGTGTCGTTTTCACACTTTGGCCCATTTTCTTCATTTTTGGTCCATTTTTTTGTTCTTTTCTCTTCTTTATGCTCTCCTGAGTATACAACATGAAATAGAGGGGTTAAAAGCACCAATTCTCACAAAATTAATAATAATTCATACAGAAATTAGGCTAAACATGAGGTAAAAATATGTATAATTTATCATTTATCAAATACCCCCACACTTAAGCCTTTGCTTGTCCTCAAGCAAAATCTTAATCCCTAATTAAGAATCATTCCTCTTAACTTACAATCGTTATCAACAATGTTTAAAATAAATCCACATGTAATCATACAATGATAATTCAATCAGAAGAACATTAAAGATTCAATTACTCTATGTTGAGAATTTTATCATTGAAACATAAGTTTTCTCCCTTCTCTTAAGTAATTATCTCTCCATCTTAATTAACAGGAGTTGACATCCACACTAAAGATTTACTCTATCCACTTGAGGTGTTTAGGGTTCAAGAATTTAGTACTCTCTAGTCAACCTAAAAAGTGATTACCATAAGCTTGCTAGAAAGTCAGATCTCCACCACTATAGATTGATATGATATATCGATCAAAAGGTCTTTCAATGGTTGTAATGGCGCTTAGGTAGGGGTGTTGTCATAGGCTGCAAAAGAATGTTTGAATCGAGATTGAATTGAAAAATTATCTAGCTAGAAAAATCTCTATCACTGGAACATATTTCTCGAGCTAATTCTTATGATAACATCATTTCCACCTTGGTAGTCTTAAAATAGTAATATGCAAAAACTATTTGAACCATTACAGATTACAACTGAATTAATACATACGTTTTTTTTTATGAACAATTCAAGTACAATACAATAAATTGAATAAAACTTTACAATCTAGAAAAGAGAATAAAGCTAGATGAAAATTTTAACTCAAATCTGGACAAAAATAGGGGTCAAAATAATTGAATGGAATTCAACAAAAAATGGGTGAAAGGTTAATATTAGAGGTAAATCGAAGAAAAGGTTGTTAGGCTCAATGGGGTTCACTAGGGGTTAATATATGGAGGTAGGCTTTTGTGGAGTAAGAGGGTTAAATCCTAGGTGCCTTTATCATTTCGGTATATCAAATCAATGATGTGGTCTCGACATGTATAATTAAAGCAAGTTCTAGAATAACAAATTAGTATTGACTCACTCAAAGCAATAATAAAAGTGAACACGAAAGAATGTATGCTCAAAAGGCTCAAAAATCTCACCAGAAGAATGGCTTTTGATGTCAATCCCGCGAATTTCAAATCTCAAGATAGCACTTAGAATTAAGGAAAATAACTTATGAAAAAATGAGGTTTTCAAAAATTTCAACTTATCATGCTTGATTCCCTAATGTTTTAAAGTTTGAATAATCAAAGTACAAGCACTTATGTCTTAATTCTCACATATCAATAAAAATCATAAATCAATTAGAATATATTCCTAATAGGAGATTGAAGATAAAGCAAAGAGTGAAAGTGAGAATTTGAGAACAATGCAAAATGTTAGTAAAAAAAGTTCAAGGATTTCAAAGAGAGTGTAAAGACTGAAAATAGATTTCCCCCCATACTTAAGATGTACATTGCCCTCAATGTACAAAGATAACATTAGTAGCAATAAAAGCACAAGATCATAAGATAGGGAAAGGCATGAAACTCCCTGAATTTTGGATGAATTTGTGAGACGGAGATTGGAATTGGAAAAGCCGGCAGTTGTGGCAGGGTGTTCCCATTTCCATATGGATTTGAGCTGTAGAACTCCTTTGAAACTGCGAATGTATTTATTAGTCGTGGGGAATTTGGATCAAGAGAGATTACTCGTTAGGGGTTGGCTGATATGAAAAAGAAATAAAATAAAATAAAGTTCTAAAAATACTAATATTCAAATAATGAAAAAGATAAAAATGAACTAAAAATAAAAATAAAAATAAAAGTAAAAAGGAAAATAAAGTTAGAAGAAAAGAAAAGGTAAAAGTAAGGATCAGTGTTTAAGTAAAAATTATGATAAAAAAAGTTAAGAGGAATAGAAGTCTCTAATCCTCAGATGGATCACGCGGTGGCAGTGGTGAAGTGATGTGAAGGTGCTGGCATATCTACTGTAGTGTGGCGTCGATGTGGTCGAAGAGTTGAAAGCATTGCTGCTCAAATCGGGATAGGCGCTAAGATATGTTAGCATAGGTGGCTGCTGCATGAGATGGGCAGCGAGGGGGTGGTGGCTCTGTAGGTGCATCCTCCTCCTGTGGTGGTGGTGGGACATCATCAGAAATGTCCTCAGGATCCTCGCCCACCTGGATGAGGAGATACTGGAAGGGGCTGCCTCCTAGCCTCTACTCGATCATCCTCATGTGAAGCATGCTCTAGATGCCCTGTGGGGACATCTGGCCCACCAAAGTATATGAGGATGTCTGGGCTGTGGTGTTGAATAGGCCGAAATAGTGGCCTAATCTCGTGATGTATGGGCCCATAGAAACTACACCCTTGCGGTGCCTCTTTATCTGATGCTGGATTGCATGGGCGATGAAGTAAGCTAAGTCGATGACATGTGCATTCACCATGCACCATAGGAAGTAGGCATCGTAGGTACGGATGACCCCTGTGCTCTCTCCCCTGCCGGTTAGTGTGTATGCAAGAAGAGAATGTAGATACCTTAGGGCCGGGATAAGCTTAGTTGCTTTTGAGCGACTAGGATCGTATGTTGATGACGCAGGGACTAGGGCCTCCCAACACCTAGATGGTGCTAAATGAATATGGCGGTGAAGCGTGGGGAGGTCCTCCTCTTCCATAAATTGCTCGGTATAGAGATCGAGAGCTATGTCGAATTCTGGGACACTAAGCTGTCGCACGAGACCTCCCAAACGGAACTGGACTGTTCCTAGATCATCGTATCTGTTCATCACGGTCTGAAGGTGAAATGTGGAGTAGAACTCCAGTGTGGGTTCCAAGTATGTGGGCTCCACGATCTGAAAAAACTACTTCCATGGATCGGTCATCAATAGGGCCCTGACCTTGTCCATTAAGTGTATTTGCTCGAGGGCGGCCCAATCTATGCATCGGCCAGTGGTTAGAGTGGGAGCTCGGAGTATTTCATATTGCTCCTCCTGGGAGGCTTACGAAAAATGGAGGAAAGGATGGCGGTTCACAGCAATGGGTCGCGAGGATGAACTATCGGGTCCCTTGCGTTTCTTTGAAGTGGGGACGGCAGCGTTTCTTACCGCGCGATGATGACATGATGCCTAAAAACAAAATAATAAACATTAGTCCTAAAGATTGAAATTAAATTGAATCAAAAATAATAAATATGTAGATTAGGATAAAATGGGGACTAACCTAAATAATATAGATTATCCATCCTAATGTGATATTACAAGTAGGCAATATGAGTATGTATTTATACTAAATGCATAAGAAAAATGGCAATCAAGTGTGATGTTAAGTGGCATGCAATCATGAAATTTTCTATACTATTCTAGATTATTCATTCCAGTGTAACTAATTCCATGCTTGAATTAATTCTAAATCTAAATATAATCATGATAAAATTAAATAAAATAGATTAGTAAAAATTAAAGAGAAAAATAAGGAAAATAAAACCAAATGGGAGATGTACACGGCCGTGGGAGAGGTTCCAAACAGTCGTGGGGAGCTTTACACGGGCGTGGGATAGTCCTTTACGAGCGTGGTGGTGCTTTGAAGGTCGGAGGCAGCGTTTATGGTGGTTGGAGAAGAGTTTGGGTGAGAGGATTTAGGGTTTGAGTGAATGAGAAGGTGAATAGTGATCCCTTATTTATAGTTTTTAGGTCACACGGGCATGGAACATGCCCTTGTGACTCAGGTTTTGCCCGTGTGATTCGAAATTTGGTGGTTTTGGTGTGCCTGGTTCGAAGTACACGCCCGTGTTGGCCATCTCGCATGGCCGTTTGCGATCTTTTTCGCTTTTCACACGGTCGTGTGATAAGTCACACGGCCGTTTGCGATGAGGTTTTCGTTAATCACACGGTCGTGTAGGTAGTCACACGGCTGTGTCTAAATTGACAGTGTTGGCCACAGTCTGGGGACACGGGCATGTGGTTTTGTGTAAGCCTGTGTCTAAGTTGAAAGGTTTGCCATGGCTATGTCACACGGCCATGTCGATTTGTCGGTAGCCTGTGTTTTTGGGAAAATTGTGCTCTATTTACACACGGCCTGGGTGCACGACCCTATCTCTATTTTAAATGTTCACAAGGCCTTGGACATGCCCGTGGGGATGGCCATATGGTCCTAAATTTCTACATTTAAAAAGGGTTAGTTGATGCATAAAAATACTAAAATCAAAAATAAAGGAAAGGTTACTAAGTTAGTGCTCAGGTTGCCTCTCGAGAAGCGCTTATTTAGAGTCTAAGGTTGACTCTACCTGGATGTATCACGAAGGGATTTCATGGAGCTGAAGCTCCTCCCTGTTATCTTTAAAATTCTCACCTCTATAATGTTTAAGCCTATGGCCGTTTACCTTGAACGTACCATGGTTGGGGTGAGTTACCTCAATTGTGTTGTATGGAAAGATAGTTTGAATAGTGAATGGACCTGACCACCTTGTCTTGAGTTTTCCAGGAAATAGTCTCAGCCTTGAGTTGTAGAGTAAGACAAGATCACCTGTTTTGAACTGCTTAGGTTGTTTCAGTCGTTTGTCATGACGTCACTTCATGGCTTCCTTATATAGTCGTGAGCTTTCGTAGGCATTGCAACGCCATTCATCTAGTTCATTTAACTACATTAATCTTTTCTCACCTGTTCTCTGACATTTATCACAAAAGGTCACATACCTGTTGGCATCCCTAGAAAGTGTAGGCCAGTAAAAGCCTGATTCAAGTACCTTATGAGCAGTTCTAGCTCCACTGTGACGTCCTCCTGTGGATCCTGAATGGCAGTGATTTAAAATCTGATATGCTTCTGTTTTAGCAATGCATCTTTGAATAACCTGATCTACACAAATTTGAAAAAGAAAATTATTCTCCCAAAAGTAGTTTTTCACATCAGCGAAGAATCACTTGTTTTGCTGATGGGTCAGCCCTTTAAGGGTTATGTTAGTTGCTAAATAATTTGCAAAATCAACAAACCAAGGAACTGCTGCATCTGCTAAGGCTAGGAGTTGTTCTTCAGGAAACAAGTCATTTATTTTATCGAGGTACTTGGGTTGTGTGTTTTCTAACCTTGAAAGGTAATCTGCTGCCAAGTATTTAGCTCCTTTCTTGTCCTTTATTTCTAAATCGAATTCATGTAACAATAGAATCCATCTTATTAATCGAGGTTTTGCATCAATTTTAGTTAAAAGGTAGCGGAGAGCAGAATGGTCAGTATAAACAATGACTTTTGACAAAATCAAATAAGATCTGAATTTGTCAAATGCAAAAATAACGGCTAGCAATTCTTTTTGTGGTAATATAATTTGCTTGAGTAACTGTCAAAGTTCTGCTAACATAATAGATCGGTTGAAAGTGCTTGTCTCTTCACTGTCCCAAAACTGCACCTATTGCAAAATCACTTGCATCGCACATTAGTTCAAAAGGTAGATTCCAATCAGGTGAAATCATAATTGGGGCACTGACTAACTTTTCCTTAAGAGTGTTAAAAGATTCTAAACATTCTTGGTCAAAGTTGAAAAGCACATCTATTTGTAGCAACTTTGTTAAAGGCTTAGCTATTTTAGAAAAATCTTTAATAAACCTGCGGTAAAAACCGGCATGTCCTAAAAAGCTTCTTATAGCCTTAACTGAATTAGGGGGAGGTAATTTTTCAATGGTTTCAATTTTTGCTTTATCTACCTCTATCCCTTTACTAGAAATTTTATGTCCTAATACAATACCCTCTTGAACCATAAAATGGCATTTTTCCCAGTTTAGTAATAAATTTTCTCTTCACATCTTATCAAAACATGTTTTAAATTATTAACACAAAGTTGGAAAGAATTATCGAAAACTGAAAAATCATCCATAAATACCTCTATGATGTTTTCCATGAATTTGTTGAAGATGGCTAGCATGAATCGCTGAAAAGTAGCAGGAGCGTTACATAAACCAAAAGGCATTCTACAATAAGCAAATGTACCGTATGGACATGTGAATGTCGTTTTCTCCTAATCTTCTGGAGCTATTGGGATTTGGAAGTAACCAGAGAGGCCATCTAGGAAACAATAATACATGTGACCTGATAATCTTTCCAACATCTGATCAATAAAAGGTATGGGAAAATGATTTTTTCGAGTTGTGTCATTCAGCTTTCTATAATCAATGCAAACTCTCCATCCAATGACTGTTCTTATGGGTATTGACTCTTATTTGTCATTAGACACCACCGTCAAGCCTCTCTTTTTAGGAACAACCTGCACAGGACTTACCCAAGAACTATCAGAAATAGGATAAATAATGCCTGCATCTAGAAGTTTAATTACCTCGGCTTTTACGACTTCCTTCATGTTGGGATTCAATCATCTCTAAGCTTGCACCGATGGTTTATATTCATCTTCCATTAAAATTTTGTGGGTGCAAAAAGAAGGATTAATTCCCTTAATATCTGAAATTTTCCAAGCTATAGCCTGCTTGTGTTCCCTTAACACATGGAGCAGTTCCCCTTTTTCTGTAATGCTTAAATTTGATGCAATAACAACTGGTAAAGTTGAATCTTCCCCTAAAAAGGCATATTCTAAATGATCTGGCAGTTGCTTTAACTCTAATTTAGGGGGTTCATCAATGGAAGGTTTCTATCTCAATTCATCATTCATCTTTATACTTTCATTACTTATGTGTCTCGTGATAATTTCATTAGAATCTAGCTCCTTTCTTAGTTCTTCAATTTCAGTGGTGGCTTCATCTTCCCCCCACCTTGAACAAGACATAGTTCCAACGTGTCTGTGGGAGAAAGTTCCTGAAAATTATCTTGAACAAAGTAATCAATAATATCAACAAAATAGCAGGAATCATCTTGTTCTTTAGAAAATTTCATAGCATCATAGATTTTAAAAACGACTTCTTTCTCACCAACTCTAAGTACTAATTTACCATCCCCTACATCAATAACAGCTCTAGCAGTGGCTAAGAATAGACGTCCCAAAATTAAAGGCACCTCAATATCTTCATCCATATCAAGCAGAATAAAATCAACAGGGAATATAAATTTATTTACCTTTACTAGCACATCTTCTATGATTCCCTTAGGATATTTAA
The DNA here is from genome assembly GCA_020496765.1 of Gossypium stocksii. Lineage (NCBI taxonomy): Eukaryota > Viridiplantae > Streptophyta > Magnoliopsida > Malvales > Malvaceae > Gossypium > Gossypium stocksii. Next base: position 115,943,802 of record CM035624.1, read on the forward strand.
CAGATCTATCAGCTAGTTGAATACTCATCCTAGTAGGCTTTGGTTCCCCTAGACCTAGTTGTTTGAACATTTTGTAAGGCATGAGATTATTGCTAGCACCTAAATTAGCTAAGGCTTTATCAATAAGTAAACTACCAATTAAACAAGTAATAGTAAAACTCCCTGGATCTTTCAGTTTTGCCGGCAGTTTATTTTGGAGAATAGCTGAGCATTCCTCGTTGAGTTCCACTGTGGCTAATTCTTCAAACTTCCTTTTATTTGTCAGAAGTTCTTTAAGGAACTTCGGGTATTTCGGCATCTGCGAAATTACTTCAACAAAAGGTAAGTTAATGTGTAATTGTTTAAAAAGTTCAAGAAATTTACTGAATTGAGCGTCTGTACGGTCTTTCTGCAACTTTGTCGGGTATGGAATAGGCGGTTTGTATTCCTTGAGTGTTGGTGGAGTGTTTTCCTTGGGTTCCTCTACCTTGTCTCCTGAAGATTCTGGAACAGACTTCTTTTCTGGTTCAGCTAGTACTTTTCCATCTCTTAAAGTAATTGCTTTGACATGTTCTCTGGGATTTGGCTCAGTATTACTTGGTAGTCCACCTTGTGGTCTCTCTAAAATTAATTTTGCAAGTTGACCGATTTGATTCTCAAGCCCTTAAATTGATACTTATTGATTCTTTAGTGTCGTCTCAGTATTTTGAAAACAGGTTTCTGATGCGGCCATAAATTTGGTGAACATCACTTCAAGATTCGGCTTTTTCTCTTGTTGTGGTGTGGCTACTGAAATCCTGGAGGAGGCTGTTGTCTTTGATTTCCTTGTCCTACCCATGAAAAATTGGGGTGATTTCTCCAACCTGCATTGTAAGTATTACTATAAGTATTATTTTGAGGTCTAGAATTATTACCCATATAGTTGGCTTGTTCAGTTTCCATGTTGTGTCCATAGGATGAGTAGTCTGGATTGAACATATTTCCTGGAGTTGTGTCACACTGCATCACTGGCTGTGCCTGCGTAGAACCAACAAAATTATCAAACTTTTTATTTAAAAGTTCTACTTGGTTAGTAAGCATAGTGACAGCATCAATATTATAAACTCCTGCAGCTTTTTTCGGGTTTGTCCTCATGACTTGCCACTGATAGTTATTTAGTGACATCTCTTCAATAAATTCATAAGCTGCTTTGGGTGTTCTATTGTTGATTGTTCCTCCTGCGGCTGCATCGATCATTTGCCTTGTTAAAGGATTCAAACCGTTGTGAAAGGTTTGAACTTGTAACCACAAAGGTAACCCATGATGAGGGCATCTTCTCAAAAGATCTTTGTATCTCTCCCAGGCATCGTAAAGTGTTTCTAAACCCATCTGCACAAAAGAAGAGATATCGTTTCATAATTTAGCTATTTTAGCTGGAGGAAAATATTTAAGTAAAAATTTTTCTGTCATCTATTCCCATGTAGTGATTGAGCCTCGTGGTAAAGAATTTAACCACTGTTTGGCTTTATTTCTCAAAGAGAATGGAAATAGCCTCAGACGAATCGCATCATCAGAAATGCCATTAATTTTAAAAGTATCACAAAGTTCCAAAAAATTGGCTATATGTGAATTTGGATCTTCATCCTATAAACCATCAAACTGCACCAATTGCTGTATCATCTGAATAGTGTTAGGTTTTAATTCAAAATTATTAGCAGCAATGGCAGGTCTAATAATGCTAGTTTGAGTACCAGCCAAACTAGGTTTAGCATAATCATACATAGTACGAGGAGCTTCATCTTGATTCACAGGTTGCGCGGCTATTGCGGGAGGTGGTGGAATGTTTTGATTTGTTTCCATCTCTTCTGTAGGTTCTGTCCCTTGTTCTTGATATTTTTCTAGATAATGTAGGCTTCGTCTGATCTCTCTGCGAGTTCTGCAAACTGTCGCTTCTAAATCTTCATCAAAAAGTAATGGTCCTGCTGGGTTGTTTCTAGTCATAAACTAGAAATACCTAGAACGGAAAAAGCAAAGCAAATTTAAATAGAATAAAAGAAAATAAAAGAAAAATAAAAACCGAAAATAAATAAATATTGTAATGGCTAAAGTAATTGAAATTGAGTTTTCTTAATATTTTAGTCCCTGGCAACGGCGCCAAAAACTTGATACTCACGATATTAAGTAATAAAATTTATAAAAACTGATCACACCAAAAACTAACTAATATCACGATTTTAAAGGCAAGCGCACCTATCGAACAGTAGTATAGTTTAGCGGTAAGACCGAGTTATCATACCCAAGGGAACCAAAAGTACTAATACTTACTTCCTTTCTATTATCTAGCCTAAAAATAAAATAGGGTTGTTTGAAACTAATTCTAAAACTAGCTAAAAGTGCACAAAAAGTAAAGTGGGAAAAACTTTCGGAAAAGCTAATTGATATGGGCAATACTCAAGGGAGAATCCACCTAGACTCCACTTGTTATTTAACTTCTTGAACTAGACAATTTCTTCACTTGACTTGATCCGTAGAGATCCCTAACCTATGTTAATACCTCCGTCGAGGATAAGAACAACTAATCCTAGGTGGTTAACTAAAGTTTCTTTATTAATTAACACCCCTAGGTTGCATTAATTTGATCTATGGATCCCCCTATTAGGTTTGACCCTAATCCGGCAGATTTATGTCGCCTTATGTCTAGGGTTGCATGCAACTCCACTTAATTATGGTAGATCTACTCTTAAAACAGGGACTTTTGCTCCTCTGCCTAAGCACATCGGTCTCTTGAAGTAATACCTAGGACTATTAAATCAAGAATGAAGAACACATAATTAAGAACAATTCAAGTATTTATCATATAATTCAAGAATAAATAATAACAAGATCTGTCTTAGGTTTCATCCTCCTCAAGTATTTGAGAGGTTTAATTCATAATTAATAAAGAAAACATCTCAGAAGAAATAAGATAACAAAACATAAAGAACCCAAAAACCCCTAAAGGAATTTAGGGAGATCCTCTGTCTTGATGTAGAATTATGGCTTCTGGGATGAATCAATCGGCTTCCCTTGGAGTAATTCCTTACTTTCACTCCTTGTGTTGGCAGAAATATAGTGCTCCTTTTTGGGAGAAAAGAGTTAACCCTTAGAGTTGCCTCCTAGGGTCTTTTTATAGAGCATTGGGATGCCTTTCTTAGCCTCTAAGTATCCAAATCCAAGTGAAATTGCACTTCCTCACGATAGGGACACGCCCGTGTGCCACGCCCGTGTGGTTTTGATAAAGACCGTGTTCGGGCTTGTTGAGGTGGCACGACCGTGTAGCCTGGGCTGGGCCATGTTGGACCTTGTGTGGCACGGCCGTGGTGTGGTGACTTCTTGGGCCATGTCGTTTTCACACTTTGGCCCATTTTCTTTGTTTTTTGTCCGTTTTCCATTCTTTTCTCTTCCCTATGCTCTCCTGAGTATACAACATGAAATAGAGGGGTTAAGAGCACCAATTCTACAAAAGTAATAATAATTCATCCAGAAATTAGGCTAAACATGAGGTAAAAATATGTGTAATTTATCATTTATCAATGGGTTAATTTCTTAAGATAACTAAAGGTGGCAGCCTACAAATTTATCAAAATGGCATGATATGAATCAAAAATAAGAATCATCAGCAATGCATGAGCAATAGAATCAAAATGAATAAATAAATAATGAATAATAATAGAAAATAAAACAGTGAGTAAAAGAAAGAAATGGGAACCGAATGGGTAGTTTGTAATCAGCGCATGGTTGTGGCGAAGGTTACACGGGCATATTCTGTAGTGGTTGAACGGACATGGAAAAGAAGAGGGAATGGTGTAGCTTGATGGTTTTGGTGCTGGGTTGGGGAAAATAGAGGGAATAAGAGAGAGAGAAGTTTTTTTTGGTGTTTGGGAGCTCTAGGTTTTGGTCGGCGGCGGCGCACGACGGCTGTTGGGAGTTGTGGTGTAAGAGTGGGTTAGGGTTTGAGTGGAGAAAAAGATGAATAATGGAGGTTTTATATAGGATTTGGGGCACATGGGCATGTCACAGCACGTGTGAATCATTTTTAGCCCGTGTGGTTTTAATTTCAAGAATTTTGGCGCGCCTGAGTCGTGGCACACGCTCATGTTCCTTGATCGTATTAAGGCACACGGCCGTGTCACACAGCCGTGTCCTTCAATGTTCGCTTCTCCCACGCCTGTGTAGGGGCTCACACGCCCGTGTTAAATTGGCAGGTTCGACCATAGGGTTGAAACACGAGCATGTCGAACGCCTGTGTTGATTTAACAGGATCGACCATGGCCTTGGGGCACGGGTGTGTCGCACGCCCATGTTGATTTATCAGGATTGGCCAAGGCCATCTCACACGACCATAGCTTATTATTGTAGCCAGTGTCGATTTGTCACGATTGGCCATAGCCGCCTCGCAGCGCCTTGGCGAATTGTCGCAGCCCGTGTTGGGAAAATTTTTGTCATGTTTGTGTACGGCCATGTCCTTGCCATGGCGTCCACACGACCTTGGGCACGCCTATGGGTGTGGCCGTGTGGCATGAAAAACCTGCATTCAGAAGGTTAGTTGATGAATTAAAGAGCTTAAACAAAAGTACTTAACTATGTTAGTGCTCGGGTTGCCTCCCGAGAAGCGCTTGTTTATAGTCTAAACTCGACTTCTTTCAAGCTTGCATGGTCATGGTGGTTTGAGGAGTTCAAATTCCTCTCTCCTGCTATTAGTTTCACTATCAAAATAAGGTTTGAGTCGAGTATAATTTACCTTAAAAGTGCCAAATGTCTTATGTGTTATCCTGACTGTACCATAGGGGAAAATTTTCATTATTGTGAAATGAGGAGTATCACCTGTATGAACTTTTGAATTTGAAACTCAAGGATCTTCCTCCTCTAAATATACCTTATCCCCTACCTTAAATTGATTCATTTTTACCTTAGGGTCATCCTGGTGATGCTCTGGTGTGATGTGGCATACTTTGGGTTTCTCTTGCCGGCAGTTCAGCCACTCGTCTAATTCTTCAAGCTGTAGCATTCGTTTTTCATGCATGGTCCCGTTGGATGGATTCATATGTTGTTTGATCTTACCTATGTGAAGTGTATAGGTTGGGCGGTGAGATCACTTTTATTATCAGGACTTGTAATAATATATTTATCGTCAACAATCTTGTTAGGGTTATGAGCCTGCAAAGTAATTTTGTCATCACCTATACGAAGTGTGAGCTGGCCTGTGCCTACATCAATTATGGTTCTAGCAGTTGCTAAAAAAGGTCGCCCTAGGATTAGGGGTACATTGCTATCCTCATCTATGTCTAGAACAACAAAGTCATCTGGGAATATAAATTTAGCAATTTTGACAAGCACATCTTTGATTATGCCCTTAGGAAATCTAATGGTTTTATCAGCCAATTGGATGCTCATCTTAGTCTGTTTAGGTTTCCCAAGACCAAGTTGCTTAAACAATTTATAAGGCATCACATTAATAGTTGTTCCTAAATCAGCTAAAGCATTTTTAACATCTAAACTACCAAGTAAACAAGGAATTGTAAAACTCCCTGGATCTTTTAGTTTGTTGGGTAGCTTATTCTGCAAAATTGCTGAGCATACTACATTCAATTCCACATGAGATGACTCATCTAGCTTTCATTTGTTTGTTAGGAGCTCTCTTAACAACTTAACAGCATTTGGCATCTGCAACAGAGCTTCAATAAATGGTAAGTTAATATGTAATTTCTTTAAGAGTGTAAGGAATTTACCGAATTGCTCGTTTGTGCAGTCTTTTCTTATCGCATTAGGATATGGGACACGAGGCTTATATTCTTTGACAACTGGTTGTTTGTGACTTACCTCATCCTTACCGCTACTCACCACAGTCTCCTTACTTGGCTCTAGTTTGGTTTTAGCTAACCTTTCTTCATCAATCGCATCAATGGCATGGAATTGCTCCTTAGGGTTGGTCTCAGTGTTGCTCAGTAACCCACCTTGTGGTCTTTCAGAAATTAGCTTAGTGAGCTAGCCTATTTGAGTTTCAAGTCCTTGAATGGATGCTTACTGGTTGTTAAGTGTCATCTTGGTGTTCTGGAAACGGGTTTTTGACACGGTGATAAATTTCGTGAGCATCTTCTCAAGGTTCGGCTTTTTCTCTTGCTGGTACGCTGGTTGCTAAAATCCTGGAGGATGTGGTGGTCTCTGATTTCCTTGATTGCCATGTCCTCCCCATGAGAAATTGGGGTGATTCCTCCAACCTGCGTTGTAAGTGTCACTGTAAGGGTTATTTTGAGATCTAGAATTATTACCCATATAGTTGGCTTGCTTGTTTTCGATGCCATATTCATAGCTGGAGTACTCAGAATTGCTCATGTTTCCTTGGATTGAGTCACATTGCATCACTGGGTGTACATTAAAAACCCCTGTAGCTTTTTGTGGCTTTGTTCTCATGACTTACCACTGATAGTTGTTTAGTGACATCTCCTCTATAAACTCATAAGCTGCTTCTGGCGTTTTGTTATTGATTGTTCCACTGGCGACTGCATCGATCATTTGTCTTTTAGAAGGGTTCAAACCATTGTGAAAGGTTTAAACTTGTAACCATAAGGGTAACCTATTGTGAGGGCACCTTCTCAATAAATGCTTGTATCTCAAGCATCATAAAGTGTTTCTAAATCCATCTCCACAAAAGAAGAGATATCATTCCTTAATTTAGCTGTTTTAGCCGGCGAAAATTATTTAAGTAAAAATTTTTCAGTCATTTGTTCCCATGTGGTGATTGATCCTCGTGGTAAAGAATTTAGCCACTGTTTAGCTTTATTCCTCAAAGAGAATGGGAATAGCCGAAGATGAATGACATCATCAGAAACACCATTTATTTTAAATGTGTCGTAAAATTCAAAAAATTTGGCTAAATGAGCGTTAGGATCTTCATCCTGCAAACCATCAAACTGAACAAACTCTCGTATCATCTGAATAGTGCTAGGTTTCAGTTTAAAATTATTTACAGCAATAGCAGGCCTAACAATACTAGATTTAGTACCAGCCAAATTAGGTTTAGCATAACCGTGAATAGTACGAGGAATAGGATTTTGCTCGACAAGATTTACAGCTACTACAGGAGGTAGCTGATTATCTTGATTTGCCTCCATCTCTTCAGTAGGTTCAGGTTCTTCTTCTTCTCCTTTTTCTGGGTATCACAAGCTTCTTCTTATCTCTCTGCGAGTTCTACGAACTGTGGCTTCTAAATCGTCGCCAAATAATAATGGTCCTCCTGGGTTTCTTCTAGTCATAAACTAGAGATACCTGGAAAAGAAAAAGAAAATTTTAGTAAAAAAACCTAAAATAAAAATAGAAAATAAATTGCAATAAAAGTAAAAATGGCTAAAGTAATAGGAATCGAGTGTGCCTAATATTTCAGTTCCCCGACAACGGCACCAAAAACTTGATATCGTGATGTGATGAAGTAATAAGATGATCGTACCTAAAAAATAACTATTATCACGATAAAAGGCAAACGCACCTATCGAGTAGTAGTATAGCTAGTGGCAAGACCGAAATATCGAATCCAAGGAACTAAAAGTACTAGTAATGACTTTCTTCCTATTATCTAGCCTAGAATAAAAGGGAGTTTGGTTGTAAACTATTCTAAACTAAACTAAAGAAATGGGAAAGAGTAAATTGGGAGAGATTACTTTGGAAAAACTGATTGATAAAGACAATACCTAAGGAAGAATCCACCTAGACTTCACTTGTTATCTAACTTTGAACTAGACGATTTCTTTATTCGACTTGATCCGTAGAGATCCTTAAATTATGTTAATATCTTCATTGAGAATAAGAACAACTAATCCTAGTTTCATTAATTGAAATCTCTTTCTAATTAAAACCCCTAGTCTTGCATTAACTCGATCTATGGATCCCCATATTAGATTTGACTCTAATCCAGCAGATTTTCGTCGTCCTATGTCTAGGATTGCGATCAACTCCGTTTAATTGTGTTGGATCTACTCTTAAATAGGGACTTTTGCTCCTCTGCCTAAGCACATTAGACTTAAATTAATATCCCGAAAATATCAATTCAAGAATTAAAAACACGATTAAGAATAAGTCAAATATTTATTATATAGTTCAGATAACAATAACAATATTTGTCTTAGGTTTCGTCCCCCTTAGATATTTGGGGTTTTAGTTCATGTTTATAAAAAGAAACATCTTAGAATAAAGAAAATAACAAAACATAAGAAAACCCAAAACTCCTAAAAGGATTAAAGGGGGATCCTCTGTCTTGATGTAAATCCTGGCTTCTGAGATGGATCAATCGGCTTTCCTTCTAGTAATTCTTTGCCTTTAGCTCTCTTTCTTGGCAGGAAGACTGTACCCTTGGTGGGAATAATGCACACAGTTGTAGTTTCCTCCTAGGGTCTTTATATAGAGTTTGAAAAGTCTTTCTTAGTCCCTAAGTAGCTTTTTCCTCGTGAAATTGAACTTCCTCATGACAGGGACACACTTGTGTGTCACACCCATGTGAGACATTTGCTAGGTCATATTCAAGCCTGTTAACGTGGCACGGCCGTGTTAGTTACCGTGTGTATCGAGTCTAGGCCTTGACGCTCGTGTGGTGAAGTTCAGGCCGTGTTGATTCCTTGCTTTGGCCTATTTTCTTCGTTTTTGACCCATTTCTTGTTCTTTTCACTCCTCTAAGCTCAGCTAAGTATAAAACATGAAATTAAAGGTTTAGGAGCATCAAATTCCACAAATCAAGGAATAATTCATCCAAAAGTAGGCTAAGCATGAGGTAAAAATATGTATAATTTACGGTTTATCAACATTATACCCCTTAAAAGGTAGCTTATGCTACGAGGGTCCCAAAAATGAAAAAATATTCAAGAAAGGCTTCAAAAACCACTTACTTGCAAGGATGAAAGATGGCTGAAATTTTGGAAGCTTTCAACCCCTATTTTGCTGGTATATTTCGGCAAGAAGAAGAAGAAAATGAAGAAAATAATGACTTTGTTTTTCTTAGTCAAAATTGGTCACCAACTACACCTAATTTTGACTCAATTTTGTTTCTTTGTCTCCTTTGCTTCACATGGCCGGCCAACTCAAATTAATGGGCTTATTTGCCCTTTATAACCCCCACATTTTGGTTCTCTAACCAATTGACACAAGTTACTAGTAGTTGGCAACTTTTACTTCTTATGCAATTTAGTCTTTTTTCGCGATTAAGCCTTCAATCGCGTAAATTAATTCATCAAAATTTTCATGCACACTTATAAAAATACTACAACACATAAAATAATGCTAAAATAATTTTCTCTAATCCCGAGTAAATGATTTTGAAATCATTATTTCGACTAAGCCTAATTTTGGGCCGTTACAGTTTTTTACTTGTATTGATCTATAATATAATTTATTTCAATTATTAAACTCAATTTCATATGCTATACAAATCAATACATATTTCATTATATTTAAAAATTTTGTACATTTGCCCCGACCATTTATACTTTAATCAATGTCGTCCTTAAGATCAAAACAAGCCTATTTCTTCCAATTAAACTTTAAACCCATTGAACTTAATTTTTTTAACCATTCTAAACAACCCTAAATTTTAGAATTTATCAAGAAAAGCATATCCATCTTAATTTATTTCCAATTTAATCACTAAACTTGAAATTAATAAAAATCACTTTACAAACTCAATACAAATCATTAGTAAGTTACTACCCAAACCAATTATAACTATAAAACTTCAAAAATTTCAATGGCATAATTTCTATACTTTAATAATTTTACAAAATAACCCTTATTCCAACTAGATATCAAGATAACAATCACAAAAATATCAATTCCAAGAAAAATAATTTAAGAAAACCCTTACATGCATAAGCTTAATATAGCCAAAATTTCAAGCTCCTTTCATGGAGCTTCTCACTTCAATTTTCGATGGAGAACCAAGAAAATGAAGATAATGCCCCCACCAACCTTTGTTTAATTATTTTAAACTCATATATTTCTTTTATCATTATATTTATTAATGAAATTTATCATTTCATATTATAACATTAGGAAACAATCATGTCATCATCCATTATCCTCAATTTTGGCTAATTTGCCATATTCATTCATTCTCTTTTTACTAATTACTACAAATGAGCACTTAAACACTAATAGAAATTAACTTTTGCATTGTTTATGATTTAGTCCCTTTTTCTTTAGTTAACTATCTAAACGTCAAATTTTCTAAACCAAATTTTATTACAATACTAATGACCTCATAAATATTAAATAATTAATATTTATAGGCTCATACATCGAAATTGTGGTCCCAAAATCACTATTTTTGACACCACTGAAAAACGAATTGTTACACTTCAAGCAGGACTTTTTCTCCTAGTTATACTCTGATTATTCGAGGGATATTTTAATATGATTAGAATTCTAATTTAAGTCTATTAAAAGAGGTTATTGTATCCTTATTTTGTGAAGCCAATTAGTAAGAGTTTTTTCTTGAGGGCGACAGGATATAACCGCATATAGTTTTGATAAGAGTTTTATGGTAATTATGGAGAGAATTTTGTACTCATTTTGTTTATCAATTTACTCTTTGAGATTTTGAACTTTGTATTCAGAGTTTTGGGTAATGTATGTTTAGTACATTTAGGTAATTTTTTCCACATTGTACTCTCATTTGTTTACTCAGTTAGTGAAAAGTCAGAGCCTCCTTTGCCCCTGGTTTTTCCCTCTTTAATGGCTTTCCACATGAAATACTTGTATTCATTCTTCTCCACTTTTATTATCTTATAGTTTATAGGGTCGATCCCCAACAAACTAGTATCAAAGCTATGATTCAGCTTCTACAGGTCGACTCAATCATGGAGTTCGTTAATATGGCCGAAGACATGGGTGATGATTCGTTGCTCTCTACATGATCCAATTGAAGGTGGAATAATGTCAAATATCAGACATTTGTCTATTTTAGAGAAAGATCTCATCCCTTTTTGGTATTTAGGACTCGAATGGTTCGCAAAGTGTTTGAGGCAAGGTTGATCGTAGAGGGTTACAATCACATGGAAAGAGTTGATGTTTTTTTCTCTTGTTTGTGTATTACTGACGCTTGTTGCATTGTAACAACCTTAACCCGAAACTGTCAATGAAATCGTGTATAGGGCATTACCAGATTCAGAGAAACAATAATAAAACTATTTCGAAAACAGTCATAGAATCACATGGAAATCAACTTATAATCACCCTTATCAAGGGTTTTCAGACACGATACAGTCATTGAAGACGATTAGGATTTGAATCCTATCATTTCAGACACTCAGAAAAAAAAATTTGGCTTTAAAAATGAAGTCACACGCCCGTGTGACATTTGGCACGGCCGTGTTATTAGACCATCTAGTCTTCACACGCCCGTGTTTGACAATCATGGACGAAACTATCCATTATGACACGTCCACACCACACGACCGTTTGGGGGTCGTGTACCCCCACACGGTTGAGACACACAGTCGTGTCTAACACCTGTGTGGTACATTAGAAATTAGATCAAACTGTAGAGGAGGCACGGTCTAGGGGCATGCCCGTAGAGTCAAGCCGTGTGTCACCCACGGCCTAGGCACGCCCATGCGCCATACCCGTGGAGCATTCTGCTAACCCCCACACGGTCATAGCACACGCCCGTGTGCCCTACGATACAGGCCGTGTCAAGCTATGTACCAAGCCTTGGCCTCCCAAAAACACACTCAAGCATAAATGCAACCAAAACTAAACAAATCAAGAGTAATTTACTCAAAGAAACTTCATTTATAAACATTGACTTACAAAATAACATATGAGTGACATAACTTAGGCATATAAAATAGCCATTTACAACAACAATTGTTCCATACATGCCATAAATTACACTTAAAAATACGAAATATACCAAAAGAAGCTTGATAGTGTATTGTGTAACTCCAACTTTACGATCCCATTCTAACAAGCTTGAAATCTAAGGAAAAGGGAAAAGAAAAAGGGGTAAGCTACAAGAGCTTAGTAAGTCATATGGAATTCAAGCAATACAACAATTCACTACATCATTTGCTTCAACACAATAAATGTCATCACATATCATTGCACAATCAACTTACTCTTTGTGCACATTCCACATGTCAATCATGATTATGCTTAGCAATAACATTTTCAGTATAATGTACCATTTTCATTTCACCTGTACAATCACTTCATCACAGTACCATAAATCAAATCCCATTGAGCAAAGTTCAGAATATAAACAGATATACAGAGGTTGGCACATAAGTGCTGAACAGACATGGCAAAGCCATGAGGTAGCTAAAGCTACTAACAGTAGGGTAGCCGAAGCTATAATCAGTAATAGTACAAAAGTTAACCACGGGCCTGCTCACACAAGCTGACAAGTGTCTGCAACACATGCAAGACTACCTAGCACCCGGGTAACTATAACAGTCAAAATAGTGGGGCCCTCAAGCGACATGTCACCTATATCTATGTCTATTCCTACTTGCTCAATCGGGATTTACAATCAATATAACATTCCATAAATTCAGAGGTAGTATCCAATATTCAATCATCTCACCAAGCAATTGTCAATATAACAGCATAGAAATAAATAATTAAACAGAATTGATAAACGATAAATTAAACATGTTTTTACCTCATGCTTAGCCTAATTTCTAGATGAATTATCATTGAATTTGTGGAAATTGGTGCTCTTAATCCCTTTATTTCATGATTTATACTCAGGTGAGCTTAGGGAAGAGAAAAGAGAAAGGAACGAGCTAAAAACGAGCAAATTAGGCCCAGTTCAGTAATCAACACGTCCTGGAGGTTCGCAACACGGCCGTGAACACGGCCCAGCCCCGACAAGCACGGCCAAACCACACGATCGTGCCACGTTAATAGGCCCGAGCACGGCCTGGGCTTTGATCTACACGGGCGTGGCACACGGGCGTGTCCCTATCGTGGAAAAGTTCAATTTCACTCAGAAAAGGCTACTTAGGGGCTAAGAAAAGCATTCTAAAGCTCTATATAAAGACCTTAGGGGGAAACTACTAAGTGTGCTTTTTCTCCCACAAAAGAGTGCCTTATTTCTGCCAATACAGAGGGTAGAAGCAAGGAATTACTCCGAGGGAAGCCGATTGATCCATCTCAGAAGATGAATTCTCCCTCAAGACTAAGGATCTCCCTTCAATTACCTTCAAAAGTTATTGGGTTCTTTATGTTTTGTTATTTTATTTCTTCTAAGATGTTTTCTTTTATAATTATGAACTAAATCCCCCAAATACTTGAGGGGGACGAAACCTAAGACAGATCTTCTTATTATTTTCTCCTGAATTATATGATAAATATTTGATTTGTTCTTAATTGTGTTTTTAACTCTTAAATTGATATTTTCGGGATATTGATTTAAGTCGAATGTGCTTATGTAGAGGAGCAAAAATCCCTGCATAGGAGTTGATCCAACACAATTAAGTGGAGTTGATCGTAATCCTAGAGATAGGACAATGAAAATCTGCCGGATTAGGTTCAAACCTAATAAGGGAATCCATAGATCATGTTAATGCGACACTAGGGGTTTTAATTAGGAAGAGATTTTAATTAATCAGCCTAGGGTTAGTTGTTTTTAGTCTCGAGAGACATATTAACATAAGTAAGGGATTTCTACGAATCAATCAAGTGAATAAATCGTCTAGTTCAAGAGTTGATAACAAGTGAAGTCTAGGTGGGTTCTCCCTTAAGTATTGTCCAAATCAATCAGTTTTTCCTAAGAGTTTTTCCCCAATTCACTTTTTGTGCATTCTTACCTTAGTCTAATAATTAGTTTAGTTTAATAAAATCCCCCTTTTATTTCTAGGTTAAATAATAGAAAGAAAGTTAGTACTAGTACTTTTGGTTCCCTTGGGTACGATATCTCGGTCTTGCCACTAAGCTATACTACTGTTCGATAGGTGCGCTTGCCTTAAATCGTGATAATAGTTAGTCTTCGGTACGATCATAGTTTATAAATTTTATTACTTCATCTCACGCATATCAAGTTTTTTGCGCCGTTGCCGGGGAACTAAGATATTACGAACATTCGATTTCTATTACTTTATCCATTACTATTTTTATTTATTTTCAAACTTTATTTTTATCTATTTTGCTTATTTTAATTTTCTTTGCCTTTTTTCCCTTCTACGTATCTCTAGTTTATGACTAGAAGAAACCCGGCAGGACCACTACTTTTTGAAGACAATTTAGAAGCGACAGTTCATCAAACTCGCCGAGAGATAAGAAGAAGCTTGCATTATCCAGAACAAGGACAAGAAGACGAACCAGAACTTACTAAAGAGATAGAAGCAAATCAAGACAATCTACCACCTCCCGCGATAGCCGCAGAACCGGTGAACCAAAATGATGCTCATCGTACTATGTATGATTATGCTAAACCTAATTTGGCTGGTACTGAATCTAATATTGCTAGGCCTGCTATTGCTGCAAATAATTTTGAATTGAAACCTAACACTATTCAAATGATTCAGCAATTTGTTCAGTTTGATGGCTTAGAGGATGAGGATCCCAACTCTCACTTAGCCAATTTCTTGGAATTTTGCGATACTTTTAAAATCAATGGTGTTTCTAATGATGCCATTCACCTCCGACTATTTCCTTTTTCCTTAAGGAATAAAGCTAAACAATGGTTAAATTCTCTACCACGAGGCTCAATCACTACATGGGAACAGATGACCAAAAAATTCTTACTTAAGTATTTTCCTCCAGCTAAAACAGCTAAATTACGGAATGATATCTCTTCTTTTGTGCATATGAATTTAGAGACACTCTATGATGCCTGGGAGAGATACAAAGATCTCTTGAGAAGGTGCCCTTACCATGGGTTGCCTCTGTGGTTACAAGTTCAAATCTTTCACAATGGTTTGAATCCCTCGACAAGACAAATGATCGATGCAGCCGCTGAAGGAACAACCACTAAAAAAACACCAGAAGCAGCTTACGAATTTATAGAAGAGATGTCATTAAATAACTATCAGTGGCAAGTCATGAGGACAAAGCCGACAAAAGCTACAGTGTAACACCCTAAACCCGGCCCAGACATTACGGCCAAGTCTGGTGTGTCACATCAACAATAGGCTAATCACGTTTCCTAGTTACTAAGGTTAGGGTGAGTTTTGTAAAACCGTACTTGTAATTTGGGAAGAAAATCCAGGTTTAGTTTGAGTTTGTCCTATCCACTAACCGTTTAAAGTTTATCTTGTTCATTGATTTGTTATTCATTTGTTACGAGTGCTTTGTTTTGAAAACATTGATTGACTTTGAGAAAACCCTCGCAGCCTTATTTAAATCATTTAAATCAATTTGTAAATATAAAGTAAAAACTCAAAATTAAAAATAATTTAAGCGGCCTTATTACAACCCAAAACCAAAATGAAAATAATTAAAAATAAATGCGAAAATTAAAAGACTTAATTAAAAACCAACAGTCCAGTCCATGTGGCCACTCTGAATCCCTCCCAACTCTAAGTCCACCAGTTTAGGGCTCTCCTGCAAGGATGGAAGAAAAAGGGGTGAGTTTGGGAAACTCAGTGTGCAAAGAAAACCCATCCAGAGCCTAAATCAGCTCAAGCCCACTGGCCTAAGCCCTATCTAGTCTCAATAATAACTGGGCTGAAGCCCTATTCAGTATTCAGATAACTAGGCCTTAGCCCTTTTCAGATAACAGTACGGCCCATAGGCCCATTTCAGTAACAGAACAGATATTATACATGAATGCAAAGCCCATAGCCCATCCTATGTCCAACCGCTACACTCACCCGTACCAGCCATAAACAAACCATGTGGGGAAACAACTCAACCCACCCAGCTGCTACACTCCACAGTCGCAGCATAGCTACTCAGATAATGTGGCCAAGCCACTAACAGTATAACGAGGCAAAGCCTCTTTCAGTAACAGTACGAGGCATAGCCCCTTTCAGTAATCAGTAGGAGGCAAAGCCTCTTTCAGTAATCGTGGCAATGCCACTTGCTCTTCCTCCATCAATAACCTAGTCCCATGCAACAGATAATCATGTCATGGCCTACAGTGAATAGAAACAGAAAAACATGCATTTCAGTCAAACTTAGCCCTAGAGGTATAACGATCATTTTGCACCTAGGGGTAAAATAGTAATTTTTCACCCTTAAGGGTTATTTCAGTAAAGATTCCAGTTTTTAGGGTTTTATGCATATTTTAGTCCTTAATAGTCCAACTTACATCTCAGTAGTTAATTTAGCCCATTTTAGCAGTTTTTAGTTATTGGGCCCTAAAACCCCTATTGGGCCCTACAGTGTCATCTAGCAATTTTAAGCCCGTTCAGCCCAAATTCTAAGTGTAGTTTAGCAGATTTAACCTACAGTATACCAGAACACACTTACCGCTTACTTTTACCCATATGGGCGCGTAAGCCCATTGGCCTCAATTTTCAGCCCATCGAGGCCCAAATTTACCAAGGTGCACGAAATTGCGCACTCCTCCATCGTACCATTTGCGGTTACAGATCTCACTATTTCCAACCGACTTATGATTGCTCGTACGCTCATAAGCCCATGAAATGCCAGATTTTTGGCATTTCATCTTTTCGGCTTTTGCTGATTTAAAGGGTGTTCATTTACACACCTAATTTGCGACGAACGCTACTGAGATCTTCCACGAGTATCCTACAATTGGTCACTTAACAAATTAGACTTACAAATTAACGATAACTAACATAATACCCACTTACCACATTTGGCCATAATAGGCATTCTTAACCACTTACCCTTGTCGATCTTATCTGCTAGATCTAGATCTAGCTTGTTTCCACGTCTCCAACCTTTACTTCACCTTGCGAGATCACCCTTCTTGCAAAATAGAACACACAAAACCACATCACAAGACTAACTTTACCTATCACCAAAGTCGACAGCCTCCCTAAAGTGTTTAGGGACTTTCGGCTTTCTTAAATCCCGAAATAACGAATGGAAGAAAGGTTTCGATAACTTACCAAAGCCTTACCCGACAGAGAACGCTTCCAACCCTTTCCTATCCCAGATCCGATACAGATCTAGCTTCTAAACACAAACAGAGAGCTAATCTAACTATTTTGGCTTTTGGATCTATCCTAGGATGTCTATTTCGGCTTTTGAGAATAATGGTTGAAAAGAGTTCACAAGGTGACAGAACTGTCGGCAGAGAAAGGGATAGGAGATTTGTAATTCGATTTCTTGAAATATTTGAAAGAAGAGAAGAGAGTATGTCAATCAAAGAGGCAATCGGTCATGAGATGAGGGGATTTCTGGTTCGGCTCTTTGAAAGAAATCGCAAAAGAGAAAAGAGTTTTTGGCTAAGATGAATTTAACACACTCTCTTTAGGTTTAGACTATTATGAAAACGGCTATGAGGCTTGGAAAGAAAATAGAAAGAACAAAGTAGATTCGGCTTTAGGTGAGAATAGAAAAGAACAGAGATTGAAGAAGAGAGGAGAAGAGAAGATTTTGTTATGGCAAATTGGCACAAGAAGAAACAAAAGTTGTGTTTTCGGCATTTGGAACCAAGGGAGAAAACAAAAGAAAGAAAAAGCAGAGAAACCCTAGCAGACACTACACCAATTCGGCTAAGAGAAAAGAAGTCAAAACTATCCCGAAAGACACAAAAACAATCAGCACACCCTAGCACTACTTGTCGAAATTGCAACCCCTAAAGCCTTAGTCGAATGCCCACAACCACATGACCAAATCGGCACTACTTGCCTAAGAGTCCCCCAATCGGCCAACACATGTCTCATTCAAAATTCCTAAAATCTCTCTTTATCCCTCCTAATCTAATCTCCTGAGCAACTCAAACTCTCCTCAGCAGAGTTCCATTTGAGTTCCATCACATGACGGGCACATGCAAGAAAAATAAAACACCAGCTTGCTTATGTTGTGACTTAAACTCTGGACCTTGAACACTTGTCCACACGCCACCTTTTTAGGCACTTAAGCGGCGCCTCATTGCCACTTTACCAAGGGCTTACTTGTGTCTTATTTTTCCTACTTTTCCTTAAAAGCCCACTTAACCAAGTCCCCTTAACTTTAAATCCAAAATTTTCTATTTTTACCGGGTTTTATCTTAGGCTTGGGCCTTCTAAAGGCCCACCAACATACTTAAAACTTAAATTCCATAATTTAACAACCAGATTTCAAAATTTCACCAAAATCACAAAAATCTTGAAAATCAGGGCGTTACATACAGGAGTTTTTAATATCGATGCCGTCACCATGCTTTCTAATCAGGTAGAATTTTTAAACAAAAAGATTGATAATTTTGTTGGTTCTACGCAGGCACACCCAGTGATGCAGTGTGACGCGATTCAAGGAAACATGTACAATCCAGATTATTCCTCCTATGGACATGACATGGAAACCGAGCAAGCCAACTATATGGGTAACAATTCTAGATCTCAAAATAACCCTTATAGTAGCACTTACAATGCAGGTTGGCGGAACCACCCCAATTTTTCATAGGGAGGATAAGGAAATCAAAGACAACCACCTCTTCCGGGATTTCAACAGCTACCACTCTAACAAGAGAAAATGCCGAACCTTGAAGAGATTCTCACAAAATTTATTGCCGTATCAGAAACCCGTTTCCAAAACACCGCAACGACACTGAAGAACAAGCAAGCATCCATCCAATGACTCGAGAATCAAATTGGTCAACTTGCAAAGATGATATCTGATAGACCATAAGGTAGTTTGCCAAGTAATACTGAGCCAAATCCTAGAGAACATGTAAAAGCAGTTACTCCAAGGAATGGAAAAGTACTAGCTGAATTGGAAAAGAAGCCTGTTCAAGAATATAAAAAAGACAAGGTAGAGGAAGAGGAACCTAAGGAAAACACTCCACCAGCATTTAAAGAGTATCAACCACCCATACTATATCCAGCAAAATTAAAGAAAGACCGCATGAATGCTCAATTTGGTAAATTTCTTGAACTTTTTAAGTAGCTATATATTAACTTGCCTTTTTTTGAAGCAATTTCGCTGATGCCGAAGTACGCAAAATTTTTAAAGGAACTTCTCACAAATAAAAGGAAGTTGGAAGAATTGTCCACAGTGGAACTCAGCGATGAATGCTCAGCTATTCTCCAAAATAAATTGCCAACCAAACTGAAAGACCGAGGAAGTTTTACTATTCCTTGCTTAATTGGTAGTTTAAACATTGAAAAAGCCTTAGCTGATTTAGGCGCTAGTATTAACCTAATGCCTTATAAAATGTTCAAGCAACTAGGTTTAGGGGAATCGAAACCCACTAGGATAAGTATTCAATTAGCTGACAGATCTATTAAATATCCTAGGGGGATCATTGAAGATGTATTAGTAAAAGTAGATAAATTTATATTCCTTGTTGATTTTTTTGTGCTTGACATGGATGAGGATATTGAGGTACCTTTAATTTTAGGACGCCTATTTTTAGCTACTGCTAGAGTTGTTATTGACGTAGGGGACGGTAAACTAGTGCTTAGGGTTGGTGAAGAAGAAGTTATTTTTAAAATTTATGATGCTATGCGATTTTCTAGAGAACAAGATGATTCATGTTATTTCATTGATTCTATTGATTATTTTGTTCAAGACAAATTTCAGGAAATCACTCTTAAAGACACGTTAGAACTGTGTCTTGTTCAAGGTGGGGAGGAAGATGAAGCCACCACTGAAGTAAAGAAAGTAATAAAAGATTTAAACTCTAATGAACTTGTCACAAGGCACATAAGTTATGAGGGTATTAAGATAAATGGCGAACTGAGACAAAAACCATCGATTGATGAACCTCTTAAGTTGGAATTGAAACAATTGCCTGACTATTTGGAATATGCATTTTTTGGAAGATGATTCTACATTACCAGTAATTATCGCATCCAATTTGAGCATTGAAGAGAAAGAAGAATTACTTCAAGTACTAAGAGAACACAAAAAGGCTATAGCTTGGAAGATTTCTGATATTAAAGGAATTAGCCTTCTTTTTGCACCTACAAAATTCTAATGGAAGATGAATATAAGCCATCGGTGCAAACTCAGAGACGATTGAATACCAACATGAAGGAAGTCGTAAAAGCCGAGGTAATTAAACTTCTAAATGCAAGAATTATTTATCCTATCTCTGACAGTTCTTAGGTAAGTCCTGTGTAGGTTGTTCCTAAAAAGGGCGGCATGACTGTGGTGTCTAATGAGAAAAAGGAATCAATACCTACAAGAATAGTCACTGGATGGAGAGTTTGTATTGATTATAGAAAGTTGAATGACGCAACCAGAAAAGACCATTTTCCCTTACCTTTCATCAATCAAATGCGGGAAAGACTGTCAGGACATATGTATTACTGCTTCTTGGATGGCCTCTCTGGTTAGTTCCAAATCTCGATAGCTCTAGAAGATCAAGAAAAGACAACATTCACATGCCCATACGGTACGTTTGCTTATCGTAGAATGCCTTCTGGATTATGTAATGCTCCTGCTACTTTTCAGCGATACATGTTAGCTATCTTTGACGAACTCGTGGAAGACATCATGGAGGTATTTATGGATGACTTTTCAGTTTTCGGTAATTCTTTTCAACTTTGCCTTAATAATTTAAAACGTGTTCTGATAAGATGTCAAAAGACGAATCTAGTGCTCAATTGGGAAAAATGTCACTTTATGGTTCAAGAAGGTATTGTATTAGGACATAAAATTTCTAGTAAAGGGATAGAGGTAGATAAAGCAAAGGTTGAATCCATTGAAAAATTACCTCCCCCTAATTCGGTTAAGGCTATAAGAAGCTTTTTAGGACATGCTGGCTTTTATCGAAGGTTGATTAAAGACTTTTCTAAGATAGCTAAGCCTTTAACAAAATTACTAGAAAAAGATGTGCTTTTCAATTTTGACCTGGAATGTTTAGAATCTTTTAACACTCTTAAGGAAAAGTTAGTTAATGCACCAATTATGATTTCACCTGATTGGAATCTACCTTTTGAACTAATGTGTGATGCGAGTGATTTTGTAGTAGGTGCAGTTCTAGGACAACGAAGAGACAAGCACTTTCAACCGATTTATTATGCTAGCAAAATTTTGACGGCCGCGCAAGCAAACTATACTACCACGGAAAAAGAATTGCTAGATGTTATTTTTGAGTTTGACAAATTTAGATCATATTTAATATTGTCTAAAGTCATCGTTTATACTGATCATTCTGCTCTTCGTTATCTTTTAACTAAAACTGATGCAAAACCTCGATTAATAAGATGGATTCTTTTGTTACAGGAATTCGAGTTAGAGATACAAGACAAGAAAAGAGCTAAAAATTTGGCAGCAGATCACCTTTCAAGATTGGAAAATCCACACCTCGAGGACCTTGATAAAATAAACGACTTGTTTCCTGAAGAACAACTCCTAGTCATAGCAGAAGCTGTAGTCCCTTAGTTTACCGATTTTGCAAATTATTTAGCAGCTAACATAATCCCAAAAGGTTTGACCCATCAGTAAAAGAAGCGATTCTTCGCTGATGTGAAAATTTTCTTTTGGAAAGATCCTTTCCTTTTTCGTATTTGTGCAGATCAAGTCATTCGAAGATGCGTTACTGAGACAGAAGCATATAAAATTTTAGATCACTTTCATTCTGGACCAACAAGAGGACACCACAGTGGAACTACAACTGCTCAGAAAGTACTCAAATCAGGTTTTACTGGCCCACCCTTTTCAAGGATGCAAACAAGTATGTGACTTTCTGTGATAAATGCCAGAGGATAGGTAATATCTCTCAGCATAATGAAATGCCTCAAACATATATACTCTCATGAGAAATATTTGATGTATGGGGTATTGATTTCATGGGGCCCTTCCCTACTTCATTTGGAAATAAATACATACTAGTAGCAGTAGATTACATGTCAAAATGGGTAGAAGCCCAAGCTTTACCTACTAATGATGCTTGGACGGTAGTACGTTTTCTAAAAAAACTTTTCTCTCAATTTGGAACACCTAGGATAATTATCAGTGATAGAGGTACTCATTTTTGAATTGCTCAATTTGATAAAGTTTTAAAACGATATGGAGTGCACCATAGAACAGCTACCCCTTATCATCCACAAACCAGCAGACAAATTGAAGTGACAAATAGAGAACTAAAATGCATTCTAGAGAAAACAGTAGAAACAAACAGGAAAGATTGGTCAAGAAAAGTAGATGACGCTTTATGGGCCTTTAGAACTGTATACAAAACTCCCATAGGAACATCTCCTTATAGACTAGTTTATGGAAAAAGTTGTCATCTACCATTTGAACTTGAACATAAAGCATTTTAGGCTATCAAATTCCTAAATCTTGATTTTAAGCTTGCAAATAAGAAACGTCCAATGCAATTAAATGAGCTGGATGAATGGCGCTGCAATGCATACGAAAACTCACAACTATATAAGGAGGCAACAAAGCGACGCCATAACAGTCGTTTAAGACAACCTAAGTAGTTTAAAACTGGTGATCTTGTCTTGCTATACAACTCAAGGCTTTAACTATTCCCTGGAAAACTTAAATCAAGATGGTCAGGCCTATTCACTGTTCAAACTATCTTCCCATATGGCACAATCGAGGTAACCCATCCAAACCACGGTACTTTCAAGGTAAACAGCCATCGGCTTAAACTTTATAAAGGTGAGGATTTCAAGAATAATAGGGAGGAGCTTCAGCTCTACGAACCCTCGTAATGACACACGCATACAGAGTCAAGCTTAGACTCTAAATAAGCGCTTCTCGGGAGGCAACCCGAGCACTGACTCAGTAAATTCTTTTATTTCAACTTTCTAGTACATAGACTAACCCTTTCAATGTAGGTTTTTCGAGCCACACGGCCATGCCCATGGGCATACCTAAGGCCATGTGGACAATACGAGCAGAGACACAACCGTACGATATGGCTGTGTATAAGCAGGGTAAAATTTTTCCTAACACACGAGTTCGACAAGTTGCCACACCCGTGTCTCAAACCCATGGCTGAAACTGTTAATTCAAACACGAGTGTACGACACGCCCGTGCCCCAAGGCTGTGGTCGAAACTGCCAATTCCAACACGGGCGTGTGACCTAGAACACGGCCCTAGGAGAAGTGAACATCGAAGGACACGGTCGTTCAACACGGTCGTGTGCCCCAACATGCCCTACGAACATGGGCTTGTGTTACAAAATTGATGCGCCAAAACCCCTAATTTTCGAATCACACGAGCTAACCCCGAGCCACAAGGGCGTGTGCCATGCCCGTGTGACCCAAAATCTATATAAACAGCCCACTATTCACCTTCTTCCTCACCCAAACCCTAAAATCTCTCAACCCAACTCCCATACCCACCATCCCTAGCGCTGCCGCCGTCCTCAACAGTGCCACCACGCCCGTGCAACCTCGCCACGACGGTGCTCCACCTTCGCACTCACCCATTCGGTTCCTTTTTTCCTTATTTTTCTCTTAAATTTCTAATGTCTTTATCTATTTTTATGTTAATAATTTGCTTTATTTAGTTTTTGCATTATTTTTAGGCATGAACTTCATTGATTTAGCATGATTGTTCTAGAATTTTCATGATGCCATTTAGACTCACCTTTGGTTGCCACTTTTACTTATCTAGAGTAGTTAACCCTTAGTATAAAATGATATCCATGCCATGATTAGAATGAGTGAACTATATTAGTTAGGTTAGTGAAATCAACATGTCAATACAATATGTTCATATTTTGCTTAAATTGTCATTTAATCTTAAGAACTTATTAATATTCATATTTTAGTTTCAATTTTTATTAGGACTAATGCATATCTTTTTGTTTTAGGAATTATGTCATCGCCACGCGGAAAGAAAGCTGTCATCCCTACTTCAAAGAAGTGAAAGGGGCCCGGTGGTTCATCCTCTAGACCCACAGCCGAAGCTCGCCATCCTTTTATTCAATTCTTGCAGAACTCCTAAGAGGAGTTATTTCAAATTCTGCGAGTACGACCTCTAGGAGCCAGAAGATGCATTGACTGGGCTGCCTTAGAGCAGGTCTACTTAGCGGACGAGGTCCAGGCCCTATTGACAACAGACCCTTGGGAACAGTTCTTCCAGATCGTGGAGCCCACCTACCTTGAACTCACTCTCGAGTTCTGCTCCACATTTCATCTTCAGATGGTGATGAGCTGACATGACGATCTTGGGACGATCCAATTCTGTCTAGGGGGCCTCGTTCGTCAGCTTAGTGTACCGGAGTTCGGTACATGATAAACAATAAATTATACATATTTTTACCTCATGTTTAGCCTAATTTCTGGATGAATTATTATTAATTTTGTGAAAATTGGTGCTCTTAACCCCTCTATCTCATGTTGTATACTCAGGAGAGCATAGGGAAGAGAAAAAAACTAAAAAAGGACCGAAAACGAAGAAAATGGGCCAAAGTGTGAAAACGACACGGCCCAAGAAGTCACCACACAGTCGTGGCACACGGTCATGCCACACAAGGTCCAACACAGCCCAGCCCCGACAAGCACGGCCAGGCTACACGGTCGTGCCACCTCAACAAGCCCGAACACGATCCTTATCGAAACCGCACTGGCGTGGCACATGGGTGTGTCCCTGTCGTGAGAAAGTGCAATTTCACTCAGATTTGGATACTTAGAGGCTAAGAAAGGCATCCCAAAGCTCTATATAAAGACCCTAGGAGGCAACTCTAAAGGTGTACTCTTTTCTCCCAAAAAGTAGCACCATATTTCTGCCAACACAAGGAGTGAAAGCAAGGAATTACGCCAAGGGAAGCCGATTGATTCATCGCAGAAGCCAGAATTCTACATCAAGACAGAGGATCTCCCTAAATTCCTTCAGGGGTTTTTGGGTTCTTTATGTTTTGTTATCTTATTTCTTCTGAGATGTTTTCTTTATTAATTATGAACTAAACCTCTCAAATACTTGAGGGGGATGAAACCTAAGACAGATCTTGTTATTATTTATTCTTGAATTATATGATAAATACTTGAATTGTTCTTAATTATGTGTTCTTCATTCTTGATTTAATAGTCCTAGGTATTACTTCAAGAAACCGATGCGTTTAGGCAGAGGAGCAAAAGTCCCTATTTTAAGAGTAGATCTACCATAATTAAGCGGAGTTGCATGCAACCCTAGACATAGGGCGATATAAATCTACCGGATTAGGATCAAACCTAATAGGGGGATCCATAGATCGAATTAATGCAACCTAGGGGTGTTAATTAATAAAGAAACTTTAGTTAACGACCTAGGATTAGTTGTTCTTATCCTCGACGAAGGTATTAACATAGGTTAGGGATCTCTATGGATCAAGTCAAGTGAAGAAATCGTCTAGTTCAAGAAGTTAAATAACAAGTGAAGTCTAGGTGGATTCTCCCTTGAGTATTGCCTATATCAATTAGCTTTTCCGAAAGTTTTTCCACTTTACTTTTTGTTCACTTTTAACTAGTTTTAGAATTAGTTTCAAACAACCCTCTTTTATTTTCAGGCTAGATAATAGAAAGGAAGTAAGTATTAGTACTTTTGGTTCCCTTGGGTACGATAACTCGGTCTTGCTGCTAAACTATACTACTGTTCAATAGGTGCGCTTGCCTTTAAAATCGTGATATTAGTTAGTTTTTGGTGTGATCAATTTTTATAAATTTTATTACTTAATATCGCCAGTATCAGTACAGCACTCGGCCTGTACACTGAGCAATTTTTAGAAGAGGAAAACCTTTATGAGCTCTACCGCCACATCCACATCTCTCCAGTTAACTGCTGGCGTGCCCTAGTCCCTAGCCAGCCTATATATGACCCCAGTCGCTCCAAAGTAACCAATCTCACCTCATCTCTAAGGTACATACATGCCCTCCTCGCACACACATTGACGGGCAGACGCGAAAGCACCAGCGTCGTAAACACCTACGATGCCTACTTTCTATGGAGCATGGCGCACATACATGTAATCGATCTTGCATACTTCATCGCCCATGCCATCTAGCATCAAACAGAGCGACACCGTAGGGGTGTGATATCTATGGGCCCATACATC
Organism: Gossypium stocksii; assembly: GCA_020496765.1. Lineage (NCBI taxonomy): Eukaryota > Viridiplantae > Streptophyta > Magnoliopsida > Malvales > Malvaceae > Gossypium > Gossypium stocksii. The sequence goes on from CM035624.1 coordinate 115,969,844, forward strand.
ACTCGACTGGCCCGCTACTAGGCCTACTTAACACCGCGACCCAGACATCCTCTTACATCTTGATCGGCCAGATGTTCCCACAGGGCATCCAAACTATACTACACATGAGGATGATCCAGCGCCGTCGTGGGACCAATCCTCCTCAGTACCAGTTAGCTCATTCTGCCGAGCAGGAGGATCCTGAGGACATTACTGACGATGTCCCACCACCAAAGGAGGCACCTACTGAGCCGCCACCCCCTCGCCGCCCAGTTCATGCAGCAACTTCATATGCTGACATATCCAAGCACCTCACACGATTCGAGTAGCGGTGCTTCAAACACTTCGATCATATCGACGCTACTCTTCAACAGATATACTAGCATATTCACATCTTATCACTGCCCCCATCTCACGGACCATCTGAGGATTAAAACTTTCTACTCCTCTTATCTTCTTTTTTATTTTCCTTTTTGTTTTTCCATTTTATTTTATTTTATCTTTTTCATTATTTGAATTTTAGTATTTTTAGAACTTATTTTATTTTATTTCAATTATTTCATATTGGCTATCCCCTAACAAACATATTCTGTTAATCCAAACTCCCCAAAACTGATAAATGCTTTCCCAGTTTCAAATGAGCTCTACAGCTCAAATCCAAAATCTAATGGGAACCTTGCCACAACTTCACCCAGTTGACACCGCTAAAGCCTACACTCCCGACATAAAAGCTGTGGACAAACAAACACTACCACCACCAAAGTATCCACCTCCATACCTTCCTTTGTCCTAGACACTCTACAGCCACAACCACCTTACAAATTCATCTAGTTCAGGGAGTTTCATTTCTTTCCCTATCTTATGATATTATGCTTTTATTGCTACTAATGTATCTTTGTACATTGAGGGCAATGTACATCTTAAGTGTGGGGGGGAACTTACTTTCAGTCATTGCATTCTCTTTGAAACCCCTGAAAATTTTTACAACTAACATTTTGCATTGTTCTCAAAATTTCGAATTCTCACTTCCATTCTTTGCATTATCTTCAACCTCCTATTAGGAATTAATTTTGATTAATTTATGATTTTTATTGATATGTTGAGAATTAAGACATAGGTACTTATGCTTTGATTATTCAAACTTTAAGACATTAGGGAATCAAGCGTGATAAGTTGAAATTTTTGAGAATTTAAATTTTTTCTAGGTTGTTTTCCCTAATTTTAAATGTTATCTTGAGATTTGAAATTCGCAGGATTGACATCAAAAAGCCATAATTCTGGTGAGACTTTTTGAGCCTTTTGAGCATACATTCTTTCGTGCTCACTTTTATTGTTGCTTTGAGTGAGTCAATATTGATTTGTTATTCTAGAACTTGCTTCGATTATACATGTCAAGACCACATCATTGATTTGATATACCAAAATGATAAAGGCACCTTGGTTTAACACACGTACTCCATAAAAGCCTACCTTCATAAATTAACCCCTAGTGAACCCCATTGAGCCTAACAACCCATTCTTTGACTTACCCCTAATATTAACCTATAACCCGTTTTTTTTTGAATTCCATTCAATTATTTTGATCCCTATTTTTGTCGAGATTTGAGTTGAATTATTATCTAGCTTTGTTCTCTTTTTCAGTTTATAAAGTTTGTAAACATTCAAAGTAAAATATTTGATTTGTTCTTAAAAAAAATGGTATATACAGTTAATTCAGTTGTAATCTGTAATAGTTCAATAGTTTTTGCATATTTCTACAAGCTTCCAAATCTAGAACAATGTCATCATAAGACTTAGCTCTAAGGAATATGTTCCAGTGATAAAGATTTTTCTAGCTAGATGATTTTTCAATTCAATCTCGATTCTAACCTTCTTTTTCAGCTTGTGACAACACCCCTAACCAAAGCCCCATTACAACCATTGAAAGACTTTTTGATCGATGTGTCATATCAATCTATAGTGGTGGAGATTTGATTTTTATGCAAGCCTATGGTAATAACTTTTCAGGTTGACTAATGAGTGCTTAAATTTTGAACCCTAAACACTTTGAGTGGATAGAGTGAATCTTTAGTGAGGATGCCAATTCTTGTTGATTTCAATTGAAAGGTAATTACTTAGAAGAAGGGAGAAAACCTATGTTTCTATGATAAAATTCTCAACTTAGAGTGTTTGAAACTTTAATGTTCTTCTGGTTGAATTCTCATTATATGATTACTTGTGGATTAGTTTGAAACATTATTGATAAGGATTGTAAGTTAAGAAGAATGATTCTTAATTGTGAATTGAGATTTTACTATAGGACAAGCAAAGGCTTAAGAGTGGGGGTATTTGATAAACGATAAATTAAACATGTTTTTACCTCATGCTTAGCCTAATTTCTGGACGAATTATCATTGAATTTGTGGAAATTGATGCTCTTTATTTCATGATTTATACCCAGGTGAGCTTAGGGAAGAGAAAAGAGCAAGCAACGGGCCAAAAACGAGCAAATTAGGCCCAGTTCAATAATCAACACGGCCTGGACGTTCGCAACACGGCCGTGTCACACGGCCGTACCACCTTAGGCTCGAACACGGCCTAGCCCCGACAAGCACGACCAGACCACACGGCCGTGCCACCTTAACAGGCCCGAGCACAGCCTAGGCTTCAATTTACAAGGGCGTGTCCCTGTCGTGAGGAAGTTCAATTTCACTCAGAAAAGGCTACTTAGGGGCTAAGAAAGGCATTCCAAAGCTCTATATAAAGACCGTAGGGGGCAACTACTAAGTGTGCTTTTTCTCCCACAAAAGAGTGCCTTATTTCTGCCAATACAGAGAGTAGAAGCAAGGAATTACTTCAAGGGAGGCCGATTAATCCATCTCAGAAGCTGAATTCTCCCTCAAGACTAAGGATCTCCCTTTAATTACCTTTAGAGGTTTTTGGGTTCTTTATGTTTTGTTATTTTATTTCTTCTGAGATGTTTTCTTTTATAATTATAAACTAAATCCCCCAAATACTTGAGAGGGATGAAACCTAAGATAGATCTTCTTATTATTTTCTCTTGAATTATATGATAAATATTTGATTTGTTCTTAATTATGTTTTTAACTCTTAAATTGATATTTCTGGGATATTGATTTAAGTCGAATGTGCTTATGTAGAGGAGCAAAAGTCCCTGCATAGGAGTAGATCCAACACAATTAAGCGGAGTTTATCGCAATCCTAGAGATAGGACGACAAAAATTTGCCGGATTAGGGTCAAACCTAATGAGGGAATCTATAGATCAAGTTAATGCGACACTAGGGGTTTTAATTAAGAAAAGATTTCAATTAATCAACCTAGGGTTAGTTGTTTTTAGTCTCGAGAGAGATATTAACATAAGTAAGGGATTTCTACGGATCAAGTCAAGTAAATAAATCGTCTAGTTCAAGAGTTGATAACAAGTAAAGTCTAGGTGGATTCTCCCTTGAGTATTATCCAAATCAATTAGTTTTTGCTAAGAGTTTTTTCCCAATTCACTTTTTGTGCATTCTTAGCTTAGTCTAATAATTAGTTTAGTTTAATAAAAATCCCCATTTTATTTCTAGGTTAAATAATAGAAAGAAAGTTAGTACTAGTACTTTTGGTTCCCTTGGGTACGATATCTAGGTCTTGCCACTAAGCTATACTACTGTTCGATAGGTGCGCTTGCCTTAAATCGTGATAATAGTTAGTCTTGGGTACAATCATAGTTTACAAATTTTATTACTTCATATCACGAATATCAAGAATTAATCGAATTCGCTAAAATTACATATAACTTACTTGGATATCAAAAGATTTACTTTTTGAACTTAACCGAGGACTTTCTCTTTTCCCCGATCACGGGCTCTCTCGAACTTTTCTTGATCTAAATTAACACACATACACAGATATCAATTATCTATTTCAATACGGTCACAATTCACATTTGGGGCAAATTTCCAAATTTACCCCTCAACTGTACAACAATTATGAATTGGTCCCTTGGACTTAAAAATCTCAATTTCTTTAATCCATGGGCTTATATAACCCATTTTCACAATTATGGCACTCAAATTCTTTTTATTTCACACATGTATATGACACTTAAAACTTCCATTATCTACCATTAGTAAGCCAAACACACTCATATCACAAATGGGTAAATTTTCAAACTCTTATTTCTCTTCAAATAAATGGTAGAATCATGAAATCCAAGCTCAAATGAACTCGAAAATACAAAAATAATTGAAAATGGGACTAAATTGCACTTACAATAAAGCTTGGAAAATCAAAGAACCCTTGGCTATGGAGGCTTCAATTTTCGACAGCACATAAGGAGAAGAATGGGGAAGATGATTATTTATTATAATGGGTTTTGTCATTATTCACTAATGACCATTTTACCCCTCTAACCATTTCTTAGGATATTTTCTCATATAAGGGCATTTTAGACTAAAACACAATTTAATGGTCCATTTGCATCATAAACACTTCCAATTTCACATGATACTTCAATCAAGTCATTTAATCATACACAATGTATATTTTTCACTTATTGCAATTTAGTCCTTAACACACAATTAAGCACCAAAACAGTAAAAATTTCAAACAGTATTTTAACACCAATATTCAATCAGGCAAATATCATCAAAAATTCGCATAATTAAAAATTCTCATTCTGAATTGGTGGTTACGAAACCACTATTTCAACTAACCCCTAATTCGAGTTGTCACAATTCTCCCCCTTAGGGATTTTCGTCCCCAAAAATCTTACCAGTAAAAATTTGAGGGTACTGCTTCCTCATAATCTCCTCGGTTTCCCATGTTGCCTCTTCTAAACCATGCTTCTACCACAGTACTTTCACTAATGGTATTTCTTTGTTTCTTAATTGTTTCACTTCCCGGGTTAGAATCTTAATTGATTCTTCTTCATAAGTCATATCTAACCGAATTTCTACTTCAGTAGGTGAAATCACATGTGTTGGATCCGACCGGTAACGTCGTAACATAAAAACATGAAACACGTTATGAATTCTCTCTAACTCGGATGGCAAGGCTAAACGGTAGGCTACCAGTCCAATTCTCTCAACTACCTCGTAAGGACCAATAAAACGCAGACTTAGTTTGCCTTTACGGCCAAATCTCAAAATTTTCTTCCATGGTGACACTTTCAGAAATACTTTATCACCCACTTGAAATTCAATTTCTTTTCTTTTCAAATCTGCATACGATTTCTGTCGATCCGATGCAGCCTTTAAATTGTCTCGAATTATCTTTACTTTTTCTTCAGTCTCTTTTATCAAATTGACCCCCTGAAATCGGTGCTCACTCAATTCGGTCTAATAGAGTGGAGTTCCACACTTTCGCCCATATAACGCTTCATACGGTGCCATTTTGATACTAGACTGATAACTGTTATTATATGCAAATTCAATCAAAGGCAAATATCTGTCCCAACTATCCTCAAACTCCAAAACGCAACATCTAAGCGTATCTTTCAATACTTGGATTACACTTTCAGATTGGCCATCCGTCTGAGGGTGAAACGCTGTACTAAAATTTAATTTAGTACCTAAGGCATCCTGTAGCTTCTTCCAAAACCTTGAAGTAAACCGAGGATCTCTATCGGAGATTATGGATAGTGGTACGCCATGTACCGTACTATCTCAGCAATATACAGTTCAGCCAACTTATCAAGCGAACAATCTGTACGTACCGGAATAAAATGAGCCGATTTAGTCAGTCGATCAACAATTACCCAGAATGAGTCTTTCTTTCTCGGTGTCTGAGGCAAACCCGACACAAAATCCATTGTTACTCGATCCTATTTCCACTCTGGAATCAAATCGATTGCAGTAGTCCAGATGGCACTTGATGTTCCGCTTTCACTTGCTGACAGATCAAATATTTTGACACAAATTCTGAGATATCCCGTTTCATTCCCGGCCACCAATACAATCTCTTCAAGTCATTTTCACACTATCGGGGTGTATTGCCATACCACTACTGTGAGGTTCATGCAGAATTTTGTCAATTAGTTTAGAATTCCTCGGTACACATAATCGGTCATGGTACATTAAACAGCCATTCAGATCGACTCGAAACTCAGAATCTTCATTCAGTATACACTGTTCTCTTTTATTTTGCAACTCATTATCTACTTTCTGAGCCTCATAAATTTCTTGTAAAAATACTGGTCTAGCTCAAAATTCCGCAATCAAGGAACCATCGTCCAACATATTTAGTCTTACATTCATAGCTCGTAAGGCAAACAGAGATTTTCTACTCAAGGCATCTTCTACCACGTTAGCCTTTCCCGGATGGTAATCTATTATCAACTCATAATCTTTTAACAGTTCTAGCCACCTTCTCTGATGCAAATTTAAATCTTTCTGTGTCATGACATATTTTAGGCTTTTATGATCAGTGAATACATGACATCTCTCACCATACAAATAATTTCGCCATATTTTCAGTGCAAAGACAATGGCAGCAAACTCTAAGTCATGAGTAGGATAATTCTGTTCATGCAATTTTAGCTGTCGAGAAGCATAGGCTATCACTTTTCCCTCTTGCATCAAAACACATCCGAGTCCATTTAAAGAGGCATCATTGTACACTACAAATTCCTTTCTCAACTCGGGTAGGATCAAAACCAGTGCTTCAGTCAGACATTTCTTCAATCTATCAAAACTCTGTTGACATTCTTCGGTCTATTCAAACTTACTATCTTTTTCCAATAATTTGGTCATCGATGATGCAATCATCGAGAAGCCTTCGATAAACCGACGGTAATAGCCAGCCAAACCCAGAAAACTTCTAATCTCAGACACAGTCTTCGAAGGTTTCCATTCCAATATAGCTAAAATCTTCCCTGGATCCACTTGTATCCCCTCGTCGGATACAATATGCCCCAAAAATCCAACTTCCCGGAGCCAAAATTCACTCTTACTAAACTTAGCAAATTTCTTTTCCCATAGGGTCTATAACACAATTCGTAGATGTTCAACGTGTTCAGACTCACTTAGAGAGTAAACCAAAATATCATTTATAAAGACCACTACGAATTTATCCAAATAGGGCTGAAAAATTCGGTTCATTAGATCCAAAAAGATAGCCAATGCATTGGTCAGTCCAAAGGGCATCACTAAAAATTCGTAATGACCATAACGAGTTCTGAAGGTAGTTTTGGCACATCTCCCTCTTTAACTTTCAACTGATAGTACCCGGACCTCAAATCAATCTTAGAAAACACATAAGTACCCTTCTACTGATCAAATAAATCATCAATCCTTGGCAATAGATACTTATTCTTCGTAGTCACCTTGTTAAGCTGCCGGTAGTCTATATAGAGTCTCAACGATCCATCTTTCTTTTTAACAAACAGAACCGGAGCACCCTACGATGAATGACTAGATCTTACGAACCCTTTATCAGTTAATTCTTGCAGCTGCACTTTTAACTCTTTTAATTCAGTTGGTGCCATCATATACGGAGCAATCGATATCAGAGCAGTACCAAGACATAATTCAATACCAAACTCTATCTCTCTATCCAGAGGTAAGCCAGGCAGTTCCTCCAGAAATACATCCATAAATTCACGCACAACCGGTACAGATTCAATCTTCTTCTCAGACACCTCAGTATTCAGAACATACGCAAGATAGGCTTCACCTCCTCCTTTCAAACATTTATAAGCAAATATAGTAGAAACACAATTGGCTTCATATCAGACTTGTTAGTTACGACACTAAGTATCTCCCCATCATCACCTTTCAGTTCCAAAGTCTGTTGTTTACAGTCTATTTTAGTCCTATGCAGATTCAACCAGTTCATGCCCAAAATTACATCAAATTCGTCAAAAGGCAACAGCATCAAATTAATAGGAAAACAGTGACCATGAATCATGATGGGGCAATTTCTACAAATTTTATCAACTAACACATGCTTTCCTAAAGGGTTTGACACTTGTACTACATGTTCAGTGAACTCAACACACATATTCTCATCATCAGACATTTTATTCACACACACATATGAATGCGTGGAACCAAGATCAATCAGAGCAAGAACAGAAACACCATAAAGATAGAATATACCAATAATTACTTCAGGGGAGGATGTCTACTCTCGAGCTCGAATAGCATAAGCTCTCACCAGAGCTCTCGCTTCGGATCTCACAGTGGTATCCCTTGTTGTGCCTTTACCGCTATTCCTGGTTCCCACATTTCTCGGTGGTCTCCCTCTAGACACATTACTTGGCCTTACATTTTATGGCTTTTCTGGCTTTTCCGACTCTGGACAGTCCTTCACAAAATGATATTGAGACCCACAAGAGAAACAAGCTCGGTTAATCACATAACATTCACTTGAGTGTCTCTTTCCACAGTGTCGACACTCCAGTCTATCAGACCTGACACTTCCAGCACTAGCTACCGAAGTGGACTGAGTCTTAGAACCCACATACCGCCTATCTCGGTCTCGTCGGGAGTATCCAGTAGAAACATTCGATCGATGACTCATTTCCTTTGACTTCTTTGATTGAGACTGAACTGATTTGCCCATTGATCTTTTTCGGGCCTCTTTATTCTCATTTTTAACTTTTCTCTTCTCTTTACTCAACTATTCAGCCTTAATGGCTCTCTCAACCATCACCACGAATTCTTTAATTTCTAGAATTCTAATCAATAGCTGGATATCTTCATTAAGCCCATCTTCGAATCTTTTGCACAATGTAGCCTCGTTTGGCACACACTTTTGAGCATACTTGCTCAACTTAACGAATTCATGCTCATATTCTGCCACTGACAGTCGTCCTTGCTTCAATTCAAGGAATTCCTTCCTCTTCTGATCAATGAAATGTTGACTAATATATTTCTTCCTAAACTCCTCTTGGAAGAAATTCCAGGTAACTCTCTCCTTAGGTATCACTGATATCAACGTCTTCCACAAGTGATAAGCTGAATCTCTTAGAAGAGATACGGCGCATTTCAGACTCTCCTCAGGAGTATAAGACAATTTGTCCAACACTCTAATAGTGTTTTCTAACCAAAACTCTGCCTTTTTTGGATCATCATTCATATTAGCCCGGAACTCTTCAGCCGCATACTTTTTGATCTTATCCACAGGATGCTTAAACAACCGTACTGCCTCCGGTTGTTGAGGAGTATAGGAGCAGGTTGAGGTATAGGAGGGGGCGGAGGAGGTTGAGCATTCAGATTCGCCCGAATAAACTCGGTGTACCACTCATTCATCATATGGAGGAAGGCTACTCGGGCCTCCTCACTTTGACTTTGACCCGCAGGTCCAAAATTAATACACACTGTCCCTTGAGCGGGAGCAGGTGCATCACTTTGGGCATCATCAGCCACATCACGATTAGGATCCATAACTATACAGTAAACAATTTAAAATCATCAAGAGCCAACATACTATCAATTTCAATTTATAGAATGTATAGACAGACTATTACACATGCTACGTTAGTCCGAGAATCGGCTAAACCGTAGCTCTGATACCAATAAAATGTAACACCCTTAACCCAAAACTATCACCGGAATCATGTACATGGTATTTAACGGATTTAGAGAAACAATAACAGAACTATTTCGAAAACAGTTGCAGAATCACATGCAAATCAACTTATAATCACCCTTATCAAGGGTTTTCAAACACGATACAGTCATTGAAGATGATTAGGATTCGAATCCTATCATTTCAGAAACTCAGAAATTTTTTTTTGCTTTAAAAACGAAGTCACACACCCGTGTAACATTTGGCACGACCATGTTATTAGACCGTGTGGTCTTCACACCTCCGTGTTTGACAACCGTAGACAAAACTGTCCATTATGCCACGGCCACACCACATGACCGTTTGGGGGCCGTGTACCCTCACACGGTTGAGACACACGGCCGTGTCTAATACCTATGTGGTGCATTAAAAATGAGATCAAAGTGCAGGGGAGGCACGGTCTAGGGGCACGCCCGAAGAGTCAGGCCTGTGTCGCCCACGGCCTAAGCATGCCCATGCCCTATACCCGTGGAGCATTTTGCCAACCCCCACACTGTCATAGCACGCGCCCGTGTGCCTTGCTATACAGGCCGTGTCAGGCTATGTACCAAGCCTTGGCCTCCCAAAAACACATTCAAGCATAAATGCAACCAAAACTAACCAAATCAAGAGTAATTTACTCAAAGAAACTTTATTTATAAACATTGACTTACAAAATAACATATGAGTGACATAGCTTAGGCATACGAAATAGTCATTTACAACCACAATTGTTCTATACATGCCATAAATTACACTTAAAAATACGAAATATACCAAAAGAAGCTTGATAGTGTGTTGTGTAACTCCGACTTTACTATCCCAATCTAACAAGCTTGAAATCTAAGGAAAAGGGAAAAGAAAAAGGGGTAAGCTACAAGAGTTTAGTAAGTCATATGGAATTCAAGTAATACAACAATTCACTACATCATTTGCTTCAACACAATAAATGTCATCACATATCATTGCACAATCAACTTACTCTTTGTGCACATTCCACATGTCAATCATGATTATGCTTAGCAATAACATTTTCAGTATACCGTACCATTTTCATTTCACATGTACGATCACTTCATCATAGTACCGTAAATCAAATCCCATTGAGCAAAGTTCAGAATATAAACAGATATACAGAGGTTGGCACATAAGTGTCGAACAGACATGGCAAAGCCATGAGGTAGCCGAAGTTACTAACAGTAGGGTAGTCGAAGCTACAATCAGTAACAGTACAGAAGTTAACCACGGGCCTGCTCACACAAGCTAACAGGTGTCTGCAACACATGCAAGACTACCTAGCACCCGGGTAACTATAACAGTCAGAACAGTGGGGCCCTCAAGTGACATGTCACCTATATCTATGTCTATTCCTACTTGCTCAATCGGGATTTATAGTCAATATAACATTCCATAAATTCAGCGATAGTATCTAATATTCAATCATCTCACCAAACAATTGTCAATATAACAGCATAGAAATAAATAATTAAACAGAATTAATCGAATTCGCTAAAATTACATATAACTTACTTGGATATCAAAAGATTTACTTCTCGAATTTAATCAAGGACTTTCTCTTTTCCTCTTTCACGGGCTCTCTCGAACTTTTCTGGATCTAAATTAACACACATACACAGATATCAATTATCTATTTCAATACGGTCACAATTACATTTGGGGAAAATTTCCAAATTTACCCCTCAACTTTACAATAATTACGAATTGGTCCCTTGGACTTAAAAATCTCAATCTCTTTAATCCATGGGCTTATATAACCCATTTTCACAATTATGGCACTCAAATTCTTTTTATTTCACACATTTAGGAACAATTTGTGATCTCTACAAATTAGTCCCTTTTCATTCAATTTCATCCAATAAAACATGTATATGACACTTAAAACTTCCATTATCTACCATTAGTAAGTCAAACACACTCATATCACAAATGGATAAATTTTAAAACTCTTATTTTTCTTCAAATAAATGGTAGAATCATGAAATCCAAGCTCAAATGAACTCGAAAATACAAAAATAATTGAAAATGGGACTAAATTGCACTTACAATAAAGCTTGGAAAATCAAAGAACCCTTGGCTATGGAGGCTTCAATTTTTGGCAGCACATAAGGAGAAGAATGGGGAAGATGATGATATATTATAATGGGTTTTGTTATTATTCACTAATGACCATTTTACCCCTCAAACCATTTCTTAAGATATTTTCTCATGTAAGGGCATTTTAATCTAAAACATAATTTAATGGTCCATTTGCATCATAAACACTTCCAATTTCACATGATACTTCAATCAAGTCATTTAATCATACACAATGCATATTTTTCACTTATTGCAATTTAGTCCTTAACACACAATTAAGCACCAAAACAGTAAAAATTTCAAACAGTATTTTAACACCAATATTCAATCAAGCAGATATCATCAAAAATTAACATAATTAAAAATTCTCATTCCGGATTTGTGGTTACAAAACCACTATTCTGACTAACCCCTAATTCGGGTTGTCATATGCATTATACAACTTTGGTTTTAAGACTAGGAGTCTTTCATTTCACACGTTCGAGCACTGTTTGAGCTTGTTTGGTATTCTGTGAAATTTGAGTTTGACCCATGATAGGGCATGGAAAATGAGGTGTGATAAATACGAGCCAAGATAGAGATTTGTGGAGTGTGCCTAGCTTTTATCAGACATTTTGCAGGCACTTAGAAATATGTTTTGACGAGTAATCGAAGAAGGCCCAAAATAGGCTTAACATCATGACAAGGAGTATTGGGACGTCAGGATGATGTGACAAAGTTGAAACGATAAAGCAGAGATGACGTTGCAATGAGGCGATATGCCATGTCACGACTTGTTCTCTTATTTGGCAACTGCGTTTTAGACTTCAAGTAGGACTGCTTCTCCAAGTTGGACTCTAATTATTCCAAGGATATTTTAGTATGATTAGAACTCTAATATAAGTTTATTTAAAAGGGTCATTGTATCCCTATTTTCATATGCTAATTAGATAAGGTTTTTCTTAAGGGCGACAAAAAGTAGTCCCAAATGAGTCTTAGTGAGAGTTTCATGGTACTTATGGAGAGTATTTTATGTTCTTTTTGTAAGTGCGCTATAAGGTTTAAGGTTTTGTTAATAGGTTTGCTCTTTGAGATTTTGAGCTTAGTATTCGAGGTTTGGGTTTATACATTTAGTATATTTAGTTTATTTTCTCTATTTTGTACTCTCGTTTGTTTACTCATTTAATGAAAAGCCGATACCTCATTTGCCTATGATTTTTCCTTTTTTAAGGGTTTTCCACGTAAAATATTTGTGTTTGTTCCTCTCCACTTTTTACTATTTCATTGTTTATACGGGTCGGTTCCCAACACTGTGTGTAATAAGGCATGGGATTCCCTTGCACTGTTAAGTTCAGTGCGTCATCTTTACTGGCTTAAATCTGATCATCGACCATTGATGATCTCCTTAAATGTAATCAAGAAGAAAATAGGTGACAGCCCATTTCACTTTCTTATTAGTTGGATGTTGTTAGAACCGTAAAACTTTGATATGAAACTTAACAAACTAAGATCTGTCATGCTAGATCATAAAAAATAAATCAAGAACAAAACTAAATGCGGAAGCATCCCTGAATCCATTGTTGGAGATTGCCCAGAAGGTTTTGATCTTCCAAGAAAATAGTTTTTCTCTTTATATAATTCTCTCTAATGGGCTAATGGGGATAGAAAAGAAATACGAGATATATATCTATTTCTTGGGAATCACTACCTCCTTTTAAAATAACTTATTGTTAAATCAATTTTGAGTATTTATAATTTGAACCATCATCAAATTATAAATATAACTTATGGTATCTACATATTATTTCCATGAAACTTTAATACTTATGACACTTATAACATAATTGGTCATTTAATTTTGTATCACACTTTATAATAGCATTACACATTATATATATGTGCCCAAAATTGAGGATTTTAATCCAACAAATGTCTCATATGGGATGTCAAGTATTTATTCTTACTTAGTGGTTGAAGGAAAGTGATCTTATTAGCAAATTAATGAGTTCAGTGACTCACTAAAGCAGCGGAATAGGGATGTTTTCTGAAATATCTTTCATCGAAATAAAGGAAACAATGGTAAAATTAAAACGTCTTTAATGGAAACTTGATCGATGGGATATCGAAATAAAGGAAACAATGGTAAAATTAAAACGTCTTTAATGGAAACTTGATCGATGGGATTCTCAGTATTTACGCCAACAGGAATTGTTCCTTCGGAAGTAGTTGGAAGTGATTCTTGATCAATAAGAGGTCCTTTGGAAGCAAAAGTCGCGAAGTGAATGGCTTATAGATGGAGCCCATAATACAAGGTAATTTATATTCGTACGATGACCAGAAGACGTATAAACCAAATTGAAGGACTCTGTTTGGAGGATGGTAACTGATGTTATGAAGATGAATCTCTAAAGAGAATTGTTGTTGCCTTATTTTCACAACTATATGTGGTGGAGAATCCTTCCCTAGAGACTTTTCCGTTGTGTGGTCTTTTTCCAAAGTTTGATGAAGAGGACAATTTGGGTCTCGTGACTACTATTAGCTTGGAGGAAGTTCAAAGTGCCCTTTTCAACATGGCGCCTCTCAAGGCTCCGTGTATTGATGGATTTGATGCGATATTCTATCAAATTAATTGTATTCAAAGTCGAATAATTATACATTCAAGTTGTTGCAGTTTAAAGATAAATTGATTTAATTTTAATAATTTATTGTTAAACTTTTGAATTATTAAATTATAAATCATTTAAAATTTGTCATGTCGAGTAATATGAAATCGAATTATTTACGAGAGTTATATCAAATTTGATCTAAAATAAATCAAACAAAATTGTTAAGTTGAGATGAAATTTATCTTGTTTACGGAATATATATATATATATATATATATATATTGATGTTCAGGTGCCTGCACAGCATGTGAGAGAGGAAAAAAAAAAGAAGCGAAAGTCCCAGCCATTCCCGGTACTTGCTATGATGTTTGCTTGCCAAAAGCAGAGGAAGATCAGAATAAAGGACGGTGGAAATATCTTCTGATTTCGAATCAACCATCTTTCACACTTTTCTCCCCGACACTTGCTGAGTAGAAAATAAAATACAAAGTTTATTATAACAAAAACTTGTATATATATATATATATATATATATATATACTAGTTTAAACAAATAAAATACAATCATCGTTAATCACGTCGAGATAGGATAAAACTGTAAGTTGCAAGCTTGGTGCCACTTTTTAGAAAGAACTGACGAGAAGCAATTGGGTAGCAGCACTCTCATGCACCCACCTTGCACCCATACTGGCGTCACCCCTAAGCAGACATCACCAGTTCACCACATGTATGATGCATGGTGTTTATATGGATCCCAATTAAACCGAAAGGAAGATAAACTCAAAACAAACAAAACAGAACCCAAAATGATTTATACACATTTTGATGTCTACTGAAATTTAGCTCAATTACCAACTTGATTTTATACACATTTCTCTCCATAAGCCGCTCATCAAAACTTCAACGACCCACAAAAACCAAAACTAGTAGGAAAAGATGATTTCCCACGAAGATTAATTCCCATCATCTGCAGCTCGTAGCGTTTTACGCTACACCTAAGCCTTGTTTTTGTTGACCAAGAAAACTCCTTTACTTACAGGACACCATCATTTACATAGAGATCAGGAACCCTACCAAACATATTTACACAATGACAAAGGGTTCCTGTCATTTTTTGCTACTTTGTTTTAAACGTGATATATATTTAAGCACCTTTTTTTGGCTTATCTATTTACTGTTTTCAGGATTGCAATGGGTTCTACGCCAGTGCAGAGATGCTACAATTCTGACGATCCCTGTCGAGGCAATCAAACCCCTCCACTCTCACCGCTGGTTTGCTACCAAAATTCGCCCTAACATAGCTTCCTTTCCTCGATGACGACGAGGGAGAAGATGAGTACAATCCCGATGAAGGTGGCACCGGTGACAGTGGGTTCATAATCTTCTGCTCCCCAAATCGAGCATCCTGTATTAACGGGTTAGATACTCTGCCCGGCGGCGACCCACAAAAAAATGGGGGCGACAACGCTAGTTGTGTACAACTTTGTTCCACTCCACATCCACCCTGTTCAGTTTCAAAACCAATAATCATATCATATACTTTTTTAACTTAAAAAATGGGACACATGTTTTAAATTTTAAGTTTTCAATCTCACAAAATTTAAAAATTCCACCATGAATAAAATAATAATCCTTTTTTTTTTTTTTAATATGAAACAACATACTAAAACAAGTAACATAATGAACCCAAATACTATTTTTCTATATACTCAATTCCACAATAGTTTTTCTCGTACACGAAACAAGGGTTAAATTTTTAAATGAACCCGAATGGGTGTTGCACCGAAATGTCGCATTGTTTATGGGACCAAAATAGGTTTTCTTATTTTATAATTTATAGAATAATTTATTGTGCCTTAAAACAAAACCATTTAGAAATAGCAACTTGTAAATATGTTTTAATTCTTTTTAAAAAAATAAATAAATTATGAGAACGAAGTATACCTTTGTAAGAATAAAATCCAAAGCATCACTCTCCACTTTTGAATCACAAAGCTCCACTTGATGGCTGAAAAACGTAGAACAAACTGCTATTTCTTAGATCTATTTATTAAAAAACAAATATAAGGGAGAGAGATAATTCAAGGGCATAGAAAGAATAGAAAATTACCTAAGTTGCCATCTCAGGGACCTAACAGGGTGGTCGTTGAAGGGGTTGTTTACAAGACCCAAACGACGTGGTTTCGGGCAGACCATGGTCTCTTTCCGATCCGTAACCGAAACTGAAATGGAGCTCCGCATCTCGTCAGAGCAGCTTCCAATTTCGCTTTGTTGGATCCCACACTGCATCTTTTTTCCCGGGCGCTTTTCTTTTTCTTTCCTAATATTAACAATTAATTCTCCTATTTAACATAAACAGATGCTTAATTAAACAGTCTTGAAATATAAAACAAAAATTACTGTATTGAAATTCCACAACTACTTTAGACACGTTCTAAAGCAACAGATCTACTCAAACAAAAATTAAATAGATCTGGTTTAAATAAAAGGCGATTTTTTTTTTAAAAGTGCGTATTTGATTTCCTTACAGATCTACCAAGCTTAGACCAGTTATGTAAAAAAAAAATTAAGCTCTAATTTTCTAAAATTAGATTTAGCTACGGATATGGTTCAGATCGAGGAAGAAATAAAGGAAATCTCAACAAAGGCGTTGTTTGAAGAGCTGAAAATGGTGAAATTAAAAAAAAAAAAGAGCCGTCGCTTCTAAAGAAAACAAAATCTGAGGCGAACAGAAGAGCTGATAGAAAGAAAGCAAGCATCAAAGATAGAAAGAAAGCAAGAAAGAAAGAAAGAGAGGATAGTAATACCTTAACTTTAAACTGTACAGGTAATTTGAGAAACACTTGGAGTAGGAGGTAAATATAAACCGAGCACCATAGAAAAAATATATGAAAATGAAAAAAAAAGAAAAAATAAATGGAGTCGAGAAAATAGGCGAGAGAAGAAAGGAGGATGGTAAAGGAGAGGTCCCGTGTGATTTATTGGAGAGAGAGAGAAGGGGGAAGGTGTGGGGAAGAGACAAGAGAATCACAAAAAATTGAAGAAATATAATAAAAAGAAAAGTCGTATTGCAATTGGGCAACATCACAGCTTTTTTCTTTTTTCACTGGCAACATCACAGCTATGAATAGAAAGAGAGAGAATATAAAAATATATTTATTAAATTCTATGGGTTAGAGTTCTTACTAAATTAGCTGAATAAACTTTTTTTTTTCTTTTTTAATTTGGATTTTAAGTGATTTTAAAATTTAATTAGGAAAATAAATCATTTTTAGGAAAGAGAAATAAAAAGCGTATCAGCTAAGATGGTAAGAAAGTTTATCCAGCTGGATGTGCTTTCTCTTAATTGTAAAATGTAACGACTTTTTTATTGTTGCCGTACTAAACAGTAAAAGAATTTAAAATCTCAATGATAATTTTTTAACCTATAAATACTCCCAAAATTTATTTTTTTCATTCACATCATTCTCTCAAACTTTCTCAAGCTTTTTATTCAATATTTATTTATATTTTAATTTAAAAATATTATTTTTTAAATTATATCGTGTTTTATTTGTCAAAATCCTTTTTTTGGATATCGACTTTTTATTTTAAAACGAAAATGGAGTCGCCGCCATTTTTTTATTTAGGTATGATTGGATCACCTCAAAACTTGGTCATAAAATGTTAGATTTATTAAAACGATAATTTTCGGTTTAAAAAATCCAAGAAATGGGTTCGAGAGTCGGTTACATATGAGGAAGGGTTAGCACCCTCATAACGCCCAAAATTGGTACCTAATTGATGTCGAAATTGAAAATTCGAATAATATGATCCCTCTTTACATGATGTTATTTGATTAAAATACCGCTAACTAAATTGAATTTTGTGGGAAAAAAAGGCTTTATTTCGAGTTAATCGAGAGGAAAAGATAACACCTCGTAAGTTAGGGTACAATGTCTCGAATTCTTGACAACAAGAATAATCACCATTTGATTATTACTTAAATCCTATGTGTTTCCATTTTAGATCGGATATTCAATTACTTATGTTTAAGAAAAAAATCATACTTCATAAGTTGGGAGCACAATCTCTCAGATTCTCCAAATAAAAAATATTGCCTCGATTTTAAACTATTTCTTATGCATTTGTGCAAAAAAAAAAAAAAGATGAACATATGTAGCAATATTGACAATACACAATGATGGCAAAATTATGACATTGACAAAATAAACAATATAAACAATTAAATGAAATGACAATAATATAATGAATACAAATAAAAAATAATGAAATAAATAAGAAAATATTCGATTAATAATATTTATAATAATAATACTAATAGTGAAATAATATAAAAATGTATGATAATAATATAGTTACATTTATAGATTCTTTCAACAAAATTTAACAAAATTAATATTAATTAACAACAATGATTACTTAATAATAGTAATAATATCAATAATTAAAAATAAAAGACCAAAATAAAATAATCAAGAAATCTGACAGTAAAAAAATTTAAAAAAAAAAGTAAATACATGGACATAATTAAATGAATAGGGGACTAAATTGAAATTGTGACAAAACCTTAAGTAAAAATTAAAGGGTTAAAATAAAGAAACAATAAAAGGCAAGGATCAAAAGGGTAAATAACCCAAACTCAGTACATGTCATTCCTCAAAGGGTCGATAATCTGGGGATTGGATTGAATATTTAATAAAATTTAAAGTGTAAAATTAAAAAAAAAAAACATAAAGGTTCAAATTAAAATAAAATAAAATAGGGACCCAAAGGGTTATTTTCCCAACCCCATGTCATTCCCTTAAGCCGACAGTGGGTCAAAGGATCCACTAGCAAGGAAATTAAAATTGTGGGGTAAAAACTAAAATAAATAAAAGGCACTGGACGAAATTAAAAAGGAGCAAAAAGGCGGAAGGATCAAAACTTCAAATAGACCTTCCCCTTTGAAAACATGCTAATCCTGGATGAATTCGGATAGGGTCACGCTTCAAAATGACGTCGTTTTGGGCATTTTAAGCTATACTCCAAAACGACATTGTATGGTCCTCTTATATAAGTTAAAAAAAACTAAAAAAAAAAATCATTTCCCCTTTATGTTTTAAAAAAAATTCTTATTTTTTTCTTTTTTCTCTAAAAAAAGCCTTTCCCTTTTTTATCCTAAGGGCCGCTGCGACCACCGGTCACTGGCGACGGCGACCGTCGCCTCTGATGGCCGAAAAATACCTAAAATGCTCCATTTTGACTCTTTTTCTCACATGGGATGTTGATATGAGGTTTTTAACTTGAAAAACTCAGTCGAACCTCGACAAAAGAGGTAAAAATGTTTCAGTTTCCCCTTTTCCGGTGAGGTAACTTTTCTTTAAATCTTGTTTCTATTTTTTTATGTTCTTTTCAAAAAGAAAAGAAAAGATGAAAATCAAAATAAAAGATAAAAAAAAAAAAAACACCTTTGTAACTTGTTCTTTTTTATTTCTCTGTTGAATTTCTTTTCTCTTTTTATTACATGTGATGGATGTAGCTTTTATAGCCAAACTATAATATTTATTTTATGTTTCTTTTCTGTTTCTCTGTTTTGTTTTCTACTTTCTTTTTTGCAGGCATTTCACGACAATGGCAGAGGTTTTCGGTTAACCATGGTTGGGAGATATGTCCTTGACCATTTTGGTGAAACAGCAGAAGAGGCAAACCTCGAGGCGTGGGCGACTCTGGGGAGCGTGCCTGCGGATGTGGTAAGAGTGGCGACGGTGCTAAAGCTTTTAGTTTTTAGGGTTTCTAAAATTTTTTAGGTTTTAGGCTTGGGTTGGTGTATTTGGTCTTTAGGGTTTTTATTTATTTGTTTGGTTTATTTGTTTTAGTTGGGCTGAATAAAATTAGCCTGTTACATTATTTGTTCGAATTAATTTATCAAAAAAGGAACCCTCTCTAATCTGCTTCGACGACAACCATATTTTCGCCGCCCAATTAGTAATGGTAAGATGACATTTAAAATTCTATTTATTTAATTATATTAAATTTCTTTTATAAATATAAATATTTATGTTATAAATAGGGGAATGATCGTGTGCTGGAGGCGTTTATACATAATACGGTAGAGCCTTCAATCCGTGAAATTTGTGGGGTACTTGCAATAGGCTAGATTCTTGCATGATAAGGGGGTTGGAAACTTGATCCCATACTAATCAACGCATTGGTGGAAAGATGGAAGCCCGAAACACACACTTTCCACCTTCTATGCGGTAAAGTGTACAATCACACTCAAGAACGTAGCGTTATAGCTTGGTCTGCCAGTGGATGGGCTAGTCATCACGAGATTAGTGGTAGTTCGAGGGAAAGTGGACCTTTGTATGGGAATGTTAGGGAAGGTCCTAAACAGATTCGGACATGGTTGGATATCAATCACCTAGTTAGAGATAAATTTCAATAAGTTTCCTGACAATGCAATAGAGGAGACCATACAACAATACGCTCGGGCATTCATCTTGAGGTTGATTAGGGGCATTTTAGTGTTCGATAAATCTAGAAATTTGGTCATGTAAGGTGGCTTCTACATCTTGTGGATTTCAGTGAATGCGCAAAACTAAGTTGGGGATCTATCGTGTTGTCCACGTTATACCGAGAGCTTTCTCAAGCAACGCAACTAGATAAGATATCAATCGGTGGTTATCAACTGCTGCTGTAGTCATGGGCCTGATGGAAAATACCATTTTTACGTCCCAGAGTAACTAACCCATACATGTCCCCATTAGTGACAAGGTGAACATCATTTATCAATAAATATGTAGTTTGTACAGTAAATGTTTTTGTTTATTATATGTTTCGACTAATATATCACTTGTACAAGTGGAACCATAGGTTGAGTATGTGGGATTGTCCGACAAGTTGAAAGACGTTAAGTTGTTGTTAGATCAATGCTTGAAAATCGAGGTTAATTACCTATCCTTTTTTAACCTATATTAATTATGCAATGATTCATTAAAAAAATCCGTATGTAACGATATTTTCAATTCTATTTTCAGTTTAAATGGATGTCGTATGCCAACCTCGAGATCATATCTTGCATTCCCACTAGAAGTGTTAAACAATCAGGAAATATGAGACATGAAGGTGCCGTTGATAGTGTATGTGATAGTGAAAATGCACAAATCAAACAGGGTTCTACGATAACATTACACATAACTTACGCATAATATATGATATCGATGCTCGATACCTTTTCAATGTACCCGAAGTTTGGGGCACCTTATGGTTACACACCTATAGGGACCCAAACACCATGAATATCACTATTTTACTAGTGTGGCCTATCATCGCAACCACCGGATGTGGAAGTGGTAGATACACGATGGCAGGTAAGGATGACACAACAATTAACCACAGAGGAAGATGATGCTATTGGTCTTGAAGAAATAATTGCTTAGGAGGCCATGCTATGTACATATTTAGGTGATGATGACGACAAGGAGGAAGTCTACAAGCCCGCACTTTTAAATACACATCCGGTTGTACGCAAAAATCCTCCACGCGACCGTTGTTCATCACCTTACGGCACACATTCTCCTTAATGACATGGCTGAGAGTATTTTTTGTTATAAATATTGTGATGTAAATATAAATATGTCATAAATAAAAAAATCGAGGTTATTCATTCAAACATTACCTTTGTCTTTATTACTATCTATCATAAGTTATGAGTAAGTTAACAATAAATAACAAATTGAACTAATGGGAATACGCAAAGCACGATATTAAATATGAAATTTGGTAGAAAGTAATGTTATCGATGCTGAGGCCCTAACGTATCCCTGTATAGAGAACATGTTGTCTTTGTATGCCCTGGGTTTCTACAATACTCACATTATTTTTGTTGATCGTCTCTTTCCCAAATATCTATATTTTTCTTTATCCGAGTAGAATTCGGGCGACCTTTCGGGACGTGAAGCAGGTTATTGTTTGGCATAAACTTGAACAGCATGCTGGACACCGATGACCACATACTCTCATTTGGGAGAAGTGGGAATTTAGGACTCCACACACTGTGAATGCGTTCTAGTCAGTAAATGTCATTGATGTAAGGCACGTACTCAATCCGTTCGTTCCTATGTATGGTAATTACATGTGCATATGGGAACTGAAGTGCTTGGAATCTCCCATAATTACAGGTCATTTTCATTATATTCATACGATATGACACACCTGACATTTCCTGGTTAGGCCTAATGTGCTCTGTGACTCGAAAATCAAAGTTTTGACACGAGTGGCATACTATATACATGGTGTTCACTCTTGTTGTACTTCGCTAAACCTCTTTCATCACATCATCGCATAGTGTACCGTTGCCTGCTAGTTGTCTAGCATACACCGATTCCCTTTTAGGAAACAAGGCGACCAGTCAAGAGAATGTCTCTTTGACAACTAATGTTACCGGCAAATGATTCATCCTCTTCAGTACGAAATTGATGCACTTGGCCAAGTTTGATGTTATGTGCTCGTATCGTAGACCCCTGTCATACGATTGCATCCACTGTTCAAACGGTATATTCAATACATACACTGCACAGTTGTTCAACATTTGATGGAACCGATGTTGGACAAGCTTCGAAACCTATCGAGAAATAGCTACCGATTAGTGTAACTAAATAACTTGGTATGAAAAATCAATATGTAGTGAATACATAGTTTGAACTACAAACCCATGTCAATAACTAGATCTCACTCAGTTGTCGAATGATATTTTTTGTGGTAGTTGGATCCCACATGTTGTATGCAGTACCGATGGTGAATGTGATCTTAGAGGGCCTTGTGACGATCAATCGTCGAGAGTATTTTGGGTCCCCTATTCGATATGACACATATGTCAGGTTATAGGTAAACGCAGCAGCGCAACCGGCTTAGGAAGAAATCTTAGTCATTTGTCGTTTCTTAGGTAGAATCTTCTGATTATCGTCCTGAGCAAAAGCAAATAACAGACACTGCCGATACCTTCTAAACATGCAGGTGCAGTAAATTTGAACCCTAAGCTTGCAGTGTTGAAATTCCTCTATGCATTGCTCAAAGGGCTAAAAGAATCGATGAAAAACTCTTTCCTAAAGACTAACTGATCGTCGTATTATGCTGGTCGCATTTTGAGATTGATTACAGAACCTGGTACGTATCAATCCAATACTTGACACTATTACCATAGAAAGTTATAAGAACTTTCCCACTCATGATGCAACTTCTCCATAGCCTTCTGTTTTGCAACCTACACTTTCTATTACATTGGAGTTTACTGGTACTGGCTAGTATGTCCGTAATCAGCATCGATATTTGAATCTGAAGATTGACCTTCACCATCAGTAGAATAATGTTAGCAATCATGTTCAAGTCTAACCTCGGATGCTCTTAACTTGCACACATCGTAACACATGTATTAGGATCGGAATACTTCTTTATCATCCACATCCTAGTTTTCTTTCAGTAAGATGCCATGATTTTCCACTTACACCTCCCGTCCTTCATTGTGCACTTTCCTTCGAATTTCTCATAATGGGACTTCTTGACGTAGTAGTTCCTACCATTCTTGAAGTTGTACCGCTTTAGTGCAACAAGTATCTTTGTTGGGGTATTCCATTCCAACTTCTAGTACTTGTACATCACGATATGTGCTTGCATGACCAGGTGTTTTGTGTGGAAGTCGTAAAAACTCTAATTCACCATCAGTCGATAGGTCGATGTTTGTCATGCGGAGCAGATATTCATACACCTTGGATAATGTATTTAGATTCGGAGCATTATTCGATGTGTCATCATTAAACTTGAAAAGTTCTAGCTCTATTGTAACCGGATCCGATTCAAAAAATAGTGCCACTTCTAAACCTCTGAACCGCGTTGCCTGATTGGCTCAAGTTCTGACTCCTCCCCCTTGTTTGCATCTTGTCGTGTGTGAAATGATATGCAAATTGTGCAAGTATATATGTCAGATCAAGTAATAAAGTGATAAGTTAAATTGTCTCCACAGGGACTAGAATAGTATAATTTGGTCGAGTTATTATAATGAAATATGATTAATGTTATGAAAGAAATAATGTTAAGAATACAGTGGTAATTTGAAGGAATAATGATGTGTACAATATGTGTAACTGATAAATAATGGAAAATGTTATGATAAGACAAGAGTAAGAATGTAATGGAAAATTCAAGAATAATTACATGAATAATATGCAAACAAACAAGTAAACAACTGAAAATGTTATGGCGAAGATACTACGGCAAAGGATAGAGGGTCTATGATGTTGATTTGGAAGGTCAGGATTACTCAGAGTTTGCCCTTATTGATAGTAATGCCTTGGGAAAACCATACTCAATCTACTGCTCAGAAGAGTTCTAAAATGATCTGCTTCTTTCAAGAACATGACCTTAAGTTATTTTTCCTTAAGCGATATATGCCTATAGGCTTTTAGCATGGTACCCTGCACTGTTTTGGTTTCTTTCTGTATGAACCTACTCTATGTCTAGAGGTTATTACAAGTATTCAGTTGAACACTTGCTCATATCATTCAATTTCAATCTCACTAACCTTGTAACACCCCTAACTCATTTCCATTGCCGCTCTAGGGTTATAGAGCATTACCATAAAAATTAGAACAATTAACATCAAAATAGTTTTATAATTCTATTTAATATTAATTAATTAAAACTCATTACAAACCCAACAAATACACATTTTGGCCTTAAATCAAACTTTCGAAGCCTTAAAAACAGTTCAGGATCAAATTAGGACTAATTTAAAACAATTCAGAAAGTATGAGGAAAAATTTAAAATTTAGAAAACAGGGGTCACACAGCCATGTGGCTAGAACGTGTGACATAGCCCAGGTCGTGTAGTATTTAAACAATGGGACACATGACCGTGTCCCATCCCGTGTCTTAAACCGTGTAACTCACTGATTTAGGTCGCACAATCGTGTTGTAAGCTATGTAACTTTCTGACTTGCATCACACAGACGTGTCGCAGGTTGTGTGCTAGACCGTGTAACTCATGACTTACTACACACATCCATGTCTTAGACTATATGATAACTGCACCTAAAATAAAAAGTAACACACAACCGTGTAACCAGGCCTTGTAACATATGACAACTCGTGTCCCAAGCCGTGTGCTCCATAAATAACCCTTAAATCAAGTCATTTTTAAGATTAAACCTTGCCTAAAAATGTACTTCATTTGAGCATACCTTAAATGGGTTTAAATACATTTCAAACACACATAAATATACCAATTTAATCAACCTAAAATTTTTAATCAATATGCCATTCAAAGGCATTTCCTGTAACATCCTGAAATAGGGCTTAATCAGAATAGTGGTTTTGTGACCACAAATTTGAGACAGAAATAATTATTTTATTATTATTATGATGTTTATGATGTGATTACATGATGGTGTGAAAATTTCGTGAAGAAATTCTATGCATAAAGTGCTTAATTTGAAATTAGGGACTAAATCGAATAAGTTGCAAAATTTGCATTCTAGAAGTTTTTAGTATGAAATTGCTTTGGAATATTAATTAGGAGGTTTTAAATAGAAATTTGACCAATTTCTAAGTTTATGGACAAAAATTGGACATGGGTGGAATTTTTGAAAGTTTAGTAAGGAATGACATTTTGGTCATTTGGTTATTAACATGATTAAAAAGGGAAAAAGATGACAAAATTGCTATCATCTTCTTCATTAGCACGAAATTTCAAGGGTTCTCCATAGCTAGGGTTTGTTTCAAGCTTCCAAGCTCCATAGTAAGTGATTCCAAGCCCCGTTTTTAATGTTCTTTATGTTTTCGGAGTCCCGGTAGCTTGATAAAGCTTATGCTAGAATAATTTAAGTTAGGGTTCATATTTGAAAAAATACCCATAGGTGAAAAGTGTTTATTTTGATGTTTTATAATAGAATATGAGGTTTTAGATTATGTTAGACAACTTGTGCTACTCGGTTTTAGGTAAAAACGAGTAAAAGGGCTTAATAGGTAAAAATACCTATTATACATAAGTGTATGTTATAGTAGGAATTTGAAGATGTTGTTGGTAAATAAATGATCAACATGTCTTAAAATACAAGAATTTGTGATAAATTTTGTTTTCCGAGCCTTGGGGCAAAAGTGTAAATATGCAAAAGTTTAGGGGCAAAAATGTAATTTTTCCAAAGTTTGAGTAAAGGACTGTTTTGATAAATGTGAATATTAAATAAGTTAAATTTGCTTTTATAGATCAAGAAGAACGAAATTCAGGAGTAGATCGGGGAAAGGAAAAAGTAAAGGACTAAATTGTAAAGTTTAGTCACATTTTGTATCGAGCTAAGTTTACAGTAAATAAATGCAATATTCCTTTATTTTACAATAATATTTTCAATTTCCAGCATTTATATATTCATTTTATGAAAATATTCAAAGTTGAATTAAAGATGATGTAACAGAGAAAAGCATTAGAAAGCCCCGATTGAACCTTAGGAATGTTAGGATATGAAATGTCATGACATTTGGGGTTGACAGGACAGGACAGGACAGGAATGAGCCATGTAAGTCCATATCAGATATATGGCTTTGGAGACAGGAATGAGCCATGTAAGCCCATATTAGATATATGGCATTGGAGACAGGAATAATTTATGTAAGTCCATGTCAAGGACATGGCATTGGCAGGATATTGTTAGACAGGAAAGACCCTAGTATCCTTAGTATTCCGAGTGGTTCAACGGGCCATTGTACAAGTTAAATTACAGTGAATTATTTGCAAAGGAAAGGTAGATTGTATTTATGAAAAATGAAAGGTCAGGTAAGAAAGAAGGTAAGTGAATAAAGAAAAAGGCAGAAAATGAGATGTAAAGAAAGTTTATGATGCTAGGTGACATTATGCATAATTATCCTTTGTGATGAATGTTGTGATTTAGTTGCTTGTAAACTTACTAAGCCTAGTGCTTACTCTCTTTATTTCTTTCTTCTTATAGTTCTTGCCAAGCCACTCTGGGATCGAAGGAAACGTCGGAGATCCGATCACACTATCGAAGGAATCACTTTGGTATAGTTAGACAATTCGTTTCGTGTATGGCATGTATAGGAACTTGGCTTCTTTTGATATGATATGATCAATGAATGATGTGTAAATACTTGCTAGTGATTAGCTAATAGAATGGCTGATGATATACATGTTTAATAGTATGTATGATTGAGTAGTAACTATCACATGGAAATTAAGGAAAATGTGAAAGTAGCTTAAAAATAGATTCAAGTAGCAGAAATGGTGTGACTTTGAAAAATCACTAAAAGTAGTAGAAACATGTTTTAATGGTGAATAATATATGAAATTAAAGCTTATTGTGTCTATTTTCATATGGAATAAGAAAAACAGGTAAAGGTATTGTATTTTTATAAGATATCTGAGTTTTAGTGAAATAGGGCTAGAGCAATTTCTGGATCCCCTGTTCCAACTTTGGAAATTCACCATAAATTGTACAAAAATAATTAGGTGGTTTACTTTATATTTTAAGAATACTTATTGAGTCTAGTTTTAATAGAAATAAACGACATAGTCATATGAATTTTGTACAGGGAGAAAAGTGGTTTGCAGTAAGTAGAGGTCAGTGCAGTCGAGTTATGAAATAGGGGTAACTTTAACTAATAAACTGTACTAATTGGCCTAGCCAAAAATTCTAGAAAAC
Organism: Gossypium stocksii; assembly: GCA_020496765.1. Classification (NCBI taxonomy): domain Eukaryota; kingdom Viridiplantae; phylum Streptophyta; class Magnoliopsida; order Malvales; family Malvaceae; genus Gossypium; species Gossypium stocksii. The sequence continues at coordinate 115,997,728 of CM035624.1, forward strand.
AATTAGTAGATAGATATATGCATCTAGTTTCAGGGAAAATTTACGGATCTTAATTTTGAGTTTCGAAACTCGAGATATGAATTTTTAAGCAACTATGATGCAGAATGGTAGCAAATTTCGAGAAACTTAAATAAACGATTTAAGGTTGCTTAAGTGATAGATTAAGTTTAGTAGCATCTCGTGCTCGATTCTGGCAACAGTCTCGAGTAAGGGGTGTTACATTTCCAATTCATGCCAAGTCAAAATCATTCTATCACAAAACTATGATGTCATATTTCAATCACATAACATAGATGGATTAGCTACCTAATGACAATAACTGCCAATCCATTCACCTTTCAATAAAAATAAATAGAACAAATCATATAATTATCATATGCTCAAAAGAGGCTAAAAGATACACACTTGTTAAGCGTTATAAGTTCAAACAACTATATACACAAAAGCATAACCATACTATAATAGTTAATTAGCATAAACAACAACTACCATTACATCAAAGCCCCATACATGCCATTTATAACCATAGCCAAGTTAACTAAAAAACTACCAAAGTAATTGCTAGATAGTGTGATAAAGCTTCGGCAAGCTTCCAACCGATTGAGCTTCCGACGATCTACAGAACAGAAAAAAACAACTATGTAAGCAACTAATGCTTAGTAAACTCGTACAAATTCAAATATAAGCTTACCCTTCTTAAACTCGATTTATAAAATATGCATAACATCATTACCATGTTCATAAGCTTAATAAACTCCTATATACACCACCAAACTTACAAGTTAGTAAGTTCATACAAAATATATATAAGTTCAACCATATCATAAGTAAATTTCCATGTATATACCTTTCATCACAGACTTATTTAGTTCCCTTCAATTCATTTGTATTCATTAAATTCACCTTTTTTATAAGATTCTGAACAATTATCCATTTGTATACATGCCTTGCCATTAACGTTTAGTTACTCATCACCATCTAGAATTACATTGGATACTCAGGAATGCTTATACATAGTGTGCCTTTCTAGATAACAGTAACATTTCCTTTTCAATAATGCTCACACGAGCTACGAAATAGGTTGCTCACATGAGCTGTAGGTCAGAATGTTAGCTACACGATACTGCTCGCACTAGTTGTGGGTCAAAATGTTAGCTACACAATGCTGCTCACACGAGTAGGACATTCAGGATCAACACCCAAAACATTAAATCCCTAATGACATGTCATTTGTATCCTAAGAAATATTAAGTTCAAACGAGACCTTTGCATATATCTAAATTCTTTAATATAATTATATTGTGCCATTCCACACACGCTTCATGAAATATAATTTTTCTCAAATGCCAACTTAAAATATTCCAATAATACAAGTTAATCCACTATATCAATTACCTAATAAACTACAAATCAAGATTAAAATCACATAATTACTTATAATAACTCATTTAAAACATAAAGTGACAATGTTAATCTCTATATGAACTTACCTCAATCACCACGGTTGTTACAGCTAGTTGAAAGCTAATCCGAGACTTTTGCCTTACCCCGATTCAAGTTAGATTCTTTTCTTGATCTAAATAATAATTTAACCCAATTATTATAATTCCAACATTCTAACAAGTAGTTTAATACAATTAAACCTTTCTATCACACATTTATAAATTTACCCCCAATACTTTAACTTTCTTACAATTTAGTCCCTAAATTCTTAACTTGCAATTTCACCATTTTTCTAACTAAAACATGTTAGTCGATTTTACTAGGGGTCCTTTACAACCCATATCTTTTATTATTTCACATTAGCCTCAAGGAATTTTACACTTTTAATAATTTAATCCTTAACCCTAAATTCATAAAAAGATCACTTAACAAAACATTCTCATTTAACAACTAACTTTAATTATCTATCAATTAACTTCACAAATTCATTAATTTCATTCATAAGATATCCTTTAACCTTTAATAGTTTTGTAAATAAACCCCTAGGCTAAGTAGTTTAAGCTAAAGTGAGTTCAAAAACATGAAAATCATTAAAAATGAGACTCAAAATCTTACCATGCATGAGCAAACCCACAACTGAAAGTTTCCTACTTCTTAACAATGGTGTTTGGCCAAGAAAGAAAATAACAATAATGTAGATGACATTTGTTTCATCTTTGTTATTAATTTTAACTTAACTTATTTAATTACTAATCTAACCTTAAAAATCTATTAAAATCACACAAAAACCTCTCCATCACAATCCACTATCTTAATATATGTTTTATTACCAAGTACCCTACATTAAAATTTCATAGCCATTTAACCCTTTTAGCTAATAGAATTCAACTTTGGCATCATTTACAATTAGTCTTTTTTACCTAATTAACCATTTAAAATTCAAAATTTCTTAACAAAAATTTAAAACTACCGTAAATTAACCCTATAAACATTAAATAAATATTAAAATAATAACTCACTTGTCGGAGTCGTGGTCTCGAAACCACTGTTTCCTACACCACTAAAATTGGGCTATTAACTCTCCCTCTAAAGGAATTTTCATCCCCAGAAATCTTACTAGAAAATAGGTTTGGGTATTGCATTTTTATAGCTTTTTCTGGTTCCCAAGTAGCTTCCTCAACCCCATGGTGATGCTAGAGAACTTTAACCAAAGTTATACACTTATTCCTTAATTCTTTAACTTCTTGAGCTACAATTCTAACCCGTTCTTCACTATATGACATATCTGGTTGAATTTCTACATCAACAGGTGAAATCACATGTGAAGGGTTAGATCGATATCGCTGTAACATCGATACATGAAACACAATGTGCATTTTCTCTAATTCAGACGGTAAAGCTAAACGGTAAGCTATTGGCCCAATTCTCTCGATAATCTCATACGATCCGATGAATCGTGGGCTAAGTTTCCATTTTTGGCGAAACAGAGAACTTTTCTCTAAGGCAACACTTTTAAGAACACTATATTACTAATTAGAAATTCAATATCTTTTCTTTTCAAATTTGCATAAGATTTTTTATGATTAGAAGCAGCTTTCAAGCAATCACAAATGACTTTGACTTTTTCTTCAATTTCTCGTATCAAGTCAACACCGAAAAGCTTTCTTTTACTTAATTCAGTCCAATAGAATGGAGTTATACTTTTTTTATCATACAGGCCTTCATACGATGCTATTTTAATACTCCCCTGATAACTATTATTATATGCAAACTCAGCCAGCATAAGAAATTTCTCACATCTACCTTCAAACTCTAAAATGCAAAAATGGAGCATGTCCTCGAGTATTTGTATCACTTTTTCAAAATGACCATCAGTCTGTGGATGGAATGTTGTACTGAAATGTAGTCGAGTACCCAAAGCTTCGAGTAATTTACTCTAAAATCTAGAAGTAAACTGTGGATCTCTATCGAAAATAATAGACACTGACATACCATGTAGTCTAACAATATCATAAATGTATAATTCTACCAACTTTTCAAGTGAATAATCCATATGTATTGTAATGAAATGTACGGATTTAGTTAAACGATCAACAATAACCCAAATAGTATCTTTCTTCCACGGAGACAAGGGTAACCCAGACACAAAATCCATTATAACCTGTTTACATTTCCATTATGGAATCATAACAGGTTGTAGTAGTCCAGAAGGTACTTGGTGCTTGGCTTTGATAAGCTGACAAATCAAACATTTAGATACAAACTCTGAAATTTCACGTTTCATACCTGGCCACCAATACATTTATTTCAAATCACTGTACATTTTGTTACTATTAGGGTGTATCAAATAATTACTACTGTGAGCTTCCTGTAAAATCTTCTATATAATATCAGAATTTCTCAGAACACAAATTTTGTTTTGAAAATATAAACTACCAACAAAACTAATGAAATTTTGAATTAGATGCCTTCGATTTGTTCTCATTTAGTAATCAACTTGGAATGACTTTTTTGAGCTTCACAAATCTATTGTAGAAATGTCGGTTTAGCTTTTAATTATGCTAAAATAGAATCATCATCAATCAACATTAATCGAGTATTCAAAGCTCGCAAAAGGAAATAAATATTTTCCACTTAAAGCATCAACAACAACATTAGCTTTTCCCGAATGATAATTGATGACCAAATTGTAATCTTTTCCCGAATGTTGTCAGATCTTTAAAGCAAACATAATACCTGCAAGTTACAAATCATGAATTGGGTAATTTCTCTCATGCGATTTCAATTGATAGGAAGCATAGGCTACCAGCTTGCCTTCTTGCATCAAGACGTAACCTAAACCATTAAGTGAAGTATCACCTAGCTGAATCAATATAAGGGTTTTGATTAACAATACTTCCAACTGATCAAAACTTTGTTGACATCTTTCAAACCATTCAAACTTAATGTCTTTATGAAGTAGCTTCGTCAATGGCGTAGTATTCATCAAAAACCCTTTAACAAATCTCCAATAATACACAGCTGAATCTAGTAAAATTCTGATCTTTGAGATCTTTTTCGAAGGCTTCGAGTCTATAATTGTAGTTATTTTACTTGGATGCACTTTAATACCATCTGTCGATACAACAAGTCCCAAAAATCCAACTTCTCGAAGCCAGAACTCACATTTGCTAAATTTTGTAAATAACTGTTTCTTGAGCAAAGTTTGCAATATTACCCTCAAATGCTGTTCATGCTCAATTTCTTCCCCGAGTCAATCTGCTGACTTTCTTCCTAATTCTACTCTGTAGCTCATGTATTTGAATGATACTATAGAACGCAAATTCCACAGGCTTCATTCCTGCAAACACCACCCAACCTCTGTATTACAAATTTGATTATCGTAGTATATAATGGATTTTACTCGTCGACTCATTTCAATATTGGTCATGAATTGGATGAATAAATGTAAAAAATAAGTAGAGAGTTGTACAAATTGTCCAAAGGAATACACACAACTTTCACAACACAAGGTTGTTCTATTTGATATTAACTTGATGCGTGTCAATTTTATGAAAATTACGCCCCTTTTATGAGAGAATTATGTATGGAGAAAGAGAATACGTACTTTGAATTTCGTTTACGAATGCACACATTTGTTGCATATTGTATGGTGCAAATAATTTTCAGAACATGTTCAAAACTCATATAATTTCATCACACCTCCCGAAAGATTATGCGTTGTATAACATGCTCTACAAGCATCTAAAAAGGTACCTTCACACTTAAAAGAAAGGAAATTCGTTAGAGGAAGCTTGCCTAGCTAGGGGAGATTTCTTACTAAGCTGGGCAAGCTTTCTTTAACAAATTTCCTATTCCCTGACGTGAAAAGCCTAATGCTTCGGATGATTCAGACACTTTAACACATTTAGAATATAATCATCACTCCTTTAATGTGGTTTCAAGGTTTTTCTTTGTAAACAGACCCTTTCTTGTGGCTATGAAAGGGTTCTCACATACCAAGGTTCATAATCCCTCAGTCATGTAATTTCTCTCCACTCCTCTCCATTCCTCTACTGTAAAGCATTCCTCAGTCTTAAAAAATTTGGTCATTAAAAATATTTGGTTTACGTTCGAGGTATTCTTGAGTCGTTGGTGATGTGATACTCTCGAGCCGCACACATTTCATATATCATGTCGAGATAGGACTATACCTCCGAGGCCTATCCTGGGAAGTTGGTTATGGAGTGATTTTACTTTCTATGGTTAAGGGTAGAAGTCAAAGTGGTGGTCTTAATTGACGACTGTTGTAACACCCCAAACTTGGCCTAGACGTTATGGCCGAATCTGGCGATGTCACATGGTAATGTTTTTCAAAAAGTGAGTTATCGTCAAAAAACCTCTTCTCTATATAACCTCTTTACATTATCTTATGTTAATTCCAGGACGTGTCGTTCATTTCCAAAACGTAATTCATTATCACAAAGTTATTCTCTTTCAAAATGTTATTAATTTTCAAAACGTCACTTATTGCGGAAACTTTTAAAAATAGTTTGCGTATTTGAGTGTATTTTGTTAAAATGTTTGATTCTTTTTTGAAAACTTGATTATCCCTACTACTAGCAGTTATAAATCAAAACAATGAAAAAAATCAAAATTAAACAAAATCCAAAGAGGCCATGATACACTAAAATACCCCAACATAAAATCAAAATCAAAATTAAGTACTAAATAGAATGTAGTAGGTCGTGTGGCCATCGCTGAGTCCTCCGCCATAACAATCTACCTATGTCTGGGGATTACCTGTACAGATAAATCAGAAGGGTGAGTGATACTCGCGATATTAAGTAATAAAATTTATAAAAACTGATCACACCAAAAACTAACTAATATCACGATTTTAAAGGCAATCGCACCTATCGAACAGTAGTATAGTTTAGTGGCAAGACCGAGTTATCGTACCCAAGGGAACCAAAAGTACTAATACTTACTTCCTTTCTATTATCTAGCCTAAAAATAAAAGTGGATTGGTTGAAACTAATTCTAAAACTAACTAAACGTGCACAAAAAGTAAATTGGGGAAAAACTTTCAGGAAAAACTGATTGATATGAGTAATACTTAAGGGAGAATCCACCTAGACTTCACTTATTATTAACTTCATGAACTAGATGATTTCTTTACTTGACTTGATCCGTAGAGATCCCTAACCTTTGTTAATACCTCCGTCGAGGATAAGAAAAACTAATCCTAGGTGGTTAATTAAAGTTTCTTTATTAATTAACACCCCTAGGTTGCATTAATTCGATCTATGGATCCCCTTATTAGGTTTGACCCTAATACGGCAGATTTATGTCGCCCTATGTCTAGGGTTGCATGCAACTCCACTTAATTGTGGTAGATCTACTCTTAAAATAGGGACTTTTGTTCCTCTGCCTAAGCACATCAGTTTCTTGAAGTAATACCTAAGATTATTAAATCAAGAATGAAGAACACATAATTAAGAACAATTCAAGTATTTATCATATAATTCAAGAAGAAATAATAACAAGATCTTTCTTAGGTTTCATCCCCCTCAAGTATTTGAGAGGTTTAGTTCATAATTAATAAAGAAAACATCTCAGAAGAAATAAGATAACAAAACATAAAGAACCCAAAAACCCCTGAAGGAATTTAGGGAGATCTTCTTTCTTAATGTAGAATTCTGACTTCTGGGATGAATCAATCGGCTTCCCTTGGAGTAATTCCTTGCTTTCACTTCTTGTATTGGCAGAAATATGTCGCTCCTTTTTGGGAGAAAAGAGTACTCCCTTAGCGGGAAATAAGCACCCCCTTGAAGTTGCCTCCTAGGGTCTTTATATAGAGTTTAGAATGGCTTTCTTAGCCCCTAAGTATCCTTTTTCGAGTAGAATTGAACTTCCTCACGATAGGACACGCCCGTGTACCACGATAAGAGGCCGTGTGCGGGCCTGTTGATGGTGGCACGGCCGTGTGGTCTCGCCATGCTTGTCGGGGTTGGGCCGTGTTGGGCTTTATGTGGCACGATCGTGTGCCACAGCCGTGTGGTGAATCCTTGGGCCGTGTTGTTTTCTCATTTTGGCCCATTTTCTCCATTTTTGGCCCGTTTCTCGTTCTTTTCTCTTCTCTATGCTCTCCTGAGTATAAGACATGAAATAGAAGGATTAAGAGCACTAATTCTCACAAATCTAATGATAATTCATCCAAAATATAGGCTAAACATGAGGTAAAAATATGTATAATTTATCGTTTATCAGTGAGTTTATGAAAACTCTGTAACACCCCTAACCCGTATCCGTCGCTGGAATAGGGTACGAGGCATTACCAGACTTATACATACAATCGATCAACTTCTGAGTTACAAGTTCTACAAAAAAATTAAAACTTTTTTCATTTTAAGTCATTTTGTCCCTATTACGGGCCTACGAGGCCCAAAACACACTTTAAGAATGGTTTGGGACTAAATCGGGATCTTTGGAACAATTATAAAAAGTTTCATCAAAACAGTGTCACACGCCCCTGTGACTTAGGACACGCCCGTGTGGGTAGGCTGTGTGGTCACACACGCCTGTGTCCTAGCCCGTGTTAAAAACATCGAGCATTTTGTTTATGACATCAGCATAAAATTAGGGGCACACGCCCGTGTCTGTGCCCGGGTGGCCAACACATAGGCTATTTTCCAAGCCTTCTTGTTACCCATAATCCCTTATAGCCTTATGCACATCAAAATCACAATCATTGCATCATTTTAGTGATTAAGCACCCTTTATTAAAACCCATTCCTAACCTTGACATGTCCTCTTACAAGTAATGCACCTACTCATAAGGTACTACGTCTAGATTCATTAATTCACATTCGTAAGACCCGCCATTTTGATGACCACTTTTACCATTAGGCTAAGTTACCAACTTATCCCTCGAGCACTCATGTTCAGCAATCACATGAGATTTTTATAACATACAATTACTACAAGACTATGATCACCTTAAATGGCCGTAGAGCATACATCCAACACCCATGTCATATTACCAACCATGCATTACAAATAAACATAATCACATCATAAACATTAGACATAACATGAATAGTTAGATTTACTGACCGTAATCAATATGAGCCACATCTCATGGCCATATTTATACAACTTAATATAAGCCAATAAACTTGGCCAAAATCATGAGAACACATGCCTTAAAACTAGAAACCTATACATGCCACTCACTTGAAATTTCTAACATATGCTTTGTTATTCCAAAGGTAGTGACTTGATAGTGTGATGCTGCCTCCGACAATCTCCAATCCCGAGCTAACCTAACAAAGCTAAAAGAGATGGAAAAGGAGGGAGTAAGCTTCACGCTTAGTAAGTCTATAAGAAAATGATAAGCAATTTATCAATATGCTTCCACCAATTCTTACAACATGATCTCAAGGTAATCCTATCATAATTGCCTTTTTTACTTATGTTCAAGTCAAGCTACTTTTTCAAGTCATAGCCACTAAATTATTTTTATCTGGAGCTATAAAGCTCTAAATGTAGATCTGTTAATTTTTCCTAAAACTAGACTCACACCTTTTCTTACCATAAAATTTCCAGAATTTTTGGTTCAGCCAATTAATACAGTTTATTCATTAAAATTGCCCCTGTTTTGCGGTTCAATAGTTTCGACCCCTCTTCACTAAAAAATCAATTATCTCTTTGTACAGAATTCAAATGAGGTTCTTGTTTATTTCTTCTAAAAATAAACTCATTACGAAATCTAACCATATAAATTTTGTCCCATAATTTTTTTTTTTACAATTTCTAATAATTTTCCCAAATCAGAATAAGGGACTTCGTAATCTATCTGACCCTGTCTCACTAAATATCAAATATCTCATATTGTAAGATTCTTTTCCTCACACCGTTTCTTTTATGTAAAAATAGACTCATTAAAATTTAATTTCATATCTCATCCAACCTCTAATTCAATTCCCACCATTTTTGGTGATTTTTCAAAATTATGTAACCGCTGCTGTTTCAAAACTGTTTTATTGCAAATTTACCTTCTCATGCTTTCTTTGTTTTAGCTTCTATTTTAAGTATACCTGTTACCAATTGATTTTACCACACTTTTATATATGGTAAATATAGACCTATAATCACTAGGTCATTATAAAATCATCCTCACATGTGTAACCTACTCATTTGCAACTTTACCATATTTCTCAATACACACCTCAATATAATAATTCATACTCAATGGTTCGCACATAGCCATTCATATTAGCAATTATAAGGTGGTTTCGCACATAGTCCTCCAATATTGATATTTCACAATAATTTGCACTTAGCTCATTGGTATTATAAATCAACAAGGTGGATAATTCACACTTAGCTCATAAATTTCAATGATTATTCGGTGGTTTCGCACATAGCCCACCATTATCAATAACTTCCGGTGGTTTTGCAATTAGCCCACTTTTATCAATAATTTTTGATGGTATCGCACTTAGCCCATCTTTATCAATAATTTTTGATGGTATCGCACTTAGACCATCTTTATCAATAATTTTCGATGGCATCGCACTTAGCCCGTCTTTATCAATAAATTTTCGATGGTATCGCACTGAGCCTATCTTTTTCAATAATTTTTGATGGTATTGCACTTAGCCCATCTTTTTCAATAATTTTTGATGGTATTGCACTTAACCCATCTTTTTCAATATTTCATAGAATTTTATTCATAACTTCACTTCTCACATTTTCACCCAATGTTAATAATGTTCAATCACATATCGTCTAAAGCATTCATGAATAAAAACATTAATAGAAGAGGTATCATTTACATATAAATTTACTCATTTTAAGCCTTATCCATTTAGGCTATAAACATAAACAACAACAATAATAATACATCATTATTATCACACCAACTTACTTGTTTCAATGGAATGTCATATTCCATCAAATTTCCATTGTATACAATCACGAAAATGATATTAACATTTGGCATCACTTTCTCATACATAACCCCATCAACATATTATTTAATACAATCATAGAAAAATAGATATCAAGTATATTAAAAATAACATGTTTATTTAGTCATATAGACTTACCTTGAATGCAATTTCGGCTAATTACTTCATTTTAGTCCATAATCTCGAACTTTCCTATTTAAGCCTAAATCTCAATTTTCTTGATCTAACATGATAAAATTCACTCATTTAATCTCTACATTAATTAAAACATTCTATGATTCACAATTTGGAAAAATGATCGTTTTGCCCTTCGACTTTACAAAAAATTACGATTTTACCCTTAGGCTCGAAATTCGATTTTTATCGAATTTCCTCCTTTACCAAGCTTAGTCGAATTCTCTTTATAACTATAGCAACTCACAATTTCAACTATTTCACACATTTACAACTTATTTTAGAAACTTTACAAGATAGTCCTTTTTAGTTATTTTCAGGAAAACCCCTTTCACAAAAATTGTTTATCTCATAACCATATTTCGAATTCTTCCATAAAAATCCAGCAAAAAAATGCAAAATAGTCCCCCCAATAGGTAGCTCATGCTACAAGGGTTCTAAAAGTACTAAAATTATCAAGAAATGACCTTAAAATTACTTACTTGTGATAAAGAAAGGTGGCTAAAAATTTCAAGCTCCCATGGGGGTTCTCTTCTTCCATTTTCAGCAGAGAATGAAAAATGAGAGAGAATATGGCCACTTATTTTATTTTATTAGCTTTTGCTTATGTCATCAAGTACCAACCCACACAAAAATTTTGACTTTTCATGATTTTTGTCTCCTATGGCCGAGAAACTTTAAGAATAAGGGTCTATTTGCCCTTTAAAGCCCTCACATTTTAGTTCTCTAGCGATTTGACTCAACTGGCTAGTAAAATAGAACTTTCGCGCTTTATGCGATTTAGTCATTTTTCAAAATTAAGCATGCAATTGCTAAAATTAATTTACCAAAATTTCTGTGCACTTATATAATTGTGCTATAACTCAAATAATAACATTAAAAATTATTTTCTCTGACCTCGGATTAGTGATTCTGAAACCACTATTCTGACTAGCCCCTAAATCAGGCTGTTACAAACTCAATGTGTAATCTCATGTATACAAACATACAGAAAGCAATCACAATCTGAGCCTAAGCCATTTTCAGTATCATATTCAGTTTCAGTTAGGGCCTTAGCCTATCTCAGTACATGTGCAGTCATGCATTAGGACCTTGACCCATTATAGTATCAGTAATCAGTATAGTATTAGATATGAAATCACAAAATCCTACCCAGCCAGCCTCTACACTCCATCTCTGTCCAACCCTACTCTCCATGTGGGGATATAATCAACCCACCCATCCCTACACTCCAAATAGTACTAGAAGCGACACTAGCCAGAAATTCGTAGCTGAGTTGTGAGTAAATTAGGCTCGAAGCCTTTCAGTACACTTCCTCCAATCAATATCAACCCATCTCTATGCAATGAATCATACAATCATGTCATGCCAAATCATGGTATCATACATGTATTTAGTACAATTTGAACAACATGGTCAATATCCAGTCATACATATATATATTTCGTGTATGGATATAACAGTCATTCAGTCAATTAGGGGTCTAGGTAAACTTACCAACCCTACAATAAGTTCACAGTCGTCTCCTACACGCCCGTGTGGTTCACCCGTGTGAGCGTGTGGGCTCACATGGCCCAATTCGATCTGGCCCATGAATCTCACATGGCCAGCCTTGTCGATCACACACTCGTGTCCAGTCACACTGCCTACCACAGGGGCGGCCACATGCTTGTGTGGTGTTAACAACCCCACTTTTTGACTTTTTGCCAAAACTCATTTTCAGTGATGTGGTTACACACCTGAACCGTTTTCAATGCGTTTGCACACCGGAGCACTCCAATACCTATCAATTGATCGATAAACACTAGATTAATTCCTTGAAATGGATTCAAACCGAATTGAAATGAATAACTTATTATAATACGCAACCTCCAAACTTACCTACGACACCCAAATGATTTGACTAAGGTTCCACTGGCGACTAGTCTCTCTTTCCAAAATCTGCTGCTGCCCAACAAGATAAAAGAATATTAATTAGAACCTTAATGACAACAATTTGACAAACACCAGGAACTCGCTTATCGAAACCATACATAAAATCGTCAAAGGTAGAGACAATAAGTATAATAGCCGTGGGATGGAGAGATAATTTCGAGAGGGGAAAAGATAAAGAACAAAAAAGAACAACTCAGCACTCAGTAATACAAAACAATACCTTGACAACACTTCAAGAAGGGGTGTCCTAGCAGAGAAAAGAAGAAGTAGCTAAATTTGAGATAAAACAAATATGATTCAGCTAGGGAAAAAAAGTGAGAAGAACGTTCAAGACTTTTCAGTAAGGGGAAGTAAGAAAACCAACTGAAATTTCAACAGTAAGGGGGATTTGGGAAGAGCAAAACATAAGCAAGTGGAAAAAAATGCAGAAATTCGACAGAGAAAACCAAAGGCAGAGAAAGGAAAGCTGTGACAGCCCAAATTTGACCCTAGTGGGAATGTGGTTTCGGGACCACAAAACCGAGTCATAAAATTATTTAAATATTAAATTTCGTGCCTATTATGTGTGAAAATGCATATGTGAAGTTTTGATGTTTTGATTTTTGGCACTGGATGTGAAATTTAATAAAAAGGGACTTGTGTGAGAACTTTAAAAATGTGCAAGGTATTTATGTAATGGCCTATTATAGTATGGTTTCAAAACCTATGGATTTGCATGTCAATTTACCACTTTTGGAGATAGTGGCCGGCCATATTGATAAATGAATTAAAAAGGCATGAATTTTATATATACTTATATAAATATATATGCATTATAATATGTGATAATGATATTATATTATGAATTTTATATTATGAGATATTGGGATAAAAACAAAGAAAAGTTTTGTTTCTTCTCCATTGTCTCTTCCTTTTAGCCAAAACCTTAAGTAAATAAGAGAAGGGAAATAAACAATCGGCCATTAGCATTTGCTTGCATCAAAGGTAATTTTTATGTGTTTTATTTTATATTCTTGTGAATTTAGCATGGCTAGAGCATTGTCTAGTTGGCCCATGTCAAAATTTTGAATGTTGTTGTATCTTGAGTATACGGCCATGAAAGGAAATCAAGGAAATGGTTATGGTTTTCACGTCTTAATGAGAAATGAGGGAGAGGTGATAGTTGAGCTAGTAAAATGTGCATATGCATAGATATTTTGTTAAGGAATTTGAATATTATGCTTGGGTGAGATAGTTGTCGTATACTAATGTATTAGTTTGCTAAAATAGTATTTGGGGGAATGAATTAATGCTTGGGTTTTAAATATGTGGAGGATAAATTAAATTTGATGAACAAGGATAGATATTAAGCTTGGGAAATTTTAGTGTTTGGCTAAATTGGATTTGTAGCATTCGTTCATGTTGGTAATGTACTAAGTTTTGGATGCTTTATGTTTTGAAATGAAAGTGATAAAAAGGTGAGAAGAAAACTAGTTTAATTAATTAATATAAGTCTTTGTGATACATGGAGATTCGACTAAGGTAGAAATTGAGTGGATAGCATTCGACTATTTTAGCCAAATAAGAAAATTGTATTTAGTTTTGGAAATTTATATTCATGTGTGACATTTGATAGTTGATAATCGGCCAAAATAGCTAACATACATTTGAAAGTGTATATATGTATATATTTTTGATAATGGCCGAATGTGATCATTGAAAGAGATGTGAATGAATTGTTGTTTTTGAATGAAATTTAGATAATTAGAAATGAGGTTATATTTGCTGTCCAATATGAAAGTGTTAAGATAAGTTGGTTGAATTAAAATGCTATTTTGTATATGTTATGTTCGGCCATATAGGTTATGTGTTAAGTGTGTTTGATCTTGCTAAATATTGAACTAAAAGTTAAATTAATTTGTATTTGTTATACAAAGGCCAAATGTGAACTTAGAAGATGAATTGATGAAAATGCTTGAGTACTATGTGTTAAAATGACATTCGGCTATGTGGCTATTAAAATGGGTTCGTAAGTTTAAATTAATGCAAGGTTAAATTTGAAAGTAATTTGAGATGCATGAAATGAAATTTGCTGGTTGTAAGTTATTGATACGAGACTATCCTTGTCTTGTGTATAAACATTTTGGTGTTATAAAATTTGAATGGTTAGTAGGGAGAAAGCCGAATATACTATGATAAAATGTTTGACTAGTCGATTAACCATAAGTTACATTTGTTTAATTAAGCTCAAGAGCATAGAAAGGCAAACTCGAATCGAGGAAAAATGAAAGTGGCTGAGTAGTCGATAATACCATACGATAACAGTTGAGGTAAGTTCTTAAGTATTTAAGCCTATGATATGATTGAGTATGATATGCTAAGTACATATTAAAAAGATTATGACTCTATTGTGTTTAAATGTATATAGCCGAATGGTTATTATAAATTATAGGTAAGTTATATATGAGATGCTGCTAAATGGCTGTAATGAAATGATGAATAAATTGAAAGGGTGTATATATATATATATGATATGGCCGAATGACCCTTATGAAAAGAAGCTAAAGTGGTTGAATAGCCAATCCTTGACTGTTTGAGAATATTGAAGTAAGTTTCGAGTAAATAAATTTGGAATAAAGTTGAATATGTATATATAGACATACATGTCATGATAACCAAAATATAAATATGTTTGTGCATATATCGGATTGTAATTAAATGAGATATATATATATATATATATAAATGTGATGTGTTGTTTGATTCAGTGAGCTTTGCGAAGGTTGCATGTTAAGTAATAATGAATAACTATTGTGAAATGTGTGCTATCTTTATTTGTATAGTGAGGCTGAATGGTTACTCAGAAATGTAATATGGCCGAGTGGTTACTTAAATGAAAGCAAAGTATGCGATATATTAGCAAGTGATGATAAAAGCATTATCTTATATATATGCTTGTATATGTGGTGTGGCCGAATGGGCAAATATGAAATGTACGTAAGCTTATGTGTTTATAATGTGGCCGAATAACCAATTGTGAAACGTTTGTATTATTAGACATTTGATGAGGCCAAGGTTAGTAAGAAGTATATGAAATGATTTCTAGTAATATATCCGGGCTAAAGTTCCGCAGGCTATGTACTGATGATATGTTCGAGCTTAAAGTCCCGCAGGTTTCAAGCCGGTGATGAATACAGGTTCTTAAAACCTAGCTGGCTAAGTGCCATTGAATTATTTCAAATCGAAGATTATTTCCATACCTTTAAGGTAATGATATAATTAGCTACATGAAAATCTATCAAATTGAGTTGTATTCGGCTAGGTGTGCAAATACAAGGTATGGATTGTATTCGGTCATTTTATGTATATGTGATAAGGAATATGTTTGGTCCTTTATATACCTATACGGAAATTTAATACTTGTCATGTTGAATTATTCGAAGATATTGATGTGATTATGAACTAAAGAACTAAGTTTCTAAATACGTGTATACATTCATGTATGTGCACGAAATGAGTGCATATGAACAAGTGGTTAGGAGTATTGAAAGATTGAATTGGTTTAAATGGTAATTATGGAAATTTTAAGTGTACAAAGGTTAAGTATTATGTACGTGATGCTTACTTGCTATGTGAATTCGACTTCGGTTGAATTATGAATGTGTTTTGGGAATCAATTATGAAATGGTTATATGTTATGTTAAATGAGTATTGATTCTATGAAATTGTTCATGAAATATTATGACATGAATATGAGATTCTAAACATGGAAATTGAATGTGATTATAGTGCTATGTTTTAGTTTGATTGATTGAATTAGAAGTAGCAATGAAGCTTTTAGAAGCGAAAGAGTATATGATCTCAAGCTTGGATGAAATAGATAAATTATATGTGCATATATGGGGTTTGAACTATTTGACCGAATGGTGATATCTCTTGACACTGTTAAATGTGATTTGTGCAAGGTCTAAGACTATGTGGCTTAGTAGTAAAACAACAATTAAAGATGATCAGTACATTAAGTTGACCAGGTATGTAACATGTACTTGTATGTGATTTTTAATTTGGATTGAATCGAAAGTATATAAAGTGATGCATATGTGAAAAAGTGTACGAATGTAAATGTGACCACAGTTCATGTGACTATGATAAGTTTGGCCAATGCGTAATGTCATAAGAACGTATTTGATTAAACTATAATAGAGGAATTTAGATTCAAGCGAAATTATATGCTAAGTGTGCCTTGGGTGCTTGTGAGTATTTGACCATCTTGGTCTTTAACATGGTAATATATGTGGTAGCTAGGAAGATGTGATTATTGAAATTATAGTTCGTTATGGAACTCTAGATTGACTTCATTGAACAAAAGAAATGAATGGTAAATGATATTGGATGAAAACATTTTGTGACAATAAGCTCAAGGCCAAGAAAATATTAATTAGACCATCTGCAAATTTTGTGTAGGCATATTCAGCCAAATGAGACTTCACTTGGACCTTGTGTATGATATGAATGTGTTTATTTCATCAAAGTTATTTGTTTTACTTATGACTTACTAAGCCTATGAAAGCTTACTCTGTTGTTACGTTTCTCTGTTTTATAGATTGTTGATTCTGGCCATTTGCTCGGGGATCGTCAGCAACTTGTCACTCTATCACTATCTATCATGTCGGTACTGTTATGTTTTGGAACTTGTATGGCATGTATAGAATATATTAAAGTGACTGATAATTCCAAATTGTAACTGTTATCGCCATGTGAATAAGGCACCTTTAGGGAGTTTACTTTTATAAGATTTAAATTTGGTCTTTGTTTGTGTCTAGCAATTGTGTATATAAATGATCTTTATTCAAGAAAATGTTCAAAATTTTACTGTTTTGATCTGTTTTCTAATTTCTGGTAACGCCTCGTCCTATTCCGGCGACAGTTATGGGATAGGGGTGTGACAAAAGCTGTAAACAAATTGGGAGAATGAGGAAGGGTAGCCGAATTTGCCACTACCAGGTTTAGTTCTATCCAAACTCTTCCATCCATATTTTTCTCACCATATCCTTTAAACCACTCCCCAAAACCATCCACAACCTCCTACACATCTCAAACACTCAGTATTTTACCACATTTCAAACTCCTTCATGGAACAAGTAAAAAAAAATTCCCACTTGAACGTACAGGGATTCAAACTCAAGACCCTTAGCACACTGGCACTCTTTTACCACATTTTACCAACGTATATTTATAAGCCTACTAATTAGAAATAGGGGTTTATTCATTTAAAAACAAAAATTTGCCCAAGCTAATGCATGAACTTGGGACCTCTCAGACACTTCCCAGAACACTTAACCACTGAAACAGACATACAATTGTGTCATAAATATATGAAAATAAATATATAAGAGATTTTTGGGGCGTTACAACTGTTATGCAGTAATGGATTGAGGTATAATGGGGGAGCCAGTTGATGGCATATTCATATGGTAAAACTTAGGGGCTTCCTGCTATAATCGGTGTAATTTTTTCTCAATTTCCAAGCAACTGGTACCTTTAACCTTTCTTCTTATTCGAAGGCCAACACTGTCATAGATGCTAGAGGACTCTTAATCAGAGAGCAACTGTGGCGATGTGGTAAAGGTGAGCTCCTTCCGGGGAAACGACGATTGTCATAATTACACAACCCATTAATAACCACAACTGCAATCGTGCTGACCTGAGTTTGACCTCTACTGTAATACCCCTTACCCATATTCAACACCAGAATAGGGTATGAGGCATTACTAGACTTATCACATGAATAAACATACAACTACGGGACATGGATTTGAGTCCAAATTAAAAATCATTCACATTCAATCATAACGTCCCTTAAACGAGCCTACGAGGCCCAAAATATACATTGGAAGTGGTTCAGGACTAAACCGAGAATTTTAAAAAATTTTATAAAACTTAGAAAATTTTCCACTATACAAGGGTCACACGCCTGTGTGGTTATGGGACACGCCCATGTAGGTAGGCCGTGTGGTCTCACACGCTCGTGTCCCTAAGTCATGTAACTCTTTGCTCATGACGTCATCAACATTTGAGTGAGTCAATACTGATTTGTTATTCTAGAACTTGCTTTGATTATACATGTCAAGACTACATCATTGATTTGATACACTGAGATGATAAAGGCACTTAGGATTTAACCCACTTACTCCATAAAAGCCTACCTCCACAAATTAACCCCTAGTGAACCCCATTGAGCCTAACAACCTATTCTTTGACTTACCTTTAATTATTAACCAATAACCCATTTTTGTTGAATTCCATTCAATTACTTTGATCCCCATTTTTGTCGAGATTTGAGTTGAATTGTTATCTAGCTTTATTCTTTTTTCCAAATTGTAAAAGTTTATAATGAACTGTACTTGAATTGTTCTTGAAAAAAAATGTGTGTATACAGTAAAAATTAGTAGTAAATTATAAATTTTTGCATATTTCTATTTTAAGGCTACCAAGGGTAGAATAATGTCACCATAAAGCTTAAAAATATGTTCCAGAGATAGAGATTTTTCTAGCTAGATAATTTTTCAGTTCAATCTCGATTCTAACTCTCTTTTGCAGCTTGTGACAACACCCCTAACCAAACCCCATTACAACCGTTAAAAGACCTTTTGATCAATGTATCATATCAAACTATAGTGGTGGAGATTTGATTTTCTTGCAAGCCTATGGTAATAACTTTTCAGGTTGACTAGAGAGTACTTAATTCTTGAACCCTAAACACTTTGAATGGATAAAGTGAATCTTTAGTGAGGATGTCAAATCTTGTTGCTTTCAATTAAGAGATGATTACTTAGAAGAAGGGAGGAAACTTATGTTTCAATGATAAAATTCTCAACTTAAAGTAGCTGAATCTTTAATGTTCTTCTGATTGAATTTTCATTGTATGACTGCCTGTGAATTAGTTTGAAACATTATTGACAAAGATTGTGAATTAAGAATAATGATTCTTGATTATGGATTGAGATTTTGCTTGAGGACAAGCAAAAGCTTAAGTGTGGGGGTATTTGATAAACGATAAATTATACATATTTTTACCTCATGTTTAGCCTATATTTTGGATAAATTATTATTACTTTTGTGAGAATTGATGCTCTTAATCCTTCTATTTCATGTTGAATACTCATGAGAGCATAGAGAAGAGAAAAGAATAAAAAACAGACCGAAAACGAAGAAAATGGGCCAAAGTGTGAAAACGACACGGCCTAAGGAGTCACCACACGGCCGTGGCACACGGCCGTGCCACATGAGGTTCAACACGGCCCAGCCCCGATAAGCACGGCCAGGCCATATGGTCGTGCCACCCTCAATAGGCCCAACCACAGCCTCTTGTCGATCCACAAAGGCGTGGCACACGGGCGTGTCCCTGTCGTGAGGAAGTGCAATTTCACTCGGATTTGGATACTTAGAGGCTAAGAAAGTCATCCCAAAGCTCTATATAAAGACCCTAGGAGGCAACTCTAAGGGTGTACTCTTTTCTCCTAAAAAGGAGTGCCTTCTTTCTGCCAACACAGAGAGTGGAAGTAAGGGATTACTCCAAAGGAAGCCGATTGATTCATCCCAGAAGCCGGAATTCTACATCAAGACAAAGGATTTCCCTTCAATCCTTCAGGGGTTTTTAGGTTCTTTTATGTTTTACTATTTTATTTCTTCTAAGATGTTTTCTTTCTTAATTATGAACTAAATCCCCCAAATACTTAAGGGGGATGAAACCTAAGACAGATCTTGTTATTATTCATTCTTGAATTATATGATAAATACTTGAATTGTTCTTAATTATGTGTGCTTAATGCTTGTTTTAATAATCCTAGGTATTAATTCAAGTTTTGATGTGCTTAGGCAGAGGAGCAAAAGTCCCTGTTTAAGAGTAGATCTAGCATAATTAAGCGGAGTTGCATGCAACCCTAGACATAGGGCGACATAAATCTACCGAATTAGGGTCAAACCAAATAGGGGGATCCATAGATCAAGTTAATGCAAGACTAGGGGTTTTAACTAGAAAGAGATTTCAGTTAATCAACCTAGGATTAGTTGTTCTTATCCTCGACGGAGGTATTAACATAAATTAGGGATCTCTACGGATCAAGTCAAGTGAAGAAATCGTCTAGTTCAAGAAGTTGATAACAAGTGAAGTCTCGGTAGATTCTCCCTTGAGTATTGTCTAATCAATTAGTCTTTTCCCGGGAGTTTTTCCCCAAATTTACTTTCTTGTGCACTTTTAGTTTAGTTTTAGAATTAGTTTCATACAAACCCCTTTTATTTTTAGGCTAGATAATAGAAAGGAAGTAAGTACTAGTACTTTTGGTTCCCTTGGGTACGATAACTCGGTCTTGTCGCTAAACTATACTACTGTTCGATTGGTGTACTTGCCTTAAAATCGTGATATTAGTTAGTTTTGGTGTGATCAATTTTTATAAATTTTATTACTTCATATGACGTATATCAATTTTCCATTTGTGTTCTTTGGAGAATTCGATTTGTGCATTCAAAGCAACTCTTTGTAGATTTCTGCATTTCATTCAAATACAATTCAGGATTTTTCTTAAACTTTTACTCTTGATTCATTCTTTATGTTTATTTTCTTCATCAAGTTTATATTATTTAAGGGATCCATGAGAAACTAATCCTTTTGTAGGGGATTAGTAAGTGGACGTGTGATTAATTAATTTCTATGTAGGGTTTCTTAGCGGATATGCTGATAGACCCTAGTCTTGGCAACCCTAGAAAGTCATATAGGTGGGAATTAACCTAAAATTGGTATTTCCTATCCATGAACCCTTACCCTAATCCGATCTGGACTTTGAGGTCGAGAGGTATGTAGTTCTTGTCGACTTGTTAGCTTAATAGAAGATCGAGAGATCTTGCTAGGTTAGTGACTAGTTGATTGATTAGAAACTAAAATAGGAATTAGTTATGACTACCGAAGCAAGCTAATCACCCATGGTTAGATTTGATTTATTCACATATTACTTCTCCAGTTTTATTATTTTATGCAAGTTTAGTTCTTTTCTTATAGAAAAAATATTTTTCACTTTATGTTCATCATACTTTAATTTATTTAAATTACTAATTAAATCTATTTACGTTTAGGTTAATATTAATTTAGTACTTGCCTCTCTTTGGTTCGATCATTGGAGTATTTACCGACTCCGTTGTAAAATTATATTACAACCTGACTCATATACTTGTAGACACCGCCTCAATTCCATATTTTTAGTAACAATATTCATACTCTTGACGTTATTACATTGGGAGGAGATCAAGTTGTTGGCTTTGTTGTCAGGGAGGCAACACTACTATATTAGTTTTAATTTTTGCATCTTATCAAAGAATTAGGAAAAATTTAAATTATAGAAACTATTTTTATTTTATTTTTACTAACGCTTTTCTTTTACTTTGTGCTTTCAGTGTATGACTTGCAGTAGGGGAACACCTATAAAGCCGCCCACTGATCCAGAAAGAATAATTCATAGAAACCATTGATAGCAACAATAGCAATAGCATATGCAAAATCATCCACTTGCTGTAAGCAATCCACCATGAGAAAACCCGTTATTTGATGAACCTGACATAGCTAACATACAATATCTACCACCACCACTAACACAACTACCGTTAAACCCACTGATGGAATGAGAATGAACTTTGAGAAACTATGCGTTTCCTAATTTGGATATGATACAAGGCAGTATTGCCAGGCTAACCATCAAGGAAAATAATTTCGAGATCAAACCAACCATGACCGAAATGATCTAGAATAATCTGCAGTTTAGAGGAACTATGATGAAGGACCCAAACCAATATTTAAAATGGTTCCTCCAGCTTTGTGATATATTTAAATTTAATGGGGTCATCGATGATGCTATTCGTCTTCGGTTGTTCCCCTTCTCCTTAATCGATAAAGTTTTTTCTTGCTTAGACTTGCAGGCACCAAGATCTAAGTTTCTATACAATTTATTTTCTATTAGCAGGATGGTCTAACTAAGGAGGGAGATTACTACGTTGAAGCAATGACAAGGAGAAAGCTTTCACGAAGCTTAGGAATGTTTTAAGATACTGATCCAAAGATCTTCACATCATGGTTTACCTGAATGGTTGAGGTTGGTTGCACACACACAATCAGGACTAGATGGAGCCACAAGAAGAGCCTTGATGAACCAAAAATATGAAGATGTGTACGAACTTACAGAAAACATGGCAATAAATTCCTGCCAGTGGCCAAATAAAAGGTTTACTTACTGCCAAAGACCATTAGTGGTAGAAGCTATCCAGAGGATTACAAATACCAACAGATTTTGGACAGACTTAATCAAATTGAGTGGACATCTAGTAGATCCTCAATATTTGGTGGAGAGAAACCTTTTAGCCATTATTTCGATAACCCAACAGAGAATGTGAACTATATCAAGAATAGGGGTGGAAACCCTTATTTGAACACTTACAACCCTGGCTAGAGATGTCACTCGAATCTGAGATAGGGCAAAAATTAGGGAAGAGGTAATAGTTCTAACCCTGTTAAACAAAATGCTACTTACCAACCTTTATATCTACAGAAACCTCTAAATAAGGACAAACGACCATATTGTATGTGGTTAAAGTTTGGATAAAATTGAAGGGGAGATACAGTCAATGCGAACAAAAGTAAAACAGCTACGGTTTGAGTGCACCCAAACAACTAAAACATTAACTAAACTTAAAGATCACATGAGCCAATTGATGAGCATGATGGGAAATATCAAAAGACAAATTGGCATCGGTATCCCAAGTAGTACTGATAATAATCCTCGGAGAGAAGGGAAGGAGCATGTGTGATAAACATGTTAATTTGCATTTTTTTGTGTTTAATTTGGTTTATTGTTGAACTGAACCCTGTTAATTAAGTGCTTTTATGATCTAATCTTGTCAGGTATGCAATTGGTCAAAAACAAGCTAAAAAGGGTCAAATTGAAAGACAATCATTGATTTGGGGCCAAATAAAAAAGATAGAGAAAGCCAAGGATTTATCAGATTTTGTTGACTTTGTAAAGGCCAAAAATAGGAAGATATTATTTTATTTTATTTTATTAAATTAGTTTAGGCTATTTTTAGTAAACCCCATGTATATAAATAGAGGCTTTTTGTTATTAGAGAATCATCCCTTAATTTTGTATTCCTACTTCAATTTGGAATAGAATTGTTCTACCTTTTCTTTCAAATTGACGTGAACTCACTGCCATTTTTCTTTTTGCATTTGCTTGCTTTTATAAATTGGGCTAATTGCCTTTCAAGTCTTTTCATTCCTGAATTTCCTCCGTTATCATCAACCTACCTTTCAAAACATACAAATCATGAATACTTTCATACTTTACTAAATTTTATCTTAGCCTTAGGCCAGTGTTCTTTCCGGTCAGGAATCGCGAGATTTGTATTCAAGCTAAAAATCCTTCCAATCGATATTTATTTTTTTACTAAGTATCAGGATTGACAACTCATCCCTTAAGGTTACCTTGATTACAAGTCAAAAAGTGCATGTTGGTTTGGAGTTGTGTTAGCTGGCAGTTGGAGAAATGAGCCGGCCGTGCTGTATTCAAATCTTCAAGAACAAATTGAGGAATAAGTGATCAGGTTTAAATGACCCACGCGGTTGAGGCCGATAATTCGAGTTGGGTTCTTCAGTAAGCAAGGCTGCCGGAATCTTGAATCGGTTACATGTGTATCTCGGTTAGATAATCGGTAACTGTTGGTTTATAGGTCGTATCGGAACCAGCTACTAGAGAAGGAATTGGTGGTTAAGACGTTCTTAACTGCTATAACGAGCTTATGGTTTGGAGGGGAAGATTAATTTTTGAGGATCGATTCTTGATACGAAATTTACCAAGTCTAAGGCTAAGGCTTATTTTATCTGTTTACAAAAGTCTAAATTTATTTCCAGTTTACATTTATTTTCAATAGTAGTTACTCGTTCATTTAAGCTGATTAGATTATTTTACTTTCTTAAACATTCACAAACTCCCCCGATTTAATTACTTATTCTTGTTGTAGGTACGTTTGGCATCGTGGGCACGACTCTTGACACGATATTTGACGCGACGAATTTTCTGTTCATAAGTGAACACAAAAGTTGATTACGACATCCAATCCCTATGAATTTGACCTTACCACCACTCTTACTACTATTTATGGTTATTTAGTAGGAATTATTTTTAGTGGTTTCGACGCCCATCAATGTGAAAGCAATTGCGCTCTACTTTGGTAAAGTTCTGAGTAGCCTAGAAAATCTACCTCAAGAGAAGGACAAGGAGGATACCGATGATCTTCAAGAAAAAAATCTCCTCAAGATGATGTTGTTAACTCTCAACTAGAGAAGGCAGTCGAGCCGATAGCTAAGCCAGAAGTTGAGTCAAATAGGGAACCAGTACTAACTAAGGTATTAGTCTCCTTGCGGTTTGAGGGTAAGCATAAACGAGATGAAGTAGAATTTGTAAGTTCTCTAAACTTATTCAAATCACTAAATGCTAACTTTCCTATAATTAAATTAATTGAAAAAATTCCTAAATAGGCCAAATATTAAAAGAAATCATGTCTAGGCATAGGAAAATTAGAACATGAGAGCAAGTTAAAATAGACGTATAATGTAGTGCAATAATCTCTAAAAAGATCCCTCCAAAACTAAAAGACCCGATGAGTTTTACAATTCTTATAGAGATAGAGGATATTCACTTTAGTAAGGCTTTGTGTGATCTAGAAGCCAGTATCAATTTAATGCCCTTATCGATATATGAAAAACTCCGGTTAGGGGAGCTTCAAAACATGCATATTACACTATAATTAGCTAATAGGTCTTCAATGCAACCAAAAGGAGTACTTGAAGATGTGTTGGTTAAGGTGCACACCTTTATCATCTAGTTGATTTTGTTATTCTAGACTTTGAGGAAGAGCGTGAGATACCTATTCTGTAACAACCCGAAATTGGGCCTAGTCAGATTAGTGATTTTGAAATCACTTCCTGAGGTTTAAGAAAAATAATTCAGCATTATTTTATATGTTATAATATTTTTAGAAGGGTACATGAAAATTTTGGCGAATTAATTTACGTGATTTCAAGTTCAATTGCAAAAAAGGACTTAATCGCATAAAGTGCGAACGTTTGATTTTATTAGCAAATGATGCCAAATGGCTATGGAACAAAAGTTGGGTGTATTTAATGGAAAAATAGACCTATTTAGTATGGCCAGCCATGTGAAGTCAAGAGAGATAAAAGAGTTGAAAAGGTCAGAATTAGGTTCACATTTCTTCATTCTTTTTGTCTCCTAAACCATCGAAATATCAACCATTAGAGGGGTTTTGAAGCTTTCAAATTTGCAGCAACTTCAGGCACTCATAAGTAAGTGATTTTGAGGTGTACTTTTGAAGATTTTTACATTTTTGAGACCGTTATTGTATAGGCTATCAAATGAGGGGACTATTTTGTAAAATAATAGAAAGCTTAGGGTTTTTGCATGAGAGCTATGGTGCAGTTTACTGAAATTTTATGGTAGAAAATGAGTTATAGTTCTGTAATAAACAACTTTTGTAAAAGGGTGTTCATGGAAAACACCTAAATTAGACTAACTTGTGAAGTTTGTTAAGTTGTTGGTATTCATGTGAAATAATGGGAATCTTGAGTTTCCATAAGAGAGATAAAAGTTCGGTTAGGCCCGAATTATAGGAAAGTTCGATAAAAATTAGATTTTAGCATAGTGGTAAAATGGTCATTTTGCAAGAGTCTAGGGGCAAAATGGTTTTTGACAATTTATACATTTTAGTTGTCTCAATTGATTTAAAGATTAAAATTATTGACACTTTTTCATTTTAGATCAAGAAGTACAACACCTGAGCCTAGACCAGGGGAAGGCAAAACAAACGGAGTAAATCGACACTTGCTACATTTTGTATACCAATGTAAGTGGGGTGTAAATATTATAATCTACTTATTGCATATTCATTTATGTATTTACTTTGTATGAGATTTTGATTGTATCTATGAAACGAGAATGAAATACCATAATGGTAATTTCCTGGTGGAACCATAGGAATAGATTAGATAATTGGGCTGAGAGTCTAGCAGAGACGAGTTTAATGCCATTGTAAGCCCATGTTGAGGAAATGGCATTGGGGATGAGTTTAAGGCCATTGTAAGCCCATGTCCAGGACATGGCATTGGTGACGAGTTTAATGCCATTGGAAGACCATGTCGAGGACATGGCATTGGCGACGAGTTTAATGCCATTCTAAGCCCATATCGAGGACATGGCATTGGCGACGAGTTTAATGCCATTGTAAGCCCATGTTAAGGACATGGCATTGGCGACAATTTTAATGCCATTGGAAGACCACGTCGAGGACATGGAATTGGCGATGAGACGAGAGCTAGTGTAAGACCATGTCGTGGACATGGCATCGGTGCTCTACCTACGCTTGAGGCCATCGAATATCCTCTCCTATTCCACTGAGTTCCATGGGAAAAGATTTTATAGTTGAGCATATATAAATATATCCAAAAGAAGTGATGACTTTGTTCTGAGTGGTACAGGTACAAAAATATATGTATGTATATATGTATATCATGTATGTGAAATAAGCTCGATCATATGTTGTACAATTAGTATGGAAGATTGGATGAGTAAGTTATGTCCACAATCATTCATGCTATGTATGAATGTTGAGAATTTTGAGAATGTTAATTTACGATATTCAATTGTCAATAATTACATTCTACTTACTAAGCTTTATACTTATCCCCTTTCCTTTCCATTTTCCTTGTAGTGCCGCCTAAGAAATTCAAGGATCCCAAGGACGTCGGAGGCATCGTTCACACTATCAATTGAAGCACTCGATATAGCTTTATTTTGTGTTTTGGGTAATGACATGTATAGGTCTTTTGGTCGTTTTGACATATGACACTCTAGTTAGCCAGATGTGTTAGCCATTTATTTCATAAAGTTCATTTTGTAAATGGCCATTGGAATTGGCCTAAGGAATTGTTGCAGTTACTTTTAATGAAATGAGAATGAGTTCATGGAATTTGTAAATGGTTGTTTAGATTATTTGTGCATGCACATTATGCGAGATGTAGTGAGATTGGTATATGTGACTAAGTTGGAATGCCAATTTATGGCTATTGGTTAAGTATGAAAGTCTTGATATGTTTGGCTATGTATTTAGTCTTGTTCCAGGGTGGCCAAGAGGCTTGGCAAATAGCCTATTATTGCTCACACGAATAGGCACACGGGCTTGTGTCTGGGTCAATACACAGGCTGACCATGGGCGTGTGGTTAGGCCTTGTGTCCCGTGCACCTTGCATGAATTGAATTAAATGTCCATCAGTATTCCACACGGGCATGAGGCACGACCGTGTGTCTCAACCGTGGGGAGGACAGGGCCGGCACATGGGCGTGTGCCATGGCCGTGTGGTTGCTGATGTCAGAAATAGATTGTCAAGGTTTTTGCACACGAGCCGCGACACGGGCATGTCATGGCCTTGTGAGGGGCACAGGCGTAGCACATAGGCGTGTGCCAGGTCGTGTGAAAACCCCTGTAGGTTCGATGTTGGAAAATATATCCACATGGGCGAGGGACATTGGCATGTCCCTAAATGCTTAGGCCGTGTGAACCACACGAGCCATAAACACGACCATGTTTATAGACCACACGAGCGTGTTGCCCTTTTCACACGGACATGTGACGTGATTTTAGGAGTTTCTGAAGAAATTTTCTTAAGTATCCAAAATAGTCCCGGATTGTTTCTAATTTCTGTTTTAGGCCTCGTAGGCCCATAAGAAGGTTCGTAGGACAATGTTTGAAAAGTTTTAAATTGGGACACATTTCATTAAGTTTTTGTGAATGTTTGTATGATATTTAGTAGGTAATGCCTCGTACCCTATCCCGGCATCGGATTCGGGTAGGGGTGTTACATTTAGTGGTATGAGAGCATGGTTTAGTCGATTCTAGGAGTAACAAGATAGATAAATTTCGGCTAAAAACCCTAGACTCAGTGTTAATCGAACCTTCGGAAATTTTTACCTTCAACCACCAACTTTCACATGCTCTTTTTCAAATACATGTGCTCTTTTTTACTTTTTCTTTTATTTTTTTATTTTTATTTTTTTGAGCACTTGCTTTCTGCATACAAATTTTGAGCATTTGATATTTCTTTTTAACTCCCCCAAACTTATTTTTAAATGATATTCTTGAATAGTACTGAGTCTAGTGTTTGGGACAATTTAAAGATGATTAAGGGAAACGTGATGGGCTAAATTTATATAGGTTCCAAAAATTAGGCCATATAGTCTCAAAGTTGGGTTTCAAAGGATAAAATTTACCATGGTGGGTTTGAAAGGCTCAAACGGTCCAAACAATAGCTGCCTAAATCATTTTCAATGTTCCATGCTTCCTAGGATTTTGCCTCAAGAAACTACTAAGTCAATTCTAAAGACTTAAACTTTCATGCATACCTAACTTTCCTAAAGAGATAAAAATTTTATGGTATGAAGTTGCATGCTTTATTAACAATACATTCATATCATCATTAAGCTACATAATAATTTATTAAAAAAATAGAACTTTATTCATACTCAAGTTTAGCATACTTAACAAAATTCAAATTTATTGAACAGAAATATATCCTAATTATAATTAAAAGAAAAAAATTATTCTGAGTAGGAATTAAAATATTTCGGTCCCCCAACTTAAAATGAACAATGTCCTCATTTTTTAAAGTGAATAGATACTATACACCAGGTAGGAATTCAGAAAAGAGGAGGTGAGTCAATGTGACTACTTAAGTACCAAGCTCTTTCTAAATCCAATCATAGACATGTATATATCTATTGCCACACTTTATACTTTATGACTTGTCCATATTTATTTAGGATTTCCTTCTCTTGTTTTATTATGCAGAAATAAAAATTCCTAATTAACCTAATCCTAAAGTAATCTAAAAACAAAAATTAAGTAAATTCAAGCTCCTCCCCTTTTTATTTATTTGCCGATCCTTCTGAAATCGACTCATCTTTTGCTCCATCATTATTGCCTTTGCATGAATCACTTCGCTTCTTTTTTGAAAATGGAGTCCATGGCTCGAATATGAAATCTGAAAATTCAGACACAAAAATAAATGGGTCATTATATATTTTCTTGAAAGCACTTCTCATCGAGTCATCCCTTATTTTTGAGTATCTCCAGTATGCTTGTTGCTACCATTGCATATGTTGCATTAGGTCCATTAGCTTTGATAGTTCATTTCAAACATCTAAACTAGGTGGTGGAGCTCCAAACATCAAAGTTTCGAAATCAGGTTCAACTTCTTATTCCGTTGGTTCTGCTTCATCAGGGATTTCAGCTTTTTGTACTGACTCATTCTCTGTGGGATCATCATCTTCTTCTTCTTTAGGATCCTCATCTTGCTGTTGTAGAACAAAATCTCTAGCTATTCGGTAGAGGTCCCAATCGGTGATTGTGCCTAGACTGTACCCTGTCTTCTTTACATTTGCAAGAATTTCGGCTTTTAAGCACAAAATAGTTATTGTAAAGGGAAAATAAGCTGGGCCAGAACGTCTAGTAGCACAATTTCATATTTCTCTCAGGATGATTTTGCCCACATCAATGGTCTTACCAGTTAAGATCGAGTATAGTAAGACCATTCGCTCAAATGAAATTGTAGTCCCATGTGAGCTAGGCAGAAAACTGAAACAGATGAAATAAAACCATACCTTCGCAATAGGTGTTAAGTATTCTCTTCGACAAGTGTGGATTCCTTGTTTTAACATAGTCCAATTGGAACCTTCAACTATAAGCTCCTCGAGAATTTCTTACAGAAGTTTCGGCTTGATATTGCTCATCAAAGATGAATACTCGTCGTTCTCGAAATCAGGTAATTCAAAGAACTCATTAATAGCATTCAAATTTATAGGTACCTTGATTCCATGAACAGGGACTTCTGTCATCTCGCTCAAAGTTAAATTCGCGTAGAACTCACGAACTAGCTCCTCATCCACACTAGGTCTCTTTTCATAAAACAGTTCCCAATTGAGAGCTTCAGCAATTTGACGAATACGTGCCATGAAGTCTCTGTAGTTGCTCTCCTTCAGTGTGAAGCCTTTCTCAGGATGCATCTGTTGATTTTTGTAGATACTTTCGTATCTCACTTTAGCTTCAACACAATGGAACTTGCTTTGTGTTTCGTCGATTTGAGCGGAGGCATGAGTTCTCTTGTGAGGATAATTGATCTGAACATGAGATGTAAAAAATTATATTTCCCCAAAAATTTAATTCATAAAATTTATTAATAATTCAATGAATTGAAAAATTAAATAATTTAAAAATTAAAAGGAAATTAAATCTTACCACCTTTTTGCAAGAATATAAAAACTCTTAAAATAATGAAGAATAGATGATAAATTAAAAGGAGGAGGGTTGAAGAATTTTGGCCTAAGGCTTGGTGTATGGGTGCAAGAAGAGTGCCGCACAAGTGCTTGGCAGCAGCAAGGCGTGCGGCTGATAGAGTTGAAGCGGGCAACAGTGCGCAGTAGGGGGTTAGCTCGGCAAGCAGTGGCGTGTGGAGCCTCGTTGAGCAGACCTAGAGTGCGCACGGGAGCAGGTAGCGTGCGGGACGTCGATCGGGCAGGCCTGAATTGCGCACGGGAGCTCGGCGCTTGTTGAGGCCTGGGCAAGAGCAGGTCACGACCTGGGGGATGCTGGAGCTACAAGCACTGGGCAACTGGGGTTACTGAGCAGGTCGTGTGGCGCGATGTTGCTGGGCGTGCTTGCCGACTAAGCTGCTGGTGCTAGGGAGCTTGCGGCACAAGGTGGTTTGGTGTTTGAGAGGGTTGGTTGATGCATGGATGGGAGAAATAAGGTGGTATGTATAGCATGCATAATAGGACTTAAAATAGAACTCTTAGTCTAATTTAATAATTAAAAATAAGAGTTTGATTCTAATCCTAGTCAAGTTTAATAACAATTAATAATTAAATATACGCATATAAAATTATCAACTGTTATTAATTATTAAGATAAAAATAAAAATTGAAATTAAATTAATCCTAGTTCTAATATAAGTTGATAAAAGTTAATATATAAATTATAATGAATACAATTATATATTAAAGTTTATCATATTATTAATAGTATATAAATATATAAAAATATTTCTTCTAGATGCCTTAAAAATATATTTACAAAGAACGACACTTAATTTTATTATTCACAAAAAGAGCAAAAATTTTTTAAAAATAATTCAATTAAGTCCCTAGACTTAGTGAAAATTAAAAATTGAGTTGCAAATTAAAATTTGGATCAAAATTGACCCTTTTATTTGAAAAACAAAAAAAATTATTTTGTTGATTAAGGAATAATTTCTTGGGAAATTATGTTAAAATAAATTCCCAAGAAAGATTGGAGGGGTCACAAACAGTCCTGCTTAAGTTCCAACCTCCTAGACAGAATTTAGTTAAACATACTAAACCCAAAAAATAGAGTCTAAATTATTTATTAAACAAAACACGAAATATTAAATATCTGATAAAATGAATGAGATGTTATCCCGTTCGATTTTATCCCCAATAATGTTTCAAACGCTGAGCATGAACTTGGAAATTACCTCCCTTACCTTGGAGTTCAACAACTCCGTATGGATAGACTCGGTGAATCATAAATGGACCAGACCAACGTGATTTTAGTTTACCTGGAAAGAACTTCAATCTAGAGTTGAACAGCAGTAATTGCTGACCTGCTTCAAATTCTCGAACTCGGATGTGTTTGTCATGCCATTTCTTGAGTCTTTCTTTGAGTAGTTTGGCATTTTAATATGAGAACATTTGGAATTCTTCTAACTCATTGAGTTGGAACATCCGTTTTTCTTTCGCGAGCTTAGGATCCAAATTAAGCTATTGAAGAGCCCAGTAAGCTTTGTGCTCTAACTCCAGGGGTAGATGACATGCTTTCTCAAAGACCAGCCTATAGGGTGACATCCCTAAAGGTGTCTTGTATGCTGTTCTATAAGCCCATAAAGCGTCGTCCAATCTTTTGGACCAATCTCGTCGGTTTGGGCAAACTACCTTCTCGAGTATGCCTTTGATTTCCTTATTTGCCAGTTCAGCTTGCCCATTCGTCTGCGGATGGTAAGCTGTTGCAACCTTGTGTTTCACCCCGTGTTTATCAAGCAACCATTTTAACCACTTGTTTACAAAGTGGGACCCTTCATCACTAATGATAGCTCTTGGGGTTCCAAACCTTGTGAACACTTGCTTCTGCAAGAACTTCATTACAACCTTAGCATCATTTGTCAGATAAGCTTCAGCCTCGACCCATTTGGACACATAGTCTACTGCTACTAGTATGTACTTATGGCCAAAAGAAGGAGGAAAAGGACCAAGAAAATCAATGCCCAATACATCGAACAATTCTACCTCAATAATGTTTGTTCAAGGCATTTCACTTCTGTTGGTGACATTTCCAACTCTTTAACATTGGTCACAAAATTTCACATATGCATATGCATCCTTAAACAGTGTTGGCCAAAAGAATCCAACTTGCAATACTTTAGCTGTAGTACGAGTACCTCTGAAATGTCCCCCACTCAGAGCTGAGTGACAATGGTATAGGATCTTCGGTATTTCTTCTTCTGCTACGCATCTCCTGATCATCTGATCTGCACATTTTTTAAATAGATATGGCTCTTCCCAGAAATAGTACTTCACATCGTGAAGAAACTTTTTCATTTATTGATACGTCTTATCAATTGGCATCAAGCCACAAGCTAAAAAGTTAGCAATATCAGCAAACCAAGGGGTATTATGGACATGATTTACCTTAAGTATATGCTCATCTGGAAAGGTCTCATGAATCGGTATAAGTGGAGTATTTCCTTCTTGCGGCTCCAATCTAGATAAGTGATCTGCTACTTCGTTTTCTACTCCCTTTTGATCTTGAATTTCCAAATCGAACTCTTGAAGTAGAAGTACCCATTGGATCAACCTCGGCTTAGCGCCTTTCTTGGCAAGTAAGTACTTGATTGCCGAATGGTCCGTATAGACAGTCACTTTGGTACCTACAAGGTAAGATCGAAACTTGTCAAAAGCAAACATAATAGTAAGTAACTCTTTTTCTGTTACCGTATAGTTTAATTGAGCTCCTGTAAGAGTTCGGCTTGCATAGTACATGGGATGAAAAAAATTGTTCCTTCGCTGGCCCATGACAGCTCTTATAGCTGATAAACGATAAATTATACATATTTTTACCTCACATTTCGCCTAATTTCTGGATGAATTATTGTTGATTTTGTGAGAATTGGTGCTTTTAACCCTTCTATTTCATGTTGTACACTTAGAAGAGCATAGGGAAGAGAAAAGAATGGAAAACGGGCCAAAAACGAGGAAAATGGGCCAAAAATATGAAAACGACATGGCCCAAAAAGTCACCACACGGCCGTGCCACACGGCCGTGCCAAATAAAGTCCACACAGCCCAGCCCCGACAAGCACGGCCAGGCCATACGACCATGCCACCATCAACAGGTCTGCAACGTCCTTTATCGAAACCACACGGGCGTGGCACACGGGCGTGTCCCTGTCATGAGGAAGTGCAATTTCACTCGGATTTGGATACTTAGGGGCTAAGAAAGCCATTCTAAACTCTATATAAAGACCCTAGGAGGCAACTCTAAAGAGATACTATTTTCTCTCAAGAAGGAGCGCCATAATTCTACCAACACTAGGAGTGAAAGCAAGGGATCACTCCAAGGAAAGCCGATTGATTCATCCCAGAAGCCAGAATTCTACATCAAGACAGAAGATCTCCCTAAATTCCTTCAGGGGTTTTTGGGTTCTTTATGTTTTGTTATCTTATTTCTTCTGAGATGTTTTCTTTATTAATTATGAACTAAACCCCTCAAGTACTTGAGGGGGATGAAACCTAAGACAGATCTTGCTATTATTTATTCTTGAATTATATGATAAATACTTGAATTGTTCTTAATTATGTGTTCTTCATTCTTGATTTAATAACCCTAGATATTACTTCAAGAACTTGATGTGCTTAGGCAGAGGAGCAAAAGTCCCTGTTTTAAGAGTAGATCTACCAGAACTAAGCGGAGTTGCATGCAACCCTAGACATAGGGTGACATAAATCTGCCGGATTAGGGTCAAACCTAATAGGGGGATCCATAGATCGAATTAATGCAACCTAGAGGTGTTAATTAATAAAGAAACTTTAATTAACCACCTAGGATTAGTTGTTCTTATCCTCAACAAAGGTATTAACATAAGTTAGGGATCTCTACGGATCAAGTCAAGTGAAGAAATCATCTAGTTCAAGAAATTAATAACAAGTGAAGTCTAGGTGGATTCTCCCTTAAGTATTTCTCATATCAATCAGCTTTTCCCTAATGTTTTCCCCAATTTACTTTTTGTGCACTTTTAGTTAGTTTTAGAATTAGTTTCAACCAATCCTCTTTTATTTTTTTAGGCTAGATAATAGAAAGGAAGTAAGTATTAGTACTTTTGGTTCCCTTGGGTACGATAACTCGGTCTTGCCGCTAAACTATACTACTGTTCGATAGGTGCACTTGCCTTTAAAATCGTGATATTAGTTAGTTTTGGTGTGATCAGTTTTTATAAATTTTCTTACTTAATATTGCGAGCATATCAAGTTTTTGGCGCCGTTGCCGGGGAACTGAAATATTAAGAAAACTCGATTTCTATTACTTTAGCCATTACTATATTTATTTATTTCCAGTTTTTATTTTTTAATTTTTTAATTTTTCTTTTCTTTTATTTTATTCTATTTTAATTTTCTGTGCTTTTTACTTCTAGGTATTTCTAGTTTATGACTAGAAACAACCCAGCATGACCATTACTTTTTGGCGAAGATTTAGAAGTGACAGTTCGCAGAACTCGCAGAGAGATCAGACTAAGCCTACAATATCCATAACAAGGACAAGAACAAAGGCCAAAACCTACAGAAGAGATGGAAGCAAATCAAAACATTCCACCACCTCCCGCAATAGTCGCGCCACCAGCAAATTAGGAAGCAGCTCCTCGCAGTATGTATGATTATGCTAAACCTAGTTTGGCTGGTACCCAAACTAGCATTATTAGACCTACTATTGCTGTTAATAATTTTGAATTAAAACCTAACACTATTCAGATGATACAGCAATTGGTGCAGTTTGATGGTTTACAGGATGAAAATCCAAATTCACACATAGCCAATTTTTTGGAACTTTGCGATACCTTTAAAATTAATGGCGTTTCTGATGATGCCATTCGTCTAAGGCTATTTCCATTCTCTTTGAGAAACAAGGCCAAACAGTGGTTAAATTCTTTACCACGAGGCTCAATCACTACATGGGAACAGATGACCGAAAACTTTTTACTTAAATATTTTCCTCCAGCTAAAACAGCTAAATTACGAAATGATATCTCTTCTTTTGTGCAGATGGATTTAGAAACACTTGACGATACTTGGAAGAGATACAAGGATCTTTTGAGAAGATGCCCTAATCATGGCCTGCCTTTATGGCTACAAGTTCAAACCTTTCACAACGGTTTGAATCCTTCAACAAGGCAAATAATCGATGCAGCTGCAGGAGGAACGATCAACAATAAAACACCCGAAGCAGCTTATGAATTTATTGAAGAAATGTCACTGAATAACAATCAGTGGCAAGTCATGAGGAAAAGCCTACAAAAGCTGCAGGAGTTTATAATATTGATGCTGTCACTATGCTTACTAACCAAGTAGAACTTTTAAATAAAAAGTTTGATCATTTTGTTGGTTCTACGCAGGCACAGCCAGTGATGTAGTGTGACACATCTTCAGTAAATATGTTCAATCCAGACTACTCATCCTCTGGACACAGGATGGAAACTGAGCAAGCCAACTATATAGGTAACAATTGTAGACCTCAAAATAACCCTTATAGTAATACTTACAATGCAGGTTGGAGAAATCACCCCAATTTTTCATGTGGAGGACAAGGAAATCAAAGATAACAGCCTCCTCCGGGATTTTAGCAGCCACCACCACAATAAGAGAAAAAGCCGAATCTTGAAGAGATGTTCACCAAATTTATGGCCGCATCAGAAACCCATTTCCAAAACACTCAAACAGCATTAAAAAACCAGCAAGAATCAATTCAAGGGCTTGAAAATCAAATCGGTCAGCTTGCAAAATTAATTTTAGAAAGACCACAAGGTGGACTACCAAGTAATACTGAGCCAAATCCCAGAGAACATGTCAAAGCAATTACTCAGAGAGATGGGAAAGTACTAGCTGAACCAGAAAAGAAATCTACTCCAGAATCTTCAGAAGATAAGACAGAGGAATCCAAAAAAAACACTCCACCAACACTCAAGGAATACAAACTGCCCATTCCATATCTGGCAAAGTTGAAGAAAGACCGTACAGACGCTCAATTTAGTAAATTTCTTGAACTTTTTAAACAATTACACATTAACTTACCTTTTGTTCAAGCAATTTCGTAGATGCCGAAGTACGCGAAGTTCCTTAAAGAACTTCGACAAATAAAAGAAAGTTGGAAGAATTAGCCACAGTGGAACTCAACGAAGAATGCTCAACTATTCTCCAAAATAAACTACTAGCAAAATTGAAAGATCCAGGGAGTTTTACTATTCCTTGTTTAATTGGTAGTTTACTTATTGATAAAACCTTAGCTGATTTAGGTGCTAGCATTAATCTTATGCCTTACAAAATGTTCAAGCAACTAGGTCCAGGGGAACCAAAGCCCACTAGGATGAGTATTCAACTAGCTGATAGGTCTGTTAAATATCCTAGGGGAATCATAGAAGATGTGCTAGTAAAGGTAGATAAATTTATATTCCCTGTTGATTTTGTTGTGCTTGATATGGATGAGGATATTGAGGTACCTTTAATTTTGGGACGTCCACTCTTAGCCACTACTAGAGCCGTTATTGATGTAGGGGATGGTAAATTAGTACTTAGAGTTGGTGAGGAAGAAGTCGTTTTTAAAATTTATGATGCTAAGAAATTTTCTAAAGAACAAGATGATTCCTGTTATTTTGTTAATATTATTGATTACTTTGTTCAAAATAATTTTCAAGAACTTTCTATTGCAGACACGTTGGAACTATGTCTTGTTTAAGGTGAGGGAGAAGACGAAGTCACCACTGAAATTGAGGAAGTAAGAAAGGAGTTAGATTCTAATGAAATCATCACAAGACACATAAGTTATGAAAGTATAAAAATAAATGATGAGTTAAGACAGAAACCTTCCATTGATGAACCACCTAAATTAGAGTTGAAGCAACTACCAGATCATTTAGAATATGCCTTTTTAGGGGAAGATTCAACTCTACCAGTCATTATCGCATCAGATTTGAGCACTGCAGAAAAAGAGGAACTACTTCATGTGTTAAGGGAACACAAGCATGCTATAGCCTGGAAAATTTCAGATATTAAGGGAATTAATCCATCCTTCTGCACCCACAAAATTTTAATGGAAGATGAATATAAACCATCGGTGCAAGCTCAGAGAAGATTGAATCCTAACATGAAGGAAGTCGTAAAAGCTGAGGTAATTAAACTTCTAGATGCAGGCATTTTTATCCTATTTCTGACAGTTCTTGGGTAAGTCCTGTGCACTTTGTTCCTAAAAAGGGAAGCATGACTGTGGTGTCTAATGACAAAACAGAGTCAATACCTACAAGAACAGCCACTGGATGGAGAGTTTGCATTGATTATGGGAAGCTGAATGACGCCACTCGAAAAGATCATTTTCCCTTACCTTTTATGGAACAGATGTTGGAAAGATTATAATGTCACATGTATTATTGTTTCTTAGATGGCCTCTCTGGTTACTTCCAAATCCCGATAGCTCTAGAAGATTAGGAGAAAACGATATTCATATGCCCATACGGTACGTTTGCTTATCGTAGAATGCCTTTTGGTTTATGTAACGCTCCTGCTACTTTTTAGCGATGCATGTTAGCTATCTTCAATGAATTCGTGGAAGACATCATGGAGGTATTTATGGATGATTTTTTAGTTTTCGGTAATTCTTTCCAACTTTGTCTTAATAATCTAAAACGTGTTTTGACAAGATGTGAAGAGACAAATTTAGTGCTAAACTGGGAAAAATGCCACTTTATGGTTCAAGAGGGTATTGTATTAGGACATAAAATTTCTAGTAAAGGGATAGAGGTAGATAAAGAAAAAATTGAAACCATTGAAAAATTACTTCCCCTTAATTCAGTTAAGGCTATAAGAAGCTTTTTAGGACATGCCAGTTTTTATCGCAGATTTATTAAAGATTTTTCTAAAATAGCTAAGCCTTTAACAAAGTTGCTAGAAAAAGACGTGCTTTTCAACTCTGACCAAG
This sequence comes from Gossypium stocksii, assembly GCA_020496765.1. Lineage (NCBI taxonomy): Eukaryota > Viridiplantae > Streptophyta > Magnoliopsida > Malvales > Malvaceae > Gossypium > Gossypium stocksii. The sequence continues at coordinate 116,036,631 of CM035624.1, forward strand.
AATGTTTAGACTCGTTTAACGCTCTTAAAGAAAAGTTAGTCAATGCCCCGATTATGATTTCACCTGATTGGAATCTACCTTTTGAACTAATGTGTGATGCAAGTGATTTTGCAGTAGGTGCAGTTTTGGTATAACGAAGAGACAAGCACTTTCAACTGATCTATTATGCTAGTAGAACTTTGATAGCCGCTCAAGCAAATTATACTACCACAGAAAAAAAATTGCTAGCCGTTATTTTTGCATTTGACAAATTCAGATCCTATTTGATTTTTTCGAAAGTCATTGTTTATACTGACCATTCTGCTCTTCGCTACCTCTTAACTAAAACTGATGCAAAACCTCAATTAATAAGATGGATTCTATTGTTACAGGAGTTCGATTTAGAAATAAAGGACAAGAAGGGAACTGAAAACCTGGCAGCAGATCACCTTTTAAGATTAGAAAACACGTAACCCAAGTACCTTGATAAAATAAATGATTTGTTTCCTGAAGAACAACTCCTATCCTTAGCAGATGCAACAGTTCCTTAGTTTGCTGATTTTACAAATTATTTAGCAGCCAACATAACCCCAAAAGGGCTGACCCATCAGCAAAAGAAGCGATTCTTTGCTGATGTGAAAAACTACTTTTGGGAAGATCGTTTTCTTTTTCGAATTTGTGCAGATCAAGTTATTCGAAGATGCGTTACAGAAATAGAAGCATACTAGATTCTAAATCACTACCATTCAGGACCCACAGGAGGATATCATAGTGGAGCTAGAACTATTCATAAGGTACTCGAATCAGGCTTTTACTGGCCTACACTTTTCAGGGATGCCAACAGGTATGTGACCTCTTGTGATAAATGTCAGCGAACAGGTAATATTTCTCAACATAATGATTTCATGGGTCCATTCCCGACTTCATTTGGGAATAAGTACATCCTAGTAGCGGTAGATTATATGTCAAAATGGGTGGAAGCCTAAGCCTTACCTACTAATAATGCTAGAATTGTAGTACGATTTTTGAAGAAACTTTTCTCGCAATTTGGAACACCTAGGATAATTATTAGTGATAGGGGCACCCATTTTTGCAATGCTTAGTTTGAAAAAGTTTTAAAAAGGTATGGGGTACACCATAGAACAGCTACCCCTTATCACCCACAAACTAGTGGCCAAGTCGAAGTGACAAATAGAGAACTAAAATGCATCTTAGAGAAAACAATAGAAACAAATAGAAAAGATTGGTCAAGAAAGATAGACGATGCTTTATGGGTTTATAGAACTGCTTTTAAAACACCCATAGGTACATCTCCCTATAAACTTGTTTACGGAAAAAGTTGTCATCTGCCATTTGAATTTGAACATAAAGCATTTTGGGCTATCAAATTCTTAAACCTTGATTTCAAGCTTGTAGGTGAGGAAAGATTAATGCAGTTAAATGAACTAGATGAATGGCGTTGCAATGCCTACGAAAGCTTACGACTATATAAGGAAGCCATGAATCGATGTCATGACAAAAGACTGAAACAACCTAAGTAGTTCAAAACAGGTGATCTTGTCTTACTCTACAACTCAAGGCTGAAACTATTTCCTGGAAAACTCAAGTTAAGGTGTTAGGTCCATTCACTGTTCAAACCGTCTTTCCATACGGCACAATTGAGGTAACTCACCCCAACTATGGTACGTTCAAGGTAAACAGACATAGGCTTAAACACTACAGATGTGAGAATTTTAAAGATTACAGGGAGGAGCTTCAGCTCCACGAAATACCTTCGTGATACATCTAGGAAGAGTCGAGCTTAGACTCTAAATAAGTGCTTCTCGAGAGGCAACCCGAGCACTAACTTAGTAACTCTTCCTTCTTTAAAATTTTTAGTATTTTTCATGCATCAACTAACCCTTTTAAATGCAGAAATTTAGGACCACACGACTTGGTACACGGGCGTGCCTCAGTCCGTGTAAACATTTAAAGCAGAGACACGGTCGTGCATTTAGGCCGTGTACAAATAGAGTGAAAATTTTCCCAAAACACAGGCTGTCGACAAATCCCCACGGCCGTGCGACATGGCCATGGAAACCCTTCAAATTAAACACGGGCTTGCACAAATCCCCACGCCCGTGTCCCCAGACTGTGGCCAACACTGTCAATTTGGAAACGGCCGTGTGCCCTTCTACACGGCCGTGTGAAGAACGAACACGATCGCAAACGACCGTGTGAGATATCAACACGGCCGTATACTTCAAACCAGGCGCTCCAAAACCACCGAATTTCGATTCACACGGGCAAACCCCAAGTCACACGGGCGTGTTCCATGCCCGTGTGACCTAAAAACTATAAATAGAAAGCCACTATTCATTCTCCTTCTCATTCAAACCCTAAAATCTCCTCTCCACAACCACCATAAACGCTGCCGCCGATCTTAAAACCACCACCATGCTCACACACAGCCAACACACTCCCGTGCAACCTCACCCCCACGACCGTTCAACCTCAACCCACGACCGTGCAACCCTATATTTGGTTCTATTTTCTCATTTTTTCTCATTTTATTTTTATTTAGTGAAATTTTACTTTCAAGCATAGAATTTGTTACATTAGGATGAATAATCTAGAATAGTATAGAACATGTCATGATTGCATGCCATTTAAGTGCTCAATTGCTTGCCATTTATCTCATAAATTTAGTATAAATTCATACCCATATTGTTTATTTTTGTTACAACTTAGAATGGATTATATATACTATTTTGATTAGTCCTTATTTTATTTTTAGGCACATTATCATTTTAATCTACACATTTAATTTTATTATTGTTTACAATTTAACTTTGATTTGTAGAACTAATAATTCTAACTTTATTTTAGGTAACATGTCATCGCGCGGTAAGAAAGCTGCTGTCCCCGTTTCGGAGAAATGAAAGGGACCAGGTGGTTCTTCCTTCAGACCCACCTCCGAAGTTTGCCACCCATCCATCACATTCTCTCAAACCTTGCAAGAGGAATTATTTCAAATACTACAAGAACGCCCATTGAGCGCTGGCCTATGCATAGATTGGGCAGCACTAGAACAAGTAAACTTCGCTGATTCAGTTCGAGCCCTACTCATGACGGACCCTTGGGAGCAGTTCTTCCAGATCATCGAGTCTACACACATGGAGCTCACCTTCGAGTTCTGTTCTACATTCCACCTCCAAACCGTCATGAACCGGTTTGATGATCCCGGAACGGTCCAGTTCTGCTTAGGAGGTCGTGTACGCCACCTGAGCGTACCAGAGTTCAGCTCAGCACTCGGGCTCTACACGGAGCAATTCATGGAAGAAGAAGACTTCCCCAACCTTTCCCGTCGCATCCATCTTAGTCCAGTCGACTGTTGGAACGAAATTGCCTCGGGGCGTCAGACATGCAATCCCAGTAGCAACAAGGCGACCGCCCTCGCCCCCTCTTTGAGGTACATTCATGCCCTCCTTGCACATACTTTGACGGGCAGACGCGAAAGCATAGGTGTCGTCAATACTCACGACACCTATTTCTTATGGTGCATGGCGAACGCCCACCCCATCGACCTCGCCTACTTTATCGCGCACGCTATGCAGCACCAGACTGAGCGTCACCGCCGGGGCATTATATCCATGGGCCCGTACATCACACGCTTGGCTCGTCACTTCGGGCTCCTCAATACCGTGGCCCAAACATCCTCATACACTTTGGTGGGCCAGATATCCCCTCAGGTTATCTAGACCATGCTACACATGAGGATGATCGAGCGGAGGCCAGGAGGTAGCCACTTCCAGTATCGCCTCATCCAGGAAGGCGAGGAGCCAGAGGACATTCCTAACGATGTCCCACCGCCGGAGGAGGATGCACCAGCCAAGCCACCACCACCTCGCCACCCATCTCGTGCAGCAGGCCCCGATGCTGACATATCTGAGTGCTTATCTAGATTTGAGCAGCAATGCTTCTGGCGCCTCGATCACATCGACGCCACACTACAATAGATATGCCAGCACCTTCACATCACTTCTCCACCGTCGCCGCGTGACCCACATGAGGATTAGAGATTTCTATTCCTCTTAACTTTATTTTTATCTTTATTTTTATTTTTATTTTTATTTTAACACTGATCCCTATTTTTTACCTTTTCCTTGCTTCTCCTTTATTTCCCTTTTTATTTTTATTTTTAATTCATTTTATCTTTTTCATTATTTGAATATTGGCATTTTTTAGAACTTAGTTTATTATTTTCCTTTTATTTCTTTTTCTATTTCTCATATCAGCTAATCCCTAATGAGTAATCTCTCTTAATCCAAATTTCCCACGACTAATAAATACTTTCGCAGTTTCAAAGGAGCTTTACAGCTCAAATCTCTATGAAAATGGGAACACCCTACCATAGCTGCCAACTCTTCCAATCTTCGTCTCACTAATCCATCCAAAGCAGGGAGTTTTATACCCTTTCCCTTCTCTTTTGATATTATGCTTCTATTGTTACAAATGTTTTCTTTGTGAGGGCAATGTACATCTTAAATGTGGGGGGGGAGAAATCTATTTTCAGTCTTCACACTTTCTTTAAAATCCCTGAACCTTTCTAACTTTCACTCTTTGCATTATCTTCAATCTCCTATTAGGGATATATTCTGATTGATTTATGATTTTTATTGATATGTGAGAATTAAGACATAAGTGCTTGTACTCTGATTATTTAAATTTTAAAACATTAGGGAATCAAGCATGATAAGTTGAAATTTTTGAGAACCCCTATTTATTTTCATAAGTTATTTTCCTTAATTCTAAGTGTTATCTTGAGATTTGAAATTCACAGAATTGACATCAAAAGCCATAATTCTGGTGAGCTTTTTGAGCCTTTTGAGCATACATTCTTTCGTGCTCACTTTTATTATTGCTTTGAGTGAGTCAACACTGATTTGTTATTCTAGAACTTGCTTTGATTATACATGTCAAGATCACATCATTGATTTGATACACTAAAATGATAAAGGCACCTAGGATTTAACCCACTTACTCCACAAAAGCCTACCTCCATAAATTAACCCCTAGTGAACCCCATTGAGCCTAACAACTTTTTCTTTGACTTACCTCTAATTTTAACCTTTCACCCATTTTTTGTTGAATTCCATTCAATTATTTTAACCCCTATTTTTGTCGAGATTTAAGTTGAAATTTTCATCTAGCTTTATTCTTTTTTCCAGAATGTAAAATTTTATCCAATTTATTATATTATATTTCAATTGTTCTTAAAAAAACGTATGTATTAATTCAGTTATAATCTGTAATAGTTCAAATAGTTTTTGCATATTTCTATTTTAAGGCTACCAAGGTGGAAATGATGTTATCATAAGGATTAGCCCGAAGAATATGTTCCAGTGATAGAGGTTTTTCTAGCTAGATAATTTTTCAGTTCAATCTCGATTCTAACCCTCTTTTGTAGCCTGTAACAACACCCCTAACCAAGCCCTGTTACAACCATTACAAGACCTTTTGATCAATGTGTCATGTCAATCTATAGTGGTGGAGATCTAATTCTCTTGCAAGCCTATGGTAGTAACTTTTCAAGTTGACTAGAGAGTGCTTAAATCTTGAACCCTAAACACTTTGAGTGGATATAGTGAATCCTAGTGAGGATGTCAACTTCTGTTAATTAAGATGGAGAGATAATTACTTAGGAGGAGGGAAGAAACTTATGTTTCAACGATAAAATTCTCAACTTAGAGTGATTGAATCTTTAACGTTCTTCTGATTGAATTTTCATTGAATGAATACCTGTGAATTAATTTGAAAATTTATCGATAAAGATTGTGAGTTGAGAAGATTGATTCTTAATTGTAGATTGAGATTTTGCTTGAGGACAAGCAAAGGCTTAATTGTGGGGGTATTTGATAAACGATAAATTATACATATTTTTACCTCACATTTAGCCTAATTTCTGGATGAATTATTGTTGATTTTATGAGAATTGGTGCTCTTAAACCTACTATTTCATGTTGTACACTTAGAAGAGCATAGGGAAGAGAAAAGAATGGAAAACGGGCCAAAAATAAGGAAAATGGGCCAAAAATATGAAAACGACACGGCCCAAGAAGTCGCCACACAGCCGTGCCACACGACCGTGCCACATGAAGTCCATACAGCCCAGCCCCGACAAGCACGGCTAGGCCACACGGTCGTGCCACCATCAACAGGCCCGCAATGGCCCTTATCGAAACCACACGGGCGTGTCCCTATTGTGAGGAAGTGCAATTTCACTCGGATTTGGATACTTAGGGGCTAAGAAAGCCATTCTAAACTCTATATAAAGACCCCAGGAGGCAACTCTAAAGAGATACTCTTTTCTCTTAAGAAGGAGCGCCATAATTCTGCCAACACTAGGAGTAAAAGCAAGGGATTACTCCAAGGAAAGCCGATTGATTCATCCCAGAAGCCAGAATTCTACATCAAGATAGAAGATCTCCCTAAATTCCTTCAGGGGTTTTTGGGTTCTTTATGTTTTGTTATCTTATTTCTTCCGAGATATTTTCTTTATTAATTATGAACTAAACCCCTCAAATACTTGAGGGGGATGAAACCTAAGATAGATCTTGCTATTATTTATTCTTGAATTATATGATAAATACTTGAATTGTTCTTAATTATGTGTTCTTCATTCTTGATTTAATAATCCTAGATATTACTTTAAGAACTTGATGTGCTTAGGCAGAGGAGCAAAAGTCTCTATTTTAAGAGTAGATCTACCATAACTAAGCGGAGTTGCATGCAACCCTAGACATAGGGCGACATAAATCTGCTAGATTAGGGTCAAATCTAATAGGGGGACCCATAAATCGAATTAATGCAACCTAGGGGTGTTAATTAATAAAGAGACTTTAATTAACCACCTAAGATTAGTTGTTCTTATTCTTAACAGAGGTATTAGCATAAGTTAGGGATCTCTACGGATCAAGTCAAGTGAAGAAATCATCTAGTTCAAGAAATTAATAACAAGTGAAGTTTAGGTGGATTCTCCCTTAAGTATTTCTCATATCAATCAGCTTTTCCCTAAAGTTTTCCCCAATTTACTTTTTGTGCAATTTTAGTTAGTTCTAGAATTAGTTTCAACCAATCCTCTTTTATTTTTTTAGGCTAGATAATGAAAGGAAGTAAGTATTAGTACTTTTGGTTCCTTTGGGTACGATAACTCGGTCTTGCCGCTAAACTATACTACTGTTCGATAGGTGTGCTTGCCTTTAAAATCATGATATTAGATAGTTTTGGTGTGATCAGTTTTTATAAATTTTATTACTTAATATAGCGAGCATATCAATAGTAAAGTCACTTGCGTCACACATCAGTTCAAAAGGCAAGTCTCAGTCTGGTGTGACAATTATAGGTGCCGTAACTAACCGATTCTTCAAATCCTTGAAAGCTCTTAAGCATTCATCATCGAATTTGAATGTTGTGTCCTTCTCCAACAATTTACACAAAGGTTTAGCAATTTTGGAGAAGTCCTTAATAAACCTTCAATAGAAGCTGGCGTGTCCCAAAAAGCTCCTAACACCCTTTACAGATGTTGGAGGTGGGAGTTTCTCAATAACGTCTACCTTTGCTCCTCTACCTCGATCCCACATCTCGTTACTCGATGCCCTAGAACAATTCCTTCTTGTACCATGAAATGGCACTTTTCCCAGTTAAGTACTAGGTTTGTTTCTTCGCATCGCCTTAGTTCCTTAGCTAGATTGGCTAAGCAATCATCGTACGTATCTCCAAATATTAAAAAGTGATCCATGAAAACTTCCAAAAATTTCCAAAAATACATCTTTGAAATGTAGCAGGTGCATTACATAAACCAAATGGCATGCGTCTAAATGCAAATGTACCATACGGGTAGGTAAATGTGGTTTTGTGTTGATCTTCCGGTGCTATTGTAATCTGGTTGTACCCCGAGTATCCATCGAGAAAATAGTAGTAATCTCGCCCTGCGAGTCTATCCAGCATCTGGTACAAGAACGACAAAGGAAAATGATCCTTCCTAGTTACCTTGTTCAGCTTCCAGTAATCGATGTAGATTCTCTATCCCGTAATTATTCTAGTCGGTATCAACTCATTGTTCTCGTTCTCTATGACTGTGATACCTCCTTTCTTTGGCACGCACTGGACCAGACTTACCCATGAACTGTCTGACATGGGGTAAATGATACCCGCATCTAACCACTTTATAATCTCCTTTTTCACCACGTCCTTCATGATGGGGTACAGCCTTCATTGTCCATCGATCATCCCTTTTTCACCATACTTCGGGATGATCTTGTGCATGCATACAGATGGACTAATACCACGAATATCGGTTATGGTCAATCCGATGGCCTTCTTGAATTGTTTCAAAACTAAGATAAGTTTCTCTTCTTGCTTAGTAGTTAATTGTGCTGAAACAATCATAGGCAGAGTAGAATCGTCACCTAAATAAACATATTTTAAATGAGAAGGTAATACCTTGAGTTCTAATTTAGGTGGCTCCTCCATTGACACTTTTGGTTGAATATAATCTCACTTCTCTAAATCTAAAGATTCAAAACGGGATTGTGGATTAAATCTCTTTTGATTAGCTTCTAGCAAAGCTAAGTATTCATCCTCCTCTTCATCACTTGGAGGATCTGATGTCAGAATTCTTTCCAGTGGATCCTCAACAAAGTTGAACTCCTTCTCTACTATTAATTCCTCTGAGTCGGATACTGTAGAATAATCATCAATTGTGTCAGGAAATCGCATAAACTGAAAAACATTAAATGTTACTTGATCGTCCTAAACACGCATTGTAAGTTCGCCCTTCTGCACATCAATAAGTGTCCTTCCGATTGCTAAGAATGGTCTTCCTAAGATGATCAATACTTCTTTGTCTACTTCAAAATCTAAATTTACAAAATCAATAGGGAAGATAAACTTGTCTACTCGTACCAATACATCCTCGACTTTTCCTTCTGGATGTGCTAAGGATCAATCTGCTAGTTGAAGTGTAACCGTAGTAGGTCTAACTTCACCTATCCCCAACTTCTTAAATATCGACATAGGCATCAAGTTGATACTTGCGCCCAAGTCACATGGTGCCTTACCACAATATGTTGCTCCAATATTGCACGGTATGGTAAAATATCTTGGATCCTTTAACTTCGGGGGTAATTTATCTTGAAGGTATGCACTGCATTCCTTCGTCAGAGCTACAGTCTCAAATTCTCCAAGTCTTCGCTTCTTGGATAGGATATCTTTCATGAATTTGATGTAGTTCACCATTTGCACAAGTGCTTCAACTAACAGGATGTTGATGTGAAGTTGCTTGAGTACATCCAAGAACTCCTTGAATTGGACCTTCTGTTTTTACTTCTAAAGTCTTTGAGGGTAAGGTGGTGGAGGTTTCCTTACTAGAACTGGTACTGGTTGATTCATCTTTTGCGGTAATTCTGCCTCTAACAAAGTTGTTAGTTGATCAGAATTAGCTGGTTCAGAAGTTACCTCATCAGATCTTGCAGGTTTTGGTTCAGGTGGAACTAGAGCTTCAACACTCGGTTGAACTTCTTCCGGATCTTAAGCTTTAGCATGCTTCTTTTCAGCTTCCATGATGTTAGGCACTACTGTTTTTCCACTCCTCAATGTTATTACTTTACAATATTCCTTCCTCGGATTTCTCGGATTCTTTGTATCACTAGGTAGAGCACCTTGTGGACGGCTCTTGAGCTCAGTTGCAAGCTGGCCCATCTGGTTCTCCAAACTCTTCAATGTAGCAGCTTGGCTTTGAATTAAGGCGTTATTCTTTGCCACGTAAGCCTTCAGTAGGTTCTCTAAGCTATTGGACGATTCAGCTTGAACTGGTTTCTGAACTTGCTGTGAAAAACTAGGTGGCTGGGTTAGTTTAGGTTGGGCGTAGTTGTTACTGCCCCCAGCCCCTTGGTTACTCTAGGAAAGATTGGGGTGATTTTGCCATGATGGGTTGTAACAGTTGGATTGCAGCCCTTGCCTTCCTCGATTTTGGTTTGGGTTACCCATGTAATATACAGATTCTGGGTTTGATAGGCATTCTTCAAACAAACGTCCTTTTCCATAATAGACACAGGCTATATTCTCATATTTGTTAGGTGGCTGAGCTATAAAATTGTTAGACCCATTAGTGGTAAGATTCTTTAACATTGAAGATATCGAGGATACCTGAGATGCGAGTGAAGTGAGAGCGTCCACTTCATGGATTCCAACAACTCGTCTTCCTGATGCTGCTCGATTAGTTGGCCACTGATAGTTGTTACTGGCGATCCTCTCGATGATTTCGTAAGCCTCATTGTAAGACTTAGAAAGGAGAGAACCATTAGCGGAGGCGTCCACTACCATCCTTGTGTGAGCGTTGAGACCATTATAAAATGTCTCAAGTTGGATGCAATGTGGGATTCCATGATGAGGGCATTTTCGTAATAATTCTTTATATCTTTCCCATGCCTCATACAAGGACTCGTCATCTATTTGTTGGAAAGTGATCTCATTCCTCAATTTAGCATTCTTGCTTGGTGGGAAATACTTCATGAGGAATCTCTCGGCTAACTCTTGCCATGTGGAAATTGAGTTCGGTGGCAGTGAGTTCAACCAGGCTCGAACTTTGTCCCTTAGCGAATACAGAAATAGCTTTAATCGTAGTGCATCTTTGGGTACTCCGGCTAGTTTAAAAGAATCGTTCACCTCCATAAACAATCTTAAGTTAAGATGAGGATCTTTAGTAGGCATTCCACTGAATTGGCCTACTGTCTAAAGTATCTAAAACATGACTGGCTTTAGCTCAATTTTGAGCAAGGTTTGCTCTGTTTCCTTGATTGATATTCTCAAAATTCATCTCTTCGATCTTCTCTGGTTCGCTTGTCTTCTTCATTGTCTAAAGGTTCATTCTATCTCAGGGTCTATAGGGAGTAAGTCAATAATCTAGTCAATACTCATAAACAACTGAAATAATCAAAGCAAAATCAAGTAAGTAAAATTGAACAGAAAAATAAATGAACCAAAATGTAAAACTAACAAATTCACAAATAATGGCTTTTTAAAAACAATCCTCGGCAATGGCGCCAAAAACTTCGAACGGTGAAAATGTGCAAGTGTACACAGTCATAACAAGTAATAAAGTGACAAGTAAATGTCGAGTTATCGTACCCACAGGGACTGTAAAAAGGAATATTTATGAATGTAATTAAAAACACTTTGGTGAGAAAAATAATTTTGGTTTGGAAAGAGTGATTTATAAACTAAGATTTTAAAACTAAGTAAACAATTTAAATAAAATAAAAGAGTTCTAATGCATGATTTCAAAAAGATTTAATCAAGATGATATAATTGTGCTGGATTAATTACATCTTTTTAACTTAGAATTATGAAATTCATGCTTATGCTATTATGAATAAATTCATGGCAACTCAAAAAATTGCTAACTATTGCTCATACATATTAAATTCAACTAATCTCTTGCATGTTCCCATGTCAATTCAAACAATTAACTCAATTTAATAAATATATAAAAGATTATGTGAGGTAACAAGGTAGCCATACCTTGAAACAATTTAATCACAACAATCTTGCAAGTTATGCAAGGCATATGTATTGCCAAATACAATACTAATTCAAGCTTCAACAACCTTAGAAGAATGAACATGCACTGATTAAGTACTGAGTCCATTAATTATAATTTCAATGGTTTTAATAATTAATTCATTAGTTATCTAACAAATATAATGCAAGAATAACTTAGGCATGATTTTACTTAATAAGGCATTTTTACCGAGACCTATAACAGCATAAACACTATTTTAATAATTCAAGTAGGCAAAATATAATCAACCCAACATGAATTAAATTCAAGCTAAATTGGTTAAAATAACCATTTCAACAACAATAATATTCATAGATATGTTCATCAGAAAAACAACAGAAACTAAAAAGATAGGGAATAAGAAGGCAAATCTGGTGTTTCTCCGTGGCTTGACTGAGTGCTCCATTCTTCGTCTCCGTTATCTTCACCGAGCAAGGCTTCTATGAATCCTTGATTGCTGCCCAAGATGGCTGAAGAACACCTCTTTTCCAAGAGGGGAAATCGGCACAAGGTAAAGGGGGAATGGAATGGAAAAATGGAGAGAAAGAATTTGAGAGGAGAGAAGAGAGGATGGGAGAATGTCGTGGAATGAGGGATGATTGAAATGATCAGCAAGGGGTAGCTTTTATAGCTGATTGTGGCTGCTAAAAATAGCAAATTCCAGCAGCCAAAGAGCCCCCCTATGGCCGGCCACACACATGGCAAAGGTTGAAGCTTTCAACTTTGCTAAAAATAGGCTGGGGCAAATCTACAAAGCCATAAATTAAGGTGGGGTTTGAATGCAAATTGGAGGTTTTTCAAGGGCCTTTTTGCAAGCATATTTAATCAGCTAAAATGCTGATTTGGTTCAGCCTATGGACGATTCTGGTCAGCCCAATTAGTGGCTAGTTCAGTTCACTCCATGCGGTTCGACCAGTGCAGTTTAGCTAGACGCTTTCTCCATAATTAATTAAAAATAATTTATTTAGCCCAAATTAAATGGGGAATAAATTAAAATTAATTAAATTATGAATAAAAACAAATTTTTGGACCGTTTTAGGCTGGAAATTAATTGGCCTCGATACTTCAAATTGCTTCTCGGTTTGTTCTTCTCGCAGTGTCCGCCGGGCCATTTTTCGCCCTTTATGCAATTTTGTCAAAAATAACCAAATTTAATTAAAATTAACTATAAAATTAATTAAAATTCATAATTTTCATATTTTTAACACAATTTAATTATTTTATAATATTTAATTATTTTTCGACAAGAATTTAACTAGAATAGCATGATTTTAAGTAAAAAAGGGCATGAAAAAGTATATAAATTTTTGTGTTTCCAAGATGATATGGAAAGTAATGCGCTGGCTCCCACCGAAGGGACCGCACTTGTAGAAAGTGGACCCGTGACATGGAGTTAGGGTGCAGAGGCTAGAGAGGCCTACCTCAAAATGATGGATGCTTGGTATACAGAGTATGTTCGTGCGACTCCGAACACTCCACCTCCCCCGCCTCTTTCAATTTATCAGCAAGCCACTATAGCTCCTCAATGGGTAGATTTGGATAGGAGAGAGAAGCCTCCAGTAGATAGAATAAGAAAACATGGGGCTGAGGAGTTTAGAGCGAACAAGAATGATGACCCTGAGAGGGCAGAATTCTGGTTAGAGAATACTTTAAGGGTGTTTGATGAGCTTTTGTGCATACCTAAGGAATGCATAAAGTGTGTGGTGTCACTCCTACAGGACTCAACCTACCAATGGAGGAATACTCTCGTGTCCGTAGTTCCGAGAAAAAGAGTAACTTGGGAGTTCTTTCAAGAAGAGTTCCGCAAAAAGTGTATCAGTCAGAGGTTCATTGACCAAAGGAGGAAAGAATTTCTTAAATTGAAGCAAGGCCAAATGACAGTCACGGAGTACGAGCATGGGTTCGTGAAACTTAGCAGATACGCTTGCGAGTGTGTATCTTCTGAAGCTATCATGTGTAAGCGATTTGAAGATGGGTTGAATGAGGACACTCATTTGCTAGTGGGCATTTTGGAGATCCGAGAATTCGTAATGCTCGTCAAGATGGCATACAAGGCTGATGAGTTAGCTAAAGAGAAGAGAAAGGTTGACATGGAGTCTCATGATTTGAAGAAGAGACAAATGGGAAAGCCGCATCAATCCTTGTCCAAGAGATCAAAAGAGTTTATTTCCCGATCATCTGCTTCAGTTGAATTTTCAAGTAGAAGCAAGAGTAAGCAACAGATGGCGTCCAAAGCTCAGACTACTTTAAGTGCAAAGGTCAGTATGTGTAACACCCCCTTACCCGAGACCTCGCCGGAGTCGAGCTTGAGGCATTAACAAACTTAATGTATTAGTTTAACAATTTCAAACCATTTATTTCACCTTTGGTAATAAACTGCTCATCTACCTCACAATTGCTAAAAAAATCATATCTCGAGTTACAAAACTCAAAATTTAAATCCGTAAATTTCCCTAAAACTAGACTCATATATCTATTTACTAAGTTTTTTCCAAAATTTTTGGTTAGGCCATTTAGTACAGTTTATTAGTTAAAGTTTTCCCTATTTTAGTGTTTGACTACTTTGACCTCTGTTCACTATGAATCACTTTTCTCTCTGTACAAAATTCAAATGACTATGTTGTTTGTTTTTCTTAAAAGTAGACTCAATAAGGATTCTATACATATAAAGTTAAACTCCTAGTTATTTGTGTATAATTTTTATTGAATTTCTAAATTCATAATAGGGGATTCAGAAATCGCTCTGACCCTGTTCCACCAAAACTCAAATATCCTATAAAATAAAACTCATTTACCTGTTTTGTTTCTTTCATATGAAAATAGACTCTACAAGATTCTATTTCATATTTTATTCACCATCTAATCTTATCTCTACTATTTTTAGTGATTTTTCAAACTCACGTCATTGCTTCTGTATGATACTATTTTATAGCAAATTTCATCTTTTTATGAATTTCCATGGATTAGATAGCACATTAAACATATATAACACCAAAATGATCTTGATTAGCCATTCCAATGGCTAATCATTACCGAGCATTTCCTTACCACTCAATAACCATATCTTAAGATCATATACACAAAATGATTATAATGCTATACATGCCATACTCAAAATATACAAGCCACTAAACCAAAATGGTCCACGGATAGTGTGAACGAGCCTCTGACCGTTCCCGATTTTCGAGCTGGCTTATCAAAACTACAAGAATGGAAAGGAGGGAGTAAGCATAAATGCTTAGTAAATTCACATGCAAATAGCAAGTAACATAATCATGCAATCCAACATAAAACATCAATTGCATAAATATCACTAAAACATTCATGTTACAAGTGTATTTACTATCTTACCATGATTTCATCATGCCAAGTTCTCAACCCGAAGGTTTAAGCTCACACCTGTCCAATTTTCTCATTCACCACACTTACCAACATGTCACTTTTGTTTTAGGTATTCTTCTTATTCACTTAAGATTCACCCGTTGAACACATCAGAACATAATTCGGATACACGAATTTCATGCACATAAGTGTAATACCCGTAGCTAGACAAACTCAATAGCCTACGAAATTTATGTAGCCAAGCTACCATGTAACCCGCCCATAAGCGAACTCGGACTCAACTCAACGAGCTCGGGCGTTCGCATCCATAAGTGAACTCGGACTCAACTCAACGGGCTCGGAACTCAACTATCCTGGTGACATGTCACTTATATCCTAATCTATTCCTAAGGTTCAAACTAGATTTTCTTCAATCGCACAACTTTGTCGTCTTCCTCAAAATGTCGAAACCGATACTTGATAGCATTTCATATTTATCAAATAGCTCACATAATTTGCATATTACTAAATAATAATTCACAAAGCATAATATTTCATGATAATAGTCATCAATCATATAAATAACATTAAATTACTTAAAATAACAATTATCTTACCACATTTACACATGAACTTACCTCGGGACAAAATGTTAGAAATCGAGCCTATTCCTCATAAACTTTATTTTTCCCTCGATCGCAACTTAAATCTTGTTTCTCTTGATCTAAAATGCCAAATTAATTTATTCAATATGCACATTCACCAAAACAGCCCCTAAAACGGGCTTGGATAAAAATTACCATTTTACCCCTAGGTTTTCAATTATTTACAATTGAGTCTTTAAGTTTGTACAATGAGTTACATGCAGTTCCCATGACATCTAGGCATAGCCAAATTTCCTAGTGTCCATAACAGCCCCTATTTCACATCAAAAATTAGATTTCTACCATCAAATTTACCCTTTTTACAATTAAGTCCCTTTTTAGGTGTTTTCACATAAAACTACTAGGTAAAAGTTGTTAAACACACATCAAACCATCAAATTCCTTCATTATTCATCAAAATACAATTATGTCACACATGGGTAAATTTTCATACATGCATCCTAGCTCAAAATATTGCTAAAATATGACAGAACATGCTTTCTAGATTTTAAAATCGAAAAGAGCATTAAAAACGGACATGAAAATCACTTACAATCAAGGCTTGAAATGTTGAAAACCCTAGCTATGGTGATAAGCAAAATTTGGCAGCCTTATGGAGAAGATGAGTCCATTTTTGTGTTATTTTTCCCTTTTTAATGACTATATTTACCATTTGACAAAAATGCCCTTAATGCATTTCTTTGCAATTTTTCATGTAGAAGCCCATTTTTGTCCAAAATTTTAGAAATTTGTTAAATTGCTATTTAAGACCTCCTAATTAATATTCCAAAGCAATTTCATACTAAAAGCTTATAGAATGCAAGTTTTGAAACTTATTCAATTTAGTCGCTAATTTTAAATTAAGCACTTTATGAATAGAATTTCTTCACGAAATTTTCACACAATCATGCAATCATATCATAAACCTCAAAATAATTATAAAATAATTATTTCTATCTCGAATTTGTGGTCACAAAACTACTATTCCGATTAAGCCTTAATTTAGAATATTACAGGTAGTGCCAGACCTAATAGACCGAAGTGCTCGCAGTGTGGTAGACGACACTTCAGCGAATGTCGAGGAGATGAGCAGGGATGTTATAAGTATGGGTCATTGGACCATTTCATCTGAAATCATCCTAGGTGGGACGAAAAAGGCAAGAAGTAAGAGATGCGAGTGAATAATGCACCGTCGAGGGGTAGGCGACAGAAGAACCTGGGTAGAATCAAGCGAACTGAATAGCTTGCCGATAGTGGTTTCGTCTTTGATTGCAGAAAAATATTTGAGGAAGGGATGTGAAGCTTATCTTACTTTTGTGTTGAACACTCAAGCTTCTGAAATGAAGATTGAGTCGGTACCTGTGGTTTGTGAGTATCCGGATATGTTTCTGGGAGAGTTGCTCAGATTGCCTCTTATAAGGGAAGTGGAGTTTGACATCGAGTTGACCCCTGGAACGACGCCTATCTTGATTATTTCGTATAGGATGGCACCGATAGAGTTGAAGGAGTTGAAGGTACAACTATAAGAACTAACGGATAAGAGGTTCGCGAGACCGAGTTATTCTCCATGGGGTGCTCTGGTACTCTTTATGAAGAAGAAAGATGGATAGTTAAGGTTATGTATCAATTATAGACAACTCAACAAGGTAACTGTGAAGAACAAGTATCCATTGCCTAGGAGATGATTTATTCGATCAACTTAAGGGGGCTACGGTATTTTCCAAGATTGATTTGAGGTCAGGGTATTATCAGTTGAGGGTGAAGGAGCAAGACGTACCAAAGGCTACGTTTTGGACGAGGTATGGCCATTACGAGTTTTTGGTCATGCCATTTGGCTTGACAAACACCCCAGTGGTATTCATGGATCTAATGAACTACATATTTCGGCCATACCTGGATAAATTTGTAGTAGTTTTTATTAATGACATATTGATTTACTCTCAAGACAAGAACGAGCATGCTGAGCACCTAAGGACTATTTTGCAAACCTTGAGAGAGAAGCAATTATATGCTAAGTTTAACAAAAGTGAATTTTGGCTTTAAGAAGTAGGCTTCTTGGAACACATTGTATCGGGTGAAGGGATCAGAGTTGACCCAAGTAAGATTTCAGCTATTGTTGAGTGGAAGCCACCGAGGAGTGTGTTTGAGATTAAGAGTTTCTTGGGCTTAGTAGGATACTACAGACCTATCATCTGTTATTAATTTGATAAATGTTAAATTCAACCTGATACGACTTGCAGTGAGAGATTGATTGAAATTCTGGCACCTGAAGAGAAAGACTGAGAAATAAAAAGGTAGCTTTAATAGAAGTTTTAGGACAATGACATGATATAGAGGGAGCTACTTAGGAACTAGATGAAACTATGAGAAAGTAATATTTGAATCTCTTTATTGGTAAAATTCTCGAGGACAAAAATTCCTTAAGGGGAGAGTTCTAATAGCCCAATTTCAGTGAAATCGAAACAATGGTTTCAGGACCACAAATCTGAGTCGAAAATAAAATTTATTTTTATTTTATTATATAGACCGTATTATGTTAGAAAATTCGTGAAAATTTTGATAAGAAAATTTTACTGATTTCGTGTTTAATTACGAGAATGACCAAATCGCATAAAATGCGAAAGTAAAATTTTTGTAGCTATAAGGATTAAATAGCTATGAAATTCAAAACTAGAGGTCTTTATATGGTAATTAGACCATCAATCAAAACATGGAAAATATCTTTATTGAATCATTCATGGAATTTGAGAAAAGGAAAAGGGTTAAATTGGAAAGTGAAATAATTTAATTAATTAAAAGATGATAAAAAAAGAAATATCATCTTATTTTCTCATCTTCTTACCCAAAAATACATGGAAACCGTAGGAGAGAGAGAAGAAACTTTCATGGCCAAATTGGGTAAGTTTCCTTGGTTCGTTTTTAGTAATTTTGATATTTTTTAAACCGGGATAGCTTAATCTATCTATTTGGGGGATCAATTTGTAAAGTTATCATAGTATGGAAAATGGGTCATGGATGTATATATTGATAATTTGAAATTTATGGTAGAAAATGAAAGGTTATTGATGGATAAACAACTTTTACAAAGTGATTTTTGATGAAAGCATGGTTTAGGGACTAAAATGCAAAGTTGTGAAATTTGATGAAAAATTCTAAATTTTATGATTACATGTGCTGTAAATTTTGTAATGGGATTTTGGTTAGGCTTGGAATAGGGACTAAATTGCACAAGTTTCATTTTCTTAGCCTAGGGACGAAATGGGAATTATGGAAAAGTTAGGGGCAGAATAATAATTTTGCCTAGGATGAAAATTGAGACCATTTGAATGTGAAATATGGTAAATTAATGTTAAATTTACATGTATATATACGGATAGACCAAATTTGGAGCTAGAACGAGGAAAGAGCAAAATGTCGTATTAGTAGATTTTAGGTATACGAACATTGCCGAGGTAAGTTCGTGTAACTAAATTGTGTTTATGTACATGCTTGCATTGATTGTGTTTATGTAAATTGTATAAATGTTATAAATATGTGAAATGATTACATATTCGATCAAGCCCGATAAATAAAAATGATTAAATTAAATGATAAGACCCGATAGATGGTAAGGGATAAACAATGAACATCTTACTTATATGCTTGAAATGAATGTGAAATGAGTTTATTTGAAATATACGAATGTTGTGGATGTATAAAATAATCAAATGCCCGATAATGCTTGAGAAAAATGTTTAAATCTCTGATAAATAAAATGGAAATTTGATGGATATGTGATTTCCTAAAATAAATAAGGTCCTGCATTTGTTGTTGACGGGATTTAGCTCAGACGAGTAATCCTATTGACCTCATTACAGGAAAAGATTTAGCCCAGATGGGTAATCCTGATGTAAGTCCTCTCGAGAATATGTTATGGATTGGATTTAGCCCGGGCAGGTAATCCAAATCAAGTTCCTTAGAGCATATGTCATGAAAAGGATTTAGCCTGGACTGGTAATCCTGTTGTTTATATATATGCAGCTCGAGAGTGTACTCTCTAAAATAGTACCCTAGGGGTACCATTGAATATGAATTGACGAATCCAAATTTGTACACCACAAGTGTACTACTTGTGTATCCATCGATATTTCAGATAAGTTCAACAGGTAAAAGTTCTTGACATGAGAAAATATGAATAGGAAATGAGTTATTACACATATCGGCCTAAAATACATGAAAATTATGATACGTGAAAAATGATATATGAAAACACGAGATGATGATGTTTTTACATGAACTATATTTGATGAATATATGTTCATTCTTGATTATAGACTTGTACGCCTTGAGTGTACTAATCTTGACCTTGATATTCCAAGTAATATGAGTAAAGTCCTGATATGAAATGATCTAAACTCAAAAGGACTTATTATGAAATTATACTTGTAATAATGAGATGAATTATACATGTTAAATGAATACATGTTATGGAATGCATATGTGCTTGGAAACTTTATTGTTGTGGAGCTCATATATGTTTTGATGTTAATATGGAATATATGACTAACAATGACAATGAGGATGTGTGTAGGGCTTGAGGTCAAATTGATCAAATATGTAGTTACCTCAAAATGGAATGAATGGTAAGTTAAGTACCATATTATACGAACTTACTAAGCATTTTATGCTTACTTAGTTTTATTTCCCTGTTTTATAGTAAATCAGAAGCTCGTTGGATTGTAGGTTTGGCAGAGATCACTCACACTATCCATCGGCCCATGTTGGTACAATATGGTAAATCAATTATGGTTGTAATGGCCATGTATAGGAAATATTGGTCATATTGGCATGTAATTGTAAATGATGCTTGTAATCTAGCCATTGGAATGACTAGTAATGGTTTATTCTAATATACTTCTAATGTTTAACTATGGTACCTGCATGTATGTTAAGTAGGGTATTATGATATATTCATATGTGGTATGTTATGTATATAAGATCAAATCGTTGTTAATTCCTAAGTTAAATCAAGGTAAGTTATAAACACACATGCATGTAATAGTATGCCATGATGAATGTTGGAATTTGCTTGATTTGAATGCTTGAAATGGTTGGAATGTGTTTGGTATGTTTTAGTACAGGAAAAGGGTAAATTTGGGTGACAAATGAGGCTAGGAAATTGCTTTATTTTGTCCACACGGGCTTGTGTCTAGACTGTATGTGATGCACCGCCAGGTACATGGGTGTGTAGTTAGGCCATGTGTCCCCTGCACCTTAAATTTGTAGAAATAGAATGCTTAGAATTGAGCACACAGGCAGAGACAAGGGCGTGTGTCTTAGCTGTGTGTGCTACATGGCCTAGAACATGAGTGTGTCTCTTGGCCGTGTGAATCCTGCACCTATTTTTGAAAAATTCGAATTAACCATATGGCCTAGAACACGGGAGTGTGACTTGGTCGTGTAACGTCAATTTGTTCATGAGTTGTAAGTCAGAGAGTTACACAGGTTTGGGACACAGGCGTGTGAGTCCACACGACCTAACCACACAGGCGTGTCCCATACCACATGGGCGTGTGACTCTTAATACTGAGAAAAATTTTGGAATTTCACGAAAAATTCCCTGAGTTCCCAATTTAGTCCCGATTTGATTCCAATACTCTTTTTGGGCCTCGAGGGTCCATATAAGGGACATTATGAATGATTTCGGTAAATGAATAGTACTTTACATGAATTAATTGAAAATGTTCTGAAAGTTTCGATAATGCTCTGAAACCCTGTTCTAGGGACGGATACTGGTTAGAGGTGTTACAGTACGGCTCAGACAGTATGCTCCAGAGATGGTGTTCTTTGAAAAGGAGAGGTGTGAGAGGTTTTGGTTTGGGCTAAATTAGGACATTCGAGTATATCTAGTAGTATGGAGGACTAAGGCCTTCGATAATTTGGTAGAGGAGGCTAAGGAAGTAGAGGAGACACTGGTCGAGCCATCGAGACTAGTTGTATCTAAATCCTAAAAGAGGGGCTCCAATCAGTTAGGATCGTCGAGAAGGCCAGGCAAGAGAGGTTGTGATTTTTGAAAGTTTTTTAAGGGTGTTCAATGAGACTCTCAATCGAGCCAGACTATACCACAAAGCACCGCAATAGTTTCTAGGGGTTGATCGGCTGAGGTGGTGACTTGTGAGCATTGTGGACATGGGCACTGAAGAGTGTGTTAGAGAGTGTTGGGGGCGCGTCTGCGTTGTGGGTTAATGGAGAATCGGGTACGAGGCTGCCCAAAGAGAGTTGAGTTATCTTAGACTACCACACCTATTAGAGGCCAAGGTTATGGTGGTAATGAGAGATCGATGGGTAAGAGGACAGTTGCCCATATAGTAGTTGCATTGACTCATTCTAGTGGACCCAATCATGTTTATGCTGTTAAAGAGCCATAGAACTGCGAGGCAATAGATGTGATTACAGGTACATTCATATTGCAATCTTTTTCTTTATTTTTACTAGAAGATTCGGGTTCCATCCATTCGTATATCGTGAGTGATTTGGTCGGTGAGTTGGGGAATGTAACAACCCATTTTCAGTGAAATCAAAATAGAGGTTTTGGGACCATAATTTTGACAATTAAATTATTACTTTATTATTTTAATATTTATGGGATGTTAGTAAGGTCGTTTTAAAATTTTGTTAGGAAATTTTGACGTTTGCATGCTTAATTAAGTGAAAAGGACTAAATTGTAAAAAGTACAAAAGTGGAGTTTCATTAGTTAAAAGTGTCAAATAGCTATGCAAATTTAAAGTGAAAGGGCTTAGGTGGTAATTAGATCATTCATGAAGTTAGTGGATGTGCATGGCATGTTTTTGATGAAATTAAGAATGTTTTTAAAGGACAATATGGTAAATAAGTAATTAGAGGTTAAATTAAATAAAACAAAAGACTCATCTTCTTCATTTCATCAACACTCAACCAAAAATCACCATTAGAGAGGGGTTAAGTATTTGGTGAAGCTCTGCTATTGCATGTAAGTGATTTTTGAGCTCGTTTTTAATGATTTTTATATTTTCGGGATTGTTATAGCTTAACCTAAGTAGCCTGGGGATCAATTTGTAAAACTGTTGAAGATATAGGGTTATTCCATGCATGTTCTTGCATGATTCTTGATGTTTAATGATAGATTATGAGTCATTGTTAATAAATAAACAAGTTTTGTAAAGTGATTTTGATGAAAATGGCATTTAGGGACTTTTTTTGTAAAAAGGATAAAGTTCATGGTAAATTTGTGAAATGATGATTTGTATGGATTGATTTAGGTCCCTAGAAAATTTAGCTAGCATGATAAGAGGATTAAAACGTTTAAATTTCAATTTATGAGATTAAGGACTAAAGTGTAAAAAGCTAAAATGTTAGGCGCAAAATAATAATTTTGCAAAAATGTGAAATGTGGAATAAATTGAATGTTAAGATTATTAAATGGATTAAATTTGTCTATTTAGATCAAGATAGACCACGTACGGATCTAGATTAAGGAAAAGCTAAAGCCTCAGATTAGTTGATCTCGTTCTCACGCCCTAGTTGTCGAGGTATGTTCGTATGAATAAACATCGTTTTAATGTTTTATCAATTTATATGTTAATGTGTCAATTGCTATGAAATTAAATAATGTTGATCCATAACAATGTTATGACGATTATTGAGTCCCGATTGAACCTTAGGAATTCATAGGATACAAATGACATGTCATTAGGGATTTCATGTATCAAGTGTTGGTCTTGAATGTCCTA
Organism: Gossypium stocksii; assembly: GCA_020496765.1. Lineage (NCBI taxonomy): Eukaryota > Viridiplantae > Streptophyta > Magnoliopsida > Malvales > Malvaceae > Gossypium > Gossypium stocksii. Next base: position 116,059,926 of record CM035624.1, read on the forward strand.
CCGATGGCTGAGGTCTTGTATTTTTTGCGGATAATCCATAGCTATTGTGAGCAACATCATGTAGCTTACATTTTGACCCACAGCTCTTGTGCGCAGGCCGATTTTACAACTCACATGAGTAGTGATGTATAGGAAAGTTTACAGTTATATATTTAAGCACACTTCGTGTGAGTTTTCTTAAGTATTTAATAATATGCTAGATGGCTCAACGGGCAATGTATTTTGGGCCTAGAAGAGTTGGGCCTTGGGCTTAGGTGCATTTAAAATTCTTGAGAGTAAGACATCAGCTCAATTTGTAAGTTAGAATTGTTGGGTTAGTGATTTTGGAATGTTAGAGGGTTTTTATAAAGTTCTGGGTTCAAGCTTGGGTATAGGAAAATTCTTGGTTTTGGCCTTAAGGGAACCCTGAGCTGAAGTGGGTTAACTTATAAATAAAAGGGGCTAAAATAAGACACAAAAGGAGATGTGGTCTAGTAGCAAGGAAGTGACGCCATAGGGGAAGCAAGGGGTCCAAGGTTCAAGTCTTGGCTCTTACAATTTATTTTGGTTTCTCTTTTAAATAAATCTGGAAGCGAGTAGGTGAGCTTTAAAGTTAAATGTGTAGGACTTATGACACAAAGGAGCTTGGGTCCTAGTGGTGGTGGCGTGGCATGGCTATCGAGAGGACTTTGGTTCGAATCATTTTGCACGCAAAGGTTGGTTATTTTGCTAATGAGTTAGTTTTAGAGGATTGATGGAGAATCCCACGTTGGGAAGCTAACATGAGAATAAGCGAGAAGCTGGCTTTAAATAGAGCAACCATGAGGAGAGTAACCATACATTTCTTGGCTTATCCCTTTTCACATTGTGGCGAGTTCGTTTGGGCTAGGCATTAGATCATTCGTTGATCTGTATGCCGTTGGGTCACGGCGGTGGTGACTGTAGTTGATCAACACCCCTGGGGAGTCAAGGGTGCGATTATTGTTGGCTTCTAGGCATAATAGTGTTCAGAGCTCAGATTAACTTCAGATACCTATTAGGTGTGTAACTTCACCCACTAATAGTGTAGATTGGCAAAAGTTGAAATGCTAAAATGCTGAAATGCCAGCATTTCGTGCCCTTACGGGTGTGCGAACGCCTTTAGGCCGATCTGAACCCACAAACTATGGGCGATAGATTGTGAAGGCCGTTGTGCGCATTCTCGTGTACTTGGGTCGTTATGGGCCTCGATGGGCCGAAATGGGCCCAATAGGCCTATGGGCCCATATGGGTAAAATATGCGGTAAGTGATAGTTGGTATGTTAGATGTTAAGATTTACGATACTACATGAGAAATTGGACTGATCAAGCCACACGAGCGTGTGGGCCAAATAGGTTATTCGTGTAGCTCAAAACGACGTTAGACCTTTTAGGAAGTCCTATTTGGTACCTAGACTCCGTAAGTAGCTATTGACCAACATATCTGTGATTTGTAAAATTACCGCTTTACCCTGATTTGGAAAATTACCGTTTTACCCCTGAATTGTAAAATTATCGTTTTACCCCTGATTTACAAAATTACCAAAATACCCCTGATTTATAAAATTACCAAATTACCTCTGGTTTACAAAATTACAGAAAAACCCCTAATTTGCAAAATTACCAAAATATCCCTAATTTGTGAAATTACCAAAATACCCTCAATTTTTGAAATTACCAAAATAGCCCTGATTTGTAAATTATCGAAATACCCTTGTAGGGTAGGATTACTGAAATACCCCTATAAGGTAGGATTATCGAAATAACCCTGTAGGGTAGGATTACCGAAATACCCCTGTAGGGTAGAATTACTAAAATACCCATGTAGGGTAGAATTACCGAAATACCCCTGTAGGGTAGGATTACCGAAATACCCCTATAGGGTAGGATTACTAAAATACCCCTGTAGGGTAGGATTACTGAAATACCCCTGTAGGGTAGAATTACCGAAATACCCCTGTAGGGTAAAAAGACAATTTTGCCCCTCGAGGGAATATGAGTCACTGGTGATACAATTTGATTGATTTGGCTATATTTTGACTAAGAATATATGACTGTCTTGTGATTGTATGATTATGATTTGACTGACTTAACTGTGATTTGTATGATGGTTTATAGGCAAGACATTTTGCATACATGACATGCTACATGGGTTGGGATTGATATAGAGGAAGTTTTGTTCTGATAGGATCGCACGGGTCGCACGAGACGATTGTGGATCCAGTAATAATCTGATAAGGTCACACGGGTCACACGAGACGACTGTGGACCAACTGAGGGCTTAATGCTAGTTATTCTGAGTATGGCTCCGTGCCAACCAACATATGGCTCTGTGCTATTGGGATCATGGCTTTGTGCCGATTATATTTGCCTAAGGCTATGTGCCTATCTTATTTACTGATGACTGTGTGTCGATCACATTTACCCATGGTTGTGTGCCGGTTATATTACCTTAATTGATGGCTATGTGCCAATCTTATTACAGTTACTGATGGCTTTGTGCCAATTATGATACTGCTACTGAAGGCTTAAAATGGCATTAAAATTAGCAACTCTGCTGCAATTCTGATTAGTACCGCAACCGATACAGACACTGTGGAGTGTAGGGATGGCATGGGTGATTTATGTAAGAGTATGCCCAAAGATCAATCACGAGATAGTTGTAATAACATACTTGATTTATCATGTTTATTAATATAAGGCTTTACCATTATTATTTCAGTTTCATTTCTGTGTGCATAAATAAACTGTTTTATAATAATGTCCTAAGAATAATATGATTATTCTTAAAAGATCCTTAGTCAAGTATTATTGTTGGCTAGGACAATAATAATACATTAAGACTAACATGTAGTTGATTGATGATAAAGAGTTATCATTGATATGGAGTATCAGAATCAATGCATGAATATGTGTGTTAGAGAACAACATATTGGACTAACCCACTATGAGTATGTTTCTTGGATTATTATGTAATTGTCACAATATTACTCATAGTGATTAATATGTATATGATCCTCATACTTGAGATCATCATCATTCCAACATCGTGAGTTGTATATTTTGATATAGTCAAACGAACACCGTAATTGGTTGTTCTATTAAGACTAATGTTGGATATACCACAATCTATGTAGAGGGATATGGTTGATCAATATAGGATAAGTCCCTCCTACATAATAGGAGTAATATCTCAGGCCACTTGATTGAGTGAGACTAGAAATGCATGGCCATGCTCAAATAAGTTAATATGAGATGTCATACTTATTTGTTTATCATAGTCTACTCAAGGTATCAAGAAACATGGGATGGACTATGCAAGTGTGACTATTCCATGACTTGTGTCCATTCCAAAGATATAGGACTTCAGGATTAATGCATGAAAAGTTAATCACAAAAGGTTATGTCGAATCATGACTTCTTGTAACTTAGGTAGCAATGATGCATTGCTAGATGCCACTCATTGTTTGTAACATTAGAATAGTTCTAATATTACTGCTAACGTTACAAGAACCTATAGGGTCACACCCTACGATTGAAATGAACGGAGTAAAACATAGTTGGTATTGTGTCTGGTTGTCACATGAATTAAATTAATTATAGAATTAATTTAATTGGGCAATCAAACTATTGAACATACTATATGTACAAGGATGTTGTACACATAATCAGAACATAATTTTTCTAATATATGAATTTGGTTCATATATATATAAATTTAAATAAATATAGTTTACCGAAATCTTTATTATAATTACGTAATTATAATTTTTGGTTAAACGTTATTATATTTATTTTAATGATGACTATTATGATTCGGATTATATATGGCAATAAATATTCGTTATGAATATATACCAGTTAATACAGAGTTATATATAGCAAGGGTAAAAAACCCTAAAGAGCTAATATATAGGCAATCCCGAAACTATGTTAAAGGGTCTAGCAGCTGTCAAAACAATATAATCTCTGAAAATAGTTTTCTGGGATATTACCGTTCGTTGTCAATTGGGTGGACTACGTAGAGGCTGACATCGGTAAAGGTTGCGACTTGGTTCGATAGTGCTTCAGGATTCTCGTTGCCCTGGCATCGCTGTCTACTCAGATTGAAGTTTCGGTAATTTCAAAACCTTTATCACCCCGGTTCGTTCCTTACACATGGATACATGGTATGGATCGCCGGAAAAATTTTATTATTCTAATTTTCCACTGCGCCTTGGAGGCACCGGCGTTCCTTTACAATAGCTATCAGTCGAGTCTGAGGATGGTGCCTTATGAGGCTTTATATGGGCGTAAGTGTCGAACACCCTTATATTGGTTCGAGCTTAAGGAGAGACAAATACATGGGTTGACTTAGTAAAAAAAACGGAAGAAAAAGTTAAATTGTTTCGTAGTTGTTTGAAGGCCGCATCAGATAGGCAAAATTTTATGCGGATTTAAAATGGAAAGAAATAGAATTTTGAGCTGGAGACAAGGCTTTTTTGAAAGTGTGTCCATGGAAAAAAGTTCTCAGATTCGATAGGAAAGAAAAATTGAGCCCACGGTTTATTGGACCTTATAAAGAGACCGAGAGAGTTAGACCAGTAGCCTATCAATTAGCTTTGCCACCTGAGCTAGAGGAGATTCACGACATTTTTCATGTATCTATACTGCATTACTATCGCTCTGACCCTTTGCACGTGATTACACCAACTGAGGTTGAGATTCAACCTGATATGACCTACGGTGAAGAGTCAGTCAATATTTTGGCTTAAGAGATTAAGCAACTGAGAAATAAGAGTATAGCATTAGTAAAGGTATTGTGGCATAGATATGGTACTGAAGAAGATACTAGGGAGTCCGAAGAGACCATGAGAGATCAGTATCCAAATCTTTTCACTGGTAAGATTTTCGAGGACGATAATCGTTAATGGGGGAGAATTGTAATAGCCCAAAATTGGGCCTAGTCAGAATAGTGATTTCAGAATCACTTCCCGAGGTTTAGGAAAATTATTATAACATTATTTTATGTGTTATAATATTTTTATAAGGGTACATGAAAATTTTGGTGAATTAATTTATGCGATTTCAAGTTCAATTGCGAAAAATGACTTAATCGCCTAAAGTGCAAAAGTTTGATTTTATTAGCAAATGATGTCAATTGTCTATGGAACAAAAGTTGGGGGTATTTAGTGGACAAATAGGCTTATTTCATGTAGTATGGCCGGCCATGTGAAGTCAAGAGAGACAAAAGAGTTGAAAAGGTCAGAGTTAAGTGTGTTTGGTGACTTAATTGACTAAAATAATATCCTAATTACCTAGCTTTCACCTTTCTTCATTCTTTTTGTCTCCTACACCACTAAAATATCAGCCATTAGAGGGGTTTTGAAGCTTTCAAATTTGCAACAACTTTAAGCTCTCATAAGTAAGTGATTTTGAGGTGTATTTTTAAAGATTTTTACATTTTTGAGACTGTTGTTGTATAGGCTATTAAATGAGGGGACTATTTTGTAAAATGATGGAAAGTTTAGGGTTTTTCCATGAGAGCTATGGTGTATTTTATTGAAATTTTATGGTAAAAAATGAGTTGTAGTTCTATAATAAACAACTTTTGTAAAAGGGTATTCATGGAAAACACCTAAATTGGACTAACTTGTGAAGTTTGTTGAGTTGTTAGTATTCGTGTGAAATAATGGGAATCTTGAGTTGCCATAAGAGAGATAAAATTTTGGTTATGCCCGAGTTATTAGAAAGTTCGATAAAAATCAAATTTTAGCAGAGGGGTAAAATGGTCATTTTGCAAGAGTCTAGGGGTAAAATGGTCATTTTGCCATTTTATGCATTTTAGTTGTCTTAATTGATTTAAAGATTAAAATTAGTGAAACTTTGTCATTTTAGATCAAGAAGTACGGCACCCGAGCCTGGACTGGGGGAAGGCCAAACAAACGGAGTAAATCGAGACTTGCCACATTTTGTATACCGAGGTAAGTAAGGTGTAAATATTATAATATACTTATTGCATATTCATTTATGTATTTACATTGTATGAGATATTGATTGTATCTATGAAATGAGAATGAAATACCATAATGGTAATTTTCCGATGGAACAGTAGGAATTGATTAGATAATTGGGCTAAGAGTCTGGAGGAGACAAGTTTAATGCCATTGTAAGCCCATGTCGAGGACATGCCATTGGGGATGGGTTTAATGCCAATGTAAGCCCATGTCTAGGACATGGCATTGGCGATGAGTTTAATGCCATTATAAGCCCATATTGAGGACATGGCATTGGCGACGTGTTTAATGCCATTGTAAGCCCATGTCGAGGACATGGCATTGGTGACGAGTTTAATGCCATTGTAAGCCCACGTCGAGGACATGGCATTGGTGATAAGACGAGAGCTGGTGTAAGACCATGTTGAGGACATGACATCGATGCTCTACCTACCCTTGAGGCCATTGAATATCCTCTCCTATTCCACTGAGTTCCATGGGAAAATATTTTATAGTTGAGCATATATAAATATATCCAAAAGAAGTGATGACTTTGTTCTGAGTGGTACAGGTACAAACATATATGTATATATATGTATATCATGTATGTGAAATAAGCTCGATCATATGTTGTACAATTAGTAAGGAAGATCAGATGAGTAAGTTATGCCCACAATCATTCATGTTATGTATGAATGTCGAGAATTTTGAGAATGTTAATTTACAATATTTAGTTGTTGATAATTGCATTCTACTTACTAAGCTTTATTCTTATCCCTTTTCCTTTCCATTTTCCTTGTAGTGTCGCCTAAGAAATTCGAGGATCCTTGGGACGTTGGAGGCATCGTTCACACTATCAATTGAAGCACTCGGTAAAACTTTATGTTGTGTTTTGGGTAATGGCATGTATAGGTCCTTTAGTCATTTTGACATATGACACTCTAGTCAGCCAGATGTGTTAGCCATTTATTTCATAAAGTTCATTTTGTAAATGGCCATTGGAATTGGCCAAAAGAATTGTTGCAGTTACATTTAATGAAATGAGAATAAGTTTATGAAATTTGTAAATGGTTGTTTAGATTATTTGTGTATGCACATTATGTAAGATGTAGTTAGATTGGTATATGTGACTAAGTTGGAATGCCAATTTATGGTTATTGGTTAAGTATGGAAGTCTTGATAAGTTTGGCTATGTATTTAGCCTTGTTCCAGAGTGGCCAAGAGGCTTGGCAAATAGCCTATTATTGTCCACACAGATAGGCACATGGGCGTGTGGTTAGGCCATGTGTCCCCTGCACCTTGCATGAATTGAATTAATTGTCTATCAGTATTCCACACGTGCATGAGGCACGGCCGTGTGTCCCAACCATAGAAGGACATGACTGACACACGGGCGTGTGCCATGGCCGTGTGGTTGCTGACGTCAGAAATAAGATGTCAAGGTTTTTGCATATAGGACGCAACACGGGCATGTCATGGCCATGTGAGGGACATGGGCTTAGCACACGGGCATGTGCCAGGCCATATGAAAACACCTGTAGGTTCGATGTTGGAAAATAAATCTGCATAGGCGAATGACATAGGCGTGTCCCTAAATGCTTAAGTCGTGTGCACCACACGGACGTGTTGCCCATTTCACACGGGCGTGTGACGTGATTTTAGGAGTTTTTGAAGAAATTTTCTTAAGTATCCGAAATAGTCCCAGATTGATTCTAATTTTTATTTTAGGCCTCGTAGGCCCGTAAAAAAGTGTGTAGGACATTGTTTGAAAAGTTTTAAATTGGGATGCATTTCATTAAGTGTTTGTGAATGTTCATATAAGATTTAGTAGGTAATGCCTTGTACCCTATCCTGGCGTCAGATTTGGGTAGGGGGTGTTACATTTAATGGTATGAGAGCATGGTTTAGTCAATTCTAGGACTAACATAGCGTAAGTACATGTCTAGCTATACATGCTATTATTGTTGAATGATAGTGTGACGACTCCTGACAGTTGTAAACTACGTTTTCTTATAGTAATGGATCCTGATCAATCTATGGCGGATGATATGGAAAGTAATGCGCCAGCTCCCACCAAAGGGACCGCGCCTGTAGAAATTAGACCCATGACATGGAGTCAGGGTAAAAAGGCTAGAGAGGCCCACCTCAAATGTTGGACGCTTGGTATACGGAGTATGTTCGTGCGAATCCGAACATCCCACCTCCCCTACCTCCTCCAATTTATCAGCAAGCCCTCGTAACTCCTCAAGGGGTAGATTTGGTTAGGAGAGAGAAGCCTCCGATAGATAGAATAAGAAACATCGGCTAAGGAGTTTAGAGCGAACAAGGATGATGAGCCTAAGAGGGTAGAATTCTGGTTAGAGAATACTGTGAGGGTGTTTGATGAGCTTTCGTACACACCTGAGGAGTGCATAAAGTGTGTGGTGTCACTCCAACGGGACTCAGCCTACCAATGGTGGAATACTCTCGTGTTTGTAGTACCGAGAGAAAGAGTAACTTGGGAGTTCTTTCAAGAAGAGCTCTGCAAAAAGTATATTGATAAACTATAAATTATATATATTTTCTATCCCATATTTAGCACATTTATGGTTGAATTATCATTGAATTTTTCGAATTTGATGCTCCTAATCCTTTAATTTCATGTTTTATACTTAAGAGAGAATAGAAGAGTGAAAAGAATAAGAAACGGGCCGAAAACGGAGAAAATAGCCCAAGGTGTGAAAACAACATGGCCTTAAGGTTCACTACACGGGCGTGTCACACAGCCGTGCCACATTAACAGGCTCGAGCACGGTCTAAAGTCGACTTAGTCGGGCGTGGCACACGAGCTTGTCCCTGTCGTGAGGAAGTTCAATTTCACTCGGGAAAGGCTACTTAGGGGCTAAGAAAGACATTCTAAACTCTATATAAAGACCCTAGGAGGCATCTACAAGGGTGGACAGTAGAGGAGAGTGCTAAGCACATTATTCCCGCTAAGGCGAGAAGTTAAAGGCAAGGAATCGCTCAAAGGAAAGCTGATTGATCCATCTCAGAAACTAGGATCTAATCAAGATAGAGGATCTCCCTTTTATCCTTTCAAGAGTTTAGGGTTTTCTTATGTTTTGTTTTTTTTCTTTATTCTGAGATGTTCCTTTTTTATACACATGAACTAAATCCCAAATATCTAAGGGGGATGAAACCTAAGATGAATCCTGTTATTGTTATCTGAACTATATGATAAATATTTGATTTGTTCTTAATTGTGTTTTTAACTCTTGAATTGATATTTTTGGGATATTGATTTAAGCCGAATGTGCTTATACAGAGGAGCAAAAGTCCCTGTATAGCCGTAGATGCAACACAATTAAGCGAAGTTGATCGCAATCCTAGACATAGGACGACGAAAATCTACCGGACTAGAGTCAAATCTAATATGAGGAGCCATAGATTGAGTTAATGCAAGACTAGGGGTTTTAATTAGAAAGAGATTTCAATTAATCAACCTAGGATTAGTTGTTCTTATCCTCGACGGAGATATTAACATAATTTAGGGATCTCTACGGATCAAGTCAAATGAAGAAATCGTCTAGTTTAGAGTTAGGTAACAAGTGAAGTCTAGGTGGATTCTTCCTTAGGTATTGCCCTCATCAATCAGTTTTTCCCAAAAGCAATCTCCCAAATTACTCATTGTCGTTTCTTTAGTTTAGCTTAGAGCTAATTAGTTTACACAAACCACCTCTTTATTTTTAGGTGATCTTGTGATTTGTTATGAAGTAATAAAATCTGATCGTAGCTGTAAACTAATTAATATCACGATAAAAGGCAAGTGCGCCTGTCGAACAGTAGTATAGTTAGTGGCAAGATCTGAATATTGCATCCAAGTAACTATGAGTACTAGTAATGACTTTCTTCCTATTATCTAGCCTAAAAATAAAGAGGGTTTGGTTGTAAACTAAACTAAACTAGCTAAAAAAACGACAAAGTGTAAATTGGGAAATTGCTTTTGGGAAAACTAATTGATTAAGGCAATACCAAAGGAAGAATCCACCTAGACTTCACTTGTTATCTAACTCTGAACCAGATGATTTCTTCATTTGACTTGATCCGTGGAAATCCTTAAATTATGTTAAAACCTCCGTCGAGGATAAGAATAACTAATCCTAGGTTGATTAACTGAAATCTCTTTCTAGTTAAAACCCCTAGTCTCGCATTAACTTGATCTATGGCTCCCCATATTAGATTTGACTCTAATCCAGTAGATTTTCATCGTCCTATGTCTAGGATTACGATCAACTCCGCTTAATTGTGTTGGATCTACTCCTATGCAGGGACTTTTGCTCCTCTACATAGGCACATTCGACTTAAATCAATATCCCAGACATATCAATTTAAGAGTTAAAAACACAATTAAGAACAAATCACATATTTATCACACAGTTCAGATAACAAGAACAAGATCTGTCTTAGGTTTCATCCCCTTAGGTATTTAGGGTTTTAGTTCATAATTATAAAAGAAAAGATCTCAGAAGAAATAAAATAACAAAACATAAGAAAACCCAAAACTCCTGAAAGGATTGAAGGGAGATCCTCTGTCTTGATGTAGATCCTGGCTTCTGTGATGGATCAATCAACTTCCCTTCGAGTAATTCCCTCATTTAACTCCCCGTCTTGGCAGGAATAAAGCACCTCCTTGGTGAGAGAAATGAACACCTTCGTAGTTGCCTCCTAGGGTCTTTATATAGAGTTTTGGAATGCCTTTCTTAGCCCCTGAGTAGCCTTTTCCGAGTGAAATTAAACTTCCTCACGTGTGGACTGAGGCCCAGGCCGTGCTTGAGCCTGTTAAAGTGGCACAGCCATGTGGCACAGCCGTGTGGCAAACCTCCAGGCCGTGTTGATTACTAAACTGGGCCTAATTTGCTCGTTTTTTGGCCCGTTCCTTGCTCTTTTATGTTCCCTAAACTCACCTGAGTATAAAACATGAAATTAAAGGTTTAAGAGCATCAATTTACACAAATCAAGGGCTAATTCATCCAGAAATTGGGCTAAGCATGGGGTAAAAACATGTATAATTTATCGCTTATCATTAGGCTAGATAATAGGAAGGAAATTATTACTAGTACTTTTAGTTCCTTGGATTCGATATTCCAGTCTTGCCATTAGCTATACTACTATTCGATAGGTGCACTTGCCTTTTTATCGTGATAATAGTTAGTTTCCAGGTACGATCGATTTTATTACTTCATCTCATCACGATCAAGTTTTTGGCGCCGTTGCCAGGGAACTGAAATATTAGGAACACTCGGTTCCTATTACTTTTGCCATTTTTTATTTTTATTGTAATTTATTTCCTATTCTATTTTAGGTTTTATTTACTAAAATTTTCTTTTTCTTTTTCCCTTCTAGGTGCCTCTCGTTTATGACTCGAAGAAACCCAAGAGGACCATTATTGTTTGACGACTATTTAGAAGCTATGGTCCCTTGAACTCATAGAGAGATTAGAAGAAGCTTGCAATATCCAAAACAAAGTCAAGAAGAAGAACCTAAACCTGCTGAAGAGATGGAGGCAAATCACAATAATCAACTACCTCCTGTAGTAGCCACAAATCCTGTTGAGCAAAATCCTGCTCCGCGTACTATGTATGATTATGCTAAACCTAATTTGGCTGGTACTGAATCTAGTATTGTTAGGCCTACTATTGCTGCAAATAATTTTGAACTGAAACCTAATATGTGACAACCCAAATTAGGGGCTAGTCGGAATAGTGGTTTCGTAACCACAAATCTGAAGTGAAAATTTTTAATTATGTGAATTTCTAATTTTATCTGCCTAATTGAATATTACTGTGAAAATTTCGTTTGGGAATTTTACTATTTTAGTGCTTAATTACTCGATAAGGACAAAAATACAATAAGGGAAAAATGTGCAATGTGTGTGATTAAATAACTTAATTGGAGTAATATGTAAAATTGAAATTGTTTATGTTGCAATTAGCCCATTTATTTGTGTTTTGGACTAAAATGCCCTTTCATGGAAAAAAATATCTAAGTAATGGCTTGAGGGGTAAAATGGACATTAATTCAAAAGACAAAACCCATTAAAATAAAACATCATCTTCTCCATGAAACCCCCCCGGTGCTACTGAAAATTCTATCTTCCATAGCGAAGGGTTTGAGATTTTTCAAGCTTCCATGTAAGTACAAATTTGTCCTATTTTTAATTATTTTTGCATTTTCGGGCTCATTGAAGCTTAAATTTCTCATTTCTACCATTTATTTGAAGAGAAATAAGAGTTTGAAAAAATACCCATTTGTGATATGAGTGTGTTTAGCTCACTAATGGTAGATAGTGGAAGTTTTTAGTGTCATATGCATGTTTTATGGGATGAAAGTGAATGAAAGTACATGAAAAGGGACTAATTTATAAAAATTACAAATTATTCCTAAATGTGTGAAATAATGAATATTTGAGTGTCATAATTGTGAAAATGGGCTTTATAAGTCCTTGGAATAAAGAAATTGAGATTTTTTGGTTATGGGACTAAATTGAAATTATTGTAAAGTTGAAGGGTAAATTTGGGAATTTGCCCCAAATGTGAATTATGACTGTATTGAAATAAATAATTGATATCCGTCTATGTGTATGTATTTAGATCAAGAAAAGTCTGAGAGAGTCCGTGATCGGGGAAAAGAGAAAGTCCTCGATTAAATTTGAGAAGTAAATCTGTTGACATCCAGGTAAGTTATATGTAATTCTAGCGAATTCGATTAATTCTGCTTAATTATTTATTGCTATGCTGTTATCCTAGTAATTACCTTGTGAGATGATTGAATATTGGATACTATCACTGAATATATGGAATGTTGAATTGACTGTAAATCCCGATTGAGCAAGTAGGAATAGGCATAGATATGAGAGGGCCCCACTGTTCTGACCGTTATAGTTACCCGGGTGTTAGGTAGTCTTATAAGTGTTGCAGACACCTATCAGCTTGTGTGAGCAGGCCCATGGTTAGCTTCTATACTGTTACTGATTGTAGCTTCGGCTACCCTACTGTTAGTAGCTTTGGCTACCTCATGGCTCTGCCATGTCTGTTCGGCACTTATGTGCTAACTTTTGTATATCTGTTCATATTCCGAAATTGCTCAATAGGATTAGATTAACTGTACTGTAATATAATGGTTGTATAGGTGAACTGAAAATGGTACTATATACTGAGAATGATATGGTTAAGCATGTTCATGATCGACATGTGAAATATGTACAAGAGTAAGTTAATTGTGCAATGATATGTGAGGGTAATTGTTATGTTGAAGTAAATGATTTAGTGATTTGCTGCATTACTTTGAATTTCATATGACTTACTAAGCTCTTGTAGCTTACCCTTTTCTTTTCCCTTTTTTATAGATTTCAAGCTTGTTTGATTGGGATCGTAAAGCCGGAGATACACAACACACTATTAAGCTTCTTTTGGTATATTTCATATTTCAAGTGTAATTTATGTACATTGCCCTCAATGTACAAAGATACATTAGTCGCAATAGAAGTATAAAATCATAAGAGATGGAGAGAATTGAAACTCCCTGAATTTTGGATGATTTTGTGGAAACGGATATTGGAATTGTAAGAGCCGACAGTTGTGGCAGGGTTTTCCCATTACAGATGGATTTGAGCCGTAAAGCTCCTTTGAAGCTGCGATAGCATAGATAAGTGTTTAGGGATTTAAATTAAGCATAATTTTCTCGTTAGGGAATAGCGGATATAAAAATAAAATTGAAAACTAAATTAAAATATTCAATAAACATAAAGATTGAAAAATGAAAAATCTAAAGATTCTTAAAAAACATAAAGTTCAAGAGAAGGTAAAAATAAAGATCAAGAAAGAAAATAAAAAGAAGATAAGAGGAATAGGAAGTTCTAATCCTCAGATGGTCCGCGAGGTGGGGACGGTGATGCGAGATGGAGTTGCTGACAAATCTAAGCTAATGTTGCATCAATGTGGTCAAATTGCTGAAAACATTGGTGCTGGAATTAGGCGAACTGCTCAGAAGTGATGCAACCTGAAGCTACCGCATGAATTGGGCGGCGAGTCGGTGGTGGCTCAGTGGGTGGCTCCTCCGGTGGTGGGACATCATCAGTAATGTCCTCGGGGCCCTCCTACTGGACATCCTAGAATAGATAGTATTGTGAAGGATCGATCCCAGGTCGGCGCTGAATCATCCTCATATGTAGCATAGTTTGGATGCCCTGTGGGGACATCTGGCTGATCAGTGTATAGGATGATGTCTGGGCCGCGGTGCTAATTAGGCTGAAGTGGCGGGCCAATCTCGTAATGTATGGGCCTATAAGGATCACGCCCCTTCGGTGTCGCTCCGTGCGGTGTTGGATGGCATGGGCAATGAAGTAGGCAAGGTCAATCATGTGAATATGCGCCATGCTCTATAAAAAGTAGGTGTCATGGGTGTTGACGATGCTGGTACTCTCGCGTCTACCAGTCAATGTTTGTGCGAGTAGGGCATGTGTGTACCTCAGAGATGGGGCGAGAGCGGTCGATTTGGAGCGACTGGGGTCGTATGTGGGTTGGCCAGGGACTAGGGCGCGCCAGCAGTTGACTAGAGAGATGTGGATGTGGCGGTGGAGTTCTGAGAGGTCTTCTTCCTCCACAAACTACTCAGTGTAGAGGCCTAGTACTGTACCGAACTCCGATACACTGAGTTGATGAATAAGTCCTCCTAGACGGAATTGTATCGTTCCTAGATCGTCGTGTTGGTTCATCACTGTCTGAAGATAGAATGTGGAGTAGAACTCGAGGGTGAGTTCGAGATAGGTGGGCTCTATGATTTGAAAGAACTGCTCCCACGAGTCTGTTGTTAATAAGGCCTGGACCTCATTAGCTACCTAGACCTGTTCTAGTGCGGCCCAGTCGATGCACCTTTCAACTCCGAGGGGTCTTACCTGTAATATCTGAAATAGTTCTTCTTGTGAGTTCCGTGGGAATTGGAGGAAGGGGTGTCGAACTTCAGCGTTGGGTCTAGAAGAGGAACCACTAGGCCCTTTGCACTTTTTGGAGGTAGGGACGGTAGCTTTCTTCCCTCTCGAAGATGACATGATTCCTAAAAATAAAATAAAATGGAAAAAGGTGTGCATTAGTCCTAAATGAAAAGATACAAATATTCATAAATTCTTTAAAGGAAGTAACAGTGCTAACTAAAACTTACTAAATGAGGGTCAATCTTTACTAATCTAAATACCATGTTTGATTCATCCTAAGCATAGAACTTTTAGCAAGAAAGCAATGGCTTGTTTTTGTGGGTTTTTATAATCAATGTATTCCTAAAGCCTATTGCATGAGATAGGTAAAAATGGCAGCCAAAGAACGATTGAAAGTGGCATCATGAAGTTTCTAGATTAATCATGCTAAATGAATGAGATTCCTATCAATAACAATGCAAATAACTAAATAAATGAGATTACTAACAGATAATTAGATAAAAGACATTAAAAATAAGGAGAAAAAGTGATAAAAGGGGAACTGAATAGGTGGTTATGGGGTGGAGCACGGTCGTGGCGAGGTTGCACGGGCGTGGAGGCGTGGTTGAGGCCAATGGCCTTGCTAGGTAGGGCTGGTATGAAAGGTGGTGGAGAGTTTTTTTAGGGTTTTTGAGGAAGAAGAAGATGAATAGTGGGGGTTTATATAGGATTTTGGGTCACACGGGCATGGCACAAGCCCGTGTGGCTCGGGGTTAGCCCGTGTGGTTCGAAAATTGGTGATTTTGGCGTGCCGAATTCGTGTCACACACCCGTGTTCCAAGGGTGTGTTGGGGCACACGGCCGTGTCCTTCGATGTTCGCTTCTCCTACGGTCGTGTCGGAGGTCACACACTCGTGTATGAAATGGCAGGTTCGACCACGGTATTGAGGCACAGGCCTATCGCACGCTCATGTTGAATTAACAGTTTTGGCCACGGCCACATCGCACGGCTGTGGCAAGTTTTCGAAACCCATGTGAAGGAATATCTTACCCTACTCATACATGGCCATTACGCACGGCCGTGTCTTTGCTCGTAGTGGCCACACGGCCTTAGGCATGCCCGTGGGCATGGCCGTGTGGCTCGAAAAACCTGCATTCAAAGGGTTAGTTGATGTATTAGAGAGACTAAATAAAAGAATTTACTAAGTCAGTGCTTGTTTATAGTCTAAGCTCGACTTTTCTCGAGCTTGTTCAGTCACAGTGGCTTGAAGAGTTGATACTCTTCTATCCTGCTTTCAATTTCATTATCAACGTAAGATTTGAGTCGAGTGTGATTTACTTTGAAAGTGCCGAATGACTCATGTTTTATCTCGACTGTACCATAGGGAAAGATTTTCGTTACCATGAAGTAAGGTGCATCACTTGTATGTTCTTTTGAATTCAAGATTCAAGGATCGTCTTCCCCTAAGATTACCTTATCCCCTACCTTGATTTGATTCGTTTTTTCCTAAGGGTCGTCTTGGTGATGCCCTGAGTTTGTAACACCTTGAATTGGGCCTAGAAGTATTGGGTTTGAGTCTGGGTTCGGATAAAAGAAAACCTGAATAATTGAGAAGTTTTAGATATTTTTGTTTAAGAAAATATTATTATTATTAGAAAGAAATTACTGTATTTATTCTTACTGATGTTTAAAAATTTTTATGAAAATTATAATTATTATTAGTTAAAAAGATATTTATAAAAATTATTGTTGTTAATTTGGTGTTTAAATTTAATGTTTAAATAAATTACTAATAATTTATAGTGCGGGAAAAGTCTTGGGTTCGATCCAAGACTCTAGCAAAAAAAATTAAATTTTGCCTCTTTAAGAAACCTGGGCATAAGGCCTTAAAAATAAATTGGGCAAGATTGGGCATAAAGAAGCGCACCTGGCCCAGTGGTTAAACGTGCTAAGGCAGCAGGAAGAGGGCTGGGGTTTGACTCCCAGCATGCGCAAAAGTGTTTTATTTTTTATATACCAAGGAACGACGCAGGGAAGCCTTATAATTAGTTGGATTTAAAAAGTAACACAAAGGGAAGCTCGGTCTAGTGCCAGAGGCGTTGGGAGCATGGAAGAGTGCCTGGGTTCAAGGCACGGTGCATGCATAGCTTGTTTTTATTTTAGAAGTTATGGTGGCGTTAAGGAGGCTTTAAGAGAAGTTGCATGGTATTATGCCACAAAAATGCTTGTGCTGCAGTGGCAACAGTGCGTTAGGCACTCCACAGAGGCACAGGTTCGAGTCCAGGCACAGGTAAGCTGTAATTTTATTTTTTTTAAAAGTAGCAGGGACTTTAGCAGGTATGGCTTAAGATTAAATGCGGCCATATATTATTAAAAGCAAAAGCCCATTCCAGTGGTCAGCAGTGTGCTAGGTACCCGGGAGGTCCCGTGTTCGAGCTGGGGCGCGCGCAGGATAGTGCTGTTTTTGCTGGGCACGCATGGGAAGGTGCCGTGCGGGACTGGGGCACTTCCTAGCAGCATATTCAAGCGGTGGTGAGTGCTGTTGTTCGGTGCAAGGAGTTTGATTAAATTCAAACTCTGTTTTTTTAGCTAAATTAAGGAAGAAATTAAATGCAATTCAAATATGTTTTGGATGAGATTTAAAATCGAAGGTAGCAAAAATTAAGGAGCAAGGCATGGTGTTGGAATTTAGGAGGAAACCTTTTATTTTTATGCCGAAATACACCATTCGGCTATAGGAATTTAGTACCAATTTGGTTCTTTTAATTTTGGCTTTTATGAATGGTTCCCTTTGTTCATCTTTCTTCTTCAATAATAACCGAACCTATCTTCTTCTACCCTTCTTTTCTTCTTTTTATTTTTCCTTCTTTCTTCTTTTATCTCATCCCTTCCTTCTTTAATTTCTTTCAAACCGAATCTATACTGTCATCTCCTCTCTTTTATTATTACTATTTACTCTTTCTCTTTTCCTCATCAATCATTCTCAAAAGTCCATAAACCAAATCCTCTAGAAGCCGAATCTCTCATCTTTTCATTTAGCCGAAGCCATCATGACTTGTGATGTTTCAAAAGCCGACTGTAGGGTGTAACGTGACTCTTTTCATGTTCGTGATACGAACTACGGTAGATCAAGATTAGTGCTATAGTAGAATAACGTTTTGGTAAGTGTTTGAACCCTTTTATGAGTTACTTATGCTTTAAGAAAAGCCGATTAAATCCCTAAGTTTAGGGAGGCTATCATTTTGGTCAAGATTTAAATTAAGTATTTTTCATTCGGTTTATTATGTGCGAATCGAAGGCTAGCGATCAAG
Organism: Gossypium stocksii; assembly: GCA_020496765.1. NCBI lineage: Eukaryota > Viridiplantae > Streptophyta > Magnoliopsida > Malvales > Malvaceae > Gossypium > Gossypium stocksii. The sequence continues at coordinate 116,078,157 of CM035624.1, forward strand.
ATCTATTTGGAGGCTAGTAAGATCAACGGGTTCAAAGCAGTCGAGATCTAGATCTAGTAGTTAAAGATCGACAAGGTAAGCTGTTAATAATGCTTTATTTTGGTCGAATATGGTAAGTGATTCTACAATGGTTTTTATGGGTTCATGATCTAATATATCAGTGATCGATTATAGGTTAATCGTGAAGGAGATCTCATTAGTGTTCGTCATAAAACAGGTGTGCATCGAACCCTTCTTTAGTCTAATTTGGCAAAGGCCAAAGTGACCGAAAGTTTGACCGAAAGCTTGTTATTTTGTGGTATTGTGAGTGTGTGAATGCTCACAAGACAGTTTGAAAATATGGAATCTGTAATAAGAAGTGGTAAGATAGATGAGTGTGCGATTTTGTGCACTTCGGTAAGTTGGGCCTCGATGGGCTGAATATGGGCTCAATAGGCTTACGAGCCCATATGGATGAAAATAGGTATTAAAGGTGTTTTGATAGATTGTAGGATCAAAACGGTTAAAACTGGTAATCAATCGTAAAATTTGGATTAAATGGGCTTAATTTGCTAATAGACACCGTAGGGCCCATTAGGGGTTTTAGGGCCCAATAGCTAAAACTATTAAACTAAGCTAAATAAACTACTGTGACGACAAATGGATTAGTAATGACTGTATTATGCATGAAAACCCTAAAAACTGATAAAATTACTGAAATACCCTGATAGGTCAAAAATTACCGTTTTACCCCTTGGTACAAAGTGACCGTTATACCCCTAGGGCTAAATTTGACTAAAATGCTTGATTTACTATTTCTGTTTACTGTATGCCATGTCATAATTATCTGTTGCATGGGTTTTAGATTATGGATGGAGGAAGTGCAAGTGGCATTGCCACGATTACTAAAAGAGGCTTTGCCTTGTAATGTTTATTGAAAGAGGCCTTGCTTTGTATTACTGTTAGTGGCCACGAAATCTGAGTAGCAATGCTGCGACTGTGGTGTGTAGCGGCTGGGTGGTTTGAGTAGCTTCCCCACATGGTGTGTTGGGTTGGTACGGGTGGTATGTAGTGGTTGGGTGGGTTGAGTAGTCTCCCCACATGTGATGGGCTTTGCATTCATGCATGTTTTCTGTACTGTTATTGTTGTGGGCTATGGGCCGTACTGCTATCTGAAAAGGGCTAAGGCCCAGTTTACTGTATCTGAATAGGGCTTCGGCCCAGTTATTACTGAGATTGATAAGGGTTTAGGCCCAGTGGGCTTGAGCTGATTTGGGCTCTAGATGGGGTTTTATACACACTGAGTTTACGAAACTAACCCTTTTCCTTCCATCATTACAGGTGAGCCTTAGATTGGTGGACTTGGAGCTGGGAGGGATTCAGAGTGGCCACATAGGCTGCACTGTTGGTTTTGATTAAGTTATTTATTTCGATTTAATCATAGTTATTTTTATTCTGATTTTGGGTTTATAATAAGGCCTTTTTAATTATTTTTAATTTGTTTCTAGCTTAAGTATGGTATTGTTTAAATCGTTTTGAAATCAGTTAGCTCTAAGGCGCGTTTTTATAAAAGTTACTTATTTTCAAAATATCACGATAACCAAGCAAAGCTTCCGCAACGTAAATGTTTTCATAAATGAATATCTTAAATAGACTTAGACTTGATTTGTTGATCGTGGACAAGTCATTAGCTTAAAGTGTGGCAATGGATGTGTGCATGTCTAGGATTGGATATAGGAAGAGCTGGGTACTTAAGCAGTCTAAATGACTCACCTCCTCTTCTCTTGAATCCTACCTGGTGCGTAGTATCCCTTCACTTTAAGCCATAACAAAGAAGGTCTGATTTTCCGATACTTAAACTGTTTTAAAAGAATAACATGTTTCTGCAAGCTACAAAGGTTTACAAGCTTTCACAATTTTTCCATAAAATTTTACAAAGTTGTTAATGTTTGAAAAGAAAATGATCATTTCAATGAAACAAGTTTTGAAAAATAAACAAACATAAGCTGAGGTTTTATACAAGTTTAACGGTAGAAGTTTCTAAACACTTTAATGTGACACACCAGACTTGGTCGTAATGTCTGGGCCGGGTTTGGGGTGTTACAGGGTTGGTGTGGCATATTTTAGGCTTTTCTTGATAGTTCAGCCACTCATCTAGTTCTTCAATCTGAAGCATTCGCTTTTCATGTACCTCCCCCTTGGATGGACTTGCCTGTGGTTGGGTCGCCCTTATGTGAAGTGTATCCTGGAAAGAAGGTTGGGTGGTGAGGTCAGTGTTTTTACAAGGACTCGTCACTATATTTTTGTCAGCAACAGTCTTAATCGAGTTTCGAGCTTGTAAAGTAACTTTGTCATCACCTACACGTAGTGTAAGCTTACCTGTTCCTACATCGATTATTGTTCTAGTAGTTGCTAAAAAGGGTTACCTTAGAATTAAGGGTACATTGCTATCCTCATCAATGTCTAAAACAACAAAGTCAACTGGGAATATAAATTTATCAATTTTGACAAGAAAAACAACAAAGTCAACTGGGAATATAAATTTATCAATTTTGACAAGCACATATTCAATTATTCCCTTTGGAAATCTAATGGTCTTATCAGCTAAATGGATGCTCATCTTAGTTTGTTTAGGTTTTCCAAGACCTAGTTGTTTAAATAATTTAAATGGCATGACATTTATACTAGCCCCTAAATCAGCTAAAGCATTTTTGGCGTCTAAACTACCAAGTAAACAAGGAATAGTAAAACTCCCTGGATCTTTTAGTTTGTTGGGTAACTTATTCTGTAAAATGGCTGAGCATACTGTATTCAACTCCACATGAGATTTCTCATCTAGCTTCCTCTTGTTTATCAAGAGCTCTCTTAAAAACATAACAGTATTTGGCATCTACGAAAGAGCGTCAATAAACGTAAGTTGATGTGTAATTTCTTTAAGAGTTTATGAAACTTACCGAATTGCTCATCTGTGTGGTCTTTCTTTAACGCATTTGGGTATGGGATACAAGGTTTATACTCTTTGATAGTTACTTCTTTGGAATGTACCTCATCCTTACCTTTACTTGCCACAGTCTCCTTACATGACTCTGAGTTGGTTTTGGTTAACACTTCCTCATCTATTGTATCCATGGGATTGAGTTATTCCTTAGTGTTAGTCTTAGTGTTGCTTGGTAACCCACCTTGCAGTCTCCCAGAAATTAGCTTAGCGAGCTGGCCTAGTTGAGTTTCGAGTCCTTGAATAGATGCTTGCTAATTCTTCAGTGCTGTTTCGGTGTTTTGAAAATGGGTAAATTTTGTGAGCATCTCTTCAAGGTTCGGCTTTTTCTCTTGTTGGAATGGTTGTTGTTGAAATCTCGGAGGAGGTGGTTGTCTTTGATTTCCTTGTCCTCCCCATTAAAATTTGGGGTGGTTTCGCTAACCTGCATTGTACGTGTTACTACAAGGGTTATTTTGAGGTCTGGAGTTATTACCCATATAGTTGGCTTGTTTGGTTTCCATGCCATGTCCATTGAAGGAGTGATCAAGATTGTATATATTTCCTTGAATTGCGTCACACTACATCACTGGGTGTGCCTGCGTAGAACCAACAAAGTTATCAATATTTTTATTTAGAAGTTCTACCTGGTTAGAAAGCATGGTTACAGCATCAATATTAAAAACTCCTGCTTTCTATGGCTTTGTTCGCATGACTTTCTACTGATAGTTATTTAGTGACATTTCTTCTATATATTTGTAGGCTGCTTCTGGTGTTTTGTTTTTGATTATTCCTCCAGTGGCTGCATCGATCATTTGTGTTGTTAAAGGATTCAAACCGTTGTGAAAGGTTTGAACTTGTAACCACAAAGGTAGTCCATGGTGAGGGCACCTTCTTAAGAGATCTTTGTATCTCTCCCATGCGTCATAAAGTGTCTCTAAATCCATCTGCACAAAAGAAAAGATATCATTCCGCAATTTAGCTATTTTAGCTGGAGGGAAATACTTAAGTAAAAATTTTTCAGTCATTTGTTCCCATGTAGTGATGACCCTCGTGGTAAAGAACTTAACCACTGTTTAACCTTGTTTCTCAATGAGAATGGAAATAGCCTAAGATGAATGGCATCATCAGAAGCACCATTTATTTTTAATGTATCGCATAATTCCAAAAAGTTGGCTAGATGCGAGTTAGGATCCTCATCCTGCAAACCATCAAACTGAACAAATTGCTGTATCATTTGAATAGTGTTAGGTTTCAGTTCAAAATTATTTGCAGCAATAGTAGGCCTAACAATGCTAGATTCAGTGCCTGCTAAATTAGGTTTAGCATAATCATATGATACACGCGATATTAAGTAATAAAATTTATAAAAACTGATCACACTAAAAACTAACTAATATCACGATTTTAAAGGCAAGCGCACCTATCGAACAGTAGTATAGTTTAGCGGTAAGACCGAGTTATCGTACCCAAGGGAACCAAAAGTACTAATACTTCCTTTCTATTATCTAGCCTAAAAATAAAAGATGGTTGTTTGAAACTAATTCTAAAACTAGCTAAAAGTGCACAAAAAGTAAAGTGGGAAAAACTTTTAGAAAAGCTAATTGATATGGGCAATACTCAAGGGAGAATCCACCTAGACTTCACTTGTTATTTAACTTCTTGAACTATATGATTTCTTCACTTGACTTGATCTGTAGAGATCCCTAACCTATGTTAATACCTCGGTCGAGGGTAAGAAAAACTAATCCTAGGTGGTTAACTAAAGTTTCTTTATTAATTAACACCCCTAGGTTGCATTAATTCCATCTATGGATCCCCCTATTAGTTTTGACCCTCATCCGGTAGATTTATGTCGCCCTATGTCTAGGGTTGCATGCAACTCCGCTTAATTATGGTAGATCTACTATTAAAACAGGGACTTTTGCTCCTCTGCCTAAGCACATCAGTTTCTTGAAGTAATACCTAGGACTATTAAATCAAGAATGAAGAGCATATAATTAAGAACAATTCAAGTATTTATCATATAATTCAAGAATAAATAATAACAAGATCTATCTTAGGTTTCATCCCCCTCAAGTATTTGAGAGGTTTAGTTCATAATTAATAAAGAAAACATCTCAGAAGAAATAAGATAACAAAACATAAAGAACCCAAAAACCCCTGAAGGAATTTAAGGAAATCCTCTGTCTTGATGTAGAATTCTGGCTTCTGGGATGAATCAATCGGCTTCCTTTGGAGTAATTCCTTGCTTTCACTCCTTGTGTTGATAGAAATATGGCGCTCCTCTTTGGGAGAAAAGAGTACCCCCTTAGAGTTGCCTCCTAGAGTCTTTATATAGAGCTTTGGGATGCCTTTCTTAGCCTCTAAGTATCTAAATCCAAGTGAAATTGCACTTTCTCACGGCAGGGACATGCCCGTGTGCCACGCTTGTATAGTTTCGATAAGGACTGTGTTCAGGCCTGTTGAGGTGGCACGGCCGTGTAGCCTGGCCCTGCTTGTCGGGGCTGGGCCTTGTTGGACCTTTTGTGGCACGGCCGTGTGCCACGGCCATGTAGTGACTTCTTGGGCCATGTCATTTTCACACTTTGGCCTATTTTCTTCATTTTCGGTCCATTTTTTGTTTTTTTCTCTTCCCTATGCTCCCCTGAGTATACAACATGAAATAGAGGGGGTTAAGAGCACGAATTCTCACAAAATTAATAATAATTCATCCAGAAATTAGGCTAAACATGAGGTAAAAATATGTATAATTTATCGTTTATCAGATACCCCCACACTTAAGCCTTTGCTTGTCCTCAAGCAAAATCTCAATCCCTAATTAAGAATCATTCCTCTTAACTTACAATCGTTATCAATAATGTTTCAAATAAATCCACAGGTAATCATACAATGATAATTCAATCAGAAGAACATTAAAGATTCAATTACTCTAAGTTGAGAATTTTATCATTGAAACATAAATTTTCTCCCTTCTCTTAAGTAATTATCTCTCCATCTTAATTAACAGGAATTGACATCTTCACTAAAGATTCACTCTATCCACTCGAGGTGTTTGGGGTTTAAGAATTTAGTACTCTCTAGTCAACCTGAAAAGTTATTACAATATGCTTGCTAGAAAATCAGATCTCTACCACTGTAGATTGATATTAGATATCGATCAAAAGGTCTTTCAATGGTTGTAATAGGGCTTGGTTAGGGGTGTTGTCATAGGCTGCAAAAGAAGGTTAGAATCGAGATTAAATTGAAAACTTATCTAGCTAGCAAAATCTCTATCACTGGAACATATTTCTCGAGCTAATTCTTATGATAACATCATTTCCGCCTTGGTAGTCTTAAAATAGTAATATGCAAAAACTATTTGAACTATTACAGATTAAAACTGAATTAATACATACATTTTTTTTAGAATAATTCAACTACAATACAATAAATTGAATAAAACTTTACAATCTGGAAAAGAGAATAAAGCTAGATGAAAATTTCAACTCAAATCTCGACAAAAATAGGGGTCAAAATAATTGAATGGAATTCAATAAAAAATGGGTGAAAGGTTAATATTAGAGGTAAATTAAAGAAAAGGTTGTTAGGCTCAATGGGGTTTACTAGGGGTTAATTAATGGAGGTAGGCTTTTGTGGTGTAAGTGGGTTAAATCCTAGGTGCCTTTATCATTTTAGTATATCAAATCAATGATGTGGTCTCAACATGTATAATCGAAGCAAGTTCTAGAATAACAAATTAGTATTGACTCACTCAAAGCAATAATAAAAGTGAGCACGAAAGAATGTATGCTCAAAAGGCTCAAAAATCTCACCAGAATTATGGCTTTTGATGTCAATCCTGTGAATTTCAAATCTCAAGATAGCACTTAGAATTAAGGAAAATAACTTATGAAAAAAATGGGGTTCTAAAAAATTCAACTTATCATGTTTGATTCTCTATTGTTTTAAAGTTTGAATAATCAAAGTACAAGTATCTATGTCTTAATTCTTACATATCAATAAAAACCATAAATCAATCAGAATACATTCCTAATAGGAGATTGAAGATAATGCAATTGAGAACAATGCATCAGATTTCAGGGTTTTCATAAATAATGTAATACTTGAAAGTAAATTTCCCCCCCACACTTAAGGTGTACATTGCCCTCAATGTACAAAGATAACATCAATAGCAATAGAAGCACAAGATCATAAGATAGGGAAAAGAATGAAAACTTTCTACTTTGGATGGATTAGTGAGGTAGTGGTGCCTACAGAGTGTCTGGGACAAAGGGAGATGCGGAGGTAGATACTCCGGTGATGGTAGTATTTGTTTGTCCACAGCTTTCATGTTGTGAGTGTAGGCTTTGGAGATGTCATCTAGGTGAGGATGTGGCAAGGTTCCCTTTAGAATTTAGATTTGAGCTGTATAACTCCTTTGAAACTGTGAAAGTATTTATCATTTTGAGGGAATTTCAAGATTAGAAAAATTATTCGTTAGGAGGTAGCCGATAGGAAATTATTGAAAACAAAATAAACTCTATCTAAAAATACTAATATTCAAATAATGAAAAAGGTAGAATGAAAGAAAATAAAAGTAAAAGTAAAAAGGAAAATAAAGTTAGAAGAAAAGGTGTAAATAGGGATCAGTGTTAAAATAAAAGTTAAGATAAAAATAAAGTTAAGAGGAATAGAAGTCTCTAATCCTCAGATGGATCATGCGGTGGCGGTGGTGAAGTGATGTGAAGGTGCTGGCATATCTGCTGCAGTGTGGCGTTGATGTGGTCGAAGCACTGGAAGCATTACTGCTCAAATCGGGATAGGTGCTCAGATATGTCAGCATAGGTGGCTACTGCATGAGATGGGCGGCAAGGGGGTGGTGGCTCTGTAGGTTTATGCTCCTCCTGTGGTGGTGGTGGGACATCATCAAGAATGTCCTCCGGATCCTCGCCCTCCTGGATGAGGCGATACTGGAAGGGGCTGCCTCTTGGCCTCCGCTCGATCATCCTCATGTGAAGCATGCTCTGGATGCCCTGTAGGGACATCTGGCCCACCAAAGTATATGAGGATGTCTGGGCTGTAGTGTTGAATAGGCTGAAATAGCAGCCTAATCTCGTGATGTACGGGCCCATAGAAACTACGCTCTTGCGGTGCGTCTTTATCTGATGCTGGATTGCATCGGCGATGAAGTAAGCTAAGTCGATGACATGTGCATTCGCCATGCACCATAGGGCCGATATAAGCTTAGTCGCTTTGGAGCGACTAGGATCGTATGTTGATGACACAGGGACTAGGGCCTCCCAATACCTAGATAGTGTTAAATGAATGTGGTGGTGAAGCGTGGAGAGGTCCTCCTTTTCCATAAATTGCTCGGTATAGAGACCGAGAGCTATGCCAAATTCTGGGACACTAAGCTGTCGCACGAGACCTCCCAAATGGAACTGGACTATTCCTGGATCATCGTATTTGTTCATCACGGTTTGGAGGTGAAATGTGGAGCAAAACTCGAGTGTGAGTTCCAAGTATGTGGGCTCCATGATCTGAAAAAACTACTCCCATGGATCGGTCATCAATAGGGCCCTGACCTCGTCCACTAGGTGTATTTGCTCGAGGGCGGCCCAATCTATGCATCGGCCAGTGGTTAGAGTGTGAGCTCGGAGTATTTCATATTGCTCCTCCTGGGAGGCTTGCGAAAAACGAAGGAAAGGATGGCGGTTCTAAGAAATGGGTCGTGAGGACAAACCAGAGGGTCCCTGGCGTTTCTTTGAAGCGAGGACGGCAGCTTTTTTACCTCGCGATGATGACATGATGCCTAAAAACAAAATAATAAACATTAGTCCTAAAGATTGAAATTAAATTGAATCAAATATAATAAATATGTAGATTAGGATAAAATGGGGACTAACCTAAATAATATAGATTATCCATGCTAATGTGATATTAAAAGTAGGCAATATGAGTATGTATTTATACTAAATGCATAAGAAAAATGGCAATCAAGTGTGATGTTAAGTGGCATGCAATCATGAAATGTTCTATACTATTCTAGATTATTCATCCTAGTGTAACAAATTCCATGCTTGAATTAATTCTAAATCTAAATATAATCATGATAAAAATAAATAAAATAGATTAGTAAAAATTAAAGAGAAAAATGAGGAAAATAGAACTAAATGGGAGATGTGCACGGTCGTGGGAGAGGTTCCAAACGGTCGTGGGGAGCTTTGTACGGGTGTGGGATAGTCCTTTACGAGCGTGGTGGTGCTTTGAGGGTTAGAGGCGGTGTTTATGGTGGTTGGGGAAGAGTTTGGGTGAGAGGATTTAGGGTTTGAGTGAAGGAGAAGGTGAATAGTGATCCCTTATTTATAGTTTTTGGGTCACACGGGCATGAAACACGTCCGTGTGACTCGGTTTTGCCCGTGTGATTCGAAATTCGATGGTTTTGGCGCGCCTGGTTCGAAGTACACGCCTGTGTTGGCCATCTTGCACGGCCGTTTGTGTAACGCCCTCTTACCTGAGACTGTCGCCGGAGTCGAGCTTGAAGTGTTACTAAACTTATTTCATCACTTTTTAAATTTTAAATCAACTAATTAAATTTTTGTAGCAAGCTGTCTTTCTGCGTCATGGTCGCTTAAAAAATCATATCTCAAGTTACTAAACTCAAAATCAAGATCCGTAAATTTTCCCTAAAAATAGACTCTTATATGTATCTACTAATTGTTTTCTAGAATTTTTGGTGAAGCCAATTAATACAGTTTATTAGTTAAATTTACCCCTGTTTCAGAACTCAACTGCACTGACCTCTGCTTACTGCGAACCACTTTTCTCTCTGTACAAAATATGTATGACCATAACGTTTATTTCTATTAAAAGTAGACTCAATAAGGATTCTGAAAATATAAAGTAAACCTCCTAATTATTTTTTTAAAATTTGTGGTGAATTTTCAAAATTGGAACAGGGGATCCAAAAATTGCTCTGGCCCAGTTTCACTAAAACTCAAATAACTCATAACATATAACTCTTTTCCCTGTTTTGCTTCTTCCTTATGAAAGTAGACACATTAAGCTTCAATTTAATATTTAATTAATCACCTAATTCAGTTTCTACTATTTTTAGCGATTTTTCAAACTCATGTCACTGCTGTTACAATATTCTGTTTTATGACAAATTTTCACTTTTCTATGGAAATTCATGAACTATTAACACTTTGAACATGCATGGTCTCATACATAATCTAAATTAACCATTCTAAGGACTAATCATTATCAGGCATTTTCTCAACCAAACCACAACCATATTACAAGATTAATTACACAAAACAAGTATATTGCTATACATGCCATATTTGAGTTATACAAGCCATTTTACAAAAATAGTTCTTCCCGATTCCTGAGCCGGCTTGTCCAAAACTACAATGAATGAAAAGGAGGGAGTAAGCATAAATGCTTAGTAAGTTCACATGCAAATAACAAGTAACAAAACAAAGCAATTCTTCCAAACAACACTAGCATGGTATCACCAAAACATATATCACATTTCTAATCATCAATTGTCATCTTACCACATTATTGATGTTGTATCAAGTTTCAACCCGAGGGTTAAGTACATACCTGTCCAATGTATCCATTTCACAACACTTATCAAAATGATACTTGCCTCTTGAGTGTTCTTCCATTTCGCTAGAATTTTACCCGTTGAACACCTCGGAATATAACTCAGATACATGGATAATTTGCACATAAATGCCACATATGTAATCAAGTAACCATGTAACCCGCCCATAAGTGAACTCGGACTCAACTCAATGAGTTCGGATGCCTAGTTACATCTCACGAACTCGGACCCAACTCAACGAGTTCGGACATTCGCATCCATAGGTGAACTCAGACTCAACTCAACGAGCTCGGATGCCCAACCATCCTAGTGACATGTCACTTGTATCCTAATCTATTCCAAAGGTTCAAACGGGATTTTCCTTAATCACACATTTCCCAGTCGTTCTCCTCGGAATATCGAAACCAATACGTTGCTTGTATCTCATACTTATCAATTTAATCACATACTTTTCATACCAATACATAATATTTCACAAAGCATAAGATTCATAATAACAAGTATCATATCATATAAATAGCATTAAATCACTTAAAATAGCAATTATGTTACATTATTTACACATGAACTTACCTCGATACCAAAATATCAACAATTGAGCCTATTCCTCGTAAACTTTGTTTTTCCCTCGATCACGACTTGAATCTCGTTTCTCTTGATCTAAAATAACACATTTAGCTTATTTAATACTCACATTTATCAAAACGGTCCTTGACCCCAACTTTACCAAAATTACAAATTTACCCCTAAACTTTTGTATATTTACACTTTGACCCCAAGGCTCGGAAATTAAATTTTATTTCAAATTCTTATGTTTTAGGACATGCTGATCATTTATTTGCTATTAGCAAGCTCAAATTCCCACTATAACACATACTTATGGACAATATGTACTTTTATTGATTAAGCCGTTTTGTTCGTTTTTACTTAAAACCGAGTAGCACAAGTTGTCTAACATAATTTAAAACCTCATATTCTATCATAAAACATCAAAATACACAAATTTCACCTATGGGTATTTTTCCAAATATGAACCCTAACTCAAAATATTGCTATCATAAGCTATACCGAGCTACCGGGATCTCAAAAACATAAAAATCATTAAAAACGGGGCTTGGAATCACTTAATATGAAGCTTGAAAGTTGAATAAACCCTAGCTATGGAGAGAGGGAGCATTCGGCAGCAACTAAGGAAGATGATAACCAATTTTGTGTTATTTTTCCCTTTTTATTTCATTTAATGTCCACATGACCAAAATGCCCCTCCTTACTAAACTTTCAAAAATTCCTTCCATGTCCAAATTTTGTCCATGAACTTAAAATTGGTCAAATTGCCATTTAAGACTTCATAATTAATATTTCAAAGCAATTTCATACAAGAAACTTCTAGAATACAAGTTTTGCAACTTATTCGATTTAGTCCCTAATTTTAAATTAAGCACTTTATGCCAAGAATTTCTTCACGAAATTTTCACACAATCATGCAATCATATCATAAACCTCAAAATAATTATAAAATAATTATTTCTATCTCAGATTTGTGGTCACAAACCACTATTCCGATTAGGCCCTAATTCGGGATATTACAATTTGCGATCTTGTTCGCTTTTCACACGTTCGTGTGATAAGTCACACGGCCGTTTGTGATAAGGTTTTCGTTAACCACATGGTCGTGTAGGTAGTCACACGGTCATGTCTAAATTGACAGTGTTGGCCACGGTCTAGGAACACGGGCGTGTGGTTTTTCTGTAAGCCCGCGTCTAAGTTGAAAGGTTTGCCACGGCCATGTCGCACGGCCGTTTCGATTTGTCGGTAGCCCGTGTTTTTGGGAAAATTGTGCTCTGTTTACAGACGATCTGGGTGCACAATTGTGTCTCTGTTTTAAGTGTTCACACGGCCTTGGACACGCCCGTGGGCATGGCCGTGTAGTCCTAAATTTCTGCATTTAAAAAGGGTTAGTTGATGCATAAAAATACTAAAATCAAAAATAAAGGAAAAGTTACTAAGTTAGTGCTCGAGTTGCCTCCCGAGAAGTGCTTATTTAGAGTCTAAGCTCGACTCTACCTAGATGTATCACGAAGGGATTTTGTGGAGCTGAAGCTCCTCCCTGTTATCTTTAAAATTCTCACCTCTATAGTGTTTAAGCCTATGGTCGTTTACCTTGAACGTATCGTGGTTGGGGTGAGTTACCTCAATTGTGCCGTACGGAAAGACAGTTTGAACAGTGAATGGACCTGACCATCTTGACTTGAGTTTTCCAGGAAATACTCTCAGCCTTGAGTTGTAGAGTAAGACAATATCACCTGTTTTGAACTGCTTAGGTTGTTTCAGTCGTTTGTCATGATGTCGCTTCATGGCTTCCTTATATTGTCGTGAGCTTTCGTAGGCATTGCAATGCCATTCATCTAGTTCATTAAACTGCATTAATCTTTCTCACCTGCAAGTTTAAGATCAAGGTTTAAAAATTTGATAGCCTAAAATGCTTTATGTTCAAGTTCAAATGGCAGATGACAACTTTTTTCGTAGACAAGTTTATAGGGAGATGTGCCTATGGGTGTTTTAAAAGCAGTTCTATAGGCCCATAAAGCATCGTCTATCTTTCTTGACCAATCTTTTCTATTTGTTTCTATTGTTTTCTCTAAGATGCGTTTTAGTTCCCTATTTGTCACTTCGACTTGGCCACTAGTTTGTGGATGATAAGGGGTAGCTGTTCTATGGTGTACCCCATACCTTTTTAAAACTTTTTCAAATTGGGCATTGCAAAAATGGGTGCCCCTATCACTAATAAATATCCTAGGTGTTCCAAATCGAGAGAAAAGTTTCTTCAAAAATTGTACTACCATTCTAGCATTATTAGTAGGTAAGGCTTGGGCTTCCACCCATTTTTACATATAATCTACCGCCACTAGGATGTTCTTATTCCCAAATGAAGTAGCGAATGGACCCATGAAATCAATACCCCATACATCAAATATTTCACATGAAAGTATATAGCTCTGAGGCATTTCATTATATTGAGAAATATTGCCTGTTCTCTAACATTTATCACAATAGGTCACATACCTGTTGGCATCCCTGAAAAGTGTAGGCCAGTAAAAGCCTGATTCGAGTACCTTATGAGCAGTTCTAGCTCCACTGTGATGTCCTCTAGTGGGTCCTGAATGGTAGTGATTTAAAATCTAGTACGCTTCTATTTCAACAACGCATCTTTGAATAACCTGATCTACACAAATTTGAAAAAGAAAAGGATCCTCCTAAAAGTAGTTTTTCACATCAGCGAAGAATCGCTTCTTTTGCTGATGGGTCAGCCCTTTTAGGGTTATGTTAGTCGCTAAATAATTTGCAAAATCAGCAAACCAATGAACTGCTGTATCTGCTAAGGCTAGGAGTTGTTCTTTAGGAAACCAATTGTTTATTTTATCGAGGTACTTGGGTTGTGTGTTTTCTAATCTTGAAAGGTGATCTACTGCCAAGTTTTCAACTCCTTTCTTGTCCTTTATTTCTAAATTGAATTCCTGTAATAATAGAATCCATCTTATTAATCGAGGTTTTGTATTAGTTTTAGTTAAAAGGTAGCGAAGAGCTAAATGGTCAGTATAAACAATGACTTTTGACAAAATTAAATAAGATCTGAATTTTTCAAATGCAAAAATAATGGCTAGCAATTCTTTTTCTGTGGTAGTATAATTTGCTTGAGTAGCTGTCAAAGTTCTGCTAGCATAATAGATCGGTTGAAAGTGCTTGTCTCTTCGCTGTCCTAAAACTGCACCTACTACAAAATCACTTGCATCGCACATTAGTTTAAAAGGTAGATTCCAATCAGGTGAAATCATAATTGAGGCATTGACTAACTTTTCCTTAAGAGTGTTAAAAGATTCTAAACATTCTTGGTCAAAGTTGAAAAGCACGTCTTTTTCTAGCAAATTTGTTAAAGGCTTAGCTATTTTAGAAAAATCTTTAATAAACCTACAAAAAAAACTGGCATGTCCTAAAAAGCTTCTTATAGCCTTAACTGAATTAAGGGGAGGTAATTTTTCAATGGTTTCAATTTTTGCTTTATCTACCTCTATCCCTTTACTAGAAATTTTATGTCCTACTACAATACCCTCTTGAACCATAAAGTGGCATTTTTCCCAGTTTACTACTAAATTTGTCTCTTCACATCTTATCAAAACACGTTTTAAATTATTAAGACAAAGTTGGAAAGAATTACTGAAAACTGAAAAATCATCCATAAATACCTCCATGATGTCTTCCACGAATTCCTTGAAGATGGCTAGCATGCATCCCTGAAAAGTAGCAGGAGCGTTACATAAACCAAAAGACATTCTACGATAAGCAAACGTACCGTATGGACATGTGAATGTCGTTTTCTCCTGATCTTCTGGAGCTATTGAGATTTGGAAGTAACTAGAGAGGCCATCTAAGAAACAATAATACATGTGACCTGATAATCTTTCCAACATCTGATCAATAAAAGGTAGGCAAAAATAATCTTTTCGAGTTGCGTCATTCATCTTTCTATAATCAATGCAAACTCTCCATCCAGTGACTATTCTTTTAGGTATTGACTCTTTTTTGTCATTAGAACCATGGTCAAGCTTCCCTTTTTATGAACAACCTACACAGGACTTACCCAAGAACTGTCAGAAATAGGATAAATAATGCCTGCATCTAGAAGTTTAATTACCTCGGCTTTTACGACTTCCTTCATGTTGGGATTCAATCATCTCTGAGCTTGCACCGATGGTTTATATTCATCTTCCATTAAAATTTTGTGGGTGCAAAAAGAAGGATTAATTCCCTTAATAACTGAAATTTTCCAAGCTATAGCCTGCTTGTGTTCCCTTAACACATGGAGTAGTTCCCCTTTTTTTGTAATGCTTAAATCTGATGCGATAATAACTGGTAAAGTTGAATCTTCCCCTAAAAAGGCATATTCTAAATGATCTGACAGTTGCCTTAACTCTAATTTAGGGGTTCATTAATGGAAGGTTTCTGTCTCAATTCATCATTCATCTTTATACTTTGATAACTTATGTGTCTCAAGATAATTTCATTAGAATCTAGATCCTTTCTTAGTTCTTCAATTTCAGTGGTGTCTTCATCTTCCCCCCACCTTGAACAAGACACAGTTCTAACGTGTCTACGAGAGAAAGTTCCTAAAAATTATCTTGAGCAAAGTAATCAATAATATCAACAAAATAGTAGGAATCATCTTGTTCTTTAGAAAATTTCATAGCATTATAGATTTTAAAAACGACTTCTTCCTCACCAACTCTAAGTACTAATTTACCATCCCTTACATCAATAACAGCTCTAGCAGTGGCTAAAAATAGACGTCCCAAAATTAAAGGCACCCTAATATCCTCATCCATATCAAGCACAACAAAATCAACAAGGTATATAAATTTATCTACCTTTACTAGCACATCTTCTATGATTCCCCTAAGATATTTAACAAATCTATCAGCTAGTTGAATACTCATCCTAGTGGGCTTTAGTTCCCCTAGACCTAGTTGCTTGAATATTTTGTAAGGCATGAGATTAATGCTAGCACCTAAATCAGCTAAGGCTTTATCAATAAGTAAACTACCAATTAAACAAGGAATAGTAAAACTCCCTGGATCTTTCAGTTTTGCCAGCAGTTTATTTTGGAGAATAGCTGAGCATTCCTCGTTTGAGTTCCACTGTGGCTAATTATTCCAACTTCCTTTTATTTGTCAGAAGTTCTTTAAGGAACTTCGCGTACTTCGGTATCTACGAAATTGCCTCAACAAAAGGTAAGTTAATGTGTAATTGTTTAAAAAGTTCAAGAAATTTACCAAATTGAACGTCTGTACGGTCTTTCTTCAACTTTGCTGGGTATGGAATAGGCGGTTTGTATTCCTTGAGTGTTGGTGGAGTGTTTTCCTTGGGTTCCTCTACCTTGTCTCCTAAAGATTCTAGAACAGACTTCTTTTCTGGTTCAGCTAGTACTTTCCCATCTCTTAAAGTAATTACTTTGACATGTTCTCTGGGATTTGGCTCAGTATTACTTGGTAGTCCACCTTGTGGTCTCTCTGAAATTAATTTTGCAAGTTGACCGATTTGATTCTCAAGCCCTTGAATTGATGCTTGTTGGTTCTTTAGTGCCGTCTCAGTGTTTTGAAAATGGGTTTCTGATGCGACCATAAATTTGGTGAACATCTCTTCAAGATTCAGCTTTTTCTCTTGTTGTGGTGGTGGCTGCTGAAATACCGAAGGAGGCTGTTCTCTTTGATTTCCTTGTCCTCCCTATGAAAAATTAGGGTGATTTCTCCAACCTGTTTTATAAGTATTACTATAAGGATTATTTTGAGGTCTAGAATTGTTACCCATATAGTTGGCTTGCTCAGTTTCTATGCTGTGTCCATAGGATGAGTAGTCTGGATTGAACATATTTCCTGGAGTTGTGTCACACTGCATCACTGGCTGTGCTTGCGTAGAACCAACAAAATTATCAAACTTTTTATTTAAAAGTTCTACTTGGTTAGTAAGCATAGTGAGAACATCAATATTATAAACTCATGCAACTTTTGTTGGCTTTGTCCTCATGACTTGCCACTGATAGTTATTCAGTGACATCTCTTTAATAAATTCATAAGCTGCTTCGGGTGTTCTATTGTTGATTGTTCCTCCTGCGGCTGCATCGATTATTTGCCTTGTTGAAGGATTCAGACTGTTGTGAAAGGTTTGAACTTGTAACCACAAAGGTAACCCATGATGAGGGTATCTTCTCAAAAGATATTTGTATCTCTCCCAGGCATCGTAAAGTTTTTCTAAATCCATCTGTACAAAAAAAGAGATATCGTTTCGTAATTTAGCTGTTTTAGCTGGAGGAAAATATTTAAGTAAAAATTTTTCTGTCATCTGTTCCCATATAGTGATTGAGCCTCGTGGTAAAGAATTTAACCACTGTTTGGCTTTATTTCTCAAAGAGAATGGAAATAGCCTTAGATGAATGGCATCATCAGAAACGCCATTAATTTTAAAAGTATCACAAAGTTCCAAAAAATTGGCTATGTGTGAATTTGGATCTTCATCCTGTAAACCATCAAACTACACCAATTACTGTATCATCTGAATAGTGTTAGGTTTTAATTCAAAATTATTAGCAGCAATGACAGGTCTAATAATGCTAGTTTAAGTACCAGCCAAACTAGGTTTAGCATAATCATACATAGTACGAGGAGCTTCATCTTGATTCACTGGTTGCGCGGCTATTACGGGAGGTGATGGAATGTTTTGATTTGCTTCCATCTCTTCTGTAGGTTCTGTCTCTTGTTCTTGATCTTGTTCTGGATAATGTAGGCTTCGTCTGATCTCTCTACGAGTTCTGCGAACTGTTGCTTCTAAATCTTCGTCAAAAAGTAATGGTCCTGCTGGGTTGTTTCTAGTCATAAACTAGAAAAACCTAGAAGGGAAAAAGCAAAGAAAATTAAAATAGAATAAAATCAAATAAAAGAAAAATAAAAAAATAAAAAATAAAAATCGAAAATAAATAAATATAGCAATGGCTAAAGTAATAAAAATTGAGTTTTCTTAATATTTTAGATTCCCCGACAACGGCGCCAAAAACTTGATACTCACGATATTAAGTAATAAAATTTATAAAAACTGATCACACCAAAAACTAACTAATATCACGATTTTAAAGGCAAGCGCACCTATCGAACAGTAGTATAGTTTAGCTATAAGACCGAGTTATCGTACCCAAGGGAACTAAAAGTACTAATACTTACTACCTTTCTATTATCTAGCCTAAAAATAAAAGAGGGTTGTTTGAAACTGATCTAAAACTAGCTAAAAGTGCACAAAAAGTAAAGTGGGAAAAACTTTTGGAAAAGCTAATTGATATGGATAATACTCAAGAGAGAATCCACCTAGACTTCACTTGTTATTTAACTTCTTGAACTAGATGATTTCTTCATTTGACTTGATCCGTACAGATCCCTAACCTATGTTAATACCTCCGTCGAGGATAAGAACAACTAATCCTAGGTGGTTAACTAAAGTTTCTTTATTAATTAACACCTATAGGTTGCATTAATTCGATCTATGGATCCCCCTATTAGGTTTGACCCTAATCCGGCAGATTTATGTCTCTCTATGTCTAGGGTTGCATGCAACTCCACTTAATTATGGTAGATCTACTCTTAAAATAGGGACTTTTGCTCCTCTGCCTAAGCACATCGGTTTCTTGAAGAAATACCTATGACTATTAAATCAAGAATGAAGAACACATAATTAAGAACAATTCAAGTATTTATCATATAATTCAAGAATAAATAATAACAAGATCTGTCTTAGGTTTCATCCCCCTCAAGTATTTGAGAGGTTTAGTTCATAATTAATAAAGAAAACATCTTAGAAGAAATAAGATTACAAAACATAAAGAACCCAAAAACCCCTGAAGGAATTTAGGGAGATCTTCTGTCTTGATGTAGAATTGTGGCTTCTAGGATGAATCAATCGGCTTCCCTTGGAGTAATTCCTTGCTTTCACTCCTTGTGTTGGTAGAAATATGGCGCTCCTTTTTGGGAGAAAAGAGTACCCCCTTAGAGTTGCCTCCTAGGGTCTTTATGTAGAGCTTTGGGATGCCTTTCTTAGCCTCTAAGTATCCAAATCCAAGTGAAATTGCACTTTCTCATGACAGGGACACGCCCGTGTGGTTTCGATAAGGACAGTGTTCGGGCCTATTGAGGTGGCACGGCCGTGTAGCCTTGCCGTGCTTGTCGGGGCTGGGCCGTGTTAGACCTTGTGTGGCACGGTCGTGTGGTGACTTCTTGGGCCGTGTCATTTTCACACTTTAGCCCATTTTCTTCGATTTTGGTCCGTTTTTCGTTCTTTTCTCTTCTCTATGCTCTCTTGAGTATACAACATGAAATAGAGGGGTTAAGAGCACCAATTCTTACAAAATTAATAATAATTCATCCAAAAATTAGGCTAAACATGAGGTAAAAAATGTATAATTTATCGTTTATCATCATCTATAGTACGCGGAGTAGGATTTTGCTCAACAAGATTTGTGGCTACTACAGGAGGTAGCTGATTATCCTAATTTGCTTCCATCTCTTTGGTAGGTTCTGGCTCTTCTTCTTGTCCTTGTTCTAGATATTGCAAGCTTTTCTTATCACTCGGCGATTTCTGTAAACTGTAGCTTCTAAATCGTCGTCAAAAAGCAGTGGTCCTCTCAGATTTCTTCTAGTCATAAACTAGAGATACCTATAAGGGAAAAGGCAAAGAAAATTAAAATAAATAAATAAATAAACAAATAAATAAAAATAGGAATGGCTAAAGTAATAGAAATCGAGTGTTCCTAATATCTTAGTTCCCCAGCAACGGCACCAAAAACTTGATCTCGTGATTTGTGATGAAGTAGTAAAATCTGATCGTACCTGTAAACTAATTAATATCACGATAAAAGGCAAGTGCACCTATCGAACAGTAGTATAATTAGTGGCAAGACCAGAATATCAAATCCAAGGACCTATGAGTACTAGTGATGACTTTCTTCCTATTATCTAGCCTAAAAATAAAGAGGGTTTGGTTGTAAACTAAACTAAACTAACTAAAGAAATGACAAAGAGTAAATTGGGAAATTGCCTTTGGAAAAACTGATTGATTAAGAAAATACCTAAGGAAGAATCCACCTAGACTTCACTTGTTATCTAACTCTGAACCAGATGATTTCTTCATTTGACTTGATCCGTAGAGATCCCCAAATTATGTTAATACCTCCGTCGAGGATAAGACCAACTAATCCTAGGTTGATTAACTAAAATCTCTTTCTAGTTAAAACCCCTAGTCTTGCATTAACTCGATCTATGGCTCCCCATATTAGATTTGACTCTAATCTGGCAGGTTTTCATTGTCCTATGTCTAGGATTGCGATCAACTCCGTTTAATTGTGTTGGATCTACTCCTATGCAGGGACTTTTGCTCCTCTACATAGGCGCATTCGACTTAAATCAATATCCCGGGCATATCAATTTAAGAGTTAAAAACACAATTAAGAACAAATCAAATATTTATCACACAACTCAGCTAACAATAACAAGATCTGTCTTAGGTTTCATCCCCTTAGGTATTTAGGGTTTTAGTTCATAATTATAAAAGAAAACGTCTCAGAAGAAATAAAATAACATAACATAAGAAAACCCAAAACTCCTGAAAGGATTGAAGGGAGATCCTCTATCTCGATGTAGATACTGGCTTCTGAGATGGATCAATCGGGTTCCCTTCGAGTAATTCCCTCCTTTAACTCCCCGTCTTGGTGGGAACAAAGCACTTCCTTGATGAGAGAAAAGCACACCTTTGTAATTGCCTCCTAGGGTCTTTATATAGAGTTTTGGAAAGCCTTTCTTAGCCCCTAAGTAGCCTTTTCCAAGTGAAATTGAACTTTCTCACGATAGGGACACGCCCGTGTGCCACGCCCGTGTAGACCGAGGCCTATGCTTGAGCCTGTTAAAGTGGTGCAGCCGTGTGGCACGGCCGTATGGCAAACCTCCAGGCCATGTTGATTACTAAACTGGGCTAATTTGCCCGTTTTTGGCCTGTTCCATGCTCTTTTCTCTTCCCTAAGCTCACCTAAGTATAAAACATGAAATTAAAGGTTTAAGAGCATCAATTTACACAAATCAAGGGGTAATTCATCCAGAAATTGGGCTAAGCATGAGGTAAAAATATGTATAATTTATCGCTTATCATTAGGCTAGATAATAGGAAGGAAGTTATTACTAGTACTTTTAGTTCCTTGGATTCGATATTCCGGTCTTGCCACTAGCTATACTACTATTCGATAGGTACGCTTGCCTTTTTATCGTGACAATAGTTAGTTTCCAGGTACGATCGATTTTATTACTTTATCTCATCACGATCAAGTTTTTGGCGCCGTTGCCAGGGAACTGAAATATTAGGAACACTTGATTCATATTACTTTTTCCATTTTTTATTTCTATTGCAATTTAGTTCCTATTTTTATTTTAGGTTTTTTTTACTAAAATTTTCTTTTTCTTGTTCCTTTCTAGGTGCCTCTAGTTTATGACTCGAAGAAACCCAAGAGGACCATTATTGTTTGATGACGATTTAGAAGTCCGTTGAACTCGCAGAGAGATTAGAAGCAGCTTGCAATATCCAGAACATAGTCAAGAAGAACAACCTGAACCTGCTGAAGAGATGGAGGCAAATCACGATAATCAGCTACCTCCTGTAGTAGCCGCAAATCCTGTTGAGCAAAATCCTGCTCCGCGTACTATGTATGATTATGCTAAACCTAATTTAGCTGGTACTGCATCTAGTATTGTTATGCCTACTATTGGTGCAAATAATTTTGAACTGAAACCTAACATGTGACAACCCGAATTAGGGGCCAGTCGGAAGAGTGGTTTTGTAACCACAAATCTGAAGTGAAAATTTTTAATTATGTGAATTTCTGATTTTATCTGCTTAATTGAATATTACTGTGAAAATGTTGTTTGGGAATTTTACTTTTTTAGTGCTTAATTGCTCGATAAGGACAAAAATACAATAAGGGAAAAATGTGCATTGTGTGTGATTAAATAACTTAATTGGAATAATATGTGAAATTGAAAGTGTTTTTGTTGCAATTAGCCCATTTATTTGTGTTTTGGACTAAAATGCCCTTACATGGAAAAAAATATCTAAGTAATGGCTTGAGGGGTAAAATGGACATTAGTGCAAAAGACAAAACCCATTAAAATAAAACATCATCTTCTCCATGAAACCCCCATGGTGCTGCCTAAAATTCTATCTTCCATAGCTAAGGGTTTGAGATTTTTCAAGCTTCCATGTAAGTACAATTTAGTCCTATTTTTAATTATTTTTGCATTTTTGGGCTCATTGAAGCTTAAATTTCTCATTTCTACCATTTATTTGAAGAGAAATAAGAATTTGAAAAATTACCCATTTGTGATATGAGTATGTTTAGCTCACTAATGGTAGATAATGGAAGTTTTAAGTGTCATATACATGTTTTATGGGATGAAAGTGAATGAAAGTACATGAAAAGGGACTAATTTGTAGAAATTACAAATTGTTCCTAAATGTGTGAAATAATGAATATTTGAGTGTCATAATTGTGAAAATGGGCTTTATAAGTCCTTGGAATAAAGAAATTGAGATTTTTTGTGTTATGGGACTAAATTGAAATTATTGTAAAGTTGAGGGGTAAATTTGGAAATTTACCCCAAATGTGAATTGTGACTGTATTGAAATAAATAATTGATATCTGTGTATGTGTATGTATTTAGATCAAGAAAAGTCTGAGAGAGCCCGTGATCGAGGAAAAGAGAAAGTCCTCGATTAAATTCGAGATGTAAATCTTTTGACATCCAGGTAAGTTATATGTAATTCTAGCGAATTCGATTAATTCTGCTTAATTATTTATTGCTATGTTGTTATCTTGGTAATTGCCTTGTAAGATGATTGAATATTGGATACTGTCATATATGGAATGTTGAATTGACTATAAGTCCTGATTGAGCAAGTAGTAATAGGCATAGATATGAGAGGGCCTCACTGTTCTGATCGTTACAGTTACCCGGGTGCTAGGTAGTCTTGCATGTGTTGCGGACACCTATCAGCTTGTGTGAGCAGGCCCATGGTTAACTTCTGTACTATTACTGATTGTAGCTTTGGCTACCCTACTGTTAGTAGCTTTGGCTACCTCATGGCTCTGCCATGTCTGTTCGGCACTTATGTGCTAACCTCTGTATATCTGTTCATATTCCGAAATTGCTCAATGGGATTAGATTAATACTGTAATATAGTGGTTGTACAGGTGAACTGAAAATGGTACTGTATATTGAGAATGATACGGTTAAGCATGTTCATGACCAGCATGTGAAATGTGTACAAGAGTAAGTTAATTGTACAATAATATGTGATGGTAATTGTTATGTTGAAGTAAATGATTTAGTGATTTGTTGCATTGCTTTGAATTTCATATGACTTACTAAGCTCTTGTAGCTTACCCTTTTCTTTTCCCTTTTTCCATAGATTTGAAGCTTGTTAGATTGGGATCGTAAAGTCGGAGATACACAACACACTATCAAGCTTCTTTTGGTATATTTCATATTTTAAGTACAATTTATGGCCTGTATAGAACAAATTATGGTTGTAAATGGCTATTTTTGTATGCCTAAGTTACATTACTCATATGATATTTTTTAAGTATTGATTATAAATGAAGTCCTTTTTGAGTAAAATTACTATTGAATTGGCTGGTTTTGGTTATACTTGTGCTTGATTCTGTCTTAGGGAGGCCAAGGCTTGGTATATAGCCTAACACGGCCACACGGCAGGGCACAAGGGCGTGTACCATGGCCGTGTGGGATTTGGCAGAATGCTCCATGGGTACATGGCATGGGTGTTCCTAGGCCGTGGGTGACACACGGCCTGACGCTGCGGGCATGTCCTTAGACCGTGTCTTCCCTGCACCTTGATTTAATTTATTTTATGTACTACACGGGTAGGAGACACAGCCGTGTGTCTCAACCATGTGGGTACACAGCCTCCAAACGGTCGTTTGGAGCGGCCGTGGCATAATGGACAGTTTCATCCACGGTTGTTGAACACGAACGTGTGAAGACCACACGGTTTTATGACACGGCCGTGCCAATAGTCACACGGGCGTGTGACAGTGTTTTAAAAGTGAAAATTTTTTTTGAGTGTCCGATATGATAGGATTTGAATCCTGATCGTCTGTAATGTCTGTATGGTGTTGGGAAAACCCTCGATAAGGGAAATTTTGAATGGAATTGCATGCGAATCTGTGCATGTTTTTGAGTGAGTCCTATAAAGGTCGACTTGTATTCGGTAACGCTCAGTACCCGACTACGGTGATGGTTTCGGGTAAGGGGTGTTACATAACACTATTCAGATGATACAATTGTTTGTTCAGTTTGATGGTTTGCAGGATGAGGATCCTAACGCTCATTTAGCCAATTTCTTGGAATTTTGTGACACATTTAAAATAAACGGCGTTTCTGATGATGCCATTCGTATTCGGTTATTCCCATTCTCCTTGAGAAATAAAGCTAAACTGTGGTTAAATTCTTTACCACGAGGGTCTATTACTACATGGGAACAAATGACAAAAATATTTTTGCTCAAATATTTTTTGCCGGCTAAAACGGCTTAGGAGTTTTAGAAACACTTTATGATGCTTGGGAGAGATACAAGGACTTATTGAGAAGGTGCCTTCACCATGGGTTACCTCTATGGTTAGAAAGTTCAAACCTTTCACAATGGTTTGAATCTTTCAACGAGACAAATGATCGATGCAGCCGCTAGTGGAACAATCAACAATAAAACACTTTAAGCAGCTTACGAGTTTATAGAAGAGATGTCACTGAATAACTATCAGTGGCAAGTCATGAGAACAAAGCCACAGAAAGCTGCCGGAGTTTCCAATATTGATGCAGTCACAATGCTTTCTAATCAGGTAGAACTACGTAATAAAAAGATTGATAATTTTGTTGGTTCTACGCAAATACACCCAGCGATGCAATGTGACTCAATCCAAGGAAACATGAGCAATTCTGATTACTCCTCCTATGGACATGCCATGGAAGCTGAGCAAACCAACTATATGGGTAATAATTCTAGATCCCAAAATAACCCTTATAGTAACACTTATAATGCAGGTTGGAGGAACCACCCAAATTTCTCATGGGGAGAACAAAGAAATCAAAGGCAACCGCCCTCTCTAGGATTTCAATAATCACCTTTTCAGCAAGATAAAAAGCCGAACCTTGAAGAGATGCTCACAAAATTTATCGTCGTGTCAGAAACCCGTTTCTAGAACACCGAAACGACACTGAAGAACCAGCAAGCATCCATTCAAGGACTCAAAACTCAAATAAGCCAGCTCGTTAAGCTAATATCCAATGGATCACCCAGCAACACAGAGGTTAATTCTAAGGAGCACGTTAAAGCAGTTACACTAAGGAGCGGGAAAACACTAGCCAAACCTGAAAAGGAGGTAGTACAAGAACATGACAAGGAAAACATTAAGGAAGCCGATCCCAAAGAAGACACCCCACCAATACTCAAAGAATACAAAACACCCATCCCATACCTAACAAAATTGAAGAAAGACTGCATGGACGCTCAATTCGGTAAATTTCTTGAACTTGTTAAACAATTACATATTAACTTACCTTTTGTTGAAGCTATTTCACAAATGCCCACATATGCAAAATTTTTGAAAGAACTTCTAACAAACAAAAGGAAGTTTGAAGAGTTATCCACAGTGGAACTTAACGAAGAATGTTCAGCGATCCTTTAGAATAAACTCCCAACCAAATTGAAAGATCCAGGAAGTTTTACTATTCCCTGTTTGATCGGTAATTTAAATATTTAAAAGGCATTAGCAGATTTAGGTGCCAGCATTAATCTAATGCCCTATAAATTGTTTAAGTAACTAGGACTAGGGGAACCAAAACCCACTAGGATGAGTATTCAATTAGCTGATAGATCTATTAAATATCGTAGGGGTATTATTAAAGATGTATTAGTTAAGATGGATAAATTTATATTCCCTGTTGATTTTATTGTGTTAGACATGGATGAGGACGTTGAGATATTTTAATCTTAGGACGACCATTTTTAGCTACTGCTAGAGCTGTTATTGATGTGGGAGATGGAAAACTTGTGTTTAGGATAGGGGATGAAGAAATTTTATTTCAAATCTATGATGCCATCCGATTTTCTAGGGAACAAGATGATTCCTGTTATTTTATTGATTGTATTGATCATTCTGTTCAAGATTCTTTTCAACAAATCACTCTTAAAGACACATTGAGACAATGTCTCGTTCAAGGTGGGGGAGAAGATGAAATTACCACTAAGATGAAAAAGGTAATAACTGAGCTAAACTCCAACGAATATTCCCCAAGACAAATAGATTATGAGGGCATTAAAATCAAAGATGAACTAAGACAAAAACCCTCTATTGACGAACCCCCCAAACTAGATCTCAAATAATTACCCAAACACTTAGAATATGCATTTTTGGGAGACAATTCTACACTACCAGTCATTATTGCTTCAAACTTGCAACCTAAGGAAAAAGAGGAATTAATTCAAGTGTTAAAAAAGCATAAAAAAGCCATAGCTTGGAAAATTTCTAACATCAAAGAAATCAATCCTTCATTTTGCACCCACAAAAATTTGATGGAGGATGAATACAAATCATGTGAGCAAGCTCAAAGAGGACTAAACCCCAATGATACGCGTGATATGAAGTAATAAAATTTATAAAAAGTGATCACACCAAAACTAACTAATATCACGATTTTAAGGCAAGCGCACCTCTCGAACAGTAGTATAGTTTAGTGGCAAGACTGAGTTATCGTACCCAAGGGAACCAAAAGTACTAGTACTAACTTCCTTTCTATTATCTAGCCTAAAAATAAAAGAGGTTTACATGAAGACTTAAACTAATTCTAAACTAAGAATACACAAAAAGTAAAGTGGGGAAAAGTTCTTTGGGAAAGACTGGTTGATTGGACAATACTCAAGAGAGAATCCACCTAGACTTCACATGTTATCAACTTCTTGAACTAGACGATTTCTTTACTTGACTTGATCCGTAGAGATCCCTAATTTATGTTAATACCTCCGTCGAGGATAAGAACAACTAATCCTAAGTAGATTAACTGAAATCTCTTTCTAGTTAAAACCCCTAGTCTTGCATTAACTGAATCTATGGATCCCCCTATTAGGTTTGACCCTAATCCGGCAGATTTATGTCGCCATATGTCTAGGGTTGCATGCAACTCCGCTTAATTATGCTAGATCTACTCTTAAACAAGGACTTTTGCTCCTCTGCCTAAGCACATCAACACTTGAATTAATACCTAGGATTATTAAAACAAGAAATAAGCACACATAATTAAGAACAATTTAAGTATTTATCATATAATTCAAGAATGAATAATAACAAGATCTGTCTTAAGTTTCATCCCCCTTAAGTATTTGGGGCATTTAGTTCATAATTAAGAGAGAAAATATCTCAGTACAAAAAAATAGCAAAACATAAAAGAACCCAAAAACCCCTGAAGAATTGAAGGGAAATCCTCTGTCTTGATGTAGAATTCTGGCTTCTGGGATGAATCAATCAACTTCCCTTGGAGTAATCCCTTACTTCCACTCTCTGTGTTGGCAGAAAGAAGGCGCTCCTTTTTGGAAGAAAAGAGTACACCCTTAGAGTTGCCTCCTAGGGTTTTTATATAGGGCTTTGGGATGCCTTTCTTAGTCTCTAAGTATCCAAATTCGAGTGAAATTGCACTTCCTTACGATAGGGACACGTCCGTATGCCACGCCCGTGTGGATCGATAAGATGCCATGGTTGGGCCTATTGAGGGTGGCATGATCGTGTGGCCTGGCCGTGCTTGTCAGGGCTGGGCTGTGTTGGACCTTATGTGGCACGGCCGTGTGCCACGGCCGTGGGGTGACTCCTTGGGCCGTGTCGTTTTCACACTTTGGCCCATTTTCTTCATTTTCGGCCCGTTTTTTTGTTCTTTTCTTTTCCCTATGCTCTCCTGAGTATACAACATGAAATAGAAGGATTAAGAGCACCAATTCTTACATATTTAATGATAATTCATCTAGAAATTAAGCTAAGTAAGAGGTAAAAATATGTATAATTTATCATTTATCAAATACACCCACACTTAAGCCTTTGCTTGTCCTCAAGCAAAATCTTAACCCACAATCGAGAATCATCCTTCTCAATTCACAATCTTTATCAATAATGTTTCAAACTGATTCACAAGTAATCATACAATGAAAATTCAATCAGAAGAACATTAAAGATTCAAGCACTCTAAGTTGAGAATTTTATCAAAGAAACATAAGTTTTCTCCCTTTTCTTAAGTAATTATCTTTCAATCAAAATTTACAAAGTTTGACATCCTCACTAAAGGTTCACTCTATCCACTCAAGGTGTTTAGGGTTAAAAAATTAAGCACTCTTTAGTCAACCTGAAAAGTTATTACCATAGGCTTGTAAGAAAATCAAATCTCCACCACTATAGTTTGATATGATACATCGATCAAAAAGGTCATTCAATGGTTGTAATGGGGCTTTGGTTAGGGGTGTTGTCACAAGCTGAACAAGGAATGGTTAGAATCGAGATTGAATTGAAAAATTATCTAGCTAGAAAAATCTCTATCACTGGAACATATTCCTCGAGCTAAGCCTTATGATGATATTATTCTAGCCTTCGTAGCCTTAAAATAGAAATATGCAAAAACTATTGAACTATTAGAGATTACAACTGAATTTCTTTAATATACATACATTTTTTTAGAACAATTCAAATGCAATACAATAAATTGAATATTTACAACTTTACAATCTGGAAAAGAGAATAAAGCTAGGTGATAACTCAACTCGAATCTCGACAAAAATAGGGATCAAAGTAATTGAATGGATTTCAACAAAAATAGGTTATGGGTTAAAATTAGAGGTAAGTCAAAGAATAGGTTGTTAGGCTCAATGGGGCTCACTAGGGGTTAATTTATGGAAGTAGGCTTTTTTGGAGTAAGTGGGTTAAATCCTAGGTGCCTTTATCATCTCAGTATATCAAACCAATGATGTGGTCTTGACATGTATAATCAAAGCAAGTTCTAGAATAGCAAATCAATATTGACTCACTCGAAGCAACAATAAAGGTGAGCACGAAAGAACGTATGCTCAATAGGCTAAAAAATCTCTCCAGAATTATGGCTTTTGATGTCAATCCTGTGAATTTCAAATCTCAAGATAATACTTAAAATTAGGGAAAATAACTTATGAAAAAATTATATTCTCAAAAATTTCAACTTATCATTCTTGATTTCCTAATGTTTTAAAGTTTGAATAATCAAAGTACAAGCACCTATGTCTTAATTTTCAACATATCAATAAAAATCATAAATCAATCAGAATATATTCCTAATAGGGGACGAAGATAATGTAGATTTGAGAATAATGCAAAAAGTTAGAAAAATTTTTAGGGATTTCAATGAGAATGTAATGACTGAAAGTAAGTTTTCCCCCCACACTTAAGATGTACATTACCCTCAATGTACAAAGAAGCATTGGTAGCAATAGAAGCACAAGATCATAAGATAGGGGAAGACATGAAACTCCCTGAATTTTGGATGAATTTGTGAGACGGAGATTAGAATTGGAAGAGCTGGCAGTTGTGGCAGGGTTGTCCCATTTCCATATAGATATGAGCTATAAGGCTCCTTTGAAACTGCGAAAGTATTTATCAGTCGTGGGGAATTTGGATTAATAGAATATGTTTGTTAAAGGGGTGAAGAACTTAAAAATAACGAAAGAAAATAAATTAAATTCTACAAATACTAAAATTCAAATAATGAAAAAGATAGAATGAACTAAAAATAAAAGTAAAAGGAAAAAGGAAAATAAAGGAGAAGAAAAGAAAAGGTAAAAATAAGGATCAGTGAAAAAAAATAAATTAAGATAAAAATAAAGTTAGGAGGAGTAGAGGTCTCTAACCCTTAGATGGGTCACGCGGTGGTGGTGGTGAATTGATGTGGAGATGCTGGCATATCTGCTGTAGTGTCGCATCGATGTGGTCGAAGCGCTGGAAGCATTGCTGCTCGAATCGTGATAGGCGCTCAAATATGTCAGCGTATGAAGCTGCCGCATAAACTGGGCGGTGAGGGGGTAGTGGCTCGGTAGGTGCATCCTCCTCCAGTGGTGATGGTGGGACATCATCAAGAATATCCTCTGGATTCTCGGCCTCCTAGATGAGGCAATACTGAAAAGGGTTGCCTCTTGGTCTTTGCTGGATCATCCTTATATGGTGCACAATCTGGATGCCCTGAGGGGACATCTGGCCAACGAGTGTGTATGAGGATGTCTGGTCCGCTGTGTTAAGGAGCCCGAAGTGACGGGCCAAGCGTGTAATGTACGAGCCCATGGATATGACACCCTTGTGATGTCGCTCAGTCTGGTTCTGCATAGCATGAGCGATAAAGAAGGCGAGGTCGATGGGGTGCGCATTTGCCATGCTCCATAAGAAATAGGCATCGTAGGTGTTGACGACGCCTGTGCTCTCCCATCTACCTGTCAGAGTATGCACGAGAAGAGTGTGAATGTACCTTAATGACAGGGTGAGGGCGGTCGCCTTCGTGTGACTGGGGTCGTAGGAGGGATACCTCGAGGCGATATGAGTTGGATGCGACGGGGAAGTGTAGGAAAGTCTTCCTCCTCCAAGAACTGCTCTGTATAGATGCCGAAAGCTAAGCCAAACTCTGGTACGCTAAGGTGGCGTACATGACCTCCTAGGCAAAATTGGACCGTCCTGGGATCATCAAATTGGCTCATGACGGTCTGAAGATGGAAGGTGGAGCAAAACTCTAGAGTGAGTTTAAGGTATGTAGGCTCGATGATTCGGAAGAACTGCTCCCAAAGATCCATCATCAGTAGGGCCCAGACTGCATCTGCGAGGTTGACTTGTTCTAGTGCAGTCCAATTAATGCATCGGTCGGCGCTTAATGTATGGGCCCGTAGTATCTGAAACAACTCCTCTTGGGAGTCCCAAGAAAATGTAATGAACGGGTGGCGAGCCTCAGAGGTGGGCCTCGATGATAAACCACCTGGCCCCTTACGTTTCTTTAAAGGCGGAGCAGCAACTCTTTTTTCACGTGATGAATGCCTAAAAATAGAATAATAAACATTAGTCCTAAAAAATTTTAGAAATTAAATCGAATAAAATAATAAATATGTAGATTAAAATGACAATGTCCTAAAAACAATTTGAAATAAGATGGGGACTAACCTAAATAATATAAATTATCCATCCTAATATGATATCAAAAGTAAGCAACATGGGTATGTATTTATACTAAATGCATGAGAATTTAACTTAGAAAAAATGGCAATCAAATGTAACTCTAAGTGGCATGAAATCACAAAGTTCTCTATAACATTCTAGACTATTCATGCTAATTCAATCAATTCCATACTTAAAATAATGCTAATCCTAAATATAATATGATATTGAAATAAAAGTAGAAATAAGCAGTAAAAATTAGAAAGAAAAATGAGAAACTAGAACCGAATGGGAGAGGTATGAGGCGGAGCACGGTCATGGGTAAGGCAGCACGGTCATGGGAGCATTGTAGACACCGGCAGTGGCGCTAGGGAGGGTTGGGGTAGGGTTTTTGATGAGAAAAATGAGGAATAGTGGCCCTTATATATAGATTTTGGGTCACATGGGCGAGGCACACGCCCATGTGGCTCGGGTTTTGCCCGTGTTGTTTGAAATTTAGGGGTTTTGGCATGCCTGGTTCGAAGCACACGCTTGTGTACCGAGGGCGTGTTGAGGCATACGGCCTTGTCGCACAGTCGTGTCCTAAGGTATTCGCTTCGCACACGGTCGTGTAATAAGTCACACGCCCGTGTTGGATTTGACAGTGTCCACCACGGTCTTGTGACACGGGCGTGTCACATGCCCGTGTTGGGGTTACACGACCGTATCGCACGACCATGTCCTTCTAGTCTCAGCCCGTGTGTAATTGACAGTGTTGGCCACGGTTTGGTGACACGGGCACAGGAAGTTGTCGACGCCCATGTGAAAATTGATATGTTGGCCATGGCCACATCACACGGCCATGGTGATTTGTCGTAGCCCGTGTTTTGGGAAAAAATTACTCTGTTTGTACACGGCCTGGGTGCACGACCGTGTCTTTGCTTTAAACGTTCACATGCCCTTAGGCACACCCGTGTGCGTGGCCGTGTGGTTCTAAAGTTCTGCATTTAAAATGGTTAGTTGATGTATTGAAAGACTAAAATCAAAATAGGAAGAAAGTTTACTAAGTTAATGCTTGGGTTGCCTCCCGAGAAGCGCTTATTTAGAGTCTAAGCTCGCTCTTCCTGGATGTATCACGAAGGGAGTTTATGGAGCTAAAGCTCCTCCCTGTTATCTTTAAAATTCTCACCTCTATAATGTTTAAGCCTATGGCCATTTACCTTGAAAGTACCGTGGTTAGGGTAAGTTACCTCAATTGTGTCGTATAGAAAGACAGTTTGGACAGTGAATGGACCTGACCATCTTGACTTGGGTTTTCTAGGAAATAGTTTTAGCCTTGAGTTGTAGAGTAGGACAAGATCACCGATTTTGAACTATTTAGGTTGTCTCAGTCGTTTGTCTTGACGTCGCTTCATGGCTTCCTTATACAGTCTTGAGCTTTCGTAAGCATCGCAACGCCATTCATCTAGCTCATTTAACTGCATTACTCTTTTCTCACCTGCAAGCTTAAAATCAAGGTTTAAAAATTTTATAGCCCAGAATGCTTTATGTTCAAGTTCAAATGGCAGATGACCACTTTTTTCGTAGACAAGTTTATAAGGAGATATACCTATGGGTGTTCTGAAAGTAGTTCTATAGGCCCATAATGCATCGTCTACCTTTCTTGACCAATATTTTCTATTTGTTTCTATCGCTTTCTCTAAGATGCGTTTTAGTTCCCTATTTGTTACTTCGACTTGACCACTGGTTTGTGGGTGATAAGGGGTAGCTATTCTATGGTGTACTCCATATCTTTTTTAAATTTTTTTCAAATTGACCATTGCAAAAGTGAGTTCCCCTATCACTAATGATTATCCTAGGTGCTCCAAATCAAGCGAAGAGTTTTTTTAGGAATCGTACTACCATTCTAGCATCATTAGTAGGTAAGGCTTGGGCTTCCACCCATTTTGACATATAATCTAATGCTAATAGTATATACTTATTCCCAAATGAGGTAAGGAAAGGACCCATGAAATCAATACTCCATACATCAAATATTTCGCATGAGAGTATATAGTTCTGAGGCATTTCCTTGTGTTGAGAAATATTACCTGTTCTCTGGCATTTATCATAAGAGATCACTACCTGTTAGCATCTCTGAAAAGTGTAAACCAGTAAAAACCTGATTCGAGTACCTTATAAATAGTTCTAGCTCCACTGAGGTGTCCTCCTGTGGGTCCTAAATGGCAGTGATTTAAAATTTGGTATACTTCTGTTTCAGCAACGCATTTTCGAATAACCTGATCTGCACAAATGTGAAAAAGAAAAGGATCTTCCTAAAGTAGTTTTTCACATCAGTGAAGAATCGCTTCTTTTGCTGATGGGTCAACCCTTGTGGGGTTATGTTAGCTACGAAATAATTTACAAGACCAGCAAACCATGGAACTGCTTCGTTTGCTAAGGCTAGGAGTTGTTCTTCAGGAAACAAATCGTTTATTTTCTCAAGGTCCTTGGGATGTGGATTTTCTAATCTCGAGAGGTGATCTGCTACCAAATTTTTAGCTCCTTTCTTATCCCTTATCTCTAAGTCAAATTCCTATAACAGTAAAATCCATCTTATTAATTAAGGTTTTGCATCTGTTTTAGTTAAAAGGTAACAAAGAGCAGAGTGGTCAGTGTAAACGATGACTTTTGATAATATCAGATAAGATCTGAATTTATCAAATGCAAAGATAACAGCTAGCATTTCTTTTTCTGTGGTAGTATAATTTGCTTGAGCGGCTGTCAAAGTTCTGATAGCGTAATAAATCAATTGAAAGTGCTTGTACCTTTGTTGTCCCAAAACTACACCTACTACAAAATCACTCGCATTGCACATTAGTTCAAAAGGCAGATTCCAATCAAGTGAAATCATAATTGGGGCATTGACTAACTTTTCTTTGAGAGTATTAAAAGATTCTAAGCATTCTTGGTCAAAGTTAAAAATCATGTCTTTTTCTAGTAATTTCGTTAAAGGCTTAGCTATTTTAGAAAAATCTTTAATAAATCTGCGATAAAAACCGACATGTCCTAAAAGACTTCTTATAGCCTTAACTGAATTAGGGGGAGGTAATTTTTCAATGGTTTCAATTTTTGCTTTATCTACTTCTATCCCTTTACTAGAAATTTTATGTCCTAGTACAATACCTTCTTGAACCATAAAGTGACACTTTTCCCAATTTAATACTAGATTTGTCTCTTCACATCTTATGAGAACACATTTTAAATTATTAAGACAAAGTTGAAAAGAATTACAGAAGATTGAAAAATCATCCATAAATACCTTCATGATGTCTTCCACGAATTCGTTAAAGATAGCTAGCATGCATCGCTGAAAAGTAGCAGGAGCATTACATAATCCAAAAGGCATTCTACGATAAGCAAACGTATCGCATAGACATGTGAATGTCGTTTTCTCCTGATATTCTGGAGCTATCGGGATTTGGAAGTAACCAAAGAGGCCATCTAGGAAATAATAATACATGTGACCTGATAATCTTTCCAACATCTGATCAATAAAAGGTAAGGGAAATGATTTTTTCGAGTTGCGCCATTCAGCTTCCTATAATCAATGAAAACTCTCCATCCAGTGGCTATTCTTGTAGGTATTGACTCCTTTTTGTCATTAGGCACCACGATTATGCCTCCCTTTTTAGGAACAACCTACACAGGGCTTACCTAAGAACTGTCAGAAATAGGATAAATAATACCTGCATCTAGAAGTTTAATTACCTCGGCTTTTACGACTTCCTTCATGTTGGGATTCAACCGTCTCTGAGCTTACACCGATGGTTTATATTCATATTCCATTAAAATTTTGTGGGTGCAAAAAGAAAGATTAATTCCCTTAATATCTGAAATTTTCCAAGCTATAGCTTCTTTGTGTTCTCTTAACACTTGAAGTAATTTCCCTTTTTCTGTAGTGCTCAAATTGGATGCGATAATAACTGGTAAAGTTGAATCTTCCCCTAAAACGGCATATTCTAAATGGTCCGGTAGTTGTTTTAACTCTAATTTAGGGGGTTCATCAATGGAAGGTTTCTGTCTCAACTCATCATTCATCTTTATACTTTCATAACTTATGTGTCTCGTGATAATTTCATTAGAATCTAACACCTTTCTTACTTCTTCAATTTCAGTGGTCGCTTCATCTTCCCCCTACCTTGAACAAGACACAGTTCCAACGTGTCTGTGAGAGAAAGTTTCTGAAAATTATCTTGAACAAAGTAATCAATAACATCAATAAAATAGTAGGAGCCATCCTATTCTCTAGAAAATCTCATAGCATCATAGATTTTAAAGACTACTTCTTCTTCACCAACTCTAAGCACTAATTTACCATCCCCTATATCGATAACGGCTCTAGCAGTAGTTAAGAATGGGCATCCCAAAATTAAAGGCACCTCAATATCCTCATCCATGTCAAGCACAACAAAATCAACAGGGAATATAAATTTATCTACCTTTACTAACACATCTTTAATAATTCCCCTAGGATATTTAATAGATCGATCAGCTAATTGAATACTCATCCTAGTGGGTTTTGGTTCCCCAAGACCTAGTTGCTTGAACATTTTATACGGCATCAGATTAATGCTAGCACCTAAATCAGCTAAGGCTTTATCAATAATGAAACTACCAATTAAACAAAGGATAGTAAAACTCCCTGGATCTTTCAGTTTTGCCGGTAGTTTATTTTGGAGAATGGCTGAGCATTCCTCGTTGAGTTCCACTGTGGCTAATTCTTCCAACTTCATTTTATTTGTTAGAAGTTCTTTAAGAAACTTTGCATACTTCAACATCTGTGAAATTGCTTCAACAAAAGGTAAGTTAATATGTAATTGTTTAAAAAGTTCAAGAAATTTACCAAATTGAGCGTCTGTGCGGTCTTTCTTCAATTTTGTCGGATATGGAATAGGCGATTTGTATTCCTTGAGTGTTAGTGGAGTGTTTTGCTTGGGTTTCTCTTCCTCTACCTTGTCTTTTGGTGATTCTAGAACAGACTTCTTTTCTGGTTCGGCTAGTACTTTACCATCTCTTACAGTAATTGGCTTGACATGTTCTCTGGGATTTGGCTCAGTGTTACTAGGTAATCCACCTTGTGGTCTTTCCGATATCAACTTTGCAAGTTGACCAATTTGGTTCTCAAGCCCTTGAATTGATGCTTGCTGGTTCTTTAGTGCCATCTCAGTGTTTTGAAAACAGGTTTCTGACATGGCCATAAATTTGGTGAACATGTCTTTAAGATTCGGCTTTTTCTCTTATTATGGTGGTGGCTGCTGAAATCCCAGAGGGGGCTGTTGTCTTTGATTCCCTTGTCCTCCCCAAGAAAAATTGGGGTGGTTCTGCTAACCTACATTATATGTGTTACTATAAGGATTATTTTGAGATCTAGAATTGTTACCCATATAATTGGCTTGCTCCGTTTCTGTGCCATGGCCGTAAGGTGAATAGTCTGGAGTAAACATATTCCAGTAAGTTGCGTCACACTGCATCACTGCTATGCTTGTGTAGAACTAACAAAATTATCAAACTTTTTATTTAAAAGTTCTACTTGGTTAGTGAACATGGTGACAACATCAATATTATAAACTCCTGCAGCTTTTGTTGGCTTTGTCCTCATGACCTGCCATTGATATTATTCAGTGACATCTCTTCAATAAATTCATAAGCTGCTTCTGGCGTTTTGTTGTTAATTGTTCGTCCTGCGGCTGCATCAATCATCTGCCTTGTTGATGGATTCAAACTGTTGTGAAAGGTTTGAACTTGTAACCACAAGGGCAGTCCATGATGAGGGCATCTTCTCAAAAGATCCTTGTATCTCTCCCAGGCATCGTAAAGTGTTTCTAAATCCATCTACACAAAAGAAGAGATATCATTTCGTAATTTAGCTATTTTAGCTGGAGGAAAATATTTAAGTTAAAATTTTTCGGTCATCTGTTCCCATGTAGTGATTGATCCATGTGGTAAAGAATTTAACCACTGTTTAGCTTTATTCCTCAAAGAAAAAGGAAATAATCTAAGGCAAATGGCATCATCAGAAAAACCATTTATTTTAAAAGTATCGCATAATTCCAAAAAGTTGGCTATGTGTGAATTTTGATCTTCATCCTGTAAACCATCAAACTGCACAAATCGTTGAATCATCTAAATAGTGTTAGGTTTTAATTCAAAATTATTAGCAGCAATAATAGGTCTAAAAATACTAGATTGATCACTAGCCAAACTAGGTTTAACATAATCATACATAATTCGAGGAGCATCATCTTGATTCACTAGTTGCACGGCTACTGCAGGAGGCGGTGGAATGTTTTGATTTGCTTCCATCTTTTCCGTAGGTTCTGGCTCTTGTTCTTGGTCTTGTTTTGGATAATGTAGGCTTCGTTTGATCTCTCTGCAAGTTCTGTAAACTGTCGCTTCTAAATCTTCGTCAAAAAGCAATGGTCCTGCTAGGTTGTTTCTTGTCATAAACTAGAAATACCTAGAAGGAAAAACAAGGAAAATTAAAATAAAATAAAATAAATAAAAATTGAAAATAAATAAATATAGTAATGGCTAAAGTAATAGAAATCAAATTTTCTTAATATTTTAGTTCCCCGGCAACGGCGCCAAAAACTTGATATGCGTGATATGAAGTAATAAAATTTATAAAAATTGATCACACCAAAACTAACTAATATCACGATTTTAAGGCAAGCGCACCTATCGAACAGTAGTATAGTTTAGCGGCAAGATCGAGTTATCGTACCCAAGGGAACCAAAAGTACTAGTACTAACTTCCTTTCTATTATCTAGCCTAAAAATAAAAGAGGTTTTTATGAAGACTTAAACTAATTCTAAACTAAGAATGCACAAAAAGTAAAGTAGGGAAAAGTTCTTTGGGAAAGACTGGTTGATTGGACAATACTCAATGGAGAATCCACCTAGACTTCACTTGTTATCAACTTCTTGAACTAGATAATTTCTTCACTTGACATGATCTGTAGAGATCCCTAATTTATGTTAATACCTCCGTCAAGGATAAGAACAACTAATCCTAAGTTGATTAACTAAAATCTCTTTCTAGTTAAAACCCCTAGTCTTGTATTAACTCGATCTATGCATCCCCCTATTAGGTTTGACCCTAATCCGGTAGATTTATGTCGCCATATGTCTAGGGTTGCATGCAACTCTGCTTAATTATGCTAGATCTACTCTTAAACAGGGACTTTTGCTCCTCTGCCTAAGCACATCAACACTTGAATTAATACCTAGGATTATTAAAATAAGCAATAAGCACACATAATTAAGAACAATTCAAGTATTTATCATATAATTCAAGAATGAATAATAACAAGATCTGTCTTAGGTTTCATCCCCCTTAAGTATTTGCGGGATTTAGTTCATGATTAAGAATGAAAACATCTAAG
Organism: Gossypium stocksii; assembly: GCA_020496765.1. Taxonomy (NCBI): domain Eukaryota; kingdom Viridiplantae; phylum Streptophyta; class Magnoliopsida; order Malvales; family Malvaceae; genus Gossypium; species Gossypium stocksii. Next base: position 116,116,955 of record CM035624.1, read on the forward strand.
TAGAAATAAAATAGCAAAACATAAAAGAACCCAAAAACCCCTAAAGGATTGAAGGGAAATCCTCTGTCTTGATGTAGAATTTCCGCTTCTTGGATGAATCAATCGGCTTCCCTTGGAGTAATCCCTTACTTCCACTCTCTGTGTTAGGAGAAAGAAGGCGCTCTTTTTTGGGAGAAAAGAGTACACCCTTGGAGTTGCCTCCTAGGGCCTTTATATAGAGCTTTGGCATGCCTTTCTTAGCCTTTAAGTATCCAAATCCGAGTGAAATTGCACTTCCTCACGTCAGGGACACGCCCGTACGCCACGCCCATGTGGATCGGCAAGAGGCTGTGGTTGGGCCTGTTGAGGGTGGCACGGTCGTGTGGCCTGGCCGTGCTTGTCGGGGCTGGGCCGTGTTGGACCTTATGTGGCACGGCTGTGTGCCACGACCGTGTGGTGACTTCTTAGGCCATGTCGTGTTCACCCTTTGGCCCATTTTCTTCGTTTTCGGCTCGTTTTTTTGTTTTTTTCTCTTCCCTATGCTCTCCTGAGTATACAACATGAAATAGAAGGATTAAGAGCACCAATTCTCACATATTTAATGATAATTCATCCGAAAATTAAGATAAGTAAGAGGTAAAAATATGTATAATTTATCGTTTATCACCCAACATGAAGGAAGTGGTCAAAACCGAGGTAATTAAACTTCTAGATGCTGGAATTATTTATCCTATTTCTGACAGTGCTTGGGTGAGTCCTGTGAAGGTGGCTCCTAAGAAAGGTGGCATGACTGTTGTTGCCAACGAAAAGAATGAATTAATCTCTACAAGAACTGTCACAGGTTGGAGAGTTTGTATTGATTACTAAAAATTGAACGATACCACGAGAAAGGATCACTTCCCCTTACCTTTCATTGATCAGATGTTAGAGAGACTATCAGGACATATGTACTACTATTTCTTAGATGGACGTTCTAGCTATTTCCAAATCCCGTTAGCTCCTGAAGATCAAGAGAAAACGGCATTCACTTGTCCATACAGTACGTTTGCTTATCATAGAATGCCTTTTGGATTATGTAATGCTCCTGCTACTTTTCAGCGTTGCATGCTAGCAATCTTTGATGAGCACGTTGAAGACATCATGGAGGTATTCATGGATGATTTCTTGGTATTCAGCAACTCTTTCCAACTTTGCCTCAAAACTTTAGAACAAGTCTTAATAAGATGTGAAGAAACAAATCTTGTTCTCAATTGGGAAAAATGCCATTTTATGGTACGAGATGGTATTGTGCTAGGACACAAAATTTCGAGTAAAGGGATAGAAGTAGATAAAGCAAAAGTTGAGACCATTGAAAAACTACTTCTGCCTAGTTCAGTTAAGGGTTATCCAAAACCAACCCAGAGCCATGTAATGAGAATGTGGTAAGTAAAGGTAAGGATGAGGTAAGTTCCAAAGAAGTAATTGTCAAAGAGTATAAGCCTCGTATCCTATACCTAAATGCCCTAAGGAAAGACCGCACAGATGAACAATTCCTTAAATTCCTTAAACTTTTAAAGAAATTACATATTAACAAAAGCTGGATGAGACATCTCATGTAGAACTGAATGCAGTGTGCTCAGCTATTTTACAGAATAAGCTGCCCAACAAACTAAAAGATCTAGGGAGTTTTACAATTCCTTGTTTACTTGGTAGTGTAGAAGTCAAAAATGCTTTAGCTGATTTAAGGGCTAGTATTAATGTAATGCCTTATAAATTGTTTAAACAACCAGGTCTTGGGAAACCTAAACAAACTAAGATGAGCATCCAATTGGCTGATAAAACCATTAGATTTCCAAAGGGCATAATTCAAGATGTGCTTGTAAAAATTGATAAATTTATATTCCCTGTCGACTTTGTTGTTCTAGACATTTATGAGGATAGCAATGTACCCTTAATTCTAGGGTGACCCTTTTTAAAAACTGCTAGAACCATAATTGATGTAGGAGCAGGCGAGCTTACACTTTGTGTACGTGATGACAAAGTTACTTTACAAGCTTGTAACTCTAATAAGTCTATTGATAATAAAGATAATATTACGAAGCTTGATAATAAGAATGATCTAACCATCCAACCTTCTTTGTAGGATACACTTGACATAAGGGCGACCCAACCACAGACGAGTCCATCCAAGGGAAACGTACATGAAAAATGAATGCTCCAGATTGAGGAACTAGATGACTGGCTGAACTATCAACAAGAAAAACCCAAAATATGCCACACCAACCTAGAGCATCACCAAGACAATCCTAAGGTAAAAACGAATCAATTTAAGGTAGGGAATAAGGTATTCTTAGAGGAGGAAGATCCTCAAATTTTGAATGCAAAACTTCATACAAGTGACACACCTCCCTTCACGATAATGAAAATCTTTCCTTATGGTACAGTTGAGATAACACACAAGACACTTGGCACTTTCAAGGTAAATCATACTCGACTCAAGCCTTATGTTGATAATAAAATTGAAAGCAGGATAGAATAGCTTCAACTCTTCAAACCACCGCGACCATGAAAGCTTGAGGAAAGTTGAGCTTAGACTATAAACAAGCACTTCTTGGGAGGCAACCCGAGCACTGACATAGAAAATTCTTTTATTTAAACTCTCTAATTCATCAACTAACCCTCTGAATGCAGGTTTTCCAAGCCACACAGCAATGCCCATGGGTGTGCCTAAGGCCATGTGGACACCATGGGAAAAGACACGGTCGTGCGAGACGGTCGTCTAAAAACCAGACAAGAATTTTCCCAACACGGGCTGCGACAAGTAGCCACGGTCGTGCAAGGTGGCCGTGGCCAATCCTGACAAATCGACACGGGCATGTGACACACCCGTGTCCCAACCTCATGGTCGAACCTGCCAATTCATACACAGGCGTGTGACCCCCTACACGGGCGTGGGAGAAGCGAACATGGAAGGACACAGCCGTGCGCCCCAACATGCCCTAGGAACACGGGCGTGTGTCACAAACTAGGCACGCCACAATCCTCAAATTTCAAACCACACGGGTGTGTGACATGCCCGTGTGCCCCAATTCCTATATAAAACCTCCACTATTCATCTTCTTCTCCGCTAAAACCCTAAAAATCCCTCCGCCCAAAACCCATACCAGCCCTCTCTGGCGCCACCACCGACCTCAGCCACACCACCATGCCCATGCAAACACCACCACAACCGTGGTCCGTGTAACGGCCCCATGCCCGAGACCGACTCCGGAGTCGAGCTCTAGGTGTTACTAAACTTAATTTATCATTAAATCAACTTTACATCATTTATTTTAATTTTTGGAATAAGCGGTTTTTCTGCGTCATAGTCGCTAAAAAAATCATATCTCGAGTTACAAAACTTGAAATCAAGATCCGTAAATTTTCCTTGAAGCTAGACTCATATATCTATTTACTAATTTTTTTCCTAGAATTTTTGGTTGAGCCAATTAGTACAGTTTATTAGTTAAAGATTACCCTGTTTCAGGACTCGACTGCACTGACCTCTACTTACTACGAACCCCTTTTCTCTATGTAAAAAATTAATATAACTACAAAATTGTTTCTATTAAAACTAGACTCAATAAGGATTCTGTACATATAAAATACACCTCCTAATTGTTTTTTTACAGTTTATGGTGAATTTCTAAATTTAGAACAGGGGATCCAGAAATTGCTCTGGCCCTGTCTCACTAAAACTCAATTATCTCATCACATATAACTTCTTTACCTATTTCGCTTCTTTCATATGAAAGTAGACACAATAAGCTTCGACTTCATATTTAATTCATTACCTAATTCGGTTCCTACTATTTTTAGTGATTTTTAAAACTCACATAATTGTTACTGTAATGTTCTGTTTTATGGCAATTTCATCATTTTATGAATTTTCATGATCTAGATAACATATTAACCTCATATGGCATCAAACATGATCTAGGCTAGCCATTCTAATGACTAATCATTATCAAGCATTTTCTCAACAAACCACAACCATGTCACAAGATTATTTACACAAAATAAGAACATTGCTATACATGCCATACTTAAGTCATACAAGCCATTTTACCAAAAAGTTCTTCGGATAGTGTGATCGAGCCTTCGACCTATCCCGATTCCTGAGCCGGCTTGTCCAAAACTATAATGAATGAAAAGGAGGGAGTAAGCATGAATGCTTAGTAAGTTCACATGCAAATAACAAGTAACATAACAAAGTAATTCTTCCAAAAAACACTAGCATGGTATCACCAAAATATATATTACATTGCTAATCATCATTTGTCATCTTACCACATTATTGTTGTTGTATCAAGTTTCAACCCGAGGGTTAAGTACATACCTGTCCAAAGTGTCCATTTCACAACACTTTCCAAAATATCATTCGCATCTCACGCATTCTTCCATTTCGCTAAAATTTTACCCGTTGAACACATCAGAATATAATTTGGATACATGGATAATTTACACATAAGTGCCACATATATAATCAAGCGATCATGTAACCCGCACATAAGCGAACTCGGACTCAACTCAACGAGCTCAGGCGTTCGCATCCATAAGTGAACTCGGACTCAACTTAACGAGTTCGGATGCTCAACCATCCTAGTGACATGTCACTTGTATCCTAATCTATTCCTAAGGTTCAAACGGGATTTTCCTCAATCACATATCCTTACCGTCTTCCACAGAATACCGAAACCAATACTCGGTAGCAATTTATATTTAACAAGTGGCACACATAACTTGCATATCATTCAATAATAACCACAAAGCATATATTTCATAATAAAAATCAGCATATCATATAAATAACATCAATTAACTTAAAAATAACAATTATGTTACATTATTTACACATGAACTTACCTCGGTACAAAATATAGCAATTTTGCAATTTAGTCCACAATCTTTTCTTTTCCTCGATCAAGGTTTATTCTACGTCTTTCTTGATCTAAAATAACACATTGAACTTATTTAATACTCACATTTATCAAAATAATCCTAAATTCAAATTTTGGAAAAATTACAATTTTGCCCCTAAACTTTTACATATTTACACTTTTACCCCAAAGCTCAGAAATTAAATTTTATTTCAAATTATTATGTTTTAGGACACGCTGATCATTTATTTTCTATTAGCAAACTCAAATTCCCACTATAACACATACTTATGAACCATATGTACTTTTACCAATTAAGCTGTTTTGTTCATTTTTACTTAAAACCGAGTAGCACAAGTTGTCTAACATAATTTAAAACCTCATATTCTGTCATAAAACATTAAAATACACAAATTTCACCTATGGGTATTTTTCCAAATATGAACCCTAACTCAAAGTATTGCTATCATAAGCTATACCGAGCTACCTGGATATCAAAAACGTAAAAATCATTAAAAATGGGGCTTGGAATCACTTACTATGAAGCTTGAAAGTTGAAGAAACCCTAGCTATGGAGAGAGGGAGCATTCGGCAGCAACTAAGGAAGATGATAACCAATTTTGTGTTATTTTTCCCTTTTTATTTCATTTAATGTCCAAATAACCAAAATGCCCCTCCTTACTAAACATTCAAAAATTCCTTCCATGTCCAAATTTTGTCCATGAACTTAAAATTGGTAAAATTTCCATTTAAGACTTCCTAATTAATATTTCAAAGCAATTTCATACTAGAAACTTCTAGAATACAAGTTTTGCAACTTATTCGATTTAGTCCCTAATTTTAAATTAAGCACCTTATGCCAAGAATTTCTTCACGAAATTTTCACACAATCATGCAATCATATCATAAACCTCAAAATAATTATAAAATAATTATTTCTATCTCATATTTGCGGTCACAAAACCACTATTCTGATTAGGCCTAAATTCGGGATATTACACTCCGCCCCTTACAACTGCCCATTCGGTTCCCTTTTCTCTTTTCTTTGTTATCAACTCTCATTTTTTCTATTTTATTTAGTTTCTAATTATTTCTAGTACTTTATTCATTCATTCATATTTTCTTTATTCTCAAATGCTTAAAATTGATATCCATGCAATATCCATGATCTATTGATTTAGAATAATGCCACTTTGAATCATTCTCTTGCTACCACTTTTACCTATCTCATGCAATAGGCTTTAGGCATACATTGATTATAAAAACCCACTAGAACAACCATTGTCTTCATTATTTCTGCTTAGGATGAATCTAATATGGTATCTAGTTTAGTGAAATTACCTTTTGCATTAGGCACTTAATAATTCTTGATTAAGCTTAATTTGTTATTTACTACTTTATGAGTTTCTATAATATACTTCTGTCTTTATCTATTCTATTTCAGGTAAAATTTCGTCATCACGAGGAAAGAAAGTTGCCGTACCCGCTTCCAAAATATGAAAGGGGCCAGGTGGTTCCTCTTCTAGACCGACCACTAAAGTTTACCATCCTTTCCTCCAGTTCCCGCAAAGTTCCAAAGAGGAATTGTTTCAGATATTAAGGGTGAGGTCCCTTGGAGTAGGGAGATGCATCGATTGGGCCGCACTAGAATGGGTCCAACTAGCAGACGCGGTACGAGCCTGATTGATGACGGACCCGTGGCACCAATTCTTCCAAATCATGGAGCCCACTTACCTCAAGGTCACCCTAGGGTTCTGCTCTAAGTTCCATCTCCAAACAGTCATGACCTGACACGACGATTCAGGGACGATTCAATTTCGTTTAGGAGGCCTTGTTCAACAACTCAGTGTACCAGAGTTTGCTACAGCACTAGGCCTGTGCACCGAGCAGTTTATGGAGGAGGAGAACCTTTTCGAGCTCCACCGCTACATACATCTCTTTCCAGTCAAATATTGGCAGGCTCTAGTCTCAGTCTCGGCAACATACAACCCCAGTCGCTCCAAGGTGACAACTATCACTCTAAGGCGACAACTCTCGCTCCAAGGCGACAGCTCTCGCTCTTTCACTGAGGTACATTCACGCCTTACTCGCGCATACATTGACAGGCAGGCGAGAAAGCACCGTCGTTGTTAACACTCATGATGCCTACTTTTTATGGAGAATGGCACATGCACACGTGATCGACCTCTTCTATTTCATCGCCTATACCATCTAGCACCAGACAGAGTGACACCGTAGGGGCGTAATCTCAATGGGCCCGTACATCACGCGATTGGCCCGCTACTTCGGCCTACTCAACACGATGGCCCAAACATCCTCCTATACTCTAGTTGGCCAGATGTCCCCACAGGGCATCCAGAGCATGCTTCACATGAGGATGATTCAACGCTGACACGAGACTGATCCTCCACAATACCGCCTATTCCAGAATGCCGAGTAGGAGGACCCCGAGGAGATGACTGATAATATCCCACCACAGGAGGAGGCACCGACTGAGCCACCACCTACTCGCCTCCTAGTTCATGCAGCAGCTTCAGGCTACGTCACTTCTGAGCATTTCGCCCAATTTCAGCATCAATGTTTTCAGCGTTTCGATCACATTGATGCTGCTTTAGCTCAAATTTGTCAGCATCTTCAGCTCACACCACTTTCCCTACCTCACGAGCCATCTGAAGATTAGGACTCACGAGTCCTCTTATCTTCTCCTTCATTTTTATTTTTGTTTTTCCTTTTTCTTTTATCTTATCCTTTTCATTATTTGAATTTTAGTATTTTCAGAACTTAGTTTATTTTATTTCAATTATTTCAAATTGGCTATTTCCTAATAAGTACATTTTGCTAATCCAAATTCCCTAAAATTGATAAATGCTATCGCAGTTTCAAAAGAGTTTTGTAGCTCATATTTGTATCTAATGGGAAAACCCTACCACGACTGCTGGTTCCTACACGACCACGACCATAGCCACCACGACCCCCATCATCATATCATTTTGGCATGGAAATTGTGGATAAACACCCTTCCCTACAAATCTTCACACCCAGCAAAAGGAATTCATCCAATATTTAGGGAGTTTCACTTCTCTCCCTTTCTTATGATTTTATGCTTCTATTGCAACTAATGTATCTTTGTACATTGAGGGCAATGTACATCTTAAGTGTGGGGGGAATCACTTGTTGCATTGTTCTCAAATTTTGAATTCTCACTTTCATTCTCTGCATTATTTTCAATCCCCTATTAAGATGAATTCTAATTGATTTATGATTTTTATTGATATGTTGAGAATTAAGACATAGGTACTTATGCTTTGATTATTCAAACTTTAAGACATTAGGGAATCAAGCATGATAAGTTGAAATTTTTGAGAATTTATAATTTTTCTAGGTTGTTTTCCCCAATTTTAATTATTATCTTGAAATTTGAAATTCGTAGGATTGACATCAAAAGCCATAATTCTAGTGAGACTTTTGAGCCTTTTGAGCATACATCCTTTCATGCTCACTTTTATTGTTGCTGTGAGTGAGTCAATACTAATTTGTTATTCTAGAACTTGCCGATTATACATGTCGAGACCACATCATTGATTTGATATACCGAAATAATAAAGGCAGCTAGGTTTAACCCACTTGCTCCATAAAAGCCTACCTTCATAAATTAACCCCCAGTGAACCCCATTGAGCCTAACAACTCATTCCGTTATTTACCCTCAATACTAACCTATAACCCATTTTTGTTGAATTCCCTTCAATTATTTTGGTCCCTATTTTTGTTGAGATTTGAGTTGAATAATTTTCTATCTTTGTTCTCCTTTTCAAGTTCATAAATATTCAATTTATTTGTTATTTGATTTGTTCTTTAAAAAAAGTGTATATACAATTAATTCAGTTGTAATTCATATTTAAGTTGTAATTCAATATTTTTGCATATTTATATTATAAGTTTTTGAATCTAGAACGATGTCATCAAAAAGGCTTTATTTCTAGGAATATGTTTCAGTGATAGAGATTTTTCTAGTTAGATGATTTTTCAATTCAATCTTGATTCTGACCATCTTTTTTAGCTTATGACCATACCCCTAACCAAAGCCCCATTACAACCATTTAAAGACCTTTTGATGGATGTGTCATATCAATACATAGTGGTGGAGATTTGATTTTCCTGCAAGCTTATGGTAATAGCTTTTCAGAATGACTAATGAGTGCTTAAATTTTTGAACCTTAAACACTTTGAGTGGATGGAGTGAATCTTTAGTGAGGATGTCAACTCTTGTTGATTTTGAATTAAAAGGTAACTACTGAGGAGAAGGGAGAAACCCTATGTTTCTATGATAAAATTCTCAACTTAAAGTGTTTGAAACTTTAATTTTCTTCTAGTTGAATTTTCATTGTATGATTACTTGTGGATTAGTTTGAAACATTATTGATAAGGATTATAAGTTGAGAAGAATGATTTTTAATTGTGAGTTAAGATTTTGCTTGAGCATAAGCAAAGGCTTAATTATGGGGGTATTTGATAAACTGTATATTATACATATTTTCTATCCCATATTTAGCAAATTTATGGATGAATTATCATTGAATTTGTGGAATTTGATGCTCCTAATCCTTTAATTTCATGTTTTATACTTAGGAGAGCATAAGAGAGTGAAAAGAACAAGAAACGGTCCAAAAACGGGCCGAAAATGGAGAAAATGGGCCAAGGTGTGAAAACAACACGGCCTAGAGGTTCACCACACGGGCGTGTTACATGGCCATGCCACACTAACAGGCTCGAGCACGGCCCAATGTCGACTCACACGGGCATGGCACACGGGTGTGTCCCTATCGTGAGGAAGTTTAATTTCACTCGGGAAAGGCTACTTAGGGGATAAGAAAGACATTCTAAACTCTATATAAAGACCCTAAGAGGCAACTACGATGATGTACAGTAGAGGAGAGTGCTGAGCACATTATTCTCGCCAAGATGGGAAGTTAAAGGCAGGGAATCACCCGAAGGAAAGCTAATTGATCCATCTCAGAAACCAGGATCTACATCAAGACAGAGGATCTCCCTTCAAGCCTTTCAGGAGTTTTGGGTTTTCTTATGTTTTGCTATTTTATTTATTCTGAGATGTTCCTTTTTATAAACATGAACTAAACCTCAAATATCTAAGGGGGATGAAACTTAAGATGAATCTTGTTATTGTTATCTGACCTATATGATAAATATTTGATTTGTTCTTAATTGTGTTTTTAACTCTTGAATTTATATTTTTGGGACATTGATTTAAGTCGAATGTGCTTATACAGAGGAGCAAAAGTCCCTGTATAGGAGTAGATCAACACAATTAAGTGGAGTTAATGTAAGACTAGAGGTTTTAATTAGAAAGAGATTTCAATTAATCAAACTAGGATTAGTTGTTCTTATCCTCGACGGAGGTATTAACATAATTTAGGGATCTCTACGAATCAAGTCAAATGAAGAAATCGTCTAGTTCAGAGTTAGGTAACAAGTGAAGTCTAGGTGGATTCTTCCTTAAGTACTGCCCTCATCAATCAGTTTTTCCCAAAAGCAAGCTCCCAATTTACTCATTGTCGCTTCTTCAGTTTAGTTTAGAGTTAATTAGTTTACACAAACCACCTCTTTATTTTTAGGCTAGATAATAGAAAGGAAGTTATTACTAGTCCTTTTAGCTTCTTGGATTCGATATTCCGGTCTTGCCACTAGCTATACCACTATTCGATAGGTCTGCTTGCCTTTTTATCATGATAATAGTTAGTTTCCAAGTACGATCGATTTTATTACTTCATCTCATCACGATCAGATGATCGCACCACTGTGTGAAGTAGACCGAAGTATCGCGCTAAGCGTGTCATATATGGGCCCATACAAATTGCCCCCTTCCTATGTCGCTCCGTCTGATGTTGAATGGCAAGGGCGATGAAGTAAGCAAGGTCGAAGATGTGCTCGTGTGCCATACTTCATAAAAAATAGGCGTCGTGAGTATTGATGACACTGGTACTCTCTCATTAACCCGTTAATGCATGTGCAAGGATGGTGTGGAAGTACCTCATTGATGGGGAGAGAGCGGTCACCTTGGAGCAATTAGGGTCATAAGTAGCTGAAGAAGGGACCAAGACCTTCCAACAGGCAGAAGGGGAGTAATGAATGTGGCGATAGAGATCGGAGAAGTCGTCGTCATCCATGAACTCCTCTGCATATAGTCCTAGAGCGACACCAAACTCAGGCACTCTAAGTTGGCGTACCAAGCCACTGAGACGGAACTGGAATGTACCAGGATCGTCGAACTGTGACATAATCGTCTAGAGATGGAATGTGGAACAAAGCTCTAGTGTGAGCTCTAAGTATGTCAGTTCGACGATCTCGAAGAATCGCCCCTATGGATTAGTAGTCAGTAGGGCTCGAACCGCGTCGGCCAATTGGACCTGCTCTAGGGTAGCCCAGTCAATACAATATCCTACTCCAAGAGGCCTCACCCTCAGAATTTGGAATAGTTCTTCCTGAGGCCCCTAGAGGAAATGTAGGAAAGGGTGGCGCACTTCGGAAGATGCGCTCGCAGATGTAGCTCCAGGTCCCTTTTGCTTTTTAGAAGTGGAGACAGAAACTTTCAACTTACCACGTGAGTTTGTCATTTATGTACCTATAAAAATAGAAGAAAATTAATAGTATGATAATAACATCAAAACGTTAACTATAAAAATGAAGAGTTAATTGTTTATATAGACTCTAAAATACCTTTCTTAGCCCCTGTGTAAGGTGGCTCAGGCCGTGTTCAAGACTGTGTAAGGTGGCTCAAGCCGTGTTTAAGACTGTTAAATTGACACGGGCATGTGGACATCCCGTGTGTTGAGGTCCAGGCCGTGTTGCATTCTAATTTTGGCCCATTTGGTTCGTTTTTGGCCTGTTTCTCGTTCTTTTCACTTTCCTATGCTCACCTGAGTATAAGACATGAAATTAAAGGAATAAGAGCATCGAATTCCACAAATCTAATGATAAATTATCCATAAATATGCTAAGCATGGGTAAAAAATGTGTATATATTATGGTTTATCAGTCATCCTCTATGGGCAGCATGCCTAATCTGGAGACCAGCGAGACAGTTGGCACTCCCACTGCTGAGACAGAGTCTCAATCTCTGACGGCTGGGGATGATGAACTGTCCCAAGACATGATTCGGGCACTTGAGAGGGTTGCTGGGACTCATTCAGGATCAGGAGGCTGAGGGTCGGTTACTAAACGGCTTCAGTTAAATGGTGCTGAACTGTTCCTGGGCATCAAAGGAGTCACTCCTACTGTTGCTGAGTATTAGCTCAAGGCTATCGAGCATATTATGACCGACATTAATTGCACTCCTAGTTGAAAATTGAGAGGTGTTGTGTCCCTACTCCAGGATGAAGCTTATCAGTGGTGGCTAACTGTTGACTAGGGAGCTCAGTCTAAAAATGTGAACTGGATTATTTTAAGAAAGCCTTTCAGGGTAAGTATGTGGGGATTATTTTAAGAAAGCCTTTTAGGGTAAGTATGTGGGGGTGAGTTACGTTGAAGCTCGCTTCTCTCATGATGATGAAGTAATAAAATCGATCGTACCTGGAAACTAACTAATATCACGATAAAGACAAGTGCACCTATCGAACAGTAGTATAATTAGTGGCAAGACTGGAATATAGAATCCAAGGAACTAAAAGTACTAGTAATGACTTCCTTCCTATTATCTAGCCTAAAAATAAAGAGGTGGGCTGTGTAAACTAATTAACTGTAAACTAAACTAAAGATGCGACAAAGAGTAAATTGGGAAATTACTTTGGGAAAACTGATTGATGAGGGCAATACCTAAGGAAGAATCCACCTAGACTTCACTTGTTATCTAACTCTGAACTAGACGATTTCTTTATTTGACTTGATCCATAGAGATCCCTAAATTATGTTAATACATCCGTCGAGGATAAGAATAACTAATCCTAGGTTGATTAATTGAAATCTCTTTCTAATTAAAACCCCTAGTCTTGCATTAACTCGATCTATGGCTCCCCATATTAGATTTGACTCTAATCCGGTAGATTTTCATCGTCCTATGTCTAGGATTGCGATCAACTCTTCTTAATTATGTTGGATCTACTCTTATACCGGACTTTTTCTCCTCGGTATAAGCATATTCGACTTAAATTAATATCCCGAAAATATCAATTCAAGAGTTAAAAATACAATTAAGAACAAATTAAATATTTATCATATAGTTTAGATAACAATAACAAGATTCATCTTAGGTTTCATCCCCCTTAGATATTTGGGGTTTTAGTTCATAATTTTAAAAAGAAACATCTCAGAATAAATAAAATAAAAAAACATAAGAAAACCCAAAACTCCTGAAAGGATAAAAGGGAGATCCTCTGTCTTGATGTAGATCCTGGCTTCTGAGATTGATCAATCGGCTTTCCTTCAAGTAATTTCCTGCCTCTAGCTCTCCGTATTGGCAGGAGGACTGAGTTGGTACTATCTTGTACCGTCCCCTCTACTCTACCCCCTTGTAGTTGCCTCATAAGGTCTTTATATAGGGTTTAGAATATCTTTCTTCGCCCCTAAGTAGCCTTTTTTGAGTGAAATTGAACTTTATCACGACAAGGACACGCCCGTGTGAGTCGATGTGGAGGTCGTGCTCGGGCTTGTTAATGTGGCACGGCCGTGTGACACACCCGTGTGACGAACTTCCAGGCCGTGTTGATTCCTTACTTTGGCCCATTTTCTTTATTTTCAGCCTGTTTCTTTTTCTTTTCACTGCCCTAAGCTCTGCTGAGTATAAAACATGAAATTAAAGGTTTAGGAGCATCAAATTCCACAAATTCAATGATAATTCATCTAGAAGTTAGGCTAAGCATGAGGTAAAAATATGTATATATCAAATACCCCACACTTAAGCCTTTGCTTGTCCTCAAGCAAAATCTTAATTCACAATTAAAAATCATTCCTCTCAACTTATAATCCTTATCAATAAGGTTTCAAACTAATCCACAAGTAATCATACATTGCAAATTCAACCGAAAGAAAATTAAAGTCTCAAACACTCTAAGTTGAGAATCTTCTCACAGAAACATAGGTCTTCTCCCTTCTTCTAGGTAATTACCTTGAACTGATTATTAACAAGAGTTGACATCCTCACTAAAGATTCACTCTATCCACTTGAAGTGTTTAGGGTTCAAAAATTAAGCACTCATTAGTCAACCTGAAAAGTTATTACCATAAGCTTGCAGGAGAATCAAATTTCCACCACTATATATTGACATGATACATCAATAAAAAGGTCTTTCAAGTGTTGTAACGTGGCCTTGGTTAGGGGTGTGGTCACAAGCTGAAAAAGATGGTTAGAATCGAGATTGAATTGAAAAATCATCTAACTAAAAAATCTCTATCACTGAAACATATTCCTAGAATAAAGCCTTTTGGATGACATTTTTTAAGAACAAGAGCTCAAAAATTACATGGAAATATGCAAAACATTGAATTACAACTGGAATATACATAGGTTTTTTTTTAAGAACAAACAAAATGAAAAGGAGAACAAAGCTAGATAATTATTCAACTCAAATCTCGACAAAAATAGGGATGAAAATAATTGAAGAGAATTTAACAAAAAAAGAGTTATAGGTTAATATTAAAGGTAAGTCGAGGAATAGTTTGTTAGGCGCAATAGGGTTCACTAGGGATTAATTTATGGAGGTAGGCTTTTATGGAGTAAGTGGGTTAAATCCTAAGTGCCTTTATCATTTCGGTATATGAAATCAATAATGTGGTCTTGACATGTATAATCGAAGCAAGTTCTAGAATAATAAATCAGTATTAACTCACTCAAAGCAACAATAAAAGTGAGCACGAAAGGATGTATGCTCAAAAGGCTCAAAAATCTCACCAGAATTATGGTTTTTGATGTCAATCCTGCGAATTTCAAATTTCAAGATAACACTTAAAATTGGGGAAAACAACATAGAAAAATTTAAATTCTAAAAAATTTCAACTATCATGCTTGATTCTCTAATATCTTAAAGTTTGAATAATCAAAGCATAAGTACCTATGTCTTAATTTTCAACATATAAATAAAAATCATAATTCAATCAGAATTCATTTTAATAAGGGATTGAGACTAATGCAGAGAGTGAAATTGAGAATTCAAAATTTCAGAAGAATGCAACAAGTTAGTGGCAAGAATTTTTAGGGGTTCAAGGATAATATAAAGAATGAAAGTGAACCCCCCCACACTTAAGATGTACATTACCCTCAATGTACAAAAATATCATTAGTAGCAATAGAAGCATAAAATCATAAGATTGGGAGAGAAGTGAAACTCCCTGAATATTGGATAAATTCCTTGAGCTGGGTGTGAAGATTTGTAGAGACGGGTGTTTATCCATAATTCCATGCCAAAAGGATATGATGATTGGGGTCGTGGTGGCTATGGTCGTGGTGGTCGTTTAGGAACTAGCAGTTGTGGTAGGGTTTTCCCATTAGATATAGATTTGAGCTTTTAGGCTCTTTGAAACTATGATAGCATAAATAAATTTTTAAGGATTTAAGATCAACAAAGTATAGGAAAAGTCGATATAAAACTAAAAATAAAATTAAAACATAAAATAATATGTTCAATAAAAGTTAGATTGTTAGAATATAAAGATCGAAATAAAGATAAAGAAAAATCTAAAGAACTTAAAAAAGAAAATAAAATTAAAAATAAGGTGAAAATAGAGATCAAGAAGGAAAATAAAAAAAAAGATAAGAAGGTTAGGAAATTTTAATCCTCAGATGGTTCGTGAGGTGGGGGCGTTGATGAAATGTGTAGATGCTGGCATATCTGCTGAAGAGTAGCGTCAATATGGTCGAAGCACTGGAAGCATTGCTGCTCAAATCGTGTAAGGCGCTCGGATATGTCAGCATAGGAAGCTACTGCATGAACTGGGCGGTGAATGGGCGGTGGCTCAGTCGATGCCTCCTCCTGTGGTGGGACATCATCAGGAATGTCCGTTACGTCCTCTTGCTCAGCACCCTGGAATAGGCGCTATTGTGGAGGATCGGTCTCATGTCGGTGTTGAATCATCCTCATATGGAGCATAATTTGGATGCCCTGCGGGGACATCTAGCTGATGAGGGTGTAGGAGGATGTTTGGGCCTCTGTGTTGAGGAGGTCAAAGTAGCGGGCCAGAAGGGTCACGTAGGGGCCCATCGAGATCACACCTCTCCAGTACCACTCTGTCTGGTGCTGGATGGCATGGGCGATGAAGTATGTAAGATCAAACACATGCCCATGCGACATGCTCCACAAGAAATAAGCGTCGTGTGTGTTGACGACGCCGGTACTCTCTCGCCTACCCGTCAATGTATGTGCAAGTATGGCATGAAGGTACCTCAGAGATGGGGCAAGAGTCGTTGCCTTAGAGCGGCTGGGATCGTAAGTGGCCGAAACAAGGACCAAGGCTTGCCAAGACTTGACTGGAGAGAAATGGATGTGGTGGTGGAGCTTGGAAAGGTCTTCCTTCTCTAAAAACTACTCGGTGTATAAGCCCAGTGCTGTACCGAACTCTGGTACACTGAGTTGTTGAACCAGGCCTCTTAGACGGAATTGGATCATCCCTGGATTGTCGTGTCAGGTCATGACCGTCTAGAGATTGAATGTGGAGCAGAACTCAAGGGTTAGCTTAAGATAGGTAGGCTCAACAATCTGGAAGAATTGTTCCCATGGGTCCGTTGCCAAGAAGGCTCGTACGGCATCTGCTAATTGGACCCATTCTAGTACGGCCCAATCGATGCATCTTCCCACTCTGAGTGGTCTCGCGCTTAGAATTTGAAACAGTTCCTCTTGGAAACTTTACAAAAATTAGAGGAACGGATGTCGAATTTCAGCTGTGGCTCTGGAGGAGAAACCACCGGGTCTCTTCCACTTTTTAGAAGCTGGGATGGTAGTTTTGTTTCCTCGAGATGACGACATGATTCCTGAAATAAAATAGAAAAAGAGGGAACTATATTATCGATACTCATAAAGTACTAAATAACAAATTAAGCTTAGTCAAGAATTACTAAGTGCTTCATGCAAAGTGTAATTTCACTAACCTAGATACCATATTAGATTCATCCTATTGCTCTAGTGGGTTTTTATAATCAATGTATGCCTAAAGCCAATTGCATGAGATAGTTAAAAGTGGTAGCAAGAGAATGACTGAACGTAGCATTATATTATCAAAGTCAAAGTTCATTAGGAATGCATGGTAGCAACTAATCATTTGAGAAGAAAGAAATCATGAATAGAGCAATAAAAATAATTAGAAACTAACTAAAATAGAAAAAAATTAAGAGTTAATAACAAAAAAAAAGAGAGAAAAGGGAACCAAATGGGCAGTTGTAGAGGACGGAGCACGGTCGTGGTGGTGCTTGCACGGGCGTGGAGGCGTGCCTTGGTCGGTGGCGGTGCTAAGAAGAGCTGGTGTGGGCTGTGGGTGAAAGGGTTTTAGGTTTTGAGTGGACAACAAGATGAATAGTGAGGGGTTTATATAGGAATTAGGGCACACGGGCGTGTGACACGCCCGTGTGGTTCGAAATTTGAGGATTTTGGTGCGCTTGGGTCGTGACACACGCCCATTTTCCTTGGGCGTGTTAGGGCACACGGCCGTGCCACACGGTCCTGTCATTCGATGTTCGTTTCTGCCGTGCCCGTGTAGGAGGTCACACGCCCGTGTATAGATTGGCAGGTTCGACCACGTGGTGGAGACACGGGCGTGTCGCACTCCTGTGTTAAATTAGCAGGATTGACCACGGGCTTGTGACACAGGCGTGTCGCACGCACGTGTTGATTTTTCAAGATTGGCCACGGCCACCTCGCACGACCGTGGCTAGTTGTCATGGCCCGTGTTTTGGGAAAATTTTACCCTGCTCATACACGGCCATATCACACGGTCATGTCTTTGCCTATAGTGTCCATACGGCCTTAGGCACACCCGTGGGCATGGCCGTGTGGCTTGAAAAACCTACATTCAAAGGGTTAGTTGATGTATTAGAGTGCTTAAATAAAAGAATTTTACTACATCAGTGCTCGGGTTACCTCCCGAGAAGTGCTTGTTTATAGTCTAAGCTCAGCTTTTCTCAAGCTTGTTCAGTCACGGTGGTTTGAAGAGTTGAAACTCTTCTATCCTGCTTTCAATTTAATTATCAGCATAAGGTTTGAGTCGAGTATCATTTACCTTGAAACTGCTGAGTGTCTTGTGTGTTATCTCGACTGTACCATAAGGAAAGATTTTTATTATCATGAAGGGAGGTATGTCACCTGTATGAAGTTTTACATTCGAAATTCGAGGATCTTCCTCCCCTAAGAATACCATATCCCCTACCTTAAATTGATTCATTTTTACCTTAGGGTTGTCTTGGTGATGTTCTGGGTTGGTGTGGCATATTTTGGGCTTTTCTTGTTGATAGTTCAGCCACTCATCTAGTTCCTCAATCTAGAGTACTTGTTTTTCATTTATGTTTCCCTTAGATGGACTTATCTGTGGTTGGGCTGCCCTTATGTGAAGTGTATCCTGCAAAGAAGGTCGGACGATGAGATCATTCTTATTACAAGGACTCGTAACAATATTTTTATCATCAACAATCTTATTCGAGTTTCGGGCTTGTAAAGTAACTTTGTCATCACATACACGAGGTGTAAGCTTGCCTGTGCCTACATCAATTATGGTTCTAGCAGTTGCTAAAAGGGGTTGCCCTAGAATTAAGGGTACATTACTATCCTTATCAATGTCTAGAACAACAAAGTTGACTGGGAATATAAATTTATCAATTTTGACAAGCACATATTCAATTATGACCTTAGGAAATCTAATGGTTTTATCAGCCAATTAGATGCTCATCTTAGTTTGTTTAGGTTTCCCAAGGCCTAGTTGTTTTAACAATTTATAAGGCATTACATTAATATTAGCCCCTAAATTAGCTAAAGCATTTTTGACGTCTAAACTACCAAGTAAACAAGGAATTGTAAAACTCCCTGGATCTTTTAGTTTGTTGGGCAACTTATTCTGTAAAATAGCTGAGCACACTACATTCAGTTCCACATGAGATATCTCATCTAGCTTTCATTTATTCGTTAGTAGCTCTTTTAAAAACTTAACAGCGTTTGGCATCTGCTAAAGAGCTTCAATAAATGGTAAGTTAATATGTAATTTTTTAAGAGTTTAAGGAATTTACCGAATTGTTTGTCTGTGTGGCCTTTCCTTAGCACATTTGGGTATGGGATATGAGGCTTATAATCTTCAACAACTGGTTCTTTGTAACGTACCTCGTCCTTACCTTTACTTACCACAGTTTCCTTACATGGCTCTGGGTTGGTTTTGGCTAACCCTTCCTCATCTATTGTATCCACGGTATTAAGTTGCTCCTTAGGGTTAGTCTCGGTGTTTCTTGGTAACCCGCCTTGTGGTCTTTCAAAGATTAGCTTAGTGAGCTGGCCTATTTGAGTTTCGAGTCCTTACGTGGATGCTTGCTGGTTCTTAAGTGCTATCTCGATGTTCTAGGAACGGGTTTCTGACACGGCGATAAATTTTGTGAGCATCTCCTTAAGGTTCAGATTTTTATCTTATTAGAACGGTGGCTGTTGAAATCCCGGAGGAGGTGGTTGCCTTTGATTTCCTTGTCCTCCCCATGAGAAATTTGGGTGGTTCCTCCAACCTACATTGTAAGTATTACTATAAGGGTTATTTTGGGATCTAGAATTATTACCCATATAGTTGGCTTGCCCAGTTTCCATGCCATGTTCATAGGAGGGGTAATCGAGATTGTACATGTTTCCTTAGTTTGAGTCGCATTGCATCACTGGGTGTACCTGCGTAGAACCAACAAAATTATTAATCTTTTTATTAAGGAGTTTTACCTGATTAGAAAGCATGGTGATTGCATCAATAGTAAAAGCTCCCGTAGCTTTCTATGGCTTTGTTCTTATGACTTGCCACTGATAGTTATTCAATGACATCTCTTCTATAAACTCATAAGCTACTTTTGGTGTTTTGTTCTTGATTGTTCCACCGGCGGCTGCATCAATCATTTGCCTTGTCGAAGGATTCAAACTGTTGTGAAAGGTTTGAACTTGTAACCATAGAGGTAACCCATGGTGAGGGCACCTTCTCAATAAGTCCTTGTATCTCTCCCAAGCATTGTAAAGTGTTTTTAAATCCATCTGCACAAAAGAAGAGATATCATTCCTTAATTTTTCCGTTTTAGCCAGCGGAAAATATTTGAGCAAAAATTTTTCGGTCATTTTTTCCCATGTAGTGATAGACCCTTGTGGTAGAGAATTCAACCATTGTTTAGCTTCATTCCTCAGAGAGAATGGGAATAGCCAAAGATGAATGGCGTCATCAGAAATGCCATTTATTTTAAATGTATCACAGAATTCCAAGAAATTGGCTAAATGAGCGTTAGGATATTCATCCTGCAAACCATCAAACTGAACAAACTATTGTATCATCTAAATAGTGTTAGGTTTCAGTTTAAAATTATTAGTAGCAATAGTAGGCCTAACTATACGAGATTCAGTACCAACCAAGTTAGGTTTAGCATAATTATACATAGTGCGCAGAACAGGATTTTGCTCAACAGGATTTGCTGCTACTATAGGAGGTAGCTGATTATCGTGATTTGCCTTCATCTCTTTACTAGGTTCAGGTTCTTCTTCTTGACTTTGTTATGGATATTGCAAGCTTCTTCTTATCTTTCTGCGAGTCCGACGAACTGAAGCTTCTAAATTGTCATCAAACAATAATGGTCCTCTTGGGTTTCTTCTAGTCATAAACTAGTGAATGGCTAAGTAAAGAATGGCTAAAGTAATAGAAATCGAGTATTCCTAATATCTTAGCTCCTCCGCAACGGTGCCAAAAACTTGATCTCGTAATGATGAAGTAATAAAATTGATCGTACCTGGAAACTAACTAATATCAAGATAAAGGCAAGTGCACCTATCGAACAATAGTATAGTTAGTGGCAAGACCAGAATATCAAATCCAAGAAACTAAAAGTACTAGTAATGACTTCTTTCCTATTATCTAGCCTAAAAATAAAGAGGTGGGTTGTGTAAACTAATTAACTCTAAACTAAACTAAAGATGTGATAAAGAGTAAATTGGGAAACTACTTTGGGAAAACTGATTGATGGGGGCAATACCTAAGGAAGAATCCACCTAGACTTCACTTGTTATCTAACTCTGAACTAAACGATTTTTTTATTTGACTTGATCCGTAGAGATCCCTAAATTATGTAAATACCTCTGTTGAGGTTAAGAATAACTAATCCTAGGTTGATTAATTGAAATCTCTTTCAAATTAAAACCTGTAGTCTTGCATTAACTCGATCTATGGCTCACTATATTAGATTTGACTCTAATCTGGCAGATTTTTATTGTCCTATGTCTAGGATTGCGATCAAATCCACTTAATTGTGTTAGATCTACTCCTATACAGGGACCTTTGCTCCTCTGTATAAGCACATTCGACTTAAATTAATATCTCAGAAATATCAATTCAAGAGTTAAAAAGACAATTAAGAACAAATCAAATATTTATTATATAGTTTAGATAACAATAACAAGACTCGTCTTAGGTTTCATTCCCCTTAGATATTTGGGGTTTTAATTCATAATTATAAAAAGAAACATCTCAGAATAAACAAAATAATAAAACATATGAAAACCCAAAACTCCTAAAAGGATAAAAGGGAGATCCTCTGTCTTGATGTAGATCCTGGCTTCTGAGATGGATCAATCAGCTTTCTTTTGAGTAATTCCCTGCCTCTAGCTCTCTGTCTTGGCAAGAGGACTGACTGTCCCTTCTACTGTACCCCATTGTAGTTGCCTTATAGGGTCTTTATATAGAGTTTAGAATGTCTGTTTTAGCCCCTATGTAGCCTTTTTCGAGTGAAATTGAACTTCATCACGACAGGGACACGCCCGTGTGAGTCGATGTGGAGGCTGTGCTCGGGCCTGTTAATGTGGAACGGCCGTGTGACACGCCCGTGTGACGAACTTCTAGGCCGTGTTGATTCCTTACTTTCGCCCATTTTCTCCGTTTCCGGCCTGTTTCTTGTTCTTTTCACTCCCCTAAGCTCTCCTGAGTATAAAACATTAAATTAAAGGTTTAGGAGCATCAAATTCCACAAATTCAATGATAATTCATCAAGAAGTTAGGCTAAGCATGAGGTAAAAATATGTATAATTTATGGTTTATCACTCACCGACACGAGCTAAGTTGAAGCTTGCCGACACAAGTTCATGAGCCTAGTTTAGGGTGACGGGTCTGTGGCTGAATATGAAGCTGAAATCTCTTGACTGAATAGATATGCACGCACTTTGGTAGCATCTAACTACGATAAGTGTGTGCGGTTTGAAGAAGGTTTGAGGTACGACTTGTGAGTTTTGATAGCTCTCTAGTGGGAGCGAGTATTTGCGGTTTTAGTTGATAAAGCGAAGATAGTGGAAGAAGAAAAGTGCATTGAGCACAAATGTCGTGACCGTGAGATAGATCAAAAATAAGGTAAGAGGGATTCGGGTCCCTCTGCTCCTGTTCAACGCCCTAAGAAGCGGGAGAGGTTCAACAGGCCTGTAATAACCTAATTTTGGGCTTAGTTGGAATCGTGGTCTCGAAACCACAAATTCAAGGTTGAGAGATTATTTTGATATTGTTTTATGTGTTATAGCATAATTATGAGGATGCATGAAAATTTTGGTGAATTAATTTGAGCAATTACTTGCTTAATTTTGAAAAAGGACTAAATCGCATAAAAGACAAAAGTTGTGATTTATTAGTAAATGGTGTTAAATTGCCATGGATTGTAAAGTAGGGGTATTAAATGTGCAAATAGGCCAATAAATTTAGTCATAGCTGGCCATAGAGATAAAGAGAGTTGAAAAGTCAAAATTAGGTGAAATTTGATGGCTAATTTTGACTAGAAATAAAATAAAATAAACAAAAAGGCTTCATCTTTTTCATTTCTTTCTTCCCTATAGAAAATGGCAGCAAACATGGGTGTTTTAAGAGCTTCAACTTTTGGCCACCTATTTCTCTTGCAAGTAAGTGATTTTGATGGCCTTTCTTTATGATTTTTGTGTTTTTGGAACCCTTAAAGCTTAATCTAGCTAATGAGGGGACTATTTTGCAAAATGGTTGAAAGTCTAGGGTTTTTCCATGAGAGTATTCATGTTGTTTTCTGAATTTTTATGGAAGAAAATGAATCTTAGTTTTTAAATAAACAACTTTTGTTAAGTGGTTTTCATGAAAACACCTAAAAAGGGCCATTTTGTAAAAGTTGTAAAATAAGTGATAAATGTATGAAATAATTAGAATTGTGAGCTGCTACAAGTATAAGATAGATTCGTCTAGGCTTGGCTAATGAAGAAATTTAATGAAAATCGTTCTACGAGCCTAGGGGCAAATTCATAATTATGTAAAAGTTTAGGGGCAAAACTGTACATTTGCCAAAGTATGTTTTATGGGGTGCTAGTAATAATAATAAAATTTGGCTAATCATGGATTGTGCTTAATTTCATGAATTTTGCACTTTTATGTGAGAGGGACTAAATTTACAAGATTGTGAAACATTAGGGGCAAAAGTTCAAAGTTGCCTTATTTGGACTAAATAGTATCAATTTATTGCTAAATAAGAAAATTGTTATTATATAGATTGAGGCAAATGAGGTTTGGATAAAGAATGAGGGGAAAATAAAGTATCGAAGTCGTCTACTTAACTTGTTGTTTCGACGAACGAGGTAAGTTCATATGATTAACTTATAGTAATCAATTTTTAAATTTGGAATGAGATACTATATTATCTCATATGTTTGTCATCTAACCATGATAATATGGAAGTATGTGATTGGATCAAAAGATCAATCAAGAGATATTCAAGGTCAAGTACAATTGTACTACGACTCGTGATGACTTGACGGTTAGAGGAGAGCTAGTGTAAGACCATGCCTGGGACATGGCATCGGCCTCGATATGTGTCAGTGTAAGACCATGTCTGGGACTTGGCATCGGTACCGATATGTGAGAGCCAGTGTAAGACCATGTCTGGTACATGGCATCAACCTCAATATGTGAGCAAGTGTAAGATCATGTTTGGGACATGGCATCGGCGTGTGACTTTATGTAAGACCATATCAGGGATATGGCATTGGTATCATGCATATGTGATTCCTGAGCATTCGATGGTGTTCCGAATGACTCATCAAGTAAGTCAGAAATTGCAAAATTCATACCTAGTTTCATCAATGAAATGTGAAAGATTTACGACGTTATGATATTTATTGATATTGAATTAAGATAACGTGTCGTTATTATTATTTAAGCGAATCAGTGAACAAGATTAGGTTGAGAATAAAGAGGTAATCGAGTTAAGTGATACAGGTATGTATAAAATCCATGGGATTATCGAGTGGAAGTAACTTAAGGATATGTTACAAGTCCACGGGGTAAGTATGAGAAATGTTACGGTTTGACATGAAAGATGGTATTTTATGATTTTGAAAGGACCGTTGAATTGGATGTGAAATATTTCATATCGTTTATGCATAAGTACTTGTAAATAAATTGATAAGTACATATTTGATTCATACGATTTATGAAATGAATAAGCTTTCAAAAATCTATGTTAGTTCTATAAGGGAGTAGATGATCATACGGTGAGACCATATGTACTATTGTATAGTTGTGTAATTACTCGAGATGTGTTTGATAGTTAATACAAGTCTATTAGTCATATGAACTTACTAAGCTTTATAGCTTACCTTGTTTACTCTTCAATGTTCGTAGGGCTTTAGAAGCTTGCTCGGGTTGGAAGAAGTCGGAGATCTCAACGCACTATCTCGCTATGGTTTGCTATTCAAAGCCTTGTAAATTTTGGTTAAGTGGCATATATAGGCCAGTTGAATAATTAAGCGTAAAGAGAATTTAACCATTGATACTGTGAGTATGCATAAGTTTAGGATGAAGCTATGTGATGTGTAGAGGTCTAATTGTAGTTGTTTGTTTGAGTATTTATGCCGTGTTATGCATTGGTAAGAGGGATATCTATTCGATTATGTTTTAGGGTGGCAAAAAGGATTGGTAGATAGCCTTATTTGTGTCCACACGGGTAGACACACAGGCATGTGTCTAGGTCATGTGTGACACACGGTCCACCCCACGGGCATGTAGTTAGGCCATGTATCCCCTGCACCTTAGGTTGGTAAAAATTAAATGCCTAGTAGTAAACACACAGGCTGAGACACGGCCGTGTGTCTCGACCGTGTGAAAGACACGGCCTTGCACACGGGCGTGTGCCATGGCCATGTGACCTTAAATGGTTGCTGACATCAAATATAGAATACCAAGATTTTTGCATATGGGCCACGACACAGGCATGTCAAGGCCGTGTAAGGATGCTGGCCATGAAAACCCTTGTAACTTCTATGTTATAAAATAATTCCACTTGATTGAGGGGCATAGGGTGTCCCCATATACGTAGGCCGTGTGAGCCACATGGGCCTTTAGCACGGCCATGTCTAGAGGCCACACAGGAGTGTAGTCCATCCATATGGGCGTGTGCCTTGTTTTTAGTAGTGTTTGTAGAAATTTTTTTAAGTACTCGGAATGGTCCTAGGTTATTTCCAAACCATGTTTTGGGCCTTGTAGGTCCATATTAAGGACCGTAAGACAATGTTTGAAGGGTTTTAATTTGGAACGAAGTTTTATGAACCGAAAATGAATGTTTGTATGTGTTTTAGCAAGGTAACTCCTGGTACCCTGTCCCGGTGTCGGATACGGGTAAGGGGTGTTACAGGGCCTTCGAAGGTTGAGGCGTTAGTAGTAGTGACTGAGACTCAATAGTTTAGTGATTGGAGGAAGCCCCATCTGAGCCCTCCATTGTAGGTCGATGGAGCATCGAGTTAGAGATTGCCACTGTTAATTTGATTCAGTGTCAGCTACGACACAAACTCTGGCTCTTAATCCTGCTCAACCTTTGAGAAGTTCAGCAGCTATTCTATGGTCATCGTATTGGTAGGGGTGGTAATAGATCTGGGAGAGGTCAAATGGCACCGACTAGAG
Source organism: Gossypium stocksii (assembly GCA_020496765.1). NCBI lineage: Eukaryota > Viridiplantae > Streptophyta > Magnoliopsida > Malvales > Malvaceae > Gossypium > Gossypium stocksii. Next base: position 116,142,926 of record CM035624.1, read on the forward strand.
GTGCTGGTCAGGCCGAGGCTCATCAGCCGGCATTGGTTTATGTGGCTAGATGTCGCGAGGAGAGTGATGATACTGATGTCATTGCAGGTACCTTCTTTATTCACTCCGTTCCGTATTATGCTCTTATTGATATTGGTTCTACGCACTCGTACATAGCGATTGGTGTTTCTAAATCTTTGGGTTTGATTGCTAAGAATACTGTTAGAGCATTTTCTGTGATTAGTCCATTGGGTCAGTCAATTCGAGTCGATAGAGTATATCGATGGGTACCTTTAGAACTTCAGGGTATGGTGTTTCCAGCTGACTTAATGTAATCACCCTTTAATGAATTTGATTTAATTCTAGGAACAGATTGGCTTGTTGAGTATAGGGTCAATCTAGATTGTGCAACTAAGAGGGTTACTTTAAGACCGACTGAAAATGAGGAGGTAATCATGATTGGTAGGTGACGAGATTACCTTTCCAATGTAGTCTCCGCTCTTGTAGCAAATAAGTTAGTCTAAAAGGGGTGTGAAGCGTATCTCGCTTATGTATCTGATTCTTCTCCCAAAAAGCTGTTAGTAGGAGATATCCGTACTGTGAATGAATTTTTAGACATTTTTCCCGAGGAACTGCCCAGGGTATCTCCGCATAGAGAGGTGGAGGTTGGAATTGATTTGTTACCAGGTACTACTATAGTGTCCATTGTACCTTATCGCATGGCACTGAAGGAGCCGACCGAATTAAAGGCATAGATTCAGGAACTCCTGGATAGGGGATTTATTCTTCATGTCTCCGTAGGGGCACCAGTTTTGTTTGTTTAAGAGAAAGATGGGTCGATGAGAATGTGCATTGATTATAGATAGTTGAACAAGCTGACCATCAAGAACAAATACCCGTTACCGAGAATTGATGACTTGTTTGACCAGTTTCGAGGAGCATCTGTCTTTTCCAAGATCGAACTAAGCTCTGGTAACATCAACTTAATGTTAAATAGACTGATGTGTACAAAACTGCGTTTAGGATCGTTATGGACATTACAAGTTTTTGGTAATGCCTTTCGAACTAATGAATGCTCTGGTGGCATTCATAGACTTAATAAATCGCGTGTTTCAGCGTATTTGGATCAATTTGTAGTGTGATCGTGATCTCGAGTGATGATGATAAAGTAATAAAATCTGATCGTACCTGGAAACTAACTAATATCACGATAAAAAGTCAAGTACACCTATCGAATAGTAGTATAGTCATTGGCAAGACAGGAATATCGAATCCAAGGAACTATGAGTACTAGTCATGACTTTCTTCCTATTATCTAGCCTAAAAATAAAAGGGGGTTTTTTTTTCTAAATTAACTAATCTAAACTAAACTGAAAAGAAACAGTAAGGAGTAAAGAGAGAGATATTTATCACACAGCTCAGATAACAATAACAAGATCTGTCTTAGGTTTCATCCCCCTTAGATATTTGGGGTTTTAGTTCATAATTATAAAAGAAAACATCTCAGAAGAAATAAAATAACAAAATATAAGACAACTCAAAACTCCTGAAAGGATTGAAGGGAGATCCTTTTGTCTTGATGTAGATCCTGGCTTCTGAGATGGATCAATCAGCTTCTCTTCGAGTAATTCCCTGCCTTTAACTCCCTGTCTTGGTGGGAATAAAGCACACCCTTGTAGTTGCCTCCTAGGGTCTTTATATAGAGTTTTGGAATGCCTTTCTTAGCCCCTTAAGTAGCCTTTTCCAACTGAAATTGAACTTCCTCACGACAGGAGCACGCTCATGTGCCACGCCCATGTGGATCGACTACCAGGCCGTACTCGAGCCTATTAAAGTGGCACGATCGTGTGGGGAACCTCCAGGTCGTGTTGATTATTGAACTGGGCCTAATTTTCCCTTTTTAAGCCCGTTCCTTGCTCTTTTCTCTTCCTTATGCTCACCTAAGTATAAAACATGAAATAAAAGGATCAGGAGCACCAATTTCCACAAATTCAATGATAATTCATCTAGAAGTTAGGCTAAGCATGAGGTAAAAATATGTATAATTTGCGGTTTATCAAATACCCCTACACTTAAGCCTTTGCTTATCTTCAAGCTAAATCTCAACCCACAATTAAAAATCATTCTTCTCAACTTATAATCCTTATCAAGAATGTTTCAAACTAATCCACAAGAAATCATACAATGAAAATTCAACTAGAAGAACATTAAAGTCTCAAACACTCTAAGTTGAGAATTTTATCATAGAAACATAGGTTTTCTCCCTTCTCCTAAGTAATTACCTCTCAATAAAAATCACAAAAGTTGGCATCCTCACAAAAGATTCACTCTATCCACTCAAAGTGTTTAGGGTTCAAAAATTAAGCACTCTTTAGTGAACCTGAAAAGTTATTACCATAGGCTTGTAGGAAAATCAAATCTCCACCACTATAGATTGATATGACACATTGATCAAAAGGTCTTTCAATGCTTGTAATGAGGCTTTGGTTAGAGGTGTTGTCATAATCTGAAAAAGAGGGTTAGAATCGAGATTGAATTGAAAAATCATCTAGCTAGAAAAATCTCTATCACTATAACATATCCCTAGGGCTAAGCTTTTATGATGACATCGTTCTGGATTCGGAAGCTGATCATAGAAATATGCAAAAACATTGAATTATAATTAACATATGAATAATAACTAAATTAACTGTAAATACACTTTTTTAAGAACAAATCAAATAACAATAAATTGATTATTTATGAACTTTACAAACTGAAAAAGAGAACAAATCTAGATAATAATTCAACTCAAATCTCAAAAAAATAGGGATCAAAATAATTGAAGGTAATTCAACAAAAATTGGGTTATAGGTTAATATTGGGGGTAAGTCAAAGAATAGGTTGTTAAGCTCAATGGGGTTCACTAGGGGTTAATTTATAGAGGTAGGATTTTATGGAGTAAGTGGGTTAGATCCTAGGTGCCTTTATCATTTCGGTATATCAAATCAATGATGTGGTCTCGACATGTATAATCGAAGCAAGTTCTAAAATAACAAATTAGTATTGACTCACTCAAAGCAACAATAAAAGTGAGCACAAAAGGATGTATGCTCAAAAGGCTCAAAAATCTCACCAGAATTATGGCTTTTGATGACAATCCTGCGAATTTGAAATTTCAAGATAACACTTAAAATTAGGGAAAACAACCTAGAAAATTATAAATTCTCAAAAATTTCAACTTATCATGCTTGATTCCCTAATGTCTTATAGTTTGAATAATTAAAGCATAAGTACCTATGTCCTAATTCTCAACATATCAATAAAATCATAAATCAATCAGAATTAATTCCTAATAGGAGATTGAGGCTAATGCAGGGAGTGAAAATGAGAATTCGTAATTTGAGAACGATGCAACAAATTAGTGGTAAAAATTTTCAAGGGTTTCAAAGATAATACAAAGAATGAAAGTGAGTTCGCCCCCCACACTTAAGATGTACATTGCCCTCAATGTACAAAGATAACATTACTAGTAATAGAAGCATAAGGTCATAAGACAGGGAGAGAAGTAAAACTCCCTGAATTTTGGATAAATTCCTTGAGTTGAAAGTGTGAAGACTTGGAGAAAAGATTTCTTGAAGTTCATAATTTTGGGTGATTGAAGAGAATAAGTACAACTATGTGTAAATTTCAAGGATTACTGGATAAGAATTTAAAAATAAGGGAAAAGGGGAATATAAAGTAAAGAAAATGAAAATTTAAAATTTAAATTTTAAATAATGGAAATTTGACCACATGGCCGTGGCGCACGCCTGTTTGACGTATGGGTTGGCCGTGTGTCCACTGCCCATGTTAATTTCTCAGTTTCGCCCACGGCTTATTGGCACGAGCGTGTTGGGACACATGGCCATATAGCACGGTCATGTCTTTCGATGTTCGCTTCTCCCACAACTATGTAGTAGGTCACACGCCAATGTATGAAATTGCAGGTTCGACCACAGTTTTGAGGCATGGGTGTGTCGCACGCCTATGTTGAATTAACAGGTTTGGCCACAGCCACATCGCAAGTCCGTGGCAAGTTGTCAAAGCCCATGTGTAAGGAGATCTTACCCTGCTCGTACACGGCCATATCGCATAGCCGTGTCTTTGCTTGTGGTGTTCACACGGCCTTAGGCACGCCCGTGGGTATGGTTGTGTGGCTCAAAAAACCTGCATTCAAAGGTTTAGGTGATGTATTAGAAAGCCTACATAAAAAAATTACTATGTTAGTGCTCGGGTTGCCTCCCGATAAGCGCTTGTTTATAGTCTCAGCTCGACTTTCCTCAAGCTTGCTTGATCATGGTGGTTTGAAGAGTTGAAACTCTTTTATCCTGCTTTTAATTTCATCATCAACATAAGATTTGAGTCGAGTGTGATTTACCTTGAAAGTGTCGAGTGACTCATGATTTATCTCAACTGTACCATAAGGAAAGATTTTCATTACCGTGAAGTAAGGTGTATCACATGTATGTTCTTTTGAATTCAAGATTTGACGATCGTCTTCCCCTAAGATTATCTTATCCCCTAACTTGATTTGATTCATTTTTACCTGAGGGTCATCTTAGTGATGCTCTGGGTTGGTGTGGCATATTTTGGGCTGTTCTTGATAGTTCAGCCACTCATCTAGTTCCTCAATCTGGATCATTCATTTTTCATGTACGTCTCCCTTGGATGGAGTTGTCTGTGGCTGGGTCACCTTTATGTAAAGTGTATCCTGCAAAGATGGTTGAGTGGTGAGATCATTCTTTTTACAAGGATTCGAAACAGTATTTTTATCATCAACAATTTTAATCGAGTTTCGGGCTTGTAAAGTAACTTTGTCATCACCTACACATAGTGTAAGCTCGCATGTTCCTACATCAATTATTATTCTAGCGGTTGCTAGAAAGGGACGCCCTAGAATTAAGGGTACATTGCTATCCTCATCAATGTCTAGAACAATAAAGTCGACTGGAAATATAAATTTATCAATTTTAACAAGCACATCCTCAATTATGCCCTTAGGAAACCTAATAGTTTTATCAGCCAATTGAATGCTCATCTTAATTTGTTTAGGTTTCCCTAGACCTAGTTATTTAAACAATTTATAAGGCATTACATTAATACTAGCCTCTAAATCAGGTAAAGCATTTTTTACGTCTAAGCTAGCAAGTAAACACGAAATTCTAAAACTCTCTAGATCTTTCAGTTTGTTGGGCAACTTATTCTGTAGAATAGCTAGGCACACTGCATTCAGTTCCACATGACATGTCTCATTAAGCTTCCGTTTATTCGTCAGTAGCTCTCTTAAAAACTTAACAGTGTTTGGCATCTGCGATAGTGCTTCAATAAATGGTAAGTTAATATGTAGTTTCTTTAAAAGTTTAAGAAACTTACCGAATTACTCATTTGTGCAGTCTTTCCTTAGCGCATTGGGTATGGGATATGAGGTTTATACTCTTTGACAATTACTTCTTTGGAACTTACATCATCCTTAACTTTGCTTACCACAGTCTCCTTACATGGCTCTGGGATTGTTTTGTCTAACCCTTCCTCATCTATTGTATCTATAGCATTAAGCTGCTCCTTATTATTAGTCTCTGTGTTGCTTGGTAACCCACCTTGCGGTCTTTTAGAAATTAGCTTAGTGAGCTGGCCTATTTGAGTTTCAAGTCCTTGAATGGATACTTGCTGGTTTTTCAGTGTCGTTTCGGTGTTCTAGAAACAGGTTTCTAAAACGGAGATAAATTTTGTGAGCTTCTCTTCAAGGTTTGGCTTTTTCTCTTGTTGGAGCAGTGGTTGTTGAAATCCTGGAGGGGGTGGTTGTCTTTGATTTCCTTGTCCACCCTATGAAAAATTGGGGTGGTTCCACCAACCTGCATTGTAAGTGTTACTATAAGGGTTATTTTGAGATCTAGAATTGTTACCCATATAGTTAGCGTGCTCGGTTTCCATGCCATGTCCATAGGAGGAGTAATCGGGATTGTACATGCTTCCTTGAATTGAGTCACACTGCATCACTGGGTGTACCTGTGTAGAACCAGCAAAGTTATCAATCTTTTTATTAAGAAGTTCTACTTGATTAGAAAGCATAGTGACTGCATCAATATTAAAAACTCCGGTAGCTTTTTGTGGCTTTATTCTCATGACTTGCCACTAATAGTTATTCAGTGACATCTCTTCTATAAACTCATAAGCTGCTTCGGGTGTTTTGTTGTTGATTGTTCCACCGGTGGCTGCATTGATCATTTCTCTCATTGAGGGATTCAAACCGTTGTGGAATGTTTGAACTTGTAGCCATAATGGTAGTCCGTGGTGAGGGCACCTTCTCAAAAGATATTTGTATCTTTCCCATGCATCGTAGAGTGTTTCTAAATCCATCTGCATAAACGAATAAATATCATTCCTTAACATAGCTATTTTAGCAGGAGGAAAATACTTAAGTAAAAACTTTTCGATCATTTGTTCCCACGTAGTGATAGACCCTCGTGGTAAAGAATTTCACCACTGTTTAGCTTTATTTCTCAAGGAGAATGCGAATAACTGAAGCCGAATGGCATCATCAGAAACACCATTTATTTTGTATGTATCGTAGAATTCCAAGAAATTGGCTAAATGCGAGTTAGGATCCTCATCCTACAAACCATCAAACTGAACAAACTGCTGTATCATTTGAATAGTGTTAGGTTTCAGTTCAAAATTATTTGCAGCAATAGTAGGCCTAACAATGCTAGATTTAGTGCCTGCTAAATTAGGTTTAACATAATCATACATAGTACGCGGAGCAGGATTTTGCTCAATAGGATTTGCGGCTACTACAGGAGGTAGCTGATTATCCTGATTGGCTTCCATCTCTTCAGTAGGTTCTGGCCCTTCTTCTTGTCCTTATTCTGGTTATTGCAAGCTTCATCTTATCTCTCTGCGAGTTATGCGAACTATAGCTTCTAAATCGTTGTAAAAAAGCAGTGGTCCTCCTAGGTTTCTTCTAGTCATAAACTAGAGATACCTGGAAGGGAAAAAGGCAAAGAAAAATTTTAGTAAATAAATAAAAATAAAAATAAAGGCTGAAAATAAATAAAAATAGTAATGGCTAAAGTAATAGAAATCGAGTGTTCATAATATCTTTGCTCCCCGGTAACGGCGCCAAAAACTTGATCGTGATCTCGAGTGACGATGATAAAGTAATAAAATCTGATCGTACCTGGAAACTAACTAATATCACGATAAAAAGGCAAGTGCACCAATCGAATAGTAGTATAGTCAGTGGCAAGGCCGGAATATCGAATCCAAGGAACTATGAGTACTAGTAATGACTTTCTTCCTATTATCTAGCCTAAAAAAAAAAGGAGGTTTTGTTTCTAAATTAACTAATCTAAACTAAACTGAAAAGAAACAACAAGGAGTAAAGAGAGAGATTGCTTTTGGGAAAACTAATTGATTAAGACAATACCTAAAGACAAATCCATCTAGACTTCACTTGTTATCTAACTCTGAACTAAATGATTTCTTTATTTGATTTGATTCGTAGAGATCCTTAAATTATGTTAATACCTCCGTCGAGGATAAGAACAACTAATCCTAGGTTGATTAACTGAAATCTCTTTCTAGTTAAAACCCCTAGTCTTTTATTAACTCGATCTATTGCTCCCTATATTAGATTTTACTCTAATCTGGCAGATTTTTGTCATCCTATGTCTAGGATTGCGATCAAGTCCACATAATTGTGTTGGATCTACTCCTATGTAGGGACTTTTACTTTTTTACATAAGACATTTGACTTAAAATCAATATCCCAGACATATCAATTTAAGAGTTAAAAACACAATTAAAATCAATATCCCAGACATATCAATTTAAGAGTTAAAAACACAATTAAGAACAAATCAAATATTTATCACACAGCTCAGACAACAATAACAAGATCTGTCTTAGGTTTCATCCCCCTTAGATATTTGGGGTTTTAGTTCATAATTATAAAAGAAAACATCTCAAAAGAAATAAGATAACAAAACATAAGAAAACCCAAAACTCCTGAAAGAATTGAAGGGAGATCCTCTGTCTTGATGTAGATCCTGGCTTCTAAGATGGATCAATCGGCTTCTCTTTGAGTAATTCCCTGCCTTTAACTCCCCGTCTTGGTGGGAATAAAGCACACCCTTGTAGTTGCCTCCTAGGGTCTTTATATAGAGTTTTGGAATGCCTTTCTTAGCCCCTAAATAGACTTTTCCGAGTGAAATTGAACTTCCTCATGATAAGGGCACGCCCGTGTGGATCGACTACCAGGCCGTGCTTGAGCCTATTAAAGTGGCACGGCCATGTGACACGGTCGTGTGGCGAACCTCCAGGCCGTGTTGATTATTGAACTGGGCCTAATTTGCCTATTTTCGGCCCGTTCCTTGCTCTTTTCTCTTCTTTATGCTCACCTAAGTATAAAACATGAAATAAAAGGATTAGGAGCACTAATTTCCACAAAATCAATGATAATTTATCCAGAACTCAGGCTAAGCATGAGGTAAAAATATGTATAATTTACGGTTTATCATAGTAGTTTTCATTGATAATATCTTAATTTACTCTAAGACCGAGACGGAACATGATGATCATCTTCGCATCGTATTTTAGATACTTTGAGAAAAATAGATGTATGCTAAGTTCAATAAATGTGAGTTTTGTTTATAGGAAGTCGCATTCCTAGGTCATGTGGTGAAGGCAGAGGGGATCCAAGTAGATCCCAAGAAAATTGAAGCTGTTGTTGAGTAAAAACAGCCAAAAAATATGTCCGAGCTTCATAGCTTCTTGGGTTTAGCTGGTTACTACCGAAGGTTTGTTTAAGGGTTTTCTTTGATTGCGTCACCTTTGACGAAGTTATTACGCAAGAATGCCCCATTTGTGTGGTCTAAGACCCAATGGGCTAGCTTTGACAAGCTCAAGTCTATCTTAACACAAGCTCCTATTTTAGTTCAACCAGAATCGAGTCAAAAGTTTGTGGCATACAGTGATGCTTCTAATATGCTCGCGAAACTAAGTAATAAAATTTAAAAAAATTGATCACACCAAAACTAACTAATATCACGATTTTAAAGGCAAGCGCACCTATCGAACAGTAGTGTAGTTTAGCGACAAGACCAAATTATCGTACCCAAGGGAACCAAAAGTACTAATACTCACTTCCTTTCTATTATCTAGCCTAAAAATAAAAGAGGATTGGTTGAAACTGATTCTAAAACTAACTAAAAGTGCACAAAAAGTAAATTGGGGAAAACTTTCGGGAAAAGCTGATTGATAAGAGCAATACTTAAGGGAGAAACCACCTAGACTTCACTTGTTATTAACTTCTTGAACTAGATGATTTCTTTACTTGACTTGATCCGTAGAGATCCCTAACTTATGTTAACACCTCTTTCGAGGATAAGAACAACTAATCCTAGGTGGTTAATTAAAGTTTTCTTATTAATTAACACCCCTAGGTTGTATTAATTCGATCTATGGATCCCCTATTAGGTTTGACCCTAATCCGGCAGATTTATGTCGCCCTATGTCTAGGGTTGCATGCAACTCCACTTAATTATGGTAGATCTACTCTTAAAACAGGGACTTTTGCTCCTCTGCCCAAGCACATCAAGTTCTTGAAGTAATACCTAGGATTATTAAATCAAGAATGAAGAACACATAATTAAGAACAATTCAAGTATTTATCAAATAATTCAAGAATAAATAATGACAAGATCTGTCTTAGGTTTCATCCCCTCAAGTATTTGAGGGGTTTAGTTCATGATAAATAAAGAAAACATCTCAGAATAAAGAAGATAACAAAACATAAAGAACCCAAAAACCTCTGAAGGAATTTATGGAGATCTTCTGTCTTGATGTAGAATTCTGGCTTCTAGGATGAATCAATCGGCTTCCGTAGAGTAATCCCTTGCTTTCACTCCTTGTGTTGGCAAAATTATGACGTTCTTTCTTGAGAGAAAAGAGTATATCTCTAGACTTGACTCCTGGGGTCTTTATATAGAGTTTAGAATGGCTTTCTTAGCCCCTAAGTATCCAAATCCGAGTGAAATTCCTCTTCCTCACGACAGGGACACGCCCGTGTGCCACGACAAGAGGCCGTGTGAGAGTCTATCGATGGAGGAAAGGCCGTGTGGCCTGGCCGTACTTGTCGGAGGCTAGACCGTGTGGTCTTCATGTGGCACGGCCGTGTGCCACAGCCATGTGGTGACTTTTTAGGCCGTGTCGTTTTTCCATTTTGTCCCATTTTCCTCGTTTTTGGTCCATTTTCCGTTCTTTTCTCTTCCCTGTGCACTTTTGAGTATAAGATATGAAAAAGAAAGATTAAGAGCACCAATTCTCACAAAATTAATGATAATCCACCCATAAATTAAGCTAAACATGGGGTAAAAATATGTATAATTTATCGTTTATCAAATACCCCCACACTTAAGCCTGTGCTTGTTCTCAAGCAAAATCTCAATCCCTAATTAAGAATCATTCTTCTCAACTTACAATCTTTATCAATAACGTTCCAAACTAATCCACAGGTAATCATACAATGAAATTTCAATCAAAAGAACATTAAAGACTCAATCACTCTAAGTCGAGAGTTTTATCATTGAAACATAAGTTTTCTCTCTTCTCCTAAGCAATTATCTCTCCATCTTAATTAACAGAAGTTGACATCCTCACTAAGGATTCACTCTATCCACTTAAAGTGTTTAGGGTTCAAGATTTAAGCATTCTCTAGTCAACCTGAAAATTATTACCATTGGCTTGCAAGAAAATCAAATCTCCACCACTGTAGATTGATATGATACATTGATCAAAAGGTCTTGTAATGGTTGTAACAGGGCTTGGTTAGGGGTGTTGTTACAGGCTGCAAAAGAGGGTTAGAATCGAGATTGAATTGAAAAATTATTTAGCTAGAAAAATCTCTATCACTGGAGCATATTTCTTGAGCTAATTTTTATGATAAAATCATTTCCACCTTGGTAGCCTTAAAATAGAAATATGTAAAAACTATTTAAATATTACAGATTACAACTGAATTAATACATGCGTTTTTTTAAGAAATAATTCAAATACAATAAATTGGATAAAATTTTACATTCTAGAAAAGAGAATAAAGCTAGATGAAAATTTCAACTTCAAATCTCGACAAAAATAGGGGTCAAAATAATTGAATAGAATTCAACAAAAAATGGTTGAAGGGTTAATATTAGAGGTAAGTCAAAGAAAAGGTTGTTAGGCTCAATGGGGTTCACTAGGGGTTACTTTATGGAGGTAGGCTTTTGTGGAGTAAGTGGGTTAAATCCTAGGTGCCTTTATCATTTCAGTGTATCAAATCAATGATGTGGTCTCGACATGTATAATCAAAGCAAGTTCTAGAATAACAAATCAGTGTTGACTCACTCAAAGCAATAATAAAAGTGAGCACGAAAGAATGTATGCTCAAAAGGCTAAAAAATCTCACCAGAATTATGGCTTTTGATGTCAATTCTGTGAATTTCAAATCTCAAGATAACACTTTAGAATTAAGGAAAATAACTTATGAAAAAAATGGGGTTCTCAAAAATTTCAACTTATCATGCTTGATTCCCTAATGTTTTAAACTTTGAATAATCAAGTACAAGCACCTATGTCTTAATTCTCACATATCAATAAAAATCATAAATCAATCAGAATATATCCCTAATAGGAGATTGAAGATGGTGCAATTGAGAACAATGCAAAATGTTAGAAAAGTTCAGAGATTTCAAAGAGAGTGTAAAGACTGAAAATAGATTCCCCCCCACACTTAAGATGTACATTGTCCTCAACGTACAAAGATAACATTAGTAGCAATAAAATCACAAGATCATAAGATATGGAAAGGTATGAAACTCCCTGCTTTGGATGGATTAGTGAGACGGAGATTGGAAGAGTTAGCAGTTGTGGCAAGGTGTTCCCTTTTTCGTAGAGATTTGAGCTGTAAAGCTCCTTTGAAACTGCGAAAGAATTTATTAGTCGTGGGGAATTTGGATCAATGGAAATTACTCGTTAGGGGTTGGCCGTTAGGAAAATGAAATAAAATAAAATAAAGCAAAATACAAAAAATACTAATATTCAAATAATGAAAAAGATGAAATGAAAGAAAACAAAAATAAACGTAAAAAGGAAAATAAAGTTAGAAGAAAAGGTAAAAATAGAGATCAGTGTTCAAAAGTTAGAATAAAGTAAAATAAAGTAAAAAATAAAGTTAAGAGGAATAGATATATCTAATCCTCAGATGGATCACGCGGCGGTGGAGTGATGCGGAGGTGCTGGCATATCTACTCTAAGGTGGCATCGATATAATCAAGGTGCTGGAAGCATTGCTGCTCGAACCATGAGAAGCGCTTAGATATGTCAGCATGGGTGGTTGTTGCATGAGATGGGTGGCGAGGGGGTGGTGGCTCGGTAGGTGCATCCTCCTCCGGTGGTGGTAGTGGGACATCATTAGTAATGTCCTCTGGGTCCTCCCCTTCCTGAATGAGGCGGAACTGTAAGGGGGTGCCTCCTAGCCTCCGTTCAATCATCCTCATATGAAGCATAGTCACGATGCCTTGAGGAGACATCTGGCCGATGAGTGTGTAAGAGGATGTCTGGGCTGCGGTGTTGAGGAGCCCAAAGTGGCGGGCTAAGCGTGTAATGTAGGGCCCCATGGATATAACGCCTCTGCGGTGCCTCTCTGTCTAATGCTGCATGGCGTGTGCGATGAAGTATGCCAAGTTGATCGTGTGTCCGTTTGCCATGCACAATAGGAAGTAGACTTCGTGAGTGTTGACGACGCCTGTGCTCTCTCGTCTACCTGTCAGAGTGTGAGCAAGGAGAGCATGAATGTACCTAAGAGATGGAATGAGGGCAGTCACCTTGCTGACACTGGGGTTATAGATTTAACGTCCTGGGGCAATCTCGTGGCAACAATTGACGGGCCAGATATGGATGCGACGAGAAAGGTTAGGGAAGTCTTTGTCTGCCATGAATTGCTCTGTGTAGAGCCCAAGTGCTGAGCCGAACTTTGGAACGCTGAGGTGTCGTACGAGACCTCCTAAGCGGAACTAGACTATTCCGAGATCATCGAATCTGGTTATCACGGTCTGCAGATGGAGTATGGAGCAAAACTTGAGGGTGAGTTCTAAGTATGTGGGCTCTACGATCTGAAAGAACTATTCCCATGGCTTGGTCATTAATAGGGCTCAGACGTCGTCCACTAGGTGTATCTACTCGAGGTCGGCCCAATCTATGCATCGGCCGGTGGATATAGTGCGAGCTCGGAGTAATTGATAATGTTCCTCCTGGGAGGCTTGGGAAAAAGTGATGAACAAGTATCAAGCCTCGGAGGTGGGCCTCGATGATGAACTTCCTGGCCCTTCTCGTTTCTTTGAAACGGGGACGGCAGTTTTCCTACCGCGTGATGACAACATAGTATCTGAAATAAAATAACAAGCATTAGTCCTAAAGATTAGATAATAATTAAAATGTAGATTAGGATGACAATGTTCCTAAGAAAACATAAAATGAAGATTAACTTGAATAGTAAAAATTAACCATTTTTAAATTTGTAGCAAAACTAAGGAATATGGGTATGTATTTATACTAAATTTATGAGAAAAATGGCAGGCAAAATATGAATTTAAGTGGCAAACAAAAATGAATTTAAATGGAATGCAATCCTAATATGTTCTATATAATTCTAGATTAGTCAACCTAGTTTACCTACTTCTATGCTTGAATTAACATCTAGAATAAAGTAAGATTAACTAAATCGATAATAAAAACAAAATATAAATAAATAAATGAGAAAAATGAGAAAATAGAACCAAAAATAGAGTTGCACGGTTGTGGGTTGAGTTTGCACGGGCGTGGGTCAGCTGTGGACAAGCGTGGTGGTGGTTTTAAGGTTAGTGGCAGTGTTTATGGTGGTTAGGGAGGAAGGATTTTAGGGTTTGAGTGAAGAAGAGAATGAATAGTGGCTTCCTATTTATATTTTTTGGGCCACACAGGCATGTCTCATGCCCGTGTGACTCGGGGTTTGCCCGTGTGAATCAAAATTCGATGGTTTTGGCGTGCCTGGTTCGAAGTACACACCCGTATTGCTATCTCGCACGACCTTTTGCGATCGTGTTCGCTTTTCACACGGTCATGTGATAAGGTCCACGGCCGTTTGCGATCGGTTTCGTTCTTCACACGGTCGTGTAGAAGGGCACACGGCCATTTCCAAATTGACAGTGTTGGCCACGGTCTAGGGACACGGCGTGGGGATTTGTGCAAGCCCGTGTCTGAGCTGCAGGGTTGCCACGGCCATGTCGCATAGCCGTGGGGATTTATCGACAGCCCGTGTTGAAGTCAGAAGGTTGCCACGGCCATATCACACGACCGTGGCTATTTATCGGTGGCCCGTGTTTTGGGAAAATTTTTGCTCTGGTTATACACGGCTTCAGTACACGACCGTGTCTCTGCTTGAAGTGTTCACACGGCCTTAGACATGCCCGTGGGCATGGCCGTGTGGTCCTAAATCTCTGTATTTAAAAAGGGTTTGTTGATGCATGAAAAATACTAAAATTTTAAAGAAAGAAAAGTTACTAAGTTAATGCTCGAGTTGCCTCCCGAGAAGCACTTATTTAGAGTCTAAGCTCGACTCTACCTGGATGTGTCACGAAGGGATTTTGTGGAGCTGAAGCTCCTCCCTGTAATCTTTGAAATTCTTACCTCTGTAGTGTTTAAGCCTATGTCCGTTTACCTTGAACGTACCGTAGTCGGGGTGGGTTACCTCAATTGTACCGTATAGAAAGACAGTTTGAACAGTGAATGGACCTGACCACCTTGACTTGAGTTTCCCAGGAAATAGTCTCAGCCTTGAGTTGTAGAGTAAGACAAGATCACCTGTTTTGAACTACTTAGGTTGTTTCAGTTGTTTGTCATGACGTTGCTTTATTGCTTCCTTATATAGTCGTGAGCTCTCGTATGCATTGCAACGCCATTCATTGAGTTTATTTAACTGCATTAATCTCTTCTCACCTGCAAGCTTAAAATCAAGGTTTAAAAATTTGATAGCCCAAAATGCTTTATGCTCAAGCTCAAATGGCAAATGACAACTTTTTCCATAGACAAGCTTATAAGGAGATGTACCTATGGGTGTTTTAAAAGCAGTTCTATAAGCCCATAAAGCATCGTCTATTTTCCTTGACCAATCCTTTCTATTTGTTTCTATTGCTTTCTCTAGGATGCGTTTTAGTTCCCTATTTGTCACTTCGACTTGGCCATTAGTTTGTGGGTGATAAGGGGTAGTTGTTTTATGGTGTACTCCATACCTTTTTAAAACTTTTTCAAACTGGGCATTGCAAAAATGTGTGCTCCTATCACTAATAATTATCCTAGGTGTTCCAAATTGAGAGAAAAGTTTCTTTAAAAATCATACTACCATTCTAGCATCATTAGTAGGTAAGGCTTTGGCTTCCACCCATTTTGACATATAATCTACCGGTACTAGGATGTACTTATTCCCAAATGAAGTAGTGAATGGACCCATAAAATTAATACCCCATACATCAAATATTTCGCATGAAAGTATATAGTTCTGAGGTATTTCATTATGTTGAGAAATATTACATGTTCGCTGACATTCATCACAAGAGGTCACATACCTGTTGGCATCCTTGAAAAGTGTAGGCTAGTAAAAGCCTAATTCAAGTACCTTATGAGCAATTCTAGCTCCACTGTGATGTCCTCCTGTGGGTCCTGAATGGCAGTGATTTAAAATTTGGTATGCTTCTGTTTCAGTAACGCATCTTCGAATATCCTGATCTGCACAAATTTGAAAAAGAAAAGGATCATTCCAAAAGTAGTTTTTCATATCAGCGAAGAATCGCTTTTTTTTCTGATGTGTTAGCCCTTTTGGGGTTATGTTAGTTGCTAAATAATTTGCAAAATCAGCAAACCAAGGAACTGTTACATCTGCTAAGGATAGGAGTTGTTCTTCAGGAAACAAGTTGTTTATTTTATCGAGGTACTTGGGTTGCGTGTTTTCTAATCTTGAAAGGTGATCTACTGCCAAGTTTTCAGCTCCCTTCTTGTCCTTTATTTCTAAATCAAACTCTTGTAACAATAGAATCTATCTTATTAATCGAGGTTTTCCATCAGTTTTAGTTAAAAGCTAACGAAGAGCAGAATGGTCAGTATAAACAATGACTTTTGACAAAATCAAATAAGATCTGAATTTATCAAATGCAAAAATAACAGCTAGCAATTCTTTTTCTATGGTAGTATAATTTGCTTGAGCGTCTGTCAAAGTTCTGCTAGCATAATAAATCGGTTGAAAGTGCTTCTCTCTTTATTGTCCCAAAACTGCACCAACTGCAAAATCACTTGCATCGCACATTAGTTCAAAAGGTAGATTCCAATCAGGTGAAATCATAATCGGGGCATTGACTAACTTTTCTTTAAGAGCGTTAAAAGAGTCTAAACATTCTTGGTCAAAGTTGAAAAGCACGTCTTTTTCTAGCAACTTTGTTAAAGGCTTAGCTATTTTAGAAAAATCTCTAATAAATCTGCGATAAAAATCGGCATGTCCTAAAAAGCTTCTTATAGCCTTAACTAAATTAGGGGGTAATTTTTCAATGGTTTCAATTTTTGCTTTATCTACCTCTATCCCTTTACTAGAAATTTTATGTCCTAATACAATACCCTCTTGAACCATAAAGTGGCATTTTTCCCAGTTAAGCACTAAATTTGTTTCTTCACATCTTACCAAAACACATTTTAGATTATTAAGACAAAGTTGGAAAGAATTACCAAAAACTGAAAAATCATCCATAAATACTTCCATGATGTCTTCCATGAATTCACTGAAGATAGCTAGCATGCATCGCTGAAAAGTAGCAGGAGCGTTATCTAAACCAAAAGGCATTCTACGATAAGCAAACGTACCATATGGGCATGTGAATGTCGTTTTCTTCTGATCTTCTAGAGCTATCGGGATTTGGAAGTAACCAGAGAGGCCATCTAGGGAACAATAATACATGTGACCTGATAATCTTTCCAACATCTGATCAATAAAAGGTAAGGGAAAATGATTTTTTCGAGTGGCGTCATTCAGCTTCCTATAATCAATGCAGACTCTCCATCTAGTGACTATTCTTGTAGGTATTGACTCTTTATTGTCATTAGACGCCACAGTCATGCCTCCCTTTTTAGGAACAACCTGCACAGGACTTACCCAAGAACTGTTAGAAATAGGATAAATAATGCCTGCATCTAGAAGTTTAATTACCTCGGCTTTTACGACTTCCTTCATGTTGGGATTCAATCGTCTCTGAGCTTGCACTGATGGTTTATATTCATCTTCCATTAAAATTTTATGGGTGCAAAAGGACGGATTAATTCCCTTAATATCTGAAATTTTCCAAGCTACAGCATGTTTGTGTTCCCTTAACACATGGAGTAGTTCCTCTTTTTCTACAATGCTCAAATCTGATGCAATAATGACTGGTAAAGTTGAATCTTCCCCTAAAAAGGCATATTCTAAATGATCTGGTAGTTGCTTCAACTCTAATTTAGGGGGTTCATCGATGGAAGGTTTCTGTCTTAACTCATCATTCATTTTTATACTTTCATAACTTATGTGTCTTGTGATGATTTCATTAGAATCTAACTCCTTTCTTACTTCCTCAATTTCAGTGGTGACTTCGTCTTCTCCCCCACTTTGAACAAGACACAGTTCTAACGTGTCTGCCATAGAAAGTTCCTGAAAATTATCGTGAACAAAGTAATCAATAATATCAACAAAATAACAGGAATCATCTTGTTCTTTAGAAAATTTCATAGCATCATATATTTTAAAAACGACTTCTTCCTCACCAACTCTGAGTACTAATTTACCATCCCCTACATCAATAACAGCTCTAGCAGCTGCTAAGAATGGACGTCCCAAAATTAAAGGTACCTCAATGTCCTCATCCATATCAAGCACAACATAATCAATAGGGAATATAAATTTATCTACCTTTACTAGCACATCTTTTATTATTTCCCTAGGATATTTAACAGATTTATCAGCTAGTTGCATACTCATCCTAGTGGGCTTTGGTTCCCCTAGACCTAATTGCTTGAACATTTTGTAAGGCATGAGATTAATGCTAGCACCTAAATCGGCTAAGGCTTTATCAATAAGTAAACTACCAATTAAACAAGGAATAGTAAAACTTCTTGGATCTTTCAGTTTTACCGGTAGTTTATTTTGGAGAATAGCTGAGCATTCTTCGTTGAGTTCCACTGTGGCTAATTCTTCCAACTTTCTTTTATTTGTCAGAAGTTCTTTAAGGAACTTCGCGTACTTCAGCATCTGCGAAATTGCTTCAACAAAAGGTAAGTTAATGTGTAATTGTTTAAAAAGTTCAAGAATTTACCGAATTGAGCATCTGTATGGTCTTTCTTCAACTTTGCCAGATAAGGAATGGGCGGTTTGTATTCCTTGAGTGTTGGTGGAGTGTTTTCCTTGGATTGCTCTACCTTGTCTCCTTAAGATTCTGGAGTAGATTTCTTTTCTAGTTTAGCTAGTACTTTCCCATCTCTTAGAGTAATTGCTTTGACATGTTCTCTGGGATTTGGCTCAGTATTACTTGGTAGTCCACCTTGTGGTCTTTCTAAAATTAATTTTGCAAGCTGACCGATATGATTCTCTAGCCCTTGAATTAATGCTTGCGGTTCTTTAGTGCCGTTTCAGTGTTTAGGAAACGGGTTTCTGATGCGGCCATAAATTTGGTGAACATATCTTCAAGATTCGACTTTTTCTCTTGTTGTGGTGGTGGCTGCTGAAATCTCAGAGGAGGTTGTTGTCTTTGCTTTCCTTGTCCTCCCCATTAAAAATTGGGGTGATTTCTCCAACCTGTATTGTAAGTATTACTATAAGGGTTATTTTGAGGTTTAGAATTGTTACCCATATAGTTGGCTTGCTCAGTTTCCATGCTGTGTCTAGAGGACGAGTAGTCTGGATTGAACATATTTACTAGAGGTGTGTCACACTGCATCACTGGCTGTGCCTGCGTAGAACCAACAAAATGATCAAACTTTCTATTTAAAAGTTCTACCTGATTAGTAAGTGTAGTGACAGCATCAATATTATAAACTCCTGCGGCTTTTGTTGGCTTTGTCCTCATGACTTGCCACTGATAGTTATTTAGTGACATCTCCTCTATAAACTCATAAGCTGCTTCGGGTGTTTTATTGTTGATTGTTCCTCCTGCAGCTGCGTCGATCATTTGCCTTGTTGATGATTCAAACCGCTGTGAAAGGTTTGAACTTGTAGCCATAAAGGTAGGCCATGATGAGGGCATCTTCTCAAAAGATCTTTGTATCTCTCCCAGGCATCGTAGAGTGTTTCTAAATCCATCTGCACAAAAGAAGAGATATCGTTTCGTAATTTAGCTGTTTTAGCTAGAGGAAAATATTTAAGTAAAAATTTTTCGGTCATTTGTTCCCATGTGGTGATTGAGCCTCATGGTAAAGAGTTTAACCACTATTTGGCTTTGTTTCTCAAAGAGAATGAAAATAGCCTTAAACGAATGGCATCGTCAGAAACGCCATTAATTTTAAAGGTATCATAGAGTTCCAAAAAATTGGCTATGTGTGAATTTGGATCTTCATCCTGTAAACCATCAAATTGCACCAATTGTTGTATCATCTGAATAGTGTTAGGCTTTAATTCAAAATTATTAGCAGCAATAGTAGGTCTAAAAATGCTAGTTTGGGTACCAACCAAACTAGGCTTAGCATAATCATACATAGTACGAGGAGCTTGTTCTTGATTTACGGGTAGCGCGACTATTACGGGAGGTGGTGGAATGTTTTGATTTGCTTCCATCTCTTCTGTAGGTTCTGGCCTTTGTTCTTGATCTTGTTCAGGATACTGTAGGCTTCGTCTGATCTCTCTGCGATTTCTGTGAACTATCGCTTCTAAATCTTCGTCAAAAAGCAATGGTCCTGCTGGGTTGTTTCTAGTCATAAACTAGAAATACCTAGAAGGAAAAAGCAAAGAAAATTAAAATAAAAGAAAAGAAAAGAAAAGAAAAAGAAAAATAAATAAATAAATAAAATGAAAATAAATAAAAACTGAAAATAAATAAATATAATAATGGTTAAAGTAATAGAAATCGAGTTTTCTTAATATTTTAGTTCCCTGGCAAGGGCGCCAAAAACTTGATATGCTCGCGATATTAAGTAATAAAATTTATAAAAACTGATCATACCAAAACTAACTAATATCATGATTTTAAAGGCAAGCGCACCTATCAAACAGTAGTATAGTTTAGTGGTAAGACCGAGTTATCGTACCCAAGGGAACCAAAAGTACTAATACTCGCTTCCTTTCTATTATCTAGCCTAAAAATAAAAGAGGATTGGTTGAAACTAATTCTAAAACTAACTAAAAGTGCACAAAAAGTAAATTGGGGAAAACTTTCGGGAAAAGCTGATTGATAAGAGCAATACTTAAGGGAGAATCCACCTAGACTTCACTAGTTATTAACTTCTTGAACTAGATGATTTCTTTACTTGACTTGATCCGTAGAGATCCCTAACTTATGTTAAAACCTCTTTTGAGGATAAGAACAACTAATCTTAGGTGGTTAATTAAAGTTTTCTTATTAATTAACACCCCTAGGTTGTATTAATTCGATCTATAGATCCCCCTATTAGGTTTGACCCTAATCCGACAGATTTATGTCACCCTATGTCTAGAGTTGCCTGTAACTCCGCTTAATTATGGTAGATCTACTCTTAAAACAGGGACTTTTGCTCCTCTGCCCAAGCACATCAAGTTCTTGAAGTAATAACTAGGATTATTAAATCAAGAATGAAGAACACATAATTAAGAACAATTCAAGTATTTATCAAATATTTCAAGAATAAATAATAACAAGATCTGTCTTAGGTTTCATCCCCCTCAAGTATTTGAGGGGTTTAGTTCATGATAAATAAAGAAAACATCTGAGAATAAATAAGATAACAAAACATAAAGAGCCCAAAAACCCCTGAAGGAATTTAGGGAGATCCTCTGTCTTGATGTAGAATCCTGGCTTCTGGGATGAATTAATCGGCTTCCTTAGAGTAATCCCTTGCTTTCACTCATTGTGTTGGCAGAATTATGGTGCTCTTTCTTGAAAGAAAGAAGTATATCTCTAGAGTTGCCTCCTGAGGTCTTTATATAGAGTTTAGAATGGCTTCCTTAGCCCCTAAGTATCCAAATCCGAGTGAAATTCCTCTTCCTCACGACAAAGACACGCCCGTGTGCCACGCTCGTGTGCCACGACAAGAGGCCGTGTGAGAGTCTATCTATTGAGGCACGGTCGTGGGGCCTGCCGTGCTTGTCGGGGGCTGGATTGTGTGGTTTTCATGTGGCACGGCCGTGTGCCACAGTCGTGTGGTGACTCCTTGAGCCGTGTCGTTTTTCCATTTTGGCCCATTTTCCTCGTTTTTGACCCATTTTCTGTTCTTTTCTCTTCCCTATGCTCTCCTGAGTATAAGATATGAAAAAGAAAGATTAAGAGCATCAATTCTCACAAAATTAATGATAATCCACCCAGAAATTAAGCTAAACATGGGGTAAAAATATGTATAATTTATCGTTTATCAGCTTCACATGTCGGGTTAGGATGTGTGCTTATGCAAGACGATAAGGTGATCGCTTATGCATCATGGTAGCTTAAGGCTCATGAGGGTAACTACCCCACTCACGATCTTGAACTAGCTGCGGTTATGTTTGCTTCGAAAATCTAGAGACACTATCTATATGGTGAAAGGTATATCATTTACACCGATCACAAGAGTCTCAAATATTTTTTGACCCAAAAGGAGTGAAATCTTCAGCAGTGGCGCTGGGTTGAGTTACTCAAGGATTACGATTGCATAATTGAGTGCCATCCAGGTAAGGCTAATGTGGTAACTAACACTCTTAGCTGTAGAGTAATAACTGACCTAAGAGCGATGTTCACTTGTTTGAGTTTGGTTGAAGATGGAGTATTGTTAGTAGAATTAGACGTTAAACCAGTTAGCATAAAGCAGATTTGGGTTAAACAGTTGAGTGATGAAGCCTTAGTTTAGTGTGTGCAGCTTGTTGACTCGAACGAGATTTTCAAGTTTAGCTTGAATAACAACAACGTGTTGTGTTTCAAAGGTTGGATTTGCGTACCTAATGAAAGGGAATGAAGGCACTTGATCCTGCAAGAGGCACATAATAGCCCTTATGCTATGCATCCTTGTGGGAATAAGATGTATCAAGATCTCCAAAAGCTTTATTGGTCACCCGGACTGAAATGGGAGGCAGTCACTTTTGTTTCCCATTGTCTAACATGCTAAAAGGTTAAGGCCAAACATCAATTACCTTCTGGATTGCTTCAACTAGTTAAAATTCCCAGTGGAAATGGGAATGAATAATAATGGGATTTGTTACGGGGTTGCCTCTGACCCCCAATAAGAAAGATTCGATTTGGGCCATTATTGATCGATTGACTAAATTAGCTCACTTCATTCCTATCTGAACAGATTACTCCTTGCAGAAACTGGCTAAGCTTTACATCGCTAAAATTGTGAGATTGCATGAAATTCTAATCTCGATCATTTTGGATTGAGATCTGCTATTCACATCTTGCTTCTGGAAGAAACTCCATGAGGCTTTAGGCACCTTACTTAATTTTAGTACTGTTTACCACCCTCAGACTAATGGTCAGTCGGAGCGGGTCATTCAGATCCTCAAATATATGTTTTAGGGTTGCGTGATAGATTTCAGAGGTAGTTAGGAAGGGTACTTACTGTTATCAGAATGTGCATACAATAATAGCTTTCAAGCTAGTATTCAGGTGGCACCATACGAGGCCTTATATGGTCATATGTGCCGTACCCTGCTATGTTCGACAAAGTTCAGTGAACACCGACTATTGGGACTTGAACTGGTGTTTGGGACTGAGAATACTGTGAAAGTAATTTAGGATCGATTGAAAGCTGCATCTGATCGACAAAAGCCTTATGCCAATTTAAAAAAGAAAGATATTGAGTTTTTAGTTGGTGAATAAGTGTTATTGAAGGTGTCACCATGGAAAAAGGTCTTCTGATTTGGACGTAAAGTAAGTTATGTCCGAGATATATTGGACCTTACCGTAGCTTGAAACATATTGGACCCGTTGCTTATCAGTTAAAATTACTATCAGAATTGGATCGGATTCATGATGTATTCCATGTCTCAACGCTAAGACGTTATCAGTCAGATCTGTCACATATTCTTACTGTCAACGAGATCGAACTGTGACCTGATGTGTCATTTGAAGAGGAACCTGTTCAGATTTTAGATCGTGATGTTAAAGTGTTGAGGAAGAAAACTATCCTTCTAGTCAAAGTTTTATGGCGAAACGACGACCTGATGAAGCCACGTGGGAACCGGAAGAATCCATTCGACGATTGTATCCATATTTGTTCTATTTAGGTAAAATTTTGAGGCTGAAATTTCTGTTAGGGGGAGAGAGTTGTAACGCCCCAAAATTTGAAGAATTTAATTGTGAAAATTTGAAGTAATTAACTTCTGTATTTGTGGTTCTGTGCTCTGCTTCTGTGTTCAAGGTCTGGAGTTCAAGTTGTATCATTATGAATTTTATTATTTTTGAAATCAACCCATAAGTAAGAATTATCGGCTTAAATTCAATTTAGTGCAAAATTATGACAAGAATAAGCCTGCTGGTTCACTAGTTAAGCATCTGTCTTTATTCTGTCTGGTTCTGAGTTCGAATCCCACCGTATGTGTTAGGAGATTATTTTTGTTACCTATCAGAAGTTTGATTGGAAGTTATAAGAATTAATATTATACGTTAGTTCTTTCTTTCTTCTTCTTTTTTTTCTTTATTTTTCTTTATTTTTCTCTTTTTCAATTTTCTTCGTTTTTTCTTTAATCATCGAAAGGTTACAGGATTAGTTGAAGTTACATTGTTAGTTTCTTCATTGGAAGGTTGTTAAGTAAGTTTTACTGTCAATTTGATAGTTTTGGGTTTCTTTTCTAGCTTTTCATAGTATGAATTGAAATGGTTATTTGAATGTGTTACGAAACTCTTTGATAGTTTATTGTTAGTTTCCCTAGTAGGCGAGGCTATTGAGAATAGGGAACTTCATCACGTGAACCCGAGTAGTTGTTGTTGATCTTCTGTAAGTTTCAATTTCATTGAAAGTTTTGCCGAAACTTTTGACAGAAGTGTTTTGGGGATTAATTGTGAGTTGTTATTGATTAATTCAATTGATTGCATTATGGTATGGTCATTTTAGGCTTCAGAACTCCTCTACATTGTTACTTTTTTGGACTCATCTCATGTGTGTATCGAAAACCTTGGTTTTTACAAGTTTCGCTGCTAGAAATGGTGGCTGTTGACACCACACGGCAAGGCACATGAGCGTGTGGCCAGGTAGTGTAACTCACTGTTTCTCAAATTAGGGCTGCACAGGCTGGCACACGAGCGTGTGTCTAAGATGTGTGTGGCCAAAATAGTGCAGGATTCACACAGGTATGGGACATGGGCGTATGTCTAGTTTGTGTAACTCACTGTTTGTGGTTTAGGACCACACGGGCAAGCACACGGGCGTGTGCTCAGGCCGTGTATGTCACATAGCCAAGGACACAACTGTGTGTCCAAGCAGTGCAACTCATTTTTTACGGGTTAATAGTACACGGGTATAGGGAGTGGGAGTGTGCCAGACCGTGTGGACCACACGGGCAAGGACACGGCCATGTGTCCAGGTCGTGTGGTAATCTATCGAAAGTCTGAAACTTGTTTTTAAGACTGTAATTGTAGCTTGTTACTGGTATGACTTTCTATGGCATGAATGATCTAAAATTGGGAATATTGAGAATCTTTTGATATTTGGTAATTGACACATGATTGTTATATTTGTAAATACATTGTGAATTTCTGTATTCTGCATATGATTGGGTGCGATGTTGCAAAGAAGGAAGTACTCTGTTCTAAAATGGTGGTTAAATCACTTTCTGATTAACTCTGATTCTAGCATTTGACATATTATGATTCAACAGCTAAGCTGCGATATTGTAAAAGTGTCAAACAGACACATCGTGGTGTGTAGGGATGGATGGACATTGAAGGTCCTTCATGGTGTTTTGGGATAGTAGGAGATGGTGTGTAGCGAGTGGAACTTAGGAATTTCTGTATTTGAATTTAATCTGCAATATATATGTGTGTTGATGAAATTGCATATATATATATAGCCATTTTAGAATAATTGATCTGTTCTGAATTTGAACTGTAAATATTTTTGGATCAAACCGAATCTCTGAATAAGATCATTTTGTGATTTAGTAAAGCTGAATAGTTAATCTTTTGTTATGCACTGAGTTTATAACTCATTATGTTATTTTCTAGATTTCAGGTGGCCCACAGAATTGAACGAGGTCGATGCTGTGGAAGCTCAATCAAACTTTTATTGTTGCATTAAGCTTTATTACCAGAGATTGTGTTATATTATGCTATGAAGTTGTGATGCTTAGGTGTTAAAATTGTTATGATGGATGTATGGATTTATTTGTCTAATTTGACTATTTTATGACGTATGAATTATTAATATAGTTAATGTAACTCTCAATACTTGATCTGGACATCTAGGCTGGGGTTAGGGTGTTAAACTAATGTCAATACTTTTCGAGTGGTTTTCTTATATGTTGTCTTGCAAAAGAAACAGGTGTGTATCGGGACATGGATTTACAATTACATGAAAAGATGCATTAGCGACTAGAAAGTGAGAGTTTTTTCCCCACTTAGTGATAGCCTTGTAGAAAGTAGTGCATAACTCTGAGTCTATGAAACCTCAACTCTGTTTGGGAAATCCCTCATACAATGTTCCTTCAAACCATACTTAAAACAACCACTTGACAATTTATGACACTCACCCGAATGCCTGTGCTTAGAATCTACACAAAGTGGCCATCTGAAACCACCCATTGAACCACCAGTACTAACTACAGCACTATCTATCTACACAAAGTGACCATCCAAAACCACTCACTGAACCACTAGTATTGAGATACCAACAAAATTCAATTAGGCAATCATGTTTCTGGCTGCCAAATGTGGATGCAATTCATTGCTACCAGGATTGCACCCGCATTAAATGTTTCTAACATTAATGTCTTTCAAGTTATTTTGTTATATGGCATTTTATAGAGTAAACAGATTTGTACAGGACGGTGGATTGCCAAAGATATTAAATACTATGTGTAAAGCCAAGAAATTGGAGTTTACTTCCCTTATTTAATGCTAATATTATGTAGAAAAGCCAAAGTTCCAATAAGCGACAACAAATAATTCATGAAACAAACAAAGTGCATAATTGGTGACACATTATATACGCAATATGTTGAACTTCAGCGAAAGAAAAATAACAGAATGGAACCAAAGGAGAAAAGAAAAGATGGACGTTTCAGTATCGCTCAAAAGGAAAGAGAAGACCATGGTTCAAAGAGGAAGCAGCAAGAACATGGAGGAGAAGCTGGATGGGATGATTCTGTGGATGCAGGAAAAAGGCCTGATGCTCTAAGAATTTGCAAAGATGAACAAGTTATGCACTCTAAATTATTCCCCAGATATGTTTAGGCTGACTTAGACTCACTAAGATGAAGGGGCTAAACTTCAGGAGGAAGGGGCTACACAGGAGTAGCCTAGAATAGAGGATGAATACGAAGTGACATTTCAGTCACAATTTTCTACACCACAGGTGCCTGTCATACGAAGCCCAACTCTCCATGCGACTTCAACAGGTGGGAGCTCTCACCAAACACATGTCAAAGGAAAAGGAAAAGCTATAATGGAAATTAGGCGATCACCACATTGGGATAAGGAGTAGGATGTCTGAGCATTTTTTTTAGAATCTCTTTTATTAACGATTCTAATTTATACTTTGTAGGAGTAGGATTAATAATTAGATTTTTTTTTAGTTTTGCTAATTTTGCGTTTAAGTTTTCTATGTATGAACTTAACATGAAGGAGACACAAACAATTCGAACTTTATATGAGCAAAGGAGAAAGTAGCCACCAATAAGTGCTAGAGCGACCAAAATCAATCGAGTAACTTCTTTCCTTATCTTTTTAAGGGCTACACATGGAGGACAATGTGCAACTAAAGTGTGGGGGGTAATATAGAAAATTTTTTTTTATTTTTCTTTGATTTTCCTTATCTTTTGTGTGCTTGAGTGTAATGCCCTGAATTTGGGCATAGAAGTATTGGGCCGTGAGCAAGGGAGTAGTTAGGAGACTACACATAAGTTTTTTTGTTGTACAAGAAGTGACATTAATGAAGGCTTGCTTCAGTGGTTAAGGGTCCTGAGAAGTGTTGGAGAAGTCTTGGGTTCAAACCTGGGCTTTAGCAAAATTTTTGTTTTAAGTGAACAAAACCCTTGGTGCTTGAAAGTAGACCTTATAATTAATTGAGGATAAAATGTGACACAAAAGAGCATATGGTGCAGTGGTAGGTGGCATAGGGAGTTCTCTTAAGGTTTAAGGTTCAAGTCATGGAAAGGTAAGAAGAGTATTTATTTTGCTCTCTTGCCATGTGAGAAGCAGAGGTTGATTGAAACTCTGTTGAGGGAAGTTTCAACTGGTCAATGAGTGGATTATGAAGAAAATCATGGAGGAGATAAAGGAGGATTTTTAGGAGGAGATTGTGGATAAAATCAAGGAATTTGAGTGAGAGAGGGAAGTTGTGTTGTTTGGGGAGACTGTAAGTAAAGAATTTCGGTTTGGAGGAGTGTCTTCCATTTTTTTGATTTTAGTGTTAATTTTGTTTTTTTTTTTGTTTCTCTGTACATTTGAGACGTTTCCTATTTGGGGGGTCTTTCAGGTTTTGCTTTCATTCTTTTCTCTCTATTTTCTCTGCTTTTGGGTATAACCTTAGTCCCCTTTATGCTCAGATTAGCCGAATACTTTTTAACTTGTTTTCATAATTCTTTCATCCTTCCTCTTGGGTACTATAACAGATTATTTTCTATTTTTTTCTCCATTTTCGCTTTGGTATTTGATCATCCCTACTCCTCTTTTAAGTTGGCCCTCAAGTTTCTCTTTTCGTTTTCTTTTGAGTGCTTGCCGAATACTTTCTTCATTTTCCATTTCTCTCAACCTTGCTGTTGTGTTAGTCAATTGCCTCTTTTACACCCTTTTGTGTTGGCCGAATAATACTTCTCTTTCCTTTTTGCCGTTCCCTTTGATTTTTGGTTCTGGATTCTTAAATCGACTATTCTTTTCCCTCTCTTGCTTTTGGCTTTTGCTCTTGAACATTTGGTCGAACATCAAACATCTTGTCTCCCTGCACTACTCTGCTTCTTCCTCCAATTACTTCTTTAGCCGAATGCTGTTGGGTTAGTATTGGTGGTCCTCTTTCCTTTTACTTTTCAGTTTGCTTTCCTATGGTTATTTTTTCTATTATTTCTCTACACCGATTGCCTTTCTTTGATCTTTTCTCTCAGCTTTAATGCGATACTCAACTCTCATGTGCTACTCCTTCAGTCAGAAATCAATTCAGTGGGTTGGCTAAGTAGTTAAGAGTGGGGCTTAAGTCAGCATTGGGATTTTGTTGTGATGATATCGTACATTTTGAGTGAATCTAAGGAAGAAGGGTTTTTTTTTTTTCCTTTTTCGTAGGTTGTGGCCAAGGGTGATTTGTCTATTGCTTGAGAACTGAGGAAGAAGTTACTTCTATTTTTGGTAAGGGCACCGTAATCGATTTAGATTGTCCGTTAGATCTTTTTAGTAACATGAGTTAAGTACCTAATTGGATGTTACATTGTTTTAATCTAGATACAAGGATATCCGGAGCGCGTTTCATTGTTGCAATCAGGTGTGTAATAGTATACCATAACTGATACTCGGCGAAAAAGCCGAAAAGTGTGTACACACACCCTGATTTGACTGTAAATTGACAAAAGCCAAAAAGCCGAGAAACTAGCGATTGACGCCACACGAGCATGCGATCGCAGGTGTGGTGAACCGAGCCCACGATACATGGGCGTAAGACTGTAAATTGACCGAATTACCCTCGAAGGGTAAAATGACCGAATTACCCTCGAAGGGTAAAATGACCGATTTCCCCCAATGGGTAAAATGACTGAATTACCCCTATAGGGTAAAATGACCAAATTACCCTTGAAGGGTAAAATGACCGAAATACCCTCGTAAGGTAAAATGACCGAATAACCCCCAGAGGGTAAAATGATCGAACTACCCTATAAGGTAAAATGGTTGAATTCCCCTGGAATGGTAAAATGACCGAATTACCCCTAAATGGTAAAATGATTGAAATACCCCTGTAGGGTAAAATACTAAATTACCCCTATAGGGTAAAATGACCGAACTACCCCTGTAGGGTAAAATGACTGAATTACCCCCGTAGGGTAAAATGACCGTAATACCTCTGTAGGGTAGAATGATTGTTATGCCCTTACATGATGTTTGATTGATTAAGTATGCCATGTGATATTTATGTGTTTTGCATACATGCATGACATACTGCATGGGTTGGGATATTGTTATGGAGAAAATACTAATCTGTTAGGGTCGCACAGGTCGCACGAGACTACTGTGGACCTACCAAAGCTTTGTGTCATTACCGAAGGCTTTGTGTTGTTACTAAAGCCTTTGTACCGTTACTTAAGGCTTTGTGTCGATTCTAAAGGCCTTGTGCCGCTATTGATGGCTTTAAGCCACTTATTTTTCTAGTAACTTTGTTGCAATGCTAGTTAGTGTCGCAACCGGTGCTAACTCTGTAAGTGTAGGGATGGGTGGGTAGATTTATTCCCCGCAATAAGTGCAGGGTTGGACGGAGGCAAGTGCAGGGTTGGATGGGATAACATGTATCGTGCATCATACATACTGTGCGTTCTGGTTTTGTTTCTGTTATCGGCTAAGACCCAACTGATACTGTAATGGACTCAGGCCTAGATTGCTTTTGTATTCTCTTTATCTGACTGACTGTTTTTATATTAGGGGATTACATGCTGAGTTTTCGTAAACTCACCCCGCTTTTAACTGTGTAGGTAATTCCCTAGCGTTGGTGGATCGGTGCCGCGAGGGACTCGAGGGTGGCCACACAATCGCATCTGCTTCATTTTTTATTTTTATTTTCAATAACTTAAGTTTGGGTTATTGATGTAATAAGGCCTTTCTGATTTTTTGCTTTTAATTTGGGACTTTATTTATAATGATTGATAGGTGTTAGAAGTAGAGCATAGCTTTCCAAAACATTAACTATTTTCAAAACATCACGTTTCTGCGACACGTTTTTTTAAAGCTTTTTCAACAAACATTGTTTTTAAAGTGCAACAACAATTGAATATGATTGAAGTTTTCGATTACGTCGTAATAATGTTTTTAATATAAAGTAGGTTTTCAAACGGAATCATGTTTTGTAAAACACCTCAAAAGGATTAACACAGAGGCTTTAACCTTCAAACGAGTTTTTTTATCAACAAGAAAAATGGTTTTCAAAAAGGCACTCCAATGTGACACTGCCAGATTTGGCCATAACATCTAGGTCGGGTTGGGGGTGTTACATTGAGCTTGTAGAAATAAAAGTGATTGGTTATGAACATGTACATAGGTTGCTTATGTTTATGAATAAATTTAAAATGATGATAGGATATTTTAAATTTTTTATTATTAAACTACTAAAGTTCTATATATTACACGGTAAATAGGCATTAAGCAATCAACTATACCAAGTGATATAGAAAATAAAAGGAAACGAGTATGCTAGTATGAACGATAAATGGTTGAATTTAGTTTGTTTGGTTGACAAAATTTATGAATGTTGAGATATTTAGGGATGACCTAAGGCATTATTCGGAACACATCCAGAGCAAAAATTTGAACCTATTAATGTCTACCTTTAGTACGAGTTTTTGAGCCTATTGACACTTCTTAATAAACCTCATTACAAACCTCAAGCCTAAAAATGTTAATTTGTATATGCCTTTTTTTCTTTGGTCTAGTACTTCATGATTATAGACGTCTAGCCATACGTATTAAAGGTTAAGTAGATACATTAAGGCAAAGATTATAAAAATAGGGTGAAATAGGAAGGATTAGTGTGATATGGGGACTATAGGTTAGCTTGAAAATTGCAAAATAAATGAAAATTCCAAAAAAAAAAAAACAAAAGTAACACGAGTAGAAAAAGTTCTCGAAAAATGAAAGCATTCTTGCATTAGATGAGCTGAAAATGAAAGGGATAAAGTTACAAAAGAAAGAGAAACTCATTAATTAGTGCACAAAAACTAGTAGGCTAGCAGTAGTTACTATGTCTCTCTATGATTTCCTCTACATGGAGAGACAAGGAAGGTGAGAGAAGGAGAAATAAGATGGTGGGTGGGTAAGTTTCACTAAGAGGGAAGAATAGGGATCAATACGATGTGCCAAACTATTTTTGTGTTTGTAACCCTTTTGATGCTTACTATTTTTAAATTTCATACCTGTATTAAGCCTCAAAATGTTACAACTTGAAAAGTCCTATGTGACCTAAATATACTTATACATGAATGGACATCATATTGACATATGCATAAAATGACTATTTGTATTCTGCTTGGATAATCAAAGTACTTGTAAGATTTGTTGATGGACCCCTACAGGTGAGACCCTTAATGCTTATATATTTTGTAATATGCTAAACTATGATGTTTGTGATCCAAAATGGTAAGTCAATTATTCATCTTGTTAAAGTTGTTAGTAAGCATAATATGCGCAAGTCATTTGCTCCGACTTCAATACCTATATCATATTTGCTTACGGGTCATCATTTTATTTGTCATTTTTCTTTATGTTGCTTGAGACAAGTAATGATTTAAATGTGGGGGAGTTTGATCTGCTGTAATTCGGTGCAGTAGATTAAACTACTTTTCACATTTAAGGAGATTGAATACAAGATTTTTGGTGATGTTTTCTTTAATGTTTCTTAGTTTTATTTATCTTCAATAAAATGTACAAACTGAGTCTTTTATTAACCTTAGTGGCCGAATGAAGTCTAAGGGATAGCTAACACACTTTGTAAGTGTGCAAGAAACTTTTAGAAGGCGTACTTAACTAATACTAGTCACGATGTCGCAACACCGGATGTTCGATGTCGCAACATAGGGAGTAGAATGGGGAAAGTTCAAAACTGCTTTTGATGTCACGACACAGACTAAGGGCGTCGCAACATACCCTTGAAGATAGCTGAAGAGGAGTATATTGATTGCTATGTCATGACACAGGCCTCTATGTGTCAAGTCATCGACTTTATGATGAATATTAAACATGAAGAAGGAGCGTTTTGGTCTGCAAAATCAAACTTAAAGCTCGGGAGCATCAACTAACCTAGGGTTAAGGATGACAAACACCTGAAGGCTATAAATAGGCTCATTTTTCACTTGTTATGGATAGCATTCCTTTAGCCTAGATTCTCTATGTAAAATTTAGTTTAGTATTTTCCTTCATTCATAGGTTTTAGATTTATTTTAATTGGTCTTGTTAATTTCAAGAGATCTGAATTGTTGAAGCATTCAAACTTTGTGGATTTGATATTAATCTCAATAAAATTAGGCTATTTTATTTACACTATCTTGTTGATTTAATTAGCATGGTTTCTCTTTACATCGATTATATATTGTCTATGAAAACCATGAGGAACTAATCCTTCTATAGGGGATGAGAGAGTGGAGGTATGATCTGTTAACTATTTTGTAGGGTTACTCCACATTAGCTATTTGGGAAAGGAAGAATGTGAAACAAACCCTAAGCTTGACAACCCCGAGAAGTCATCAAGGTGGGAATTAACCCAAAATTGGTATGGCCTATCCATGAACACCTTCACCCAAGCTAGTTTAGGCTGTGAGGTTGGAAGATAAGTAGTTTTTGCTAACTCATTCTGTTAGTAGAGGATTGGAAGAACCTACTAGGATAGAGACTAATTGATTGACAAGGAACACGAAACAACAGTTGATGGAGATTATTGAAGTGAGC
This sequence comes from Gossypium stocksii, assembly GCA_020496765.1. Taxonomy (NCBI): domain Eukaryota; kingdom Viridiplantae; phylum Streptophyta; class Magnoliopsida; order Malvales; family Malvaceae; genus Gossypium; species Gossypium stocksii. Next base: position 116,175,943 of record CM035624.1, read on the forward strand.
CAATCACCCATAATTAAGATTTGATTTATTCTCCATTTTCTATCTTTGGAAGTCTATTTCTTTTATGTTACTTTGCTTTTGTTATTATAAAATCCCTAAAAATATTTATCTTTATATTTTCGTACTATAACTAATTTAAAAGTATTAATTAGATATTTTAGTGTTCAGTTTAGAATTAATCTGGCACTCACTTCCTTTAGGTACAATCCTCGGAGTAGTCACCTACTTCATTGAAATCTATATTACACTCGACCTGTATACTTGTGAAAACTACCCTGTCTTTCTAGATTTTATGTAGTTTTCACACTCTAGAAGTTAGTACGATCGGAGGCGGTCACTTATCTTGTTGGTGACCACATTTAAAAATTTCAGTTTCACCATTAATCTTCATGATTAATTTATTATTTCCAAGTCAATAGTGGATTTTGACGTTGTGAAGAATGGTCTACCTAACAAGATGGGTATCTCACGATCTTCCTTGAAATTGAGTATAACAAAATCTACTGGGATGATGAAGCTGTGCACTTTGACTAACACATCTTCTAATACTTTTTTTGGATGTGTGGAAGATTTGTTTACCAATTGTAATGTGATTTGAGTGTTCTTGAAGTCCACAAGCCTGAGTTTTTTTGTATATAAATAGAGGCATTAGATTTATACTAGCTTCTAAATCACATAAAGTTTTACTAAAATGAATATCCCCTAACTCCTAAATCACACAAAACTTCTCAGATCTTTTAGTTTTTCGGGAACTTGTCTAGATATGATCACACTATATGAGGTGTTTATATTAACTTGCTTTCATGTTTTAATTTTCCTACACCTAGACATAATTTCTTTTAAGATTTTAGCATATTTAGGGACTTTTTCGATTAAATCAATGAGAGGTAAGTTAACATTTAGTGTTTTAAATAAGTTTAAAAACTTACAAATTCATCTTTTTCCCACCTTTGTTTTTCCTCCAATCGTGAAGGGAATGGTATCCTTGTCATTACAAGTTCTTTGATGGACTTATCTTTCGACTCAACTACCAGTTTGGCTATCTCCTTTGGTTCTGGTTCTTCATCAGGTTGTTGGGGTCTTCCCAAAGATCTTTAGCATTGTTTTTGGTTCCCTCGTGTGTCAAGGTATTTAGGCTACTTTGTATTTTGTCCAAACGGAGCGCAATTGCTTTCACATGCTCTTTCCCTTCCTTCAAGGACTATCTTCAGTATTACTAGGAATGTCAGTGTAAATTTGTCTCTTAATGTCTCCCATCATACTCATCAATTGACTCATCTAATCTTCTAGTTTAGTCAATGTTTTTGTGGAATTGGTGCACTCAGATTGCACATGTTTCACATCTACCCTCATTGACTACATTTTCCCATCAATTCAATCCAAGTATTGACCACATATAATATGGTCATTGTGGTTTGCCCTATCCTGAGGCTTCTATAAATAAGGAGGTTGATAATTAGCATTTTTAACTTGGTTAAGATCATTACCTTCTCCTTGGTTTCCGCCCCATCTCAAGTTTGGGTGATCTCTCCATACCGGATTATAAGTATTTGAATAAAGATTTCCACCCCTATTCTCGATGTAATTCACATCCCCGGTAAAATTATTGATGTAATGGAATAGAGGTTTGTCTCTCCTATATATAAATGATGCACTCGATGAAGATTCTATACAACTTAACCTATCCACTATCTGTTGGTATCTATCATCCTCTTGAACCGCTTTGACTGTAGATGGCTTCTGGTCGTATGTGTAGTGTTCAGTTGGCCATTGGTAGGAATTCATCATCATATTCTCTATTCATTCATATGCATTATCATATGTATTGTTCATTAAGGCTCCTTTTGTGGCTCCATCCAATCCCGGTCATGCGTGTGCATCCAACCTGTTATAGAACATTTGCAATCTTAACCACTTGGGTAATCCATAGTGTGGGCATCTCTGAATTAGCTTTTCAAAAGGCTCCTAGGCATCGTGAAAACTTTCTCCTTTCAATTTTTTATACTTCGCAATCTCTCTCCTTAGTTGGATCATTTTTCTTATATGGAAGAACTTCTATAAGAATTTTCCTACGAGTTCATCCCATGTCGTAATAAATGCTAGTGCCTGTGAATTTATCCAAGAGAAAGCTTTATCTATTAAGGAGAAGGGGAACAGCTAGAAACAAATAGCGTTATCGGTGACCCTGTTGTATTTAAATGTATTACAAAGTTGAAGGAACCATTTTACATGCTGATTTGGGTCCTTCATAATTGTGACTCTAAACTGCAAATTATTCTGGATCATCTGAATCATTGTTATTTTGATCTCAAAATTATTAGCCATGATGGCTGGCCTTGTTTTACTTCCTTGAACCATCTCTAGACTTCGTGGCACATAGTCCCTTAGGGTTCTTTCATTGTGTCATATGTATATTAGCGAGTAATTGTGGTGGTGGTGGTGGTAGATCTTTCGAGTTGTTATTGTTAAATTTGTCAAACAATGAATTATCTCGTAGTGATAAACTGCCTGAAGTAGATGGTTAGTTCTGTAACTACTGTTGTTGCTGTTGCTGTTGACGATTCCTACGAATTATTCTTTCTGCATCTATGGCTAGGTCTAAACGTGTTCCCCTGCTACGAGTCATACACTAAACCCAAAAAAAGAAATAAAGAAGTTTGCAAACATAAGAGAATAAAATTGTATCTATAATTTAGGAATTTCCTAATTATTCTATTAACTACAAAACATTAAATCAATCTATTGATGCTACCTCCCCGACAACGGTGTCAACAACTTTATTGCCTTCGAACTTACAATCGTCTAAAGTATAAGTCTTGCACAAAATATGTTAAATAGGTGGTATCCACAATTATATGGGTCATGTTGTAATATGGTTACAACGAAGTAGGTAAGGACTCCAAGGATCGTACCCAAAAGAGGCAAGCACTAAATTAATTCTAACCTAAGCAAAAGTAATTCTAATTAGTACTTTAGATAAATTATATTACGACTAAACATAAAGAAAGAGTTTTTTAATAGCTAAAGAATAAAATAATATAAATGGATAAACGTAGGGAAATTTGCTACGGAAACTTAATCAGGTTTGAGCATGGGTGACTAGCTCGCCTCGATAATCATAACTAGCTGTTGCTTCGTTTTCCCTGTTCAATTAACTAGTCACTACCCTAGTAGGATCTCTCGATCTGCCACTAGAATAAAGAGTTAGCAAGAACTACTTATCTTTTGACCTCACAGTCCAGACTGGTTAGTGGTTAATGTGTTCACGGATAGGCCATACCAATTTTAGGTTAATTCCCACCTAAATGACTTCCTAGGGTCGTCAAGCCTAGGGTTTAAATTATTACTTTCCCAAACAATTATCCACTTAAGAAAGCCCTACACAATAATCAATTAATTATATCTCCACTCATTAATCCCCCACAAGAGGATTAGTTCCTCATGGATATTGAAAACATAATAAACTTGATGTAAAAGATGAACATTAATAAAAAAAATCAAGAGATAAAGGTTTAAGAGAAGCTTGAATTGTATTTAAATGAAGCACGAAATCCACAAAGAGTTGATCAAGTTCCAAAAATCAAATATCCCAACAAATGCAAAATTAAAAGTAACTTAAAGTTTAAAAAAAGGGAAATATTTAAAACTAAAATTATGAGGAAAATTATACAATATGAAAAGCGGTCTCCAACAAGTGTTAAATGGGCCTATTTATAGAGTTAGAGTTATCGTCATCCTTAGCCCTAGGTCATCTACGCTCTCATGTTTAATATTTGAATGTGCTGACAAAAACACCCCTGTCTCTAAAGTATTTTTCATACAAGACCGGTGTCGCGACATTGAAGGCAGTATGTTTGTACTGAAGGTTATGTCGCGACATCCCTTGGTAGTGTCGAGGCACTGAAAGCAATCTTGGAATTCTTGCTCTTTGATCCCTATGTTATGACACCAAACACCCTGTGTTGCAAGACGGTGACCAATATTGAGTTGGTATTGCTTTTACTGGTCTCCTACACACTCGGCCCCTAAGGTCAATAAAAGATTCAAATTACACTTTTTATTAAATGTAAACGAAACTTAGGAAACTTAATGAAAACATAATAAAAATGTTTTTATCCAAACTCCTCAAGAGCGAAAACTAGTTTAATCTACTACATTGAATTGCAACAGATCAGACACACTTAGGGGAAAATATCAAGGATTCCCTAGTTAAAAATAGCAAAGGAGGTTGGGGGCTAGATGCTATAAAAGGAGGCTTCATTTTCATTCATGACACACCATTGAGCACACAACATTCGACATTATTTTTCTACTAATTGTCCTTACCTTTCTCATAGTTTCCTAAACACTTGATTCCATAAAATAAGACAACACTTGCTAAAACAAGAGTAGCTAGGGAGGATGACTTGAAAGAATTTACATGATTTATCATAAAGACAAAGAAGTGGCTTGGAAGCCACAAAGAGAGTCGTAGATAACCTCCTACATTCAAATGTTTCCTCTTTTTATTGTGAAATGGTTGTGGATAACCCCCTCGACTACTTTTTCTTTCCTATCTATTTACTATTAATTATTGTTTTATGTGTCGAAAGACAAGATTACATCTCATCTTTATGTTTTCACATGACTTAATTTTTTTTATTCAGAATGAATATAAATCTTGATTTTAGTTTATTCATTTTTTTCCTGAGTATTTTGTGCAAATGATTATTTTATTCATTTAGATTTAATTCATGATTGTACTTGTAAATGTATGACCAACACTTGTAGATTAATGAATTAACCGTTTAATCTGAGAAGAGGTAATAGTTAGTTTACGAAAGATCTAAATGGTGCATATCATGTCGATATCAAAATATAATTGTTGTATGCATAAACTATGTAAATGCTCAAAAGGGTTATTTCTAGGTTAATTTTGACATAGAAATATGCTGATTAACTTAGGGATATAATAGTACTTTCGAAGAAGCTTGTGAATTAATTAAGAATGGGTTCAATGAATTTTCATATTGCCACGATCCTTTCATGATATTCTTTTTATAAATGCCAATAAACTCTTGTTAAGTGAAATATTTATTTTAGTTTATTCATGTTTTATTATATTAAATATTGAGTTTATCTCCCCGTTGTGATTATTTGTCTACTAGATGTGTTGTTTTGTTGGTATTTTACTTCTGATTACATTCCTTAACTTAAATTTTGACTCTCATCTACAATATTCTCTTTTATTTGTTTTCTTCCAAATGGATTATAGTTGACTTTACAAATAATTTACATAATAGTCATTGTGGAGATGATACTCTTTACTTACTACTACTTTTTACTTATACAACCGTGTACACTTGCACGTAATCATGCAACACACTCATACCTAGATCCAACGTTTGGGTCGAATAAAGGTGTTACAGAAGGTTTGCAAGAAGTCAATTAGTTCATCGATTGTTAAACTTTCACGTTCCATAGCCTCCTCTATAGTAGTGACCTCGATGGAGAATTTCTCTAGAAGAGATCTCAACACCTTCTTAACTAGTTTAGTGTTGGAATAGTCTTCCCGTAGAGCAATTGCCTGGTTTGACAAATCATAGAGTTTTTGTAACACCCCTTACCCTAAACCGTCACCGGAATCAAGTAATGGGCATTACCGAACTTATCGGAGTACAGACTCATATTTTCTACCAAATTATTACAAGTTTTACTCTTATCGAGGGTTTTCTGACTCAATACAGACATCCGAATGATTAGGATTCGAATCCTATCGCATCGAAAGCCCAAAAAATTTTTCACTTTTAAAACTACGTCACATGCCCGTGTGACACAAAGCACGGCCGTGTGCTAAGGCCGTGTGGCCTTCACACGCCCATGTCCAGAGACCGTGGTCAAATCTGTCAAATTGGCCACGATCACCCCACACGGTCGTTTGGGGGCTGTATACCCCACATGGTTGAGACACACTGCCGTGTCTCTTGCCCGTGTGGTCTGTAAAATTTAAAATCAAGGTGTAGGGAAGGCACGGTCCAGGGACACACCCGTGGGGTCAGACCATGTGCCACCCCTGACCTAGGCATGCCCGTGCTATGTGCCCGTGGAGCATTCTGTCAAACCCCACACGGTCATGTCATACAGCCGTGTACCCTGCCGGGTAGACCATGTTAGGTTATTTACCAAGCCTCTGCCTCTCCGAAATTCCCTTTCACATACACAATATTCATTTCAACCAATTCGATGACACATACTCGGAATAATTTCATTTATAACATCATTTACAAAACAAGTATCATGCATACACCTATTCTATTTGACTTGAAAAACAATGCTTATACAAACACTAGCCACCTATACATGCCAAACTCAAAATATCAAAACCATGTATACATACACCAAGGTAGCTTGATAGTGTGAGATGAGCCTCTTTTGATCACCAATCCCAATTTGCTCTATGCTCGACAATCTAAAAGGAAGAGGAAAGGAAAGAGGAGTAAGCTACAAGTAGCTTAGTAAGTCATAGGTAAATCAATAGCAAATGCATAATAATTAGCTAAGGCATTTAATTTCTTTGTGTCATAATGCAACATCAATATACTTACTCATGCACATTCTTGCCAAAATGTCCAAATATAGACATTCACACACATAACATGTTCAATTCATTTTCACTTGCTTAACCTACACAAATGCTTTACATAACCAAGTTAATTCCCGTTGAACATTCAGAACAGAAACGAATATACAGAGGTTAGCACCGAAGTGCCTCACAGATATATGGCCGAAGCCAGTACAGAGGTATGGAAAAAGCTATCAGAGTATGTAGCCGAAGCCACCAGAACATGTAGCTGGAGCTACCTTAGATCACAGAATTACAGACGTAATCCACGGGCCTACTCACAAAAGCTGACAGGTGACTGCAACATATGCTAGTGCACCCAACACCCTAGATATGGAATCAGATAGAATCAGAACTCTCAAGCGACATGTCACCCATATCTGAAATCATTCTTACTGTTCAAACGGGATTTACCAGAATGTTCACAAACATACAATTGCATAATTCAAAAATTCATATCCATATATTTTCACATAGAGATCATCAAATGGATAACAATAAGGTAAATGCGCTATAATTTACTCATGACTTACCTCGATAACAAAACGACTAAATTTCGAATTAGTTGACTATCTTTTCTTTTCCGCAATCTCGATCGCTTTCTCTCTTTTCTTGATCTAAATAAACACATTTAACACATTTTATCAATTTCTTACTCAAATTCGTTCACAATTTAGACCTTTGGCAAAATGACCGTTTTGCCCTTGGTCTCGTAAACTAAATTTTTTTTCCATTTTCTTAACCTTTTATGCTTAGCTAAGTTCTTTTCACAATAACAACCCAAGAATCACACATTTTCATATACTCGTGAGCAAATTTTCATTTTTCTTATTTTAGTCCCTTAGGGACGTTTTTACCAAAAACTATCCGGAAAAACTCGTAATTAACACATCAACGACTCATTTTCTACCATTACTCATCAAATCAAAATTTTCTCAAAAATGGGTCAATTTTTGAAACTCATTATCTCTTCAAATAAATGACAAAATCATGAAATTTAAACTTAGGGGAACTCAAAAATACGAAAATAATCGAAAACGGGGCAAGGTTGCACTTACAATTTGCTTGACACAGTTCAAAACCCCTTTTGCTATGGAGGAGAGAAAATCGGCAGACATAAAAGAAGAAGATGAACACTTTTCATCTTTTTCTCATCTTTTTATTTGTCTTTTAGCAATTTGGACAAAAATGCCCTTAGCCATATTACTTAGAAATTTTTCTAGAACTACCCTTTTTGTCCATCCCACTAACTCATGGTCTATTTGCCATTTAAAGACCTCTAGTCCGAACCTCCATTTCAAATAGGTACTTACACATTATAACTCACATTTTGCAATTAATGTAATTTAGTCCAAAAATAAAATTAAGCACTAAATTAATAAATTTTCTAAACGATTTTCACACATAGCATATTTAACAGATCGAAAAACATAAAATTTTCAAAATTTAACTGTTTTAATTCAAATTTTGTGGTTACAAAACCACTGTTCCAATTAGACCCTATTTTGGGTTGTCACAGTTTTAAATAAAACTCACTTTATAACACACCAAACCCGGCCTAGACATTACAATCGAATTTTGAGGAATTACATAGACACATTTTAAACTTCGATTTTTGGAACTCGAAAACATGCGCTTTTCCAACATTAATTTTGGTAAATCACTTTCCAGGTTTTAGAAAAATACTCATTAAAACTATTTATTTCATTACAGAAAAACACTTAAGTGATTAATTTATTTTGTAGCAGAAATTTCTAAGTTATTAAATTTTTGAAAACTGTGACATGATTTATAAAAACCAATAATTTTACGATTTAAAAATGATAATTACTAAATCAACAAAGGCAAATCAAAAACAAAAACAAAGTCCCTGAATAGTTTATAGACCAAAAAGCCCAAAAAAGTCTAGAATAGTTTAAAATATAAAACGTCTTATTATTAACAAAAAAATCAATCTGAATTCCTGTGCGCTGCCGCATCCTAGATTTGTTGATTATAGGTGAAGTAAAAAAAGGGTAAGCTAACAAGCTTAGTGTGTAACTTAGCCCATAAAAGCATAACATATAGCACAATTCACACAAAAGTCAGAAACTGAACACAATTATAACAGCCCGATTTAGGGCTTAGTTGGAATAGTGTTTGCGAGACCATAAATCCAAAGTAGAAATACATGTTTTATGATTATCCTAAGGTCTATGGTATGATTTCATAATGGTGTGAAAATTTCATGAAGAAATTTTGTGAATATGTGATAAATTCGTCCTTTAGGACTAAATTGCAAAAATTGCAAAATATGAGTTTCTAGAAGTTTTAAGGATGAAATAGCATTAAAAAATTTATTTGAGATCCTTATTTAGTAATTATACCATTTTATGGTATGATGGAAAAAAATGCCCAAGTAAGGAGAAAATTTTAAAGAAAGGAGATAAGGGTATTTTGGTCATTTGGTTAATTAATGAAATAAAAAGGAAAAAAGAACCAAAAATGTGTCCATCTTCTTCTCCAAGGGTGCCAAAATTTCCTAAGCCTCTATAACTAGGGTTTTGACATTTTCAAGCTCACAAGTAAGTGCAATCTAGCCCCGTTTTTAATGTTCTTCCTATTTTTGAAGTTGTTATCAACTGATTAAGCTATTTCTACCAATATTTTGAGCTAGGGTTTATGTTAAAAAATTTACCCATGTGTGACATGGTTGTATTTTGATGTTTAATGGTAGAATATGAAAGTTGGATGTGTGATGAACATCTTTTTCTAGGTGATTTTTCATGAAAATACCTAATAGGGATCAATTTGTAAAAGTGGTAAAGGTAGTGGTAAAATCAGATTTGAAGGAAAATGTGAGCAATTATAAGCTTAAGATAGGTTCGGCTAGGCTTGGGTAACCAAGAAATTTAGTACAATTCATCATACGAGTCTAGGGACTATTTTGTAAACATGTGAAAGTTTAAAGGCAAATTCATAATTTTGCCAAAGTATGATTCATGGACTTTTTTAGTTAATGTGGTGATTAAATAAGTGTAATTTGTCCTTATAGATTAAGAAACACAAAGTCTGGACCTAAACGGGAAAAAGAACAAGGTGGTAGATTAAATCAAACATCTACATGTATTTTGGATCCAAGGTAAGTTTGTGTGTAGTAAATCAACATTATGATATTATGTATTTAATATTTTGATGTTGTATGAAATGTATGTTGTCTCCATGAAATTTGTTAATGAGATTTCAATAAAGAAATGATGAAGTTATAATATATAGAAATTCCAGTTAAACTTAAAGAATACGAAGGATGCCATTGTCATGACATGAAACTAAGGACGTTCCGTACAAGACCATATCCAAGATATGGCATCGGCACCGAGTTGAGATCCCGTGTAAGACCATATCTGGGATATGGCATCGGCATTGAAATGTGATCCCGTATAAGACCATGTCTGGGACATGGCATCGACATCGATGTATGATCTTGTGTAAGACCATGTTTGGGACATGGCGTCGACATCATCATACGATATCGTATAAGACCATATCTAGGATATGGCATCGACACCCAGATGAGATCCCGTTTAAGACCATATATAGGATATGGCATTGGCATCGACACACGATCCTATGTAAAACCATATATGGGATATGGCATTAGCACTCTATTTCGTGAATAACAGTTCTAAGTATCCTTCGGTATTCCTAATGATTCAACGAGAAAAGAATTGAAGTTAATGTTAAGTTAAAAAGACTAAAATTATATAATGAGTGATACAGGTACACATGAGAAACTCACAAGAAATAAGCTCAGTATAATATGAATTGTCAATAAGAAAGAGTATGAGTAAGCTATGGCAATGGTCATAGATAATTATGTAATAATCCATGATGTGCTTTGTGGATGTTAATTCAAGATTTATGTTGTTACTTATTGCATGCAAACTTACTAAGCTTTATGCTTACTCTTTCTCTTTTTCCTTTCCTTGTAGTATCGCCAAGCTAGCTTGGAGATCGAAGGATGTCGGAGCTCAATTCACACTATCAAACATTTCTTTTGGTATAGTAATGTTGATCATTTTGAGTATGGCATGTATAGGAACTTGGTCTTTTAGCATGTGTCATATTGTTCAGCCAAATATGCTGGCTAGTAATGTTACTTGATTCATTTTGTAAATGACCAATGGAATTGGTTAATAGTAACTAAGTTATGTTTATTCAATGATGATGAAGATCATGAAAGTGCAAGTTTTCATAACCAAATAGGATTATGTAGAGTATATGCATGATAAATGTGGCATGAAATTAAGGTTTGGATGTCCTGACTATGTATGTTTAGATATGTATTGTGGTCATACTATGTGTCGTTGAAATTGGTATATGGTTGGTTGTGTTTCAGGGTGAAAAATGGCTTGGTAAATAGCCTTATATTTGTTCTCACAGGCAAACACATGGGCGTGTAGTTCAGCCATGTGTCCCCTGCTCCTTAAGTATGCAAAACAAAATGCCTAGTAATAAACACATAGGCAGAGACACGACCGTATGCCTCAGTCGTGTGAAGGACACAGCCTTAGGGCATGGGCATGTGCCCAGGCCGTGTGAAGTCTACACATTAATTACAAGAATTAAATTCGCAACACGACCTAGCACATGGGTGTGTGACTTGGCCGTGTGACCCTAACTGACTGCTGATGTCATAAACAGAGAGTTACACGGGGCATGGACACGAGCATGTGTGACCACACGGTCTACCCACATGGGCGTGTCCCATATCTACACGGGCGTATGACCCCTGTTTAGGGTAAAAATGTTATAACTTTGTAAAATTTTGAAAGTTCTTGATTTAGTCCTGAACCACTTCTAAAGTATGTTTTGGGCTTCGTGGGCCCATTATAGGGACATTATGTATATGAATGAAGAGTTTCAAGTTAAATGAAATTTTATGGCCTGACTTTATATGATTAAGTATGTTTAAGTCCAGTAATGCCTGTACCCTATTCCGGCATGGATACGGGTAATGAGTGTTACATTTAGTGGTATCAGAGCTATAGTTTAGTCATTTCTTGGACTACTGTATCACATGTGAGAGTCTAGTTATACATTCCATACCTATGTATATATATTATGATAGTGTGATGACTCTTGACGATTTAAAATGTGCTTCCATATAGCAAATGGATCCCGATCGAGCTGTGGCAGATGATGTAAAAAGTAACGTGCCTACTCCTACTCAAGGGACGGTGCCAGCTGAAAATGTCAGTGACTGTGAGTTAGTGAGGAGAGGCTCGAGAAGCCTTCTTCCAAATGATGAACAAGTGGATCACAAAGTTAGTTCGAACGAACCCTACCGCTCAACAACAAGCTCCACCCCCTACAAACCCTCAGCCTACCCATGTAGCTCCCCATGTGGTAGAAGTGGTAAGAAGAGAAAAGCCTCCAATTGATAGAATCTAAAAACAAGGAGCCGAAAAGTTCCAAGCTAATAAAGATGATAATCCGAAAAGGGCAGAATTTTGGCTTGAGAATACCATCAGGATATTTGATGGATAGTCTTGCACACTCGAAGAGTGTATGAAGTGTGTAGTATCCCTTTTGAGAGATTTGGCCTATCAGTGGTGGAACACCCTTGTGTCAGTTGTACCAAGGGAAAGGGTTAATTGGGAATTTTTCCAAGAGGAATTTCGCAAGAAGTACATTAGCCTGAGATTTATCGATCAGAAACACAAGGAATTTCTTGAGTTAAAACAAAGTCGAATGACTGTGACTGAATACGAGCGTGAGCTTGTGCGGCTTAGCAAATACGCTCGAGAATGTGTATCCAATGAAGCCATCATGTGTAAGAGGTTTGAAGACGGGTTAAACAAAGACATTCGATTGCTAGTTGGAATTCTTGAACTAAAAAAATTTATGGTGCTTGTGGATAGAGCTTGCAACGCTGAGGAATTGGCCAACGAGAAAAGAAAAGCTAAAATTGAATCTCGTGACTCGAGGAAGAGATATTTGGGCAAATCATTTCAATCGTCATTTAAGAAATCGAGAGAGTTCACCACTCGATCAGCTGCTTAGTTGGATTTTTGAACAGAAGTAAAGGTAAATAATACTCAGTTTCTAAAGCTCAGACCACTTCAGTTGCAAACCTTGGTAATGCTCGACCAAGTAGACCAGAATGTCCCCAGTGTGGTAGACGTCACCTCGGTGCATGTCGAGCAAATGAGAGAGCTTCAAGTGTGGTTCCGAAGACCACTTTATTAGAGATTGCCCCAAGAGGATTGAGAAAGATAGAGATCAAAGTGCAAAATCGGGTAATGCTCCCTCTAGAGGTAGACCACAGAGAAATTTAGGAATTGGGGCGAGTAGCAAGGGTACAGCTAGAGAATCAGCGAGACCCAAGGGTAGAGCACCTGCGAGGACATATGCCATTCGCGATCAAGAAGATGCGTCATCAGCTGATATGATTACGAGTATATTTTCTTTCTATGATACTCATGTTATTGCTTTGATTGATCCGGGATCTACCCGCTCATATGATTGTTTGAAAGTAGTGTCTAGTATGAACATGCCCGTAGAGTCCACAGAATTTGTGATAAAAGTATCAAATCCCTAGGAAAATGTATGCTAGTTGACAAGGTGTGTAAAAGTTGCCCTTTAATGATTAGGGGTCATGGTTTTCCGGCAAATCTTATGTTATTGCCGTTTGATGAATTTGACGTAATCCTTGGTATGGATTAGTTAACTATTCATGATGTGATAGTGAACTGTGGGAGAAAATTTATTAAATTGAAATGTGAAAATGGTGATATTTTTTAAATTGAATTAGATAAACCGGATAGATTGCCTATAGTGATTTATTCTATTTCTGCACAAAAATGTATAAGAAAAGGGTATGAAGCTTATCTTGTATTTGTGATGAATACAAAAGAATCTGAATTGAAATTTGAATTAGTGCTGGTAGTATGTGAGTATATGGATGTGTTTACAGAAGAATTGCCCGGACTACCTCCGGTTAGAGAGATTGAATTTGGTATTGAGTTAGCCTCTGGTACTGCACCTATTTCTATTGCTCCATATAGGACGACTCCAACCAAGTTAAAAGAATTGAAGGCTCAGTTACAAGAATTGGCAGATAAAGGTTTTGCAAGACCGAGTTATTCTCTGTGGGGTGCTCCCATATTGTTTGAGAAAAAGAAAGATGGCTCTATGAAGTATGGCTCTATGAGGTTGTGTATAGATTATTGACAGCTCAATAAGGTCACCGTAAAGAACATGCATCCCTTACCAAGGATCGATGATTTGTTTCACCAATTGAAAGGAGCCATAGTGTTCTCCAAGATAGATTTGAGATATGGATATTATCAGCTGAGAGTTAAGGAGTCGGATGTGCCGAAGACTGCATTTCGAACGAGGTGTGGCCACTATGAATTTCTAGTCATGCCTTTCGGTTTAACTAATGCCCCTGTTGTGTTTATGGATTTAATGAATCGTATCTTTCAGCCATACTTGGATAAATTTGTTGTAGTCTTTATTGATGATATCTTGATTTATTCTTATAATGAGAACAAGCATACTAAGCACTTGAGAACTATATTGCAAACCTTGAGAGATAAGCAGTTGTACGCCAAGTTCAGTAAAAGTGAATTTTGGCTACGAGAGGTCGGATTCTTAGGACATATTGTGTCAGGTGATGGGATTAGAGTTGACCTTAGTAAGATATCGGCTATTGTCGAGTGGAAACCGTTAAAAAATGTGTCAGAGATTATAAGCTTTTTGGGCTTGGTCAGTTATTATAGACGGTTTATCAAAGGATTTTCTATGATTGCTACCTCAATGACAAAGTTGTTGCAAAAAGATGTTAAGTTTGAGTGGACAGAAAAATGCCAACAGAGTTTCGAGAAATTAAAGACATTGTTGACTGAAGCTCTTGTTTTAGTACAACCGAAACTGGGAAAAGAATTGGTGGTTTGCAAGGATGCATCTTTAAATGGGTTGGGATGTGTACATATGCAAGAAGGCAAAGTGATAGCATATGCATTGAGACAGCTGAAACCTCATAAAAAGAATTACCCAACACATGATTTAGAGTTGGCCGCAATTGTGTTTGCGTTAAACATTTGAAGACACCATTTATATGACGAAAAATGTCAACTATTCATTGATCACAAAAGTTTTAAGTACTTGATAACACAATAATAAATGTAAGGATAGATATGTGGTAATCAAGCTACCAAAAATAGTGTGGTAATCTGCCAGAATTAGATAAATGTGGTCACCAAGAAGACAGATATGTGGTTAAAACCACCATATAAGGAAGATCATTAAACAATCAACACTTCCTCCATCACATCATTATCCCACCCCAATGCAAATGTAAACACTAACTAAACAATCAGATACACATATAGCATTCATGCTTTACACATCAGTACATGCTAACATGCTTGTAGAAGTCATACATTCAGAAATAGAATATCATATTTCAATAATCAAAATCATATTTATCACCTAACAAACCGTACAAAATAGCTAACCTCAATACCAACTTCAAATTACAGCTCTAAATAGAGTTTACTAAAAATGGGCCCACACACTGGTGTGACCTATATGGCCTACTTGGCCCAGCCTGTGTAGCCTACACGGTCTGGCACATGGCCTAACATATGCTTGTGTTGGTTACACAACCTACTTAACCTAGTCCGTGCGGCCCACACGGATTGACACACAGTCGTGTGAGTGTAACATCGACAGTGGGTTTCTCAGTTTCACACCATTCACTGGTTTTACGAGTTCAAGTCACACACTTGGTCACTTTTTGATGTCAACACAACAAGCATAATTCCAGCACTTAATAATGACATTCAGCTTAACGAATTAGCAAATAAAACGAGAATAGATTAAGAGGAAACAACTTTTGCTTCCTAAAATTTTAGCCAAACAATAGGGCATTTGACTCTAACAACCAAAACAGCCCCCAATTGGGCATTCAATTACTTACCCTTGAAAGAACAACAACTTCCAACAGAATCTAGATCGTCGGAGGATCAGGTGTCTCGTGATCTTCACCTAGGAAACCAAACACAGTTAACAAGCAAGGTTCATAGCATACAAAAATGTCAATTATGCACAAGAAAAACTAAAAACCTTATCATTGGACAAACAACGATACTTAAACTAAGATTTAATTACGACCAACTCTATCGAAACACCATACAAACAATCACAAAAAAGATAACAGCATAAAAAGGAAAAAAAACAATGGTAGAAAGGAAAAGAATAGAAGAACAAGAAGAAAAGAGAAAAGGAAAAAAAATTAATGTAAAAGGAAGAATGGAAAAGTAGGAAGGTAAGTTGAGAGAGAAAGGGAAAGTGGGATAGATTTTCGGGGAGGGATTATCTCAAAAAATTAAATAAAATTTAAAAATAAAATCCTAAACTACCAGATTTTTTGCGAACTTAACAATTTACCTAAAGTTTGAATTTGACCCAATTACTAACCACGTGGGTAGCACAGACAGGAGATAGCAAGAAGAATCTCGTTTTTGCACACATAAGATTCGAACACGAGACCTCTGGGTAAGCTGAAGCTTTACCACTAAAGTAGTAGACTCATTCTTGTTAACAGTTGAGCAAAATTAATGTATAAGCCAAATATTCAAATATAGGGGTTGGAATAAAAATAATTAAAATTCAAGGGAAAGGATTCGATAAAAGGACGATAGTCATATAAACAAAACTCTCAATGACCAAAATAGATTGATTTACTTGACATAATTTAACAATTCAAAAAATAAAAATTTTGAGGCATTATGCACTTACGGCTTCAACTTCTTGCATCATTAATTTTTCAAATCTAGAGGTTAGCATCTGCATTTTTTATTTCTTGAAAATGTTTTCCCTTTATGAGCATATTGTAAAATAACTAGACAATTTTGGCAATAGTACACTTTGCTATTCTCTAGTTCCCATTGAACCTCAAGCTTAACCATTCTTACATCTTCAACATCCATCATAGGTGGCTCTAATCCTACGAGAATCGAATTTCAAGTTTTTGCACCAATGGATTTGATGTAAGCCTTCATGCGAGCCTTTCAGTAAAGATAATGGTCAGTCTTCAACAGTAGGGGTCGAGAAGTTGACAATCCTTCCATAGCTTGTTATTAGAAACGCTAGGAATCTCTACTAATTATGTTAAGTAGGAGGGTTTGATACGAATTGTTAACCTGAAACAATTGCTAAATAACAAGTATGAGCAAAAGTTATTGCGGAAGGGGGCACTTCTACAAGCATTTTGGTAACACAAAACAAAACAAGGGACAATTTGGTTTCCGTACATCTATTGTAACACCCCTAAAATTGTGATACTGTAAAAATAGTAATAAATCAAGATGGTGTACAATTGATTTGTCGAGAAGGTTGAAAAGTATATTGTGGTATACTAAAGTAAAGTAAAGAATAAATCGTAAAGATGTAAAAAGTTTTGAGGTTCAAGTACAATTATTTGAAATTTGAGGGGTTGAAGAATAAATATGAGAAAGTTGAAGGACCAAAAGTGAAAATAACCCAATTTTTTATAACATGGGATTGGTGTGTAGGGATCAAATTGAATAAGTGGAGAAATACAATGGACTAAATTATAATTTTACCAAAAGTGAATAGTGATTCAATTATGGAAGTTTGAAGAAAAAGGGTAAAATGTTAATTACTTAGATTAGATAATTATATGGTGTAATAATTAAGGAAGAAAATTGTTGAAATATGGTTGATTGAATATTTTATAAGATATTTATTAATTCTTTTTTTAATTAAAATTAGTATAAAAAGAAAGAAAGATGAAAAAAATTCTTCATACTTTCACCATGCTAACGTCCATGAAAGAGAGAAACAATGAAAGAAAGTTTTGTTTTTTTTTTTTTTTTACAATTTAGTTATTTTTCATCAAAATTCACCTTTTTCACTTAAAAATGTTAAAAATTTTCATAGGCACCAAAGAGGAAAAGTGAAGTAGAGACACTAGAGAGTTAGAATATCATCTTGGAAGAAAGAAATTAGAAGTGAAAGTGGAGAAGTTGAGGAAAAGGTATGAAGATTAAAGAGACAAGGTAAGAAATTGAAGCATTTCTTACAGAATTTATATTTAATTAAAGTAGAGACATAAGAAAGTAATTTTAGTATGAGTTTTAATTTTGTATTTGATATGTTCATGAAGTAGAAAAAAGGAGAAGAAATTATGGAAGTGATAGAAACAAAGTGGAGATGATGACAAAAGTAAGGAAAAAGAGAATTAAAGGCAAAATAGTGAAATTCTAACAAAACAGAGGTAAGTACTTCAAGAATTTTACTTTGGTAAATTTTAATCTAAGTATGAATTATGTTAGAATAGTTAATCTGAATTAAAATGTGTTAATATTATGTTTACAAATTTTTAATAAGCAGTGAAAAATATAGTTTGAATTTTAATTATGTGATGAATTGTTTTGATATATTGAAATAATAGTAAAAAGGACTAAATTGAAAAGTGTACAAAATTTTATGTATGAATTAAAATATTATCATAGAGAGCTTAAAAGTGATGTTAAGGTGAAATGATAGCAAATAATGAATTTTTATGATGCTAAGGACTAAATCATAAACTTGCGAAAATTAAAATTTAAATAAGAGAAGTAAAGTGAAGTGCATAAAAGTATGATATGTGAAGTAAGATAATATAATGAATTGTTTGATTAAAGTGATATGAGATAGTGAAATTGAATGAAAAGTGACATTAGAAGGATAATTATAATAATTATTGAATTTTTATAATGTTAAAGACTAGATTGCAAGATATTTAAAAGTGATTAAAAATATTAAAAAAACATTAGAAATAATTATTTAAATGAAGTGCTTCATGGAAAATAATTGATTTAAAGTGATTATGTAGTAAAATAAATAAATTTCATACTGAAAATGACCAAATTGTAAAATATACAAAAGTTATTAAGGGTATTAAGATTTTGAAACAACATATTCAAGTTAAAGGTATATGGAAGTGAAGTGAATACTAAGAAAGAAGATGGTGATTAATGAAAATATATGCTACCAGGGACTAAATCGAAAAGATTATAAAGTAAGTGATGTTTATGCAAAGAAGACTAGATAGCAAATTAACCAAAATTTAATATGTGTAAATAAGTATTTATAGATAATTTTAGTGAAGTGTGTATGATAGTAAATTTAAGTTTAAGCGATATTAAAGCGTTAATTTAATAAAGAATGATTTTCTTGAAAAATAAGGTCTAAATTGTATTGAGTGTGAAGTTTTGCATGCCATTAATTGATAAATGATATTAATGAAAACTGACAATACAAATGTCCTAGGGGACAAGATATGAACATGATGGATATGAATGGAAAGTGGCACTTTAGTGCAATACAATGAAAAGTGGCACTTCGATGCAATTGACAATGACACTATGGTACATTTAAAAATGATTGTTCTGCATATTTTATATGTTCTATGGAGTCTGCTATGGGCAAAAAGAAGAGTGTTAAGAGAGATCGATAGTGATTCAGTAAATGAAAAATGATAAGATTGAAAATGAATATGAACAATTAATTATTATTTAAATAAATTTATTATGTTATATTTAAAGTTTTGATTTGTTAGATTTAATTATGATAATGGTAGGTTTAATTATGATGTACTTACTACGCTTATGTAAGCTTAATGCATTACTTTTCAACGCGTGGTAAAATGTAGTTTGAGGTACTAGATCAAAGGTCAACATTAGCTCATCTCATCACATCCCAAGCTTGAAAGAAAGTATGGTTTGAATATTTTGATACTAGCTATGACATGGACATAGGTAAAATCTAGTTGTGAACTATAAGCCCTTTTTATTGACCTAATTGTAGAATTTGTAATCTTTTGCTAATCTTATAATCTTGGTAATAAATGAATGAGTTGTGGTAAGTTATATGACTCTTGAGTTTAGATTTGAACTTATATGAATAATACATTGTATTATTTGGATGGAATATGTAAATTGAACACAACTTCGGTGGTAAAAAATTGAAATATTGAAAATGGATGAAATAGGGTGCACGTCGCAACGTCAAATGTACCACGTCACGACGAGGCTAAGCCAGAGGGTGAAGTTAGGATGAGGGACCTCCAACGTCATAACTTTAGCTTGAAACGATAGAAATCTTATAATTTAGTCCTTGTTCTACCTTAGACCACTAAAAGAGTTGTCGTAACTCCTATATGATCGAATATGTATTCGAAACATGTTGTAATCCACTATCTTAACCTTCCAAATGAAACGATAAATGAAATCGAAATTAAATTGACGTTACTTTGGCAACAAATGTAGCATTTCGATATCTTGACCCAACGATTGAGTTAGGTACGAGAGTGTTACATCTACAGATCCTAGCTTAGTGAGAAGAATCCACTATCTTTCAACAATTACAAGTAGCGAACCTAAATCTATCACACCCTAGTGATGATTCCTCATTGTTGTACCTTCAAAGACTAAACCTCCACCACTAAATTCTCCACCTGAGAACTTATTCTATGAAACCACTACATAAAGGTCCTACAATCTCAAATTCATTCTCACAAATAATGTTCTTCACTTGAGCAAATTAAGTGCTCTCAATTATCAATACATCAACATATATAAGTCTCTCAATTATATAGAGTTTTCGAGACTTGCTAACATAATGAAGATCATTCATAATGCCTTCTAACAGGTAGCTAGAGTAGCTTAATATAATATAATAATAACAATCAAGGTAACTTGGACAATTGGTAGATAAGATACTAAATTTTCGATTCGATCCAACTTCCTTGATGTAAGATATTAGATAGACTTTGTTCGATTCGATTCTCCAAATATGTTTCTCCATGCGATATGTTCTTCATTGATAGACATAATTATTGGTTTAATTTCGGATTGAAGTTACCATCCAAACTGCACAATTCGATTCAAGTTCGATTTTTCTATATGGGACTTGTTTTATCTAAAGCAAACTGAATGAAAAAAAATCTATATTTAAAGAAATATTCCTAATAGAATAATAAATTGATCATTTCAATGTCTACATGGACTAATTTATTTAATTGTATTATTATCATGAACTAATTCATTTAATTGTATTATTATTATTATTAAAAACTAGATATGACCATGCAAAAAGTTAAAGTTATAGAAATATTTCATAAAAAAAATTATGAAAGTGTAGTTTTGTATTAGAATAAGTTTATCATTTCTTAAATATAAAAATTATAATTATAAGCATAATTTTAAATTTAGGGAAATAGTTTATTAAAATTTATAATATTTTATTTATAAAAGAAATAATTATAAACAAATTGTCAATTATATATATTTGATAGTTATGAATTTAATTACTTATATTGGCATATTTTAATGACTCGATTTTTTAAGGTATGTAATGACTCAACTATAACTAATTAAAGTTAGCATCTAATTAAAAGAAATGACACAACAGAAAACTATGTATATAAATGATTTATGTATTAGCTTTTCTTTAAATAAATTTAAACGATTTATAAACTTAATCAATTAACTTAAAATGCTTTTTAAAATATCTTTTGAATGATTATGATATTAATTTAATTATTTTATTTATTTTATAAATGTAAAAATGAAACTAGAGCATGTATTATAATTGGTGTGAAAAAAAAAATCAAAAATTACAATATTAGATTTTTTGGGCCCAAAACAAGGTGACAATTTTTTTGACAAAACCCAAATTTTTTAAAACTTGTTGTACAGAACCACAATTTTCAGTTTCAGATTTTTCAGTTTTTATTCCATATTATTTCGGTTTCAAAAGTTAAAAACTTATTCAAAAATCGAACTGAACCGAATACATTTCCAGGCAAGATATAATCCACGATCTTGGCTCAGCCCAAAAGATATGGTTCAATAAATTATCAATCTCCTAAATATGACAAGTTGTTAATTGTTGCAAAGAAGTGGGCAACTCTTGAAGCACGTATCAGCAACTCTAAATATTTCAACAGTAATTAATATTGTTTAGAAAAATATAAATTATATAATTGTGTAATTACAATTTATAATGTTAAATATGACATAGAGAATTATGATGTAACTATAATTTATTAGTCGAATACATCTAATAATTATAATTTCAACTAATTACGTTGTGTCAATCCTAAATACGTAAAAAATTCAAATCTTTTAGGATCTTTGTAATTTAGTGAAATTACTTTTACACTTAAAAAAAAAAGGCTAAAAATAATTATTTAACACACCGAAATGCTTTCCAAATCATAAAAATAAATTGGATAAAATTCCAAATATATGCCATGCTGTATACAAAATCATATGTATCATGATGCAAGTTTGGAAAATATTCTTAAGTAGTACTTTGAATCGATCACACATGGTCCTAAATGCAACACCTAGGGTACATGAGTGATTCCTTATCCAACTGAGCACCATGGAGCCTGAAGAGACATGCCACTCTGGTTTGGTCTGCTACTTTTCTCTATTGTTTCCTATTTCTCTAAATTTAAATATCAAAATTTATATTAACACATATTAACCTATCAAATTTCAATCTTTTAAATATGTGAGTATGATACATAAAGATGTGGATTGAGAAATTAGGAAGAAATAGTTAGATGAAAGTGAAAGAGAGAGTGAAAGGAGTGGGCGGTGATATGACGACGAATCTGATCCCTTTTGGGTTCTTGAAATTCCATTCTCCATTAGGATACCAACAATAATATATGGACCAATTCATAGGAATGGGATGCTACATTCCATTTGAAAGATCAGCAGTGCAGCAGAAATGCTCTTGTTTTTTTGGCCCCATCATTCTTGGGTCCATTCTTCCCTCCATCTATTCCTCTCTATACCCTCACAAACTATTTTTTCCTCACTATTTCGAAAGAAAATTTGAAGAGTTGAGTGTTATTGAATTACCCCATCAGTTAGAAATCAATTAACTAATTATACCATCTTTTTCTACTCAACTTCTTTCTAATATTTAGATTTTATGCTTTATCTGAGTTTTTTTTTTTTATTATTATAAAGATTCATCCAATATTAATTATTTTATACAAAGTATAAAGAAAAAATGAAGTTATTGATAAGAAAAATAATACATAGGTTTTGAAATAGGATGAGAAATGAATTGAAGTCAATGATTAAAAGAAAGGAAAAGAAGCTCGTTGAAATGTGTGTTTTGTCATTGAATTAGGGTTTAGATGAGTTTTTTATGGGTTCTTGAATTTTCTATCACCAAAATTCTTAAGTAAAGAACAAAATAAAGGAATATGTTTATATTAAAAAAAAAACCTTAAGGAAATAATCTTTAACTTCTTTTGAATTTTTAAGTTAAAAATTATCACGTGTCATAAAATAAGACTTAAGTAATTTGGGTAATAAAGTATAGTTTAAGAATCACTTTGAATAATAAACATACTTTAAGTACCACTTCTGACAAAAAAAAATTTAAATAACAACTCAAGAAAATAATATAAATTTTTTAGTTCAATAAAAAAAAATTAATTATCACTTTAAATAATAAAATATCACTTGTTACAACTTAAGAAGAAAGACGTGTTCTTTGAACTGATGCATTACAAAGAAGGTTAAGTTAGATAAAGTCTAAACCCTAAACTTAGAAGCCACCGTTAAATAGACATTTGTCACTAGAAATCAAAACATTACTTGTATCTATCTTTCCATAGACTGAGTGTAACGTAATTTAGATCAGTTGAAGCGTTAAAAATGTTATCACTTAAATTTATAATAATGATTTTTATGAATATAAATAAAATTAATTAAAAATCATTTAAACCAATATGAACCTTAATGATTGAAAGCATTAAAAGGAATCCCAGTGACCCAGTAGCCCTCCCTGGGGTCTCCAAAAAGATGAATACAAAGTAATTCTCTTCACTGCTCTCAACATTTTATCAAAACAAAGCAGATCAATTACATGCCATCCATGCAGAAGTGGGGTCGGATGATGATGCTGCCCTCTTCTTGGCGAAGTATTCCTCAGCTCGAGCAAGGTTCTTTGCAACCTGAAGGCTTAACCCACTTCTTGCGCCCAGGCAGTACGGTGAGAGAGCAACTGGCAGCCTCAAGCTTTTCCTTTGCAGATGCTGAAAAGGCACGGGCCTTCAGGTTTAGCTTTACCTTCAGCTCCCTGTCACCGAGAATCTAAATCAACACGATTATTGCAATTACAATTCTTTCAGTCTTTGCATGAGAGAATCGATTAAGAAGGTAGAATTCCATTCTTATTGCTATTACAATTACAATTCCATTGTTATTTCCCTTAATAATTAAGCAGGTCGGGATTAATCAGGGATTTAAATTGTAGTTGCAGCCACGTTTTCGGTCGCGTTGCGTTTATCGCGGTTGCAGACATAACGGATGCTATTGTGGTCATTGCGGGTATCACGGTCGTGAATTTTTTTATAATTCGCACAACTTATTGTAAAACATAATAATTATAATTATAATTATAAAAAGTCACTTTTAATAAATTTTAAAGTATTTTTTAACACTTATGAACTTTTATTAATATGATATGAGAACACAACTTTTATAATCATTAATTATTCTTATATTTATTTACGAATTTTCTAAAAATGTTATACTAACTAATAACAAAGTAAAAAAATAAGAAATTTCTAGAGACCAAACAAAAATTAAAAATAGGAATTTTCTAAGGATGGTTTGAGGGACTTTTAGAAGTTGATTGTTGGATTGGATATAAAGAATAGGCAACACACAACACTGAAATTTCTAGAGACCAAACAAAAATTAAAATAGACACCAAATCTAACAAAAATCAAATATAAATCCACAAGCCCCCCAAAAAAATTTGTAATATAAAAAAACAAATGGATGGTGGTAGGAAAAAAATAAAGCATTAGGGTTAGGCAGCCTAACTTAGGCCATTAAATTCATTTCAGCTCTGCCTCTCAACTCTCAACTCAAGTCTACCGTCAGGCAACAATAAATGAAAAAAAACATTGGAAACCCAAAACCCCCTAAAATTTTTCAAAACCCATTCAAATTTCAAAGCATCCTTCCAATTCCAAACCTTTCTAGTTTCCTCTTCTCCCTAGCAGCCTAACTATTTCTCATCAGTCATCCCCCTCACCTAATTTGCAGATTCAAAGCTTGTTTGTTATCTCATCAGTCATCCCTAACCTAAAGAATATATGGTCACAATTTCTAGCATTTTACAACAAAAAGAAAAGAGAATTCAAGACAAAAAAAAATTAGGTACTTACTTGAAAGTTGAAAATTATGAATCTCCGAATGTGCAAGTAAGATTTTGTTTTAGAGATTTTTTTTTTTTTGTCTGTTGTGATTTTGATTGGTTTGGTCTTTGGTGTTTAGAGTTTAAACAGTGAAATATGAGAGAATTTCATATTTTTTCTATTGTTTTTGATTGCTTTTTTCAGTTGTATATTTAAACTTCTTTTACTTTTTTTTATTGAAAAGTGAAAACTATCTGATTTTGCAGGTGACGAAAAGGAATATATTCCTTTTTCTCTCATACTCTCATAGTATTTTTAGTTTTTACTATAATAGAAAAATATCAAAAATAGCGGCTCGTTATTGTCGCAATTGGTCGTTACCCGTTAAATTGCGGCCGCAATCCACCGCTATTGGTGTGATCCGCTTCACACCACTATTTTCAGCAATAGTAGTTTCGGACGGTGCTACTATCGCTACATAGCGGCCGCTATTTCGCTACAGGGCCGTTATTTAAATCCTTGGGATTAATGCTTCATGCATGAGAGAAACACAATATCCTAGTCAAGTTGATCTCTAGAACAAGTAGCATTGGGGTCATTATACTTAAACAAAGTCTAGAAGGGGCTTTGTTATAATATAAATCCAAGAGCATATTCATCTTCAAAGGGAGTTTCCTCTTTCTTCCTGAAAAGTTCTCCTTTAAAGTCTCCAAGGACACCTCATCTCCCTCTTGAAATCCATTTGTTTCGATGTCTTTTAAGTTAACCGGTATGTATTTTGGTAATCCCACATGCATCCCTTGCAATGTGAAATGAAAATAGCTTTAATTTAAACACTAAGCTATTATAGAAAAATTAATAAAACAATAATAATAAGTAAAATAGGGGAGAATTTTATTATTTAATTTTCTCTTACAAGGTGCTATTTATAAGCTTCTTTACATTCAATTAATAAATGTATTACATTCGATCAATAAATGTGAATTAAGTTTTCTTAATTACTCCATTTAATCATCTCATAGTTATAAATGAAGTAAAGAGTTTTATCTCATTACTTTAATAAATGTTTACAGGGCTTATAGACATCCATCTAAAGTATTTACAACACTTCTCTTTGGATGTCTTTTAAATAAAAATGTGTCTCATTAAAACCTTTACTAGAAAAAACCCTGTGGGATAAAAACCTAATTAAGGAAAAAGAGTACACAATCTCCTATTACTATTTACCTTATTAAAAACCTTTACTAGGAAAACCCAGTGTGACAAAACCTTGGTTAAAAGAAAAAAGTATAACATGTTTTAAACTCTCCCTAATGTCAACATCACATTATATCTTTGAGTCGACGCATTCCAATCTTGTCTCGTAGTCTTTCAAATGTTGAAGTTGACAATGCATTGATAAAAAGATCTGGTAAATTATCACTAAAGCGAATTTGTTGACCTTCTATGTCACATTTCTTCTTAAGATCATGAATGAAGAATAATTTTGGTGAAATATGTTTCACCCTGTCACCTTTGATGTAACCACCTTCAATTGGGCTATACATGTTGTATTATTTTCATATAAGATAGTTAGCATCTTTTCCTACAAAGGCAAATAACATATCTTCTGGATATGTTGGGTTAATAATCTTAGCCAAACATAATCTTGGCTTGCCTCATGCATTACAATTATTTCAGCATGATTTAAAGAGGTAGTAGCTAATGTCTACTTTGTTGAACTCCATGATATGGCAGTACCTCCACATGTAAATAAAAATCCCATTTGAGATTGACCTTTATGTGGATCTGATAAATGTCCAGCATTAGTATAATCGACTAATAGGGACTTTGAATCATTTGAATAAAATAACCCAATATCAATGGTCCCTCTGAGATATCTAAATACATGTTTAATTCCATTTGAATGTCTATGTGTTGGAGAAGAACTAAATTTTGCTAATAAGTTTACACCAAAAGCTATATCAAATCTTCTGTTGTTTGCAAGATACATCAATGCTTCTATGGCACTTAGATATGGTACTTCAGGATCAAGAAACTATTCATTATTCTCATAAGGACGAAATTGATATTTGTTCATATCTAACGATCATACAACCATTGTGGTATTTAATACATGTGCTTTATCTATATAAAATTTCTTTAAGATCTTTTCCGTATAAGTTGTCTGATGGACATGAATTCCATTTTTTAAATGTTCGATCTGTAGGCCAAGACAAAACTTTGTTTTTCTAAGATCATTCATATTAAATTCTTTCTTTAAATAATTTATTGCATTTTGAAGCTCTTCAAGAGTCCCAATAATATTTAGATCATCAATATTAATAGCAATTATCACAAAGTTTGACCCTGACTTTTTTTTTATAGAAAACACATGGACAAATTAGATCGTTTCTATAACCTTTTTTTTTTTAAATATTAACTAAGACGATTGTACCACGTACGTCCAAATTATTTTAATTCATATAAACTTTTCTTTAATCTGATTGAGCAATTTTCCTTAAAAACTCTATATCCTTCAGGGATTTTAAATCCTTCAGGGATTTTCATATAAATTTTACTATAAAGTGTATCATACAAATAGGCTGTAACAACATCCATTAGACACATGTTAAGTTTTTCACGTACAGTCAGACTAAGAAGGTATCTAAACGTGATTGTATCCACCATAGGAGAATATGTCTCTTCGTAATCAATGTCGGACATTTGCGAAAATCTTTACTCTACAAGTTGTGCTTTTTATGTTATGACTTCATTTATCTCATTTCATTTTTGTACAAATATCCATTTATATCCATTAGACGCATGTCAAGTTTTTCACGTACAGTCTACTTGAATTGTGCCTTTCCATTTTGGTCAACCTTTTCTATTTCTATGTAACACCCCTAACCTGTATTCAATGCCGGAATAGGGTTACGGAGCATTACCAGACTTATTACACAAATAAACATATATTTCACATACATTTTTCCATTTCCAATCATCATCAATCACATACATTCATGTTGTCCCTATTACGAGCCAACGAGGCCTAAAACATGCATTCGAGATGGTTTGGGACTAAACTGATAACTTAGGAAAATTTTGAAAAAACTTTGAAAATTTTCACATACAAGGGACACACGTCCATATGGCCATGCCATGTCTCTCACACGGCCAAAAGACACACCCGTGTGGACATTCAAAATGGGATCACATGGCCGTGTCCCAGACCGTGTCCTACCCCGTGTAACTCTCTGACTTGTGTCACACCGCCCAACACATACCCGTGTGACCACCTGTGTAACTCACTGACTTGTTTTCATTAAATGCTACAAGGGACACATGGCCGTGTCACCTGACCATGTGTCATACACGGCTAAGACACACACTCGTGTCTCTGCCCATGTGGACAAAAGTAGGCTATTTACCAAGCCATTTTGCCACCCAAATTTGCATATACCTACATCAACCCAATTGGCACATAACAAGGCATAAATAGGCAATCAAACCAAACTCAACCAAGCCTAATTCATACTAGTTCTATACTATCAACCATAAGACACACATATGTCAAGATAAGTCATAAAATTTCATACCAAATTGATATTCATGGTCACCAATATGTACACTTCCATTTAAGCATCATTTTTCCTAAATTCACCAACATATAACTACTCAATTATTAACCATTTACCACAAGCATTTGTAAAGCAAATATCAACACATGAGCAAGGCCATTTGTATATGTATACACAACCAATTCAACCAAAATAAGCCAACTCATATGGCTATATATACAACACCAAAACACTTAACATTTACAAGCCAACTCAATTGACAAAATTTGTAACACACCAAACCCGGCCTAGACGTTCTGGCCAAATCTGGCGATGTCACATGCAATGGGATTTAAAATGAGTTGTCAAGTAAAAACTGTTTCAGTTGCTAGCTTTTATTTAGTCCAAAAAATGTGAATTCATCATTAAGTTAAAAGGATCTTTTTATTTAGCAAAAGCTTTGGAAAACATCTTATTTTAGAAAACCATCTCCGATTTCAAAAATCTTTCATTTTTAGTGAAAACCGAGTTTTATTCAGTTTACAGTTTAAATATCCACAAAATACAAAACCAACAAGTCCAGTGTCCAGAAAATTACAACCAAAATCCTGAATAGATAATCAAAACAGAAAACCAGTGGAAGTAGTTTAAAAGTTTTATGTGTGGCCACCATTGAGTCCTCCGCTACATCGATCTGCCTAATGCTGGGGATCGCCTGAACAGATTAAATAGGAAAGGGTGAGCGTCGCAACCCAACGTGTAATCCCCATAGATATCATACATACAGAGCAATCATCAAAAATAAAAAATAACAGTTTAGGGCAGGAGCCCATTATAGAATCAGTTCGGACCTTAGCCCAGTCATATGCAGAATCAGATATAAATTAGGGTTTTAGCCCAATCAGATACAAATGCAGATCAGAATATCATAATCCTACCCACCAGCCTTTACACACCATCTCCGTCCAACCCTACACACTATGTGAGGATAAAATCGACCCACCCATCCCTACACATCATGTCGTACCGAAACGTGGCACATATATAAAATATTGCAGCTGAGCTACTAGATAACAGGCTTAAGAGCCTTTCAAACACTTCCTCCATATATCATCAACCCACTCTAATGCAATGCAACATACAAATATGACATGCTAATTTCTGTTTAATCAGATCATACAATCAGTTCAGTAATCATACTTAGGCAAGCATCATACAAGCAGGTCATACAATTAGGGGTCTAAATAAAGCTTACCGACCAAACAGTAGGTCCACATTTGTCTTGGGTGACACGTGCAACCTTACAGATTATTTCAGAAAAATGGGCTCACATGCCTATATGGCCTGCCCGTGTCAGCCCACACGCTTGTGTGGCCCATACGGCCCAAAATGGCCTTGGCCTTGTGAATCACACGTCCTGGCCCTAAATTCCACACGCTCGTGTGGTTCAACCTTATGGGTCCATACGGCCTAATTAGTCGAGCTCGTGTGGCCCACACAGCCTAATTAATTGAGCTCGTGTGTCGCACATGGCCTCTCTAGCCATCACACTACTATGTCCTTCTCACACAGCCTAGCCTCGTCGATCACACGACCGTGTCCCTTCACATGGCATACCATACTGCCATGTGGCATCGACAGAAAGCTTTTTCCATTTCCATTGATTCCTAGTACACACTTGGTCCCGATTGAAGCCTAAACGATCGCTGAGCACTCTAAAACTTATAATTTGAATAATAAACCCTTAAATAATCATTCTTAATGTGCACTTAAATCAAACCCAAACCGAGGTTTTAACCCAAAAAGTGACCATGCTTACCTTCGATCGAATACCAGCAAATTTGCAATCTTACAACAACGATTGGAATCCTACAGTCACTTAATAGCTGCCTAACCAACATTGGGATCCAATTAGGCAATGAAAGATCAACTAAATGATATAACAATAACACTTACCGCACGTGTCTCCCAAAGATTAATAACAAAACGATTGAAAGTAAGAAAAAAGCGGAAGGAGAGAAAAATAGTGGAATATCAGCATCAAAAGGAATAATAGAAGGGAAAATCGACAACAAAAAGAGAGGAAAAGGAAAAAGGAATGACCAAATTTTACAGAAAGAGGAAGCAGTACTGAACAGAAACTATTAACCCCCTATCTTTTTTTCCCTTAATTCCCTCCACCAACTCCCCACTACTCAAACTTCTAATCCAACTCAAACTCACTTGAGTGGACAAGCATAAAAAAATGCCCACAATAGGATTCGAACACAGGACCCTCAGTACCATAACACAAAAATTAAATTGAGGAAAAAACTCTTTAGGAAAAACTGATTGATTTGGTCAATACTTAAGGGAGAATCCACCTAGACTTCACTTGTTATCAATTCTTGAGCTAGACGATTTATTCACTTGACTTGATCCGTAGAGATCCCTAACTTATGTTAATACCTCCATCGAGGATAAGAACAACTAATCCTAGGATGATTACCTAAAATCTCTTTCTAGTTAAAACCACTAGTCTTGCATTAACTCGATCTAAGGATCCCCTTATTAGGTTTGACCCTAATTCGGCAGATTTATGTCGCCCTATGTCTAGGGTTTCATGCAACTCCGCTTAATTATACTAGATCTACTCTTAAACAGAGACTTTTGCTCATCTGAATAAGCACATCAATACTTGAATTAATACCTAGGATTATTAAAACAAGAATTAAGAACACATAATTAAGAACAATTCAAGTATTTATCATATAACTTAAGATAAAATAATAACAAGATCTGTCTTAGGTTTCATCCCTCTCAAGTATTTGGGGGATTTAGTTCATATTTAATAAAGAAAACATCTCAGAAGAATAAAAATAACAAAACATAAAGAACCCAAAAACCCCTGAAGGATTGAAGGGAGATCCTTTGGCTTGATGTAGAATTCAACTTCTGGGATGAATCAATCGACTTCCCTTAGAGTAATTCCTTTTTCTTTTCAGTACTTAAGTCTGATGCGATAATTACTGGTAATGTCAAATCATCTCCTAAAAATGCATATTCTAAGTGGTCAGGCAACTGTTTTAATTCCAATTTAGAAGGTTCATCAATCGAAGGTTTTTGTCTCAATTCGTCATTCATCTTAATACTTTCATAACTTATGTGCCTTGTGACAAGTTCATTAGAGTTTAACTCATTCATTACTTCTCTAACATCAGTGGTGGCTTCATCTTCGCCCCCACCTTGAACAAGACACAGTTCCAACATGTCTGCGAGAGAAATTTCTTGAAATTTATCTTGAACAAAATAATTAATAGCATCAATAAAATAGCAGGAATCATCTTGTTCTCTAGAAAATCTCATAGCATCATAGATTTTAAAAATGACTTTTTCTTCCCAACTCTAAGCACTAATTTACCATCCCCTACATCGATAACAGCTCTAGCAATAGCTAAAAATGGGGGTCCCAAAATTAAAGGCACCTCAATATCCTCATCCATATCAAGCACAACAAAATCAACCGAGAATATAAATTTATCTACCTTCACCAGCACATCTTCAATGATTCCCCTAGAGTATTTAACAGATCTATCAGCTAATTGAATACTCATCCTAGTGGGTTTTGGTTCCCCTAGACCTAGTTGCTTGAACATTTTGTAGGGCATTAGGTTAATACTAGCACCTAGATCAGCTAAGGCTTTTTCAATAATTAAACTACCAATTAAGCAAGGAATAGTAAAACTCCCTGGATCTTTTAGTTTTGCCGATAATTTATTTTGGAGAATAGCTGAGCATTCCTCGTTGAGTTCCACTGTGGCTAATTCTTCCAACTTCCTTTTATTTGTGAGGAGTTCTTTAAGAAACTTTTCATACTTTGGCATCTGCGAAATTGCTTCAACAAAAGGCAAGTTAATATGTAACTGTTTAAAAATTTCAAGAAATTTACCAAATTGAGCACCTGTGCAGTCTTTCTTCAACTTTGCCGGATATGGCATAGGTGGTTTATATTCCTTAAGTGTTGGTGGAGTATTTTCCTTGGGTTCTTCTTCCTCTACCTTGTCTTTTATGGATTCTTGAACAGGCTTCTTTTTTGATTCAGCCAGTACTCTCCCATTTCTTAGAGTAATTGTTTTGACATGTTCTCTGGAATTTGGCTCAATCTTACTTGGTAGTCCACCTTGTGGTCTTTCTGATATTAATTTGGCAAGTTGACCAATCTGATTTTCAAGCCCTTGAATTGATGCTTGCTGGTTCTTTAGTGCCGTTTCAGTGTTTTGGAAACAGGTTTCTAACGCGGCCATAAATTTGGTGAACATCTCTTCAAGGTTTGGCTTTTTCTCCTATTGTGGTGGTGGCTGCTGAAATCCCGAAGGAGGTGGTTGGCTTTGATTTCCTTGTCCTCCTCATAAAAAATTGGGATGGTTCTGCCAACCTGCATTGTAAGCATTATTATAAGGATTATTTTGAGGTCTAGAATTGTTACCCATATAGTTGGTTTACTCGGTTTCCATGCCATGTCCATAAGAATAGTAGTCTGGATTGAACATATCTCCTTGAGTTGTGTCACACTGCATCACTGGTTGTGCCTGCGTAGAACCAACAAAATTATCAAACTTTTTATTTAAAAGTTCTACCTGATTAGTAAGCATGGTGACCGCATCAATATTAAAAACTCTTGCAGCTTTTGTCGGCTTTGTCCTCATGACTTGCCACTGATAGTTATTCAATGACATCTCTTCTATAAGCTCATAGGCCGCTTCGGGTGTTTTGTTGTTGATTGTTCCTCTGGTGGCTGTATCGATCATTTGCCTCGTTGATGGATTCAAATCGTTGTGAAAGGTTTGAACTTGTAACCACAAAGGCAACCCATGGTGAGGGCACCTTCTCAAAAGATCTTTGTATCTCTTCCAGGCATCATAAAGCGTCTCTAAATCCATCTACACAAAATAAGAGATATCGTTTCGTAATTTAGCTGTTTTAGCTGGAGGAAAATATTTAAGTAGGAACTTTTCGGTCATCTATTCCCATGTAGTGATTGAGCCTCGTGGTAGAGAATTTAACCATTGTTTGGCTTTATTCCTTAGGGAAAAAGGAAATAATCGGAGCAGAATGGCATCGTCAGAAACGTCATTTATTTTAAAGGTATTACAAAGTTCCAAAAAGTTGGCTATGTGTGAATTTGGATCTTCATACTATAAACCATCAAACTACACAAATTGCTGTATCATCTGAATAGTGTTAGGTTTTAACTCAAAATTATTAGCAGCAATAGCAGGTCTAATAATACTAGATTGAGTACTAGCCAAATTAGGTTTAGCATAATCATACATAGTACGAGGAGCATCATCTTGGTTCACTGGTTGCGTGGCTATCGCGGGAGGTGGTAGATTGTCCTGATTTGCTTCCATCTCTTCTAAAGGTTCTGGCTCTTGTTCTTGTCCTTGTTCTAGATAATGTAAGCTTCTTCTGATCTCCCTACGATTTTTTGCAAACTGTAGCTTCTAAATCCTCGTCAAAAAGCAATGGTCCTGCTAGGTTCCTTCTAGTCATAAACTAGAGATACCTAGAGGAAAAGAAAATTTCAATAAACTAAAAATAAAAATAAAAATAAGCTGAAAATAAATAAAAATAAATATGGCTAAAGTAATAGAAATCGAGCGTTCTTAATATTTTAGTTCCCTGGCAACGACGCCAAAAACTTGATATGTGTGATATGAAGTAATAAAATTTATAATAATAATCGCACCAAAAACTAACTATTATCACGACTTTAAGGCAAGCGCACCTATCGAACAGTAGTATAGCTTAGTGGCAAGACCGAGATATCATACCCAAGGGAACCAAAAGTACTAGTACTGTAACACCCCTTACCCGAGACCGTAGCCGGAGTCGAGCACGAGGCATTATCAGACTTAACTTACTCATTCGGGCGTAGAAATTTACTTTTAAAATTAATTTATTTTCATTCATTCAATATATCCCTAAAAAGGTTCATCGAGACACTAAATCATGCTATTAAAATGGTTCGGGGCCAAACTGGGATCAATAAATTTTTCCGATTACTTAAACGAACCAAAATAAAATTATTTCTCTGTTCCTTATAAAGCTGTCCAACTGCATCACAGTCACTAAATAAATCATAACTCAAGTTACGAAGCTCAAAATTTAATTACATAAATTTTCCCTAAAACTAGACTCATATACCTTCTTACTAATTTTTTTATAGAATTTTTAGTCAAGCCAATTAGTACAGTTTATTAGTCAAAGTCTCCCCTGTTATGCAGTTCGACTACTCTGACCTCTGTTCACTACGAATTAGTTTTCTCTCTGTAAAAAATTCAAATAGGCATGTCGTTTATTTCATTTGAAATTAGACTCAATAAGGAATCTAGGCATATAAACTATAATGCCTAATTATTTATGTACAATTTAGGGTGAATTTTTAAAATCAGAACAGGGGATCATGAAGTCCATCTGGAGCAGCCTCACTCAAATGAAAATAACTCATAATATACAACTCTTTTACTTATCTGCTTCTTTCACATGAAAATAGACTCATTAAGATTTAATTTCATGTCTCACTCACTATTTAATTCCATTTCTACTATTTTTAGTGATTTTTCAAAATCACATCACTGCTGCTATTTGAATCTGTTTTTAAGCTATTTTCACCTTTTTCATGGTTTCCATGTGATAATTACCATTTAGGCATACATAGTATTAAACCTATGTTTGATTAGTCATTCCAATAGCTAATCATCAACAAGTATTTACATACCATTCATTAAACATATCCTAAGGACATTCATAGCAAAAGAAGCCAAGTCCCTATACATGCCATACGCGAAATGAAACGTCTAGCTATACCAAAATGATCCTGTTGATAGTGTGACCGGATCTCTGACATTCCTTGCGATTCCTGAGTTGGCTTGGTAAGAACTCCAAAAAGAAGGAAAATAAAGAGAGTAAGCACTAAGCTTAGTAAGTTTACAAGTAAATAAATCACAACATTCACCCTAAATAATAGTTAATCATAATATCATCAAGCATCATAAGCTTTCCTTACACCTCATTTCTTACCCTCTTCCTTATTCACTTACTTTCTTCTTACTTGATTATTCAATAAACTCATGAATATAACTTACCTTTCCTTTGCTGAAAGTTTCCTGTAATTTAACCTGTACAATAGCCCGTTGAACCACTCGGAATACTAAGGATACTCGGGTTTTCCTGCCTGATAATAACCTGTCAATGCCATATTCTAGGCATGGTCTTACATGAGATGTTCCCTGTCCTACCAAAGCCATATTTTTAATATGGACTTACATGGGATATTCCTGTCCTGTCTGATAACCCAAAATGTCATGACATTCCGTATCCTAACATTCCTGAAGTTCAAACGGGGCTTTCTGATACTTTTTCTCTATCATCTCGTCTTTGATTCAACTTCGAATATTTTCATAAAATAAATGTATATATGCTAGAAATTAACAAAATTAATGTAAAATAAAGGAATATTACATTTATTTACCGTAAACTTACCTCGATACAAAATACGGTTAAACTTGACAATTTAGTCATTTACTTTTTCCTTTCCCGGATCTACTCCCGAATTTCGTTCTTCTTGATCTATAATAGCAGTTTAGCTTATTTATACTCACATTTATCAAAACAGCCCTTAACTCAAACTTTAGCAAAAATTATATTTTTGCCCCTAAACTTTTGCATGTTTACACTTTTGCCCCAAGGCTCGGAAATTAAACTTTATCCCAAATTCATATGTTTTAGGACATGCTGATCATTTTTTTACCAACAACAACCTCAAATTCCCACTATAACATGTACTTATGAACAATAGGTATTTTTACCGATTAAGCCATTTTACTCATTTTTACTTAAAACCGAGTAGCACAAGTTGTTTAACATAATTTAAAACCTCAAATGCTATCATAAAACATCAAAATAAACACTTTTCACCTATGGGTATTTTTCCAAATATGAACCATAGGTTAAATTATTGCTAGAATAAGCTAAATCAAGTTACCGGGACTCCGAAAACGTAAAGAACATTAAAAACGGGGCTTGGAATCACTTACTATGGAGCTTGGAAGCTTGAACAAACCCTAACTATGGAGAACCCTTGAAATTTCGTGCTAATGAAGAAGATGGACATATTTTGCCATCTTTTTCCCCTTTTTTTAATCTTTTAATTACCAAATGACTAAAATACCCTTCATTAAAAACTTTGGTTATTTCTACCTATGTATGTCCATTTTTGTCCAAAATTTTAGAAATTGGTCAAATTACTATTTAAGACCCTCTAATTAATATTCCAAGCTATTTCATACTAAAAACTTCTAGAATGCAAGTTTTGCAACTTATTTGATTTAGTCCCTAATTTCAAATTAAGCACTTTATGCATAGAATTTCTTCATGAAATTGTCACAAAATCATGCACTCATATCATAAACCTCAAAATAATTATAAAATAATTATTTCTATCTCGAATTTGTGGTTTTGCAACCATTGTTCCGTTCAGGCCCTATTTTGGGATGTTACATTTCTCCCCCTTCAGGGATTTTCATCCCCGAAAATCTTACCTGTGAAGAGATTTGGGTACTGTTTTTACATGACCTCTTCGGGCTCCCATGTAGCCTCATCAACCCCATGTCTATTCCATAAGACTTTCATAAGAGCAATACTTTTATTCCTTAATTGCTTTACCTCTTGAGCTAGAATCTTTACCGGTTCTTCATTATAAGTCATATCTGGCTGAATCTCAACCTCTGTTTGAGAAATCACATGTGATGGATCTGAACGATAACGTCATAACATCGACACATTGAAAACATCATGAATCTTCTCTAACTCAGTCGGCAAAGCTAACCGATATGTTAATGGCCCAACTCTCTCAATCACTTTAAACAGTCCAATAAAATGTGGACTTAGTTTGCCTTTCTTGCCAAATCTAAAGACTTTCTTCCACGGGGATACTTTCCAGAACACTTTGTCACCAACTTGATACTCAATCTCTTTTCTTTTCAAATCTGAATAAGACTTCTGTCTATCTGAAGCTACTTTCAAGCAATCTCTGATAACCTTCACTTTCTCTTCAGTTTCTTTAACTAAGTCAACCCCGCAAATCTGATTTTCTTTAAGCTTCGTCCAATACAAAGGTGTGCGCCATTTACGTCCATACAAAGCTTCATAAGATGCCATCTTCAAACTCGACTGATAACTATTATTATAGGCAAACTCTACCAACGACAAATATTTTTCCTAACTACCTTGAAATTCTAAGACACAACATCTAAGCATATCCTCAAGTACCTGAATAACTCTTTCTAATTGACCATCAGCCTGAGGATGGAAAGCTGTACTAAAACTCAACTTTGTGCCCAAAGCTTCTTGTAACTTCTTCCAGAATCGTGAAGTAAATCTCGGATCTCTGTCTGAAATGATCGATAACGGTACCCCATGTAGTCTGACTATCTCTAAAATATACAACTCGGCCAACTTGTCAAGTGAATAATCTATACGAACTGGGATAAAATGAGCTGACTTAGTTAGCTTATCAATCACCACCCATACTGCATCTTTCTTTTTCGGTGTTAGCGGCAACCCTATCACAAAATCCATAGTAACTCGATCTTATTTCCATTCAGGAACTAACACAGGCTGCAATAAACCTGAAGGTACCTGATGTTCAGCTTTTACCTACTGACAGATCAAGCATCTAGAAACAAACTCTGAGATATCTCTCTTCATTCCTGCCCACCAATACATTTTCTTCAAATCATTATACATTTTCGTACTTCTTGGATGAATAGACAAGGAACTGCTATGTGCTTCCTGTAAAATCTTCTGAATAAGCTCATCATTCCTTGGTAGACATACCTGATTTCTGAACATCAAACAACCGTTAGAACTAATCTGAAAATTTGACTCTATACCTGACTCACACTGAGCTCTTTTGGCTTGTAACTTACTGTCATCTTTCTGAACTTTACAAATGTCTTCAAGAAACATTGGTTTAGCTCTTAATTCAACTAAGATAGAACCATCATCAGACAATAATAACTGAGTATTCATAGCTCGCAAAGCAAATAAAAATTTCCTACTCAATGGATCAGCTACAACATTAGCCTTACCCGAATGATAATCAATAACCAAATCATAGTCCTTAATCAGTTCAAGCCACCTGCGCTGCCTCAAATTTAAATCTTTTTGTGTCATCAAATATTTCAAACTTTTATAATCAATAAATATTCGACATTTCTCACCATACAAGTGATGTCTCTAGATTTTCAGCTCAAATACAATGGCAGCTAGTTCTAAATCATGTGTCGGATAATTTTTCTCATGTTGCTTTAGCTGTCTCAAGGCATAAACAATTACCTTTCCTTCCTACATAAGTACACAACCTAGTCCATTCAAGGATGCATCACTATAAATCACAAACTCTTTACCTGGTTCTGGTTGTACTAAGATAGGAGCTTCAGTCAACAATGCCTTTAAATTGTCAAAACTCTTTTGGCACTTCTCAGTCCATTCAAACTTAACATCTTTCTGTAGCAATCTCGTTAATGGGGTAGCTATCATAGAGAATCCCTCTACAAATCGTCTATAATAACCAGCTAAGCCAAGAAAGCTTCTGACCTCTGAAACGTTCCTAGAAGGCTTCCAATCGACAATGGCTGAAATTTTGCTTGGATCAACTCTAATACCTTCACCTGAAACAATATGTCCAAGGAATCCAACTTCTCGGAGCCAAAACTCACTTTTACTGAACTTAGCATACAATTGATTATCTCTCAGAATCTGTAAAATTGGTCTTAAATGCTCTGCATGCTCAGTCTCATCATGAGAATAAATCAAGATGTCATCAATGAACATAACCACAAACTAGTCCAAATACGGTCTAAATATTCGGTTCATTAAATCAATAAAAACGGCAGGAGCATTAGTTATGCCAAATGGCATCACCAAGAATTCATAATGACCATACCTAGTTCGAAATGCAGTCTTTGGAACATCTGACTCTTTAACTCGCAGCTGATAATATCCGGATCTCAAATCTATCTTAGAGAACACAGTAGCTCCCTTCAATTGATCAAACAAATCATCAATTCTAGGTAGTGGATATTTGTTCTTGATAGTTACCTTGTTAAGCTGCCGATAATCTATGCACAATCTCATCGAACCATCTTTCTTTTTCACAAATAGCACTGGTGCACCCCATGGCGAACTACTGGGTCTTTCAAAGCCTTTATCAGTTAATTCCTGCAGCTGAGCTTTCAATTCTTTTAATTCCAATGGGGCCATTCTATAGGGAGCAATAGAAATGGGTGTTGTACCCGGAACCAGATCAATACCAAACTCAACTTCTCTAATAGGAGGCAAACCTGGTAGTTCTTCTGGAAACATATCAGGAAACTTACATACCACAGGCACAGATTCAATTTTCAACTCTGGATCTTTAGTATTCAACACAAAAGCAAGATAAGCTTCATATCCTTTCCTCAAACATTTTCGAGCAGACATAATAGAAATCATGGCAAATGAACTATCTGATTCATATGAATTAACCTGAAGAATTTCACCATTTTCACATTTCAACTCAATGAATTTCTTTCCACAATTCACTATCACGTCATGCACAATCAACCAATCCATATCAAGAATCACATCAAACTCATCAAATGGCAAGAGCATGAGATTGGCCAGAAAACAGTAACCTCTAATCATCAAAGGACAATTTTTACATACTTTATCTACTAATACATGCTTGCCTAACAGATTCGATACTTTAATCACAAATTCTGTAGATTCTATAGGCATGCTCATACTAGACATCAATTTCATACAAACATAGGAATGGGTCGAACCCAAATCAATCAAACCAATAACATTAATATCATGCAAAGAAAATGTACCCGTAATCACGTCGGGGGAGGATGCCTTTTCGCGTGCACGGATAGCATAAGTCCTCGCAGGGGCTCTAACATCTGGTCTCACTGTCGAATCTCTAGAGATGCCTTTGTTACTCGCTCCTACTCTCGGGTTCCTCGGTGATCTGCCTTTAATAGGAGCATTTTCGTATCTAGCACTCAGTATTTCTTCTCGTTTAACCACTTCCGGACACTCTCGCACAAAATGATCTGGAGCACCACACTTATAACAAACAGTCTCGTCTGCTCGACAAGGGCCAAAATGAAGTCTACTGCACCATGGACACCTGATCTACCCGGTCGAACATTACCTACACTCGCAATCGAGGTAGTTTGAGCTTTCGGATCCTTAAATCTGTTACCCCTATTTCGACTAGAATACCCGACTGAAAAGCTAGATCTAGTAGAGAACTCTCTAGGCCTCTTAGATGTAGACTGAAACGACTTGCTCATCTGTTTTTTCTTCGTATCTTGTGTCTCAATTTCAACTTTGCCTTTTCTTTTTAACAGCTCCTCTGCCTTACAGGCTCTGTCAACTAGAACAACAAACTCTTTTATTTCTAGGACACCCACTGACAATCGAATATCATCATTAAGCCCATCCTCAAACTTTTCCACATGATCGCCTCTGTAGATACACATTCTTGGGCATAATTGCTGAGTTTGACAAATTCACGCTCATATTCAGTCACTGTCATATTGCCCTATTTCAATTCTAGAAACTCTTTTCTTTTTTGGTTGATAAACCTCTGAATGATGTACTTTTTACGGAATTCCTCCTGAAAGAAATCCCAAGTAACCCTCTCTTTCTGTACAACTGATACAAGTGTCTTTCACCAGTGGTACGCTGAGTCTCTAAAGAGTGATACTACACATTTCATACATTCCTCAGGTGTACAGGATAATTCATCAAAGACTCTAATAGTATTTTCGAGCCAAAATTCTGCTCTTTCTACATCAACATCTTTAGTAGCCCGAAACTCTTCGGCTCCTTGTTTTCTAATCTTGTCAACTGGTGGCTTTTCTCTTATCACCGTACCTCTGACTGGGGAGCTTGAGCTACATGGGTGGCCTGAGAATCATAAGGGGGTGGAGGTCTAACAGCCGGATTCATACGAACGAACTCGATAAACCATTCATTCAAAGCTTGGAAGAAGGCTTCTCGAGCCCCTCCTCCCTAACTAACTGTAACGAGCCTTTCATTACTATTTGGTGGCACCATCCCTTCTGCGAGACCAGGCGCATTATTTCTACATCATCTACACCAACTCGTTCAGGATCCATAACTACAAAAGAAAAGGATTTTAAAATCGTCAAGAGTCGTCACACTATCAAAAAATAAGTATGGCATGTATAGCTAGACTCTTACTCATGCTAACTATTTTGAGAACCGAAAAAACCTTTTCTCTAATACCAATAAATGTAACACCTCTTACCCGAGACCGTTTCCGGAGTCCAGCATAAGGCGTTACCAGATTTAACTTACTCATTCGGGCGTAGAAATTTGTTTTAAAATTAATTTATTTTCATTCATTCAATATATCCCTAAAAAGGGTCATCGAGACCCTAAATCATGCTATTAAAATGGTTCGAGGCTAAACTGGGATCAATAAAATTTTTCCGATTACTTAAACAAACCAAAATAAAATTATTCCTCGGTTCCTTATAAAGCTGTCCAACTGCATCACAGTCACTAAATAAATCATAACTCGAGTTACGAAACTCAAAATTTAATTCCGTAAATTTTCCCTAAAACTAGACTCATATACCTTCTTACTAATTGTTTTTATAGAATTTTTAGTCTATCCAATTAGTACAGATTATTAGTTAA
The DNA here is from genome assembly GCA_020496765.1 of Gossypium stocksii. Classification (NCBI taxonomy): domain Eukaryota; kingdom Viridiplantae; phylum Streptophyta; class Magnoliopsida; order Malvales; family Malvaceae; genus Gossypium; species Gossypium stocksii. The sequence goes on from CM035624.1 coordinate 116,218,085, forward strand.
ATTCTCCCTTGTTATGCAGTTCGACTACTCTAACCTCTGTTCACTACAAATTAGTTTTCTCTCAGTACAAATTTAAATAGGAATGTAGTTTATTTAATTTGAAACTAGACTCAATAAGGAATCTAGGCATATAAACTATAATGCCTAATTAGTTATGCACAATTTATGGTGAATTTTTAAAGTCAGAACAGGGGATCACGAAGTCCATCTGGAGCAGTCTCACTCAAATGCAAATAACTCATAATATACAACTCTTTTACTTACTCTGCCTCTTCCACATGAAAATAGACTCATTAAGCTTTAATTTCATGTCTTATACACTATTAATTCCATTTCTATTATTTTTAGTGATTTTTCAAAAATCATGTCACTGCTGCTGTTCGAATCTGTTTTTAAGCTATTTTCACCTTTTTCATGGTTTCCATGTGATAATTACCATTTAGGCATACATAGTTAAACCTATGTTTGATTAGTCATTCCAATAGCTAATCATCAACAAGTATTTACATACCATTCATTAAACATATCCTAAGGACCTTCATACCAAAAGAAGCCAAGTCCTTATACATGCCACACGCGAAATGAAACGTCTAGCTATACCAAAATGATCCTGTTGATAGTGTGACTGGATCTCCGACGTTCCTTGCTATTCCCGAGTTGGCTTGGTAAAAACTATAAAAAGAAAGAAAATAAAGAGAGTAAGCACTAAGCTTAGTAAGTTTACAAGTAAATAAATCACAACATTCACCCTAAATAATAGTTAATCATAATATCATCAAGCATCATAAGCTTTCCTTACACCTCATTTCTTACCCTCTTCCTTATTCACTTACTTTCTTCTTACTTGATTATTCAATAAACTCATGAATATAACTTACCTTTCCTTTGCTGAAAGTTTCCTGTAATTTAACATGTACAATAGCCCGTTGAACCACTCGGAATACTAAGGATACTTGGGTTTTCCTGCCTGATAATAACCTGTCAATGCCATATTCTAGGCATGGTCTTACATGAGATGTTCCCTGCCCTACCAAAGCCATATTTTTAATATGGACTTACATGGGATATTCCTGTCCTGTCTGATAACCCAAAATGTCATTACATTCCGTATCCTAAGATTCCTAAAGTTCAAATGGGGCTTTCTGATACTTTTTCTCTATCATCTTGTCTTTGGTTCAACTTCAAATATTTTCATAAAATAAATGTATACATGCTGGAAATTAACAACATTAATGTAAAATAAAGGAATATTACATTTATTTACCGTAAACTTACCTCGATACAAAATACGGTTAAACTTGACAATTTAGTCATTTACTTTTTCCTTTCCCGGATCTACTCCCGAATTTCGTTCTTCTTGATCTATAATAGCAATTTAGCTTATTTATACTCAAATTTATCAAAACAGCCCTTAACTCAAACTTTGGCAAAAATTATATTTTTGCCCCTAAACTTTTGCCTATTTACACTTTTGTCCCAAGGCTCGGAAATTAAACTTTATCCCAAATTCTTATGTTTTAGGACACGCTGATCATTTATTTACCAACAACAACCTCAAATTCCCACTATAACATGTACTTATGAACAATAGGTATTTTTACTGATTAAGCCCTTTTATTCGTTTTTACTTAAAACCGTGTAGCACAAGTTGTTTAACATAATTTAAAACCTCATATTCTATCATAAAATATCAAAATAAACACTTTTCTCCTATGGGTATTTTTCCAAATATGAACCATAGGTTAAATTATTGCTAGAATAAGCTAAATCAAGTTGCCGGGACTCCAAAAACATAAAGAAAATTAAAAACGGGGCTTGGAATCACTTACTATGGAGCTTGGAAGCTTGAAACAAACCCTAGCTATGGAGAACCCTTGAAATTTCGTGCTAATGAAGAAGATGGACATATTTTGCCATCTTTTTCCCTTTTTTTAATCTTTTAATTACCAAATGACTAAAATACCCTTCATTAAAAACTTTGGTTATTTCTACCTATGCATGTCCATTTTTGTCCAAAATTTTAGAAATTGGTCAAATTCTATTTAAGACCCTCTAATTAATATTCCAAGGCAATTTCGTACTAAAAACTTCTAGAATGCAATTTTTGCAACTTATTCGATTTAGTCCCTAATTTCAAATTAAGCACTTTATGCATAGAATTTCTTCACAAAATTTTCAAAAAATCATGCAATCATATCATAAACCTCAAAATAATTATAAAATAATTATTTCTATCTCAAATTTGTGGTTTCGCAACCACTGTTCCGTTCAGGCCCTATTTTGGGATGTTACAAGTACTTACTTCCTTTCTATTATTTAACCTACAAAAATAAAAGGGATTTTTATGAAACTAATTCTAAAACTAAATATGAATGCACAGAAAGTAAATTGGGAAAAAACTCTTTAGAAAAAACTGATTGATTTGGGCAATACTCAAGGGAGAATCCACCTAGACTTCACTTGTTATCAATTCTTGAGCTAGACAATTTATTCACTTAACTTGATCTGTAGAGATCCCTAACTTATGTTAATACCTCTGTCGAGGATAAGATCAACTAATCCTAGGTAGATTAACTGAAATCTCTTTCTAGTTAAAACCCCTAGTCTTGCATTAATTCGATCCATGGATCCCCTTTATAGGTTTGACCCTAATTTGGTAGATTTATGTCGCCCTATGTCTAGGGTTGCATGCAACTCCACTTAATTATGCTAGATCTACTCTTAAACAAGGACTTTTGCTCCTCTGAATAAGTACATCAATACTTGAATTAATACCTAGGATTATTAAAACAAGAATTAAGAACACATAATTAAGAACAATTCAAGTATTTATCATATAACTCAAGATAAAATAATAACAAGATCTATCTTAGGTTTCATCCCCCTCAAGTATTTGGGGGATTTAGTTCATATTTAATAAAGAAAACATCTCAAAAGAATAAAAATAACAAAACATAAAGAACCCAAAAACCCCTGAAGGATTGAAGGGAGATCCTTTGTCTTGATGTAGAATTCAGCTTCTAGGATGAATCAATCGACTTCCCTTGCTTTTACTCTCTGTGTTGGCAAAAATACGGCACTCTCTTGTGGGAGAAAAGGTTCACCTTTGGAGTTGCCTCCTAGGGTCTGTATATAGAGCTTTGGAATGCCTTTCTTAGCCTCTAAGTATCCAAATCTGAGTGAAATTGCACTTCCTCACGACAGGGACACGCCTGTGTGCCACGCCCGTGTGCCACGACAAGAGGCCGTGTACGAGGCTATTGATGGTGGCACGGCCGTGTGATCCAGCTGTGCTTGTTGGGGCTGGGCCGTGTTTGACCTTATGTAGCACGACCGTGTGCCACGGCCGTGTGATGACTCCTTGGGCCATGTTGTTTTTACACTTTGGCCCATTTTCTCCATTTTCGGCCCGTTTTTCGTTCTTTTCTCTTCCCTGTGCTCTCCTGAGTATAAAACATGAAATAGAAGGATTAAGAGCACCAATTTCCACAAATTCAATGATAATTCATCCAGAAATTAAGCAAAGCATGGAGTAAAAATATGTATAATTTATCGTTTATCACTTAACCACCAGACCAGTAGACCCATTCTGATATATTTTACAAACATTTAAACATAAGCCTACTGACTAGAGATAGGTTTTAAACATAAAATACCAAAATTTACCCAAGTTAAGGCTTGAACTTGGGACCTCACACACACACCACCCAGAACAATTAACCACTGAAGTAAATAGATATTTGTGTTATATCTTAACAAAACAAATGTATGAATTTTGGGGTGTTACAACTCTACCCCCTAAAAGAAAATTTTGGCCTTGAAATTTTACTTGATTAGAAAAGATGAGGATACTGCTGATGCATCGAATCCTCAGGCTCCCAAGTGGCCTCCTCAGTGCTATGATTCTGCCACAGCGCCTTCACTAAGCGGATTGATTTCCTTCATAGGACCTTAATGTTGCGATCCAAAACCTAAACCGGGTCTTTCTCAAAAGTCAAATCTGGCTTAATCTCAATCTTCTCAACTGAAACAATATGCATGGGATCAGAGCGATAGCGCCTTAGCATCGAGATGTGGAATACATCATGAATGCATCCAACTCTGGAGGTAGCTCTAATTGATAAGCAATAAGTCCAACTTATTTTAGAATATGGTAAGGTCCAATAAACTGAGGGCTTAGCTTGCCCTTGCAACCAAACCTTAGTACCTTCTTCCATGGCGAGGCCTTGAGAAAAATGAAGTCCCCCACAAAATACTCTATTTGTCGACTATAACAGCCCAGTTTAGACCCTAGTACGAACAGTGGTTTTGAAACCACAAATCTGAGGTCGTAAAATTATTTTAATATTACTTTTGGTATTTACAGCATATTATTTGATATGTGTAAAAATTTCGTGAATTAATATTATCATTTGGGTTGCTAATTTAATAAAATGGCTTAATCGCGTAAAATGAAAATTTCATGGTTAATAGTGAAAGGGCTGAATTTTTGTTGTCTTTCAAAAATTGAAGTATTTAATATGTAATTTTCCCATAAATTAAATTAGTGGATGGTAATGTCATGGAAAATGTGATTTTAATATTAAGTTGGCAAGGTTAGTTTGGTAAATAAACAAATAACATATGTATAATAAAAATAAAACATAAAATAAAGACAAAGTGTTCATCCACTTTGCATGGTTGAAAATCAAAAGAAAAAGAAGAAAATAAGCTTTCAAGGTTTCAGCCTCTTGTATGTTTAATTAGGTAAGTGCTTTGAGCTCGGTTTTTGATAATTTTTACGTTTTTGAGATCGTTGCAGTGAAATCTATAAAGCCCATGTTGTAATTTTTGGATTTGATGATGATTTTGTATTTTTCCATTGATGATAGATTGATGAAATTGTTGTTTGATGATGAAAAATAAAACCTTGTTGTTAGATTGTTATGATTTACTAAGTGAATTTTGGTAAAAATGCTTAATTAGGACTAAATTGAAATATTTATAAATTGAGGGACTTTAATGTGAAATTTATGAAATAAGTGGGCTTATTTAAGCACTAGTAAAATTTTGCCAAGCTTGGGTAATGTGAAATTTTGAATATTTTGTGTTGATTTGAATTAAGGACTAAATTGTGAAAATGTGAAATGTTAGGGGATAAGTGTAATTAGCCCATTTATGTGTTTTTGAATGAATTTTACTGAATATTTGATTAAATAAGTCAAATTTATATTGATTAGATTAAGAAATTAGATTTGAGATCGGAGAAAGTCGAAAATTGTCGAATAGTCGTTCGGTCTGTTTGTGTCCGTACGAGGTAAGTCATAAGTAAATAAATGTTGTTAAATTGAAAAGTGTATATATATATATATATATATGCTGAAATGAGTTGGAAATAAACATATATTTTATGTATGTATGTGCCGATTTGAATTAAGATTTGGGAAATCCGTTTCGAGATTTCTTTGATTGAATTTGTGAATTCGAGGAAGTTTGTGTATAAAGAACTCTATTAAAGTTGTATGTTTATGGTGTAATATTGTATAAATTCTAAATATTAGATTATGGAAGTGTTCGACTATGATTTAACAATAATTCGATGGTAGTTCGAAATGATTCGATTACGACTTATGTCTTGATTTGGCTTTGGGCCATGATATTGGCACTTCGGGTGTGATTTATGTCTTTATTTGGCTTTGGGCCATGATATTGGCACTTTGGGTGCGATTTATGCCTTGATTTGGCTTCAGGCCATGGTACAGGCACTTCGTAGGAGTTACCTTGATTTGGCTATGGGCTATGGTATAGGTACTCCAAAGCTAAGTTACCTTGATTTGGTTTTGAACCATGGTATAAGTACTTATCGTATGAGATCATTGTGTAATAAAATTCTATTCTGTATGGTTTAAATAGTAAATGGAAGAAGAATGTGTATGACATATGTACGATATGGTACAGAAACGTGTGTGATATGTGTACGAGATAGTACAAAAATGTGTATGATATGTGTATGAGATGTTACAAAAATGTGTATGAGATGTGTAGAGATGGCGCAGAAAGGTAATTGAGATTTGTACGAGATGGGTACATAATTTGTATATTTAAGGTACATCAGGTTCAGGTATGTACGATGTATTTATGATATTCAAGAATAGAAAGTAAACATATTCCCAATGATGAGACGTGAATTACATGACATTGAAATGAAACGTAAGTATAAAAGGTGAGTATGAATGAAATTGTTGATATGTATACCACTTGAACATGAGATGTGATTAACTAAATGTGAATTATATGAATTGAATTATATATTCATGATATGAATTATTTTCTAATGGCTTACTAAGCTTTTAAAGCTTACTCAATATGTTTTTCCTATGTTTATAGATTTTCGAAAACTTGCTCAGGCTGGAAGTCGGTGGGGGCCTCATCACACTATCCAGTATTCGTATCGGTAATTAAATGCTTTCTGATTTGGTTACGTGGCATGTATAGGCTAGTTTGGATATGTTTGGTTTTGAAATGATGTATATTTAGCCATGCGAAAATGGCTATGATTGATGTCCAAGCTTAAGTGTTTTGTTCATGTTATATTTATGCTTATGGTTTGATGATTCAATCATGATATCCATATATTTAGTTTTATAAATTTGGTATTGTGTAATGATATGTATGAGTTGATGGGATAATATGTGTATTGAATTGAATATATCAGGTCATATGATATGGCTAGCTTATGGTTAACATTATGAATTGGTTTTGGTATTGAATATGTGATTAGAAATGGCTTATATTGATGCTTATGAAATACCAAGTGGAAATGGTCATTTTGGTTATGAACCAATGGTGGATTTTTGGTAAGTTAAAATCATGAATTGAAATGGTACATGAATGAATTATGAAACAAATGTTTGGCTATGTTTATGCCTTGTAAATTGGTATGTTTTGAGATGGATTTTGTATTTCAACTGGTTGTTAATGATTTGGTCATAGAGATGAATATTTTAGAGCATGAAATTGGTTGATTTTGCGTTAAAATTGTTGCATAATTTGTGCTTGTAGGTACTAAGCATTTTGGGGTGTGAAAGTGGCTTAAACCAAGCCTATTTCATGCCACACGAACAGAGCATACGGCCGTGTGACTCGACCGTGTGACCCTTTTTTTCTAGGCATTTTAGTCAGTTTTACACACGGGCTAGACACACGGCCGTGTCTGGTGACCGTGTGAACCCTGTTTTATAGTAATATAGGTCAGTATAGCACACAGGATAGACACAAGGGCGTGTTTAGTGACCATGTGGCTAACTCAGTATGACACACAAGTCGGACACACAGGCATGTCCAGAGACCGTGTGATCGCGATTTTGTTGAAGTAATAATAATGATCATCCTAGAAACTAACTATTATCACAATGAAATGCAAGCGCACCTACCAAACAGTAGTATAGTTAGTGGCAAGACCAGAATGTCGAATCCAAGGAACTAAAAGTACTAGTAATAACTTTCTTCCTATTATCTAGCCTAGAAATAAAAAGGAGTTTGTTTAAACTAATTAATTCTAAACTAAACTAAGGACGTGACAAAGAGTAAATTGGGGAATTACTTTGAGAAAAACTGAATGATAAAGGCAATACCCAAGGAAGAATCCACCTAGAATTCACTTGTTATTTAACTCTGAATTAAACAATTTCTTCATTCGACTTGATCCGTAGATATCCCTAAATTATGTTAATTTCTCTGTTGAGAATAAGAACTAACCCTAGGTTGATTAATTGAAATCTCTTTCTAATTAAAACCCCTAGTTTTGCATTAACTCGATCTATGAATCCCCCTATTAGATTTGACTCTAATCTGGCAAATTTTCGTCGTCCTATGTCTAGGAGTGTGATCAACTCCGCTTAATTGTGTTGGATCTACTCTTAAACAGAGACTTTTACTTCTCTGAATAAGCACATTTGACTTGAATTAATATCCTGAAATATCAACTTAAGAATTAAAAATACAATTAAGAAGAAATCGAATATTTATCATATAATTCGGATAACAATAACAAGATCCATCTTAGGCTTCATCCCCCTTAGGTATTTAGGGGTTTAGTTCATAATAAAAAGAGAAAACATCTCAAAATAAAGAAAACAACAAAACATAAAGAAAACCCAAATCTCCTGAAAGGATTGAAGGGAGATCTTCAATCTTGATGTAGATCCTTGCTTCTAAGATGGATCAATCGGCTTTCCTTGAGTATTCCTTGCCTTCTACACTCTAGGTCAGCCCCCCTTTAAGTCTACTCCTAGGGTGTTTATATAGACTTCGGAATACCTTTCTTAGCCCCTAAGTAGCCTTTTTCTCATGAAATTAAAACTCATCATGACAGGGACACGACCGTGTGGCACGACCGTGTGAATCGAGCCCAAATCGTGTTCAAGCCTGCTAATGTGGCATGGGCGTGTGTTGCACCCGTGTGAGGAACTCCGGGCTGTGTTCATTTCTTACTTTAGCCCATTTTCTCCGTTTGTGTCCCGTTTCTCATTCTTTTCACTTCTTTATGTTCACTTAAGTATAAAACATGAATTTAAAGGATTAGGAGCATCAAATTCCACAATTCAAGGAATAATTCATCCAATAATTATGCTAAGCATGAGGTAAAAACATGTATAAATTACGGTTTATCAAATACCCCCACATTTAAGCCTTTGCTTGTCCTCAAGCAAAATCCACAACTCACAATTAAAAATCATTCTTCTCATCTTATAATTCTTATCAATAATGTTTAAAATCAATCCATGGTTAATCATACATCGAGAATTCAACTAAAAGAACATCAAAGTTTCAAACAATCTAAGTTGAGAATCTTATCACGAAAACATAGGTATTCTCCCCTCTTCTAAGTAATTACCTTGAATTCAAAATCAACAATAGTTGACATCTTCACTAAAGATTCACTCTGTCCACTCAAAGTGTTTAGGGTTCAGAATTTAAGCACTCATTAGTCAACATGAAAAGGTATTACCACAAGCTTGCATGAAAATGAAATATCCACCACTATAGATTTAGATGATACGTCGTTCAAAAGGTCTTTAGAGGGTTGTAATGGGGCTTTGGTTAGGGGTGTGGTCATAAGCTGAAAGAGAGGGTTAGAATCGCGATTGAACTGAAAAATCATCTAACTAGAAAAATCTCTATCACTGAATATATTCCTAAATTTGAGCTTTTCCTCATGAATAATATCGTTTAAGATCCATAGTACATAATTACATAATAATATGCTAAACATTTAAATTACAACTATTTTTTTAAGAACAAATCGAATATTTTATGAACTTACAAACTGAAAAGGAGAACATAGCTAGATAATTAGTCGATTCAAATCTCGACAAAAATAGGGATCAAATTAGAGTGAGGGAAATTCTCAAGGAATCAAAAACAGGTTTATGGGTTAATATTAAGGGTAAATCAATAAATGGTTTGTTAGGCTCAAGGGGGCTCACTAAGAGTTAATTATGAAGGTAGGCTTTTATAGAGTAAGTGGGTTAAACCTAATTGCCTTTATCATCTCGGTATATCAAGTCAATGGTGTGGTCTCGACATGTATGATCGAAGCAAGTTCTAGAATAACAAATCAATATTGACTCACTCAAAGCAATAATAAAAGTGAGCATGAAAGAAGGTGTGCTCAAAAGGCTAAAAAATCTCACTAGAATTATGGCTTTTGATGTCAATCTTGTGAATTCAAATTTCAAGATAATACCTAAAATTGGGAAAATAACCTAGAAAAATTTAATTTCTCAAAAATTTCAACTCATCATGCTTGATTCTCTAATGTCTTAAAGTTTGAACAACCAAGGCACAAATACCTTTGTTTTAATCCTAAATATATCAATAAAAATCATAAATCAGTCAGAATTCATTCTAATAGTGATATGAGAAAGTGACTTGAGAGACAAGACAAAAATTCAGGGATTTGAGAATAATGCAAAAAAGTAAAAGTAAGCCCCCCCACATAAGATGTACATTGCCCTCAATGTACAATGGTAGATATATTTAAAATATAAGCATAAAATCATAAGGTAGGGAGAGAAGTGAAACTCCCTGAAAATTGGATGGTATCCTTGAATTGGAAGTGTGGAAACTTGATTCCACGGCTAGGGCAACAGTGAGGTTGGAAGAGGGTATTCCGGGTTTGTTGAGATTGTCTCTCCACAATTGATGTGTCAAAAATTGATGGCTGTAGCCATGGTCGAGTAGGACATGGCAGTCGTGGAGTAGTTTTCCCATGAGATTGGATTTGGCAGAGTACTATTGAGCTTTAAGGCTCTCTTTAACTACGATAACATCAATAAGACTTTAAGGAATGTAAATTAGCATGGTTACTAGTTAAGGAATAGCCGATATAAAATGTTCACAATAATTATGCTAAATTTTTATAATTTTAGAGTTTAAATAAATAAAAAGATAAAACTAAATAGACCTAAAAGGAAAAGTAAAAATAAAAATAAAAATAAATAACAAAATAAAATGGACTCGAAAGTCCTAATCTTCAGATGGTTCGCGAGGAGGGGACTGTGGTGAGATGTGGAGATGCTGACAAACTTGATAGAGAGTAGCATCAATGTGATCAAGGCACTGAAAACACTATTGCTCGAATTGTGTAAAGCGCTCAGATATGTCAGAGTGTGAAGCAGCCGCATGAACTGGATAGTGAATAGGCGGTGGCTGAGACGGTGGTTCCTCGTGAGATGGAGGGACATCATCAGTAATGTCCTCTGGGTCCTCCTGCCAAGTAGATCGAGCTATATGGTACTGAAGAGGATCAGTCCTATGTCTGTGCTCGATCATCCTCATGTGTAGCATGCTTTGGTTGCCCTGTGGGGACATCTAGCCGATAAGAGTGAGAGAGGATGATTGTGCTGCGGTGTTGAGGAGAGCAAAGTGGCAAGCTAGTCGAGTCACATATGGCCCCATGGAAATTACCCCTTTACGATGCCGCTCTGTCTGATTTTGAATGGCAAGGGTGATGAAATAGGCAAGGTCAAATATGTGCCCATGCGCCACACTCCACAAAAAATAGGCATCGTGGGTGTTGACAATGCTGGTGCTCTCTCGTCTGCCCGTCAATGTATGTGCGAAGAAGGTGTGGAGGTACCTTAGTAATGGGGCGAGAGCTGTCACCTTGGAGTGACTAGGATCGTAGGTGACTGAAGCAGGAACTAGGGCCCTCCAACATTTTGATGGAGAGTAGTGGATGTGACGATGGAGCTCAGATAAGTCTTCCTCTTCCATGAATTATTTAGTATATAGGCTCAGAGCTATACCAAACTTAGGTACACTAAGTTGTCAAACTAAACCGCCAAGGTGGAACTGGACCGTTCCTGTGTCGTCAAACTGTGACATGACCGTCTGAAGATGGAAAGTGGAACAGAGCTCTAGAGTGAGCTCGAGATATATCGGTTCGACGATCTAAAAGAAAGGCTCCCATGGATTCGTCATTAATAAAGCTCGAACCATGTCTGCCAGTTGGACCTGCTCTAGTGTGGCCCAGTCAATACATTACCCCACTCCAAGCGGCCTCGCCTAAGAATCTAAAATAGTTCCTCTTAGGAACCTTGCGATAATTGGATGAATGGGTGTTGAATCTCAGTGGTGGCACTAGACGAGGTAGTACCGGGTCCCTTACGTTTCTTTGATGTGGGGACGGTGGCTTTCTTACCATGTGAGGATGACATTATATACCTGAAAAGTAAAGGATTCACAATTATTAATGACTGGAAAGGAATGGACATCAACTATCACTATGCATAAGTTATTAAACTAGGTAACGAATAAAACAAATCAAAATCGAATTTTATATTTTAGTAACATGTTCAATCAAAAACTAACGAATACTCAATGCAAGAGTTAATATAAAGAAATAAATTAAGTGTTCAAATTAGCCTAGGCATAGGACTAACAAAACAATGAAAATGATGGCTGCTGTTATGATTGTCAATTTGCACAAAAATATTGTTACTAAGAATAAATTTCCTATGAGATTGCTCAAAATGGCAGTAAAAGAATAGTGCAAAATGGCATTACAAATAATCCAAATAGATCATGAGAAACATATGATAAGCAAATGGATAATGAAAGATCTAGAGAATAAATAGAATAATAAAATGAAAATAATGAAAAAAATGTTAGTTAAAATAAAGAGGAGAAATGAAAACCAATAGGGTAGGTGATGGTGGCTAGAGGTGGTGTGAGGGCAGTACACGGGCGTGGTAGTGGCGCACGGCCGTGGACTGTGTAGGCTAGTGGTTGGGTGGTGGGGGCTACCGGTGGGGATGGTGGATGTGATTTGGGAAGGGGAAGAAAGAGAGAATGGGAAGAGAGGGGGTTTAGTGTTTTAAGTGAAAGGGGAAGAGAGAGAGGAGTAAGAGGTAAAAGGGTCAGTTCACAAGGGTGGTGGTGGAGCTGGAGACAGCAGAGGCTGAGCGGTGGCTAAGGGAGTTAGGGTTTGGGGCACACGGGTGTGTCACACGCTTGTGTGTTTCGCATTCAACTCGTATGGTTTGTAAGTTTCAAATTTGGCAGTCCTGATGCCTTGCCCACGCCCATGCTCTTTGGGCGTGTTAGGGCACACGGCCTTGTCGCACGGCCGTGTTCTTTGTTGTTCGCTTCTCCCACGCCTGTTGTTTATGTCACATGCTCGTGTCAATTTTAAAGGTTCGACCACGAGCCTAAGGCATGGGCGTGTCGGATGCCTGTGCTAATTTCTTAGCTTTAACCATGGCTTGAGGCTACGGGCGTGTCATACACGTGTTGATTTAGCAGGTTCACCCACGGCCATTTTGCACGGCCGTGGCTATTTTTTGAAAGCCGTGTTTTGGGAAAATTTTTCCCTATTTGCATACGGCCATGTTACACGGTCGTGCCTCCACCTATGGTGTGCCCACGGACTTAGGCATGCCCTTGTTGATGGCCGTGTGGTTCTAAAAAACATGCATTTAAGGACTTAGTTAATGATTTTAGATGTTTAGAAACTAAAATTAAAGAGATTAACAGCGTTAGTGCTTGGGTTGCCTCCCGAGAAGCACTTATTTAGAGTCTAAGCTCGACTTTACCTTAATTTCTCACGGTCACGGTGGTTTGAAGAGTTGAAACTCCTTTCCCCTGCTAGCAATTTTAGTATCAAAATAAAGTTTAAGTCGAGTATAATTTACCTTAAAGGTGCCGAATTCTTTATGTGTTATCTCGACTGTACCATAAGGAAAGATTTTCATTACCGTAAAGGGAGGTGTATCATCAGTATGAAGTTTTGACTCCTCCTCTAATAATACATTATCCCCTACCTTAAATTGATTCTTCTTTCCCTTAGAGTCATCAGGGTGAAGTTTTGGTTCGATGTGGCTTATTTTAGATTTTTTCTTGCTATAGTTTCGCCACTCGTCTAATTCGTCAATCTGTAACATTCGCTCCTCATGAATTGCTCCCTTGTTATAGCATGAATTCGACTGTGGCTCAATTGCACTTTTGTGAAGAGTATCCTGCAAAGAAGGTTAGACGGTGAGATTATTCTTATCACAAGAACTCGTAATAATGTCTTTATCATTAACAGTTCTATTAGAATTACAAGCTTGCAGAGTAATTGTGTCATAGCCTACACGAAGTATGAGTTCACCTGTACCTACATCAATTATAGTTCTAGCAGTTGCTAAAAAGGGTCGTCCTAAAATTAATGGCACATTACTATCCTCATCTATGTCTAAAACAACGAAATCAACTGGGAATATAAATTTGTCAATTTTAACAAGCACATCCTCAAGTATACCCCTAGGAAATCTAATTGTTTTATCAGCTAATTGGATGCTCATCCTAGTTTGTTTGGGTTTCCCAAGTCATAGTTGTTTAAATAGTTTATAAGGCATTACATTAATACTAGCCCTTAAATCAGCCAAAGCATTTTAACATCTAAGCTACCAATTAAACAAGGAACCGTAAAACTCCCTAGATCTTTTAATTTGCTAGGTAACTTATTCTGCAAAATAGCTGAGCAAATTGCATTCAACTCCACATGCGATGACTCATCCAGCTTCCATTTGTTTGCTAAGAGCTCTTTTAAAAAATTAACCGTGTTTGGCATTTGCGAAAGAGCTTCAATAAACGGTAAGTTAATATGTAATTTCTTTAGGAGTTTAAGGAATTTACTGAATTGTTCATCTGTGCGGTCTCTCCTTGTTGCATTCGGGTATGGGGCACGAGGCTTATATTCTTTCACAATTGGTTTTTTGTGACTTACCTCACCGTTACTTTTACTTACCACAACTTCTTGACTTGGTTCTAGTTTGTCTTTAATTAACCCTCCTTCATCGATCATATCTATGGCGTAAAGTTGCTCCTTAGGGTTAGTCTCAGTGTTGCTCGGCAAACCGCCTTGTGGTCTTTCAGAGATCAGCTTAGCAAGTTGACCTATCTAAGTTTCCAGTCCTTGAATTGATGCTTGCTGATTTTTAAGTGCCATCTCGGTATTCTGAAAATGGGTTTCTGATACGGTGATAAATTTTGTGAGCATCTCCTCAAGGTTCGACTTTTTCTCCTGTTGGTAAGGGGGTTACTAAAATCCCAGAGGGGGTGGTAGTCTCTGATTTCCTTGACCTCCCCATGAGAAATTGGGGTGGTTCCTCCAATCGGCATTATAAGTGTTACTATAAGGGTTATTTTGAGATATATAGTTGTTACCCATATGGTTGGCTTGTTCGTTCTCTATGCTATGGTCGTGGGATGAATAATCTGTGTTGTACATTCCTCCTCTATTTGAATTGCACCTCATCACTGGATGTACCTACGTAGAGCCAACTAAATCGTCTATCTTTTTATTTAAGAGTTCTACTTGATTTGATAGCATTGTGACTGCATCAACATTAAAAACCCCGACATCTTTTTACGGCTCTGCCCTCATGACTTGCCACTGATAATTATTCAGTGACATCTCTTCTATAAACTCATAAGCCTCCTCAGGAGTTTTGTTATTGATGGTTCCACCGGCAACTGCATCAATCATCTGTCTTGTTGAGGGATTTAAACCATTGTGGAAAGTTTGCACTTGTAGCCACAAAAGTAACCCATGGTGAGGGCACCTTCTTAACAAATCCTTGTGTCTCTCCCAAGCGTCGTAGAGTGTTTCTAAATCCATCTGCACAAAAGAAGAGATATCATTCCTTAACTTTCTCGTTCTAGCTGGCGAAAAATATTTAAGTAAAAAAATTTTCGGTCATTTGTTCCCACATAGTGATAGACCCTCGTGGTAGAGAGTTTAATCACTGTTTGGCTTTATTCCTCAAAGAAAAAGGAAATAACCAAAGGCGAATGGCATCATTAGAAACGCCATTGATTTTAAATGTGTTGCAGAATTCTAAGAAATTAGCTAAATGTGAGTTAGGATCCTCATCCTACAAACCATCAAACTGAACAAACTGTTGAATCATTTGAATAGTGTTAGGTTTTAGTTCAAAATTATTTGCAACAATAGCAGGCCTAACAATACTAGATTCAGTACCAGCTAAATTAGGCTTAGCATAATCATACATAGTGTGAGGAACAGGATTTTGATTCACACGATCTGCTGCTACCACAGAAGGTAGCTGATTATTTTGATTTGCTTCCATCTCTTCAGTGGATTCGGGTTCGTTCTCTTGTCCTTGTCTGGGTACTGTAAGCTTCGCCTTATTTCTTTTCGGTTTCTGTGAACTGTGGCTTCTAAATCGCTATCAAATAGTAGTGGTCCTAACAGGTTTCTTCTAGTCATAAACTAGAGACACCTATCAGAGAAGAATAAAAAGAAAATTTTAGCAAATAAAACCTAAAAATAAAAATAAAAAATAGATTGCAATAAACGTAAAAATGGCTAAAGTAATAGAAATAGAGTGTTCCTAATATCTTCGTTCCCTGGCAATGGCCCCAAAAACTTGATCGTGATTTTGATGAAGTAATAATATTGATCATACCTAGAAACTAACTATTATCACGATGAAAGGCAAGTGCACCTATCGAATAGTAGTATAGTTAGTGGCAAGATCGGAATGTCGAATCCAAGGAACTAAAAGTACTAGTAATAACTTTCTTCCGATTATCTAGCCTAGAAATAAAAAGGGGTTTGTTTAAACTAATTAATTCTAATCTAAACTAAGGACGCAACAAAGAGTAAATTGGGGAATTACTTTGGGAAAAACTGAATGATAAAGACAATACCCAAGGAAGAATCCACCTAGACTTCACTTGTTATTTAACTCTGAATTAGATGATTTCTTCATTCGACTTGATCCGTAGAGATCCCTAAATTATGTTAATATCTCCTTTAAGAATAAGAACAATTAACCCTAGGTTGATTAATTGAAAACTCTTTCTAATTAAAACCCCTAGTTTTGCACTTGATCTATGGATCCCCCTATTAGATTTGACTCTAATCTGGCAGATTTTCGTCGTCCTATGTATAGGAGTGCGATCAACTCCGTTTAATTGTGTTGGATCTACTCTTAAATAGGGACTTTTGCTCCTCTGAATAAGCACATTCGACTTGAATTAATATCCTGAAATATCAACTGAAGAATTAAAAACACAATTAAGGACAAATCGAATATTTATCATATAATTCAGATAACAATAACAAGATCCGTCTTAGGTTTCATCCCCTTTAGGTCTTTAGGGGTTTAGTTCATAATAAAAATAGAAAACATCTCAAAATAAAGAAAACAACAAAACATCAAGAAAGCCCAAATCTCCTGAAAGGATTGTAGGGAGATCTTCAATCTTGATGTAGATCATTACTTCTGAGATGGATCAATTGGCTTTCCTTGAATAATCCATTGCCTTCTACACTCTGTGTCGGCCCCCCTTTAAGTCTACTCCTAGGGTGTTTATATAGACTTCGGAATACCTTTCTTAGCCTAGCCTTTTCTGCATGAAATTAAAACTCATCACGACAGGGACACGCCCGTGTACCACGGCCGTATGAATCGAGCCCAGGCCATGTTCAAGCCTACTAATGTGGCACGGGCATGTGTTGCACCCGTGTGAGGAACTCCAGGCCGTGTTCATTTCTTACTTTGGCCCATTTTCTCCGTTTTTGGCCTGTTTTTCATTTTTTTCACTTCCTTATGCTCACCTAAGTATAAAACATGAATTTAAAGGATGAGGAGCATGAAATTCCACAATTCAAGAGATAATTCATCCAATAATTATGCTATGCATGGGGTAAAAACATGTATAAATTACGGTCTCGTAGACCTTTTAAAGAGACGTATTGTATGGGATTGATAATGAAAGATGATGTATGATTTATAATTGTGTAAATAATGTGAATTATTCTAGTTATTCGTAATACCGTAAGCCTAATCAGGCGATGGATTATGGGTTAGGGGTGTTACATCGACCCTTCAGATCTGTGTAAGACTTCTGCCTATAAGAAGTTACTTTCAGTCGGTCCTAAATCAATCTAACTTTATCCTCAGTTTCAGAAACTAACTCAAGGCCCAGAACACGTCGTTCACCCAACTTAGTCCAACACAAGGAATTACGACACTTACAACAATATAAAGCCTCGTAAGGTGCCATCTGGATGCTAAACTGGTAGCTGTTATTATACGTAAACTCTCCTAATGGCAAGTACTCTTCCCAACTGCCTTAGAAATCAATAATGTAGTTCCTTAATATCCTCCAGTACCTGAATCACCCTCTCCAGCTGACCATCTGTCTGAGGATAGAAAGCAGTACTGAAGTGTAACCTTGAACCTAGATCCTCATGAAGTTTCTTCTAGAATCGAGACGTGAAGTGAAGATCCCTATGAAAAATGATTGAGACAGGAACCCCATGCAGTCTCACTATTATAGATATATAAAGTTTAGCCAACTTCTGCAGAGAAAAGTCTGTCTTAACCAGGATGAAGTGAGCAGTCTTGGTCAATCGATCCACGATGACCTAGACAGAATCATTCAGTACACAAATCTGATAGCGGAAACAAAGTACCCCACCACTGCTCAACCCAGAGTCAGAAGTACTGCCACTTTCAATCTGTTGAAACTGCAACTCAAGAGACTTATCCTCCAACTGCTTACCTCTAATCCAATCAACCCATGTAGGTTTAACCTAAAGTTTCACTAACAGACTCCCGTTGTTGAATATGCTGAGTCGAGTGAACATCGCTTTCAGATTGATCATTGCCCTACGGCTCAACGCATCAACCACCATATTGGCCTTGTCAGGATGGTACTCAATGGTACAATCATAATCCTTATGTAGCTCAACCCATCTATGCTGCCTAAGATTTAACTCCTTCTAAGTTAGAAGATGCTTGAGGTTGTTGTGATCGGTGTAGATAGTATACTTCTCACCGTACATATAATGCCTCTAAATCATGCGTCGGATAATTAGCCTCATGAGTCTTGAGCTGACGAGATGCATAAGCAACCACCTTACAATCTTGCACCAACACACAACCCAAACCGACATGTGATGCATCATTGTAAACCATGAAATTCTTACCAGGCTCTAGCTATATTAGAACAGGAGCCTAAGTCAAAACAGTCTTGACCTTCTCAAAGCTCTCTTGCTGTGTATCAGTCCAGATAAAAGGAACCCCCTTACGCAGAAGCTTAGTTAATGGAGCTGTGATCAAGGAGAACCCTTCTACAAAACGTCGATAGTAGCCCGCTAGCCCCAGAAAGCTGCAGATTTTAGACACATTCTTTGGCTGTTTCCACTCCAACACAGCCTCAATCTTACGAGGATCAACACAAATCCCCTCAGTAGAAACTACATGCCCCAAAAAGGTTACTTCTCAGAGCTAGAACTCATATTTATTGAACTTCACATATAGCTGTTTCTCACGAAGAGTCTGTAGAACCATTCCCAGATGCTCATTGTGCTCGTCCTCAGACATAGAATACACTAGGATATCATCGATGAATACTACCACAAACTGGTCCAGATAAGGTTGGAACACACAGTTCATCAAGTCTATAAATGCCGCTGGTGTGTTAATCAATCCAAAGGGCATAAAAGGGAACTCGTAATGTCCATACTAAGTCCTAAATGTTGTTTTAAACACATCGGCCTCCTTAACTATCAATCGATGATATTTCAACCGTATATCGATCTTAGAAAATGCAGAAGCCCCTCAAACTTGTCAAACAAATCATCTATCCTCGGAAGTGGGTACCTGTTCTTGATCATAAGCTTGTTCAGCTGTCGGTAGTCGATACACATCCTCATTGTCCCATCTTTCTTCTTGACAAACAACATAGGTGCTCCCTATAGAGACACTCTGGGGTGAGTAAACCTACAGTCTAACAGTTCTTGAATTTGAGCGTTAAGCTCCTTCAGCTCTTTCAGTACCATTCTATAAGGGGCGATAAACACCAAAGCTATACCTGAAATAAGCTCGATCCTAAACTCTACCTTTCAACTCAGAAGTAACCCTGGTAATTCCTCAGTGAAAACATCTAGAAAGTCCCTCACAATTCTGATGTCCTTAACCGAAGAGTCCCTAGAATCAGAAACACAGATGTAGGACAAGAATGCCTCACATCCTTTCTGAACCAACTTGTCTACCACCAACGTAGAAATTATATTAGTCAGATAGTCTCGTCGTTCCCCAAACACAACTACCTCGCTATCCTCCTCGGTTATCAAAATAACCCTTTTTATCGCACAATCCAGACTCACCCGGTGTTTAACAAGCCAGTCTATTTTTAGAATCAAGTCAAACTCCTCAAATGGAAGCTCCATTAGATCAGTTAGAAATATTGTCCCTTGAATCACTAATGGAAAGTCTCTAAATAGTTTACTTGCTCGGATAGACTGCCCTAACAAACTCACAATAGTTACCTCACTAGAAGTACTCTCACCTAGAATCCTTAAAGTTTCAGTCACAGTACTAGCTATGTATTAGTATGTAGAGTCTATGTTTATTAGTGCAAAGTAAGGTACATTATGAACTAAGAACATGCCCATAATGACGTTTGGAACATCTCGATCCTCATGGCGATAAGCAACATAAACCAGTGCAGGCTACCTTGCCTCAGTCGGTCCAGCATCTCTGCCCAGTGCTCTCTATCCTCTGCTCATACTGTTACCACCCCTGGCCTAACCTCGACCCCTAGGTGGCTGTTGAACTACCCTCGATGGCTGTGCTGTACCAGTGAGCTTGCATCTGATTGGTTCTCAATGGACAATCTCTAACGCGATGCTCAGTAGACCCACATCTCAAACATGCCCCAGTCGCCCTCTAACATTCACCCTGATGGCGTCTACCACAGTGCCCATACGGTAAAAGCCTAATAGGTGCAACAGGAGGCCCAAGTCTAACTGGCCCATCAGATCTGGCTTTTTCATAGGCCTCATCATAAAACTCGAGGGCTCCGGATCCCTCTTATTCTTGCCTTTGTCCTTATCCCAGTTTTGCCGCTCAACATGCTTCACTTCCTCGGTGATCTTCGCCTTCTCCACCAAACCTGAAAAGTTCTACTCCCTCTGTTGAGTTATCAAAACTCTCAAACTATCCCTGAGTTTATCCTCGAAGCAAACACAATGCTCATATTCAGTCGCCACCATGCCTCACGCATAATAGCTCAACCTCAGAAGTTCGGCCTCATACTTAGCCACTGAATAGTCACCTTGCATGAGATTAAGGAACTCACGTCTCCGAGCTTCAATGTAACTAGCACCCACATACTAAATAGTCAATAAAATCAATAAAATAACAATGAAAATTTTATCATTGAAGCATAAGTTTTCTTCTTTCTCCTGAGTAGTTATCTCTCCATCTTAATTAACAGAAGTTGACATCCTTACTAAGGATTCACTCTATCCACTCGAAGTGTTTAGGGTTCAAAAATTAAGTACTCTCTAGTCAAGCTAAAAAGTTATTACCATAGGCTTGCTCGAAAATCAAGTCTCTACCACTATAGATTGATATGATACATCGATCGAAAGGTCTTTCAGGGGTTGTAATGGGGTTTGGTTAGGGTGTTGTCACAGGCTGCAAAAGAGGCTTAGAATCGAGATTGAATTGAAAAATTATCTAGCTAGAAAAATCTCTATCACTAGAACAAATTTCTCGAGCTAATTCTCATGATAATATCAATTTTGCCTTGGTATGAGTATGCAAAAACTATTAAAAATTACAATTGAATGCATATATATTTTTTTTAAGAACAATTCATCTATGATACACTACTTGAACAAAACTTTACAATCTGTGATGAGAATAAAGCTAGATAAAAATTTCAACTCAAATCTCGACAAAAATAGGGATCAAAATAATTGAATGGAATTCAACAAAAAATGGGTTATTGGTTAATAATTATCGGTAAGTCAAAAAGGTTGTTAGGCTCAATGGGGTTCACTAGGGGTTAATTTATGGAGGTAGGTTTTTATGGAGTAAGTAGGTTAATTCCTAGGTGCCTTTATCATCTCGGTATATCAAATCAATGATGTGGTCTCGACATGTATAATCAAAGTAAGTTCTAGAATAACAAATCAGTATTGACTCACTCAAAGCAATAATAAAAGTAAGCACGAAAGAATGTATGCTCAAAAGGCTAAAAAATCTCACCAGAATTATGGCTTTTGATGTCACTCCTGCGAATTTCAAATCTCAAGATAATACTTAGAATTACGGAAGAGAGCTTATGAAAAAATTAGGGTTCTCAAAAATTTCAACTTATCATGCTTGATTGCCTAATGTTTTAAAGTTTTAATAATCAAAGTACAAGCACCTATGTCTTCGTTCTCAACATATCAATAAAAACTATAAATCAATCAGAATCAATTCCTAAATAGGAGATTGAAGATGATGCTATTGAGAACAATGCAAAATGTGAGAAAGGTTCAGGGATTTCACAGATAATATAAAGATTTAAAGTAAGTTCCCCCCCACACTTAAGATGTACATTACCCTTAATGTACAAAGACAGCATTAGTAGCAATATAGGCATAAGATCAAAAGGTAGGGAAGGGTATGAAACTCCCTGAATTAAGGATGAATTTGTGAGACAGAGATTGGATTTGGAAGAGCCGGCTGTTGTGGCACGGGGTTCCCCTTTTCGTAGAGATTTGAGCTATAGAGCTCCTTTGAAACTGTGAATGGATTTATTAGTCGTGGGGAATTTGGATCAATAGAAATTACTTGTTAGGGGTTAGCCGTTATGAAAAATAAATAAAACAAAAACAAAATATTAAAAATACTAATATGCAAAAAATGAGAAAGATGAAATGAAAGAAAATATAAATAAACTGAAAAAGAAAAACAAAGTTAGTAGAAAAGATAAAAATAAAGATTAGTGTTCAAATCTAAGTGAAAATAATAAGAAAAGGAAAATAAACATAAGAGGATCTAGTCCTCGGATGGATCACACGGTGGCGGGGTGATGCTCAAGTGCTGACATATCTGCGCCAAAGTGGCATCGATATAATCGAGGCGCCAGAAGTATTGCTGCTCAAATCGATCTAGGCGCTCATGGATGTCAGCATGTGGGGCTGCCGTCTAGGTGGGTCGTTTGGGGCGTGGTGGCTCGATGGGCTCGTCCTCCTCTGGTGGTGATGGTGGGATATCATCAACAATGTCCTCTAGGTCCTCGCTCTCCTATACGAGGCAGAAGTGGAAGTGGCTACCACCTGGCCATCGCTCTACCATCCTTATATACAGCATGCTCTGGATACCCTGCGAGGACATCTGGCCAAGTAAAGTATAGGAGGATGTTTGGGCTATAGTGTTGAGGAGCCCGAAGTGACGGGCTAGGCGTGTGATGTAGGACCCCATCGATAAGACACCTCTCCAGTGCCTCTCAGTCTGGTGCTGCATGGCAAGTGCGATGGAGTATGCGAGGTTGATAGTGTGTCCGTTGGCCATGCTCCACAGGAAGTAGACGTCGTGAGTGTTGACGATGCTGGTGCTCTCTCGTCTACCTGTAAGAGTGTGAGCAAGAAGAGGATGAATGTACCTCAGAGATGGCACGAGAGTGGTCGCCTTGCTGGTGCTCGGGTTATAGGTTTGACGACCTGGGGTGATCTCATTCAAGTAGTCGACGGGCCGAATATGGATGCGACGAGAAAGGGTGAGGAAGCCCTCGTCCATCATAAATTGCTCTGTGTAGAGCCCAAGTGCTATGCCAAATTCTGGTACGCTGAGACATCGCACGAGGCCTCCCAACCGGAATTGGACTGTGCCTGGATCGTCGAATCTACTCATCACGGTCTGTAGGTGAAATGTGGAGCAGAGCTCGAGGGTGAGTTCTAAATATGTCGGCTCTATGATCTGGAAGAACTGCTCCCATGGCTCTATCATCAGTAAGGCCCGGACGTCATCTACTAACTGTATCTGTGAGAGGGCATCCTAGTCTATACAGTAGCCCGTTGAAATAGTGCGGGTCCGGAGTAGTTGATAGCGTTCCTCCTAGGAGGCTTGCGAGAAGGTGATGGGGTAGCGCTCCTCAGATATGGACCTGGATGAGGAACTTCCTGGTCCCTTTCGTTTTTTGGAGACGGGGATGGCGGTTTTCCTACTGCGTGATGATGACATCGTATCTGAAATAAAATAAAATAAGCATTAGTCCTAAATATTGAAATTAAACTAGATAGTAAAATATAGATTAAAATGACAATGTGCTAAAAAATAAAAATGAGGATTAACCTAAATAGTAGAATCTAATCATATTGACTTGTAACAAAATGAAGAACTATGGGTATGTATATATACTAAAATTATAACAAAATAGCATGCAAATATGAGTTTAAATGGCAAAGAAAATGAAATCTAAATGGCAAGCAAAAATGAGATTAAGTGGCATGCAATCCTAATATATTCTATACTATTCTAGATTATTCATCCTATTTTTCCTAATTCCATGCTTGAATTATCATAAAGAAGAAAGCAAAATTAAAAATTTAGATAATGAAAATAAGTTATAAACAAATATAAATGAGAAAAATTGAGAGAATAGAACCAAAATTGAGGGTGCACAGTCGTGGGTTGAGTTTACACGGGCGTGGGTTGGCTGAATTCGGGTATAGTGGTGTTTTGAGGGCTGTGGCGGTGCTCACGTTGGTTGTGGAGAATTTGGGTGAGGAAATTTTAGGGTTTGAGTGAAAGGGAAAGTGAATAGTGGCCCCTATTTATAGTTTTGGGTCACACGAGCATGTCGCACGCCCGTATAAGTCGTGTTTTACCCGTGTCTTTTGAAAATCGATGGTTATGGCGTACCTGGTGTCGATGAGCACGCCCGTGTACTTGATTCGCACGACCGTGGGAGATCGGATCTTCATTACTCACACGGTCGTGTGATGGTATACACGACCGTGTGCAATCGTGTTCGTGTTTTACACGGTCGTGTGATAGGTTCCACGGTCGTGTGAAATTTGACAATGTCTTCCACGGTCTGGGAACACGGGCGTGTGGAATGGTGTGAGCCCGTGTTCATACTGCAGGGTTGCCACGGCCGTGTCGCACGGCCGTGGGGTATTGTTGGTAGCCCGTGTTGAAGTCAAAAGGTTGCCACGGCCATCTCGCACGGCCGTGGGGGTTTGTCGACATGCCGTGTTTTTGGGAAAATTCTGCTCTATTGTGCACGGTCTGGGTGCACGACCGTGTCTCTGTTTTAAGCGTTCGTACGGCCTGGGGCACGCCCGTGTGCCTGGCCGTGTGTTCCTAAACTTCTGCATGAAGAAGTGTTAGTTTATGCACGAGAGAAAAAATACCAAAAAAAATTTTAAAGAAAGAAAGTTACTAAGTTAGTGCTCGGGTTGCCTCCTGAGAAGCGCTTATTTAGAGTCTAAGCTCAACTCTGTCTGGATCTGTTATGATGGAATTTCGTGGAGCCGAAGTCCCTCCCTGTTTTTTATAAAATTCTCACCTCTATAATGTTTAAGCCTATGGCCGTTTAACTTGAATGTGCCATGGTTAGGGTGAGTTACCACAATGGTGCCGTATGGAAAGATAGTTTGAACAGTGAATGGACTTGACCACCTTGACTTGAGTTTTCTAGGGAATAGTCTCAGCCTCGAGTTGTAGAGTAAGACAAGATCACCTGATTTAAACTGCTTAGGTTGTTTCAGTTGTTTATCATGACGTTGCTTCATGGCTTCCTTTTATAGTCATGAGCTTTTGTAGGCATTGCAGCGCCATTCGTCTAGTTCATTTAACTGCATTAGTTTTTTGTAACACCCCAAACCCGGCCCAGACGTTATGGCTATGTCCGGTGTGCTACATTACCTAGACTATCCTACACCGCCCTATTTACTAAGTCCGTTGGTGAGTTTTGGAAAGCAATGCTCGATTATTTTGAAAACTCCCGTTTCAATAATTATTTAACTTTAATCTCTATTCCCCTTGTTACGCGATTTATTTTAACCTTATTATCTTATTTAGCCATCGGTAATATCAGGTTGATTAAGAAATTGTTTGTTTATTTTTGAAAACAGTGTATATTTGTGATAGAAATAAAATAGTTGAAAATCCCAAATAAAATAGTTATAGGGCCTTATTACAACCCATAACCAAAATAAAACCAATAATAGAAAAGTAATTAAAAAAATAACCAACTAGAATGCGAGTTCAGTCTTGGTGGCCACTCTGAATCCCTCCCAGCATCCAAGTCACGATCTAGGGCTCACCTGCAAGGATGGAAAGAGAAGGGTGAGTTTGGGAAAACTCAGTGTGTGCAGAACCCATCCAAAGCCCACATTGGTTCAAGCCCACTAGCCTAGGCCCTAACCAGTCTCAGTCAGATACTGGGCCGAAGCCCTATTCAGATAATAGTAAAATGGGCCAAAGCCCTATAACAGATACTGGGCCGAAGCCCTATTCAGATAACAGTTTGGCCCATAGGCCCATTAACAGTACAGTACAGTATAACAGTATGAATGCAACCCAATTGGGCAGACTACTCAATCCACCAACCGCTACACACCACCCGTACCAGCCAACACACCATGTGGGGAATAACTCGACCCACCCAGCCCACACACCACAGTTGCAGCATGGCTGCTCAGATAAACAGTATACGAGGCAAAGCCCCTTTCAGAAACAGTACGAGGCGTAGCCCCTTTCAGTAACGTGGCAGTGCCACTCACACTTCCTCCAATATCAAACCCAATCCCATGCATCAGACATACATACATCATGATATGCAGTATCAGTAATAGTCATGTCAAACAGTTCAGTCGGTTTTAGCCCTAGGGGTATATCGGTAATTTCCTACCTAGGGGCAAAACAGTAATTTCTCACCCTAAGGGTTTTGCAGTAATTTTTGCTCTCATATTACAGTTTTTATGCTTATTACAGTCTCTACTAATCCCATAGCCGTTACAGAAAATTCGGTTAACTCAGTTTAAAAGTTTTAGCTTTTAAGCCCTAAAACCCCTAATGGGCCCTATTACGTCGTTTAGCCAATTAGGCCCGTTTAGTCCAAATTTCATATTCAGTTACCTTGTTTTAACTGTTTTTACGCCTACAGTTCATATTATTACCTTAAAACCCATTTTTACCCAAATGGGCCCAAATTGCCCATTGAGCCCATATTCGGCCCACTGAGGCCCAACTTACCGTAACGCCTTAAATTTCGTGGTTAGCTCTCCCTTCAGTACCGATTTCATATCCAACATTTCCCTACCAACTTGTGAGCATTCGCATTCTCACAAGCCCTCGAAATGCCAGATCTTCGGCATTTCGGCTTTTCGGCATTTGCCAACATGCACAATGAAGAGGTTCAGAATCACACACCTGTTTTACGGTTTCACCAACGAGATCTCCTATGCGACAGTTCCTACAACCCAATATCTAATCAATTAATCAGTAGATCCACAAAAAACCAAAGCCACAATCCCTTACCACATTCGGCCATACCCTTAATGGCCATGAAAACTTACCTCTGACGACCTAGGTGCACAAAATCTAGATCTGATGATACCGATGCCTTCAACTCCTTGCTTGATCACCTTCTTCACTAACTATCACTCAAAAGAACAAAGAAAAATACCACTTGATTTACTAAAAGTCCAAATCGACAAAGTCCCTAACTTTAGGGACTTTCGGCTTTTCCAACACATGAAATATTGAACAGATCTGAGGTATTAAGCACTTACCAATAGTTTCTCTTCGATTCCTACACAGATCTGATGTAAATCTGCCCCTTAAACATTAGTAAAGCCCCTATTTTTGAGATCTGAACTATTCGGCTATCTCCCTACACTAATGGTGATTTCGGCTTTTCAACTAGAGAAGAAGATGGCGATTTGGGCTATGAGTTTGGGTGATGGTGTCGACAATGATGTGGCTCAAGGGAATGTAGTAATCGGCCACAACAAGTGAAAGGAATAGGGGTAATTCGGCTTACAAGAAATTGGCAAAAAGAAAGCAATTTTCGGGATTTCTGGCATTTTGAGCAATCGGTTATGGCTATTTTTGGAGGGATGGAATCGAAAGAAATTACAGAGCTGAGTATGATAGGGTGTTCGGCAAAGGAGAAGATCAACATGGCAAAAAGAAAAGAGGAAAAACAATGATAGAGAAGAAGAAGATGAAGAAATCGGCTAGATGCTCTTAGGGAGGCAAATTTCGGCTTTTTGACTGAAAAGAGAATAACAACACCTTAGGTGGCTAACCCTAACTCTCATGACAGAAAATAGAAAAAGATGAAACCCTAATAATCTCCCTAAAGCAATCGGCCCAAGTCCCTAAAGCCCCTTGCCGAATTTCTTACTTAAATTAGTCACATGTCTGGCACATGCTTAAAAATTAAGAAGAGCAATAAGCCTACCTTGCAACTCGAACCCTTGTCCTTCAATACCCATCTAGGCGCCACTTTTTTAGGAGCTTAGTGGCGCCACCTTGCCACTCTACCAAGGCTCCCTTTGCGACATATTTTACACAATTTTTCTTAAAGGCCCTCTTGACCCAATTCCCCCTTTTTACTTAAAACATACTTAACTATTTTTATCGATTTTTAACCGAGGGTTTGGGCTTCCTACAGGCCCACTAACACATCCAAACACCATTTTAGCAATCAGAACACAAAATTTCCCAACCTCACCAAAAATCTCATTAGCCCCAAAAATCCCGAAAATCAGGGCGTTACAACTTTACCCCCTTAAAGAAATTTCGGCCTCGAAATTTATCTAATCCAAATAACTGAGGGTATTGTTGACGCATCGCTTCTTCTGGCTCCCACGTAGCTTCTTCACTACCATGATTACGCCACAGCACCTTGACCAATGGAACAGACTTCCGCCTTAAGACTTTGACTTCACGATCTAAAATCTCCACAGGTTCCTCCTCGAAGGTCAAATCGGTATTTACTGCAATCTCCTCCACTGGTACAATATGCGATGGGTCCGACTGATACCGTCTCAGCATAGACACATGAAAAATGTCATGAATACGATCCAACTCTGCCGGCAACTCCAACTGATAGGCTACTGGCCCAATCCGCTTGAGAATCCGATAAGGCCCAATAAACCGCGGACTTAGCTTGTCCTTTTTACCGAATCTCAAGATCTTCTTCCACGGCGACACCTTTAGGAATGCCATATCCCCAACAGCGAACTCAATCTCCTTACGCTTAAGGTCAGCATAAGACTTCTGCTGATCAGACGCTTCCTTTAACCGATCTCGAATAAGCTTAACCTTACTTTTAGTATCTACCACTAACTCTGGTCCAAGAACTCTACGTTCTCCTAATTCTGGCCAACAAGTAGGAGTGCGACATCTTCGCCCATAAAGTGCCTCATATAGAGCCATCTGGATACTTGCTTGATAGCTGTTGTTGTATGCAAACTCTGCCAACGGTAAATAATCTTCCCAACTACCACGAAAGTTGATAACACATCCTCTTAACATGTCTTCCAACACTTGAATAACCCTCTCAGACTGACCATCTGTCTGAGGGTGAAATGCAGTACTGAAGTCCAATCGCGTAACTAACGCCTCATGCAACTTCTTCCAGAATCGAGATGTAAATCTAGGATCTCGATCAGAAATTATCGAAACTGGCACCCCATGCAAACGCACTATCTCTGCTACATACAGCTCGGCCAACTTCTGAAGTGAGTAATCAGTTCTAACCGGTATAAAATGAGCAGACTTCATCAATCTATCCACAACTACCCAAACAGAGTCTTTCTTTGAAGGTGTCAAAGGCAAGCCACTCACAAAATCCATCGTTACTCTTTCCCATTTCCACTGCGGAATCTTTACTGGCTACAACAATCCAGAAGGTAATTGGTGTTCAGCTTTAACCTACTGGCACGTCAAACATTTCCCAATGAAATTAGTCACCTCTCGCTTAAGTCCAGGCCACCAGTACACTTCTCGCAAATCCCTATACAACTTATTACCTCCAGGGTGCATAGCATAGGCTCCACCATGGGCCTCACTCAATATCAACTTCCTCAAGTCAGAGTCTTTAGGAATACAAACTTTTCCTCGAAAGCATAGAACTCCATCAAAATTCAATCCAAAATCCTCACTCTTACCCTCCTTGACTTGCTGAAATCGAGGAGCCAACGAATCATCCTTCCATTGTAACTCTTTAATCCTCTCGGTCCAAGTCGGTCTCACTTGCAGTTCTGCTAGCAAACTCCCATCATCATACAAACTTAAATGAGCGAGCATCGCCCTTAACTCAGTAACAGTCCTTTGGCTCAGTGCATCAGCCACGACATTAGCCTTGCCAGGGTGATACTCAATCGAACAGTCATAGTCCTTAAGCAACTGTATCCATTTCCGTTGCCTAAGGTTTAACTCCTTCTGAGTTAACAGGTATTTGAGACTTTTATGGTCAGTATATATAATACATTTTTCTCCATAAAGGTAGTGTCTCTAAATTTTCAACGCAAATACCACCGCTGCCAACTCCAAATCATGCGTAGGGTAATTCGCCTCGTGAGGCTTAAGCTGCCGCGAAGCATAAGCAACCACCTTACCCTCTTGCATCAGTACACAACCCAATCCCACATGCGAAGCATCGCTATAAACCGTAAAGTCCTTCCCAGATTCTAGCTGAATCAACACTGGTGCCTCAGTCAACACCTTTTTCAGCTTATCAAAAGCTTCTTGCTGTTTCTCAGTCCATACAAATGCTACTCCTTTCCTTAACAATTTTGTCAATGGTGCCGCGATTAACGAAAATCCCTCAACAAATCTTTTGTAATAACCTGCTAGACCCAGAAAACTGCGAATTTTTGAAACTGATCTTGGAGACTTCCAGTCCAGAACTGCCTCAACTTTGCGAGGATCTACCCTAATCCCCTCAGCAGAAACAACATGACCCAGAAAAGTCACTTCTCGAAGCCAAAATTCGCACTTGCTAAATTTCGCATACAACTGCCTTTCCCTCAACACCTGCAGAACAATTCGAAGATGCTCGTCATGCTTCTCCTCTGTTTCTGAATACACCAAAATATCATCAATAAAGACGACCACGAAACGATCCAAGTACGGCTGAAATATTCGGTTTATTAAATCCATAAAAGCTGCCGGTGCATTCGTCAATCCAAAGGGCATAACCAAAAACTCGTAGTGGCCATAACGAGTTCTGAATGCTGTCTTATGCACATCCACCTCCTTTACTCTTATCTGGTGGTATCCAGATCAAAGGTCGATCTTGGAAAACACTGAAGCTCCCTTAAGCTGGTCAAACAGATCGTCGATTCTCGACAAAAGATACTTATTCTTAATCGTCAGTTTGTTCAACTGGCGATAGTCGATGCACATACGCATTGTTCCATCCTTCTTTTTTACAAATAGCACCGGTGCTCCCCACGGAGACACACTCGGTCCAATGAAGCTCCTATCTAGCAACTCTTGAATCTGAGCTTTAAATTCCACTAGCTCCTTTGGTGCCATTCTGTAGGGCGCAATGGACACTGGAGCCGTTCCAGGCAACAGATCGATCCCAATTTTAACTTCTCGGTTAGGAGGTAATCCAGGAAGCTCCTCAGGAAATACATCTTGAAATTTATTAACAGTCCTCACTGTCTCCACTATCACTCCTTCGGGTTCAGTTTGACTTACGAATGCCAAGTATGCTTCACAACCTTTGCGCATCAATTTTTCAGCCCTTAAGGCAGAAACCACATTAGACAAATAGTCCTTACGTTCACCAATAACCATCACCTTCTCGCCTTCAGTTGTTCTCAATACCATTCTCTTGGCCGCGCAATCCAGCGTTGCCTTGTGCTTGGTTAACCAGTCCATGCCCAAAATCAAGTCAAATTCACCAAAAGGTAGCTCCATTAGATCTCCAGTAAAGATCCTACCCTGAGTCTCTAAAGGCACTTCCCTAAATAGTTTGTCTACTTTCACAGAGTGACCTAAAGGACTAACTACTGTGACCCCACTCACAATCTCCTCAGAATGCACACCCAACGACCCAGAAATCTTACAAGCAATATATGAATGTGTTGAACCCACGTCAATCAAAGCAG
The DNA here is from genome assembly GCA_020496765.1 of Gossypium stocksii. Lineage (NCBI taxonomy): Eukaryota > Viridiplantae > Streptophyta > Magnoliopsida > Malvales > Malvaceae > Gossypium > Gossypium stocksii. The sequence continues at coordinate 116,249,517 of CM035624.1, forward strand.
TGTATGGTATACTAAATATCAAGAACGTACCAGTTAGAACATCAGGTGCATCACCCTCCTCGCGACGGCGAGCAGTATACACTAAGGCTGGCTGACGAGCCTCAACATTACCAGCACCTCTGCCAGGTGCTCCACGACCGCATCCATTACCATTGCCTCCTCTACCTAGTCCACGGCCCCTTGGCGGTGGCGGTCCTCCTCGCGCAGGCTGAGTAATCCTCTGGTCAACAGCTTGAGCCTGAGCTGGCTTTTGTAGACAGTCTTTAACTTGATGATCCTTTGACCCACAACGAAAACAAGCTCCAATGTGTTTCCAGCATTCTCCTTGATGAACTCTGCTACAGTCTCCACAAGCCTGCGGTCTAACAACATTCACTGGCACAGCTCGCACTGGTTCCTCCACTCTTGCTTTCTTAAAATTTCTGTTTACAGCACCAGTCGATCCAAAATCTCTCTTAAAGCGATTACGATCTCTATCGCGGTTCTAACGCTCAGCTCGCTTCACTTCTTCGGCTATTTTAGCCTTCTCTACTAGCGCAGCAAAGTCGCGCTCTCTCTGTGGCGCTATCAACACTCTCAGCTTATCTCTGAGGCCATCCTCAAAACGAACACTGTGTTCATATTCAGTGGAAACAATACCACTGGCATACCGGCTCAGTCACAGAAATTTTGCCTCGTACTCAGCAACAGTCTTACCACCTTGGGTCAGGTTCAAGAACTCCTTCCTGCGTGCATCCACATAACTAGCTCCAATATACTTTGCCTTGAAGGATTTCGTAAATAATTCCCAAGTTACCCCATCAGCTGAGTTACCCTCTCTCACAGTGATCCACCACTGATACGCCTCGTCTCGCAGTAAGGACACCGCTCCTTTCAGCTTTTGCTCCACCGAGCAGTCCAGGTCATCTATTATTCGCTCGGTGGCTTCCAACCAATACTCAGCCACATTCGGGGCTACTCCAGATATGACCCTAAAAATCTCAGCTCCGTTGGCTCGGAGTCTCTCAGATATCGACCCTCTAGCCACAGTTCCAGTGCTTGCTCTAGCGACCCTCTCTAATACCCTCAGCATGGCTTGGGACAGAGCATCGTCCCCTGTAGCCCTGTCATAAGATCCAGTCTCCGTGCTGGCAGAGCTCGCTCTTCCCCAGCTGGCATGTGCCCAGAAGACGAAGATCCTACCTGAGCACTAACCGGCCACGTCCCCGGCCTCGACCACGAGCAGCTCTCGTACTCATATCGATTATCTGAGTTTCAAATTTTATGACATTAGTTTAATGTTTTAGTTGTTTATTACGGAATATCTTATGAACAGATAAAGTTTCAGAGTTATTCTCGCGCAAACGTAGTCTAACTACTGTCTCAGTTTCCTAGGGTTTAGTTTACCCTACAGTCTCAGTTTTATAGCCTTAATACTACCTCACCTATAGTATTATATCTAAGGCTTAGTACTATCTACAGTTTTATTTTCAGTACAGTACAGAATTTAAAGCAGAACATACTTACAACTTGGAGCCGGGGATTCAGTGTGCCACTTTCCGATTTATCAGATCAAATAGTTTGAGGCCTCTTTAAAAATCAATGTCTCGAACAACTTGACTTAAAAAGCTACAAATTTGTTTAAAACCAAAAGAAAATTTTTGAAATTTTTTTTCAAAAATACCCTTCTGGACTCTAAATTTTTGAAACCTTTTGTTTTCGGACCCGATCCACAGCCGAGTTGTTGCAACCTGGCTCTGATACCACTAAATGTAACACCCCAAACCCGGCCCAGACGTTATGGCCATGTTCGGTGTGCTACATTACCTAGACTATCCTACGCTGCCCTATTTACTAAGTCTGTTGGTGAGTTTTGGAAAGCAATGCTCGATTATTTTGAAAACTCCCGTTTCAATAATTATTTAACTTTAATCTCTATTCCCCTTGTTACGCGATTCATTTTAACCTTATTATCTTATTTAGCCATCGCTAATATTAGGTTGATTAAGAAATTATTTGTTTAATTTTGAAAACAGTGTATATTTGTGATAGAAATAAAACAGTTGAAAATCCCAAATAAAATAGTTATAGCGGCCTTATTACAACCCATAACCAAAATAAAACCAATAGTAGAAAAGTAATTAAAATAAATAACCAACTAGAATACGAGTTCAGTCTTGATGTCCACTCTGAATCCCTCCCAGCATCCAAGTCACGATCTAGGGCTCACCTGCAAGGATGGAAAGAGAAGGGTGAGTTTGGGAAAACTCAGTGTGTACAGAACCCATCCAAAGCCCACATTGGTTCAAGCCCACTGGCCTAAGCCCTAACCAGTCTCAGTCAGATACTGGGCCGAAGACCTATTCAGATAACAGTAAAATGGGCCAAAGCCCTATAACAGATACTGGGCCGAAGCCCTATTCAGATAACAGTTTGGCCCATAGGCCCATAACAGTACAGTACAGTATAACAGTATGAATGCAACCCAATTGGGGAGACTACTCAACCCACCAACTGCTACACACCACCCGTACCAGCCAACACACCATGTGGGGAATAACTCGACCCACCCAGCCCACACACCACAGTTGCAGCATGGCTGCTCAGATAAACAGTATACGAGGCAAAGCCCCTTTCAGAAACAGTACGAGGCGTAGCCCCTTTCAGTAACGTGGCAGTGCCACTCACACTTCCTCCAATATCAAACCCAATCCCATGCATCAGACATACATACATCATGATATGCAGTATCAGTAATAGTCATGTCAAACAGTTCAGTCGGTTTTAGCCCTAGGGGTATATCGGTAATTTCCTACCTAGGGGCAAAATAGTAATTTCTCACCCTAAGGGTTTTGCAGTAATTTTTGCTCTCATATTATAGTTTTTATGCTTATTACAGTCTCTACTAATCCCATAGTCGTTACAGAAAATTCGGTTAACTCAGTTTAAAAGTTTTAGCTTTTAAGCCCTAAAACCCCTAATGGGCCCTATTATGTCGTTTAGCCAATTAGGCCCGTTTAGTCCAAATTTCATATTCAGTTACCTTGTTTTAACTATTTTTATGCCTACAGTTCATATTATTACCTTAAAACCTATTTTTACCCAAATGGGCCCAAATTACCCATTGAGCCCATATTAGGCCCACCGAGGCCCAACTTACCGTAACGCCTAAAATTTCGTGGTTAGCTCTCCCTTCAGTACTGATTTCATATCCAACGTTTCCCTACCAACTTGTGAGCGTTCGCATTCTCACAAGCCCTCGAAATGCCAGATCTTCGGCATTTCGGCTTTTCGGCATTTGCAAACATGCACAATGAAGAGGTTCAGAATCACACACTTGTTTTGCAGTTTCACCAACGAGATCTCCTATGCGACAGTTCCTACAACCCAATATCTAATCAATTAATCAGTAGATCTACAAAAAACCAAAGCCACAATACCTTACCATATTCGGCCATACCCTTAATGGCCATGAAAACTTACCTCTGACGACCTAGGTGCACAAAATCTAGATCTGATGATACCGATGCCTTCAACTCCTTGCTTGATCACCTTCTTCGCTAACTATCACTCAAAAGAACAAAGAAAAATACCACTTGATTTACTAAAAGTCCAAATCAACAAAGTCCCTAACTTTAGGGACTTTCGGCTTTTCCAACACATGAAATATTGAACAGATCTGAGGTATTAAGCACTTACCAATGGTTTCTCTTCGATTCCTACACAGATCTGATGTAAATCTGCCCCTTGAACGTTAGTAGAACCCCTATTTTTGAGATCTGAACTATTCGGCTATCTCCCTACACTAATGGTGATTTCGGCTTTTCAACTAGAGAAGAAGATGGTGATTTGGGCTATGAGTTTGGGTGATGGTGTCGACAATGATGTGGCTCAAGGGAATGTAGTAATTGGCCACAACAAGTGAAAGGAATAGGGGTAATTCGGCTTATAAGAAATTGGCAAAAAGGAAGTAGTTTTCGGGATTTCTGGCACTTTGAGCAATCGGCTATGGCTATTTTTGGAGGGATGGAATCGAAAGAAATTGCAGAGCTGAGTATGATAGGGTGTTCAGCAAAGGTGAAGATCAACAAGGTAAAAAGAAAAGAGGAAAAACAATGATAGAGAAGAAGAAGATGAAGAAACTGGCTAGATGCTCTTAGGGAGGCAAATTTCAGCTTTTTGACTGAAAAGAGAATAATAACACCTAAGGTGGCTAACCCTAACTCTCATGACAGAAAATAGAAAAAGATGAAACCCTAATAATCTCCCTAAAGCAATTGGCCCAAGTCCCTAAGCCCATTGCCGAATTTCCTACTTAAATTAGTCACATGTCCGGCACATGCTTAAAAATTAAGAAGAGCAATAAGCCTACCTTGCAACTCGAACCCTTGTCCTTCAATACCCATCTAGGCGCCACTTTTTTAGGAGCTTAGTGGCGCCACCTTGCCACTCTACTAAGGCTCCCTTTCCGACATATTTTACACAATTTTTCTTAAGGGCCCTCTTGACCCAGTTCCCCCTTTTTACTTAAAACGTACTTAACTATTTTTACCGATTTTTAACCGAGGTTTGGGCTTCCTACATGCCCAATAACACATCCAAACACCATTTTAGCAATTAGAACACAAAATTTCCCAACCTCACCAAAAATCTCATTAGCCCCAAAAATCCCAAAAATCAGGGCGTTACATCTTTTCTCACCTGCAAGCTTGAAATCAAGGTTTATAGCCCAGAATGCCTTGTGTTCAAGTTCAAATGGTAGATGACAACTTTTTCCATAGACGAGTTTATAGGGAGATGTACCTATGGGTGTTTTAAAAGCAATTCTATAAGCCCATAATGCATCGTCTATTTTTCTTGACCAATCTTTTCTATTTGTTTCTACTGTTTTCTCTAGGATACGTTTTAATTCCCTATTTGTTACTTCGACTTGACCACTAGTTTGTGGGTGATAAGGGGTAGTTGTCCTATGGTGCACTCTATACCTTTTTAAAACTTTTTGAAACTGGGCATTGCAAAAATGAGTACCCCTATCACTAACAATTATCCTAGGTGTCCCAAATCGAGAGAAAAGTTTCTTTAAAAATCGTACTACCATTCTAGCGTCATTAGTAGGCAAGGCTTGGGCTTCCACCCATTTTGAAACGTAATCTACTGCTACTAATATGTACTTATTCCCAAATGAAGTAGGGAATGGACCCATGAAATCAATTCCCCATACATCGAATATTTCACGTGAGAGTATATAGTTCTGAGGCATTTCATTTTGTCGAGAGATGTTATCTGTTCATTGACATTTATCACAAGAGATCACATACCTGTTGGCATCTCTGAAAAGTGTACGCCAGTAAAAGCCTGATTTGAGTACCTTATGAGCAGTTCTAGCTCCACTGTGATGTCCTCCTGTGGGTCCTGAATGGCAGTGATTTAGAATCTGGTATGCTTCTGTTTTAGTAACGCATCTCCGAATAACCTGGTCTGCACAAATTCGAAAAAGAAAAGGATCCTCCCAAAAATAGTTTTTCACATTAGCGAAGAATCGCTTCTTCTGCTAATGTGTCAACCCTTTTGGGGTTATGTTAGCTGCTAAATAATTTGCAAAATCAGCAAACCAAGGCACTATTGTATCTGCTAAAGATAGGAGTTGTTCTTTAGGGAACAAGTCGTTTATCTTATCAAGATACGTTGGCTGCATGTTTTCCAATCTTCAAAGGTGATCTGCTGCTAAATTTTTAGCTCATTTCTTGTCCTTTATCTCTAAATCAAATTCTTGTAGCAATAGAATCCATCTTATTAGTCGAGGTTTTGCATCAGTTTTGGCTTAAAGATAGCAAAGAGCAGAATGGTCAGTATAAACAATAACTTTTGACAAAATCAGATAAGATTTAAATTTATCAAATGCAAAAATAACAGCTAGCAACTGTTTTTTTGTGGTAGTATAATTTGCTTAGGTAGCTGTTAGAGTTCTGCTAGCATAGTAGATCGGTTGAAAGTGCTCAAAAAGTAAGTTCCAATCGGGTGAAATCACTTGCATTGCATAGTAAATCTGCAAAATCACTTGCATTGCACATTAGCTCAAAAAGTAAGTTCCAATCAGGTGAAATCATGATTGGTGCATTGATTAATGTTTCCTTAAGAGTATTGAAGGATTCTGAGCATTCTTGGTCAAAATTGAAAGGCACGTCTTTTTCTAGCAACTTTGTTAAAGGCTTAGCTGTTTTAGAAAAATCTTTAATAAATCGGCGATAAAAACCGGCATGTCCTAAAAAGCTTCGTATAGCCTTAACTGAGTTAGGGGGAGGTAATTTTTCAATAGTTTCAATTTTTGCTTTATCTACCTCTATCCCTTTACTAGAAATTTTATGTCCTAAAACAATACCCTCTTGAACCATAAAGTGGCATTTTTCCCAGTTTAGCAATAAATTTGTCTCTTCACATCTTATCAAAACACGTTCTAGATTATTAAGACAAAGTTGGAAAGAATTACCGAAAACTGAGAAATCATCCATAAATACCTCCATGATGTCTTCCACAAATTCATTGAAGATAGCTAGCATGCATCGCTGAAAAGTAGCAGGAGCGTTACATAAACCAAAAGGCATTTTGCGATAAGCAAACGTACTGTATGGACATATGAATGTTGTTTTCTCCTGATCTTCTAGAGCTATCGAGATTTGGAAGTAACCAGAGAGGCCATCTAGGAAACAATAATACATATCACTTGACAATCTTTCTAACATCTGATCAATAAAAGGCAATGGAAAATGATCTTTCTGAGTGGCGTCATTCAGCTTCCTGTAATCAATGCAAACTCTCCATCCTGTGACTGTTCTTGTAGGTATTAACTCTTCTTTGTCATTAGACATCACGGTCAATCCACCTTTCTTAGGAACAACCTACACAGGGCTTACCCAAGAACTATCAGAAATAGGATAAATAATACCTGCATCTAGAAGTTTAATTACCTCGGCTTTTACAACTTCCTTCATGTTGGGATTCAATCGTCTCTGGGCTTGCACTGATGGTTTGAATTCGTCCTCCATTAAAATTTTGTGGGTGCAGAAAAAAGGATTAATTCCCTTGACATCTGAAATTTTCCAAGCTATAGTACGTCTGTGTTCTCTTAACACATGGAGTAGTTCCTCTTTCTCTGCAATGCTTAAATCGGATGCGATAATGACTGGTAAAGTTGATTCTTCCCCTAAAAAGGCATACTCTAAATAATCTGGTAGTTGTTTTAGTTCTAATTTAGAGGGTTCAGTAATGGAAGGTTTCTGTCTCAATTCATCACTCATCTTTATATTTTCATAACTTATGTGCCTAGTGATGATTTCATTAGAATCCAACTCCTTCCTTACTTCATCAATTTCAGTGGTGGTTTCATCTTCCCCCCACCTTGAACAAGACACAGTTCCAACGTGTCTGTGAGAGAAAGTTCCTGGAAATTATCTTGAACAAAAATTGTCAATAAAATTAACAAAATAACAAGAATCATCTTGTTCTTTAGAGAGTCTCATGGCATCATAGATTTTAAAGAAAACTTCTTTCTCACTAACTCTAAGTACTAATTTACCATCTCCTATATCAATAACAGCTCTAGCAGTGGCTAAAAATGGACGTCCTAAAATTAAAGGTACTTCAATATCCTCATCCATGTCGAGTACAACAAAATCAATAAGGAATATGAATTTATCTACCTTTACTAGCACATCTTCAATAATTCCCCTAGGATATTTAACAGATCTATCGGCTAATTGAATACTCATCCTAGTGGGCTTGGGTTCCCCTAGACCTAGTTGTTTAAACATTTTGTAAGGCATGAGATTAATGCTAGCACCTAAATCAGCTAATGCTTTATTAATAAGTAAACTACCAATCAAACAAGGAATAGTAAAACTTCCTGTCAACAGTTTATTTTGGAGATAGCTGAGCATTCCTCGTTGAGTTCTACTGTGGCCAATTCTTCCAACTTCCTTTTATTTGTCAGAAGTTCTTTAAGGAACTTCGCATACTTTGGCATCTGTGAAATCGCTTCAACAAAAGGTAAGTTAATGTGTAATTATTTAAAAAGTTCAAGCAACTTACCAAATTGAGCGTTTGTATGGTCTTTCTTCAATTTTACCGGATATGGGATGCACGGTTTGTATTCCTTGAGTGGTGGTAGAGTGTTGTCCTCAGGTTCCTCTGCCTTTTCTTCTGAAGGTTTTAGAATAGTCTTCTTTTCTGGCTCAGCTAGGACTTTTCCATCTCTTAAAGTAATCGCTTTGACATGTTCTCTGGGATTTGGCTCAGTGTTACTTGGTAATCCACCTTGTGGTCTTTCTGAAATTAATTTCGCAAGTTGACCGATTTGGTTCTTTAGCCCTTGAAGTGACACTTGTTGGTTTTTCAGTGTCGTTTCAGTGCTTTGAAAATGGGTTTTTGATGCGGCCATAAATTTGGTAAACATCTCTTCAAGATTCGGCTTCTTCTCTTGTTGCAGTGGTGGCTGCTGAAATCCTGGGGAAGGCTGTTGTCTTTGATTTCCTTGTCCTCCCCATGAAAATTTTGGGTGATTTCTCCAACCTGCATTGTAAGTATTACTATAAGGGTTATTTTGAGATCTAGAATTGTTACCCATATAGTTGGCTTGTTCAGTTTCCATGCTGTGTCCATAGGATGCGAAATCTGGATTGAACGTGTTTCCTTGAGTCGCGCCGCATTGCATCACTGGTTGTGCCTGCGTAGAACTAACAAAATTATCAAACTTTTTATTTAGAAGTTCTACTTGGTTAGTAAGCATAGTAACAGCATCAACATTATAGACTCCTGCAGCTTTCGTCGGCTTTGTCCTCATGACTTGCCACTGATAATTATTCAATAACATCTCTTCAATAAATTCATAAGCTGCTTCAGGTGTTTTATTATTGATCGTCTCTCCTGTGGCTGCATTGATCATTTGTCTGGTTGACGGATTTAACCCGTTGTGGAAGGTTTGAACTTGTAGCCACAAAGGTAGACCATGATGAGGACACCTTCTCAAAAGATCTTTGTATCTCTCTCATGCATCGTAAAGTGTTTCTAAATCCATCTACACAAAAGAAGAAATATCGTTTCGTAATTTGGCTATTTTAGCTGGAGGAAAATATTTGAGTAAAACTTTTTCGGTCATTTGTTCCCATGTAGTGATTGAGCCTCGTGGTAAGGAATTTAACCACTGTTTGGCTTTATTTCTCAAAGAGAATGGAAATAGCCTCTAGTGAATGGCATCGTCAGAAACGCCATTTATTTTAAAAGTATCACAAAATTCCAAGAAATTTGCTAAATGTGAATTTGGATCTTCGTCCTGCAAACCATCAAACTGCACAAACTGCTGAATCATCTGAATAGTGTTAGGTTTTAATTCAAAATTATTAGCAGCAATAGCAGGTCAAATAATGCTAGTTTGGGTACCAATCAAACTAGGTTTAGCATAATCATACATAGTATGATGAGCTGCATCCTGGTTTACTAGTTCTGCTGGTAGTGCTGGAGGTGGTGGAACGTTTGGATTCGCGTCCATCTCTTCTGTAGGTTCTGGCTCTTGCTCAGGTTCTTGTTCTAGATAATGTAAACTACGTCTAATTTCTCTGCGATTTCTACGAACTATCACTTCTAGATCGTTATCAAAAAGTAGTGGTCCTGTTGGGTTGTTTCTAGTCATAAACTAAAAATACCTAAAAAGAAAAAGCAAAGAAAATTCAAAAATTTAAAAGAAAATAAAAATAAATAAATAAAAACTGAAAATAAAAATAAAAGAAAAATAAATAAATATATATAGTAATGGCTAAAGTAATAGAAATCGAGTTTTCTTAATATTTCAGTTCCCCGGCAACGGTGCCAAAAACTTGACACGGCTATCGCGATATTAAGTAATAAAATTTATAAAACTGATCACACCAAAACTAATTAATATCACGACCTTAAAGGCAAGCGCACCTGTCGAACAATAGTATAGTTTAGTGGCAAGACCGAGTTATCGTACCCAAGGGAACCAAAAGTATTAGTACTTACTTCCTTTCTATTATCTAGCCTAAAAATAAAGAGAGTTGATTTAAACAAATTCTAAAACTAACTAAAAGTGCACAAAAAATAAATTGGGGAAAACTTTAGGGAAAAGCTGATTGATATAAGTAATACTTAGGGGAGAATCCACCTAGACTTCACTTGTTATTGGTTCTTAAGCTAGACGATTTATTCACTTGACTTGACCCGTAGAGATCCCTAGTTTATGCTAAACCCTCCGTCGACGCGAAGAGCAACTAGGCCTAGGTTGTTAACTAAAGTTCCTTTATTAATTAACACCCTAGGTTGCATTAATTCGATCTATGGTTCCCCATATTAGGTTTGACCCTAATCCGGCAGATTTATGTCACCCTATGTCTAGGGTTGCATGCAACTCCGCTTAATTATGGTAGATCTACTCTTATCACAGGGACTTTTGCACCTCTGCTCTAAGCACATCAATTTCTTGAAGTAATACCTAGGATTATTAAATCAAGAATGAAGAACACATAATTAAGAACAATTCAAGCAGTTATCATATAACTCAATAAATAATAACAAGATTTGTCTTAGGTTTCATCCCCCTTAAGTATTTGAGGGGTTTAGTTCATAAGAAAAGAGACATCTTAGAAGATAATAAATAACAAAACATAAAGAACCAGAAACCCCTGAAGGAATTTAGGGAGATCCTCTGTCTCGATGTAGAATTCTGGCTTCTGGGATGAATCAATCGGCTTCCCTTGGAGTAATTCCTTACTTTCACTCCTCGTGTTGGCAGAAAGATGGCGCTCTTATTGGGAGAAAAAGAGTACACCTTTAGAGTTGCCTCTTGGGGTCTTTATATAGAGTTTAGAATGGCTTTCTTAGCCCCTAAGTATCCAAATCCGAGTGAAATTCCTTTTCCTCACGACTAGAACACGCCCATATGCCACGCCCTTTTACTTCGACAAGAGGCCGTGTGAGATTCTGTCAATTGGGGCACGGCCGTGTGGCCTGGCCGTACTTGTCAGGGCTGGACCATGTGATCTTTGCGCGGCACGGCCGTGTGCCACGGCTGTGTGGTGACTTCTTGGGCCGTGCATTTTCACATTTTGGCCTATTTTCTCTAGTTTTTGGTCCATTTTCCGTTCTTTTCTCTTCCCTATGCTCTTCTAAGTATAAGATGTGAAAAAGAAAGATTAAGAGCACCAATTCTCACTAAATTGATAATAATTCACCCAAAATATAAGCTAAACATAAGTTAAAAATATGTATAATTTCACGTTTATCACATCCCCAGCCATGCGATTTTGAAACCCAGTCTCTGTCGTAAGTGAGACTGGTGTCTCACTAGTATCTAGGTTAAGCAAATTTCCAGATGATGAGGACCCACCTTGAGCCCTTCTACGGCCTCTACCACTGCCTCTTGTACCCCGTCCGCGAGTACCTTATGTGCTAATTATCTAATCGCATTTATCTATATTAACAGTTTTATGAATCAGTTTACAGTTTTGATATTTATTAACAGATATTTTATGCAGACAGTATCAAAAGTTCTAAGTTTTCTTATTGCGAATCGCAGTCTTACTACAGTTTTTAGTTTCACTATTATTTTCAGTATACATTATCTACAGTGTTTTCAGTACTGTGTACTACCTATATTAGTTTTAAAATATGCTAATCATATTTTCAAATAAAACTTATTAGAGTTTTCAGAACATTTACAGAATCGGTGCTAGAGACTCTGTGTACCACATACTTATTCAAATCATTTTAAAATCATGTGTAAATCCGTTCTTTGAAACCAAACTTTTAAAAACCCAAAATCCACAGCTGAATTTTGCAATCTGACTCTGATACCACTAAATGTAACACCCCAAACCCAGCCTAGACGTTATGGCCGAATCTGGTGATCTCACATGCAATGGGATTTAATACGAGTTGTCAAGTAAAAACCATTTCAGCTGCTAGCTTTTATTTAGTCCAAAAAATACGAATTCATCGTTAAGTTAAAAGGATCTTTTTATTTAGCGAAAGCTTTGGAAAACATCTTATTTTAGAAAACCGTCTCTAATTTCAAAAATCTTTCATTTTTATTAAAACCGAGTTTTGTTGAGTTTACAATTTAAATATCCACAAAATATAAAACCAACAAGTCCGGTGTCCCAAAAATTACAACCAAAATCTTGAATCAATAATCAAAACAGAAAAGCAGCGAAAGCAGTTTAAAAGTTTTACGTGTGGCCACCATTGAGTCCTCCGCTACACTAATCCGCCTAATGCTAAGGATTGCCTGAACAGATTTAACAAGGAAGGGTGAGTTTCACAACTCAGTGTGTTATCCCCACATATATCATACATAGAGAGCAATTATCAGAAATTAGAAATCAATAGTCTGAGGAAGAAGCCCATTACAGAACCAGTTCGGGCCTTGGCCCAATCAGATGCAAAATCAGATATAAATTAGGGCCATAGCCCAATAAGATACAAATGCAAATCATAATATCAAAATCCTACCCACTAGCCTCTACACACCATCTCCATCCAACCCTACACACCATGCTGTATCGAAAGGTGACATATATACAGAATATTGTGGATGAGCTGCCAGATAATAGCTTAAGAGCCTTTCAGACATTTCCTCCATATATCACCAACCCACCTCGATGCAATGCAACATAGAAATATGACATGCTAATATGTGTTTAATCAGATCATACAATTGATTTAGTAATCATACTCAGGCAGGCATCATACAAGCAGATCATACAATTAGGGATCTAAGTAATGCTTACTGCCCAACAGTAAGTCCACAGTCATCTTGGGCAACCCATGCAACCTTACAGATCATTTAGAAAGATGGGCCCACACGCCCATATAGCCTACCCATGTGGCCCATACGGCCAACATGGCCTTGGCCGTGTGGATCACATGGCCTAGCCTTAAATTCCACACACCTGTGTGGTTCACCTGTGTAGGCCTACACGACCGTGTAGCCCACACGACCCAATTAGTCGAGCCCGTGTATCGCACACGGCCTCTCCGGCCATCACACGACTGTGTCCTTCGCGTATGGCCTAGCCTTGTTGATCACACGGCCATGTCCCTTCACATGGCCTACCACACAATCGTGTGGCATCGATAGAAAGCTTTTTCAGCTTTCATCGATTCTCATTTTTTGTGCAATAGAGTACACACTTGGTTTCAATTAAAGCCTAAACGAACACCGAGCACTCCAAAACCTACAATTTGAACAATAAACCCTTAAATAATCATTCTTGGCATGCACTTAAGTTGAACCCAAACCAAGGTTTTAACCCAAAAAGTGACCATGCTTACCTTCAATCGGATACTAACGAATTTGTTATCCTACATCAACGATTGGAATCCTATAGCCGCTTAATAGCCTCCTAACCAACATTGGAACCATTAGGCAAAAAAAGATCAACTAAATGATAATTATAACAATAAAACTTACCGCACGTGCACCCCAAAGATGAATAAAAAATAAGAGAAAGTAAGAAAGAAGCGAAATGAGAGGAAAAATAGTGGAATTTTGGCAGTAAAAGGAATAATATAAGGGAAAATTAGCAGCAAAAAGAGGGGAAAAGGAAAAAGGAATGATCGAATTTTGTAGAAGAGGAAGCAGTACTAATAGAAACTATTAACCCCCTATCTTTTTTTTCCCTTAATTCTTTCCACCAACTCCCCACTACTCAAACTTCTAATCTAAGCATAAAAAAATGCCCACGCTAGGATTCAAACAGAGGACCTTCAGCACCATAATACTCCACTTAACCACTAGACCAGGAGGCCCATTCTGATATATTTTACAAATATTTAAACTTAAGCCTATTGACTAGAGATAGGATTTTAATCAAAAAATACCAAAATTTACCCAAGCTAAGGCTTGAACTTGGGACCTTACACAGATATTTGTGTCATATCTTAACAAAATAAATGTATGAATTTTGGGGTGTTACAAAATTCATTACCAACATATAAACCAAAAAGACCAAAGTTCCTATACATGACATATATTCAAAAACATAGATACAAAAGTACCAAAATGATTTCTTGATAGTGTGATGAAGTCTCCAATGATCCCCGAACCCAAGCTAGCTTTAAAATCACTATAAAACACAAAAAAATAAACAGAGTAAGCTTTATAGCTTAGTAAGCTCATATCACTAATAAGTATTGTAACGCCCTGAAATTGGGCCTAGAAGGATTGGGCCTTGAATATAGGAGCACATGAAAGTTTATGTGTGTGAAAAATATCACAAATTATGTGTTAATTTAGTGGCTAAGCGATTTAGGAGTAGTTAGGGGTGTCTGAGATGTCCTGGGTTCAAATCAAGGCTTTAGCAAAAAGTTTAGTTTTTCCCTTAAGTAAACTTGGCATTAGGTTAAAGGCCTTCTTAATATTTGTGGTGGATTTATGACACAAGGAAGTATGTGGTCTAGTGGTTATGGCGTCATTAAGGTTACAAGGGAGTAAGGGTTCAAGTCTTGGTTCTTGCAATTTATTTTGGTTTTTCTCTTAAAGGAACCTAGAATTTGGCCTATAGACGTTATAAGTAATTGTGGACAAGATGGGACACAAATAAGCTTGTGTTGTGGTGGAAAGTGGTGTGTGGAGTGAAGCTTGAGGACTAGAGTTTGAATCCCCTTACAAGCGAACTGTAATTATTTTGCTACATAGAGGCGGCGAGAGGTGGAGTTGGATGCAAACTCTTGAAGGTTGTTGTGGACTCGGTAAAAGGAGGAAATTTGACCTGGGCATGGTTGTTAATTGAATTTGAATTGGAGGGTTGGAGTGAATCAATGAGCAGAACGTGGAGTGATTTAGGGAGAATTTCAAGGAATTGAGGGTGAGGGGAGTGATAGCTGAGTTAGGTGGCTGGAGTAGGTGAATTCGGCTAGGGAAATTCATTTTATGCATTTTCAGCTTTTTGGTGAGAGTTTCACAAGTGACCATTCTGTGTTTTTTGGGGGATTGTATTAGAGTGTGTTTTAGTGCCAGATTATTGAGAGAAATCTCCTTTTTCTTCTTTTTAGTTGTTCTCTACCAATTTGGCATTTGGTGCACATTTTCCTTTCTCGAATTTCTGTAAATGGCTGAACCTTACTACCCTTTTCTTTTAAATATTCTTCTTTGGTCGATTGCATCTTTTCTAGATCCTCTTCTCCGCTTGCCATTCCCTCATAGTCTTAGTTGAATCTCTGCCTTTCTTTTACAAAAATCAACTTTGGCTTGTTGCACCTTTCTTCTTCTGCTCTTTTATTCTTTCGATTTCATCCCCATAACTGAACCCATCATCTCCTTCTTCTCAGACGTTTCTTCTCTTGTTCTTAAAGGTTGTTAGGGTCGAATGTCTCTTTGTCCTATAGTAGTATAATTGGGGGGTTTAAGTTACATCCCTAATCAGTTTTGTCTCAACAGATCTTTCGTTGTTCTAATTATCGAAGTGGTACATCCGGTGGATTTTTGTCAAGCGATCTTAAAGCGGTAGGTTGTTTATTGTCTGCTAAGGTTAGTAGTACCGATCGGTTGGAAGTGTGGTTTGTAAATCTTTTCTAATTAGGGCTAACATTATACCTTATTGTAATGTAGGCTTTGGGTTCGTAAGCGGTTCTCTCGTTTTTGCAAAAGGTGTGTAGCACTGCCTATAATTGATAATCGGCGAATGAGCTGACAGGGGGTGTGATCTTGTAACCATATGCCTATTTGATTGTTAGTCAGCTAGAAAGCTGAAAGTAGGTATTTCGCACTGGTTCGACTATTGATAGGCATTATACTGAAAAGCCGAAATATCGGTGAATGATGCCACACGAGCCTGCGATCGCACGTGTGGTGAGTCGAGCCCACGAAACATGGGCATTAGACTGTAGAGGCCACCACGAGCACTCTCGTGGTCTTGGGCTGTTCTGGGCCTTGTTGGGTCGATATGAGCTGTGTGGGCCCAATGGGCCTTTGGGCCCCATACAGACGAAATGTATGATATATGGCTACTATTGGTTTGGACTGTGTAGTTCACATAGTTTAGGCGATTTCTGGGCTAATTGGGCCACCCGAGTGTATGAGCCCACTTGGGCCGAGTAGTGGGCCTTAGGCCCATTTGCACCGTTATGTTTGTTTGGGTTAAGTTAGTCGCTCGAGGCAATGGTGGACCTTCTATTGGGTCGTGAAGACCCTCAATTTGTGATATTACCGAAATACCCTTACTTTTTTAAATTACCAAAATACCTTCGATTTGTGATATTACCAAAATACCTTCGATTTGTGGTATTACTGAAATACCCTCGATTTATAAAATTACTGAAATACCCTCAATTTGTGAAATTACCAAAATACCCTTAATTTATAAAATTATCGAAATACCCTCGATTTGTGAAATTACCGAAATATCCTTGTAGTGTTAAATTACTGAAATACCCCTGTAGTGTTAAATTATCGAAATACCCCTGAAGGGTAGAATTACCGAAATACCCCTGTAGGGTAGAATTACCGAAATACCCCTGTAGGGTAGGATTAAAATGATCGTTTTGCCCCTAGAGTGTAAAATGATTATTTTGCCCTTGTAGGCAAGTGACAGACTTGGACTATGAATTCGATGAATTTGACTGTGATGGTATGACTGTGTTTTAACTGATTCGACTGTGATTGTATGACTGTATTTTAACTGATTTGACTGTGGTTGTATGACTGATATGCTTTTAACGTGTGTTTAAATGACTGTTACTGAGCATGGCCATTTTGCATACACGTGTAATGTTGAGCTTAACATATTGCATTGCATTGCATGGGGTTGGGCTTGGTTTGGATGAAGTTCTGTGCTAGTGGCTTTGCCATGTATTCTAATTCTGGTGGCTCCGCCACGTTTTCTTTTATTAGCAGCCTTGCTGTGTTATTGGTGTGTTGGCTGGGTGGGTCGATTCAATCCCCACATGGTGTGTTGGTTGGTACGGGCGGTGTGCTAGTTGGATTGGGTTAGGTTTCATATCTGCTCTGTTCTGATTCTGTTTTGGGCTTAGGCCCACTTGTTCTGTTATTGGTTTGGGCTAAGCCCAATTGATTCTGTTATGGGCTGTGACCCAAATGATACTGTATTGGGCTTTGGCCCACGTATTCTCTGAACCTGACTGTACTGTTACTGTTAAAGGGCTCTGGCCCAGACTGTTTCTGTTTCTATTTCTGTATACTAACTATTACTCTAGTAAGGGGATTACACACTAAGTTTTCATAAACTCACTCCGTTTATTAACTGTGCAGGTAATCCCCAGTGTTAGGAGGATCGATGCTACGAGGGACTTGGAGGTGGCCACACGACTACGGCTATTATGTGTTGGACTTTATATATGTTTTAAATTTCATTTTAGGTTTTACTTTCTGTAATAAGGCCTCTCTAGATTTTGTTTTATGTTTTTGGATTTTATTACGTTTTATATCTGTTAGACGTAGACGAGTTTTCAAACCAATTTTTGTTTTCAAAAACATACGTTTAGACTTCTCTATTTCAAATTAGCTTCCGCAACTAAAAGAGATTTTCAACGAGAATAATAACATTTTTTAAAAAAAAGTGATTAACATTTCAATGTACCATGTTTTGAAAATTAACGAACACAAACTAAGTTTTTGCTCAAGTTTTAAATAAGAAGGGTTTTCGATGAAAACATGGTTTTCGAAAAATACTTCCATGTGACACACCAGATACGGGCCTAACTTCTAAGCCGAGTTTGGGGTGTTACAAGTATAATTTTCCAATTCATTCACAATTTTAAGAATATAAGTAAATATAAGTAATACATTCAATCCAACAATTTGCACATTGCCATAATCCTATGTTTCATGTATGAATTCATTAACTTTCACTTACTTTTCATATGCACATATCAATTATCACTTACTTGCCAAACTTATCATGAGTACCTGAACTAATCCCTATCATTGCTTACATCCTCGTACCATCATCTTTTCCCATTGAACCATTCAGAATAATATCGGATATTCGGGTATCTCGCACACTAAGTGCCACATACGTGGTTAAACCACCTCTATCACATATCTCGTATAATGCTCATTCTCGAGCCATTATTGGGTCTGCTCACATAAGCTGTCAGTCAAGACGTAGCTACACGGTGCTAATCACACAAGCTGTCAAGTAACCACAACACATGCTAGCATACTCAGCCACCAGTGGGACGTACAGGACTAGCACCCAAATCACATAATCACAGTAATCCCCTAATGACATGTTACTATCATCTTATCTATTCCTACGGTTCAACCGGGATTCACACTTTGTCAATGATTTGTCGATAGATTCCGTAGTGTGATAATATTGCAATTATAATATTTAAGCATATAAACACATATAACATTAAGCTTATTAATAATACGAACTTATGTCATCGTAAAATCAGCGAAATGGATTTACTAGTCAATTACTTTGTTTTTCCCTCGATCTAGATCCGAACTTTATTTTTCTTGACCTATATAATATCAAATTTAGCTTATTCAATATCATTCTATTCAATTTAATCCAAAAATCATGTTAAGGGAAAATTACATTTTTGCCCCTATTATTTCAACATTTTTACAATCTAGTTCTTATCTCATAAAAATACAAATTCATGCCATTCCATCTAAACCCATGCTAGCCAAATTTCAATTAGGTCCATAGAAGCCCATATTTTAATTTATTTCACATTTTAACCACAAAGTTTCCACATTTCACAATTTAATCCCTAATTTGCATTTTCACTAAAAATCACTTAACAAAACTTGTATAACTATCATCAAACAGTCATAATCTATCATCAAACATTAAAGCTCATGCATATTCATCAATGGCAACCTCCTAAACCTTTAACAATTTTACAAATTAATCCTTGGGCTAGCTAAACCTAGTTCCAATGATCTAAAAAAACATAGAAATCATTCAAAACGGGATGAAAAATTCTCACTTGCAAGTAAATATGTGTTGGCTAAACCTTTAAACTCCTCTCATGGAGTTTCTAACTTTAAATTTCAGTTGACTAACCTAATTTAGAATATGACAATTTTTTTTACTATATTTTTACTTAGTTTATTAATTAAATTACAATATTAACCTTATTTATTCACATTAAAGATGTCCAAACTTGTCCACTAGTTTAATTAATGGTCTTTTTACCACTTAAAGACCTCTACTTTAAGGTTCTATAGCTATTTGACACCTTTAGCTAATATAACACAAGTTTTTTTATTTGACGCCATTTAGTCCTTTTTATCAAATTAAACACTCAAACGATAAATTTTCTTCACGAAATTTTCACACGACTCTACTATCCTACTGTAGACATTAAAATAATAATAAAATAAATTTTTTGACTTTAGATTTGTGGTTCCAAAACCACTATTCCGATTTGACCAAAAACGGGCTATTACATTCTATATTTTTCAAAAGATTTAAGCTCAGAATCCTCATTTTCTTTTGATATTTCAATAGCAACATTATAAGAAAAAAATGTTGTTGACAACTATATTTTTCCAGTTCCATTTTTTTCTTGAAGTAACATAACTTATTAAGATCTTTTCGTTATCACCATTTTTAGGTACCTAAACCTCTTATGGGGTTTTTTGATTAGTTATATCTTTGGTCACTTCTTTAGGCACTTACCTCCACAATACAACTATCTTAAATATTTGCTCCTTTCCTTTTACGAGGATTTTTATATTTGGAACCGACTGGTCTTTCACGCTTTAGGCGTGTATTACTTTCTTTTGCACTAATAGTTTGCCCTTTTGGGATATCAATTCGTATTGTAGCATTTTCAACTGGTATGTGAGATTTTGTAATTCTCTTTAGGTCAGTAAATGAATCTAGCAGTTGATTGGCAATGTTTTGCAAATGTATGATACTTTGAACTTCTTGTTCACATTGACTTGTACGATAATCTAATTGAGATAATAATGATCCATTCCATGTAATTTCTTTTACCAGTTGTATTTTCTCTCCTCTTTGCTATTGGGAATGTTGTTTCATCAAAATGACAATGAATAAATCTTGCAGTAAATAAATCTTTAGTTAATGGTTTAACATACATAATTATAGAAGGAGATTCATAACCAAAATATATTCCTAACCTCTTTTGATGACCCATCTTTGTGCATTGTGGTGGAGCAATTGGAACATATACTGCGCATCCAAAAATTCTAAGATGGGAAATGTTTGGCTCCTCACCAAAAGGCAGTTGTAATGGGAAGTATTTATTATAACTTGTTGGCCTGAAGCGCACAAGTGCTGCTGCATGCAAAATAGCATATCCCCAAGCTGTAACAGGGAGTTGTGTTCTCATAAGCAATGGCCTAGCTATTAGTTGGAGGTGTTTGATAAATGATTTAGCTAAACCGTTTTGTGTGTGAACATGAGCTACAGGATGTTCAACTTTTATACCAATTGACAATTATCATTGAAAGCTTAGGACGTAAACTCACCAGCATTATCAAGACGAATAGTTTTGATTGCATAATCTGGAAATTGTGCTCTTAATCGAATTATTTGAGCAAGTTGTCTCACAAACGCTAGCTTGCAAGTCAATAATAAACACACATGTGACCACTTGTAATATCGCTAATCGGGTCTAGTAGTTTCAGGTATATTTTTCAGGTTCTAAGTGTGAAACTATGAATTTATAGGGTTTCTAGTAATTTTTAATTTAATTTAATATAGGAGGTTAATTTTATCTAAAATCAATTAAACAATAATCCAAAAAATTTTAAAAATATTTTTGAAAAATTCATTTTAAAGATTTTAAATAATTATTAGTGAAAATAATCAATTGGGTTGAAAAAGAATTTTAAAATAATTTTTATTGGGGTAATTTGAGTAAAATTTAAATAATAATTAAACAGGATTTAATTGTAAAACAATAGCAAATTTAGAGTATTTATATGGAAAATAAACCTTAAAATTTAGAATTTTGGAGGGAAAGGATTAAATGGTAAAGTAAGGGAAATGTGGGAGTGGTCATTAGGCAATTTTCCCAATTTTTAAATTTCTGGTAGGTGGTTTCAATTTTAAAACTAATGTATCTAGCCCACTTTTCACATATTTTACATCGGATTACAAAGCTTTAAAATTCATTTTCTTTGCATGATTTTAAAGATTTATCATTAGATAATAGATTCAACAAATTTCCTTCTCAAAATACTCTCCTAATTCACTTGATATTATTCTCAAAATTAGCAAAAAATATTCTGAAAGTTCTCAAGTTTCTTGAATCAAGATTTTCAATCAACAAATTTAGAGCGAATAAAAGGTAATCTTCAATCCTAAACTTATTTTTATGATGATTAGAAACATTTTTACATGATTTGAGAGTCAATTAAAGGATTTTTGTCAATGTCATCTTCTTCCAAGAGCACATGGTTCTTTACTGGTGGATCTTGAATTTAGAAAGGAAATCCACAAATCAATGGATGTTCCAACTCAAAATGGATCTATTAAAAGGTTTTTGATCTTATTTATCAAGATTAAACATGATTTGTGAGGTAATTTAAAGAAATCCAAATTTTATCATCTTCATGAACTGATTTTCTGGAATTTTGTGAAATTGATTTAAAGATGAAATTGATACTTACTATAAGTGTATTTGGTCCAATATTGATGACTGAAAGTGTTTAGGAGGGCTGGGGAGATTGATTTTGTGAGTAATCGAGTTTTGAATGGATGTTACAAATTTGGTAAGGTATCTTTGTAAAAGGATTTTGAATAGTATAGTTAATTAAAATTTGTGTTTAATATAGCATTGGAAATGTAACGCGCTCATTTTCGGGATTTTTCGGGTTTTTGTGATTTTGGTTAAATCTTGAAATTTTGGTGTTTTGATTATTGAAATTATGTTTAAGTGTCTTAGTAGGCCTTTAGAAGGCCCAAGCCTAAGTTAAAACCCGACAGAAAAATCAATTTGGATTTTAAGTGAAAGGGGCTTGGTTAGGTAGGCCTTTAAGAAAAAGTTAGTAAATTGTGACACAAAGAGGGCCTTGGTAAAGTGGCAAGGTGGCGCCACTAAGCTCCTAAAAAAAGTGGCATGTGGACTGAGGTTAAGGGCCAGAGTTCAAGTCACAAGGTAAGCAGATGGTACTTTTATTTTTGTGCATGTGCCGGGCATGTGATAGGACTCAAGTAGAATTTGGCTAGGGATTTAGGAAGGTTGGGCCGTTTGGTTTGAATAGACATTAGGGTAAGTCTTAATTTCTTTTTCTGTCTTGTCAGATTAGGGTTAGCCACCTGGGGTTTCACTTTTGTTCATTCTTTTTTCAGTGTACCAAAAAGCCAAAAACGCAAGCTAGTTCTCCTTGGTGCCGAATTCTTCCTTCTCTTCTCCTCTCTTCCATTCTTTTCTTATTCTTTTCTTCTATAGCCGAAACTACCTCTCCTCCTCATTCATCTTTCCTTTTCTTTGCTTCAAAAACTGAATCTGCCATTCTTTTCTTCTAAAACCCATCCACTGCTAAAAGTTGAAATCCCGAAAGGCTACTTCTTGTGTCGATTTCTTCTAGCCGAATTCTCCTACCATTCTTGCATCACTTTTGGCCGATTTTCACATCCTCTAAACCTCTAACCCCTGTCGGCAACACTATTTCAAAACCACAACACCAAAACATCTTCTTCCTTACCGTTCAAAAAGCCGAAAACACCATATTCTTAGGGACTTGTAGCAGAATCTTTAGATCTCTGAGACTCGATCTCTGCTAGTGTTTAGGGGCTAGATCTGCATCAGATCTAAGTAGAAATGGAAGGGGAATCTGTGGTAATTACTCGACATATCAGATCTATTCTCTATTTCAGGATTTAGAAAAGTCGAAATCCCTAGAGTCTTAGGGAGGTTGTTGATTGGGGCTTAGGGCTCTAAAGGTTATTAACAAATGATTTATTTTGGTATTAGTGTGTTCTAGAGGTGACTGATTGAAGGCTTGGACAAGTGGACCGACTAGATCACTAGTTTCGGCAAAGGTAAGATCTCAAGGGCCTTAAGAATTGATGGCCGATTGTGGTAAGTAAATTATGGTTGTTGTCATTGTATTTTAGATCTGATGTGTCTAGTGATTGATTGTAGGACACTCGGTGGGAGATCTTGGTAGTATTCATCGCAAATCAGGTGTGTATCGAACACCCTTCTGTAGTCTAAATCGGAAAAAGCTGAAATGCCGAACTGCAGAAATTCCAGCATTTCATGGGCTTGCGAGCGTGTGAGCACTCGTGGGTCGGTTGGAAGTGGTAAGATGTGGTAACCAAAACTGATTAGGTTCGTAAGTGAGCGATTTTGTGCACTTCAGTAAGTTTGGGCTTCAATGGGCTGAATATGGGCCCAATGGGCTTATGGGCCCATATGGGTAAAATAAGCGATACGTGTTCTGGAAGTTTGTAGGTCTAAAACTGTTAAAAAACTGGTAAACCGATCATAAAATTTGGACTAGATGGGCTTAAGAAGCTAATGGACACTGTAGGGCCCATTACGGGTTTAGGGCCCAATAGCTAAAGACTGTTAAAATGGGTTAGTTAAGTTACTGAAATGGAAATGAGACTGCCAATAACTAAAAGTCACATAAAACCCTAAAAACTGATGAAATTACTGAAATACCCTTATAGGTGCAAAATTGTTATTTTACCCTGATATTCTCGATATTAAGTAATAAAATTTATAAAAACTGATCACACCAAAAACTAACTAATATCACGATTTTAAAAGCAAGGGCATCTATCGAACAGTAGTATAGTTTAGCGGCAAGACCGAGTTATCGTACCCAAGGGAACCAAAAGTACTAATACTTACTTCCTTTCTATTATCTAGCCTAAAAATAAAAGAGGATTGGTTGAAACTAATTTTAAAACTAACTAAAAGTGCACAATAAGTAAATTGGGGAAAACTTTAGAGAAAACTGATTGATATGAGCAATACTTAAGAGAGAATCCACCTAGACTTCACTTGTTATTAATTTCTTGAACTAGATGATTTCTTCACTTGACTTGATCTGTAGAGATCCCTAACCTATGTTAATACCTCTTTCGAGGATAACAACAACTAATCCTAGGTGGTTAATTAAAGTTTTCTTATTAATTAACACCCCTAGGTTGCATTAATTCGATCTATGGATCCCCCTATTAGGTTTGACCCTAATTCGGTAGATTTATGTCGCCCTATGTCTCGGGTTGCATGCAACTCTGCTTAATTATGGTAGATCTACTCTTAAAACAGGGACTTTTGCTCCTCTGCCTAAGCACATCAAGTTCTTGAAGTAATACCTAGGATTATTAAATCAAGAATGAAGAACACATAATTAAGAACAATTCAAGTATTTATCATATAATTCAAGAATAAATAATAACAAGATCTGTCTTAGGTTTCATCCTCCTCAAGTATTTGAGGGGTTTAGTTCATAACTAATAAAGAAAACATCTCAGAAGAAATAAGATAACAAAACATAAAGAACCCAAAAACCCCCGAAGGAATTTAGGGAGATCCTCTATCTTGATGTAGAACTCTAGCTTCTGAGATGAATCAATCGACTTCCCTTGGAGTAATCCCTTGCTTTCACTCCTTGTGTTGGCAGAATTATGGCGCTCTTTTTTGAGAGAAAAGAGTATTCCCTTAGCGGGAAATAAGTACACCCTTGAAGTTGCCTCCTAGGGTCTTTATATAGAGTTTATAATGGCTTTCTTAGCCCCTACGTATCTTTTTTCGAGTAGAATTAAACTTCCTCACGATAGGGACACGCCCATGTGCCACGCCCGTGTGGTTTCGATAAGAGGCCATGTAGGCCTGTTGAGGGTGGCACGGCCGTGTAGCCTGGCCTTGGTTATCGAGGCTGGGCCATGTTGGACCTTGTGTGGCACGGTCGTGTGCCACGGCCATGTGCCACGGCCGTGTGATGAATCCCTAAGCCGTGTCTTTTCTCATTTTGGCCCATTTTCTCCGTTTTTGGCCCATTTCTTGTTCTTTTCTCTTCCCTTTGCTCTCTTGAGTATAAGGCATAAAGTAGAAGGATTAAGAGCACCAATTCTCACAAATCTAATGATAATTCATCTAAAATATAGGCTAAACATGAGGTAAAAATATGTATAATTTATCGTTTATCAAATACCCCCACACTTAAGCCTTTCCTTGTCCTCAAGCAAAATCTCAATCCCTAGTTAAGAATCATTCCTCTCAACTTACAATCTTTATCAATAATGTTTCAAACTAATTCACAAGTAGTCATACAATGAAAATTCAATCAGAAGAACATTAAAGATTCAATCACTCTAAGTTGAGAATTTGATCATTGAAACATAAATTTCTTCCCTTCTTCTAAGTAATCATCTCTCAATTGAAATCAACAAGTTTTGACATCCTCACTAAGGGTTCACTCTATCCACTCAAAGTGTTTAGGGTTCAAGAATTAAGCACTCTCTAGTCAATCTGAAAAGTTATTACCATAGGCTTGCAAGAAAATCAAATCTCTACCACTATAGATTGATACGACACATTAATCAAAAGGTCTTTCAATGGTTGTAATGGGGCTTTGGTTAGGGGTGTTGTCACAAGCTAAAAAAGAGGGTTAGAATCGAGATTGAATTGAAAAATCATCTAGCTAGAGAAATCTCTATCACTGGAACATATTCCTAGAGCTAAGCCTTATGATGACATCGTTCTGGATTTGGAAGCTTGTAGAAATATGCAAAAACTATTGAACTACTACAGGTTACAACTGAATTAATTGTATATACACTTTTTTAAATAACAATTCAAGTACAATACTTTGAATATTGATAAACTTTACAACTGAAAAAGAGAACAAAGCTAGATAATAATTTTAACTCAAATCTCGACAAAAATAGAGATCAAAATAATTGAATGGAATTCAACAAAAATGGGTTATGGGTTAATATTAGAGGTAAGTCAAAGAATGGGTTGTTAGGCTCAATGGGGTTTACTAGGGGTTAATTTATGGAGGTAGGCTTTTTATGGAGTAAGTGGGTTAAATCCTAAGTGCCTTTATCATCTCAATATATCAAATCAATGATGTGGTCTTGACATGTATACTCAAAGCAAGTTCTAGAATAACAAATCAGTATTGACTCACTTAAAGCAATAATAAAAGTGAGTATGAAAGAATGTATGCTCAAAAGGCTTAAAAATCTCACTAGAATTATAGCTTTTGATGTCAATCCTGCGAATTTCAAATCTCAAGATAACACTTAAAATTCAGGAAAATAACTTATGAAAAAATTGGGTTCTCAAAAATTTCAACTTATCATGCTTGATTCCCTAATGTTTTAAAGTTTGAATAATCAAAGCATAAACATCTATGTCTTAATTCTCAACACATCAATAAAAATCATAAATCAATCAGAATTAATTCCTAACAAGAGATTTGAAGATAATGTAGAGAATTCGAAATTTGAGAGCAATTTTCAGGGATTTCAAAGATAATATAAAGAATGAAAGTGAGTTTCCCCCCACACTTAATATGTACATTGCCCTCAATGTACAAAGATAACATCAATAGTAATAGAAGCACAAGATCATAAGTTAGGGAGAGAAGTAAAACTCCCTGAATATTGGATGGAACTTTTGAATTGTGAAAGTTGTCTTGGAGAAAGGAATACTTGAAGTTTATGGTTTTGAAACTGCGATAGCACTTAAGGGATTTTAGGTATTTCAGGATTAGAGAAATTACTCGTTAGGAAATAACCGATATAAAATAATTGAAATAACATAAACTAGTTTTGAGAATACTAAAATTCAAATAAAGAAAAAGATAAAATAAAATAAAATGGAAAAAACAAAAATCTCAAGGATTTTGGCGCGCCTAGCTCGAGACACACGTCCGTGTTGCGAAAGCGTGTTGAGGCACACGGCCATGTCGCACGGCCATGTCCTTCGATGTTCGCTTCTCCCACAGTCGTGTATGGGGTCACACACCCATGTTGGATTTGACAATGTTGGCCACGGCTATATTGCACGGCCGTGGCTATTTATCGTAGCCCGTGCCTTAGGGAAAATTTTACCCTGCTTGTACACGGCCAAGTTGTACGACCGTGTCTCTGCTCAAAGTGTACACACGGCCTGAGGCACACCCGTGGGCGTGGCTGTGTGGTCCTAAATTTTTGCATTAAAAAGGGTTAGTTGATGCATAAAAATACTAAAATCAAAAATAAAAGAAAAGTTACTAAGTTAGTGCTCGGGTTGCCTCCCGAGAAGCACTTATTTATAGTCTAAGCTCGACTTTGCTCGAGCTTGTACGTTCACAATGGTTTGAAGAGTTGATACTCTTCTATCCTACTTACAATTTCATTATCAAAATAAGATTTAAGTCGAGTGTGATTTACCTTGAAAGTGCCGAGTGACTCATGTTTTATCTCGATTGTACCATAGGGAAAGATTTCCATTACCTTGAAGTAAGGTGTATCACTTGTATGCTCTTTTGAATTCAAGATTCAAGGATCGTCTTCCCCTAAGATTACCTTGTCCCCTACCTTGAGATGATTCATTTGTACCTGAGGGTTGTCTTGGTGATGCTCTGGGTTGGTTTGGCATACTTTGGGCTTTTCATGATAGTTCAGCCACTCATCTAGTTCCTCGATCTGAAGCATTCGCTTTTCAGGTGCATCTCCCTTGGATGGACTTGTCTGTGATTGGGTTGCCTTTATGTGGAGTGTATCCTACACAGAAGGTTGGGTGTTGAGTTCAATGTTTTTACAAAGACTCATGACTATATTATTATCAACAGTCTTAATCGAGTTTCGAGCTTGTAAGGTAACTTGTCATCATCTATACGTAGTGTAAGTTCACTTGTTCCTAAATCAATTATTGTTCTGGCAGTTGCTAAAAAGGGTCGCCCTAGAATTAAGGGTACATTGCTGTCCTCAGCAATGTCTAAAACAACAAAGTCAACTGGGAATATGAATCTATCAATTTTGACAAGCACATCTTCAATTATTCCTTTAGGAAACCTAATAGTTTTATCAGCCAGTTGAATGCTCATCTTGGTTTGCTTAGGTTTTTCAAGACCTAGTTGTTTAAACAGTTTATAAGGCATGACATTTATACTAGCACCTAAGTCAGCTAAAGCATTTTTGACGTCGAGGCTACCAAGTAAACAAGGAATAGTAAAACTCCCTGGATCTTTTAGTTTGGTTGGCAGTTTATTTTGGAGAATAGCTGAGCATTCCTTGTTGAGTTCCACTGTGGACAGTTCTTCCAACTTCCTTTTATTTGTGAGAAGTTCTTCTAAAAAATTTACGTACTTTGGCATCTACGAGATTGCTTCAACAAACGGTAAGTTGATATGTAATTTCTTTAAGAGTTTAAGAAACTTACCGAATTGCTCATCTGTGCAGTCTTTCTTTAGCGCGTTTGGGTATGAGATACGAGGTTTAAATTCTTTGGTAATTTCATCTTTGTAACTTACCTCATTCTTTCCTTTACTTACCACAGGCTCCTTGCATGGCTCTGGGTTGGTTTTGGTTAACCCCTCACTATCTATCGTTTCTAGGTTAGTCTCAGTATTGCTTGATAACCCACCTTGCGGTCTTTCAGAGATTAGCTTGGCAAGCTAGCCTATTTAAGTTTCAAGTCCTTGAATAGATGCTTGCTGGTTTCTTAGTGCCGTTTCGGTATTTTGGAAACGGGTTTCTGACATGGCCATAAATTTGGTGAACATCTCTTCTAGGTTCGCCTTTTTCTCTTGTTGTGGTGGTGGTTGTTGAAATCCTGGAGAAGGCGGTTGTCTTTGATTTCCTTGTCCTTTCCATGAAAAATTGGGGTGACTCCGCCATCCTGCATTATAAGTATTACTATAATGGTTATTTTGAGGTCTAGAATTGTTACCCATATAGTTGGTTTGCTCAGTTTCCATGCCATGTCCATAAGAGGAGTAATCTGGATTGAACATATTTCCCTAGATTGCGTCACACTGCATCACTGGATGTACCTGCGTAGAACCAACAAAATTATCAAACTTTTTATTTAAAAGTTCTACCTGGTTAGTAAGCATGGTAACAGGATCAATATTATAAACTCTTGCAGCTTTTGTCGGCTTTGTCCTCATGACTTGCCACTGATAGTTATTCAGTGACATCTCTTCTATAAATTCTTAAGCTACTTCTGGTGTTTTATTGTTGATTGTTCCTTCGGCGGCCGCATCGATCATCTACCTTGTTGATGGATTCAAACCGTTGTGAAAGGTTTGAACTTGTAACCACAAAGGCAACCCATGGTGAGGGCACCTTCTCAAAAGATCTTTGTATCTCTCCCAGGCATCGTAAAGTGTCTCTAGATCCATCTGCACAAAAGAAGAGATATCGTTTCGCAATTTAGCTGTTTTAGCTGGAGGAAAATATTTAAGTAAAAATTTTTCGGTCATCTGTCCCCATGTAGTGATTGAGCCTCGTGGTAGAGAATTTAACCATTGTTTAGCCTTGTTTCTCAAAGAGAATGGGAATAGCCTAAGACGAATGGCATCTTCAGAAACGCCATTTATTTTGAATGTATTGTATATTTCCAAGAAATTGGCTAGATGCGAGTTAGGATCCTATCCTGCAAACCATCAAACTGAACAAATTGCTGTATCATTTGAATAGTGTTAGGTTTCAGTTCAAAATTATTTGTAGCAATAGTAGGCCTAACAACGCTAGATTCAGTGCCTGCTAAATTAGGTCTAGCATAATCATACATAGTACACGGAGCAGGATTTTGCTCAATAGGATTTGCGGCAACTACAGGAAGTAGCTGATTATCCTGATTTGCTTCCATCTCTTCAGTAGGTTTAGGTTCTTCTTCTTATCCTTCTTCTGGATATTGCAAACTTCTTCTTATCTCTTGGCAAGTTCGACGAACTGTCGCTTCTAAATCGTCATCGAAAAGTAACGGTCCTCCTGGGTTTCTTCTAGTCATAAACTAGAGATACCTAGAAAGGAAAAAGTAAAGAAAATTACAATAAAAAAAATAAAAGCTGAAAATAAATAAAAATAGTAATGGCTAAAGTAATAGAAATCGAGTTTTCTTAATATTTTAGTTCCCCGGCAACGGCGCCAAAAACTTGATACTCGCGATATTAAGTAATAAAATTTATAAAAACTGATCACACCAAAAACTAACTAATATCACGATTTTAAAGGCAAGCACACCTATCGAACAGTAGTATAGTTTAGCGGCAAGACCGAGTTATCGTACCCAAGAGAACCAAAAGTACTAATACTTACTTCCTTTCTATTATCTAGCCTAAAAATAAAAGAGGATTGGTTGAAACTAATTCTAAAACTAACTAAAAGTGCACAATAAGTAAATCGGGGAAAACTTTAGGGAAAAGCTGATTGATATGAGCAATACTTAAGGGAGAATCCACTTAGACTTCACTTGTTATTAATTTCTTGAACTAGATGATTTCTTCACTTGACTTGATCCGTAGAGATCCCTAACCTATGTTAATACCTCTTTCGAGGATAACAACAACTAATCCTAGGTGGTTAATTAAAGTTTTCTTATTAATTAACACCCCTAGGTTGCATTAATTCGATCTATGGATCCCCCTATTAGGTTTGACCCTAATCCGGCAGATTTATGTCGCCCTATGTCTAGGGTTGCATGCAACTCTACTTAATTATGGTAGATCTACTCTTAAAACAGGGACTTTTGCTCCTCTGCCTAAGCACATCAAGTTCTTGAAGTAATACCTAGGATTATTAAATCAAGAATGAAGAACACATAATTAAGAATAATTCAAGTATTTATCATATAATTCAAGAATAAATAATAACAAGATCTGTCTTAGGTTTCATCCCCATCAAGTATTTGAGGGGTTTAGTTCATAACTAATAAAGAAAACATCTCAGAAGAAATAAGATAACAAAACATAAAGAACCCAAAAACCCCTGAAGGAATTTAGGGAGATCCTCTGTCTTGATGTAGAACTCTAGCTTCTGGGATGAATCAATCGGCTCCCTTGGAGTAATCCTTTGCTTTCACTCCTTGTGTTGGCAGAATTATGGCGCTCTTTCTTGAGAGAAAAGAGTATTCCCTTAGCGGGAAATAAGTACACCCTTAAAGTTGCCTCCTAGGGTCTTTATATAAAGTTTATAATGGCTTTCTTAGCCCCTAAGTATCCTTTTTCGAGTAGAATTGAACTTCCTCACGATAGGGACATGCCCGTATGCCACGCTCGTGTGGTTTCGACAAGAGGCCGTATGGGCCTGTTGAGGGTGGCATAGCTATGTAGCCTGGCCATGCTTGTCGGGGCTAGGCTGTGTTAGACCTTGTGTGGCACGGCCGTGTGGTGAATCCCTAGGCCATGTCGTTTTCTCATTTTGGCCCATTTTCTCCGTTTTTGGCCCGTTTCTCGTTCTTTTCTCTTCCCTATGCTCTCCTAAGTATCAGACATGAAGTAGAAGGAGTAAGAGCACCAATTCTCACAAATCTAATGATAATTCATCCAAAATATAGGCTAAACATGAGGTATAAATATGTATAATTTATCATTTATCATACCCCTAGGTGCAAAATGACCGTTATACCCCTAAGGCTAAATTTGACTAAAATGCATGTTTTACTGTTTCTGTTCACTATATGCCATGACATGATTATCTGTTGCATAGGACTGGGTTATTGATAAAGGAAGTTCTGAAAGTGGCGTGACCACGTACTAGAGGCTTTGTCTTATTTTTCTGTTATCTGAGCAGCTATGCTACAACTGTGGAGTGTAGGACTGGGTGGGTTGAGTTATTCCCCACATGGGGTGTAGGGCTGGTACGGGTGGTGTGTAGTGGTTGGGTGGGTTGAGTAGTCTCCCCACATGTGATGGGCTTTGCATTCATGCATGATATCTAATCTATTACCGTAAATGGCCTATGGGCTGTACTGTTATCTGAAAAGGGCTAAGGCCGAGTTTACTGTATCTGGATAGGGCTTTGGCCCAGTTATTACTGAGACTGGATAGGGCTTTGGCCTAGTGGGATTGAACTGATTTGGGCTTTGGATGGGCTTTTTTGCACACTGAGTTTCCAAACTCACCCCTTATTTCTCCATCCTTGCAGGTGAGCCCTAGACTGTGGACTTGGAGCTGGGAGGGATTCAGAGTGGCCACGAAGACTGCGTTCTGGTTTTAAGTTAACTATTCCTTTATTTTATTTAATCATTTTATTTTAAATTTGGGTTTGTAATAAGGCCGCTTGATTTATTTTTATTTTTATTTTGGGTTAATTACTTATCCTTACATTACTTAAATTATTTCGAATATAGTTGTGCGAGTTTTTCTTAAAGTTAATCAAATGTTTTCAAAACTAGTCACACGATTCAATTGAGTTGCAAAGTAAATTTTATAATAATCTCTTAATAATTGGTAGAGGATAAGACGTTCACCAATAAATTGGAAATTTGCTCTTAAAACTTTATTAAACCGTTTTGCAAAGCTCACCCTAACATTAGTAACTAGGTAACATGGTTAGTTGTAGGTGATGTGACACACTGGACTTGGCCGTAACATCTGGGCCAGGTTTGGGGTGTTACAGGAAAGATGGTAATGTCTACTTTATCTCTGTTGAAGCTCTGAATCTTGAAGAGGACTGAGCTAACTGGATTTGAATCTTGGATTTGCTTGGTTGATAACTTGTTTGTGGTAGAATAAATTATGTGGTGAGTGTTTCTAAAGGCGATTTGGTAAATTCACCCTCATTCATGTTTAATTGGTAGCCTAATTGATGATTTCAATTGATTAATTATGGTTGAATGGCTGATTTTTCCAAGATTGATATTATATGTACAAGAGTTTAATTTTTATTGAATAATGGTAAGTAAGCATTTAAGTGGTTTTGGGCAATTTAATTAGGCTAATTATATTGATGATTAGAGTATGGTTACTGGAGTTTTTTATTATGATATATTGGTGTTACAATTGGTAATTGAAAATTGGAAAATGACAAATGAAATGCTTGGTTTAATTGGATGTTAAATGGCTATGTTACATGTTACACATAAGCATTTTGTCATATTAAATTGAGGACAATAATGATTGATTTACATGCTATGTTGACTGAATATATTGGAAACATGCATGGTGAGTCCATTGGATATTGTTGTCATGCCATAGGATTTGTGAGTATTCACCTTTATTTGTGAAATTGTGAGCATATGGCTCTATGTGGACTGATTTGTTTAAAGTAGATAAGGGAGTGTTGAGCACGAGTCTCCACTTATTGGGTTATTTGAGGTACTATAAGGGAGCGTGTGCTTTAGGCCGCTCAACTCGGTGAATAGTATTTGATATTTGTGGGAGTTTTTTTTATCTGATGTATGATCTCCCAATTAAGCCATGAGAAGTGTATGCCAATATATTTATGTGTGATTATTGTTATATCATTCGATGTTTGTAAGCCATGAATAATTGTTTTTTGATATTGATAAAGCATATGGAAATTAAATTGACATATTTTATTATTAAGGCTGATAATTGGTAATTGATTGGATATGATTTAAGCATGATTTGGATGATGATTTACTAGGTTTTTATTAACATTTATTGAGCTTTTTAAAACTCACACCCTCACAATTTGTGCAGATAATCATCGGACTTGAGGAGCTGAGGAATCGAGCAAGAGAGTTCCAAGAGATTAAGGCTTGGTAGAGACTTTATTACACGTTTTAGATATTGTAATCTAGCATTGTGAAACTCTTAGGAGTTAGTTTAATTTTGGTTGTAATTGGACATTGGACATTTTATTTGGGATAGTTTTATAATAATTTAGAGGCATGCTTGAGTTATGGTGTATTGTTGCTTGATAACACGATGATTGATAATACAGTGTGTGAGGCATGAAATTTATACTAATGATTGTTTAAATGAAGCTTCTATGGAGTGGTTTACTAGAAACTAAGGTACGCCACTTGTTTGATTTACTCAATGTTTGTTATGCATGAAATTGATTGCCTAATTCTATATAATTGAGGCTTAATTGATGTCTAAATTCAATTGAAGGTGTATGTATATGTATGTTAATTAATCATAGTGAAATCGGGTTTAATTGGCCATTAAAATCTATAAAATCGGGTTTTAAAATGATTTTTTCACAAAAATAGGTGCAGTGGTTTCCACACGAGCATGTGATGGGTTGCACACGGGCGTGCAGAGACTAGAGCTATCACACATGAGCATGTGGGATTTCCACACTAGCGTATGCGATCGGTCTAAAAGTTTTTCACAACGCGAACACAGTCGTTTAATGACACACGGTCTGGGGGACACGGCCATTTGGGTTTTAGGGGGGTTGAAATTTTTTTAAAATTGGTATTCTAACTTGTTTGAGTTGCAATTTGGTCTTGAAATTGATTAGTCTAATTAGAGCCTTAGATGATAAGGAAACTTGGTAAAATTTTAGGATTAGTGTCGTAATGGGTAAAATTTGATAGAAAGGCACTTAATTTATAATTCAGAATAGGTCTTGATAGTTTGTAATTGTAATAATTTAGTCACTAATAATAAAACTTAAATTAAACATAGTAAACGAACTCAAATTAAGTTGAAATTTTTAGGCTTGTATAATTTGACTAAAAGAAGGTTGGTAAACACTTAAATCTAAAATCAGGTTAGTTTTACCATAGGTGGTAAAATGACGAAAATGCCTTAGGTTAAATTACCCAGGAAAAGTTTAAAATTGGCTCATAATTTGCTTCTGCGTTAATAAATAACTAATAATTAGATAAGATTGAGGTGTTATAAGGTCGAAGTGTGTTTTGGGTGGTCATTAGTTAGATAGTCACTTAGGTGGCTAATGTAATGCTTCGAATTTGGGCCGATCTGTCCTGATCGGGTTTGGGGTGTCATACCACCTACTAGATGCATCTATCAATATCATAAAATATCTGAATGGTCCACATGGTGGATGAATGGGCCCATATATATCACCTTAAATACGTTCTAGAAATGCGGGAGATTCAATCCCAACTTTAGCTGGTGATGGTCTAATTATCAATTTTCCTTTAAACAAGTAGCACAAGACAAATTATTGAATTCAAGAATCTTTTGGTTCTTTAATGGATGTCCAATTGAATTCTTGATTATTCTTTACATCATAATAGATCCGGGATGGCTTAATCTGTCATGGCAAATAGTAAAAGTATGTTGTTCTACAAACTTCTGGTTTGTAGTAACATGTGTCTCAATTGCACTAATATATCTATAATATAAACTTGATGAAAAAGCAGGTAGTCTTTCCAAAACATATTTCTTTCCATATTCAACATTTGTAATATATAGATATTCAATATTTTTCTCATTCATAGTATCAATATGATATCTATTAAGACGAATATTTTTAAAACTCAATAAATTTCTTTGAGACTTAGTGGAATGTAAAGCATCATTAATGACAAATTTTGTACCTTTAGGTAATAATATAATAGCTCTCCCAAAGCCTTCAATAAGTTTTGAACTACCCAATATTGTATTAACATGGGCATCACTTATTTTCAAATGAGAAAAATATATTTTATCTTTGAGTATCGTATGTGTTGTAGTACTATCTGTAAGACACATGTCTCCATTGATTTTGGGTCCAACGAAATTCTATTGAATATTCATATTCTTTATAAAAATAAACAAAATATAATACGAGAAACGTTGCAAATATTTATTAAATATATAAATTATTCTTTATGGAAGAAAATAAAGCATACTTAAAACAACATAAAAATGTCAAAATAACATCAAATTTTCTAATGATTCTCAAAGAAATCTACAACATCTAGGTGAGTTATATTATTAATGTCATGAAATTTATCATCGTCATAGGCATGGTTAGTTTTAGTATCATTGATCTATCATGTGTGTGATGATAAAGTAATATGATCGTACCTAAAAACTAACTATTTTCACGATAAAGACAAGCGCACCTATCAGACAGTAGTATAGTTTAGTGGCAAGACCAGAATGTCGAACCCATAGGAACTAAAAGTACTAGTAATAACTTTCTTTCTATTATCTAGCCTAGAAATAAAGGGAATTGTTTTTAAACTAATTAAATTAAATTAATTAACTAAGAACACGACAGAGAGTAAATTGAGGAAATTGCTTTTAGGAAAACTGATTGATTAAGACAATACCCAATGAAGAATCCACCTAGACTTCACTTGTTATTAGACTCTGAACTAGATGATTTATTCACTTGACTTGATCCATAGAAATCCCTAAATTATGTTAATATCTCTTTCAAGACTAAGAACAACTAACCCTAGGTTGATTAATTGAAATTTCTTTCTAATTAAAACCCCTAGTGCTGCATTAACTTGATCTATGGATTCCCTTATTAGATTTGACTCTAATCCACTAGATTTTCGTCGTCCTATGTCTAGGATTGTGATCAACTCCACTTAATTGTGTTGGATCTACTCTTAGACAGGGACTTTTGCTCCTCTGAATAAGCACATTCAACTTATATTAATATCCTGAAATATTAACGCAAGAATTAATAACACAATTAAGAACAAATCAAGTATTTATCATATAATTCAGATAATAATAACAAGATCCATCTTAGGTTTCATCCCCTCGGGTATTTAAGGGATTTAGTTCATAATTATAAAGGAAAACATTTCAAAATTGGGAAAACAACAAAACATAAAAAAAACCCAAAAACCCCTGAAGTAAATTGAAGGGAGATCTTCAGTTTTGATGTAAATCCTGCTCCTGGATGGATCAATCGGCGTTCTTCGAGTAATTCCTTGCCTTATACTTTATGTGTCCTTTTGTTTCCACCCTTAGGGTGTTTATATAGACTTTGGAATGCCCAAAATACCTAAAAATTAGTTTTTCTCGCGTGAAATTGAAGCAAGGCTCGACAGGGACACGCCCATGTGGCACGCCGTGTGACTCGGGCTCAGGCCTGTTCAACACTGATAAATCCACATGGGCGTGTGGATTACCCGTGTGAAAATCCCTTAGGCCGTGTTAATGCTAATTTAGGCTCATTTTGCCCGTTTTTGGCCCGTTCCTTGCTCTTTTCTCTTCCTTATGCTTACCTAAGTATAAAACACGAAATTAAAGGATTAGGAGCATCATATACGTCGGTTCTAATGATAAATCATCCATAAATATGCTAAGCATGGGGTAAAAATATGTATATATTATGGTTTATCAAATACCCCCACACTTAAGCCTTTACTTGTCCTCAAGCAAAATCCTCAACACACAATTAAGAATTCATTTTTTCTCAACTTATAATTTCTATCAATAATGTTTCGAAATAATCCACAAGTAATCATACATTGAGAGTTCAACTGAAAGAACATCAAAGTTCCAAACAGTCCAAGTTGAACATTTTATCACTAAAACATAGGTATCTCCCCTTATCTAAGTAATTATCCTTAATTCAAAATCACACAAAGTTAACATCCTCACTAAAGGTTCACTTTATTCACTCAAAGTGTTTAGGATTCAGAACTTAAGCACTCATTAATCAACATGAAGAGTTATTACCATAAGCTTGCATGAAAATCAAGTCTCCACCACTATAAATTGAGATGATACATTGATCAAAAAGTCTTTAGAGGGTTGTAACGGGGCTTTGGTTAGGGGGTGTAGACATAAGCTGAAAGAGAAGGTTAGAATCGAGATTGAATTGAAAAATTATCTAACTAGAAAAATCTCTATCACTATAACAAAATCCTAGAATTAAGCTTTTCCTCATGAAAAATATCATTTAAGATCAAGAGTTCATAACTTCATATTATGGTTTACCAATCATAGTGAATATGTTCATTTTTTGCCTTTATTTCATCATTTTGGGATAAAAAATTTGTCTCTATATCCCTTCTTTTTAATGGATGCTCGATAAAGTTTCACTAAATACTTAAATGTACAATAGTTACTTAACCAATGGCCCTTCATACCATATCGGTAGCATAAATTCTTAATAACCTTTGAGAGATTATTTTGACCACCTCTTTCTTGTCCTTCGTTGTTTTTTTTTTTTTCTGTTGGTTGTAAGTACCATTGTTATGACCACCATGATAACGGTTACTAGTATGTCCTCGAATATGTCCCCCATTATGTTTACAACCACGGCCGTAACTGTGACCTCTATATTTTCCATTTTTATAATTATTGTGTATTGCTACATTCACTCCAAGGAATGGTGTACAACCAGTAGGACAAATTCCATGATTTTTCATTAATAGCTCACTATTTTGTTGAGGCACCAAAATGCATGAAATCAATTTAAAATACCTTTTAAAACCTTTTTCACGGTATTGTTGCTATAGGATGTAACACCCCTAATCTGTATCTATCGCCGAAATAGGGTTACGAGGCATTACCAATCAAACACATCATAAATCATACATTTGTGCAATCATAATTAAAATCTAATAATCTCAAACACTTTGTCCCTTATAAGGTCTTACGAGACCTTAAAACATGCTTAGAAGTGGTTCGAGACTAAACCGATAACATTTGTAAACTTTGGGAAACTTAGAAAATTTTCTTTGATTTAAGGGTCACACGCCTGTGTGAATAGGCCGTGTACCTAACATGGCCACCAAACACGCACGTGACACAGGCCGTGTGAAAACAGAGCACACATACTGATTTAACCACAAGGCCTCAAGACACGCCCATGCGCCAGACTATGGGAAAATTAGGAAGGTTACTGACTTGCTCACATGTCCAGTCACATGCTCGTGCCTAGACAGTGTGCTCGGCCGTGTCAAAACCTGTAAGGTATACTAACTTGACCATACGGCCTGCCACACACCCGTGTGTGAGGCCGTGTGGAGCGCCCAGGCTCAATTCGAACTGGCTTTCGAACAACACAGTAGAGACACATGCCCGTGTCCCTTCCCGTGTGGGCAAAAATAGGCCATTTGCAAGGCCAAATTTACCATCCTTTAAGGGTCATCCCTAAAAACACAAATGAAACATAATTCACAACCAAAATGCAGCCAAATTAATACCAAATCAAGCATCATTCATGCTACAACATCATCATTCATTTCCATACACAATTCCAACTCAAACATATGTATTCCATGTACCAAATTCATTGCAAAGCATACCAATTTCATGAACATAAATCATACCAAAACCACATACCACATATCTCATTATAAGCCATTACAAAACATACCAAAATCCTTAACATTTCAACCATCAAACATACCAAATAAACTTCATGTCAAGCTAACCAAAATGACCATTTCACTAGGCCATATATAAACATCATCATATACCATTTCTCACCACATAACATGTATCAAAATCAATCCATAATCTCAACCATAATCAAGCCATATCACATGGCATGATATTTACAACACAAAACATATCACATTAATCCTAGCCTATACATGCCATACATTAATATATACAACTTTAAAGGGTACCAAAATATTGTTTGATACTGTGATGATAATCTTCGATGATCCTCGAGCTCACGGTAGCTTTATTAATCTATAAAATAAGTGAAAACACACAAAGTAAGCTTTCAAAGCTTAGTAAGCCATATACAAATAAAAATAACACATTAAACAAAGTTAAGCTAATTAATCCATGGAAGTATCATCTACATCACCTGTGCAACTTCGTAATTCACATTTAGTTCACTTGTTCATAGTTCACTTGCACATAACCACATTTCATATTCATGTACTTCACATATCAATAAACATATTCATACTCACCTTTCATTTCCAAATTACACATACGTTCCATACATACCTGAATCGGATACTCCATCCCATACTCGTTCACTTCTCAATAATGCCCGTTGAACTGTTCAGAATCAATAAGGATACTTGGATAGCTCATAAAGCTCGTACAATGCCATATCCCAAAGATGGTCTTACATGTTATCAAATATCAATGCCATAGTGTCAGACAAGGTCTTACACGACATCATATACGATGCCGATATCGCAGACATGGTTTGACACCTAAATCTCAAATCGATGCCAATGTCCCAGACATGGTCTTACACGATATCACATCTCGGAATCCTATGTGATGACATATGTATCTTATACTATTCCTATGGTTTGTACGGAGCTTTCAGATATTTCAACTCTATCGATACTTTCACATTTCCTAACATTCAGCATTTATAGCATTTCAATATCGAATGAACATATATAATTCACATAAAACATGTTTATTTGCATATGAACTTACCTCGGAAATGAAAATGGCTAAATGAGTCGATTATTCAACAACCTTCGACTTCCCTCGATCAAATTTTGAATTCTTTCATTCTTGATCTAAATAAATTCAAATTTCACCAATTTAATCACACATTTATTCAATTCAACCCACAATTACATAATTAGGGCATTTTGCACTTTAGCCCCTAAAATTTCACATTCTAACCTTTTAGTCCCTAATTTACAAATACATAATAGACATATAATTTCTCTATACTCATGCTTGGCCGAATATTCTATTAGTCCTTAGAAGCCCATATATTTAATTTATTTCACATTTTAACCCCTCAATTTCTCAATTTCACAATTTCATCAAAAATCATAATACAAAACATGTTAATCCAACATCACATGCTTATTTTCTATCATCAAACCTCACAAAACTCAATTTATCAACAATGGCATATCAAAAATTCATCATCAATTTCAAAAATTCAAGCATGTGCTAGCTAGAGTGCTAAGCAACAATCACAAAACATAGAAATTATCAAAAATCGAATAAAAAAATGACCTCAATCAAAGCTTACAAGTGTCGAACCCTAGACTAGTGTTTATTCTTTCTTTTTCTTTCAATTTTTGGCAAGATGAGATGATAATGCATGAATTTTCATGTTTGTTTTAATTATTCTATACTTATCTAGCTAATTACTAAATTAACCTTTTTAATGTCATTTAAATTCCATTATCTCATGTCTATGAATGTCATTTAATTATAACCATGGTCTATTTGCATCATAAGGACCTCATACTTAATAAGACATAACAATTCAACACTTATTAAATTAGAATACATTTTTTGGCATTTTCTACGATTAGGTCTTTTTTCCTAATCGAGCACACAAACGATAAAATTTTCACATGAAATTTTCACACGTATCATATATCATGCTATAAACACAGAAAATAATATTAAAATATTTTTCGACCTTGGATGTGTGGTTTTGAAACCACTGTTCCGACTAGCGTCTAAACTAGGCTGTTACACAGGAGCACATTAGTATCATGAAAGGTTGAAAATGTTTTCCTAACAAGTCCTCATCAGTTATGTTTACTCCATATAATTTTAGTAGAGAACTAATTTTGAAAAGTTCTAAATTGTATTCACTTACAATCTTAAAATCTTGCAACCATAAGTGCTTCCAATCATAACGAGTTTTAGGGAGTATAACCATTTTCTGATGATTAAATCGTTCTTTCAAATTAATCCACAACACAATAGGGTCTTTCACAATGAAATATTTCACTTTTAATCTTTCATGTAGATGATGACAGATGAAAATCATTGCTGTTGCATTATCTTGATTAGATGGTTCTTCATCTACTAATATAGTATTTCCTAAACCTTTAGCATCTAGGTAAATTTCAACATCTAACACCCATGACAAATAATTCTTGCCTAAGATGTCTAAAGCTGCAAATTCAAGTTTGGCAAGATTTGACATTATAATCACTTAAATCAAAATAAAAAAAAACATTAGTAAAATAATAAGCATTCTCAAACATAAAATAATCCAATTATATATACCAAAATTGCAAAATAATAATATGTATGTCAAATATTGGCATAGAGATGAATAATCATAATAATAACTTAAAACAAATTGCATTAATTGAAATTTCTTTTAGTAAAAAAAATGTATATATAATTGTCATTATAACATTTGAGTTGTAAAAATAAATGTGCAAATGTTACCCAAAGCAAATATTTCATCTAGAAAATAAAATAAAATAATGATAAAAATATGTATACCGTATATAGTTTAAAGGGAGTTATAGGGCAAATTATATAAATTCGAAATGACGTGAAATTCACTATGAACTTGTAGAAGCTCCTGCTAATAACATGTTATAGAAAAATTAATAAAACAATAATAATAAGTAAAGTGTGGATGAAAAATACAGGAGAATTTTCATTTTTTTTTTGGTGAAAAAACACAAAACAAAAAACCTAGCTAGTTACTTCCAAAAGGTCAAAGAAAAAACCCCTTGTCTGGTCCAAACCTATGAATCTTCGAACCTTTGGAATGGGGACATTAAAAAATTGTAGCTCAATTCGAGAAGATAAAGCTTCTTTTTTTAAACAATCAGCAACTTCATTATGTTCTCTGGCAATATAATGCAAGATCCAAGAGTTTTCCTGAGATAAAATACTCTGAATGCGCCTGATAAGAGTGGAATTCGATGTGGCTAGATTACTACCTTGAATGGCCCGGATAACGTCCTGACCATCTAAGAGAATTATTACGCGATCATGACCTCTTCTTTGAAGAAGCTTAAGTCCTTCAAAAATGTCCCAAAGTTCAGCATCAAAGATCAAACACTTTCCAAGATAGCGACTGAAATCAAACAACCACTGTCCATTCATATCTCTTGCAACCCCCAGCAGATGCAATTCCAGTATCCGAGTG
This sequence comes from Gossypium stocksii, assembly GCA_020496765.1. Classification (NCBI taxonomy): domain Eukaryota; kingdom Viridiplantae; phylum Streptophyta; class Magnoliopsida; order Malvales; family Malvaceae; genus Gossypium; species Gossypium stocksii. Next base: position 116,292,119 of record CM035624.1, read on the forward strand.
TATTGCCTCATCAATATTGAGGAAAATCGTGGAAGTATAATCTTGCTTTTCCAAATTTTCATTATTTAATTTTCACTTACAATGTGCTATTTATAAGCTCCTTTACATTCAATTAATAAATGTGAATTAAGTTTTTTTAATTACTCTATTTAATCATCTCATGGTTATAAATAAAGTAAAAAATTTTATCTCATTACTTTAATAAATGTTTAAAGTGGACATAAGCAAATATATATCTATATATATATCTAAGCATGCATGCATGCATGTATGGTTGATATATATGTTATACTAAAAGGCAAAATAATTTTATTAATGGAAGAGATGAGTACAGAAGCTTTTTGTAATAGTGGTGACCAAAAACCAATTATAATTTATTCAAACCAAACCACAATCTATTTATTAATTATTTTTATTTCATTACATAAAAATAAATCCTCTGTTTCTAAATTAGCAAAATTATAAAATACTAAAATATTATTCTATTAGAACTTTAAAAACCAATCAACCAAATCACAAATTTGGCCTGCTTTTTGTCTTGCTTTTAGCAAATTAGAATATTGCAAATTAACCACAACTTTTATACAAAGTTGAACCAAATCATTGCCACCCGTAAAATACAGACCCATCAAACGAATCTAACCACAGCACCACCTAAAAACATTTAACACCCCCAATGCAAAACCTTCTTTAATTCTTAGCAGAAACAACAAAAACTTCATTGCCACAATATATCAACCACCTTGAAAGCCAAAGAGGTGCCCAAATCTTGTATATAATACCAAACATGGTTAAATGATTAGATAAAGACTTTTAACTGCCTAGGAACTGTGCCATGATTATTAGACCGCTATGAAGATGACAGCTGAAGGGAATGGGCCAGCTTGTAGGCTGTTTAATGAAGCAAAGGACTACACTGGTGAGCTAAGAACAGACAGTACTGCTGAGCTGGGAGAGATGGACGGCAAAGGAATTTAGCTAAGAACTCAGTTATGAACGTGGACCAATGAATTGGTTTTCATCTGTAACTCTGTTATTACTTTTTAGAGATTGCCCACGGCATATGTCCAGTGAACTATGAATTTTCATATGTTTTTGGAATGAAATAATCTTTCTTACCTCATTTCTCTGCTCTATCTGATCTACATTCACTCTGGGAAAGCGTAAAACTCAGCAACAAATGGTGGAAGGCACGAAACTTAATACACAGCAGGAGCAGATTCAAAGTTTGCAGAGGAAGATGGAAGCAATGAGAGCTGCAGAGAACACCGTGCCTAAATAGTGGGAGGAGTTGCGCATTGGTATTGAAGCCAAGTTTCGGGAGAACCAGACTTACATGACCAAGATGTTGGTATTTTGGATGAAAAATTTTAAAATACTAAATCTTATATGATTAATTAAATTTAATAATTTTAATGATACAAATTAAAATCATTGATTGTGATTTTATAGTTAATAAAATATGTAGGAAATGGATGTGTCAAATGCATATATATATATATATATATATATAATTTCCTATTTTCGTTTTTTACCGTTAATAAATTTTTTTTGTTTTTGGTTACTAGAAAACATATTTCATGAAATCTATTTGCAAACTTAGAACATCATTAACATTTATTTATGAATTATGTACTTCTAAATGTTCACTATCTCATTGTCTTAAACTCAAATGAGACATTGCAAAGTTAGCAATTTTCCCTTAACGCAAAAGTTTTATTGAAACTCAAATATCTCGAGAAAAAATTAGCTCAAAAATGAAAAGAGACAAAAATATAAAAGTACATAAATATTTTTATACTTACAAATAAAAGCATAGGATACATTTTTTCATTATAACGCAAATAAAAGCATAGGATACATTGAATTTTAACATAATTAAATAGATAAACACGCAAGAAATACAAAGCTCCCTCCCCTTGACTGCATATTGATCTAACCATACATATTCATATCAAAATACATGAGAAAGGAAGCTGTCACTTTATTCATTAAATAGATGCTTCAAGTAGCGGTAACAATAGCAACATGCGATATTGTTTAGTTTGCTTGGATGAGGTGGGCGTCAATGTCTTTGGAGATATCTTGAGCCAATTGCAGTAGAGTCTCGGGGTGTGCAATCCCATCGTGCAGCTTCTTGTATTCCAAAGTCCAGTGCACTACGCTGCCACTATCCTCGCTCTTAGGCGAAACTAGAATTGTGGCTACAAAGCTCTTGTACTCTTCCATTAGATCTCCTTCGATCACTCTAAAAATGATCATATTCTTATCAGGGTCTACCGCTTCCACTACTTCCTTTGCCTTTTTAGCCTTTCCATCTAAACAAACAACCTTTTTTCTTTAACAAAACAAAAAGAGCAACAAATCAAGTGATACGTATGAAAAGAAATTGTGTTTGTTATGTTATATCATACCATGCACATAACTCCAATGGACAATGGTACCGACTTTCCCCCATTCACCTTCATGTAGATCGCATCCTTGAATCTTGTCATAGCAAGTATGGTGCACGTGATGTGGTTTGTGGGCAAACATTTTATGGAATTGCTCAGGAGAAGCCTTAATATCTACATCTGCCTCAAGCTTACCTGTAAGAGTTGAAGATGTCATTGTCTCACCAACAATGTTTGATGTGGGAGTGGTTTGTTTGATGTTTAGGTTAGGCATTACTTATAGACCAATGTCAATGTCTAAAGCAATAATCCTCTCCAAATGATACTACTCAATTTCTTATTCGCTCACCAATTATCATTAACATATATTTAATTTTGCACACTCAGTTTACTTATTGAATCTTCTTTGAACCAAAAATATAAAGGTTGATTTTACTCAAATTTTATTCATGAATATTTAAAATATTAAATCTTGGATTCACTTATTTGATTCTTTTTTTATGCTTTTCATATCCGTTTTATGATTTATGTTCAGGGTTTATGACTACTCTTTTCAACAATGTCATTTTTGAGATTCAAATCTACATTCTCTTGGGAGTATAATGTACTTTACCACTGTACCCAATACTTAATTTGATGAACATAAAAAATTAACATATTAATAAATGGAAAAAATATTTTATGCAAATAAATAAGTTTGAACGTGGTTCCAACATTATACTAAACATAATAAAAACAAAGGACAACATGGAAAAATTCAAAAAATTAAAGAAAACACAACATTATACATTGCATTATCAAAATATATTAAATTCAAAATTTATATAAATCTGAGATACTTAATTATACAAATTGATGATTTTGATGTCTATATGAACTAATTCATTTAACTGTATTCTTATTATTAATAAAAACTAGATGATCATACAAAAAGTTAAAGTTATAGAAATATGTCATAAAAAAAGTTATAAAAGTGTAGTTTTGTATTAGAATAAGTTAATTATTTCTTAAATATAATAATTCCAAGCATAAGCATAATGTAAAGCCTTGCAATTTTTTATTTTGAAATTGTTAAATTATGTTAAGTGAATTGATTTTGGTTCAGTGTTGTGTTTATGTATGAGAGGTTTTGTGTTTGATTCATTTCCCTTGAATTCTGATTATTCTTGTCCAAACTCCTGACTTAGAATACTTGGCTTATCTTTAATTTTTTAGTAGTTTTTTTATAAGAATGAGCTTACTGGTTTAATGGTAAGGCTTTAGCTTACCTATAAGTCTTGTGTTCAAATCTTAAGTGTGCAAAGTAGAAATGTTTTTGCTCTCTTTGTTGCTCTCTGTTTTCCATTTTTCTTTTTGGTTTTCCTCAATTCTTTTTGTGTTACTAAAACTTTCTTTGTCATTTCTCTTTTGCGATTTTTCTTTCATTTATTTTTGTCTTTAATCATCTTGTTTGGTATTTTACCATCACTCTGTCTTTCCATTGATTAAACCATTATTTACACACCCTTATTTTTCTCTCTCTGTTTTATGCTGCTTTTCTTACTTGTTGGTTGTATGTGATTGAAGTGTTAAGTTTCTATGTGGAAATCTCTAGTAAGTAAGATTGACTTTCAGTTGGTGATTTTTCTTTTGATGTGATTTCTCATGGATGGTTAGTATTCCATGTTGTTGTTGATTGGAGTGGTCTGACTATGTCAGTGTTTCTGATAGGAGAAGATAGAGGCACACTCTCCTCTAGCGGGTTGATGACCTTTGAACTACTTCTTCTTGGGGTAAGTGTTCGAATGATGAGTTATGGACAAATTTCAACTAGGGCCGAAAGCCCTATTGTTTAGGTCGAACAAGTGATTTAGTTTCAGCACATTGTTACTAATAGGTTTGTTTTGGATGTCATTCACAGGGTCTAGTAGTGTGCTGTAGTGTTGCTGTTCAGAAAATCATTAGGTGTGTGACTCGAACTCCACTAAATTATGAAACTGAATTTTCCAATCAACTCACATGGCCGTGTGTCTAGCTATGTGAGCTAGACGAGTGTGTGTCTAGCCGTGTGCCAGGCTGTGTGGGTCACACAGGCTAGATACTTAAGGCATAAGCGCCTATTTCATAGGTTAATGTGTTCGAATGTATGATTTGTAAAATTCCGTAACGGTCAAATGGCCATGTCTGAAATCGGTTAAAACCATTAGGTAATGCATGATGATTAAATGAAAACATTCTGTGAGTATAAGCAATATGTTAAAATCGTATATTTGTTTTATGAGTATTTGAGTAAGCATGCCTCTTTATTGTATCTCTAATTTTGCTGCTGTACATAATTTTGGTATGTGAAACTGTATGCTTTAAAAGCACATCTCTGATATGATAAGTTTATAAATGAGCATGTATAGTCTGAATAAATCTGTGCACATAGTATGTTTTTACATGTGCATTGGGGTGGGATATGATATGTGATGGAAAAGTTCCGGTATTGTAACGCTCCCAACTCGGCCTAGATGTTATGGCTAAATCTAGGAATGTTACAAAGAAAAGTGATGCGTCATTGAGAGCACCAAAAATATCTTATCCCTATAAAATAACAAAAAAAATAGTATAAGAGAAGTAGGGTCAAATCCTCTGGGACTGAATTTGCACAAATTCTTGTTCCTCAAGATCCCGGCACAGTCACGCCTAAGAAAAACGGCGTACATGAAAAAATTAAAAAAAAAGAATTAAAAATATGGATGTCGTAACCATTTTTTAGAAGAAAAACGGATGTCGACTTAAAAAATGAAAAAAGAGGAGTCGCCACCAATCTTTTTAGGTGTGATTGGATCACCTTATAAAACTCTTTGGTCTACGACAATTAGAGAAAATGGATTCGGGAGTCGGTTACGCGCGGGGAAGGATTAGCACCCCCGCGACGCCCAAAATTGGTACCAAATTGAGCAATTTTCTGTCTTAAGTCGGAATTTGGAAAGATTTAAAAATAGGATTCTTTTTGAAACTGGAATTATTTGAGTTAAAAAAGGATCGTGATTCCTTTGTTTCGGTGGAATACGAACATCATATCCAGCACGATTGGACACGAGATTCGTGAATTCCTCGAAACTAGAGATATCTCGCAAATTGTAAAATTTCGGAGGGTATTTTAGGTATTTAGACGAGCGAAAAATCGCAACCCAGCACGTTAGGGTACTATTTCTCGACTCTCTAAACACGAAAGCATTGCCTCGTTCTTTAGACATTTTTGAATTAAAATGAGATGGTTTGAAAAAATCGAGGTTCCTTCGCTTCGAAAGAATACGAACATCACATCCAGCACGATTGGACACGAAGCTCTCAAATTCCACGAAACTAAAGTTATCTCGCGAGTTGTAAGTTTTGTTTCGGAGGGTATTTTAGGTATTTAGACGAACGAGAAATCGCAACCCAGCACGTTAGGGTACTATTTCCCGAATCTCTAAATACAAAAACATTGCCTCGTTTTTTAGAACATTTTTGGATTGAGGAACACGTTTTTAAAATAATGAGGTAAGAATATAATATTAGCAGGTCACAAAGATATCAACGCCAACGTACATGATTCATATAATAAAATAAAATAAAATAAAATAAAATAAAATGGAATACTAACAATGCATGTAATAATAATAGCTTTAAATACAAGATGAAACAATACAATAATTAAGTAAGGTGACGAAAACATGCTTTAAAGACAAATCATACTACGCGTATGTAACACGTGACATGTACATAACATATGAAAAGATGCAATTTTAAAAAGACATAGACGGAAATGGTATATGCAATGCATGAAAATATATTGGAAATACGAAATAGTATATATGTATAAATAATGGGGATAAAGAGATATATAGAAATAAACATACGTAATAATATTGTATAGGTATAATGTACGAACATTTATGCGATATAATATATAAAAAGTATGTAGCTAAAACGTATATGTATATATATAAATATGATGCATATATGATATGGTATATGGTGTTGGAAATAAGTAAATATATTATACAAAATATACGTACGTAGTAGTAAATACATATATAGATGGTATAGAATTATGAACATATATATTTATATGTATAATATAATATACACAAAAGTAAAGATAGAATGTTGTGAGTACAAATGCATGATATAATATTAATATAGATATATTAAAAGAATATATATACATGGCATACAGATATATAAATATAATAACAAGGATATATATAAAATAGATAAAGAAATACATAATGTAGTATTAATGTGTATATGTATACGAAGAATATATTAAAAGAATGTACGCATGATATATGGGTTAAAATATATATACAATATGTGCATATTGGAAATGTTAATATTAAGATATAACAAATAATAGTTTTAAATATAAATGTATTAGAATAATTAAAACTTAACGTCGATGATATAATAGAACAATAAATATAATAATATGCTAATATGTATATTAAAAAATGGGTAACGATAATATAAAAATATAATATTCAGAATGATGATACTAAACATGGTATATTAATAATAATAATAATAATAATAATGACAATAATAATAATAATAATAGTAATATTAATATTAATAATAAACCAAAAATAAGAGAGAAAATTAACAAAAATAGCAAAAGGGATCAAATTGGGCTAAAACCATAATTCCCGGGCAGATTTTAAATAAAAACGAATGAGGGGGCCTATTTGAACACGGGATGAAATAACAGGGGCCAAAAGGGCAATTTCTCTACATGTTTAAAACGCAGCGTAGTATGGAGGGACCAAATCGAAAAACTGGGAAAATTATTGGGCCAATTTAAAAGACCGAGAACCTGATTGTAAAGCCTTGAAAAAGCGGAAGGGCTGATTGCGCAAATAGCCCTTCCGCTTAAAAAACACGCGGATCCTAGGCGGGTACGGGTCGGAGTTCGGGTCGCGCATTCAAAACGTCACCGTTTTGGGGCTTAAGTATAGCCCCCAAAACGGTGTCGTTTTGGAGGGCTATAAAAGGCCCGTTTCAGAGAAAAAAATCATTTGTAACGGGGAAGGAAAAAAAAAATGAGGAGAGAGGGGAGAGCAGAGGGCCGGAGGCGATTTCCGGTGGTCGGTCCGACCACCGGCCGGTCACCGGACCGCCGTCCGTCGCCGGTGCCGGCCACCGCACGCGGTGGCCGGAAAAGGTAAATTTTAAAATTTTTTACATTTTTTTCATTTCTTAGTGTTATTATTATTTTTAGAACCAATATGCACAAAATCGACTTGTAAAAGAAAAAAAGGGGTCACCTTTAAGTTTAGGGTTTCGATTCTGGTATAGTCTCTGATGGGGGTATCCCTTCGCTGTTTTTGCTATTATCGACGTATCCTTTTGATTTTTGAAACTGAGATCCTTTATTTCTTTCTCGGTAAAGGTTTTTCAACCCTTTTTACATATTTCATTCGGCTTTATATAGCCATTTTACAATCATTTTCTATTAGTTTCTGTCCTTTCCTTTTTAATGCTTGCAGGAGCGAAGGGCGGTGGCTACAGTGGGCGGTGGATTTGATGGCTGTCAGAGGCATGTGGCTCAAACGGCGCAAGTTGCAAAGGGATTAGGGTTTCGGGATAGGGATCATTATGTGGGCTGTTTGGGTTTAGTGGGTTAGGGTCTGTTTCTGTAATGGGTTAAAAACTTGGGCCATCGGGTTTGGGGTGTTGTAAGTGGGTAGGTTAGATTGGTTTGGGTTCAAAAATTGGGCTGCTGTTAGTTTAATTTAGGTGGGCCCAATTGGGTCTTGTATTTGGGCTTTGTTTGCCCCGGGCTGAAATTGGCTCGTACAGCTGCCCCTCTTTGCTCATTGTCGTGTAACGAGAATAGAGCAAAGATTCTAAAAGGGCCAATTTTGCCCGGTCTTGCCGAGTCTTGACTCCTTCGGTACTCTTCTTACTCGGGTAGTATCTTTAGCCCACCGCCTCTTGTAGCTTTGGTTCGATCCACTGTGATTTCAAAGGTATGTCTTGTAGCTTCAATCTGCTCACATCTTCAGGGATATAAGAATTTAGCGAGAAGAGATCTGCAACTTCGATCTTTTCTGCTAAACAATACAAAGATTTTCAAATCTGCCCTTTTCGATCTGCTTCCTGCCAGTACAAAGAGATAAGATCTGCCGAAACTTGATCTGTTACCCTACTGCTTAGGGGGTTAAGATCCGTTAAAACTTTGCCTATTACCCTACTGCTTAGGGGGTTAAGATCAGATAGAATGCGATCTGCTCCGCTCCTGATCAACGAAGATAAGATCTGCTATGCTTTGCTTGTTACCCTACTGCTTAGGGAGTTAAGGCGAGTGGCTGAAATCTGTCCCAACACTGCTGTATGGAGATAAGATTCGCCAAGATTTGATCTGTTACCCTACTGCTTAGGGAGTTAAGATCTGTCGGAATGTGATCTGCTCCGCTCCTGATCAGCGAAGATAAGATCTACTGTGCTTTGCCTGTTACCCTACTGCTTAGGGAGTTAAGGCGAGTGGCTGAAATCTGTCCCAACACTGCTGTATGGAGATAAGATTCGCCAAGATTTGATCTGTTACCCTACTGCTTAGGGAGTTAAGATCTGTCGGAATGTGATCTGCTCCGCTCCTGATCAGCGAAGATAAGATCTACTGTGCTTTGCCTGTTACCCTACTGCTTAGGGAGTTAAGGCGAGTGGCCGAAATCTGATCCATCACTGTCGTATGGAGGTAAGATCCGCCAAAATTTGATCTGTTACCCTACTGCTTAGGGAGTTAAGATCTGTGGGAACTTGTTGTTTCCGTCAATCTCGCTACATTGTCCACTGGGGAATCTATCTGTAGAATTGATTTCCTGAGGTTTATGCTTACGCAAAAATGATTAGGATGCCATGATCGAAATGAGTCAAATGCTTCCTAATTGTATATATTATGATGCAAAAAAATGCTATGAGAGTGATCCTATTTCGACTATCACTACTCATTCATCCAAGTTTCACTCGAGGTGGTATTCACACTCTGTTTGTATGTCTCAAATCAAGTTGGTCTTGTTATGACCTGCTGAGATCCTTTCCTCGGATCAAATTGTTTGCGTTTTCTAATCAACACTTCGTACTGAAAATGAAGTTTCCTTTGGGCATCCCCAATCTTTACAAAAGGGGGTCCTCTAAACAATCGTTCTGTTTTAGTTTCTCGCATTATCAGGAGATTTTACAGAGTAACATGCAAAACTTCATTTGTAAAGATATTTTAGTTCATCGATCTTTGTTTCAATGTAACACGTTTTCTGTAAAGTGGAGGGAAAAATTCGAAGATAGTCAGATTCGAAGAGAGTTATCAAAAATACAAAGGAAATTAAACTGACAACATCTCTTTAAGAGGATCAAAAGATAGTGAACAGGCTAAGAAGTCAGACGCCCTAGATATCGCAGCTTGAGCCTCTATACACGGGTTCCATGAAGACTGCTTTGGGTTTGACATGTGTTCAGAAGGCCCAAAGTACTTTGCTGATGCCTCGGTATGTAATGTACTCCACTTCTTGCTAGGTCGAGTATAGTGAGATGCTTGTCGTTTGAAATTTGAGCCGCCCCTTCGGGTTTTCGACTCAAAACCCCTTTAGTCTCAAGGCGCCCTTTGCGGGTTTTCACCTTGGCTTCTCCATCTTTTTTTTCCTTTTTTTTTTTTTTGTTTTTGAATAGAAGTCCCAAAGCGCCCTTTGCGGGTTTTCACCTTGGCTTCTCTCCTTTCAGACAAAGTACTTCTTGACTGAGTCCGAATTCACTGGATTGGGTAAGCTTTTCCCATCCATTTCTGTCAAAATTAACGCACCGCCAGAGAAAGCCTTTTTCACGACATACGGCCCCTCCCAGTTTGGCATCCACTTTCCTCTGAAGTCTTTTTGTATGGGAAGGATCTTTTTCAATACAAGGTCCCCCTCGTAAAATTCTCTCGGACGGACCTTTTTATCGTAAGCTCGCATCATTCGCTTCTGATACATCTGACCATGACGAATTGCCTTTAGCCTTTTCTCTTCAATCAGATTCAATTGATCGTATCGCGATTGAATCCATTCTGCCTCATCCAGCTTTATTTCTGACAAGATTCGCAAGGAAGGTATTTCCACTTCGATGGGTAACACTGCCTCCATCCCATAAACTAGCGAGAATGGAGTTGCCCCGGTAGAGGTTCTAACAGATGTTCGATAGGCAAATAGTGCAAACGGCAGTTTCTCGTGCCAATCTCGGTAAGTCTCAGTCATCTTTCCAACTATCTTTTTGATGTTTTTGTTGGCCGCTTCCACTGGCCCGTTCATCTTTGGGCGGTAAGGAGATGAGTTATGATGTTTGATCTTGAACTGACTGCAGACTTCCGCTATCATGCTGTTATTCAAGTTCAATGCATTGTCTGATATAATTCTCTCAGGCATTCCATATCGACAGATGATTTCTTTCTTCAAAAATCGACTCACTGCCGACTTGGTAACGTTAGCATACGAAGCAGCCTCCACCCATTTCGTGAAGTAATCGATGACCACGAAGATGAAGCGATGCCCGTTTGAAGCTTTTGGCGAAATTGGGCTAATTACATCCATGCCCCACATGGAAAAGGGCCATGGAGAAGTCATAACGTGCAGAGGTGAAGGCGGTACATGAATCTTATCCCCATAGATCTGGCATTTATGACACTTCTTGGCATAGCTGATACAATCTCCCTCCATAGTAGACCAATAGTATCCAAATCTCATGATTTGTCTTGCCATCGTGAAGCCATTAGCGTGTGTTCCACAGACGCCCTCATGTACTTCTTCCAAGATTTGCTTAGCTTCCACAGCGTCGACACATCTCAAAAGTACCTGATCTTTTCTTCTTTTGTATAGGATATCCCCATCCAGTACATAGTCGCAAGCTAACCTTCTCAAGGTTCTTTTCTCATTCTCTGTCGCCTGTTCAGGGTATTCCCGATTCTTCACGTATCGTAATATGTCTTGATACCAAGGGTGGTCATCCCTTTCTTGACCCTCAACGTTACAACAGTAAGCTGGAGCTTCAAAAATGCTCATTTGAATAGGCTTCATATCCTCTTCTTTGTTTGCTTTAATCATGGATGCCAAGGTTGCCAAAGCGTCGGCCATTTGATTTTCATCTCGTGGGAGATAATTGAAAGTGATGTCATCAAATTTCTCAAGTAGACCTAGAACTACTCTTCGGTAATTGATCAATTTTGGGTCTCTTGTCTCCCATTCTCCATTGAGCTGGTAGATCACCAATGCTGAATCTCCGTACACTTCCAATGTTCTAATCTTCCGTTCTACGGCAGCTCGAATTCCCATGATGCATGCTTCATACTCTGCCATATTGTTTGTGCAGTCAAAGTCTAATTTGCATGTGAACGGATAATGATCTCCATCCGGGGATATTAAGACTGCCCCTATTCCATTTCCTACTGCGTTAGATGCTCCGTCAAAGTTCATTTTCCATGGACACCTCTCGGCAATTGCTACGTACATCAACTCCTCGTTAGGAAAATCAAAGCTCAATGGTTCGTACTCTTCCAAAGCCCTACTGGCCAGAAATTCCGCTATCGCACTTCCTTTTATGGCCTTTTGACTCACATAGACTATATCAAACTCAGAAAGTAGTATCTGCCATCTTGCCATTCTCCCATTCAGGGCTGCTGACTCCATCATGTACTTTAATGGATCCATTTTTGAAATTAGCCACGTTGTGTGATACAACATATATTGCCTCAACCTTCGGGTCGTCCAAATCAAGGCACAACACAACTTCTCGATCGGTGGGTATCTCATTTCACAATCAGTAAATTTCTTACTGAGGTAATATATCGCCCTCTCCTTCCTTCCTGACTCGTCATGTTGACCTAGTACACATCCCATAGAGTTGCTGAATACCGACAAGTACAGTATCAGCGGTCTATCTGGACTAGGTGGAGATAGTACTGGAGCATTTGACAAATATTGCTTGACCTTATCAAAGGCATTCTGACATTCTTCATCCCAGGTACCCTGGTTGTGTTTCCTAAGAAGGCGAAATATGGGATCACATTTCTCGGTCAATTGTGAAATGAACCGAGCAATGTAATTCAACCTTCCAAGAAAACCTCGCACTTCCCTCTGAGTATGCGGTGGCGGCAGCTCTTGTATGGCCCTGACTTTGTCTGAGTCAACCTCTATTCCTTTTTCACTGACTACAAAGCCCAATAGTTTCCCTGACCTGACTCCAAAGGTACACTTCGCTGGATTGAGTTTCAACTGAAACTTCCTCAATCTCAAGAATAATTTCCTCAAGGCTTCGATGTGTTCTTTTTCGGTTCAAGATTTGGCAATCATGTCGTCTACGTACACCTCGATTTCCTTGTGCATCATATCGTGGAATAAAGTCACCATGGCCCTTTGGTATGTCGCACCTGCGTTCTTTAGGCCGAATGGCATTACCTTGTAGCAAAAGGTGCCCCACAATGTTATGAAAGTGGTCTTATCCATGTCCTCAGGATGCATCTTTATTTGGTTGTACCCCGAGAAGCCGTCCATGAAGGAAAACAATGAATAACCCGCTGTATTATCTACCAGGGTGTCAATGTGTGGCAAGGGAAAGTTGTCTTTTGGGCTAGCTTTGTTCAAATCTCTGTAATCGACGCACATTCGTACCTTCCCATCTTTCTTAGGAACAGGCACAATGTTAGCTACCCATTCTGAGTACTTGACCTCTTGCAGGAATCCAGCATCAAACTGCTTTTTGACTTCCTCTTTGATCTTCAGCACGACGTCAGGCCTCATTCGTCGTAATTTTTGCTGGATTGGTTTGCAATCTTGTTTTATAGGAAGACGATGCACCACGATATTTGTATTCAGCCCCGGCATGTCTTGATATGACCATGCAAACGCATCTTTAAATTCCCTCAGTAGCTCGACAAGATCTTGCCTTGTTTCCTTGGTAATGTGCGTCCCTATTTTCACCTCCTTCCCTTCTTCCAACGTTATGTTCTCCGCTGCCTCTTTCTCGTGGGGCAGAATTTGCTTTTCTTCTTGCTTCACCATTCTCAATAGATCTGGAGATACATCACAATCCCTGTCATCTTCAAAATCCTGAGGTTCCTCTGAACACAAGTCTTGCTCAAAGGAGACTTCAGGGTCTGCAGTATCGTCGCTCATATCATTGATATCTAGGGACCTGCGGGGTATGAGAGAATATGCGAAGAATGAATGAATTTAAGAATGATTATTTTTATGTTATGAATGAGTTAAAAAAAGAATGAAATTAGAAGGTCAAAAGAATGTTTATAGAAGAATGAAAGAAGTTTGCTCGATTTGACAAAAGTGTTCTTTATTGAAACCAAAATATCCGAACATAAGCCTACTTCACAAACAAAATCTTATTACTTCTAGGCTTTAGAGCAACAAGAGTGTTCTGGAAAATTACTCTGTAAAGTTCCTAAAGGTTACAGGAAGTTCTTCAGCAGTCCAATTGTTTAAAGAGCTCCCCGGTTCGTAAGGACGAATGTCTTCCAAATTCTTTTGCTCAGTCTCTTTATCGTGTATGGCGTTGATGTGATAGCTTCCTTCCTCGAGCGACCCCACCTCGGGGTAAATTATCCCTCCTGACACAAAAGTATGGGATATGTGAGGGAATGTCATCGGTTCCCACTCAAATTCTCTTCCGTTCAGACGCGCTTTCCTTCTTTCTTGACGCTTTTCTATCTCTTTCTTTCTCTGTCTGTGGTCTGGTCTAAAACCTAGGCCAAAACGGTCTCTTTTCTCGCTTAATTCAGGGACTTGAATCCCACCTTGGAGGTATCGGCCTAAACCTTTTCCGGGCAAAGCTCCTTTTCCCACTGTCATCCGCAAGCCCATTCTGGTAGTTTCGGATATCTTGGGTAATGGCACCTTATTTCCTTCCGAAATAAAGGTCGCATTGACAAATTCCAAGGAGCGGAAAGAACACTCAATAGACTCTTCATCTGTCTCCACATAAGGTGCGTTACTGGTGACTGTTGCTATGATGTCTTCTTCCGCGTTTACGGTCACCAGTCGTCCGTCAGTCACTAATTTCAATTTCTGATGTAAAGAGGAAGGCACTGCTCCCGCCGAATGTATCCAAGGCCTCCCCAATAAGCAATTATAAGAAGGCTTGATGTCCATAACCAGAAAATCCACTTCATATGTGTTCGGCCCGATCATTAAAGGGATATCAATCCTTCCCATAACCTTCCTCTCCGTGCCATCAAATGCTCTCACTATATTGTGGCATGTTTTCATGTGAGAACTGTCTATTGGCAGTCTTTTTAACGTGGATAGTGGTAAGACATTCAGGGCTGACCCATTGTCGATAAGCACACTTGGCAACGTATACCCTTTGCAGCGAGTGGTGATGTGTAGGGCTTTAGTTGATCCCATGCCCCCTGGTGGGATTTCATCATCATTGAAGTAGATGAAATTGTCAGCACTTATGTTACTAACAAGACGATCCAACTTATTGACGGATATGTCTTTAGTAACATAAGTCTCATTAAGCACTTTCATCAATGCCTCGCGATGCGCTTCTGAACTTAAGAGCAATGCTAACACTGATATGCGAGCTGGTTGCTTACGTAACTGTTCCACCACGCTATACTCACTGTGTTTTAAGAACTTCAGAAACTCTTTAGCCTCCTCCTCCTTCACTGATTCATTAATGAGTGTTTCAGCATCCTGCTCTTTCTCCAGGTCTATGGCTTTTGCTTTCGTGGGTGCGACCCTGATGCCTCCCGCGTCATAACGCTTTCCATTGCGTGTGTAAGAACCTTCAGCTTGGGTTTCCTTAGAAGCGTTAGCTATTTCCTCTTCTTTTGGCGTCGTTATGTTGCAGCCGTAATTCCAGGGTACCCTTTTGCTGTCCGTATATGGGAAGGAAATAGGCTTGCGGATAATGACTTTTGGTGCTATCGATGTCTCAACCTCATTATTTTTCGGTAGAGAGATGATGATTCTCGGCCGGTTGGCCCCTTGACTTGTCGGAGTTCCTTCTAATATGCATACGTCCGTCTCATTCAAGCTACCTTCGTAAAATTCTAGCTCCTTGTTATTCATGAGGTTTTGTACCAGAGCCTTAAACTCGCCACACTCCTGAATCTCGTGGCCTTCTTCTCGGTGGAACTCACAATAGTCCCTCGCTTTTTCATCTTTCTCTTTGGAGATCAACATTCCTCTTTTCATCATTTCTCTCCAAATGACCTTCAGTGGTGTCCTTACTTCAATGATGTCCTTTTTTACCCTTCTTGCATCGATTTCCCCGATCGCGTTCACCCCTTGGTTGCCGTGGTTTGGCAGCGGGTTTTCCGTACTGGGGGCATCGTCAAATTTCACGACTCCTATCTTAATAAGCCTTTCCACGGCCTTTTTGAAACTAACGCAATTTTCGATCGAATGTCCTTGTACTCCAGCATGGTAATCACACTTGGCATTAGCATCATACCACTTGGGATATGGGGGCTGCAAAGGTTTCAAGTGATAGGGAGCTATTGCGTGGGCATTATACAAACTCTGATAGAGCTCCCCGTACGTCACCGGGATGGGCGTGAACTGGATCTTTTCAGTATTCTGTCTCGAACTAGATTCCTGCTTTTGGGACCCTTGTTGCCCACCTGTAGCCGCTCTCGGTTGGCTGACCGTGATTGCCTTCGAGTTGTAACTACTCGCGTTGTTTACTTCGTTGTCCTTCCTTCTTGGTGCTGGCCTTTTGGCGGTTTCTCCCTCTATTTTACCACCTCTGATGGCGTTTTCAATCATTTCCCCCGCCATAACTATGTCCGCAAAGCTTTTAGTGGTACTTCCGATCATGTGAGTAAGGAATGGGGCTTTCAAGGTATTTATGAATAGCATGGTAGTTTCCTTCTCTAGCAGCGGTGGTTGAACTTGCATGGCAACCTCTCTCCACCTCTGTGCGTATTGTCGGAAGCTTTCATTATGCTTCTTTTCCATGTTCTGTAGAGTGATTCGATCGGGCGTCAAATCGGCCACATGGCTGTACTGTTGCATGAAGGCGTGTGCTAGGTCTCTCCAGGAGCCAATCCTATCGCGACTCAGTTGATTATACCATTTAGCCGCGGCCCCGACTAGACTGTCTTGGAAACAATGAATTAGCAGTTGATCATTGTTTACGTACCCTGTCATTCGCCTACAGAACATAGTGAGGTGGGCTTCGGGACAGCTAGTCCCATTGTATTTTTCAAACTCTGGCATTTTAAATTTATGGGGGAGGACTAAGTCTGGGACCAAACTAAATTCTTTGGCGTCCATCCCTTGTCGCCCATCAGCACCTTCTAAAGCTCTAAACTTTTCTTCCAGCCACCTGCAGCGTTCCTCTAATTGTCTTGAGGATTCAATCCTTTCCCTCTCCTTCTCAGCCAAGTCTAAATCAGGGGTGAGTGAGTTGATAGGATTATCCAACGGGTTAGACCCCGAACCGTCCTGTAAGTTCACAGGCATCCCAATATCAATTTGCCCCTGTTGAGGCCTAATGGTGACAGACGGCCTTCGCAAGGGAGCTTCCGTCTGCGTTTGAGTGCGGGGTGGTGTGAAACCTGGCGGATAATCTTCATTATCTTCCGCGGTGGTAGCCATAGGGGCCTTTCCTTTATCCATTGCCCCTTTTAGCAGCTGAGCCATCTCAGCCACCATACTTCTCTGAGCTTCCATCATCTGTTCATGCATATCGTTTTGCATTTTTACCAATTGTTCTTGCAATTGCTCCTGCATTTCCTTTTGGAGTTGCTCGAATCTTTGATCCATATTCTTGGTCTTAGCACGTGTACCGTAGGGATGTGGAGTTTCCAGATTCTTTTCTTCTCTGTAATAACTTTCACTAATCAGGGTTTTTTTGGTTTAAATGCATGTGATGTGATGCAATGCGAATGCATGAATGCAAAAGATATCGATCCCGATTCAGTTTCAATTTAGAAAACGTTGTTTAAGGAACAAAAATCCTTACACAAAACGGATTACAGACACTTTCATCGTTAGGTCCAGAGTTTCAACCCTCTTAGATAACAGGAACAAAAGTTTTTACAACAAGCTAATTACAGATATGCCTTTGCTTTTAAGCCTAGAGTCTTAATTTTCCTAAGCAACGCGGCTAATTCCCGACCTCGGTCTGATTCCAGCTCGTATTTGACGCTTAACAAATCGGCCTGTACTGCCAAGTCTTGCAGATGATCGGCGACTTCTCGAATCTGGACTATGGCCTCCCCCATAAGGTAATCTCTATCTCTGACTTGATTTTGGAAATGGCAAAGCTCTCCCTTCCGGTGCTCCTCTCGCGCTTCGAGCTGCTCAATCTGGAGTCCACAGTCCTGTAATGCCGTCTCTAGCCCCTCGATCTGATGTTTCATTTCCTCAATCTTGTCTTGACTTGCCTTTAACTCGGCTGCAGAGTTACGACTTCGATGAAGATGAAGGGACCGTCCGAGTTCAGCTACCTTAGCTTTCAGTCCTTGATTCTCTTTCTGATTCTCTACTAAGTTCTTTTCCAGGGCTTGGTTCTGTGTTCGCATTTCCTGGAACTTCTTCTCCCAACGGTCAGCTTTGGATTTTTCTTCCCGAACCTCTAGTTGCCATTGTTCAGCAGTCTTTCCCAATCCGGCTCTCCTCTTTGACAGTTGCATTCTCTTGTATCGTTCTTTCAGGTCATCTCGATCTTCTTCTATTTTCCTTTTTTCTTTCTTTACCTTTTCAACCTCAGTCTTCTGGACGTCAACATCTAAGCTCAGATACATCTTTTCTTCTTCTAACTTCTCTATCCTCTTGGCGAGCTCTAGATTTTTTCTCTCAAACTCTAACTTTACGAGGTCTAATTCTGAAGGAATCACCCGTAAGCTTTCTTCCATTGGTCGGGCAGTCTCCCAGCTTGGCCTTGGAATGTTGTTATTGGCCCTCTTGCTAAACCAGACCTTGTACTCAGGGGTCGTCGCCGGGCCATCGGTCAAAACCTTCATGCAGCAAACCTTTTTCCAGGCGTCAGAAATCTCTCGTATCCTCTTTTTATAATTATCACCTTTGTATGAGAATTCACTTTGGGCCAGACCTCGTGTTGCCGGTATGAACTGCTCCGCTTTGTATTGCCTCAGAACGAGCAATGGCGTATAACCGACAACTCCCCAAATTCCAGGAAGAGGTACCCAATCAAAAGTTCCGCAACGATAAATGATTTCTTTAGGAGCCATCCAATGAGCTTTCCATACAACATCTTCTTCTCGGAGATTTCGCAGTATCTCTATCCATCTTTCTTCTGTGATGTCGTCTCTTCTTGAGGTAGTTGCTGCTTCTTTCAAGGGAGAGTAGTCCTGAAAGAATACTCGACAGGGACCCCTATCGACCCTCCAGAAGTGACTGTGAAACCAAGCTAACAACAACTGGGCACAACCGATAAATCTGCCTTCACCCGCTCTCCTACACGCACTCAAGGAACGAAAGGTTTCAGCTAGAATTGCCGGCACAGGTGTGACTTGTTTGCTGAGTCGATCAAATAAATCAGTGACTGCCTCGTCTATGTGTCCCATAGCCTTCGGGAAAATCACCAATCCATAAATACTTAAGGCCAAGAGATCCACTTTCCTCTTCGTGTCGGGGTGCGTCACTATCAAATCCCTTAGACTTGTCCACGGAATGCATTTACTATCACCTTTTTGTTGGATTCGAGATACGGCCCATTGCTCACTCATTCCCGTAATAGTCATTAATTTCTTCACGAAAGTTGAGAGATTTACAGCCCTAACATAAGCTTTGTTGTCTTGGATTCTTGGACAGCGGAGTAGGACGGTATATTCTTCCAAAGTGGGTACTAAGTCCACCTCACCGAGTGTAAAGCAGCTATAAGCGGGGTTCCAAAACTGTACCATAGCCCGAAACAGATGCTTATCCACTTTAATGTCTAGCAAATAGGGCAGATCTCCGTAATTTTGATAGAACAGCTGTTTAGCTTCATCATCCCATTGGTTCCAAATATCCCTCAATTCTTGAAGCTCGTTCTGTGCCGAACTGATTCGAGTAAAGTCCCACAGCTCCGACGTATACCCTTCGGCAATACTATCTCCTTTTTCCAACTGGGCTTTCTCTGACCATGTCCGTATGTTAGCGTTGTCTTCCACTTTATCAAGATATCCATTCCCCATTACAAAACTTTCTAACTTAGAAATAGAACCGTGAATCGATACCTTTAGATGCTGGATGACATGCAATGATGACAAAACAGAAAAGGTTAGTGTCATATATAACGGATATCGTTTCAAAGAAAAGTAAACAAGCACCTACATAGGTAGTCACTAAGGGTCATCTCCGTACTACCCAGGGCAAGCACTTAAGGCGCACTATATGCATTTCGGTTCTAGAGAGAAGGGTACCTGAACCAGCAGATTCCTCGATCCTCACCCATTATAGGCTCATATGGACCAAGTTCAGTTCAGGGGGACACATTTCCCTATGGCCATGCGGAGATGAAAATCTCACGAAACCATAAGTACGGATGTATCCCGAAAGCGATTCGCCAGCCCATGCGGAGGTGAAAACCTCACGAAAGCGTAGCTCCTCACTCCCACTTAAGGGTGTGACCACAACGGTCATGCAAATGCAATGTGTGCGAGGAAAGATAACAAACATATTCAATAAACGCACGTAAAATGTTGTATTAAAAATGTTCCAAGTTTCTAACATTAAGACAGAAAATGTTCAATTTTTGGCTTGACTCACTTAACGGTTCCCCAGTGGAGTCGCCAAGCTGTCGTAACCATTTTTTAGAAGAAAAACGGATGTCGACTTAAAAAATGAAAAAAGAGGAGTCGCCACCAATCTTTTTAGGTGTGATTGGATCACCTTATAAAACTCTTTGGTCTACGACAATTAGAGAAAATGGATTCGGGTGTCGGTTACGCGCGGGGAAGGATTAGCACCCCCGCGACGCCCAAAATTGGTACCAAATTGAGCAATTTTCTGTCTTAAGTCAGAATTTGGAAAGATTTAAAAATAGGATTCTTTTTGAAACTGGAATTATTTGAGTTAAAAAAGGATCGTGATTCCTTTGTTTCGGTGGAATACGAACATCATATCCAGCACGATTGGACACGAGATTCGTGAATTCCTCGAAACTAGAGATATCTCGCAAATTGTAAAATTTCGGAGGGTATTTTAGGTATTTAGACGAGCGAAAAATCGCAACCCAGCACGTTAGGGTACTATTTCTCGGCTCTCTAAACACGAAAGCATTGCCTCGTTCTTTAGATATTTTTGAATTAAAATGAGATGGTTTGAAAAAATCGAGGTTCCTTCGCTTCGAAAGAATACGAACATCACATCCAGCACGATTGGACACGAAGCTCTCAAATTCCACGAAACTAAAGTTATCTCGCGAGTTGTAAGTTTTGTTTCGGAGGGTATTTTAGGTATTTAGACGAACGAGAAATCGCAACCCAGCACGTTAGGGTACTATTTCCCGAATCTCTAAATACAAAAACATTGCCTCGTTTTTTAGAACATTTTTGGATTGAGGAACACGTTTTTAAAATAATGAGGTAAGAATATAATATTAGCTGGTCACAAAGATATCAACGCCAACGTACATGATTCATATAATAAAATAAAATAAAATAAAATAAAATAAAATGGAATACTAACAATGCATGTAATAATAATAGCTTTAAATACAAGATGAAACAATACAATAATTAAGTAAGGTGACGAAAACATGCTTTAAAGACAAATCATACTACGCGTATGTAACACGTGACATGTACATAACATATGAAAAGATGCAATTTTAAAAAGACATAGACGGAAATGGTATATGCAATGCATGAAAATATATTGGAAATACGAAAGAGTATATATGTATAAATAATGGGGATAAAGAGATATATAGAAATAAACATACGTAATAATATTGTATAGGTATAATGTACGAACATTTATGCGATATAATATATAAAAAGTATGTAGCTAAAACGTATATGTATATATATAAATATGATGCATATATGATATGGTATATGGTGTTGGAAATAAGTAAATATATTATACAAAATATACGTACGTAGTAGTAAATACATATATAGATGGTATAGAATTATGAACATATATATTTATATGTATAATATAATATACACAAAAGTAAAGATAGAATGTTGTGAGTACAAATGCATGATATAATATTAATATAGATATATTAAAAGAATATATATACATGGCATACGGATATATAAATATAATAACAAGGATATATATAAAATAGATAAAGAAATACATAATGTAGTATTAATGTGTATATGTATACGAAGAATATATTAAAAGAATGTACGCATGATATATGGGTTAAAATATATATACAATATGTGCATATTGGAAATGTTAATATTAAGATATAACAAATAATAGTTTTAAATATAAATGTATTAAAATAATTAAAACTTAACGTCGATGATATAATAGAACAATAAATATAATAATATGCTAATATGTATATTAAAAAATGGGTAACGATAATATAAAAATATAATATTCGGAATGATGATACTAAACATGGTATATTAATAATAATAATAATAATAATGACAATAATAATAATAATAATAGTAATATTAATATTAATAATAAACCAAAAATAAGAGAGAAAATTAACAAAAATAGCAAAAGGGATCAAATTGGGCTAAAACCATAATTCCCGGGCAGATTTTAAATAAAAACGAATGAGGGGGCCTATTTGAACACGGGATGAAATAACAGGGGCCAAAAGGGCAATTTCTCCGCATGTTTAAAACGCAGCGTAGTATGGAGGGACCAAATCGAAAAACTGGGAAAATTATTGGGCCAATTTAAAAGACCGAGAACCTGATTGTAAAGCCTTGAAAAAGCGGAAGGGCTGATTGCGCAAATAGCCCTTCCGCTTAAAAAACACGCGGATCCTAGGCGGGTACGGGTCGGAGTTCGGGTCGCGCATTCAAAACGTCACCGTTTTGGGGCTTAAGTATAGCCCCCAAAACGGTGTCGTTTTGGAGGGCTATAAAAGGCCCGTTTCAGAGAAAAAAATCATTTGTAACGGGGAAGGAAAAAAAAAATGAGGAGAGAGGGGAGAGCAGAGGGCCGGAGGCGATTTCCGGTGGTCGGTCCGACCACCGGCCGGTCACCGGACCGCCGTCCGTCGCCGGTGCCGGCCACCGCACGCGGTGGCCGGAAAAGGTAAATTTTAAAATTTTTTACATTTTTTTCATTTCTTAGTGTTATTATTATTTTTAGAACCAATATGCACAAAATCGACTTGTAAAAGAAAAAAAAGGGGTCACCTTTAAGTTTAGGGTTTCGATTCTGGTATAGTCTCTGATGGGGGTATCCCTTCACTGTTTTTGCTATTATCGACGTATCCTTTTGATTTTTGAAACTGAGATCCTTTATTTCTTTCTCGGTAAAGGTTTTTCAACCCTTTTTACATATTTCATTCGGCTTTATATAGCCATTTTACAATCATTTTCTATTAGTTTCTGTCCTTTCCTTTTTAATGCTTGCAGGAGCGAAGGGCGGTGGCTACAGTGGCAGTGGGCAGTGGATTTGATGGCTGTCAGAGGCATGTGGCTCAAACGGAGCAAGTTGCAAAGGGATTAGGGTTTCGGGATAGGGATCATTATGTGGGCTGTTTGGGTTTAGTGGGTTAGGGTCTGTTTCTGTAATGGGTTAAAAACTTGGGCCATCGGGTTTGGGGTGTTGTAAGTGGGTAGGTTAGATTGGTTTGGGTTCAAAAATTGGGCTGCTGTTAGTTTAATTTAGGTGGGCCCAATTGGGTCTTGTATTTGGGCTTTGTTTGCCCCGGGCTGAAATTGGCTCGTACAATGGAGAAATTGAGATTGAGTAAATTGAAATTGAAATTGTAAAAATAAACAGAGTCAAGAAAAGTGATTCTTGGATTGAGAGATTCCAGCCTCCAGTTATCTTGATCCTCCTGGGGTTCAATACTAGGCTTTTAGATCATCCTTCTCATGACTGAATAAGCCAGTTATAGTGGAAGAGGATGCCTATGAACACCAACTCCACTTCGATTTTTGACTTACAATATAGAGGAACCTGACTCTAGCCAACCTTCACTTTTGTGGGACTGTCTTACATTAGATCATCACTTCTCAATGGTGAATGTCATGCCATTTTGTCTCTTGGGCTCGACAACCACTGACATAGTAAGCTAATGAACCGACTATACAACTTTCCTAAAACATACAAAGTGGCCGCCTTTGCACAAGATGAAAATATCACTTTTGGAAGGACATGGATAGAAGCTACAATCCCATAATATGGAGAAATGATAAACACTCGTTAAGAAGGCTAAGTGAGGATTCTAAGCCTCATGAATCTTTTTTTTTTGGAATCTCGACAAGCTTTGGCTAGATGAGTTTAGTGGCTCATGCTTTTAAGAAAAAAGAAATAAGTTTAATCAAATAGAATTTTATTGAATAATAAAAGGAATAAAAAGCTAGAGCTTTTTTTGGAGAGGAAGCTTTTACAGAAAAGATCAGTGCAATTTGTATCACTCTATCCCCTATTTATAGTATTTACAAAACCTAATTTGTTCCTATTGAAATTCTAAAAGATAAATAAAGATAAAAGCTGAAATTAAATCAAAATAATAATATTCACAATAATCCTAATATAATTCAAATTTAAATAGAGTCTTGTGTTTATAAAATCTCTTCTTTGAACTTTTTCCCCCAAGTTTTCCACACTTTGTATTTTTGGCACCACTTCTTTCCTATTTTGCATGTTGGCCCATTTTGGCTACAAATTCACACTTTTTACCCCTAAATTTCCTTTTGCCTTCAATTTAATCCCTACCAGATAAAAAAATAAAAATAGCTCAAATTAGCAGGATCATACTCAAAATAGATATGTAATTAATATATAAAAATATGTCATTCTAGATTATTATCAAATTCCCCCTACTTAGCCCATGCTTATCCTCAAGTATGGTTTCTATCCACTATGTAATTTAGATTTTACCATAAAAGAAGTAACACTTCAAAGTTTTATAAAAACTAGGCGTAAAAAGAGCATTTAGCTTGTTTTAATTAAAACTGAAAAAGTATTCTAATTTAAACACACAAAAATCAAAATCGGCTTGGATTTCTTCATGAAAAATTAGGTAATTTACTAAACTTACCAAGACACCCTATTCGTTTCCACCCTTAGCTCCTAAATCACACATGACCTCTTTAATTCCTAAGTGGCCTATTTTGAATGGTATTGCGAACATGCCTATATCTTTGCATTTTGTTGGCATCTTCCACTGTAACACTGCGAAAACATTCTCACCAACGCTTACTCTTTCATTACCAGTTAATTTTTGCTTGTTAGTGCAAAGCTCTTTAAGGAATTTGGCATATCGCGAAATTTGTTTGATGGCATCCAATAGTGGTATGTTGATCTTGACATTTTTGAATGTTTCGAGGATATCTTTGTCCTCTTTACCTTTATGATGTTAGTTCAATCGTCCTAGAAATAGAGGTTGAATTTTAAGTAATGAAGGTTTCGTTCCGACCAATTTATTGTTCTCATGCTTCTCTTGGGCAGAATCTTGGCTAAGATTTCTACCAGGAATTGGTTTCAGTTCTCTTCCACTTCGCAATGTCATTGCATTTGTGTTTTATCTTCGATTAGGTTCTATTTGTGACGGTAGCTTGCCTTAAGAGTTTATTTTCTCAATTAACATGGTCAACTCTCTTATAAATGCCTCGATTTTCTATTGAAAATCTAGCATAGTAGTTGCTAATTTATTAACCATGGTTTCTAGAGAAGTACCTAAATCTTGTGGCTCTTGTAGAAACTGATTTTGGTATGGTTGGTTATACCGTGGGTTGACTCCATAACTCAAGTTAGGATGATCTTTCCATCCTAGGTTATAGGTATTAGTGTAGGGGTCATATTGCCTTTGTGGTGGCCCAAGAAAGTTCCCCATAGCATCCAAATAGGCCATAGTATTATCATACAAACTAGCACATGCATCAGTTGTAAGTTCAGGTGTTGCATAAATTTCACATAATCGGGTTGGTTTTGCTGTTTTTTGCAATAAGAGACTTCACAATATTAGTAAGTCTATCAAATTTATCTTCTAAGGTTGAATTAGTTAGCTGGGGAACCCTTCTAGTGGGTTCAAGATTGGCTTAGAATTGCTGAGTATTTGCAACCATCGTGGATATTAAGTCCCTTGCTTGTTGGCGAGTCATGTTGACCAATGCCCCTCCTCTGGCGGCATCTACCATGTTCGTTTATATTGGTTTTAAGCCTTGATAAAAGTATTGGAGTAGAGACTGTTCCATTATACCATGTTATGGGCAATTTGCATACAACTTCTTAAATCGCTCCCAATAGTCGTAAAGGGACTTTACTTCTTTTTACCTTATCCCAACAACCTCTCTTCTTAACTCAGCTACACACGGTGCTAGAAAAAACGTATTAAGAAACAAATGGGAAAGATCAGTCCAAGTTGTAATAGATCCATGGGTAGATAAAATAACCATTCCCTAGCAGATTCTGCTAGGGAAAAGGGAAAGCACGCAATTTGATTTGATCTTCAGTTAGCCCTGAGGTTTCATGCTAAGACAAATCATATGAAACTATTTTAGATGTTTGTGGGGATTTTCATTTTGTATCCCATGAAAAGTCGGTAGTAACTGGATTAATCTTTACTTCAGTTTAAAATCAGTGTCCATAGTAGGATACGTAATGCATAATGGTTGTTGTTCTGCAGGAACTTTGACCATTTGCCAGATTGTTTGAGCCATAGGTTGATATGCTAGATTAGGGTTTTCATTAACCTTAGCATTAAGCACTTATTCTAGTGGATCGACTCCTACTCTTTTGTTTTCTAGTGTTTGAGTAGGGTTTTCGTTAACCCCAAACTCAACCTCGTCGTCTGCTTCTACTTCTGACAGTGGGTTACTCTGAGTCCCTACTACCTCTAACTGATTTTTTTCCATAACTTCGTTTCCTTACGATTGGCTCTTGTAGTATTCTCTATTTTTGAATCAAATGTAAGAATACCTGGAGCAGATCTGGTCATAAGAAATAAAAGAAACAAGATTAGTATGTTACCAGTACTACGCCACGGCGACAAAATTTGATGCATCGTTGAGAACACCAAAAATATCCTATCCCTATAAAATAACAAAAAGAATAGTATAAGGGAAGTAAGATCAAATCCTTAGGGACTAGATTTGCACAAATTCTTATTCCTCGAGATCCCAAGCACATTTGCGCCCAAGAAAAATGGCGTACCTGAAAAAATAAAAAAATAGAATTAAAATTATGGACGAATTGAGATTGTGTAAATTGAAATTGTAAAAATAAATAGAGTCGAGAAAAGAGATTTTGAGATTGAAATATTCCAGCCTCTGGCTATCTCGATCCTCCTTAGGTTCAAGCCTAGGTTTTTAGATGATCCTTCTCATGACTGAATAAGCTAGTTATAGTGGAAGAGGATGCCTACAACCACCAGCTCCACTGAGATTATAGACTTACGATATAGAGGAACCTGGCTCTAGCCTACTGTCACTTTTGTGGGATCGTTTTACACTAGATCATCACTTCTCAATGGCGAATGCCTCGCCATTTTGTCTCTTGGGCTCGACAACCACTGACGTAGTAAGCTAACGAACCGACTGTGTAACATTCCCAAAACATACAAAGTGGCCGCCTTTGTACAAGATGAAAGTATCACTTTTGGAAGGACATGGATAGAAGTGTCAATCCCGTAATACAGAGAAACAATGAATACTCGTTGAGAAGGCTAAGTGCGGATTTTAAGCCTCATGAACCTATTTTGGGAAATCTCGACAACCTTTGGCTAGATGAGTTTAGTAGCTCATGCTTTTAGGAAAAAAGAAATAAGTTTAATCAAATAGAATTTTATTGAATAATAAAAGGAACGAAAAGCTAGAGCTTTTTTTTGGAGAGGGATCTTTTATAGAAAAGATTAGTGCAATTTATGTCACTTAGAAAACCTAGTTTGTTCCTATTGAAATTCTAAAAGATAAATAAAGATACATAAAGATAAAAGCTGAAATTATATCTAAATAATAATCTTAACAATAATCCTAATATAATTCAAATATAAATAGAGTCTTGTGTTTATAAAATCTATTCTTTGAACTTTTGCCCCCAAGTCTTCCACACTTTGTATTTTTCGGCACCACTTCTTTCCTATTTTGCATGCTGGCTCATTTTCGCTTCAAATTCACACTTTTTGCTCCCAAATTTCCTTTTACCTTCAATTTAATCCCTACCAGATAAAAAACAAAAAATAGCTCAAATTAGTAGGATCATACTCAAAATAAATATGTAATTAATACATAAAAATATGTCATTCTAGAGTATTATTAGAAAGTTATAATATCGACCTTATCATTTTGAAAACATCATATATTTTTGTTACTAAAAGAGCCTACTTATTTAAAAACGCGTTATTATTCTTTTCAGTTAAAACCATCAATTGTTTGCATTTTCAAGTAAATCAAATAGTTTACAGCGGAAGTTCTTAAATCGTTGTATTATGAAAAAATGAGTTTCTTTCCTTGAAAATTGCAGAAAAAAAGTTGTTTTTGAAAATCATTTTATCAAACATCATTGCAAGATATCCCAAATTAAAATCCAAATCCAAAATAAAATCCAAATGTCTAGAGAGTCCCAAAATTACAAAACTCTCATAACCAAAATTTTAATTGAGCAAATTATGTAAATAATGTTTTACGTAATCGTGGCATATATGAGCTCTTGTCACACCAACTTACCTAAGTCTGAGGATTACCTAAAAGTAACAGACAAACAGAATGTGAGTTTTAAAACTCAGTGTGTAACTCAATAGAAACATAAATTGAGATTCAATCACATGGCAGAACAGATTCAGACATAAATCTTTTATAGAATCAGATTTGTAATAGAATCATACAGATACGGATATGCATTGTCCTACCCCCATCTTTTACACACCAACTATGACAATCCCAACACACCAAATGGGGTATAAAAACACCTACCCAGCCCTACACGCCACATAGTGTCCATACGACACTTTTCAGAATAATCACAGCATTGTTGCCAGTATATTCGCGATATCCCCTTATACAAAATACTTCCTCCTCATAATACATAGCCTACCCCAAAGTTAGATACAAATAGAATATCAAATATAACAATATAATAGATATGAGAGTGTATATCACATGCATGCTCATATAACAAATACTAAACATGCTCATACATAACAGGACAGATCATACATATCATTCTACACAATACCTATGTAGATGTTACTTACGTTAATTTCATTCTAACAGAGTAGCAGATTTCATGCCTTACGGCTTATACCACACATATTGACCCTATGGAAGGCCTACAGTTGATTGGGACGACATATACGGCATTAGGGAAAAATTTTGAAATTTGGACCCACATGCCCATGTGTCTTGCTTGTGTGGGCCTACACACCCAAAATGGCCTAGCCCGTGTGGCCTACACGGCTTGGCACACGGCCCACACACATCCGTGTGGCCCACATTGACTAAAGTGGCCTAGGCTGTGTGTCACACACGGTTTCGCACACGACTTGTCACATGACACACGACCTACTACAAGGCCAGCCACATAACTCTGTGACGTCGAGAGGCCTCAATTTTGGCTTTTACCGATTGCCCTTTTTTGAATTTCTCGTTACACACCTGACTCAATTTTGATACGGAAGTAACTACGAGACCATTAGTACCTAAAAATCGACAATAAACATTCCAATTAGCCACATTTCCCCAATTAACCAAAATAAAACACTAGCCACAATGAAAATCTCAAACGTTCAAACACTTATCCAACTTCGAGAACAATTCCTAGCACTACTAATCCACAAGGGGATAGTTCTGGTCCTCGCAATTCACCGCTATCAACAAACCCAATAATATAATCAACAAAAAGATAATAACACCGATTCCACAACGAACTTTGAAATTACCCTAAAGCCGAACAAAACTTCATAAACCCCACTTATCAGACCGCATAAAGAAACAAAAGAATCTAAGCCACAGTGATTCAATTAAGCAAAAAGATGTTAGAATTGAAGAAAGCAAATGAAAAGAAGAGGCTAAAGGAAGACAAAAAAGAAAATATCAGAGTAATTTAGCAGAAAGACAAAACGTGGAAAAGAGAGAATATTTCTGGAAGAATTAAAAAAAATTAAGATAATGCCTTCAATTCCCCACTATCCTCACTAACCACCCAATCCCTCAAAATTCTCCTCCAACTACCACAGAATTTCAATTCCACCAAACCTTTACTACACCACCGACATACATACATAAGCAAAAATATTGCTAACTGCTCTCTCGAGGATTCGAACATAAGACTCTGGGACAAGCTAGCACTTGTCACTTAAACCAGCAAGCTCATTCTAATATAAGTTGACCAAAAATATGATATAAATCAAGCCATTAAGGACAAGGCTAGGAAAAAAAATAGCAACATTTACAAAAGTGGGACTTGAACCCCAAACCTCAAGCACACATACAAATCACTTAACCACTAAAGTAAACACTTACTTATGACAGAATTCATAAAACAGAGTTTAATAATTCAAGGCATTACAAGCATATTATGTTATGCAATTTCTGGCGGTAACACCGCAAATTTCTGTATCTGGCAGTTAAACACTACATGTAATTGATTTTGGCAATTTTTGCATTATATCTTGCAGCTTGACTACATATTTCTGTACAGTGACAAATGAACACAAATTTGGTGTGTAGGGTTGGATGGGTATTAATTACCCTATTTGGTGTGGTGGGTGAGACAGAGGTGATGCGTAGCAGACGGGGGGAGGATATGTATCTAATTTGTGTAATATGTTGTATCACATGATATGCCATGCCATGCCATTTGTATCTGATCTGATTGTTGTGCTACATTGCCATCTGTCTATTCGGTTATTGACTTTTGTATGATTATTTGTTATCCGTTTTTGTATGTGAGTTGAGTTGCACACTGAGCTTTTTTAACTCACCCAATAATTTATCTTTTCAGTAATCAGTGAACTCAGGATCGGGCAACGTGCAGGAGTTCAGCTTGGATTTTAGCTAAATAAAAAAATGATTTATAATTTTAAACTTAATTATGGACCTTTTGAACTGTATAAATGTTTTGGACTTTATTCTTTAGTTTTTTTTTATTTTCTACTAGATTTTGGTTTCATTAAACTAAAATTACACGTTTTCACATACTAGAACAACGATTTTCAACCTAATAACTCCGAAATTTTCATTGAAAAATTAAGTAAAAAATTAAGTGTTTTTCTGTAAAATAAATAAGTTCTATGCATATTTTCTAATAACTTGTAAGAGTATTGTCAAAATTAAATATTTTTGAAACACACACTTATCTAATTTCAAATCTAAACTTTTAAAATAAGTTAATGTAATTCCTCAAAATCCGGACATAACGTCTAGGTCAGACATGAGGTGTTACACATAATTCTAAATTTAGGGAAATAATTTATTAAACTTTATAATATTTTATTAACACTTATTAACCTATCAAATTTCAATATTTTAAATATGTGAGTAAGATACATAAAGATGTGGATTGAGAAATTAGGAAGAAAGATGAAAGTGAGAGACTGAAAGGAGTGGGCGGTGATATTACGAGGAATCTGATCACTTTTGGGTTCTTGAAATCCCATTCTCCATTAGGATACCAACAATAATATATGGACCAATGCATAGGAATGGGATGCTACATTCCATTTGAAAGATCAGCCGTGAAGCATAAATGCTTTTGCTTTTCTGGCCCCATCATACTCGGGTCCATTCCTTTCTCCATCTATTCCTATCTATACCCTCACAAATTATTTTTTTCCTCACTATTCCAAAAGAAAATTTGAAAAGTTTAGTGTTATTGAATTATGCCATCAGCTAGAAATTAATTAACAAATTTGTTTTATAAATTAATAAATAATACAGTAATGGTAATTATATATTTTAAAATTTTTTATATAATATTTTAAAAGAGAATAATTAAACTATTTAACCTTTTTTATTTTACATAGAAATCACAAAATGTTACTTAAATTGTACTATTGTTCCATATTGGTATTTAAACTAAATTTTATCATCTAAAGTGATACCTAAATTATACTTCGTATTCGCTACTAAAATTACACTAGTCGTTAAAAAAAAATCTTAACAAATCATTTTTGTGAAATATGACACTTTTTCAGTAAAAATAAAAATAATAAAACTAAATTAATTATTAAAAATATCAAATTGAATTAAATTATAACTTTTCAATTTTTTTAGACTCTTCCTCTTTCCATGATTGTTTTCTCTTTCAATGCATTTTCTTTAATTGTTAGATAAGTTTACTTTGCAATTCTCTTACCATTTTTTTTCCTATTCAACCTCTGTCCAGTATTGAAATTTAATACTTTGGTTTTATATTATAAAGGTTGATCCAATATTAATTATTTTACATAAAGTATATAGAAAAAAATGAAGTTATTGATAAGAAAAATAATATATAAATTTTGAAATGCGATGAGAAAGGAATCAAAGTTAATGTTTGAAAAAAAGGAAAAAAGACTCATTAAAATATGTGTTTTGTCATTGAAATAGAATTTGGATGAGTTTTTTTGAATGGTTCTTGAATTTTTTATTACCGGAATTTTTGGGTAAAGAATAAAATAGATAAATATGTTTATATTTAAAAAAAAAAACTTAAAGAAATAATATTTTAACTTCTTTTGAATTTTTTAAGTTAAAAATTGTCAAGTGTCACAAAATGAGGCTTGGATAATTTGAGTAACGAAATATAGTTTAGAAACTACTTTGAATAACAAAATATATTTTAAATACCACTTCTGATAAAAATGAATTTAATAGAATATAATATAACTTTTTAGTTCAATAAAAAAATATAATTTAAGTACCTACTTTAAATAATAAAATATCACTTGTTACAACTTAATAAGGAGACATGTTCTTTGAATTGATGCATTGCAAAGAAGATTAAGTTTAGATAAAACCTGAACCATAAACTTAGAAGCCAACATTAAACAGACATTTGTCACTAGAAGGCAAAAAGTTTATCATTACTTGCATCTATCTTTACATAGACTGAGTGTAAGTAATTTAGATTAATTGAAACGTTAGAAATGTTTTCTCACTTAAATTTATAATAATGATTTTTGTGAATATAAATAAATTAAATAAAAATCATTTAAACAATATGAACCTTAATGATTGAAAGCATTAAAAGGAATCCCAGGGAATATAGTAAGTGACCCAGTAGCCTCCCTGGGGTCTCCAAAAAGATGAATACAGAGTAGTTTTCATGCAGAAGTGGAGTCGGATGATGATGCAGCCCTCTTCTTGGCTAATTATTCCTCAGCTCGAGCAAGGTTCTTTGCAACTGGAGGCTTAACCCACTTCTTGCGCCCTGGCAGTACGGTGAGAGAGCAACCGGCAGCCTCAAGCTTTTCCTTTGCAGATGCTGAAAAGGCACGGGCCTTCAAGTTCAGCTTTACATTCAGCTCCCCGTCACCAAGAATCTAAATCAACATGATTTATAATCAATAACAATGAATATTTTGTTTTAAAAACAACATGTTCGATTATTACAATTACAGTTCTTTCAGTCTTTGCATGAGAGAACCGATTAAGAAGGTAGAATTGCATTGTTATTTCCATTAATAATTAAGAAGGTCGGGATTAATGCTTCATGCATGAGAGAAACACAACTTCCTACTCAAGTTGATCTCCAGAACAAGTAGCATTGGGGTCATTATACTTAAACAAAGTCTAAAAGGGGCTCTGTTTTAATATAAATCCAAGAGCATATTCACCTTTAAAGGGAGTTTCCTCTCTCTTCCTGAAGTGTTGATCAAAACCTTCTCCTTTAAAGTCTCCAAGGACGCCTCATCTCCCTCTTGAAATCCAGCTACTTCGTTGTCTTTTAAGTTAAATGGTATGTATTTTGGTAATCCCGCATGCATACCTTGCAATGTCAAATGAAAATAGCTTTAATTTAAACACTAAGCAAATATATATATATATATATATATATATATATTTAAGCATGCATGCATGTATGGTTGATATATATGTTATACTAAAAGGCAAAATAATTTTATTAATGGAAGAGATAAGTACATAAGCTTTTTGTAATAGTGGTGAGCAAAAACCAATTATAATTCATTCAAACCAAACCACAATCTATTTATTTAATTATTTTTATTTCATTACATAAAAATGAATCCTCTATTTCTAAATTAGAAAAAATATAAAATACTAAAATATAATTCTTTCATACTAGAATATTGCAAATTAACCACAACTTTTATACAAAGTTGAACCAAACCATTGCCGAACCTAGCCATAACAATGTTACAACCGTAAAGTTAAGATTAAAGTTTTTTTTTTTGAGATAAATTAAGTCATGTTTTGCAAATTTATTACTGCTTTTACAAGTTCAAACACTATTTAATAAGGCAAGCTTTCTGGTGTTTTCAGGTGGTCAATGTAACTTTTAGGATCCAGTCATAATGTCTAAGTTATGTATGAGGTGTTACACAAGATCTATGTCCATACAGCCAAACACTATACGTCACATTCCAAAAATTAGGTTAGTGGGCCGATTGTGTCACACCCTATTTTTAGATAAGTGTTGTAGGAGTTGTGTAAAGTGAATTGGTTTGCTTTAGTGGTTAAGTGTTGTTCTTGTGTGTAAGAGGTCTTATGTTCAAATCATTTCTCTTGAGTTTTTATTGTTTTTATTCCTACACTTGACTGGTCACAAGTAGGTTATATTTTATTCTTGTTAGTAGTTGACAAGAAACACTTTGTTAGTTTATTGGTAAGATTTTAACTTACCTAGGGTTCTCGTGTTTGAATCTTCCCGTGTGTAATGGTGGACTTCTTTTTGTTTCTCCTCTGCTATGTCGTCCATGACTCAAGAAGTGGATGAATTTTCAAACACTTTGAAATCTATAGGATAACAAATAGTATCCTAAAAGAATCTCTCCCACTTCCCACTCAACCGTCCCACTCTTCCACTCTCTCTCTTGTTGCCCTCTTCTTCCCATTTTTCTCCCCATCTTTGGGTTTTCTCTAGTTTCTTTCCTTCTCTTTTCTATTTCTCTTTTTGTTTGGCTAAACTCACATTTTCTTTTTTCGGTTACCATATTGCACGTTTATGGATTTTCTTGTTGTTCCTTTCATTGTTCGAGTATCGATCTCAAGTTCTTCGTATGTTAATTGTGAGTGCTGAAGTGTTCAGTACTGTTGTCACATCTATGAGTAAGTGTTTTTATTCCTTCTCCTTTAGGAATGAATGTTCCATTTTGATAGTGTGTGAATGGGAGGTTGTGATTAGTGTTGGTTGTTTAATAAGTTTTATGCCGGGTTTTTTATTTTGTATTTCTATTTAGGTGCGACACAGGAAGTGCATAACAACCCTCCGTCAAATTAAGGTTTTCGTCAGCACTACATCAAGGGTAAGGGATTGTGTACCTTAGTTAGAGACTATTTTGGCATGTTTAGGTTGATTGCTCTACTTTTTTTTTTTTGCCAAAGACTCTAATCAAGTAAGGGCTGAGTTATTATTTTGGACTTGGTGTGGTTGTTAATTACTAATTTTGGATATCATTTTAGGGTCCTAAAATTGCTACTGTTGTGAAGGCATAAAAAAACGACCAGGTGTGTGACTTGATCTTATAAAAATAGTGAATGGCGGAAAGATGAAAAACCTACTGTCGATGCCACATGATCATATGGGCCACACGGGCTGGGTTAAGCAGGTCATGTTACATCCTAAAAATCGAGTTAGGAGAAATGGACATTAGATTGTGGGCTCGAGAGAAAAATCAGGTTTTGTGCCTTAGAAGCTAAAATAAGATAAAATAAATAATCAATTAATAATAATTAAATAAAATAATAATGGTATTAATACTTGGGGAAATAGTAAAAATCAAAAGAGACTAATTTGGAATAGTGGTTAAAGTAGAGGTTAAATGTGTAAATTAATACTAGTAGTTAAAAAGGGAGTTATTAGAACAAGGGAGAAATAAAAGAGGACTTAAAGGGTAAATAGCCCAATTTTAAAAAAATTAGTTGGCTATAAAAGCCACTTGCCGCCCAAGTTCTCTCCATACTTTTTTTCATTTTAAAAATTTGTTAGATCTAAGATTGAAAGTTTTCTCTCAAATTTTCTACACTTTTTTAGATTTTCTTGGCATCCAAATACCTCATATTCCTTCAATTTTGCAAGAAAATCACTCCCTCTTCTCTAATTTCTCACCTAAACTTAGCTCATTTTTGCTCAATAGCTACAAATTCGTTGTTTTCTTATGTACTAAATTAAGAAAATTAAATATCCATGGTTTTAAAGCTATCTTTTGCATAAAAATGGTGAATCTCATACTAAAGAGCTAAGAGATGTTTTTAAAATGATTTTCAGTATATTTTGAAAATATTAAGAGGCTTACAAATTCAATTTCTCAAAATCTTTAAATAATTGCATGAATTAAATAGTTTTCTTTTGAGAATGAGGATGAAAAATATTTTTTCGAAAAAAATATTAATTAAAGCAATTGATCAAAGTTAAAGATCTAGATCTATCATTAAACCTTAGTTAGGGGGTTAAGAGGTAGAAATTAAGGTTTTAATTAAGTTTAAAAAGAAGAAATTAAGCGAAATAGATTGTACGAAATAAGTTGAATAAGTATGTGTGAGTGGAGAGCCATTGTATGAACACAAAGAGATAAGTTAGATTGCTTTTTAATGCTTAATAATATATATATTTTTTGTGAAGCTGAAAACATGGGCGAAGCCTTAACAAACCAGGATAAAGGCAAGCATAAAGTTGTCTAGTTCGACAAGCCGTGGTGAGCTACAGGTAAGTGCATTTGTATGCCATATTTTAGAATGAAATACGATATCTAAATAGTCAAAGTGAGGCTTGCAAATCCCCATTTAGTTATGCGAACCTTTACTTCTTCCTAGTGCAAATTCTTGCAATTTTGTTTGAATTGTGTATCCATGTTGTGCAAAATTAAAAGGTATGCGTATATATAATATATACGTATAGGGATTTTGTTATTTATATATAATATATGGGTTTTGGTGTTATATGTATAATATATTTGCGTAGGTATGCTATACACATAGTACATATATATGCGTGGTTCTGCTATACATAATATATATGTATGGGTTTTATTATATATAATATATATGTGGTTATACATTTTGTATTATCTAATATACATAAATGTATATGGGACTTTTAATGTATGTTAAAGTTGATGTGACAAAGATCACTAAATAGCTTTGTATATATATGTAATATATATATATTCGTATATGGTTATGTAGCACTTGCGAATGGACATAAAAATAAAATAATATAATGCAAACTTTATGAGATGTGAATTCTATTGATAGTGCACATTTATGCATGCACGAACCCGTAAATGAATTATGAGTTTTATGATATTGTGAGTTTTGATTAGTGGAAAATTATATTATTGTAAAATGCTAAGTGTGAGCTCAATAGTAGTGCGAGCCAATTATATTGTGGAATGAAATGTGGTTAATTAGATATGTTGGCAATGTAAACACTTGAAATCGTTGGATAATATTAGCATGCCATAGGATTGTGAGTACTCACCCTTTTATTGTGTGTTGGGAATTGTGGCCCTAAGATAGCGTTAGAGAGATAAGGGAATGTCAAGCATAGCTCCATTAATTGAAGATAGTGTGGTGTATTTGGAGAGTGTGAGCATAGGTGCTACACTTACATGGAGATATCATACAACTCTATAGGCCATGTGGTGTGTTTTAGAGATCTGTTTATCCAATGAGTATATAATCTGACCATGTTTCATATTCACGAATTGCCAAGATATCACTGTGTTGAGTATGTAATTTGTGTTATATGTGAATTATTAAAGTATGTCTAAATCCTAACATGTATGATGTGTATATTTGTGTTCTATACATGTGTACTCATCGAGCTTCTTCAAGCTCACACTCTTACTTTACATTGAAGATAAATAGTTCGCAGGTTAGTGAGAAGGGTGGATTGGTGATCCATCACAAGGCATTATTTTTAAAGGATGTATGTGGGCTTTTAAACTCTGAAGTGAAGCCAATGTTTGTCGCTCCAAGGGTTTATTACTAGAATTAGACTTTGACTTTTAAAATAAAATTTTTCATTGGTTGTAAACGAACATTACGGATTGTTTGTTTTTTTGGGGGATTTTTGAATGTTATAATTGCTTGCTTGATTGCTTATCTGGATGGTTGTAATTACTTGTTTAATGTGATGATAATCAAATAAACTAACAATTTTTTACAGGTAAGGGAGACCGCTAGGTATTAAGGTACACCTTATACTTTCTATTTGTGTGAATGAAATGATTAATTTAAAAAAGCATGCATTTAGGTCTAATTTCCTATATGAAATATTCTACAAATATGTATGTGTATGGTTGGTTGGTGTGGTTCGTAAAGTTTTAAATGGAGAGACAGTTCAATGGCTAATGTGACGTTTAAACTTCGGGTTGGATTGTCCCAATCGGGTTTAGGGAATCACATTTAATGGTATCAAAGCCAAGTTTACAAAAACACGAACGGAGCCACAGTTTTTGACAAATTAGCAATTTTGAAAATATAAATACATTGAATTTAGAGTAAAAAATGCAAATGTTTAAACCTTTGTGAAAAAAGTAACCTTGTATGAAAATTAGTTGTAAATGGGGTAGGAATGGGAACACACTGACTTCTTTGAAAGTGTTTTCTTGAAAATTTGCCTTAGATCACTTGTCACTTTTCACTTTCCTGTTTTATTTTATTTTATGTAAATTGCAGATAGAATGCCTTCTAGTCATGGCTATCTAGCTACTAATGCACCGATGGAACCACCCCCGTGGCAAGCTACACTTGGAAGTGATTTTGAGCCCTTGGTTCAAGCGATGATTGGGGCATTTTAGAAGATAGCTGGTGGGAACCCTAGCCCAGCTGTTAGAGGGTTGTCACTCGAACGAATTCGAGCTTTGGGTGGTTAAAAATTTTGAAGAGCTAAATGAGCTTATCCGACCATTTTTGAATATTAGTTGGAGAGTGTTGAAATGATCTTTGAGTAAATGGGATGCTTGAATGAGGATAAGTTGGGTTGTACTGTATCCTTACTAAACGGTGAAACTCATCACTGCTGGAATACAGTAAAGAGAGGGATCGTTGCAGATCACCTGACTTGGGAGTTCTTTTTGGAGTCCTTCCAAAATGGGCTAGTAGTATTTGGATGCTAAAAAGAATGAGTTTTTAGATCTAGTCCAGGGAAATATCTCTGTGGCTAAGTACGAGTTTGCGTTTGTACGTGTAACAGCCCAATTTCGGTGAAATCGAAACAGTGGTTTCGAGGACTACAAATTTGAGCCAAAAATAAAATTTATTTTTATTTTATTATATAGACCGTATTATGTTAGAAAAGTCATGTGAAAATTTTGATAAGAAAATTTTATCGATTTCGTGTTTAATTACGAGAAGGACTAAATTGCATAAAATGCGAAAGTAGAATTCTAGTAGCTATAAGGATTAAATAGCTATGGAATTCAAAACTAGAGGTCCTTATATGGTAATTAGACCATCAATCAAAAGATGGAAAATATCTTTGTTGAATCAGCTATGGAATTTGAGAAAAAGAAAAAGGGCTAAATTAGAAATTTCAATAATTTAGTGAATTAAAAGATGACAAAAAAAGAAATATCATATATCATCTTATTTTCTCATCTTCTTCTCCAAAAATACATGGAAACCATAGGGGAGAGAGAAGAAACTTTCATGGCCAAATTGGGTAAGTTTATTTGGTCTATTTTTAGTAATTTTGATATTTTTAAAACCAAGATAGCTTAATCAATCTATGTAACACCCCAAACCCGGCCTGGACGTTATGACCAGATCTGGTGTGTTACATGAACCTATAACTAAGTTTACGACCTTTTGCTTGTTGTAACTTAGGTGATATTTTTATTAAAATAGCAAGTTTGTGAAAAGTCATCTTGATAAGCCTTTAGATTATCAGTATCGTGATCTTGTTGAGTTTCGAAACTGTTCTTAAGATTTTGAAAACCCGCGCAGCCTATAACTAGTAGTTTCGATAAAATATGAATTAAACCATTATTAAAACAAAACCAATAAAGAAATTTAAATAGCAGCCTTATTACAATTAAAACCCCAAAAATATCATAATAAAATACTTAAAATGAAAAGAAAACTGAATTTGCAGATGCTGTGGCCACTCCGAATCTCTCACAGCTCTGAGCCCACTAAGGTTGAGGGTTACCTGCAGAGATGAAATTAAGGGGTGAGTTTGATAACTAAGTGTGTAACATAATCTCAACCATAGGCCAAAACAATCACGCCTCAGATTCAGATTTAATTGGGCCTTGGCCCATTACAGAAATCAGGTTAAGCCCATAGGCTCATAACAGATACAGATCAGATATAATATGCAAACAGAAAGCCCAACCCAAATCCATCCATAACACCCCCGTACCAGCCTTACACCATGTAGGGAGACTACTCGACCCACCCAACCGCTACACACCACAGAAATTTGCAACGAGGCTGCCAGATATTGTGACGAGGTCACCAGATACAGATATTGTGGCGAGGCCACCAGAACAGATATATATGTGGCGAGGCCACCAAAATAGATATATATATATGTGGCGAGGCCACCAGATTGCAGCGAGGCTGCTAAAACGCTTCCTCCATCATAAACCCAAACCCCATACAACAGACATACATGTTATGACATATAACATACAGAATCTCATGCATCAGATATACATATGTATTATGAGATATGACATACAGAAATAGAAATTCATTCGTTTCATACAGAATTTACCCTAGGGGTATAAAGGTCATTTTGCACCTAGGGGTAAAATGGTAATTTTCCATACTTAGGGGGTATTTTAGTCTTTTTACCGATTTTTAGGGTTTTTATGCAAGTCCAAGTAATTACTAGTCCATTAGTGTTTACAAAAGTCCTTTTAACCTTAGTTTCCAATTATGCCCTTTTTAGCCCCAAAAACCCCTAATGGGCCTTACTAAATCCATTATCGTCTTAAGCCCGTTAAATCCAAATTTTAATGCTCAGATTGTTAATTTTAACCGGTTTATTCTCAACATACCGCCAGAATGCTTTTAATGACAATTTTACTGATATGGGCTTGGAAGCCCATTGGGCCCACCTTTGGCCCATTCAAGCCCAACTTACCGAAATACTCAGAATCGCACCTTCTACAATTCTGTCACCATCGAATCTAAAGTTGACCCTAACCACGTAAACGATTACATAGAGATTTCACAAGACCGAGTTTTCGGTCACTTTCGGTCATTTGTCGGTCACTTTTGGTCATTACGGCCGTTGCCGTCCTAGTCTATAGCGGGAGTATGTTACACACCTGTTAACTGTCGAAGCGTTGACGAAACCCATGTAGAGAGAGCCTACAATTGAACACTAACTTTTTAGTCTAATATTCGATAACCAAAGAGTCATAAATCCTTACCAAAATCGGCCAACATGGCCTACGTCCCTAAAGCCTTTACCTTTTTGTCGATTATGGACTAGATCTAAGTGCTCCACTGCGTTAGTCCTCAAAACTCCTCGTTTGATCACCTTTCCTTGCTATCCAATGCACACAAGAATCAAACCATAGCATTAGATCAATAAAAGCCATGTCGACAGCTCCCCTAAGGGTCCAGGGATTTCGGCTTCTCTTTAATATACCAATAAACGAAGGTATTCAAGGTTTCGAACACTTACCAAAACTCAGCGCGCGAACAGCCCTGTTTACTTGCTTCTACTCAACGGAATCTATAGTCAATCTATAGTAGCTCTAACTCTAACGACAATCAGAGTGGCTTGAAGAGTTTCAGCTTTTGAATGTTTAAAAGGTGTTTTCGGCTTCCAAATATGCGGTATGATACCCTTGCCGTTTCAATCACTAGAATGGGGAAGATGACTTAACGATAAGAGAGGTGACAGATAAGGAGTCGACTTAACGAAGCAGTTAAGGAAAGAAGGAGAATTTGGTTTCGGCAAAACAAGGGTGTCTCGGCTCTTAATGCTGTCGACAAAAGCTTGAAGAAAAAGAGAAGGAAGAAGGTGGCTTTGGTCTTGAAGAGAAATGGGATGGAATGGAATCGGTATGGGGTGTAAGAGCAAAGAAGAAGAACGAGAGAAGGAGAGAAACTAGGGAGTGATTTTGACAACTAAAGAATTCGGTAATAAGGCTTAGGGTAAGGGTAGGTTGCGGCTATTAGGAGGAAAAAGAAGGTTGAATAACAAAAAGGAAAATAAAGAAGACCCTAGTGCTATACACAATCGACTCAAGAACCTCTAAAAGACCCCAAATGAAATCTGCACAAAAAGAGACCCTAATGCCGATTGTGCCTTAGCTATGTTGCTTGCCGAATTTGCACCTTAGAGAGTCCCTTGGCCGGCCACTTCATTCAAATTTGAAATATCCTTGATTTGCTCCTCAACCTCCTCCTTGATTAACTCATATGACCATTTCAAACTCTTCCAACCAGAGTTTATCTTGAAGTCTACCACTTACCTCTTCTATTCATAAAAATAAGACACCTCAATACATACCTGAGACTTGAACCCTTGACCTCCACACTCTTTTAGGCGCCACTTTTGTAGCTCCTAAGTGGCGTCGTATTGCCACTCCACCACTGGCTAGCTTGTGTCTCATTTCAAACACATTTACTTATAACACCTACTTTCCAAGGCCCCCTATCTCCTAAGTCAAAGATACAAAATTTTGCCGAGTTTTTAACCAACGCCTGGGCCTTCCATAGGCCCATTAACACTCCCCAAACATGCATTACACACCCTCATACCAGAGTTTAAACATTTTATCAGATAAAGAACAATCTAAGAGAAACCCGAAAATTAGGGCGTTACAATCTATTTGGGGGATCAATTTGTAAAGTTATCAAAGTATGGAAAATGGGTCATGGATGTCTATGCTGAAACTTTGAAATTTATGGTAGAAATTTATGCTTAATCCAAATCAAGTTCCTTAGAGCATATGTCATGAAAATGATTTAGCTTGGATAGGTAATCCTATTGTTTATATATATGTGGCTCGAGAGTGTACTTTGTAAAATAGTACCCTAGGGGTACCATTGAATATGAGTTGACGAATCTTGATTTGTACACCAAGAGTGTACTACTTGTGCATCCATCGATATTTCATATAAATTCAATGAGTAAAAGTTATTGACATGAGAAGATATTAATAAGAAATGACTTATTACACATATCGGCTTGAAATACATAAAATGATGATACATGACAAATGGTATATGAAAACACGAGATGATAATATTTGTACATGAACTATA
Organism: Gossypium stocksii; assembly: GCA_020496765.1. Classification (NCBI taxonomy): domain Eukaryota; kingdom Viridiplantae; phylum Streptophyta; class Magnoliopsida; order Malvales; family Malvaceae; genus Gossypium; species Gossypium stocksii. The sequence continues at coordinate 116,334,965 of CM035624.1, forward strand.
TTTGATGAATATATGTTCATTCTTGATTATAGACTTGTACGCCTTGAGTGTACTAATCGTGACATTGATATTCCAAGTAATATGAGTAAAGTTCTGATATGAAATGATCTAAATTCGAAAGTACATATTATGAAATTATACTTGTATTAATGAGATGAATTATGCATGTTGAATGAATACATGTTATGGAAAGCATAAGTGCTTGGGAACTTTATTGTTGTGGAGCTCATATATGCTTTGATGTTAATATGGAATATGTGACTAACAAGGGCAATGAGGATATGTGTAGGGCTTGAGGTCAAATTGATCGAATATGCCTTACATAGTTACCTCAAAATAGAATGAATGGTAAGTTAAGTACCATGTTATAAGAACTTACTAAGCATTTTATGCATACTTAGTTTTATTTCCTTATTTTATAGTAAATTAGAGCTTGTTGGATTGGAAGCTTGGCAGAGATCACACACACTATCTCTTGGCCCATGTCGGTACAATATAGTAAATCAATTATGGTTGTAATGGCATGTTTAGGAAATATTGGCCATATTGGCATGTAATTGTAAATGATGCTTGTAATCTAGCCATTGGAGTGGCTAGGAATAGTTTGTTCTAATATACTTGTAATGTCTAACTATGTTACCTACATGTTTGTTAAGTAGGGTATTAAGATATATTCATATACCGTATGTTAAGTATATGAGATCGAATTGTTGTTAATGCATAAGTTAAATCAAGGTAAGTTATAAACACACATGCATATAATGGTCTGCCATGATGAACGATGAAATTTGCTTAATTTGAATGCTTGAAATGGTTGGAATGTGTTTGGTATGTTTTAGTGCATGAAAAGGGTAAATTTGAGTGACAAATGAGGCTAGGAAATGACTTTATTTTGTCCACACGAGTAGACACACGGGCGTGTGTCTAGACCGTGTGTGACACACGGCCAGGTACATGGGCGTGTAGTTAGGTCGTGTGTCCCCTGCACCTTAAATTTGTAGAAATAGAATGCTTAGAATTGAGCACACAGGCAGAGACATGGACGTCTGTCTTAGCTATGTATGCTACATGGCCTAGAACACAGGCGTTTCTCTTGGTCGTGTGAATTCTGCACCTATTTTTTAAAATTTTGAATTAATCACACGGCCTAGCACTCAGTTCTCGAACTAAATGTAGCATTTGTGGATTCTAGAAATACATGCCATTATATAACCTGTGATAGTGTGATATCTCCTGACTTTGATGAAAATTATTTTGCAAATAGACAGAGATGCTTTCCAGCTGAGTTAATTCTGATCATGCTAAAAGTGATACTCACAATGTTCGAGTAAAAATGTTGCGTATGATAAAAGGGGGCCTATAAAGGTATAAATTAAATGTTTTATAATGGACATGTTAATGATAAATGTTAAGTGATATGTGTGTTTTTATAAAAGTTAAATTTTGAGGCTTACGATCTCTACCCCCTTACCAGTATAGTGTTATACAATGAAATTCACAAGATTTATATGAATTAAGCTCATGAATGCGAAACTAAAGGGTTTGAAGGCTGAATGATTAATGATGTAGTTAGAATGAGAATGGGTTAGTAAGTAAAGACGGTATTAAAAGAGATTGTGATGTCGTTGTTAAGGAAGAAGTTATTCATGAGTAAATGACTTATCTAGATATGATAATTACAGAACAAATTAGCTGAAAGTTCATCTGAATTGACTCTTTTAGTGAATTGAATGATGTAAGATTATTGATGACTTAAGTAGTCAGTAGAATAGTGATGAAATTGCAAAGATATTTGAAGGCAGCTGTTATAATTGAGTATATTACAGCAACATCTCTTGGGTACTCTATAAGTTCTGTTATTCTCAGAGGCATACAAAATTGTTTATGTTCAGAGGCAATATTTGTCATATTGAAAGGCTAGTAAATCATGATAAATGGAATTACTGTAGGTCAGGTAGATTTATAAATGGTATTGTTCTACCTTACTTGAGTTTTCTAATTCATCATGATTGATATAAAATTTGATAATAAGATTCATATGATGTTATTTTCTATTTCTACTGATTGAAGCCCTAAATTGTGAATGCACAAGTTATATTGTCTTTATCACAGTTGTTTCTACTGAGTATGCATGATATTACCCTTCTGAATTTTTCTGAGATATCATCAATCTCTTTATTATTCAAACATGGGTTATCTGTGAAAGATATTCTTTGATCAAAGGTAATTACATTTATTACTGTTATAAATATTGACTCGATCATGAAGTATGGTGACAGAGATCACAGATTATAGAAACTGTATTACTGCATTGGTTAATATTGGGGCCACTTTTGGTTCTCCCTCTTCTAATTTGGGGTACATTATTGATATTGAAGTGTTGCTTTATCTATACGGTTGAAATGTCGGTCATATTATAGCCCTATGGTTTTAAATCTATCTGATGGTTGTGGCTTTGGAAAAACTCGAAGCTTTAATGTTAATAATTGAAATAGATACATTTAAGACATAGTTATTACAAAAAGAAGTAAAATTTGAATGGACTGACAAATGTTAGTAAAGTTTTGACCAGTTGGAAGCTCTGTTGATCAAAGTATTAATTCTGGTTCAGCCTGAATCAGGTAAGAGATTCGTTATTACAGTATTGTGCTATTGAATGGGATTAGACTGTGGTTTAATATAGTAAGGCAAAATCATAGCCTGTGTTTTCAGATAGTTAAAAACCACATGGGAAGAATTACTTGATACATGATCTAGAATTGACAGGCATTGTTTTTGTATTGTACTCTGACAACATTACTTGCTTGGTGAAAAATGTCATATATCCACCGATCATAAAAAGTTGAAATATCTAATGTTGCTAAAAGAGTTGATTTTGATATAGTGTATATGGTTTGAAAAGTTAAAAGATTTTGATTTGATAATTGAATATCATTCAGAAAGAACGAATGTGGTTGCATATATTCTAAGTAGAAATTTTCTGTATACTTTGTAAGCCATGGATAACGATTATGATTGTCTAATAGTAGCTCAATTTTAACTGAGTATAGAGCTAAACTGATGTTTCTACAATAGATTGGTGAAACCCAGAAAAGTGATAATGAATTGTAAGTTAAATGAGTACAGTGTGAAGTAATTTCTAATTCAGAATTTCAAAGTAGAACTGATAAATGCCTGTTACTCAGAACCAGAGTTTGTGTACTAAAGAATTTAGAGTTTATACAAAAAATTTTACAAGAATGATCACAGTGGTACTATGTCTATTTATCTAGGGAATGATGAAATGCATCATGATTTGAAAAGGATGTATTAGTAGCTCGAAATGAAATGTGGTAATTCTAAAATTAAATTTGAATGTTGTATGTATTAGCAGATAAAGATGATAGTTTCAAGATGGTTATAGATAGCAAAGATACCGAAATAGAAATTAGACAAAGTTACTATAAGCTTTATATAAGGATTATCCTTGTCTATGAAAAAGAAAGATACTATTTGAGTGACTGTCGATTGTTCGACAAAGCCTGCACATATTATCCTGATATGAATGGAATTCTCACTTGATAGATTTCTTGAATTTTTTTTTTGAGATTGTCAGATTATATGATGTGCTGGTTCCGGTTAATTCTGATAGAGATTTACAGTTTATATTCTGATTCTAAAACAAGTTACAAGAAAGTCTAGGTATACTGTTACATTTTAGCACCGTATTTCATCCTGAGATGGATGATCAATTTGAACATATGATTCAGAAATTTGAAGATGTGCTTCAATGTTGTGTACTTGAAATTGAGGGTAACAGGGAAAAGAATTTGCCTCTAACTGAATTTGCTTATTATAATAGTTCATAGTTGATAAACCATAATATATACATATTTTTATCCCATGCTTGGAACATTTATGGGTGATTTATCATTAGATTTATGGAATTTGATGCTCCTAATCCTTTAAATTCATGTTTTACACTAAGGTGAGCATAGAAAAGTAAAAAGAGCGAGTAACGGGCCAAAAATGGACAAAATGGGTCAACATCAATATTCAACAAGTTCTAGGCATTTTCACACGGTTAAACCACATGCCCGTGTGGGACACACAGAATTGCACATGGCCTGAGCATCCTTACACGGCGTGTCCCTGTCGAGCCCTATTTCAATTCTACTCAGAAAAGGTTAATTTTTAGGTAATTTGGGCATTCTAAAGTCTATAAAAACACCCAAGGGGAGGAACTAAGAGGGACATAGAGTAGAAAGCAAGGAATTACTCAAGGAACACCGATCAATTCCTCTCGAAAGGTAAGATCTCTATCAAGGGTGAAGATCTCCCTTCAATTTTGTTCAGGGGTTTTTGGGTTTTCTCTATGTTTTCTTGTTTTCCCTATTCTGAAATGTTTTCTTTTATAATTATGAACTAAATCCCCTAAATACCTGAGGGGGATGAAATCTAAGATGGAACTTGTTATTAATTTCTGAATTATATGATAAATATTTGATTCGTTCTTAATTGTGTTATTAATTCTTGTGTTAATATTTCAAGATATTAATTCGGGTTGAATATGCTTATTTTGTGGAGCAAAAGTCCCTATTTAAGAGTAGATCCAACACAATTAAGCGGAATTGATGGTAGTCCTAGACATAGGACAACGAAAATTTGCTAGATTAGAGTCAAATCTAATAAGGGAATCCATAAATTGAGTTAATGCAACACTAAGGGTGTTAATTAGAAAGAAATTTCAATTAATCAACCTAGGGTTAGTTGTTCTTAATCTTGAAAGATATCTTAATATAAATTAGGGGTTTCTACGGATCAAGTCAAGTGAATAAATCGTTTAGTTCAGAGTCAAATTACAAGTGAAGTCTAGGTGGATTCTTCCTTGGGTATTGTTTTAATCAATCGGTTTTCCAAAAGTATTTTCCCCAATTCATTCTTTGTTGCCTTCGTAGTTAATTAATTAGTTTAGTTTAATTAGCTTAAAATAAATCCCCTTTATTTTTAGGCTAGATAATAAGAAGAAAGTTAATACTAGTACTTTTAGTCCCTGTGGGTTTGACATCTCGGTCTTGCCATAAGCTATACTACTGCTCGATAGGTGTGCTTGCCTTTATCGTGATAATAGTTTAGTTTTACAAGTACGATCATAAATATCACAATCAACAGTCAATTATAAAATTTTACTGTACGAGGTCTTATATGGTCACGAGAACTCTAGTGTTTTGGACTGAGTTGAGTAAGAAAAGATACATGTAATTGGATTAATTCTTTGAAACCGAAGAAATATAAAAGTGATCTGAGGCAGTTTAAAAGCAGCATTTGATCGTTAGAAATCCTATGTGAAAGTAAAAAATGAAAAGAAAAGAGTTTCAGATTGGCGACATAGTATTTTTGAAAGTTTTGCCATGGAAGAAAGTTCTCTAGTTTGGTCGTAAAGGCAAAAAAAGTGTTGGTTTATTGGGTCATGTGAGATTATTGAAAGGAATTGGACCTGTTCCATATTGATTGGTATTACTATAAGAATTCTATAGAATTTGCAATGCTTTTATGAGTATAAGTGTTATGACAGTATCTATCAGACCTATCATCTGTTATTACTTTGATAAATGTTAAATTCAACCTGATACGACTTGCAGTGAGAGATTGATTGAAATTCTGGCACCTGAAGAGAAAGACTGAGAAATAAAAAGGTAGCTTTAATAGAAGTTTTAGGACAATGACATGATATAGAGGGAGCTACTTAGGAGCTAGATGAAACTATGAGAAAGTAATATTTGAATCTCTTTATTGGTAAAATTCTCGAGGACGAAAATTCCTTAAGGGGATAGTTCTAATAGCCCAATTTCAGTGAAATAGGGACAATGGTTTCAGGACCACAAATCTGAGCCGAAAATAAAATTTACTTTTATTTTATTATATAGACCGTATTATGTTAGAAAATTCGTGAAAATTTTGATAAGAAAATTTTACTGATTTCGTGTTTAATTACGAGAATGACCAAATCGCATAAAATGCGAAAGTAAAATTTTAGTAGCTATAAGGATTAAATAGCTATAAAATTCAAAACTAGAGGTCTTTATATGGTAATTAGACCATCAATCAAAACATGGAAAATATCTTTATTGAATCATTCATGGAATTTGAGAAAAGGAAAAGGGTTAAATTGGAAAGTGAAATAATTTAATTAATTAAAAGATGATAAAAAAAGAAATATCATCTTATTTTCTCATCTTCTTCCCCAAAAATACATGGAAACCGTAGGAGAGAGAGAAGAAACTTTCATGGCCAAATTGGGTAAGTTTCCTTGGTTCGTTTTTAGTAATTTTGATATTTTTTAAACCGGGATAGCTTAATCTATCTATTTGGGGGATCAATTTGTAAAGTTATCATAGTATGGAAAATGGGTCATGGATGTATATGTTGACAATTTGAAATTTATGGTAGAAAATGAAAGGTTATTGATGATAAACAACTTTTACAAAGTGATTTTTGATGAAAGCATGGTTTAGGGACTAAAATGCAAAGTTGTGAAATTTGATGAAAAATTCTAAATTTTATGAATACATGTGCTGTAAATTTTGAAATGGGATTTTGGTTAGGCTTGGAATAGGGACTAAATTGCACAAGTTTCATTTTCTTAGCCTAGGGACGAAATGGGAATTATGGAAAAGTTAGGGGCAGAATAATAATTTTGCCTAGGATGAAAATTGAGACCATTTGAATGTGAAATATGGTAAATTAATGTTAAATTTACATGTATAGATACGGATAGACCAAATTTGGAGCTAGAACGAGGAAAGAGGAAAATGTCGTATTAGTAGATTTTAGGTATACGAACATTGTCGAGGTAAGTTCGTGTAACTAAATTGTGTTTATGTACATGCTTGCATTGATTTTGTTTATGTAAATTGTATAAATGTTACAAATATGTGAAATGATTACATATCCAATCAAGCCCGATAAATAAAAATGATTAAATTAAATGATAAGACCCGATAGATGGTAAGGGATAAACAATGAGCATCTTACTTATATGCTTGAAATGAATGTGAAATGAGTTTATTTGAAATATACGAATGTTGTAGATGTATAAAATAATCAAATGCCCGATAATGCATGAGAAAAATGTTTAAATCTCTGATAAATAAAATGGAAATTTGATGGATATGTGATTTCCTAAAATGAATGAGGTCCTGCATTTGTTGTTGACGGGATTTAGCTCAGACGAGTAATCCTATTGACCTCATTACAGGAAAAGATTTAGCCCAGATGGGTAATCCTGATGTAAGTCCTCTCGAGAATATGTTTTGCATTGGATTTAGCCTGGGCAGGTAATCCAAATCAAGTTCCTTAGAGCATATGTCATGAAAAGGATTTAGCCTGGACTGGTAATCCTGTTGTTTATATATATGCAGCTCGAGAGTGTACTCTCTAAAATAGTACCCTAGGGGTACCATTGAATATGAATTGACGAATCCAAATTTGTACACCATAAGTGTACTACTTGTGTATCCATCAATATTTCAGATAAATTCAACAGGTAAAAGTTCTTGACATGAGAAAATATGAATAAGAAATGAGTTATTACACATATCGGCCTGAAATACATGAAAATTATGGTACGTGAAAAATGATATATGAAAACACGAGATGATGATGTTTTTACATGAACTATATTTGATGAATATATGTTCATTCTTGATTATAGACTTGTACGCCTTGAGTGTACTAATCCTGACCTTGATATTCCAAGTAATATGAGTAAAGTCCTGATATGAAATGATCTAAACTCAAAAGGACTTATTATGAAATTATACTTGTAATAATGAGATGAATTATGCATGTTAAATGAATACATGTTATGGAACGCATATGTGCTTGGAAACTTTATTGTTGTGGAGCTCATATATGTTTTGATGTTAATATGGAATATATGACTAACAATGACAATGAGGATGTGTGTAGGGCTTGAGGTCAAATTGATCAAATATGTAGTTACCTCAAAATGGAATGAATGGTAAGTTAAGTACCATATTATACGAACTTACTAAGCTTTTTATGCTTACTTAGTTTTATTTCCCTGTTTTATAGTAAATCAGAAGCTCGTTGGATTGTAGGTTTGGTAGAGATCACTCACACTATCCATCGGCCCATGTTGGTACAATATGGTAAATCAATTATGGCTGTAATGGCATGTATAGGAAATATTGGTCATATTGGCATGTAATTGTAAATGATGCTTGTAATCTAGCCATTGGAATGACTAGTAATGGTTTGTTCTAATATACTTCTAATGTTTAACTATGGTACCTACATGTATGTTAAGTAGGGTATTATGATATATTCATATGTGGTATGTTATGTATATGAGATCAAATCGTTGTTAATACCTAAGTTAAATCAAGGTAAGTTATAAACACACATGCATGTAATAGTATGCCATGATGAATGTTGGAATTTGCTTGATTTGAATGCTTGAAATGGTTGGAATGTGTTTGGTATGTTTTAGTGCAGGAAAAGGGTAAATTTGGGTGACAAATGAGGCTAGGAAATTGCTTTATTTTGTCCACACGGGCGTGTGTCTAGACTGTATGTGATGCACCGCTAGGTACATGGGCGTGTAGTTAGGCCATGTGTCCCCTGCACCTTAAATTTGTAGAAATAGAATGCTCAAAATTGAGCACATAGGCAGAGACAAGGGCGTGTGTCTCATCTGTGTGTGCTACATGGCCTAGAACATGAGTGTGTTTCTTGGCTGTGTGAATCCTGCACCTATTTTTCAAAAATTCAAATTAACCATATGGCCTAGCACACGGGAGTGTGACTTGGTTGTGTAACGTCAATTTGTTCATGAGTTGCAAGTCAGAGAGTTACACGGGTTCGGGACACGGGTGTGTGAGCCCACACGACCTAACCACACAGGCGTGTCCCATACCATACGGGCGTGTGACTCTTAATACTAAGAAAAAATTTGGAATTTCACGAAAAATTCCCTGAGTTCCCAATTTAGTCCCAATTTGATTCCAATACTCTTTTTGGGCCTCGAGGGTCCATATAAAGGACATTATGAATGATTTCAGTAAATGAATAGTACTTTACATGAATTAATTGAAAATGTTCTGAAAGTTTCGGTAATGCTCTGAAACCCTATTCTAGGGACAGATACTGGTTAGGGGTGTTAGACAGATACTGGTTAGGGGTGTTACAGTGCGACTCAGACAGTATGATCCAGAGATATTGTTATTTGAAAAGGAGAGGTGTGAGAGGTTTTGGTTTGGGCTAAATCAGGACATTTGAGTATATCTAGTAGCATAGAGGACTAAGGCTTTCGATAATTTGGTAGAGGAGGCTAAGGAAGTAGAGGAGACACTGGTCGAGCCACCGAGACTAGTTGTATCTAAATCCTAAAAGAGGGGCTCCAATCAGTTAGGATCACCGAGAAGGCCAGGCAAGAGACGTTGTGATTTTTGGAAGTTTGTTAAGGGTGTTCAATAAGACTCTCAACTGAGCCAGACTATACCACAAAGCACCGCAATAGTTTCTAGAGGTTGATCGGCTGAGGTGGTGACTTGTGAGCATTGTGGACATGGGCATTGAAGAGTGTGTTAGAGAGTGTTGGGGGCGCGTCTGGGTTGTGGGTTAATGGAGAATTGGGTACGAGGCTGCCCAAAGAGAGTTGAGTTATCTTAGACTACCGCACCTATTAGAGGCCAAGGTCATGGTGGTAATGAGAGATCGATGGGTAAGAGGACAGTTGCCCATACAGTAGTTGCATTGACTCATTCTAGTGGACCCAATCATGTTTACGCTGTTAAAGAGCCACAGAACTATGAGGCAATAGATGTGATTACAGGTACATTCATATTGCAATCTTTTTCTTTATTTTTACTAGAAGATTCGGGTTCCACCCATTCGTATATCATGAGTGATTTGGTTGGTGAGTTGGGGAATGTAACAACCCATTTTTAGTGAAATCAAAATAGAGGTTTTGGGACCATAATTTTGACAATTAAATTATTACTTTATTATTTTAATATCTATGGGATGTTAGTAAGGTTGTTTTAAAATTTTGTTAGGAAATTTTGACGTTTGCATGCTTAATTAAGTGAAAAGGACTAAATTGTAAAAAGTGCAAAAGTGGAGTTTCATTAGTGAAAAGTGTCAAATAGCTATGCAAATTTAAAGTGAAAGGGCTTAGGTTGTAATTAGATCATTCATGAAGTTAATGGATGTGCATGGCATGTTTTTGATGAAATGAAGAATGTTTTTAAAGGACCATATGGTAAATAAGTAATTAGAGGTTAAATTAAATAAAACAAAAAACTCATCTTCTTCATTTCATCAACACTCAACCAAAAATCACCATTAGAGAGGGGTTAAGTATTTGGTGAAGCTCTACTATTGCATGTAAAGTATTTGGTGAAGCTCTACTATTGCATGTAAGTGATTTTTGAGCTCGTTTTTAATGATTTTTATATTTTCGGGATTGTTATAGCTTAACCTAAGTAGCCCGGGGATCAATTTGTAAAACTGTTAAAGATTTAGGGTTATTCCATGCATGTTCTTGCATGATTCTTGACATTTAATGATAGATTATGAGTCATTGTTAATAAATAAACAAGTTTTGTAAGGTGATTTTGATGAAAATGGCATTTAGGGACTTTTTTTGTAAAAAGGATAAAGTTCATGGTAAATTTGTGAAATGATGATTTATATGGATTGATTTAGGTCCCTATAAAATTTAGCTAGCATGATAAGAGGATTAAAACGTTTAAATTTCAATTTATGAGATTAAGGACTAAAGTGTAAAAAGCTAAAATGTTAGGCGCAAAATAATAAATTTGCAAAAATGTGAAATGTGGAATAAATTGAATGTTAGGATTATTAAATGGATTAAATTTGTCTATTTAGATCAAGATAGACCACGTACGGATCTAGATTGAGGAAAAGCTAAAGCCTCAGATTAGTTGATCTCGTTCTCACGCCCTAGTTGTCGAGGTATGTTCGTATGATTAAACATCGTTTTAATGTTTTATCAATTTATATGTTAATGTGTCAATTGCTATGAAATTAAATAATGTTGATCCATAACAATGTTATGACGATTATTGAGTCCCGATTGAACCTTAGGAATTCATAGGATACAAATGACATGTCATTAGGGATTTCATGTATCGAGTGTTGGTCTTGAATGTCCTACCGATGGCTGAGGTCTTGTATTTTTTGCATATAATCCATAGCTCTTGTGAGCAACATCATGTAGCTTACATTTTGACCCACAGCTCTTGTGCGCAGGCTGATTTTACAACTCACATGAGCAGTGATGTATAGGAAAGTTTACAATTATATATTTAAGCACACTTCGTGTGAGTTTTCTTAAGTATTTAATAATATGCTAGATGGCTCAACGGGCAATGTATTTTGGGCCTAGAAGAATTAGGCCTTGGGCTTGGGTGCGTTTAAAATTCTTGAGAGTAAGACATCGGCTCAATTTGTAAGTTAGAATTGTTGGGTTAGTGATTTTGGAATGTTAGAGGGTTTTTATGAAGTTCTGGGTTCAAGCTTGGGTATAGGAAAATTCTTGGTTTTGGCCTTAAGGGAACCCTGAGCTCAAGTGGGTTAACTTATAAATAAAAGGGGCTAAAATAAGACACAAAAGGAGATATGGTCTAGTACCAAGAAAGTGACGCCATAAGGGAAGCAAGGGGTCCAAGGTTCAAGTCTTAGCTCTTACAATTTACTTTGGTTTCTCTTTTAAATAAATCTGAAAGCGAGTAGGTGGGCTTTAAAGTTAAATATGTTGGACTTATGACACAAAGGAGCTTGTGTCCTAGTGGTGGTGGCGTGGCATGGCTATCGAGAGGACTTTGGTTCAAATCATTTTGCACGCAAAGGTTGGTTATTTTGCTAATGAGTTAGTTTTGAAGGATTGATGGAGAATCCCACGTCGGGAAGCTAACATGAGAATAAGCGAGAAGCTGACTTTAAATAGAGCAACCATGAGGAGAGTAAGCATACATTTCTTGGCTTATCCCTTTTCACGTTGTGGCGAGTTCGTTTGGGCTAGGCATTGGATCATTCGTTGATCTGTATGCCGTTGGGTCACGGCAGTGCTGACTATAGTTGATCAATACCCCTGGGGAGTCAAGGGTGCGATTATTGTTGGCTTCTAGGCATAATAGCGTTCAGAGCTCAGATTAACTTCAGATACCTATCAGGTGTGTAACTTCACCCACTAATAGTGTAGATCGGCAAAAGTTGAAATGCCAAAATGCTGAAATGCCAGCATTTCGTGGCCTTACGGGCGTGCGAACGCCTTTGGGCCGATCTGAACCCACAAATTATGGGCGATAGATTGTGAAGGCCGTTGTGCGCGTTCTCATGCACTTGGGTCGTTATGGGCCTCGATGGGCTGAAATGGGCCCAATAAGCCTATGGGCCCATATGGGTAAAATATGCGGTAAGTGATAGTTGGTATGTTAGATGTTAAGATTTACAATACTGGATGAGAAATTGGACTGATCAGGCCACACAAGTGTGTGGGCCAAATAGGTTATTCGTGTAGCTCAAAACGACGTTAGACCTTTTAGGAAGTCCTATTTGGTACCGAGACTCCGTAAGTAGCTATTGACCAACATACCTGTGGTTTGTAAAATTACCGCTTTACCCTGATTTGGAAAATTACCGTTTTACCCCTGAATTGTAAAATTATCGTTTTACCCCTGATTTACAAAATTACCAAAATACCCCTGATTTACAAAATTACCGAAATACCTCTGGTTTACAAAATTACAGAAAACCCCTAATTTGCAAAATTACCAAAATATCCCTAATTTGTGAAATTACCAAAATACCCTCGATTTCTGAAATTACCAAAATAGCCCCAATTTGTAAAATTATCGAAATACCCTTGTAGAGTAGGATTACCGAAATACCTCTATAGGGTAGGATTATCGAAATAACCTTGTAGGGTAGGATTACCGAAATACCCCTGTAGGGTAGGATTACCGAAATACCCATGTAGGGTAGAATTACTGAAATACCCATGTAGGGTAGAATTACCGAAATACCCCTGTAGGGTAGGATTACTGAAATACCCTTATAGGGTAGGATTACTAAAATACCCCTGTAGGGTAGGATTACTGAAATACCCCTGTAGGGTAGAATTACCGAAATACCCTTGTAGGGTAAAAAGACCATTTTGCCCCTCGAGGGAATATGAGTCACTGGTGATACAATCTGATTGATTTGGCTATGTTTTGACTAAGAATGTATGACTGTCTTGTGATTGTATGATTATGATTTGACTGACTTAACTGTGATTTGTATGATGGTTTATGGGCAAGACATTCTGCATACATGACATGCTGCATGGGTTGGGATTGATATGGAGGAAGTTTTGTTCTGATAGGATCGCACGAGTCGCACGAGACAATTTTGGATCCAGTAATAATCTGATAAGGTCGCACGGGTCACACGAGACGACTGTGGACCAACTGAGGGCTTAATGCTAGTTATTCTGAGTATGGCTCTGTGCCAACCAACATATGGCTCTGTGCTATCGGGATCATGGCTTTGTGCCGATTATATTTGCCTAAGGCTATGTGCCTATCTTATTTACTAATGACTGTGTGTCGATCACATTTACCCATGGTTGTGTGCCGGTTATATTACCTTAATTGATGGCTATGTGCCAATCCTATTACAGTTACTGATGGCTTTGTGCCAATTATGATACTGCTACTGAAGGCTTAAAGTCGCATTAAAATTAGCAACTCTGCTGCAATTCTGATTAGTACCGCCACTGATACTGACACTGTAGAGTGTAGGGATGGAGTGGGTGACTTATGTAAGAGTATGCCCAAAGATCAATCACGAGATAGTTGTGATAACATACTTGATTTATCATGTTTATTAATATAAGGCTTTGCCATTATTATTTCAGTTTCATTTCTATGTGCATAAATAAACTGTTTTATAATAATGTCCTAAGAATAATATGATTATTCTTAAAAGATCCTTAGTCAAGTATTATTGTTGGCTAGGACAATAATAATGCCTTAAGACTAACATGTAGTTGATTGATGATAAAGAGTTGTCATTGATATGGAGTATCAGAATCAATGCATGAATATGTGTGTTAGAGAACAACATATTGGACTGACCCGCTATGAGTATGTTTCTTGGATTATTATGTAATTGTCACAATATTACTCATAGTGATTAATATGTATATGGTCATCATACTTGAGATCATATGGTCCTCATACTTGAGATCATCATCATTCCAACATCGTGAGTTGTATATTTTGATATAGTCAAACGAACACCGTAATTGGTTGTTCTATTAAGACTAATGTTGGATATACCACAATCTATGTAGAGGGATATGGTTGATCAATATAGGATAAGTCCCTCCTACATAATAGGAGTAATATCTCAGGCCACTTGATTGAGTGAGACTAGAAATGCATGGCCATGCTCAAATAAGTTGATATGAGATGTCATACTTATTTGTATATCATAGTCTACTCAAGGTATCAAGAAACATGGGATGGACTATGCAAGTGTGACTATTCCATGACTTGTGTCCATTCCAAAGATATAGGACTTAAGGATTAATGCATGAAAAGTTAATCACAAAAGGTTATGTCGAATCATGACTTCTTGTAACTTAGGTAGCAATGATGCATTGCTAGATGCCACTCATTGTTTGTAACATTAGAATAGTTCTAATATTACTGCTAACGTTACAAGAACCTATAGGGTCACACCCTACGATTGAAATGAACGGAGTAAAATATAGTTGGTATTGTGTCTGGTTGTCACATGAATTAAATTAATTATAGAATTAATTTAATTGGGCAATCAAACTATTGAACATACTATATGTACAAGGATGTTGTACACATAATCAGAACATAATTTTTCTAATATATGAATTTGGTTCATATATATATAAATTTAAATAAATATAGTTTATCGAAATCTTTAGTATAATTAACGTAATTATAATTTTCGGTTAAACGTTATTATATTTATTTTAATGATGACTATTATGATTCGGATTATATATGGCAATAAATATTCGTTATGAATATATACCAATTAATACAGAGTTATATATGGCAAGGGTAAAAAACCCTAATGAGCTAATATATAGGCAATCCCGAAACTATGTTAAAGGGTCTAGCAGCCGTCAAAACAATATAATCTCTGAAAATAGTTTTCTGGGATATTACCATTCGTTGTCAATTGGGTGGACTACGTAGAGGCCGACATCGGTAAAGGTTGCGGCTTGGTTCGATAGTGCTTCAGGATTCTCGTTGCCTTGGTGTTGCTCTCTACTCAGATTGAAGTTTTGGTAATTTCGAAACCTTTATCACCCTGATTCGTTCCTTACACATGGATCCATGGTATGGATCACCGGAAAAATTTTATTATTCTAATTTTCCGCTGCGCCTTGGAGGCACCAGCGTTCCTTCAATTTATTCCCCATAGGTAGTGCAGGGTTGGACGGAGTGGTGTACTAGTTGGATGGGTTTGCATGCATCATGCATCATTCATGCTAAAACTATCACTGTGATTCTGTCATGGGCTGCGACCCAAATGTTATTGTATAGGGCTTTGGCCTACATATGCTCAGAATTGGACTGTATTGATACTGTTAAAGGGCTCAGGCCCAGATTGATTCTGTTTCTGTTTTTGTTTACTGACTGTTACTTCAATAGGGGATTACACACTGAGTTTTCGTAAACTCACCCCGTTTATTAACCTTTCAAGTAATCCCCAACTTTAGATGTATCGAAGCTGCGAGGGACTCGGAGTGGGCCACACAACTGCATATGTCTTATTCTATTTTACTTATTTACGTAAAGCACTTTGATTTTAATTTGGGTTGTAATAAGGCTTCTATAACTTCTAGTTTTTAAATTTGGGATTTCATTGATAGTGATTTATATCAATTAGAAGTAAATTACGGTTTTTCAAAACAATAACTATTTTCAAACACTACGTTTTCCGCAACAGATTAAATTAAGCTTCCGCAACAAAGAAGGTTTTAAAGGTAATAACATTTCTTTTTAAAAAGGGATTAACTTTAATAGACCACATTTTAAAAATAAGCAAATACAAGTTTTAGTTGGCAACAAGTTTTAAATAAGAAGGGTTTCAAAGAATACATGGTTTTCAAAAAAACATTTCAATGTGACACGCCAGATCCGGTCGTAACGTCTAGGCCGGGTTTGGGGTGTTACAGGCAATGAAAATGATTGAAAAGGTAAGTTCCACAGGTGGAATTATGCATAGGTTCATGAAAAGATGAATGAATCAAGTGATATATGTTCACATGGAAATGAATCATCTTATGTTTAAGTCAAATGAATTATGAAAGAATGCACTAACATGTATATTGATGATAGTGCTTAGGCTTGTGCTAAGCTTGTGGTTGGATTGCATTATGCTTAATGTTAATGTTTTATAATGGATGGTAAGTTATGTTTCATGTTTACGAACTTACTAACCATTATATGCTTACGTAGTTTTCTTTCCTATGTTTTGTAACACCCTATACTCGGCCTGGTCGACAAGCCCAAATATGGAATGTCACACCACCGTCTCATCTCATTTATGATAAATAGGAAGCTAGACTAAAGTAAATGAACATCTTTTGTTAAATCGATCAAGTATTAATACGTCCAAATGGTTAATTATCATTATTACAAGCAATTCATTCATTAAACGATCATGCGTTCTGTAACACCCTATAACCCTTATCTGTCGCCGGAATAGAGTCACAAGGTATTACCTAACGAAACACAATTTCCGGATATTCAAGGATACACTTAGCAATTCGTTGTCAAGTGACCGAATGTAAGCAAAGAAATGATGCAACTCATGACTTCAATTCAACCTAAACTTATACGTAAAACAATAATAAGAAAACATTAACGAATCAAGTTTTTCCTTTGAGTTTATGCACATAAGTGACCTACAATATCATATGACAAATACATGAAAAAAGAACCATTTATCATACTTGAAAATTCCAATAATTAAAACAACTACCGAAGATGCTTATATGTATATGTATATATGTCATAACCGAATATGCCATCCATAACCCAAAGTATCACACATCGCATTAATTCAAACTATGGGAACTTACTAAACAAAATATATAAGCCATCTTCGCATGGCTTTAATATATACATAGTCAAAATATAATTTGTTCTCAAAAGAGAGTTAAGCCTATACATGCCATCTTTCAAAATATCAACTTTTCAAAGTACTAAAATAGTGACGATAGTGTGGATGACTTCAGAGTAGATCCCCGAGCTCGAAGTATACAACCAAGATCTATAAAATAAGAAAGAACACAAATATTCACAGTAAGCAATTAAGCTTAGTAAGTCTTAAGCAATTTAGACAATGTAACTTAATTAAGCACAGTAATCACATATAACATAATCTAATTATATCATCATTTGGTCAAACATGCATAGCCATATTGTACACATTTTCACTGACATATCGTTTCTTTAAAATTTGAAGTCACATAATCGAATCATCAAGTTCCTCAATGTCATTCATTGATTCGACTTAATAGAGTTAATTTAAGACACCATATTCGCATATAATTTCAATGATCGAATCACATAGGCATAACATATACTTTCATGCATATAATTCTATGGTGACCGAATATATATAGTTACACAACTATTTCTCATATATTGCTCATTTCACCTCCAAAATTCCATCCACATTATCCTCATATGCATAATTAACTTATACGTACCTGAACAACTTAATATATCAAACGAATTCAGATGCCGTATAGCACAAGCTTCATAAACATAAACTAATATTATTTCACCGGCATTTAGCCTGCTGGGTGTAACCCGAACTTATCACTGGCACAAAGCCTGCTAGACATTTAGGTCCGATACTCATTCACCGGCATTACACCTGTTAGGCTCGTGGTCCGAAACATTTTCACCAGCTTAAAAGCTTGCTGAGCCAAAGGCCCGAATAATATCTCGAAGATGAATTTCACATAATCATAACCATATCCACATCTTGTACTTATGCATTTCACACAAGGCAACCACATTAATCGACTTGGACTTATTCGAATATAACACGTAATATCTATCACATTATCGAATCTTAGCTTTCCATTCGACAATATAACATAACAATTTCTTTATTTCACTTTCATGCATATCATTCGGCAATATGCATGTATATATGTATATAGAATAAAAGATACTAACTTTTCATGACATATCATGACATATCCACAAGTAACTTATGCTTAAATCCTTAAAACTTACCTCGATTGTCATCGAACAACTACGGATCGACTATTCAACTATCTTCATTTTTCCCCTATCCGAATTTGGCTCTCTTTGCTCTTGAGCTAAATTAAACAAATTTTAACTTGTTACTACTCAATTGTTCATATCCTTGGTCGAATGCAGCAAGAAAACTAATTAGGCCTTATTAGCCACATTTAACTAACTTTTAATATCATCTACTTATCATTAATCACAATCGACCATTACCCTCAAATCACAACAAATACCACTTACTATTTCTAGGTCACATTCGACAATTACCATTTAAAATATAGCAACATCATTCACTATATTTTAAGTCACATTCGACTAACACGCGCATAAGTCATAGTAAAAATTATACACAATATAGGTCATCTTTGACCTTTCTATTACCATCAAATTAAACCATTTCTCACAACGAATCACATTCTGCACAAGGTAATATCACTTCTATCTTAAATTGCTCAAACTAAACCATGCCTTGATTTTAAGCTTATTCGGCCATTATAGACACAACTAATTCAACAATCAAGCCTTAGCATCCATCAACCAACATGAAATTTCCCAAGTTAATAGCCATACCCGAATATCACTTTAGATATTTACACATTCAAATGCATTAATAATTCCGAAAACACAAGCAATCACTTATCGAAGTCATGTATTTGTACATTTCACAAATCACATCCACATTCATTAAACTTTAGTTTCATACGGCAATATGATATATATATATATATATATGTTAACATCATTTCTAGCATAAAGCACCAATTTCATACCCTTTTATCCATGGCCGAACATTCTATCAAAGTACACAAGTAAACAAAATTCATTCACTTCAATTTAATTCATTAACACCCAAATCGAAGATTTAGCTATATCCAAATATAATCGAAATCATTAAAATCTTGTTTTATCAAGAATAAACCATGATTAAAATCGCTCAAACATTTATTCAAATCATTATTTAATTTCACATTCGGCAAACATACATATAATTGCTGACAATTAAGCATGCGTTTCTTATAATTAGCATAGTCTTCTCAAATACCACACTAGTCAATTTCCTTGTATCACAAAGCTACATATATATCAATTTAACAAGCTTCACATTCATCTTTCTACCATCTCCATTTTTAAACATAAAGCATTCAAATTTAGCACATTACACACACATGGCTGAATACATGTTTCACCACAAACTCAAAATTCATACATCACAACTCAATCCCTTCATTTATCACTTAATTCCATCAATTCAAGGCTCAATTTAACAATTAAGCATGAATTACTAATATTTAACACTATTTCAAAATTGTGACAAGTTGCCGTATGCAACTATACTCATAATTTCATGGATTTAAACCATAGGTTAACTACACAATGCACTTATCAATTCAATTTCATAAACAATTAAGAAAATCACATCAACATACCTTTAAATTATGTTCCAACCATAGCCGAATGCCCTTAGTATCTTCTTCTTTCTCTTTTCTTTATTTTCGACAAACACTGGAATAATGAACACCCATTTCACATTTTACTATTACATGCAAATGATTTAATTATTAAATTACCAACTTAGCCCTTTTATTATCATTACCTCTCCACTATCTCATGGCCAAAAGTGTCCATGCAAATTATGCATGGTCTAATTGCATCTTAATCCCTTTATATTAAAGAACATCTACAATTCAGCACTTGCACATTGTCCCACTAATTTTCCTTTTATGCAATTGAGCCATTAATTAATAATTTGACATCCAAATGACAAAATTAAAACACCAAATTTTCACACATGATAATTCACATAGTATAAACACAAAAAATAATATTTTAAAAATTTTCTGACTCGGTTTTGTGGTTCTGAAACCACTTTTCCGATTAGGGCTAAAATAGGGCTGTCACAACTCTTCCCCCTTAGGGATTTTCGTCCCCGAAAATCTTACTGGTGAATAGGTTAGGATAATGTTCTCTCCTTTAGTCCTCAATCTCCCAAGTCGCTTCTTCAACCCCGTGTTTGAGCCAAAATACTTTTACCAATGAGATTTTCTTGTTCCGCAGCTCTTTCACCTCGCGAGCCAAAATACGAACCGGTTCTTCCTCATAACTCAAATTAGGCTGAATTTCAATCTCTGACGAACTAATCACATGTGAGGGATTGGATCTATATCGTCTAAGCATCGAAACATGAAAAACATTGTGAATCTTTTCAAGTTCGGGTGGCAAATTTAATCTATATGCAATCGGCCTAATTCGTTCTGAAATCTCATACAGTCCGATAAATCTCGGGCTCAACTTGCCTTTACGGCCGAATCTAAGCACCTTTTTCCACAGTGAAACTTTTAAAAACACTTTATCCCCAATCTGATACTCTATTTCTTTATGTTTCAAGTCTGCATACGATTTCTGACGATCCGATGCTGTTTTTAGACTTTCACGAATCACTTTTACTTTTTGTTCGGCCTCTTTAATCAAATCAACTTCGTAAATCTTATTTTCACTGAGCTCTGTCCAAAACAACAGTGTACGACATTTACGACCATATAAAGCCTCGTAGGGTGCCATCTTAATACTCGATTGAAAACTATTATTGTATGCAAATTTAATCAAAGGCAAGTATCGTTCCCACGAGCCACTAAACTCAAGGATGCAACATCTCAACATATCATCGTGTATCTGAATAACTCGTTCGGATTGACTGTGGGTTTGGGGATGGAAAGCGGAGCTAAAATGCAACTTGGTACCTAATGCGTCTTGCAATTTCTTCCAAAATGGCGAGGTGAATCTCAGATCTCTATCCGACATAATAGAAGTGGGTACCCCATGTAATCTTACAATCTGACAAACATACAATTCGGCTAACTTATCAAGTGAATAATCCGTACAAACTGGAATAAAATGAGCGGACTTTGTCAATCTATTAACAACAACCCAGATCGCATCTTTCTTGCTCGGTGATAAAGGCACCTCGGATACAAAATCCATCGTGACACGATCCCATTTCCACTCAGGTATCATAATCGGCTGAAGCAATCCCGAAGGCACTTGATGTTCAGCTTTCACTTGTTGACATATTAAAATTTCAAAACAAAGTCAGAAATGTCTCGTTTCATATTGAAGTTTTAGATCGTTGTACATTTTTGTGCTACCTAGATGAGCTGACATTCGGCTACTATGAGCTTCATTCAAAATCATCGAAATAATCTCTGAATTTCTCGGAACACACAGTCGGTTTCTGTATCTCAAACAATCATCTTCATCAGTCAAAAACTCTGAGTCCTCTTTCGAATCACATTGAGCCCGTTTAGTGACCAAATCATCATCAATTTTCTAAGCTTCATAGATTTATGGCATCAACATTGGTTTTGCTTTTAATTCTGCTACTAACGCATCATCAGCAGACATAGACAAATGCACATTCATTGCTCGTAGAGCAAATAGTGATTTTCGACTTAGAGCATCAGCAACCACATTAGCCTTTCCCGAATGATAATCAATGACAAGCTCGTAATCTTTCAATAATTCTAACCACCGTGCTGTCTCAAATTCAAGTCTTTTTGAGTCATCAAATATTTGAGGGTTTTATGATCGGAATAAACATGACATTTCTCTCCGAACAAGCAGTGACGCCAAAATTTTAGAGCGAAAACAATAGCAGCTAATTCGAGATCATGAGTCGGATAGTTTCACTCGTGAGGTTTTAACTGTCTCGAGGCATAAGCAACAACTCTACCTTCTTGCATCAAAACACAACCCAAACCGTTCAAAGAGGCATCACTATAGATCACAAATTCTTTACCGGATTCCGGCTGAACTAACACTGGAGCTTCTGTCAAAAGAGCTTTCAACTGATCAAAACTTTTCTGACACTTTTCTGACCACTCAAATTTGATATCTTTCTGAAGCAACCTTGTCAACGGTGTTGCTATCATCGAGAAGCCTTTCACGAACCGTCTATAATACTCGGCAAGTCCCAAAAAACTCCAAACTTTCGAAACATTCCTCGGAGGCTTCTAATATAATACCGCTGAAATTTTACTCGGATCAATCCGGATACTTGACGCAGATACAACATGTCCCAAAAAGCTAACCTCACGTAACCAAAACTCGTATTTACTAAATTTGGCATACAACTGCTTGTCTCGTAAAATTTGCAACACCAATCTCAAGTGTTCGGCATGCTCAGTTTCATCACATGAATAGATTAAAATGTCATCTATAAACACGACTATAAACCGTCTAAGTACTGTCGAAAAATCCAGTTCATTAAATCCATGAAAATAGCAGGTGCATTAGTAAGCCCAAACAGCATCACTAAGAACTCGTAGTGTCCGTACCTCGTTCTGAAAGTAGTTTTAGGCACATCAGAGTCTCTAACTCACAACTGGTAATAGCCGGATCTCAAGTCTATCTTCAAAAATACTGAAGCTCCCTTTAGCTGGTCAAATAAATCATCAATTCGCGGCAACGAGTATTTATTCTTTATCGTGACTTTATTAAGTTGACGATAATCGATGCACATCCTCATAGTTCCGTCTTTCTTTTTTGACACACAGCACTGGTGCACCCCAAAGAGAGAAACTCGGTCGAGAAAAACTTCTATCTGTCAATTCTTGTGACTAAGATTTCAATTCTTTTAATTCGGTCGGTGCCATACGATACGGAGCTATTGAGATCGGAGTCGTTCCAGGTACTAACTCTATACCAAACTCTACTAACTCTATACCAAACTCTACTTCTCGAACAGGTGGCAACCCAGGTAATTCCTCGGGAAATACATCCGGATATTCACAAACCACAGGTACGGTTTCAATTTTTCTTTCCGATACTTTACTATCTAGTACATACAAAAGGTAAGCTTCACATCTCTTTTTCATATACTTTTGAGCCCACATCGAAGATATCACTGCCGGTAACCCGTTCACATCAGTAGACTCAACTTGAATTATTTCACCATTCGAACATCGCAAGTCAATTACTTTTCTTTTGTAATTCACTATAGCATCGTGCATAGTTAACCAATCCATACCGAGAATGATATCGAACTCGTCAAATGGCAATAACATCAAATCGGCCGGAAACAAAAATCTCAAATCATTAGAGGACAATTCTTACATGCTTTGTTTACTAACACACACCGGCCCAAAGGGTTTGACACTCGAATCATAAATTCAGTAGACTCAACAGGTAGAGTCTTACTAGATGCCAAAGTTTCACACACAGAGGAATGAGTTGAACCAGGGTCAATTAAAGTAATAACGTTAGTATTGAAAAGGGTGAAAGTACCAGTAATCACATCTAGAGAAGAAGCCTCCTCGCGAGCGCGTATGGCATAAGCTCTGGTAGGTGCACGAGCCTCGGATCGAACAACCGTATCTCTAGTCCCTCTTTGACTACCACTAGCGATACCCGTATGGTCTACCTCATGCTGCAGCGTTACTAGGTCTCCCACTCGGATCAGTATTCTGCTCAGCTAATTTCAGACAGTCCCGGATAAAATGATCAGCTGACCCACACTTGAAACAGGAGCAATCATGCAATCTGCAGCACCCCGAATGCCATTTACCACAATGCTTGCACTCGGATCTATTCTGACGGTCATTGCCAACACTAGTAACGGAGGTAGCTCGTGTACTCACAGGAGGTTGATCTCGATCTCGTCTAGAAAAACCCGTAGTATTCTTGGATCGGCCCGAGTCATCTCGAAATTTCTTTGATGACTGTTGAGATGTTTTTCCTGAAAATCTTTTATGAAACTCTCTAGCTCTTGCTTCAACTTTTCTTTTCTCAACTTCGAGCTCTTCGGCTTTACAAGCTCGTTCAACAAGTACTACAAACTCTTGAATCTCCAGAATGCCCACTAATAGTTTGATATCTTCATTCAATCCATCCTCGAAGCATTTGTACATGATGGCTTCAGACGAGATACACTCACGGGTATATCTGCTAAGTCTTACAAATTCCCGTTCATATTCGGTTACTGTCATACGGCCCTGTTTAAGCTCAAGAAATTCTTTGCTCTTTTGATCGATAAATCTCTGGCTAATATACTTTTTACGAAATTCTGTCAGAAAGAATTACCAGGTAACCCGCTCTCTCAGAACAACCGAAACCAAAGTATTCCACCAGTGATAGGCAGCATCACGAAGCAAAGACACGGCACATTTAAAGCGTTCATCAGGTGTACACGATAATTCATCAAAAACGCGTATAGTATTATCAAGCCAAAATTCCACTCTCTCAGTATCATCAGTAACTGTGGCTCTAAACTCTTCAGCCCCATATTTTCTAATTTTATCAACCGGGGGCTTACTTGATCTCAACGGATCAATCACAAGAGGCACCACAGGTATCAGAAGCAAATTATTTGGGGGTGGGGGTTGTGGAACAGCCGGATTAGTTTGAATATATTGAGTGAACCAATCACTCATCATAGCATAGAAGGCTTGTTTCGCCTCCTCATCTTGATTACTCGCATTCGGCTGAGAGTCATTCGGCACTATCCTTTGCGCGGGAGCAGGCGTTGCGCTCTCAACATCATCTACTACAACTCGATCAGGATCGGGATTCATTACTATACGAAAAACACATTTCAACTATCAGAAGTCATCACACTATCGTATTAACACATTATGGCATGTATAGCTAGACTCACACACGCTACGTTGGTCCTAGAATCGACTAAACTGTAGCTCTGATACCAATAAAATGTAACACCCTATAACCCTTATCCGTCGCCGGAATAGAGTCACAAGGTATTCCCTAACGAAACACAATTTCCGGACATTCAAGGATACACTTAGCAATTCATTGTCAAGTGACTGAATGTAAGTAGAGAAATAATGCAACTCATGACTTCAATTCAACCTAAACTTATACGTAAAACAATAATAAGAAAACATTAACGAATCAAGTTTTTCCTTTGAGTTTATGCACATAAGTGACCTACAATATCATATGACAAATACATGACAAAAGAACCATTTATCATACTTGAAAATTCCAATAATTAAAACAACTACTAAATATGATATATATGTATATGTATATATGTCATAACCGAATATTCCATCCATAACCCAAAGTATCACACATCGCATTAATTCAAACTATGGGAACTTACTAAACAAAATGTATAAGCCATCTTTGCATGGCTTTAATATATACATAGTCAAAATATAATTTGTTCTCAAAAGAGAGTTAAGCCTATACATGCCATCTTTCAAAATATCGACTTTTCAAAGTACCAAAATAGTGACGATAGTGTGGATGACTTCAGAGTAGATCCCCGAGCTCGAAGCGTACAACCAAGATCTATAAAATAATAAAGAACACAAATATTCACAGAAGCAATTAAGATTAGTAAGTCTTAAGCAATTTAAACAATGTAACTTAATTAAGCACATTAATCACATATAAAATAATCTAATTATATCATCATTTGGTCAAACATGCATAGCCACATTGTACACATTTTCACTGACATATCGTTTCTTTACAATTTGAAGTCACATAATCGCATCATCAAATACCTCAATGTCATTCATTGATTCGACTTAATAGAGTTAATTTAAGGCACCATATTTGCATATAATTTCAATGATCATAATCACATAGGCATAACATATACTTTCATGCATATAATTCCATAATGACCGAATATATATAGTTACACAACCATTTCTCATATATTGTTCATTTCACCTCCAAAATTCAATCCACATTATCCTCATATGCATAATTAACTTATACGTACCTGAACAACTTAATATATCGAATGAATTCAGATGCCGTATAGCACAAGCTTCATAAACTTAAACTAATATTATTTCACCAGCATTTATCTTGCTGGGTGTAACCCAAACTTATCACCGGTACAAATCCTGCTGGACATTTAGGTCTGATACTCATTCACCGGCATTACACTTGCTAAGCTCGTGGCTCAAAACATTTTCACCAGCTCAAAAGCTTGCTGAGCCAAAGGCCCAAATAATATTTCGAAGATGACTTTCACATAATCATAACCATATCCACATCTTGTACTTATGCATTTCGCACAAGGCAACCACATTAATCGACTTGGACTTATTCGAATATAACACGTAATATCTATCACATTATCGAATCTTAGCTTTCCATTCGGCAATATAACATAATAATTTCTTTATTTCACTTTCATGCATATCATTCGGCAATATGCATGTATATATGTATATAGAATAAAAGATACTAACCTTTCATGACATATCATGACATATCCACAATTAACTTATGTTTAAATACTTAAAACTTACATCGATTATCGTCGAACAACTACGGATCGGCTATTCAACTATTTTCATTTTTCCCCTATCTGAATTTGGCTCTCTTTCCTCTTGAGCTAAATTAAACAAATTTTAACTTGTTACTACTCAATTGTTCATATCCATGGTTGAATGCAGCAAGAAAACTAATTTGGCCTTATTAGCCACATCTAACTAACTTTTAATATCATCTACTTATCATTAATCACAATCGGCCATCACCCTCAAATTACAACAAATACGACTTCCTATTTCTAGGTCACATTTGGCAATTACCATTTAAAATATAGCAACATCATTCACTATATTTTAAGTCACATTCGACTAACACGCACATAAGTCATAGTAAAAATTATACACAATATAGGTCATCTTTGACCTTTCTATTATCATCAAATTAAACCATTTCTCACAGCCAATCACATTCGACACAAGGTAATATCACTTCTATCTTAAATTGCTCAAACTAAACCATGCCTTGATTTTAAGCTTATTCGGCCATATAGACACAACTAATTCAACAATCAAGCCTTAGCTTCCATCAACCAACATGAAATTTCCCAAGTCAATAGCCATACCCGAATACACTTTAGATATTTACACATTCAAATGCATTAATAACTCCCAAAACATAAGCAATCACTTATCGAAGTCATGTATTTTTACATTTCACAAATCACATCCACATTCATTAAACTTTATTTTCATACGACAATATGATATATATATATATATATATATATATGTTAACACCATTTCTAGCATAAAACACCAATTTCATACCCTTTTATCCATGGCCGAATATTCTATCAAAGTACACAAGTAAACAAAATTCATTCACTTCAATTTGACTCATTAACACCCAAATCAAAGATTTAGCTATATCCAAATATAATCAAAATCATTAAAATCTTGTTTAATCAACAATAAACCATGATTAAAATCGTTCAAACACTTATTCAAATCATTATTTAATTTCACATTCGGCAAACATACATATAATTGCTAACAATTAAGCATGTGTTTCTTATAATTAACATAGTCTTCTCAAATACCACACTAGTCAATTTTCTTGTATCACAAAGCTACATATATATCAATTTAGCAAGCTTCATATTCATCTTTCTACCGTCTCCATTTTTAAACATAAAACACTCAAAATTTAGCACATTACACACACATGGCCGAATACATGTTTCACCATAAACTCAAAAATTCATACATCACAACTCAATCCCTTCATTTATCACTTCCATGAACTCAAGGCTCAATTTAACAATTAAGCATGAATTACTAATATTTAACACTATTTTAAAATTTTAACAAGTTGATGTATGCAACTATACTCATAATTTCATGGATTTAAACCATAGGTTAACTACACAATGCACTTATCAATTCAATTTCATAAATAATTAAGAAGATCACATCAACATACCTTTAAATTATGTTCCAACCATGGCCAAATGCCCTTAGTATCTTATTCCTTCTCGTTTCTTTATTTTCGGCAAACACAAGAATAATGAACACCTATTTCACATTTTACTATTACATGCAAATGTTTAATTATTAAATTACCAAATTAGCCTTTTTATTATCATTACCTCTTCACTATCTCATGGACGAAAGTGTCCATGCAAATTATGCATGGTCTAATTGCATCTTAATCCCTTTATATTAAAAGAACATCTACAATTCAGCACTTGCACATTGTCCCACTAATTTTCCTTTTATGCAATTGAGCCATTAATTAATAATTTGACATCCAAATGAAAAAATTAAAACACCAAATTTTCACACATGATAATTCACATAGTATAAACACAAAAAAAATATTTTAAAAATTTTCTGACTCGGTTTTGTGGTTCTGAAACCACTTTTCCGATTAGGACCAAAATAGGGCTGTCACACGTTCAGTCAGAATTATGCTTAAGGGCTAATTAGCAAGATTCCCTAAAAATGTTCGTAGGTATCGATATTGATTTCTAGGTATCGATACCACTTGGAAAAACGACATTGATTGAACAATTTGTTTCTCAATTAAAGACCCATTTATAAAAAAATATTCGGTACCACAAGATAAAGTATCGATATTTATCCCCTGAGTATCGATACTCGAGCAAAGGTACCGATACCAACTCTCTATTCTATTTTCTATACATTTTAATTCATAGAGGTATCGACTTTTAAAGCCCAATATCACTACCTCTGCTACTGGAGCTAAAAATACAACATAGGAATCCAATTAACTCATCACAAATAGTTACTAATCAACATGCATAAAGTACTAAATTAAATAATTGTTCATATGGCTTAATCAACAATAAAAAATACTAAAAGTGAATCCAAAGCAATATCATCATGCCATTGTTAGTGTTTAAGTATTCTAACATAAAAATAACATAAAATTTCTAGAGGTAAATCAAAATGGTGAAGATCAATACCTCAAAATAGTTCTACCACGTTGCCTAATTTCCCAAAATAAATAATAAAATAATGAAGCACCTACGAAGAATAACCAAATTTCCTTGGATTACTCCTTTGAATACCACATTGCCCATATCGTGATGTTGCTAATCTGCAAATGTTGAAATGAGGGAATGAGTTTTTGCAAGCTCAGTGAATGCAAGAATGGCCACAAAATAAACATATCATCTTGTAACACAACCAAACATTTATACACAAGTAATACATTCTTAAGTCTAGCATCAGATAATACTAAATCATGCATAGCCTAAAAGTCATTCTCATAGCACATATACATAATCATTCAAGCATAGAACATATTCCACACAGTTATATAACATAAGATAAGATGAGATATGATGGCAATTGGATTATGAAACATGTAGTGAGCTCTATTATCACACATCGGATACTCGGATCTCCTTATGCCAGATAAACTCGTAGAGTCAAACATGTCCTAGAA
This sequence comes from Gossypium stocksii, assembly GCA_020496765.1. Taxonomy (NCBI): domain Eukaryota; kingdom Viridiplantae; phylum Streptophyta; class Magnoliopsida; order Malvales; family Malvaceae; genus Gossypium; species Gossypium stocksii. The sequence goes on from CM035624.1 coordinate 116,364,532, forward strand.
GTGAAGCGTATAGCTAACACTCTCCTTATTTCCTTTCACATGTCCCATTGAATAGAGCTTATCTCACATTCCCTTATCCCTCTAAACATGTCCTAGAGCTTCAACACCTAAAACCTCTATACATATAAGTGAGTACACACAATCGTATGGCATGCCAACTATATGTAATGGTTCCATGATCACAAGGCCAGAATATCTGAAAAACAACACATTTTACTTACCGATTACCCGTGTACTATCACTGTATATTAGCCTCTTTTGCAAAACACTTTCATAGTTATATAACATATATAATGTACATTTATTACATGTATATTACTACACTTTACACAATAAGCACCATATCCACATATCATATATCATGCATATTATATAACCACAATACAAGTATAGTTCAAGAAAACTTACATGTAGAATTTAGAGTAGGGGTTTAGGCTACCTCTGAATTCCTAATAACATATGACTTGTGTTTACGAGTAGCAATTCTATACACTCACCACTTTATGCTTTTGTAGAAATCGAAAGCTCAACTAACTCTTTCCTAGCTCGTAGCAAGCTCTAATGAATCCGAAGCTTTACACATATAAATCACACAATAACCACAGTCAAACATCAACCAAGAATCCACTCAAACCAACCAAAACATAAGCTTCAAGCTAAATTCTCATGTGACTTAAACCATTAACATCACAAACTTTATATACCAGTATCTCGATCTATACTCAACCTTTTTCCTCAAAATAATTTTCATTCATCTACTTTATCGTCTATGCCTAATTTGCAACCTTCAAACTAGACAAATCAACTCGATTCAAAGTATCAACATTTTTTACATCCTTTAGGCAATTTTCACAAAATTCATAAAAACATGGGAAATCATTAACAAAACCTCGAGATGAGTTTAAAAACCTTCTAATCATGCTAAAACGAGTTGACAAATGCTTTAAAACTAAGTTTTGACTAAAAATCCCGAAATCCACCATTAATGGTTCGATTTTCGGCTTTATTTAAAATATGCGATTCAAGGGCTAGTAATTTAGTTCTAAAGTCTAAATAACATTAAAAATCAATGGTGACATGAATTATTACCTTTTTTGAAGGAATAAATGAGTTTTGACGAAAATCTAGAAACCCCACGTTTGAAGAAGATGATGAAGTTTATAGGTTTTTGGGTTTTTTTTAAAGGTTTAAGATGGAAAATGACTTAGGAATGATACAAAATCAATGTATTGTGATTTGGGACCAAAAATCGATTGAAAAAGCAAGGGGAATAGCTTGGGGTGGTAACTACAAGTTTGAGGAGCAACTATCATGAGTTTAGGTTGAAAGTGGGGGGTTTTTACGTTCAATTTTAAAAACTGGTTTAATTTCCACATAAATGCTCAGAGTTTTGACTATGTTACAATTCAATCCTTTTTCAAAATTAAGGGTTTCTAGAACACTTTTTAAAAAATTGATTTGACAGTTAAGATGCTATAGTCAAAAACACTATCAAGTACCAACTTTACGAAATTTTGAGCTCATATAAGTCACAATTCCTAAAATACCTCTAAGACTCCTAGGCCCTATTTTGGGTTGTTACATGTTTTATAGATAATTAGAAGCTTGATTAGTTTGGAAGCTCATCAGAGATCTATCACACTGTTCAGCAATATATTGGTAGTTTTTGATGTTTTGGTCAATGTTATAATGGCAAGTATATGTAGGCTTGTATTGGTATCTAGTTGAATGATTTTTGATGATTTTGGCATGTATAAGTTGTTTTGGTACCATTTGATGTTGGTTGGATTGTGTAATTTTGGTACTTGTTATGCATGAATGGTATGGCTCAAACGGTATGTTTATTTTAAAGTACTAATGGTTATAATTGTGATATGATTTGTTAGAAGATGAATTATGTTTGATGATGGAAATATGACCAAAAATGCATGTTTAGGTAAGCTTTGGTGTTTGCTTGCGAGGTGCCTTGAAATGGCATATTAATTGAGTGATTTTAGGACTATTGAATTGGTTATTATATGCATGATTTGGTAAGGTTTTCATGCTTTGAGAAGGTGCACTAAAGGTCTTTAGGTGAATGCATGTGTTTGTGTTGGAAATGGCTTGCCTTTGGGTAAAATCATGTCCATGTGGCTTGAGACATGGGCATGTGACTCACCCGTGTGTGACACACGGCCTGGCGACACGATTGTGTGTCACCTGTAGGTTTTATTGCATGCAAGTCAGGTAGTTACATGGCCTGGAACATGGGTGTATGGCTTGGCCGTGTGACCCTACTCAGAGAGTTATACGGGTGAGGACACAGGCTGCAACACGATCGTGTGTCCCTAATTCAATTGTTACAGACCTGAGACATGGGCATGTCTTTCAGCCATATGACCCTATAGCCAAATTTTTCTAACTTTTTCTTATACTTTCCAATTATTTCCAATTTGGTCCCGAACTGTTTCTAATGTATTTCTAGGGCCTCAAGGGCTCGATTTAGGGATGATATGTATGTGGATGATTGTTGTATGATATGTTTATATTCATGTATGAGATGTATATTGAAATGATTTGTGTGTTTGGTAATACTCTAAAACCTTAGTCCAGCTATGGATACAGGTTAGGGGTGTTACAGGGATTTTGGTAGAGACTATTAGGCAGGTTATGATAGTGACTAGTTTTTTTAAAGAGAGTGTTCTAGTTGATTGGGTTTATCAGGGTTATCCGTTGACAGTCTAGGTGTATATTTTTTCCCATGGATTTGAGGGGTTTGCCATTTCGTGGGTTTGATGTGATTCTCGGGATGGATTGGCTGATTGAGCATGGGGCAGAGATAGATTTTGAGATAAAGCAACTTACTTTCAAGGTTGAGGATAAATTAGAGATTGTGATCATTGGGGAAAGACCCGAATTTCTCTCCAATGTGGTATCAACGACCAAGGATGAAAAGTTGTTGAGTAAAGGTTGTGAAGCTTACCTAGCCTATGTACTTAATTTAGAAAGTAAGAATTTAAGGGTTTAGGATATTCGCATGTGAGGGATTTTCCTGATGTGTTTCCAAAGGAGCTACTCGGTTTGCTGATCTTCCATAATTCAGTGTAGCAAATTAAACTAGTTTTCACATTTAAGGAGCTTGAATACAAGCATTTTCGTTATGTTGCAGTTAAGTTTTCATAGTTGTATTTATATTCAATAATATGTGCAAATTGAGTCTTTTATTAATCTTAGGGGCCGAATGAGGCCTAAGTGTAACACCCCTAACCCGTATTTGTCGTTAGAATTGGGTTATGGAGCATTACTGTATAATCATAACATAAAACATTCATTTCCAAACATTAGATAAACCATATCATAATTCAATTAGATACGTGCATATTGTCCCTTAATTGAGCCCTTGTGGCCCTATGAATATAATAGAATCAATTTAGGACTAAACCAGAAACATTTGGACAGTCTTATTGACCTGCATGCCTTTAACCTACAAGGGACACACGGTTATCCCATAGGGCTGTGTGTCACACTCGATTGAGACACATACTCGTGTGATAAGCGATAAATTATACATATTTTTACCCCATGCTTAGCCCAATTTCTGGATGAATTACCCCTTGATTTGTGTAAATTGATGCTCTTAAACCTTTAATTTCATGTTTTATACTCAGTGAGCTTAGGGAAGAGAAAAGAGCAAGGAACGAGCCAAAAATGGGCAACTTAAGCCCAGTTTAGTAATCAACATGGCCTGGACGTTTGCCACATGGCTGTGCCACTTTAACAGGCTCAAGCACGGTCTAGGCATCAATCCACATGGGCGTGGCACAAGGGCATGTCCCTGTCGTGAGGAAGTTTAATTTCACTCGGAAAAGGCTATTGAAGGGCTAAGAAAGGCATTCCAAAACTCTATATAAAGACCCTAGGAGGTAACTACAAGGGTGTGCTTTATTCCCGCCAAGACGGGGAATTAAAGAAGGGAATTACTCGAAGGGAAGCCGATTGATCCATCTCAGAAGCCAGGATCTACATCAAGACAGAGGATCTCCCTTCAATCCTTTCAGGAGTTTTGGGTATTCTTATGTTTTGTTATTTTACTTCTTCTGAGATGTTTTCTTTTATAATTATGAACTAACACCCTAAATACCTAAGGGGATAAAACCTAAGATAGATCTTGTTATTGTTATCTGAGCTATGTGATGAATATTTGATTTGTTCTTAATTGTGTTTTTAACTCTTAAATTGATATTTCTGGGATATTGATTTAAGTCGAATGTGCTTATGTAGAGGAGTAAAAGTCCCTGCTTAGGAGTAGATCCAACACAATTAAGTGGAGTTGATCGTAATCCTAGAGATAAGACGACGAAAATCTGCCAGATTAGAGTCAAATCTAATATGGGAAGCCATAGATCGAGTTAATGCAAGACTAGGGGTTTTAACTAGAAAGAGATTTCAGTTAATCAACCTAGGATTAGTTGTTCTTATCCTCGATGGAGGTATTAACATAATTTAGGGATCTCTACGAATCAAATCAAATAAAGAAATCATCTAGTTCAGAGTTAGATAACAAGTAAAGTCTAGGTGGATTCTTCCTTAGGTATTGCCTTAATCAATCAGTCTTTCCTGAAAAGCAATCTCCCACTTTACTCTTTGTCGCTTCTTTAGTTAGTTTAGTTTAGTTTACAACCAAACCCTCTTTACTTTTAGGCTAGATAATAGGAAGAAAGTCATTACTAGTACTCATAGTTCCTTGGATTTGATATTCCGGTCTTGCCACTAACTATACTACTGTTCGATAGGTGCACTTGCCTTTTATCGTGATATTAGTTAGTTTATAGGTACGATCAGATTTTATTGCTTCATCAAATCACGATCAAGTTTTTAGCACCGTTGCTGGGGAACTAAGATATTAGAAACACTCGATTTCTATTAGTTTAGCCATTACTATTTTTATTTATTTTCAGCCTTTACTTTTTTTTTATTTACTAAAATTTTCTTTGCCTTTTCCCTTCTAGGTATCTCTATTTTATGACTAGAAGAAACCCGAGAGGACCACTGCTTTTTGACGACAATTTAAAAGCTATAGTTTGCAAAAATCGCCGAGAGATAAGAAGACATTTGCAATACTTAGAACAAGGACATGAAGAAAAGCTAGAACCTACTAAAGAGATGGAAGCCAATCAGGATAATCAATTACCTCCTGTAGTAGCTGTAAATCCTGTTGAGCAAAATCCTAATCCACGTACTATTTTATTTTTATTTTTATTCTCTTCACTTTATATTTTTCCTTTTATTTTACTTCTTATCGAGTAAGACTTAAATTTCCCACGCAGTTGTGCTTCAAGTTACCCAAGATCATGAACTTCAAGTAGTCATCTTTCCAATCCAGCTTTCACTACTTTCAAGGAATTCATCCAATATTCAGGGAGTTTCATTTCTTTCCCTATCTTATGATATTATGCTTCTATTGCTGCTAATGTTATCTTTGTACATTGAGGGCAATGTACATCTTAAGTATGGGGGGAAATCAGTTTCACTCTTTGCATTACTTTTAAAACCCCTGAAAATTTTTACCACTAACTTTTTACATTGTTCTCAAATTTCAAATTCTCACTTTCACTCTCTGTATTAGTCTCAATCTCCTATTAGGAATTAATTCTGATTGACTTATGATTTTTATTGATATGTTGAGAATTAAGACATAGGTACTTATGCTTTGATTATTCAAACTTTAAGACATTAGGGAATCAAGCATGATAAGTTGAAATTTTTGAGAATTCTAAATTTTTCTAGGCTATTTCCCCTAATTTTAAGTGTTATCTTGAGATTTGAAATTCACATGATTGACATCAAAAAGCCATAATTTTGGTGAGATTTTTGAGCCCTTTGAGCATACATCCTTTCGTGCTCACTTTTATTGTTGCTTTGAGTGAGTCAATACTGATTTGTTATTCTAGAAGTTGCTTCAATTATACATGTCGAGACCACATTATTGATTTGATATACTAAGATGATAAAGGCACCTAGGTATAACCCATTTACTCTATAAAAGCCTACCTCCATAAATTAACCCCTAGTGAACCCCCTTGAGCCTAACAACCCATTCATTTGACCTACCCTTAAAATTAACCAAAAACCCATTATTGTTGAAATCCCCCTAATTATTTTGATCCCTATTTTTTTCGAGATTTGAGTTGAATTATTATCTAGCTTTATTCTTTTTCTGTTCAATTTGTAAAGTCCATAAATATTAAATTTGTCGTTATTTGATTTAACTCTTAAAAAAAATATATGTATACTTCAGTTGTAATTCAATATTTTTGCATATTTTCGTGGAATTTTTGAGCTGTTGTTCTTATACAACATTATCCAAAAGAAAAGCTTTACACTAGAAATATGTTCAAATGATAGAGATTTTTCTAGCTAGATGATTTTTCAATTCAATCTCGATTCTAACCCTCTTTTTCAGCCTGTGACAACACCCCTAACCGAAGCCCCATTACAACCATTGGAAGACCTTTTGATCGATGTGTCATATCAATCTATAGTGGTGGAGATTTGATTTCTTGCAAGCCTATGGTAATAACTTTTCAGGTTGACTAAAGAGTGCTTAATTTTCGAACCCTATACACTTTGAGTGGATAGAGTGAATGATAAACGATAAATTATACATATTTTTACCTCATATTTAGCCTATATTTTGGATGGATTATTAGCAATTTTATGAGAATTGGTGCTCTTAATCTTCCTTTTTCATATCTTATACTCAGGAGAGCATAGGGAAGAGAAAAGAACCAAAAATGGGCCAAAAACGATGAAAAATGGGCCAAAATGTCCGAACAACATGGGCCAAGAAATGCCACACGGTCGTGCCACATGAAGATCACACGGTCCAGCCCTAGACAAGCACGGCCAAGCCACACGGTCGTGGCCCCATCGATAGATTCACACGGCCTTTGTCGAAGTCATACGGGCATGGCACACGGGCATGTTTTAGTCGTGAGGAAGAGGAATTTCACTTGAATTGGGATGCTTAGAGGCTAAGAAAGGCCCCCCAAAAAGGCTCTATATAAAGACCCCATGAGGCAATAGAAAAGACACACTTTTATACACTTTAGATACGAAATATTTAGATTTCTTCTCGTCTTTCTGCCACACAAAGGGTAGAAGCAAGGGATTACTCCAAAGGAGAAGCTGATTGGTTCATCCCAAAAGCCGGAATTCTGCAGCATCATAGAAGATCTCTCTAAAATTCCTTTAGGGGTTTTTGGTTTCTTTTATGTTTTGTTATTTCATATCTTCTGAGATGTTCTCTTTCTTTATTATGAACTAAACCCCTCAAATACTTGAGGGGGATGAAACCTAAGATAGATCTTGTTATTTATTCTTGAATTATTTGATAAATACTTGAGTTGTTCTTAATTATGCGTTCTTGAATTATTTGATAAATACTTGAGTTGTTCTTAATTATGTGTTCTTCATTCATGATTTAATAATCCTAGGTATTACTTCAAGAATTAGATGTGCTTAGAGCAGAGGAGCAAAAGTCCCTGTGATAAGAGTAGATCTACCATAATTAAGCGGAGTTGCATGCAACCCTAGACATAGGGTGACATAAATCTACCGGATTAGGGTCAAACCTAATATGGGGAACCATAGATCGAATTAATGCAACCTAGGGAGTTAATTAATAAAGGAACTTTATTAACAACTTAGGCCTAGTTGCTCTACGCCTCGACGGAGGGTTTAGCATAGATTAGGGATCCCTACGGATCAAGTTAAGTAAATAAATCATATAGTTCAAGGAAACAATAACAAATGAAGTCTTGGTGGATTCTCCCTTAAGTATTGTCCATATCAATAAGCTTTTCCCTAAAAGTATTCACAATTTACTCTTTGTGCTTTCTTAGTTTAGATTTAGAATTACTTTAAACAACCCTCTCTTATTTTTAGGCTAGATAATAGAAAGGAAGTAAGTAATAGTACTTTTGGTTCCCTTGGGTACGATAACTCAATCTTGCCACTAAACTATACTACTGTTCGATAGGTGCGCTTGCCTTAATGTTGTGATATTAGTTAGTTTTGGTGTGATCAAGTTCTTTATAAATTTTATTACTTCATAACACGCGGATATCAAGTTTTTGGCGCCGTTGCCGGGGAATTAAAATATTACGAAAACTCAATTTCTATTACTTTAGCCATTACTATACATTTAATTATTTCTCTTTTATTTTTATTTTTATTTTCAGTTTCTATTTATTTATTTTTTATTTTCTTTTAAATTTTTGAATTTTCTTTACTTTTTCTTTTTAGGTATTTTTAGTTTATGACTAGAAACAACCCAACAGGACCACTACTTTTTGACGAAGATCTAGAAGCGACAGTTTACAGAAATCACAGAGAAATTAGACGCAGTTTACATTATCCAGAACAAGAACCTGAGCAAGAGCCAGAACCTATAGAAGAGATGGACGCAAATCAAAATGTTCCACCACCTCCAGCACTACCAGTAGAACCAGTAAACCAGGATGCAGCTCCTCGCACTATGTATGGTTATGTTAAACCTAGTTTGATTGGTACCCAAACTAGCATTATTCGACCTGTTATTGCTGCTAATAATTTTGAATTAAAACCTAACACTATTTAGATGATTCAGCAGTTTTCCCAAAAGTAATCTCTCTCTTTACTCCTTACCGTTTCTTTTAAGTTTAGTTTAGATTAGTTAATTTAGAAATAAAACCCCCATTTTATTTTGAGGCTAGATAATAGGAAGAAAGTCATTACTAGTACTCATGGTTCCTTGGATTCGATATTCTGGTCTTGCTACTGACTATACTACTATTCGATAGGTGCACTTGCCTTTTTATCGTGATATTAGTTAGTTTCCAGGTACGATAAGATTTTATTACTTTATCATCATCACTTGAGATCACGATCATGAATGCATTTGCATGTTGTATTTTAGCATGAATTACAAGATCTAGAGAGTCGATTTAAGGGTTGTAAATCCTCACTTATGGTCTGTAAACTTTAGCTTTCTCCTAGTGCAAATTCTTGAAATTTTGTTTGAATTGTTGAGTATCCATGTTGTGTAAATTTAAAAGGTATGTGTATATATATAATATATACGAATAGGGGTTTTGGTGTTTATATATAATATATATGGTTTTGGTGTTATACATAATATATATTTACATGCATGGCTATTATATGCATAATATATTCGCGTGGGTCTAATACACACATAGTACATATAGACGCGTGATTCTACTATACAACATATTTATGTGTGGGTTTTATTATATATATTATATATGTGTTTATAGGTTTTGCATTATTTAATATACATAAATGTATATGGGACTTTTAGTGTAGGCTAAAGTTGATGTGACAAAGGTCATTAAATAAGTATGTATGTATATATATGTAATATACATTTGCATATGGTTTTGTAGTACTTGAAAATAGACCTAAAAATAAATAATATAATGCATACTTTTATAACATGTGAATTCTATTGATAGTGCACATTTATGCATGCACGAACCCGTAAGAGAATTATGAGTTACATGATATTGTGAGTTCTGATTAGTGCAAAATTATATTCTTGTGAAATGCTAAGTGCGAGCTCAATAGTAGTGCGAGCAAATTATATTATGAAATGAAATGTGATTAATTAGATATGTTGGTAATATGAACACTTGAAACTGTTGGATAACATTAGCATGCCATAGGATTGTGAGTACTCAACCTTTTATTATGTGTTGGGTATTGTAGCCTGAAGATAGCGTTGGAGAGATAAGGGAATGTTGAGTATAGCTTCATTAACTATAGATAGCGTGGTGTATTTGGAGAGTGTGAGCATATGTGCTACACTTACATGGAGATAGTGTACGACTTTATGGGTCATGTGGTGTGTTTGTAACATCCTGAATTAGGGCCTAGTTGGAATAGTGGTTTCGAGACCACAAATCAGAAATAGAATATATGTTTTATATTTATTTTGAGGTCTATAACATGTTTGTATTATTGTGTGAAAATTTCACGAAGAAATTTTGTGATTTAATGCCCAATTTAACTTTTAGGACTAAATTGCAAAAGTTGTAAAGTATGAGATTCTAGAAGGTTTGGGGTACTTAATTGAAATGCATGTGTAAATTATAAGTCCTTATTTAGTAAATAGACCATTTTATGTCATAATGGACAAAAATGGGCATGGAAGGGAAATATCTCAAGAAAAGGCCTTAAGGGCATTTGGTCATTTAGTTAATAAATTAATAAAAAGGGAAAAATCAAGAAAAAAGTTGATCATCTTCTCCAAGCAGCTGCCAAAATTTCTAAGCCCTCCATAGCTAGGGTTTTTCAACTTCCAAGCTTCATAGTAAGTACATCCTAATCTCGCGCTTTACATTTTTGAAACCTTTATCGCCCGATTTACCTATTTCTAGCCATATTTTGAGCTAGGGCTCATGTTTAAAAATTTACCCTTGTGTGACATGTATGTATTTTGATGTTTAATGAACTAATATGAAAGTTTGATGTGTGATAAACATATTTTACCAAGTGATTTTTCATGAAAACACCTAAAAAGGACTATTTTGTAAAAGTTACAAAATAAGTAGTAAAAATGTGTTTTAATGGAAATTGTGGGCTGTTATAATTATGAAAGTGGTTCAGCTAGGCCTGAGTAACAAAAAAAATGAGTACATTTCATTTTACGAGCCTAGGGACTAATTTGTAAATATGCAAAAATTTAGGGGCAAAATTATACTTTTCCAAAGTATGATTTATGGACTGGTTTGAATAATGTGATGATTAAATAAGTGAAATTTGTTATTATAGATCAAGAAGAACGAAGTCCAAACCTAAATTGAGGGAAGAATAAAGTTGCGGACTAAATTGAATTAGTTACCTTTTCGTACCGAGGTAAGTTTGCGGGTAAATAATGCAACATTTCTTCATTATGTATTAAATTCTTTATTATTGCACGATATGTATAATTGTTCCATGAATTTTGAACTAAGATGACTCGATGACAATGTAACGAGGTTTAATGTTTCGAAATCCCAGTTGAACAATAAGAATAGATAGGATACAAATGTCTTGACATTAGGGTTATGTGTGATCCCACGTAAGACCATGTTTGGGACATGGCATTGGCATCGATATGTGATCCCATATAAGACCATGTCTGGGACATAACATTGGCATTGTAATGAGATTTCGTGTAAGACCATGTGTAGGACATGGCATTAATGTGAGATCCCATGTAAGACCATGTCTAGGACATGGCATTGGCATCGATATGTGATCCCATGTAAGACCATGTTTGGGACACGCATTGGTATCCTACCATGTATACGAGATTTTCTGAGTACACTTTAGTATTCCAAGTGGTTCAATGGGTAATCCCAAGAGTATGCCAAAGAAAAGACCATGTTGAAAGGGTACAGGTATGTACACGAAGCTCATAACTATTGAGTTTATGTATTGATGAATCTCGGTAAGAAGTGAATGAATAGATCATGACTATGAGTTCTATGGTATATTATGAAATGAACATGAGTAAATGTGTATCCATGATACTTATTGACATCTGTGATGAGTTATAAATATGTTATGTGTATGATTAATGTTGTTATTTATTTACATGCAAACTTACTAAGCTTTATGCTTACTCCCTTTTTCCTTTCCATTTTCTTATAGTATCGCCAAGCTAGCTTGAGGATCGAAGGACGTTAGAGGCTCGATCACACTATCACTATCAATTGGAATATTTGGGTATAGCTAGCCTTTTATTTTGAGTATGGCATGTATAGAGACTTGGTCTTTTTGTTTTATGTCAAAATTGATTTGGCCAAAATGTTGGCTTATTTTGATGAATGATCTTTTTGTATAAGGCCATATAAAATTGGCCAATATTGGTTATTGGTATATGCATATGATGATGTTATTCATGGAAGTGATGGCTTGCATGTTTAAGTTGCTAAGTACATGATGTGTGGATGACTTGGTTTTGAGATGTTTGATAACTTAAAAGTGTTATATTATGTGCCTTTGAAGAAGTGTAAGTGTGCTTGCATTTCAGGGTGGCAAAAGGCTTGGTGAATAGCCTTATATTTGTCCATACGGGTAGACACACAGGCGTGTGTCTAGGCCGTGTGTGACACACGGTCAGCCCATGGGCGTGTGAATAGGCCATGTGTCCCCTGCACCTTAATTTTGCAAAATAGAATGTCCAGTAGTAAACACATGGGCAGAGACACAGCCGTGTGTCTAGGCCGTGTGAAGGACACGGCCTCAGGACATAGACGTGTGCCCAGGCCGTGTGAAGTTTGCACCTAATTTTCAGAATTTAATTAGCCACACAATCTAAGGACACAGGCGTGTGCCTTGGCCATGTGACCTTATTTGGGTGATAATGTATTTTATCAGTGATCCATCGCAAGACATTTTTTTAAAAGGATATGTAATTATTGGTCAATTCACATAGCGTGTGACTTTGTGGCTATTCTAATTAAAGTGATTTGTAATTATTGAAATATGATATATTTATTCTGCATAGCGTGAAATCACATGCTTACTAGTCTCTGTTAAAAATACAAATGCATGTTCAACATGCTTATTATTCTAATTTTATGCTTGACTTCAATCATAGTGGCTCAACCACACATGTCTATTCTGGCAGCTTGATTGCAATATTGTTGTTTGACCACATATATATATTTTATATAGCAGTTTAACTACAACTCTGGTGGTATTATCCACAATTATCTATTGGCGTGTTTTTGGATAGATGAGTTGTTGGGAACTTTAATTTGGTGTGTAACGAAGTTGGGTAGGAAGTTTTCTAAAAAATTTGCATTACGTTTTCCAAAAATATTGCATCGACATAACAATGCATGTACAATTTTGTCCATTTGAATTTGATGAATTTTTTTGTGTTGTTTTTATCTGTTTATTGTGTTATTTGTGTTTCTATTTGAGTTAAGTTACACATTGAGCTTAATAGCTCACCCCTTTCATGTCAACATTTCCGGTAATTGACAATGTAACACCCCTAAGCCATATCCATCGTCAAAATAAGGTTACGAGGCATTACTAAACTTATAACACAATTCGACATTCATTTCTCAAATAATTATCAAACAGTAACATTTCTCATTCATGTATAATAACATTGTCCCTTAAACGAGCCTACGAGACCCAAAACATGCATTAGAAGTGGTTTGGGACTAATCCGATAACTCTGGATCATTTTTGGGAAACTTAGAAAATTTTCTCAAAACTGGGGACACACGCCCATGTGAACAAGCTGTGTGTCTCACATAGCCACTAGACACGCCCGTGTGACGGGTCGTGTAGACATTCGAAATGGGACCACATGGCTGTGTCCCAGACTGTGTCCTAGACTGTGTCCTACCTTGTGTAACTCTCTGACTTGGGTCACACGGCCGACCACACGCTCGTGTCTAGGCCGTGTAACTCACTGACTTGTTTTTATAAAATGCTTCAGGGGACGCACAATCGTGTCACTTGATCGTGTGTCACACACAGCTTAGACACACGCCCGTGTCTCTGCTAGTGTGGAAAAAAATAGGCTATTTACCAAGCTATTTTGCCACCCTACTTGCACATACCTACATCATCTCATTTGGCACAACAACAAGTCTCAAATAAGCATTCAAAATAATTTTAATCAAACACAAATTATGCCATTTCAATTCCAACCATTCCTAAACTCCAATCACAACAACTTACTTATTGAAAATACATGCCAATTTCACATACTTTAATAACCATTAACCATATGCTTTTTATAACCCATAACTCGACCATTTAATTATCCAAAATCCAAACCACAACCAAGCATTTCCATCCCAATTTATACATCACATATCAAAATAGTCATTTGAACCATAAATCTCAACCTCAAGCATACCAAGATGAACTAACCCACATGGCTATACATATATCAACCATTCAACATTTACTAGCCAATTCATATGGCTAAAATTCATAACTAGCATTTAACAAAATAACCACATAGCCTATACATGCCATACAACCACAAACACAAGTTTAAAAGTACCAAAAGAAGATCAATAGTGTGATGAAGTCTCTAACGATCCCCGAATCCGAGCTAGCTTTGATTTCACTATAAAATATTGAAAAATAAAACAAAGTAAGCTTTATAGCTTAGAAAGCTTGCATGATAATAAAACTTAACTTATTAATTAAATACATTTCAATCAAAATAAGCATAACATGGTATAAATCATATCAATCCATGTAACACCCCTATCCTGTAACCGTCGCCGGAATAGGTAAGGGGCATTACCAGACTTGTAACTCAGATTAGATCAGTAAAAATTTTGAACTTTTCAATCACAATATAGTTCAACAATCATTCATCCAATCATGCTTTAAAAATTCATATAATCGTATACTCATTCATACAGGATCAAATTGAAAACATGTGAAAGATAGGGAGAACATTGAGAAAACTTTCAAGTTAGGGACACACGGCCATGTCCCTAGCCTGTGCACACCCACACAACCGTGTCCTACTAGACACGCCCTAATCACTCAGCCCGTGGTTGAAACTACCCAACCCCACACGGTTACTAGACACGCCCGTGTGTCCAGGCCGTGGCCAACACTGTCAATTACCAAACGGCTACCAGACACGCCCGTGTGTCTAGGCCGTGTGCAATTCTACCTAAAATCTATTAGGTGCAGGGGTTACACGGCTGAGTCACACGCCCGTGTGCTCAGACCGTGTGGCACAATGTAGGCTTGGTTTAAGCCATTTTGCCACCCAAATGGGTCATCCCTACAAGCATCACATAGCCATATCATTTCATAAACAAATTGGCAACCAAAACAACCATTTCAGAACACAATTTCCAAACATTATTCATCATCTAAACATGTACCAAATATGCATCAATTTAAACCAATTCATTCATCAAGTCAAAGCTAACCAAACTGCACAAAACATCATGAACTTTGCCATATAAAAACATCATATAATATATTCAAAAATGGATTAAACATTTACAAAACCAGCCATATCGCATAGCTTGAATTTGTACCAAAACATACTATGTTCATTAACAAGCTAACCATAAACATAAACTTAGTAACTAGCCTATACATGACATGACCATTTCAAAACAAAGTTCCAAAAGTACCAAAAAGCTAGATGGATAGTGTGATGGCGATCTCCGACACGTCCAA
Organism: Gossypium stocksii; assembly: GCA_020496765.1. Classification (NCBI taxonomy): domain Eukaryota; kingdom Viridiplantae; phylum Streptophyta; class Magnoliopsida; order Malvales; family Malvaceae; genus Gossypium; species Gossypium stocksii. The sequence goes on from CM035624.1 coordinate 116,379,748, forward strand.
ATATCGAGCTAGCTTCTGAATCTATAAAATAAGGAATAAATAAACAGATTAAGCTTCAAAAGCTTAGTAAGCCAGTGTAATATAGAATTTAAACTTACCAAATCAATAAGTTAACACATAACTAATGCCAAGTCAATTCATATGTTCAAGTTGCCTATCTCACAAGCATACACTTGTTAGTACATGTAAATTTCATAAACCATTCATGTACAAGATACAACATTCATGTATCATAAGCATAACCTCGATACTTATAACATGTAATTCATGTAGATCAATTCATATAGTCCATGTAAATCTCGTATAACATGTAATTCATATATCTCTAGAACTTCATGTAACTTGTATCGATAATTACCGTTGAACCTTTAAGAACATCAAGGGATACTCGGGTGATACACACACAGTGTATGTAAATATAACCTGTAATCCGTCAATACATCATGTATGCTCTATCGAGCCTGTATCGGTAAGCCCAAAGGCTGAACATGTGATCCCGAAGGATGAACGGTAAGCCCGTAGGCTGAACGGTAAGTCTGAAGACTGAAAATGTAATCCCGAAGGATGAACATATAGCTCATGAGCTATGGTGAGTCCGCAACAAATGCAGGAGCTCAAACCACCCTGTAGCCCTAGTGACATGTCACTTGTATCCTACGACTTCTACGGTTCTAACAGGACTCGGTACTTAGATCGTATTTGAAATCTTTAAACATCTCTATGTCATTTCATATATGTATAGCCAATGTGCAATTCAATCCAATAATCTCATACATCCACATGACAATTAAGCAATAGCTATAAACATATTCAAATTCAATTCTAATTATACGAACTTACCCTAGCTTAAGTCGAACCTCGAGCCTATTAGTCTACCTTTCTTTTTCCCCAATCAAGTTCCAGGATTCGATTATCCTGATCTATATTAATGCAAATTCAGCTATTTTAATACCAATATATTCAATTAAATCCAAGAACATGTATTTTGGCATATTTGCAAATTAGCCCTATATTTTCAACTGCTTTACAAATTAGTCCATTAAACATAAAATGACAAATTACACAATCAATCCCTCAATTCAACCTAGCCGAATGTTCATATAACTCATATAAACACATATGTTTTATTCTATCACATTTTTAACCACAAACTTTCTACTTCTTCTTAATTTAATCCTTAAAACTTATTTTCATCAAAAATTACTTTATAAAACTTGTATATTTCAAGACACCTATCAATAATTCATCAAAATCTATCAAAATAACCATGTATTCATTAATGGCATTTTCCAAAAATATAACCAATTTCAGAAATTGAGGTACGGGTCGACTATAACACAAAGCAACGATCTCAAAAACGTAAAAATCACTAAAAATCGAAGCCAAAACATACCTCAATTGAGCTTGGATATAGCCGAACATAAGAAAGCTTTAAAACCCTTGCTTTTGTTTGTATAATCGGTGAAGATGATGAAAATTAAAGCCTTTTCATGTTTTAATTAAACATATAACATATAATAACCAAATGACAACTTTAACCTTTATAAAACCATTATAAAACCATATAAAATATGGACATGAATGTCCACCAACAATTAAAATGGTAAAATAACCATTTAAGGCCTTTCATTTAGAAAACCAAAGCCATTTAATCCCTTTACATAATAGAACTCCTATTTATCACTTTATGCGATTTAGTCCTTTTTACTGAATTAACTATTTAAACGATAAAATTTCTGAACGAAACTTCCACACCATAAATCTATCATGCTATAAAACATATTAAAGAAATAAAAATAATATTTTGACTCGGTTAAGTGATCCCGAAACCACTCGTTCCGACTAGGAACTAAAATGGGCTGTTATAATCCACAAACTTTTCATTTGTCAATTCATTATTAAACTTGAAGTTCACAAATCACTTTAATTTCATACTCGTATAGGTTCCATACGTACTTGCTCCACATGACTCGATTTTACTTTCATCCACATCTTGATTATACTCGTTGAATCAATTGAAATTACTAAAGGATACTCGAGAACACATTGTAGACTAAGTGCCACATATATAGTTGAAGCTATCTCGATATCGCATCACATACCATGCTCACTCATGAGATAACAATGGGCCTACTCACACAAGCTGTCAGTCAAGACGTAGCTACACTGTGCTACTTACATAAGCTGTCAGATACCACAACACATGCTGAAAACCCAGCCACTGGTAGTGTAACACCCCAAACCCGACCCAAATGCTATGGCCAGATCTGGTGTGTCACATGGACCATTAACTACTCCTCGTTCTTTTATTGATAGGTTTAGGGTGACTCAGCAAAACCATTTTAAGGGTTTTAAAGTCAAACAGGTTATTTCATTTTTGAAAATCTTATCCACTATCATTTGAAGTTTAATTCTTTTAGAAGATCTTATCTTGTCATTAGGTGACCCATTTGTTGCGTATGATATATTTTGAAATCATTGATTAATTTTGGAAGAAAAACCCGTGCAGCCTAATTCTATCAATCTTAAACAAGTAATAATTTAATAATTAAAACCAACATAAAAATAAATATAACCAATGAGCGGCCTTATTACAAATTTAAACCCAAATAACTAAGTAATACTGAAATAAATAAATTTAAGAACAATATAACCGAAGGCAGTTTAGGTGGCCACTCTGAATCCCTCCAGCTCCAAGTCCTCTAAGGTTGGGGCTCACCTGCATGGATGAAAAGAAAGGGGGTGAGTTTGGGAACTCAGTGTATAAGCTAAACTCAACCAGAGTCTTGACCAGTTCAAGCTTAACTAGGCCTAAGCCCTATCTAGATGCAATATTAACTAGGCCTTAGTCCTATTCAGTAAACGGTATTAACTGGGCCTTAGCCCTATTCAGTAAACAGAAATTACTAGGCCTTAGCCCTATTTAGAAATCAATGTAGCCCTTAGGCCCATTACAGTAATAGAGTAGTATTTATGCATGTATGCAAAACACAGCCCAATCCAGCCTTACACACCACCCGTACTAGTCCTACACACCATCTGAGGAATAACTCAACCACCCTTAGGTTCTGTGGTTCGGCTAAAATAGAAGAAAAGGAAAGGAGGGTTCGGCCAAGTAGAAGATTCGGCTAACAAGAAAGGGTTACTTTTTGTTGGTGAAGAAAAGGAGAAGATAAAGAAAAGAGTGAAGGAAGAAGAGTGTTTCAGTTTTAGAAGATAGGTGAAGGATTTGGCAACAAGAAAAGGTGCGGTCGGCACCTACCTACCTATTATGCCGAACTAAAACCCCAAAGAGAACCCCAAAAACATTTGGCTAACATCCCTTAACTCCCCTTTGCCGATTATGCCAAAACAAAAGCCCCTAATCGAAAATGCTCTTCCAAGAGCCCCATAGCCAACCATCACTTGCTTCCATTTGAAATCCCTAAATTTTCTCCTCCTTATCCTCTTTGATTCAATCCCTTGAGCCATTCAAACACCTCTATTCATAGTTCAATCTAAGTTCCACCGCTTACCCTACACATGCATAAAAATAATAACACCACATTGCTTACCATAAGACTTGAACCTTAGCTCTTGCACAACTTCCACACACCCCCCTTGTGTTCTAAGTGGCGTTACATTGCCACCTTACCACAAGCCATCTTGAGTCTTAAATTACCCCTATTTTTTTAAAAGCCCACTCAGTCAAGGTCCCTTCTCCCTTAGGTTTAAAATTTTAAAATTCTACCAGGTTTTAACTCGAACTTGGGCCTTCTAAAGGCCTACTAACACACTCAAACATAAATTAACACATCCAGACAAGCAAAAATTAAATTCACACAAAATCCCAAAAATCTCAAAAACTAGGGCGTTACAAGTAGGACCGATAAACAATAAATTATACATATTTTTACCTCATGTTTAGACTAATTTCTGGTTGAATTATTATTAATTTTGTGAGAATTGGTACTCTTAACCCTTTTATTTCATGTTGTATACTCAAGAGAGCATAGGGAAGAGAAAAGAATGAAAAACGGATCAAAAACGAGGAAAATGGGCTAAAATGTGAAAAAACACGGCCCAAGAAGTCACCACACGGCCGTGGCACACGACCGTGCCACATAAGGTCCAACACGGCCTAGCCCCGACAAGCACGGCTAGGCCACACGGTTGTGCCACCCTTAACAAGCCCACACACAGCCTCTTGTCAATCCATACAGGTATGGCACACTGATGTGTCCCTGTTCTGAGGAAGTGTAATTTCGCTCGGATTTGGATACTTAGAGGCTAAGAAAGACATCCCAAAGCTCTATATAAAGACCCTAGGAGGCAACTCTAAGGGTGTACTCTTTTCTCCCAAAAGGAGCGCCATATTTCTACCAACATAAGGAGTGAAAGCAAGGAATTACACCAAGGGAAACCAATTGATTTATCCCAGAAGCTAGAATTCTACATCAAGACAGAGGATCTCCCTAAATTCCTTCAGGGGTTTTTGGGTTCTTTATGTTTTGTTATCTTATTTCTTCTGAGATGTTTTATTTATTAATTATGAACTAAACCCCTCAAATAATTGAGGGGGTTGAAACCTAAGACAGATCTTGTTATTATTCATTCTTGAATTATATGATAAATACTTGAATTGTTCTTAATTATGTGTTCTTAATTCTTGGTTTAATAATCCTAGGTATTAATTCAAGAAACTGATGTGCTTAGACAGAGGAGCAAAAGTCCCTATTTTAAGAGTAGATCTACCATAATTAAGCGGAATTGCATGCAACCCTAGACATAGGGAGACATAAATCTACCAGATTAAGGTCAAACCTAATAGGGGGATCCATAGATCGAATTAATGCAACCTAGGGGTGTTAATTAATAAAGAAACTTTAGTTAACCACCTAGGATTAGTTGTTCTTATCCTCGACGGAGGTATTAGCATAGGTTAAGGATCTCTACGGATCAAGTCAAGTGAAGAAATTGTCTAGTTTAAGAAGCCAATAACAAGTGAAGTCTTTGTGGATTCCCCCTTGAGTATTGCTTATATCAATCAGCTTTTCCTAAAGAGTTGTTCCCTAATTTACTTTTTGTGCACTTTTGGTTAGTTTTAGAATTAGTTTCATACAAACCTCTTTTACTTTTAGGTTAGATAATAGAAAGGAAGTGAGTACTAGTACTTTTGGTTCCCTTGGGTATGATAACTCGGTCTTATCGCTAAACTATACTACTTTTTGATAGGTGCGCTTACCTTAAAATTGTGATATTAGTTAGTTTTTGGTGTGATCAGTTTTTATAAATTTTATTACTTCATATCACGCGATATCAAGTTTTTGGCGCCATTGCCGGGGAACTAAAATATTACGAAAACTCGATTTCTATTACTTTAGCCATTACTTTTTTTATTTATTTTCAGCTTTTATTTTTATTTTTTTATTTTTTATTTTATTTAATTTAATTTTCTTTGCTTTTTCCTTCTAGGTATTTCTAGTTTATGACTAGAAACAACCCGGCAAGGCCATTACTTTTTGACGAAGATTTAGAAGCGACAGTTCACAGAACTCGCAAAGAGATCAGACGAAGCCTACATTATCCAGAACAAGATCAAGAACAAGAGCCAGAACTTACAAAAGAGATGGAAGTAAATCAAAACATTCAACCACCTCCAGCACTACCCGCAGAACAAGATGAAGCTCCTCGTACTATGTATGATTATGCTAAACCTAGTTTGGCTGGTACTCAAACTAGCATTATTAGACCTGCCATTACTGCTAATAATTTTGAATTAAAACCTAACACTATTCAGATGATTCAGCAATTTGTACAGTTTGATGGTTTACAGGATGAAGATCCGAATTCACACTTAGCCAATTTTTTGGAACTTTGTGATACTTTTAAAATTAATGGCATTTCTGATGATGCCATTCATCTAAGGCTATTCCCATTCTCTTTGAGAAATAAAGCCAAACAGTGGTTAAATTCTTTACCACGAGGCTCAATCACTACATGGGAACAGGTGACCAAAAAATTTTTGCTTAAATATTTTCCTCCAGCTAAAATAGCTAAATTACGAAACGATATCTCTTCTTTTGTGCAGATGGATTTAGAAACACTTTACGATGCCTGGGAGAGATACAAAGACCTTTTGAGAAGGTGCCCTCATCATGGATTACCTTTGTGGCTACAAGTTCAAACCTTTCATAACAGTTTGAATCCTTCAACAAGGCAAATGATCGATGCAGCTGCAAGAGGAACAATCAATAATACAAAACCCGAAGTAGCTTATGAATTTATTGAAGAGATGTCACTGAATAACTATCAGTGGCAAGTCATGAGGACAAAGCCGACAAAAGCTGCAGGAGTTTATAATATTGATGTTGTTACTATGCTTACTAACCAAGTAGAACTTCTAAATAAAAAGTTTGATAATTTTGTTAGTTTTACGCAGGCACAGCTAGTGATGTAGTGTGACGCAACCCCAGGAAATATGTTCAATCTAGACTACTCATCTTATGGACACAGCATAGAAACTGAGCAAGCCAACTATATGGGTAACAATTCTAGACCTCAAAATAACCCTTATAGTAATACTTACAATGCAAGTTGGAGAAATCACCCCAATTTTTCATGGGGAGGACAAGGAAATCAAAGATAACAACCTCCTCCAGGATTTTAGCAGCCACCACCACAACAAGAGAAAAAGTCGAATCTTGAAGAGATCTTCACCAAATTTATGGCCGCATCAGAAACCAATTTTCAAAACACTGAAACGACACTAAAAAACCAACAAGCATCAATTCAAGGGCTTGAGAATCAAATCGGTCAACTTGCGAAATTAATTTCAGATAGACCTACCAAGTAACACTGAGCCAAATCTCAGAGAACATGTCAAAGCAATTACTTTAAGAGATGGAAAAGTACTAGCTGAACCAGAAAAGAAGTCTGTTCAAGAATCTCCAGGAGAAAAGGTAGAGGAACCCAAGGAAAACACTCCACCAACACTCAAGGAATACAAACCGCCTATTCCATATCCAGCAAAGTTGAAGAAAGACCGTATAGATACTCAATTCGGTAAATTTCTTGAACTTTTTAAACAATTACACATTAACTTACCTTTTGTTGAAGTAATTTCACAGATGCCGAAGTACGCTAAGTTCCTTAAAGAACTTCTAACAAATAAAAGGAAGTTGGAAGAATTAGCCACAGTGGAACTCAACGAGGAATGCTCAGCTATTCTCCAAAAGAAACTACCGACAAAACTGAAAGATCCAGGGAATTTTACTATTCCTTATTTAATTGGTAGTTTAATTATTGATAAAGCCTTAGCTGATTTGGGTGCTAGCATTAATCTAATGCCTTACAAAATGTTCAAGCAACTAGGTCTAAGGGAACCAAAGCCTACTAGGATGAGTATTCAACTAGCTGATAGATCTGTTAAATATCCTAGGGGAATCATCGAAGATGTGCTAGTAAAGGTAGATAAATTTATATTCCCTGTTGATTTTTTTGTACTTGACATGGATGAGGATATTGAGGTGCCTTTAATTTTGGGACGTCCATTCTTAACCACTGCTAGAGTTGTTATCAATGCAGGGGATGGTAAATTAGTACTTAGAATTGGTCAGGAAGAAGTCATTTTTAAAATCTATGATGCCATGAGATTTTCTAAAGAACAAGATGGTTCATGTTATTTTGTTGATATTATTGATTACTTTGCTCAAGATAATTTTCAAGAACTTTCTCTCGTAAACATGTTGGAACTGTGTCTTATTTAAGGTGGGGGGAAGATGAAGCCACCACTGAAATTGAAGAAGTAAGAAAGGAGTTAGATTCTAATGAAATTATCACGAGACACATAAGTTATGAAAGTATAAAGATGAATGATAAGTTGAGACAGAAACCTTCCATTGATAAACCCCCTAAATTAAAGTTAAAGCAACTGCCAGATCATTTAGAATATGCCTTTTTAGGGGAAGATTCAACTTTACCAGTTATTATCGCATCAGATTTAAGCATTGCAAAAAAAAGGGGAACTACTCCATGTGCTAAGGGAGCACAAGCAGGCTATAGCTTGGAAAATTTTAGATATTAAGGGAATTAATCCTTCTTTTTACACCCATAAAAATTTAATGGAAGATGAATATAAACCATCGGTGCAAGCTCAGAGACGATTGAATCCCAACATGAAGGAAGTCGTAAAAGCTGAGGTAATTAAACTTCTAGATGCAGGCATTATTTATCCTATTTCTGATAGTTCTTGGGTAAGTCCGGTGCAGGTTGTTCTTAAAAAGGGAGGCATGACCGTGGTGTCTAATGACAAAAAAGAGTCAATACCTACAAGAATAGTCACTGGATAAAGAGTTTGCATTGATTATAGAAAGCTGAATGACGCAACTCGAAAAGATCATTTTCCCTTACCCTTTATTGATTAGATGTTGGAAAGATTATCAGGTCACATGTATTATTATTTCCTAGATGACCTCTCTGGTTACTTCCAAATCCCGATAGCACCAGAAGATCAGGAGAAAATGACATTCACATGTCCATACGTTTTCGTAGGTGCAGTTTTGGGATAGCGAAGAGACAAGCACTTTCAACTGATTTATTATGGCAGAACTTTGACAACCACTCAAGCAAATTATGCTACCGTAGAAGGCCCAAGCTTAGGTTGAAACCCGATAGATTTAAGAAATTTTAGTACTAAGAAGGAGGTCCTAAAGAAATGGGCTTTTAAGGTTAAAGTAAGCAGAATGGATCACAAAAGAGCCCCTGGCAAAGTGGCTAAATGACGCCACTAGGGAGCTATAAAAGTAGCGTGTGGGAGTTAGGGGGAGCCAAGGTTCAAGTCGCAAGGTAAGTTATTAGGGTGTTTTATTTTTATGAGCAGGAGAGCTAAGTATTGGACTTCAGGTAAAACTCTGTCAGGAAGAGTTTGAATGGTTCTTGGGAGTGATTTAAGGAGTGATAAGGGGAGCAAAAGTAGGAGCTGATCAGGGGACTTGGTGTTGGCCGAATGTTGGACTCTTGAGGAGCAAGAGTTGGCCGGTAAAGGGGGTTTTTGTTAGGCAATTGGCTAGGGGTTAGGCTTTGGCAAATTCAGCATTGTGGAGGAGTGTTGCCAAATTCTTTTTGGCATTTCTGGTTTGGTTGCTTACTTTCTTTATTTTGCCAAAATAGAGTAAGGTTTAGTGCTTAGGGTTTCTTTCTTTCCTTTCATTTTTGCTAGAAGCCGAACACAAGCCTCCTAAATACCTCTGTGCCGTTTTCTTTACCAAACAGAATACCTACTCCTCCTTTTCTCTTTTCTTTTCTCCCATCTTCTTCTTCTGTCACTCGTATCCCTCCTTTTTCATCTTGTTCTCCCTCACTTTGGTACACAACCTTCCATTGCCGATTCTTCTCTTGACCGAAACCTTTGGAACCGATTGCTCTTGTTCACCGAAACCTTGATTACACCTTGCTGATTTCTTCTTAGCCGAACCTATCTCACCATCATCACTCATATTTTTCTTTTCTTCTTTCTCTTCATTAATACCTCTCATATCTTGATAGCCTAATACCTTGTGAAGCTGAATCTCATCTTTTTCTTTCTAAAACTGAAAACCTTCATACCTATGGTGTCAAAGTCGAATCTTTGGTTATACTTTCTTCTCCTCTCATGTTCGTGATAGGAGCTACAGTAGATCGGGATTATACCGTTATCTAGAACTCTTCTTTGGCAGTATAACATTTTGGGGTAAGTATGCAAATGTTTTTCTTTCAATAGTTATGTGTTAGGGGAGGCTAATGATTTGGACTAAAGGCCTATTGACCTCTTTCTTGTGGTTCTGTGTGCGATACTGTGGACAAAGGGTCGTTCAGCAAAGGATTTTGGAAGGCTTACGAGGTTGAGCATCTAAAACTAGTCCGTATTCGGCAAAAAGGTAAGATCTTTAGGGACTTAGGCTATGTTGGCTGATTGTGTTAAGGAGGTTAATGCTCTAGTGTTGTCGATTTTTAGACTAACGTGTTAATGACCAATTATAGGCTTTACGTGAGGGGATCTTGTCAACTTTTCGGCAGTTAACAGGTGTGTATCATACCCTTACTATAGACTAGTTCGACAAAGACCGAAAAGTGACCGAAGGTGACCGAAAGGTCGGCACCATGTGGATCTATGAGTATGCACTTAATCTTTGATGGTTAGATCTGAAATCGTGGATGGTAGGATTGCAGAGAGCGTAATTCCGTGCATTTGGGTAAATTGGGCCCGATGGGCTAAATGTGGGCCCAATGGGCTTTCGAGCCTATGTGGGTAAGAACAATCACTAAAGGTGTTTTGTCAGACTATAGGAAACAACACGGTTAAAATCTGTAATCTAATTGTGAACTTGGATTAAATGGGCATAAGTTACTATTAGACACCGTAGGGCCCATTAGGGGTTTTTGGGCCTAATAGCCAAACTGTTAAATTAAGTTAAAATAGACCACTGTGACGAAAAATGGAATAGGAGTGACTGTAATATATGTGAAATCCCTAAAGAACTGGTAAATTACTAAAATACCCCTAAGAATGGAAAATTACCATTATGCCCCTAGGTGCAAAAATGACTGTTATACCCATAGGGTTAATTTTATCTGAGATGCATGACATTCTGATTCTGTATGATGTATGCCATGACATGTATATCTGTTGCATGGGTTATGGGTTATATTGATGGAGGAAGTGTTCTGGTGGCCTCGCCACATATATCTGTTCTTGTGGCCTCGCCACACATATATATCTGTTTTGGTGGCCTCGCCACAATATATGTATCTGGTGACTCTGTCACAACATCTGATCTGGCAGCCTCGTTGCAAATTCTATAGTGTGTAGTGGATGGGTGGGTCGAGTAGTCTCCCCACATAGTGTAAGGCTGGTATGGGGGTGTATATGGATGGATTTGGGTTGGGTTTCGGCATATATGATATTTCTATTCTGTATTTGTTATGGGCCTATAGGCTTCATTCTGATTTCTGTACTAGGCCAAGGCCCAAATAAATCTGACTTTGAGGCTTGATCCATTTTGGGCTATGGTTGGTATATTTTACACACTGAGTTTACCAAACTCACTCCTTATTTTCACCCTTGTAGGTAATCCCCAGCCGTAGCGGACTTGGAGCTGTGAGGGATTCAGAGTGGCCACAAGTTCTGCAAGTTTGATTCATCGTACTTTTTCTTCAGTATTTCAGTTATTTTGATTATTATTTTGGGTTTTAACTTATAATAAGGCAGCTCTTTAAATTTCTTTCTCTTTTATGGTTTTATTTACTGGTTTTATTTATACTCTATCGAAATTGCTAGTTATAGACCGCACGGGTTTCTAATCAAATTTAATGAACGTTTTCAAAACATAACAAACGTAACAAATGGGTAACTTAAAGACTTAATAAACTGACTTTTTGCTAAACCACTGTTTGTACAAAAATCACTTTAGTCACCTTAAACAAAGACCACACTCAGTCGTAACTCCATGTGACACGTCATATTTGGCCATAACGTTTAGGCTGGGTTTGAGGTGTTATATTTAGTGGTATCAGAGCCCGGTTGCAACAACTCGGCTATGGAACGGGTCTAAAAATATGAGTTTTTAAAGTAACGTTGAATAAAAATTTTTGAAAATCATTTTTAAGAATTTGTTTTCGAAATTGGTTTCGAGGTTGTTTTCGATATTCTCTTCCTATAAACAAATGATTTTTAAGGATTGAACTCAGTCTCTAAATTGGTTTCTAAGAAGGTGGCACACGAAATCTCCGGCCCAAGCCTGTAAGTTTTCTGAATTTTTCTGATTATTTCTGAAATTCTGTTATATGCCTGTACTAAATCCTATCATGATACTTTAGTTAGGGTAACACTGAAACTATAGAAATTCTGATAAGTAGACTGAGACTGTAGCTAGGCTACCGCGAAGGAAAACCAACTCTGAATTACTGTCTATTCATAAGACATCCGTAATAAACACTAAAATATCTAGCTGATGCATAAAATTCCTAATCAGATAATACAAAATAAGTACGTGAGCAGCTCGTGGAAGAGGCCGTAGACGTGGCCGAGGTAGTGCACAGGCTGAATCTTCATCTTCAGGACATGTGCCAGCAGCGGATGCACTGGTACCACCAGCAACGGAAGTAGAGTCTCACGATCGAGGTGCCGGGGATGACGCTCTATCTCTAGTGATGATTCGAGTTTTGGAAAGGGTTGCTGGGCCAAGTACGGGAAACAGAATTCGAGGATCTATTTCTGAGTGGCTCAAGGTTAATGGAGCGGAGATCTTTAGGGGCGTATCTGGTGTAGCTCCGAATGTGGTTGAGTACTGGTTAGAGGCAACAGAGCGAATTATGGATGATTTGGACTGCTCTGTAGAGTAGAAGCTGAAAGGAGCTATATCGTTACTTCGGGATGAAGCTTATCAGTGGTGGCTCATGGTAAGAGATGGAACTTCAGCTGATAGGGTGACTTGGGAGCTGTTCAAGACATCCTTCTAAGGAAAGTATGTTGGGGCTAGTTACGTGGATGCCCGCAGGAAAGAATTGCTGAATCTAGTTCAAGGGGGTAAGACAGTTGCAGAGTACGAGTCTGAGTTCCTGAGACTGAGCCGGTATGCTACTGGGATAGTCGCTACGGAGTATGAACGTAGCGTGCATTTTGAGGATGGTCTTAGAGATGAGATCAGGGTGCTGATTGCTCCGCAAAGGGGGCGTAACTTCGCTGCTTTAGTGGAGAAAGCTAAGATAGCTGAGGAAGTGAAGTGTATAGAAAGACAGAATCGTGAGAAGGATCGAAACCTTTTTCGTAGAGATTCAGGACCTTTAGGTGGTGCCAACAGGAATGTTAAGAGGGCAAAGGTGGTAGAGCCAATTCGAGCAGTACCGATGAATGCTGTTAGACCGCAAGATTGTAAGAATTATGGTAAGATACATATGGGTGAGTGTCAGAAATGTTCTGGTGCTTGTTTTTTATGCGGATCTTTGGAGCATAGGGTTAATGACTGCCCTCAGGAACCAGATCAGGTTCAAGCTATAGATCAGAGAGTCGCTCAACCAGTGAGGGGTAGACTACAGCCTTCGAGAGGACGTGGACAAGGTAGAGGTGGTAATGGTAATGGTCGAGGACAAGGAGTACCTGGCAGGGTACCGGATATGCTGAGGCTCGTCAGCCAGCGTTGGTGTATGCAGCTTGTCGCCGAGAGGAGGGTGATGCACCTGACATCATAACGGGTACGTTTTTTATTTCTAGTATGCCATACACTGTGTTGATAGATGTTGGATCTACCCATTCATATGTTGCATATGCCATATCTGGGTCGCTGGGTGTACGCTCTGAGGAGACCATGAGTGGGGTATCTGTACTAAGTCCTCTGGGTTACTCAGTTAGGGTAGACAAACTGTATAAAGACGTGCCTTTAGAAACTCAAGGTAAAATTTTCTCTGGAGATCTGATGGAACTACCATTCGGGGAATTCGACCTCATCTTGGGGATGGATTGGCTCGTTAAGCATAGGGCTACTCTGGATTGTGCTGCCAAGCGAATGATGTTAAAGACCATGAAGGATGAGGAGGTTATGGTGATAGGCAAGCGAGGGGATTATCTATCTAATGTGGTGTCGGCATTGAGAGCTGAGAAGTGGATTCGTAAGGGTTGTAAGGCTTACTTGGCATTTGTAAGTCAATCGAAAACTGAGGATCTGACAGTGGATAAGGTTAGAACTGTTAAGGATTTTTAGGATGTTTTTCCAGAGGAGCTTCTAGGTTTACCTTCGAACTGAGAAGTCGAGTTTGGAATCGACTTGTTGCCTAGAACAACACAAGTGTCCATCGCACCTTACAGGATGGCACCGAAGGAGTTGGTGGAGCTGAAAGCTCAGATTCAGGAGTTGTTGGATAGAGGCTTTATTAGGCCAAGTGTGTCTCCGTGGGGAGCACCAGTGTTGTTCGTGAAGAAGAAAGATGGATCAATATGCATGTGCATCGACTATCGGCAGTTGAACTAACTGATGATTAAGAACAAGTACCCTCTGCCGAGAATCGATGATTTATTCGACCAGCTTCAGGAAGCTTCAGTATTTTCCAAGATTGACCTTCGATCTGGATATCATTAGTTAAGGGTTAAGGAGGAGGATATTCACAAGACGGCATTCAGACCTCGGTATGGTCACTATGAGTTTTTGGTTTTGCCATTTGGGTTGACAAACGCACCTGCAGCATTTATGAATCTGATGAATCGAGTGTTCCTGCCATACTTGGATCAATTCGTGGTCGTCTTTATCGATGATATTCTGGTATATTCTGAAACTGAAGGGAATCATGATGAGCATCTCCGTATTGTGCTGCAAGTGCTGAGGGAGAAGGAGCTTTATGCGAAATTCAGTAAGTGTGAGTCCTGGTTGAGGGAGGTAACTTTGTTAGGTCATGTTGTCTCTGCTAAAGGAATATAGGTGGACCCTCAAAAGATTGAAGCGATTCTGGAATTGAAGCCACCGGAGTCAGTATCGAAAATTTAGAGTTTTTTGGGTTTGGCTGGGTACTATAGAAGGTTTGTGAAAGGATTTTTTGTAATGGTAGCACTACTGACAAAACTTATAAGGAAAGGAATACCGTTTGTTTGGACCGAGAGGCAGCAAGAAGCTTTTGAGAAGTTGAAAAAAGTTCTGACCAAGGCACTTGTATTGATTCAACCGGAGTCTGGGAAGGATTTCACTGTGTACAGTGACGCATCACATGTAGGGTTGGGCTGTGTGTTGATGCAAGATGGTAAAGTGGTTGCTTATACATCGCGACAGCTTAAACCTCATGAAGTAAACTATCCTACTTATGATCTGGAGTTGGCAGCAGTAATCTTTGCACTCAAGATTTGGAGACATTATTTGTACGGAGAAATGTGTATCATATACACGGATCAGAAGAGTCTTAAGTACTTTCTGACTTAGAAGGAGTTGAATCTTAGGTAACGAAGATGGAGAGAGCTGCTTAAGGTTTATGATTGTGCGATTGAGTATCACCCAGGCAAAACGAATGTGGTGGCTGATGACTTTAGTCGTAGAACCGTATCTGATCTGAGAGTAATGTTTGCTCGTTTGAGTCTCTATGACGATGGTAGTCTGTTAGCAGAACTGCAAGTAAGGCCAACCTGGGTTGATGAGATTAAGGAAAAGCAGTTAAAGGATGAGTCTCTTGTTTCTCAATTCCAACAGGTTAAGAATGGGGACCCTTCTGAGTTTGGACTAAATAGTGAGGGAATTTTGTGTTTCCAAGGTAGAGTTTGCATTCCAAAGAACTCTAACTTAAGACAAGCAATACTGAAAGAAGCTCATGGAGGACTGTGTGCTATGCATCTTTGAGGGAATAAAATGTATCACGACTTAAAGGAATTGTATTGGTGGCCTGGACTGAAACGAGAAGTAACGGAATTTGTGGGGAAATATCTAACTTGCCAGCAAGTAAAAGCTGAACATCAGTTACCTTCCGGACTTTTGCAGCCAATGAAAGTACCCCTTTGGAAGTGGAAGAGGGTAACCATGGACTTTGTGAGTGGATTACCCTTGACACCAGTGAAGAAGGACTCGATTTGGGTGATTGTGGATAGTTGACCAAATCTGCTCATTTCATACCTGTCTGCACTAATTATTCACTTCAGAAGTTAGCGAAATTGTATGTGGCAGAAATTGTACGACTACATGGGGTGCCAGCATCGATTATTTTTGGTCGAGATTCTAGATTCACATCTCGGTTCT
Source organism: Gossypium stocksii (assembly GCA_020496765.1). NCBI lineage: Eukaryota > Viridiplantae > Streptophyta > Magnoliopsida > Malvales > Malvaceae > Gossypium > Gossypium stocksii. The sequence continues at coordinate 116,395,470 of CM035624.1, forward strand.
GGCAAAGGTTGCATGAGGCATTTGGAACACGACTAAATTTTAGCACAGCTTTTCATCCTCAGACTGATAGCCAGACGGAAAGGGTTATTCAGATTCTAGAAGACATGTTGAGGGGATACGTTATCGACTTCTAAGGCAGTTGGGAGGATTATCTATCATTGGTAGAATTCGAGTACAATAACAGCTATTCATATGGCACCTTATGAAGCGTTGTATGGACGTAAGTGTCGTACACCTAGTTGTTGGACCGAATTGGGTGAGTGGCAAGTTCTTGGACCTGAGTTGGTAATAGAGACTGAAGATAAGGTCAGGATAATTAGGGAGTGGTTAAAAGAAGCATCTGATCGGTAGAAGTCTTAAGCAGATTTAAAGCGTAAGGAGTTTGAGTACTCAGTGGGTGACATGGTCTTTTTGAAGGTTTCACCTTGGAAGAAGATACTAAAATTTGGAAAGAAAGGCAAGTTGAGTCCCCGGTTCATTGGGCCTTATCGGGTTCTTAAGCGAGTAGGTCCAATGGCTTATCAGTTGGAATTTCCTTCGGAGCTAGACAGGATTCATGATATTTTTCACATCTCCATGTTAAGGCGATATCGTTCTAACCCTACTCATGTCGTGCTGGTTGCAGAGGTTGAGGTATAGCCTGATTTGACTTTCGAGGAAGAGCCCGTACAGATTTTGGATCGAGATGTGAAGGTTTAAGAAGGAAGTTGGTTCCATTAGTAAAGGTACTTTGGCGTAATCATGGCAGAGAGGAAGCTACTTGGGAACTAGAAAAAACGATGCGTCAGCAATACCCTCAGTTGTTTGGATCAAGTAAATTTTGAGGATGAAATTTTTTTAAGGAGGGTAGAGTTGTAATGCCCTAATTTTTTGGACTTTTCGGGAATTCTGTGATTTTTTTTGGTTAATTCTTAAATTTCTGTGTTTTGACTGTATAAATTATATTCTAGTATGTTACTGGGCCTCTAGAAGGCCCAAGCTTAGGTTGAAACCTGACGGATTTAATAAATTTTAGTACTAAGAAGAAGGTCCTGAAGAAGTGGGCTTTTAAGGTTAAAGTAAGCAGAATGAATCAAAAAAGAGCCCCTGGCAAAGTGGCTAAATGACGCCACTAGGGAGCTATAAAAGTGGCGTGTGGGAGTTAGGGGGAGCCAAGGTTCAAGTCGCAAGGTAAGTTATTAGTGTGTTTTATTTTTATGAGCAGGAGAGCTAAGTAATGGACTTCAGGTAAAACTCTGTCAGGAAGAGTTTGAATGGTTCATGGGAGTGATTTAAGGAGTGATAAGGGGAGCAAAAGTAAGAGCTGAACAGGGGACTTGGTGTTGGCCGAATGTTGGACTCTTGAGGAGCAAGAGTTGGCCGGTCAAGGGTGGTTTAGTTAGGCAATCAGCTAAGGGTTAGGCTTTGGAAAATTCGGCATTGTGGAGGAGTGTTGCCAAATTCTTTTTGAGCATTTCCGGTTTTGGTTGCTCACTTTCTTTGTTTTGCCAAAAAAGGGTAAGGTTTAGTGCTTAGGGTTTCTTTCTTTCCTTCCATTTTTGCTAGAAGCCAAACACAAGCCTCCCAAATACCTCTGTGCTGTTTTCTTTACCAAACTAAATCCCTACTCCTCCTTTTCTCTTTTCTTTTCTCCCATCTTCTTCTTCTGTCATTCGTATCCCTCCTTCTTCATCTTGTTCTCCCTCACTTTGGTACACAACCTTCCATTGCTGATTCTTCTCTTGACCGAAACCTTTGGAACCGATTGCTCTTGTTGACCGAAACCTTGATTACACCTTGCCAATTTCTTCTTAGCCGAACCTATCTCACCATCATCACTCATCTCTTTCTTTTCTTCTTTCTCTTCATCAATATCTCTCACATCTTGATAGCCGAATACCTTATGAAGCCAAATCTCATCTTTTTCTTTCTAAAATTGAAAACCTTCATACCTGTGGTGTCAAAGCCGAATCTTTGGTTATACTTTCTTCTCCTCTCGTGTTCGTGATAGGAGCTACAGTAGATCGGGATTATACCGTTATCTAGAACTCTTCTTTGGTAGTATAACGTTTTGGTGTAAGTATGCAAACCTTTTTCTTTCGATAGTTATGTGTTAAGGCAAGAAGCCGAAACCCCTTAGGGAAGGCTAACGATTTGAACTAAAGGCCTATTGGCCTCTTTCTTCTGGTTCTGTGTGCGATAGTGTGGACAAAGGGTTGTTCAGCAAAGGAGTTTGGAAGGCTTACGAGGTCAAGCATCTAGAACTAGTCCGTATTCGGCAGAAAGGTAAGATCTTTAGGGACTTAAGCTGTGTTGGCCGATTGTGTTAAGGAGGTTAATGCTCTAGTGTTGTCGATTTTATACTAACGTGTTAATGATCGATTATAGGCTTTACGTGTGGGGATCTCGTCAACATTTTGGCAGTTAACAGGTGTGTATCATACCCTTACTATAGACTAGTTCGACAAAGACCGAAAAGTGATCGAAGGTGATCGAAAGGTCGGCACCATATGGATCTGTGAGTATGCAACTACTCTTTGACGGTTAGATCTGAAATTGTGGATGGTAGGATTGCAGAGAGCGCAATTTCGTGCATTTTGGTAAATTGGGCCCGATGGGCTAAATGTGGGCCCAATGGGCTTTCGAGCTCATGTGGGTAAGAATAATCACTAAAGGTGTTCTGTCAGACTGTAGGAAACAACACGGTTAAAATCTGTAATCTGATCGTGAAACTTGGATTAAATGGGCATAAGTTACTATTAGACACCATAGGGCCCATTAGGGGTTTTTGGGCCTAATAGCCAAACTGTTAAATTAAGTTAAAATAGACTACTGTGACGACAAATGGAATAAGAGTGACTGTAATATACGTGAAATCCCGAAAGAACTGGTAAATTACTAAAATACCCCTAAGAATGGAAAATTACCATTATGCCCCTAGGTGCAAAAATGACTGTTATACCCCTAGGGTTAATTTTATCTGAGATGCATGATATTCTGATTCTGTATGATGTATGCCATGAAATGTATATCTGTTGCATGGGTTATGGGTTATATTGATGGAGGAAGCGTTCTGGTGGCCTCGCCACATATATCTATTCTGGTGGCCTCACCACATATATCTGTTCTGGCAGCCTCGCCACATATATATATCTGTTCTGGTGGCCTCGCCACAATATATGTATCTGGTGACTCTATCACAATATCTGATCTGGTAGCCTCGCTGCAAAGTCTGTGGTGTGTAGCGGATGGGTGGGTCGAGTAGTCTCTCTACATGGTGTAAGGCTGGTACGGGGGTGTATATGGATGGATTTGGGTTGGGTTTCTGCATATATGATATTTCTGTTATGTATTTGTTATGGTCCTATTGGCTTCATTCTGATTTCTGTACTGGGCCAAGGCCCAAATAAATCTAACTTTGATGCTTGATCCGTTTTGGGCTATGGTTGGGATATTTTACACACTAAGTTTACCAAGCTCACTCCTTATTTTCAACCTTGTAGGTAATCCCCAGCCATAGCGGACTTGGAGCTGTGAGGGATTCGGAGTGGCCACAAGTTCTGCAAGTTTGATTCATCGCACTTTTTCTTCGGTATTTCAGTTATTTGGATTATTATTTTGGGTTTTAACTTGTAATAAGGCCGCTCTTTAAATTTCTTTCTCTCTTATGGTTTTATTTACTGGTTTTATTTATACTCTATCGAAACTGCTAGTTATAGACCGCATGAGTTTTTAATCAAATTTAATGAACATTTTTAAAACATAATAATCGTAACAAATGGATAACTTAAAGACTTAATAAACTAACTTTTTGCTAAACCACTGTTTGTACAAAAATCACTTTAGTCACCTTAAACAAAGACCACACTCAGTCGTAACTCCATGTGACACGTCAGATTTGGCTATAACATTCAGGCCAGGTTTGAGGTGTTACATTGTTTATATTGACCATTCTACTCTTTGCTACCTTTTAACTAGAACTGATGCAAAACCTCGATTAATAAGATGGATTCTATTGTTACAGGAATTCGATTTAGAAATAAAGGACAAGAAAGGAGCTGAAAACTTGGCAACAGATCACCTTTCAAGACTAGAAAACACACAACCCAAGTACCTCGATAAAATAAATGACTTGTTTCCTGAAGAACAACTCCTAGCCTTAGCAAATGTAGCAGTTCCTTGGTTTGTTGATTTTGCAAATTATTTAGCAGCTAACATAACCCTAAAAGGGCTAAACCATCAGGAAAAAAAGCGATTCTTCGCTAATGTGAAAAACTACTTTTGGGAAGATCCTTTTCTTTTTCGAATTTGTGCAGATCAGATTATTCAAAGATGCGTTGCTGAAACAGAAGCATACCAGATTTTAAATCACTGCCATTTAGGACCCACAGGAGGACATCACAGTGAAGCAAGAACTGCTCATAAGGTACTCGAATCAGGTTTTTACTAGCCTACACTTTTCACAGATGCCAACAGGTACGTGACCTCTTGTGATAAATGCTAGAGAATAGGTAATATTTCTCAACATAATGAAATGCCTCAGAGCTATATACTTTCATGCGAAATATTTGATGTATGGGGTATTGATTTCATGGGTCTATTCCATACTTCATTTGGGAATAAGTACATCCTAGTAGTAGTAGATTATATGTCAAAATGGGTGGAAGCCCAAGCCTTACCTACTAATGATGCTAGAATGGTAGTACGATTTTTGAAGAAACTTTTCTCTCAATTTGGAACACCTAGGATAATTATTAGTGATAGGGGCACCCATTTTTGCAATGCCCAATTTCAAAAAGTTTTAAAAAGGTATGGAGTACACCATAGAATAGTTACCCCTTATCATCCACAAACTAGTGGCCAAGTCGAAGTGAAAAATAGGGAACTAAAACGCATCTTAGAGAAAATAATAAAAACAAATAGAAAAGATTGGTCAAGAAAGATAGATGAATGTTTATGGGCCTATAGAACTACTTTTAAAACACCTATAGGTACATCTCCCTATAAACTTGTCTACGGAAAAAGTTGTCATCTGCCATTTGAACTTGAACATAAAGCATTCTGGGCTATTAAATTTTTAAACCTTGATTTTAAGCTTGCAGGTGAGAAAAGATTAATTCAGTTAAATGAGCTAGATGAATGGTGTTGCAATGCCTATGAGAGCTCACGACTATATAAGGAAGCCATGAAGCGACGTCATGGCAAACGACTGAAACAACCTAAGCAGTTCGAAACGGGTGATCTTGTCTTACTCTACAACTCAAGGTTGAAACTATTTCCTGGAAACTCAAGTCAAGGTGGTCAGGTCCATTCACTGTTCAAACTATCTTTCCATATGGCACAATTGAGGTAACTCACCCTAACCACGGTACGTTCAAGGTAAATGGCCATAGGCTTAAACACTATAGAGGTGAGAATTTTAAAGATAACAGGGAAGGGCTTCAGCTCCACGAAATCCCTTCGTGATACATCCAGGTAGAGTCGAGCTTAGACTCTAAATAAGCGCTTCTCGGGAGGCAACCCGAGCACTAACTTAGTAACTTTTCTTTTTAATTTTAATTTTAGTATTTTTTATGCATCAACTAACCCTTTTTAAATGCAGAATTTTAGGACCACACGGCCATGCCCATGGGCGTGTCCAAGGCCGTGTGAACACTTAAAGCAGAGACATGGTCGTGCACCCAGGCCGTGTGTAAATAGAGCACAATTTTCCCAAAAACACGGGCTACCGACAAATCAACACGGCTGTGCGACATGGCCGTGGCAACCTTTCAACTTAGACACAGGCTTACACAAAGCCACACGCCCGTGTCTCCAAATCGTGGCCAACACTGTCGATTTAGACACAATTGTGTAACCACCTACACGACCGCGTGAATAACAAAAACCTCATCACAAACGGCCGTGTGACCTATCACACGACCGTGTGAAAAGCGAACGAGAATGCAAACAGCGGTGCGAGATGGCCAACACGGGCGTGTACTTCAAACCAGGCGCGCCAAAACCACCGAATTTCGAATCACATGGGCAAAACCCGAGTCACACGGGCGTGTGCCATGCCCGTGTGACCCAAAAACTATAAATAGGGGCCACTATTCATCCTCTCCTTCACTCAAACCCTAAAATTTTTCTCCCCCAACCACTATAAACGCCACCGTCGATCCTCAAAACACTGCCATGCTCGTATAGGACGATCTCACGCCCGTGCAAAGCACCCCATGACCGTTCAATCCTCTCCCATGATTGTGCACCTCTCCCATGTAGTTCTATTTTCTCATTTTTCTCTCTAATTTTTACTAATCTATTTTATTTATTTTTATATCATGATTATATTTAGATTTAGAATTGATTCAAGCATGGAATTAGTTACACTAGGATGAATAATCTAGAATATTATAGAACATTTCATGATTGCATGCCACTTAAAATCACATGTGATTGCCATTTTTCTCATGCATTTAGTATAAATACATTCTCATGTTACTTATTTTTGATATCATGGATAAATTATACTATTTAGGTTAGTCCCCATTTTATGTTTTTAGGAACATCATTATTTTAATCTTCATTGTATTTCATATATAGTTTTTGAGTCATTTTAATTTCGATTTTTAAGACTAATTTTTGTTATTTTATTTTTAGGTACTATGTCGTCATCGCGCGGTAAGAAAGCTGCCGTCCCCACTTCAAAGAAACGCAAGGGACCTGGTGGTTCATCCTCGCCACCCATTACTGAGAACCGCCATCCATTCCTCTAATTTTAGCAAGCCTCCTAGGAAGAACGATTTCAGATACTTCGAGCTTGCCCTGTAACCACTGGCTGATGCATAAATTGGGCCACCCTCGAGCAAATACACCTAACATATGAGATCCGAGCCTTATTAATGACCGATCCATGGGAGCAGTTTTCCAGATCGTGGAGCCTACATACTTAGAACTCACTCTCGAGTTCTACTCAACATTCCATCTTCAGACTGTGATGAACAAATATGATGATCCAGGAACAGTCCAGTTCCATTTGGGAAGTCTCGTACACCATCTCAGTGTCCCAGAGTTCGGCATAGCCCTCGGTCTCTACACCGAGCAATTTATGGAAGAGGAGGATCTCTCCAAGCTTCATCGCCATATCCACCTATCACCATCTAGGTGTTGGGAGGCCCTAGTCCCTGCATCATAAACATATGACCCTAGTTACTCCAAAGCGACCGCCTTTATCCCACCACTGAGGTACATTCACTCTTTACTCGCGCATACATTGACGGGACGACGCGAAAGCATGGGTGTCATAAACACCCACGATGCCTACTTCCTGTGGTGCATGGGAAACGCGCATGTTATCGACTTAGCCTACTTTATCGCCCATGCAATCTAGCATCAGACAGGAGGCACTGTAAAGGCGTAATTTCTATGGGCCCATACATCACGAGATTAGGCCGCTATTTCGGCCTATTCAACACCACAGCCCAGACATCCTCATATACTTTAGTGGGCCAGATGTCCCCACAGGACATCCAGAGCATGCTTCACATGAGGATGATCCAGCGCCGACGTGGGACCGATCCTCTACAGTACCAGCTACTTAGAGTTGCCGATCAGGAGGATCTTGAGGACATTCCTAATGATGTCCCACCACCACCACTGGAGAAGGATGCACCTACCGAGCCGCCACCACCCCCTCGCCGATGAGTTCATGTGAAAGCTTCCTATGCTAACTTATCTAAGCGCTTCTCACAATTCAAGCAGCAATGTTTCCAGCGCTTCGATCACATCGATGCGACTTTACAGCAGATATGCCAGCATCTCCACATCACGCCACCAACACCACCGTCTGATCCATCCGAGGATTAGATATTTCTATTCCTCTTATTTTATTTTTATCTTAGTTTTTATTTTTCAATTTGATTTTTATTTTTCATTTATTTCTAACTTTAGTTTCCTTTTTATTTTGAATTTTATTGTCTTTAATCCTTTTTCATTATTTGAGTATTAATATTTTTAGAACTTAGTTTATTATTTTTCTGCTATTTATTTTCTATCTTTCATATCAGCCAATCCCTAACGGATAATCTCTCTTAATCCAAAATTACCACGACTAATTAATATTTTCGTAGTTTCAAAAAGGAGCTCTACAAGCTCACATTCATATGGAAATGGGAACATCCTACCACAACTGCCGACTCTTCCAATATCTTTCTCACAAATTCATCCTAAATTTAGGGAGTTTCATGTCTTCCCCTAACTTATGATCTTGTACTTCTATTGCTAATAATGCTTCTTTGTACATTGAGGGCAATGTACATCTTAAGTGTGGGGGGGGAACTTACTTTCAGTCATTAAATTCTCCTTGAAATCCATGAATTTTCTTCTAAATTGATGCATTGTTCTCAATTGCATTATCTTTAATCTTCTATTAGGAATATATTCTGATTGATTTATAATTTCTATTAATGAGTTGAGAATTAAAACATAGGTGCTTGTACTTTGATTATTCAAACTTTAAAACATTAGGGAATCAAGCATGATAAGTTGAAATTTTTTAGAACCCCATTTTTTTCATAAGTTATTTTCCTTAATTTTAAGTACTATCTTGAGATTTGAAATTCACAGGATTGACATCAAAAGCCATAATTCTGGTGAGATTTTGAGCCTTTTGAGCATACATTCTTTCGTGCTCACTTTTATTATTGCTTTGAGTGAGTCAATGCTAATTTGTTATTCTAGAACTTGCTTTGATTATACACGTCAAGACCATATCATTGATTTGATATACTGAAATGATAAAGGCACCTAAGGTTTAACCTACTTACTCCATAAAAGTCTACCTCCATAAATTAACCCTTAGTAAACCCCATTGAGCCTAACAACCTTTTCTTTGACTTACCTCTAATATTAACCTTTCATCCATTTTTTGTTGAATTTCATTCAATTATTTTGGCCCCTATTTTTGTCGAGTTTGAGTTGAAATTTTCATCTAGCTTTATTCTCTTTTCCAAATTGTAAAGTTGTAAATATTCAATTTATTGTATTGTACTTGAATTATTCAAAAAAAAGTATGTATTAATTTAGTTGTAATCTGTAATAGTTCAAATAGTTTTTGCATATTTCTATTTTAAGGCTACCAAGGCGGAAATGATGTTATCATAAGAACTAGCTCGAGAAATATGTTTCAGTGATAGAGATTTTTCTAGCTAGATAATTTTTCAGTTCAATCTCGATTCTAACCTTTCTTTTTCATCTTGTGACAACTCCCTTAACCAAGCCCCATTATAACCGTTAAAAGACCTTTTGATCGATGTATCATATCAAACCATAGTGGTGGAGATTTGATCTTCTTGCAAGCCTATGGTAATAACTTTTCAGGTTGACAAGAGAGTACTTAATTCTTGAACCCTAAACACTTTGAGTGGATAGAGTGAATCTTTAGTAAGGATGTCAAATCTTGTTGATTTCAATTGAAAGATGAGTACTTAGGAGCAGGGAAGAAAACTTATGTTTCGATGATAAAATTCTCAACTTAAAGTAATTGAATCTTTAATGTTCTTCTGATTGAATTTTCATTGTATGACTACTTGTGAAGTAGTTTGAAACATTATTGATAAAGATTGTAAGTTGAGAGGAATGATTCTTAATTAGGGATTGAGATTTTTCTTGAGGACAAGCAAAGGCTTTAGTGTGGGGGTATTTGATAAACGATAAATTATACATATTTTTACCTCATGTTTAGCCTAATTTTTGGATGAATTATTATCAATTTTGTGAGAATTGGAGCTCTTAACCCTTCTATTTCATGTTGTATACTCAAGAGAGCATAGGAAAGAGAAAAGAACAAAAAAAGGACCGAAAACGAGAAAAATGGGCCAAAATGTGAAAACAACACGGCCCAAGAAGTCACCACAAGGCCGTGCCACCCTCAACAGGCCCACACACGGCCTCTTGTCGATCCACATGGGCGTGGCACACGGGCGTGTCCCTGTCGTGAGGAAGTGCAATTTCACTCGGATTTGGATACTTAGAGGCTAAAGGCATCCCAAACCTCTATATAAAGACCCTAAGAGGCAACTCTAAGGGTGTACTCTTTTCTCCCAAAAGGAGCGCCATATTTTTGCCAACACAAGGAGTGAAAGCAAGGAATTACTTCAAGGGAAGCCGATTGATTCATCCTAGAAGCCAAAATTCTACATCAAGACAGAGGATCTCCCTAAATTCCTTCAGGGGTTTTTGGGTTCTTTATGTTTTGTTATCTTAATTCTTCTGAGATGTTTTCTTTATTAATTATGAACTAAACCCCTCAAATACTTAAGGGGGATGAAACGTAAGACAGATCTTGTTATTATTCATTCTTGAATTATATGATAAATACTTGAATTATTCTTAATTATGTGTTCTTAATTCTTGGTTTAATAATCCTAGGTATTAAGTTAAGAAACTGATGTGCTTAGGCAGAGGAGCAAAAGTCCTTGTTTTAAGAGTATATCTACCATAATTAAGCGAAATTGCATGCAACCCTAGACATAGGGCGACATAAATCTGCCGGATTAGGGTCAAACCGAATAAGGGGATCCATAGATCGAATTAATGCAACCTAGGGGTGTTAATTAATAAAGAAACTTTAGTTAACCACCTAGGATTAGTTGTTCTTATCCTCGACGGAGCTATTAACATAGGTTAGGGATCTCTATGGATCAAGTCAAGTGAAGAAATCGTCTAGTTCAAGAAGCGAAAAACAAGTGAAGTCTAGGTGGATTCTCCCTTGAGTATTGCTTATATCAATCAGCTTTTCCCAAAGAGTTTTTCCCCAATTTAATTTTTGTGCACTTTTAGTTAGTTTTAGAATTAGCTTCATACAAACCTCTTTTACTTTTAGGTTAGATAATAGAAAGGAAGTGAGTACTAGTACTTTTGGTTCCCTTGGGTACAATAACTCGGTCTTACTGCTAAACTATACTACTTTTCGATAGGTGTGCTTGCCTTAAAATTATAATATTAGTTAGTTTTTGGTGTTATCAGTTTTTTTAAATTTTATTACTATAGATCATGCGATATCAAGGACGTACGAGACCAGCACCCGGATCACATAATCACAATAACCCTAATGTCATGACATTCGTATCATAAACTATTCCTAAGGTTCAAACGGGGCTTTACACTTTCAAATCTTTACCGATCATATCCGTAAGCTTATTTCCATTCACAATCACAATTCAATTCAATAGTAAAGCAGTAAAAACACAATTTAACAATGCTTATTAACATATGAACTTACCTCGGACAAAAAAAACAAAACTAGTCGATTAATCGAGTACTTTGCTCTTGCCTCGATCTAAGTCCAAATTCTTCCTTTCTTGATATGCATGGATGATAGCTAGCCGAACTTTGAAGCTATTTTAATGGTTTCCTTCTTGCTACATTCAGTTGAAAATGAAGAAAACCAGATGATATCTTTTGTTATTTTATTAATTAACTTATTATTTCACTAAATTACTGTTTTAACCTTTAATAAAAACATTATAACTCATCTAATTTATGTCCATAATTGTCCACTCATGCTATTAATGGTCTAATTCAACATAAACCCTTTAAACATTTAATGTCATAGCTATTAAATCCTTTTAGCTTATAGAACATCACTTTTACACATTATGCAATTTAGTCCTTTTTATCAAATTGAGCATTCAAATGATAAAATTTCTTTACAAAAATTTCACACTACTCTAATATCATGCTGTAAACATTAAAATAATAATAAAATAAATTTTCTAACATCAGATTTGTGGTTCCGAAATCATTGTTCCGATTTGACTATAAACAGGCTGTTATAGACAAAATTAGCATTGGGCAACTTTTGGGAACTCAGATTGGTTTTCTTACATAAATAGTTTGAATTATTAATAATTAAATTTACTGGACTTTTGGTTTTTAGACTAATTTTAGATTAATTTCAATTTTGGGTTTTTGCTATTTAGTTAAAGGTTTCTGCATGATTTCTGTCAATTATAATAAATGCTTGGTTTACAAAATTAAACAACCTAAAGATTTTTTGTTGCAAATTATAAATGAGTTTAACGAAAGTTTCAAAATACACTCAATCGGTAAAATTATACATTTTCACTTATCGAAATAAAGGTTTTCAAATTATCAACTCCAAAATTTTCGCTACAAAACTAAGTATCAATTTAAGCATTTTTCTGTAAAATGAATAAGTATTGTGCATGGTTTCCTAAAAACATGTAAGTGTATTACCAAAAATAATATGTTCAAATCACACAATTTCCAAAACTAGATTTAACTCAGGTTTTCAAACGGGAAGCATAATACCTCAAGATCTGGCCATAACATTTAGGTCGAGTGTGGGGTGTTACACCATAAATAAACAATAAAATAAATAAAAACAAGCTCTATGTCCATTTTCATTACTTCAAATTGGTCTTATTAAGCATGTGTATAGAATTGATGTTAATAGATATTGTGGCAATAAAAGATGAAATAGCTGAATACAGAACAAAAAATAAATAACAACAAGCTCACATCAATATTCATAAGGAAACAATCTTTGCTTGTGGTGTCCACACGGCCTGAGGCACGCCCGTGGGCATGGCCGTGTGGCTCGAAAAACCTGCATTTAAAGGGTTAGTTGATGTATTAAAGAGCCTAAATAAAATAATTTACTAAGTCAGTGCTCGGGTTGCCTCCTGAGAAGCGCTTATTTATAGTCTAAGCTTGACTTTGCTCAAGCTTATACGTTCACGGTGGTTTGAAGAGTTGGAACTCTTTTAACCTATTTTTAGTTTCACTGTCAAAATAAAGTTTGAGTTGGGTTTGATTTACCTTGAAAGTGCCGAGTAACTCATGATTTATCTTGACTGTACCATAGGGAAAGATTTTAATTACCGTGAAGTAGGTATGTCACTTGTATGTTCTTTTCAATTCAAGATTCAAGGATCGTCTTCCCCTAATATTACCTTATCTCCTACCTTGATTTGATTCGTTTTCACTTGAGGGTCGTCTTGGTGATGCTCTGGGTTGGTATGGCAGACTTTGGGCTTTTCATGATAGTTCAGCCATTCATCTAGTTCCTCGATCTAAAGCATTCGCTTTTCAAGTGCATCGCCCTTGGATGGACTTGTCTGTGATTGGGTTGCCTTTATGTGGAGTGTATCCTGCACAAAAGGTTAGGTGGTGAGTTCAGTGTTTTTACAAGGACTCGTGACTATATTATTATCAACAGTCTTAATCAAGTTTCGAGCTTGTCTACACGTAGTGTAAGTTCACCTGTTCCTAAATCAATTATTGTTCTGGCAATTGCTAAAAAGGGTCACCCTAAAATTAGGGGTACATTGCTATCCTCATCAATGTCTAAAACAACAAAGTCAACTGGGAATATAAATTTATCAATTTTGACAAGCACATCTTCAATTATTCCCTTAGGAAACCTAATAGTTTTATCAGCCAGTTGAATGCTCATCTTGGTTTGCTTAGGTTTTTCAAGACCTAGTTGTTTAAACAGTTTATAAGGTATGACATTTATACTAGCCTCTAGATCAGCTAAAGCATTTTTGGCGTCTAGGCTACTAAATAAACAAGGAATAGTAAAACTCCCTGGATCTTTTAGTTTGGTTGGCAGTTTATTTTGGAGAATAGCGGAGCATTCCTCGTTGAGTTCCACTGTGGACAATTCTTCCAACTTCCTTTTATTTGTGAGAAGTTCTTCTAAAATTTTTACGTACTTCAGCATCTGCGAAATTGCTTCAACAAACAGTAAGTTGATGTGTAATTTCTTTAAGAGTTTAAGAAACTTACCGAATTGCTCATCTGTGCGGTCTTTCTTTAGCGCGTTTGGGTATGGGATACGAGGTTTATATTCCTTGACAATTGTTTCTTTGGAACTTACCTCTTCCTTTTCTTTACTTACCATAGTCTCCGTACATGGCTCAGAGTTGGTTTCGAGTAACCTATCCTCATCTATTGTATCCACGGCATTGAGTTGCTCCTTAGGATTAATCTCAGTGTTACTTGGTAGTCCACCTTGTGGTCTTCTAGAAATTAGCTTGGCGAACTAGCCTATTTGAGTTTTAAGTCCTTCAATGGATGCTTGCTGGTTCTTCAGTGTCGTTTTGGTATTTTGAAAATGGGTCTCTGATACAACCATAAATTTTGTGAACATCTCCTTAAGGTTCGACTTTTTCTCTTGTTGGAATGCTGGCTGTTGAAATCCCGGAGGAGATGGTTGTCTTTGATTTCCTTGTCCTCCCCATGAAAAATTGGGGTGGTTCCGCCAACCTGCATTGTAAGTATTACTATAAGGGTTATTTTGAGGTCTAAAATTGTTACCCATATAGTTGGCTTGCTTGGTTTCTATGCCGTGTCCATAGGAGGAGTAATCTGGATTGAACATATTTCCCTGAGTTGCGTCTCACTGCATCACTGGGTGTGCCTGCGTAGAACCAACAAAATTATCAAACTTTTTATTTAAAAGTTGTACCTGATTAGTAAGCATGGTGACGGCATCAATGTTAAAAACTCCTGCAGCTTTTGTCAGCTTTGTCCTCATGACTTGCCATTGATAATTATTCAGTGACATCTCTTCTATAAACTCATAGGCTGGTTTGGGTGTTTTATTGTTGATTGTTCCTCCGGCGGCTGCATCAATCATTTGTCTTGTGGAAGGATTCAAACCGTTGTGAAAGCTTTGAACTTGTAACCACAAAGGTAACCCATGGTGAGGGCACCTTCTCGAGAGATCTTTGTATCTCTCTTAGGCATCGTAAAGTGTTTCTAAATCCATCTACAGAAAAGAAGAGATATCATTCCGCAATTTAGCTGTTTTAGCTGGAGGAAAATATTTGAGTAAAAATTTTCGGTCATCTGCTCCCATGTAGTTATTGAGCCTCGTGGTAGGAAATTTAACCATTGATTAACTTTATTCCTTAAGGAAAAAAGAAATAATCGGAGGCGAATGGCATCATCAGAAACACCATTGATTTTAAAAGTATCACAGAATTCCAAAAAAATTGGCTAAATGTGAATTGGGATCTTCATCCTGTGAACCATGAAACTGCACGAATTGCTGAATCATCTGAATAGTGTTAGGTTTCAATTCAAAATTATTTGCAGCAATAGCAGGTCTAATAATACTAGGTTGAGTACCAGCCAAATTAGGTTTAGCATAATCATACATAGTACGAGGAGCATCATTTTGGTTCACCGGTTCTACGGCTATCGCGGGAGGTGGTAGATTGTCTTGATTTGCTTCCATCTCTTCCGTAGGTTTTGGCTCTTGTTCTTGTCCTTGTTCAGAATAATGAAGCCTTCGTCTGATTTCTCTACGATTTCTCCGAACTGTAGCTTCTAAATCTTCATCAAAAAGCAATGGTCCTGCTGGGTTTCTTCTATTCATAAACCAGAGATACCTAGAGGAAAAGAAAATTTAAGTGAAATAAAAATAAAAATAAAAATAAGCTAAAAATAAATAAAAATAGTAATGGCTAAAGTAATAGAAATCGAGTTTTCTTAATATTTTAGTTCCCCAGCAACGGCGCAAAAAAACTTGATATGCGTGATATGAAGTAATAAAATTTATAATAATGATCGCACCAAAAACTAACTATTATCATGACTTTAAGGCAAGTGCACCTATCGAACAATAGTATAGCTTAGTGGCAAGACCGAGATATCATACCCAAGGGAACCAAAAGTACCAGTACTAACTTCTTTTCTATTATTTAACCTAGAAATAAAAGGGGTTTTTATGAAACTAAACTAATTTTAAAACTAAACTATGAATGCACAAAAAGTAAATTGGGGAAAAACTCTTTAGATAAAATTTATTGATTTGGACAATACTCAAGGGAGATTTCACCTAGACTTTACTTGTTATCAACTCTTGAACTAGACGATTTATTCTCTTGACTTGATCTGTAGAAATCCCTAATTTATGTTAATACCTCCGTCGAGGATAAGAACAACTAATCCTAGGTTGATTAACTGAAATCTCTTTCTAGTTAAAACCCCTAGTTTTGCATTAACTCGATCTATGGATTCCCTTATTAGGTTTGACCCTAATTCGGCAGATTTATGTAGCCCTATGTCTAGGGTTGCATGCAACTCCGCTTAATTGTGTTGGATCTACTCCTATGCAGGGACTTTTGCTCATCTGCATAAGCACATTTGACTTAAATCAAATATCAATTTATGGGTTAAAAACACAATTAAGAACAAATCAAATATTTATCATGTAATTTAAAAGAAAATAATAACAACATCTATCTTAGGTTTCATCCCCCTCAAGTATTTGGGGGATTTAGTTCATAATTATAAAAGAAAACATCTCAGAAGAAATAAAATAACAAAACATAAAGAACCCAAAATCCCCTATAGGAATTTGAAGGGAGATCTTTAGTCTTAAAGGAGAATTTGGTTTCTGAGATGGATCAATCGGCTTCCCTTCGAGTAATTCCCTGCCTTTAACTCCCCATCTTGGCGGGTAAATAATGTATCCTTTGAAGTTACCTCCTAGGGTCTTTATATAGAGTTTAGAATGGCTTTCTTAGCCCCTAAGCAACCTTTTCCGAGTGAATTTGAACTTCCTCATGACAGGGACACGCCCGTGTGCCACACCCGTGTGGATCAAGGCCCAGGCTATGTTCGGGCCTATTAAGGTGGCACGGCCCTGTGGTCTGGCCGTGTGAGTCGGGGTTGGGCTGTGTTTATGCTCAAAGTGGGACGGCCGTGTGACACGGCCGTGTGGTGAATCTCTGGGCCGTGTTGATTATTGAATTGGGCCTAATTTGCCCATTTTTAGCCCGTTTCTTACTCTTTTCTCTTCCTTAAGCTTACCTGGGCATAAAACCTGAAATAGAAGTATTAAGAGCACCAATTTCTACAAATTCAATGATAATTCATCCATAAATTAGGCTAAGCATGAGGTAAAAACATATATAATTTATCATTTATCAGTCATAATCTTTGAGTAGCTCAATCCAGCGACACTACCTAAGATTCAACTCCTTCTGGGTAAAGACATACTTGAGGCTTTTGTGATCTGTGTAGATAATACGCCTATCACCATATAGATAATGCCTCTAGATTTTCAACACAAAGACTACTGCAGCCAACTCGAGATCATGCATTAGATAATTTCCCTCATGTGTCTTAAGCTGACGGGATGCATAAGCCACATCTTTTCCATCTTGCACCAATACACATCCTAAGCTAACGTGCGATGCATCACTATAAACCACAGACTCTTTGCAGGATTCAGACTGTATCAGAACAGGAGACTAAGTCAAAACAGATTTGAGCTTCTTGAAGCTTGATTTTTTAGCATCAGTCCAGACAAAAGGAACTCCCTTGGACAGAAGTTTAGTCAACAGACCTGCTATCAGAGAGAATCCCTCAACGAAATGCCGATAATACCTGCCAGACCCAGAAAGCTGCAAATTTTAGATACATTCTTAGGCTGTTTCCAATCAAGCACAGCCTCTATCTTCTTAAGGTCAACTTGAATCCCCTCAGAAAAAACCATGTGCCCCATAAAAATTACCTCATGCAACCAGAATTCACACTTGCTCAACTTAGCGTAGAGTTGTTTCTCACGAGGAATCTGAAGCACCACCCTAAGGTGTTCATCTTGCTCATCCTCAGTCTTAGAATAAACTAGAATATCGTCGATGAAGACCATGATAAACTAATCTAGATACGGCTAAAAGACTCAGTTTATTAGATCCATAAATATAACTAGAGCATTCGTTAGACCAAAAGGCATAACTAGGAACTCGTAATGTCCACAATGAGTCCTAAATGCGGTCTTATGAACATCCACTTCCTTAACCCTCGACTGATGACACCCAGAACGAATATCAATCTTTGAAAACACAAAAGCCCCTCGAAATTGATCAAACAAGTCATCAGTCCTCGGAAATGGATACTTATTCTTTATAGTCAACTTATTCAATTACCCATAATTTATATACATCCTCATGGTCCCATCCTTCTTCTTAACAAACAGGACTGGTGCCCCCATGGAGACACACTTGGATGAATGAAACCACGATCCAAAAGTTCTTGAAGTTGAGCCTTAAGCTTTGTAAGCTCTTTCGATGCCATTCGATAGGGAGCGATGGACACCGGAGCTATATCTGGAAGGAACTCAATTCCAAACTCAACCTCATGACTCGAAGGTAAACCTGGTAACTCTTTAGGAAGTACATCTAGAAAGTCCCTCACAGTTCTAATGTCCCCAATAGAAGAGTCCTCAGATTCAAAAACACTAACATAGGTTAGAAACGCCTCACATCCTTTTCAAACTAGTTTTTCAGCCATAAGCGTAGATACCATATTTGACAGATAATCCCAATGCTCGCCGATCACAACCACCTTATTATCATCCCCAATTCTCAAAACGACCCTCTTAGTCGCATAATCCAAACTAACTTGGTGCTTAACCAACCAATCCATACCTAAATATCAAATTGAACTCCCTAAACGAATGCTCTATCAAATCTTTTAGAAATACCACCCCTTGCACCTCCAACGGTACATTTTTATAAAGTTTGCTAACCCTAACAGATTGTCCCCATGGACTCAATACAGTGATCTCATTAGAAGTGCTCTCAACCAATATCCCTAAGTTTTTAGATACAGAACTAACTATGTAAGAGTAAGTAGACCCTATGTCTATCAAAGTAGTATAAGGTACATGAAATATAAGCAATGTACCAGTGATGACATCAGGAGCATCACCATCCTCTCAGCATCGTACAACATAAACCAAAGCAGGCTGCCTCACCTCAGTCTGACCGGTACCTCTGCTCGTTGCTCTCTGCCCATGACCCAAACCATTACCACCCCTAGCTTGGACATGGCCCCTAGGTGGCTACTGAACTGCTCTCTGAGGCTGCACAAAACCTGGTCCTAAAGGTTGCACCTAATTAACCCTCAGTGGACACTCTCGAATACAGTGCTCTAATGGCCTACACCTCAAACAAGCCCTAATCCTCCGCCAACACTTACCCAGATGGCGCCTACCACAATCACTGCACGGCTGTAACCCAGTAGAGGTAGCAGGAGCTCTCACTCTAACCGACCCATCAGATCTGGACTTTTTCTTAGGCCTCTGAACAAAACCAGAGGGCTCTAAATCTCTCTTGTTCTTGCCTCTCTCTCTGTCCATAGTCTGGTGCTCCACGCGCTTAACTTCCTCAGCGATCTTTGCCTTATCCACAAGAACAAAAAACTCACGCTCCCTTTGTGGAGCAATCTAAACCCTCAAACTATATCTTAAACCGTCTTCAAAATGAACACACTTTTCATATTTAAACGCCACCATCGCTTGATCGTAGCAGCTCAACTTCAGAAATTTAGCCTCATACTCGACCACAGATCTTCCACATTGCATGAGATTCATGACTCGCGCTTACGAGTATCCACACAGTGCGCTCCCAAATATTTCCCCTGAAACGCAATCTTGAAGAAATCCCAATTCAGGCGATCTCGCGAGTACCCTCCTTAACCGTTAACCACTACTAGTATGCCTCATCGTGAAGCAAAGAGACCACACCCTTAAGTTTCTGCTCTGGTGTACAGTCAATGTCGTTCATCACCCTCTCTATGGCCTCCAGCCAATACTCAACCACATTAGGGGCGACTCTAGTGACACCCCTAAATAGCTCAGCTCCATTAGATCGAAGATGTTTAGTTACCGACCCACAGCCCTTAGATCTAGTATGGGGTCTAGCAACCCTCTCCAAAATCCTCAACATGGCTTGGGACAGTGCGTCATCCCCAGCCACACGTTTTTAAGACCCAATCTCAATAGCAGGCAAAACTGGTGTCTCACTCGTGTCCAAATTTGGCATACTGTCCAAAGAGGAAGACTCAGCTCGAGCCCTCTTACGGCCTCTACCATGGCCTCTAGTACTACATCTGCGAATTCCACGAGCACTAATTGTAATTTTTGAATTTAATCTACATTAACAATTTTATGCATTAGTTTCAGTATTTATTAATAGATGTTTTATGCATAATTTATCAGAAGTTTAGAGATATTTTCAGAAGTTTCAGTCTCTAGCTAATCCAATACAGTTTCAGAAAGTACTAACTACAGTGTTTTTCAGTATATACCATCTAAGTTTCAGAAATACTTACAAGATCGGTGCTGGAGACTCGATGTACCACATACTTTCTCAACTTATTCAAAATGTTTGAAAATCAATCCTGAAAACAAAATTTTGGAACCTAAAATTCACAGCCTGAGTTTTGTAACCTGGCTCTAATACCACTAAATGTAACTAGTTCATATGACAAAACTAAATAAGTTATTGTTGCAAATCAAGTAAAACAAAATAAATTTTATTTCTAGAAGATTTAGTATTTATTAGTATAATATATTTAGCATTTATTAGCATAATTTATTTGACCTACGAATTTAGCCTATAAATAAGCTCTTTTACAACATTAGAAAATACACCAATTAGATATTAGAACTCATAACACTTTTGGAGAATTTTGTGTTTATATTTTTAGAGTTCTTTCTTTTTAGGTTTCGGGGTTTAGTTTTACCTCCATCTTTTGTACTCTTCGTTCTTTTTACATTATATATTTTCGGGTTTCGATGTTTAGTTTTACCTCCTTCTTTTGTACTCTTTATTTTTTTTGCCATTATTGTAAAATTATTTTTGCTTGTGGTTTTTTATCCTCTTTAGAGGGATTTTTCCATGTTAAATTGTGTGTTCAATTTCTCAATTTCTTTCACTATTTTTACTTGTTTTTTACTTAATCGGGTTGATCCCCAATAGGTTAAAACTGAAAAAATGCACACCCCTAGCTTTAAGGTGAGTTCTAAGGTAGTACCTTTACTTAAAAGTCAATTTTGATACATGAAGTTTCATTTCATTTATCAATATAGTATTTGGCCCTATGTGGTTAAAATTTTTTTATTATATGGTACGATGGTCAATTAAAGGAGGATGTAACACTCAATACTCGTCTTGAGGACCCGAATGGATAGGAGATACTACCAAAGCATTTTCTTAATTAGTATAGAATTTTCCTTTTTATAAAACATCATTTGAGGTTTTAACAAAAAATATTTAAAATAAATATCAACATTTAGGAAACTTGAATACCTTTTTAGAACCATTTTGAAACAATTCATAGATGTTTGGACATGTTAAGAACATAAAACAAAGGTTTGATGTTCTTCGGTTTAAAATGAGGTCATTTAGATTGAATGAAGTATTAATTGTTTCATAATTTAAAATTTTAAAGATTTTAAATAAAATCATAAAAATAAATTAAAAATAATTCAGAAAGCTTTAAAGTCATCATCTTAAAAACCATTTGAAAAATTTTTATGACTGATCAGAGGTAGTTGGAACCCAAAATGGCCCTAAAAGATCAAAACAACTTAAACCAATGCAAAGCTAAAATAGGGTTCGAAGTCTTGACATTGAGACAAACAAATTTGCGAAGTGACTTGCTGTTTGGTGATGCCATGACATGAGGATTGCAAAGTCATGGCATTCTTATTCTCTTATATTCAATGCCAAAACATTTATTAAATTAATAAATTTGCTTTAAATGAGTTCTAATGTCGTAGCTTATAAAAATCATAGTTTTTTAGTAAAAACAATTCAATTTGAAGAAAACCTTTGTTTTAGGAAAACCATGTTTTGAGTGAATTGTCCAACAAATAAATAGTAAAACAAAAATCCAAAATCCACCAAAAAGTCCGAAGAGTCAAATTATTACAACAATCTCAAAAAGAAATCCAAAACCATAAATAAAATCATAAAGTGCTAAAATAAAACAGTTTACGGTCGAATAGTCACTGTTGAGTCCTTCGCTGCACTGATCCGCCTAAGTCTATGGATTACCTATACAGGACAGACAAAAAGGGGTGAGTTTACATAAACTCAGTGTGTAAACTAATAGAATTAAGCATGCACACATACAGATTATCACATCACAGACACATATAGATTCGAACCCAAACCCATTTCAGATACAGTATACAGAAATTAGATTTTCAGATCAGATAATCAAAATCCTATCCCCATCCTCTACACACCAACTCTGACCATTCCATCACACCATGTGGGGTTAAAAACACACACCCGACCCTACACACCATATTGAGCCATTACGACACATAACAGATGTGACAGCCCGATTTAGGGCCTAAATGGAATAGTGGTTTCGAAACCATAAATCCGAACTAGAAATATTTATTTCGATTAATTTTTAATATTTACTGTGTGATTGAATGACTGTGTGAAAATTTTGTTATGAAATTTTATCGTTTGGGTGCTCAATTTGATAATTAGGACTAAATTGAAATAGGTGAAAAATGTGTGTTCTAGTTCATAAAAGTACTTGTGAGTAATGGGTTTTTAAAGTAGAGGTCCTTAAATGGTAATTATACCATTAGGTTTTCATGGAAAAAAATAGTCATGGTTAGTAAGTAAGGTATTTAAAGGCATTTTGGTAAAATGCCTTAATTAATGACTAAATACAAAATAACATAAAAAAAAGCTATCATCTTCTTCATTTTTTCTCCATGGCCGAATGTAGCAAGGAATACCATGGCTAGGGTTTGTTCCTCTTCCAAGCTTCATAATCAAGAAAGACATGGAATCGACCTTGATCGGGAAAAAAAAAAGATTGTGGACTAAATTGCAACACTTCTATATTTTTGCACCGAGGTAAGTTTATATGTAAATAATGTATTGTTTTATTTATGTTATGATATTTTATTGTGTAACATGTGAAATAAGTTTCAGTATTGTACAATTAATGGATATAAACGGTGAATTGTGGTTGATGGATTGGGATTAAATGAGGAAAATCTCGGTTGAACCTTCGGAATGAAAAAATGTGGTGCTAAGTGGATATGCCACAGTTACACATATTGATTTATTAACGTGGCGCTAAGTGGATATCTACGGTTATACATGTTGATTCGAAAAGTGGCACTAAGTGCGTATACCACGAATACATATGTTAGCCCAATAGTGTAGTGCTATGTGCGTATACCACGAAGTTGGGCATCAATTATAGAGGGTGGAGTTATGGGCTGAAACCACCGGATATTGTTACATTCCGAAGTGTTCAACGGGAGAAACAAGTTTGTTAAAAGGAGGTTTATGCGAAAAATGTGGAAATAAATACCGGAATATGAATATATGGGTTTTGAACCATGAGTTAGATAAGTGATTGAACCTTGATAAGATAAATATGGAAAAGTGTTATTTTGCAAGTTGATGATAAGGAATTTTAGTGAAAGAGGTAAAATTTAGGATAAACAGCTTAAAATAGCAGCAGAGAAGTGACTTTGAAAAATCACCAAAAATGGTAAAAATTGAAGTAGAAGTTGAATGAGATATGGAATTAAAGATTATTGAGTCTATTTTTATATAAAAGAAACAGCGCAAGTAAAAAAATTCTATATTTTGAGTTATTTAAATTTTTGTAAGACTGGTTTAGATTGATTTCGTGATCTCCTATTCTGATTTGGAAAAATCATTAAAATTCATACAAAAATAGTTATGGAACATAATTAATATGAGTGGATTCCTTATTGAGTCTATTTTAGAATAAAGAAACGTAAACATATTTTGAATTCTTTATAAAGAGAAATTGAAATTTTAGTGAAGGGTAGTCAGGACTGTCGGCAGTGAAATAGGGGAGGATTTAACGAATAAACTGTATTAAT
The DNA here is from genome assembly GCA_020496765.1 of Gossypium stocksii. Lineage (NCBI taxonomy): Eukaryota > Viridiplantae > Streptophyta > Magnoliopsida > Malvales > Malvaceae > Gossypium > Gossypium stocksii. The sequence goes on from CM035624.1 coordinate 116,419,159, forward strand.
TGACTTAACCAAAAATTCTGAAATTTTTATGGTAAGAAAAAATATGAGTCTAGTTTCTAAGAAAATTAACAGATCTTAATTTGGAGCTCCGTAGCTCTAGATAAAAATAATTTAGTGACTAGGACCCAAATGGACAGCTTATACTGAATTTAAGTAAATGGTAATTTCATGTGAGATTAAGGTTGTATAATTGTGGAAATATATTTTGGGATTTATAAATGCCATTAATAGTTTATTATTTTTATTATTTACATATTACTTACTAAGCTATAAGCTTACTTTGTTTCTTTTTCATTCTTATCTTAATTTATAGTGTAATCAAGTTTGTTCGTGACTCGGAAAAGTTGTTGGGAGCTCACCAACACTATCCATCCATCCTTTGGTATTTTGTAAACATATTTTGGAACTATGGCATGTATAGAAGACTTGGATTTTTTTTTGTATATTATAGTAATATTTCTTGAAATCTTGATCTCTAATATTTGATATATCACTCGTATTATGCTATCGAGATGGTTTAAAATTAATTAAGTACAAGTTTATGATATATATAAATTTAATGTCTAGAGGATGAATGAATAGTTGAAGGGTTTTAATTTAGATAATCATTTTATGACCCGGTTTATTATGATTACATGTGTGCTACTCTGGTAATACCTCGTATCCTGTTTTGGTTTTAACACGGATAGAGGTGCTACAACAGATAAAGTGTAGCCTTACTGTAGAATATAGGCAAAGGTTGCCTTTTAGAACACTTCCTCCATAAAAATATATCATCCCACCCCAATAACAAATACAAAATAATCAGATATAGATAATATATATAGAATTAACAAATTATACATGCTTATGTACATTAATCAAAATAATCAAACATGCTTAGCATTATCATACACAGAACAAAATATCATATCTATAGTTTATAAGGTTTGGATAGCCCTTACCGACCCTACGATAGGCCCACAGACGTTTGGGACGACCCGTGCGACCTTAGGAAAATTTCAAAATTATGGGCCCACATGCCCGTATGGATTGCTTGTGTGGGTCCACACGCCCAACTTAGCCCAGCCCGTGTAGCTCCCACGGCCACACTCCGGCCACCACATGGTTGTGTCTCACACACGGCCATGCGTTCGTCGACCACATAGCCGTGTCATCACACACGGCCATCCACACGAACATTCTTGTGTGGCGTTGACAGATTCATTTTCAACTTTTTCTGAAGCCTCGTTTTCAGCATTTCGGGTACACACCTGGTATTATTTGCAACAAAGCTACTCCCTAGCCTTTAGGAACCTAAAATCAGAGTATCCAATAGTGATTTAGTGCATAAAAAATTACCAATTTGACAACAAAAGTCATCACAAAACTGACTTACCGCCGTTGACAAACTGCTTTTAACGTGCACTGAACCATTGGAGTGAAATTCCTTGCTCCACAATCTGATCCTAAACACGGATCACCACTAATCAAACGCTACTTATTGACACCGCTAAAAATCACAAAACAGAAGTTACAAGAGAACAATGCTTTATTTACCAAATGATTAACGAACCCGACCCCAATGGCACAATTACAAGATTAGACCACCATAGAAATCACAGAAGAAAAACAACGTGATGAGTACTGAAAAGAAAAGAAAAGAAAAAGTTAGAGAGGGAAGACAGGGGAATTTGGCGTCAGGAAGTTTGAGAGAGAGAAAAGATAATTCAAAAAGATCCTACCTCAAACTGATAGCACATCCCTTATTCTTCTCTCTCACTAACCCACTCAATCTCAACCACCTCAGAGTTATAGCTCCATCAGAACACTATCAGACAATAGAGGAAAAATAAATCACCTTTGCTCACACAAGGATTCAAACATAGGACTTCCAACACACCTACTCCCTTACCACTTGAACCAGCAAGCTTATTCTGATATGGATATACAGATAATTTAATATAAGCTCACTGAACAAAGATAAGGCTTAGATCAGAAAATAACAAAATATACATATTTAGTAGGGCGTTACAAATTTAAACCAAAATAATCTGAATGTAAATATCATGTCAAGATGGACAAAATATTAACTTGTAAGTGATTTTTTGGTGTAATAACCAAACACTGACAATAAGAGCATGTTGAACAATAAATTTTCCTTTGGGCCGATTTATTGTTATTGTTCACATGTAAAACCGAATAACCATTACATGTTTATTACCACAGTTGCACATGTAATTTTCTTAAATATTAACCTTCCTTTGGACCGATCAATATTAACGTAGCTTAAATTACATGCACACAACCTTTTACATTTTAAAACAAAATAATTTCAATATTAGAGGTCACTTTGGCAACTTATTATTTCAGTTAAGTTATTTTAAAATATATATAAATATATCAATATTCAAATTTAAAATTTACCTAATAGTCAAAGATCAAAACTAAAATTTATGATTGCACTACAGTTTCAGGAATAATCCATAATAAGGTTGTTTAAATAGTACAATAAGAAAAAGTGAAAACCGTAATATTTGACTGATTTTTTTCTCAAAATCATATATGTAAAAAATAAACAAAAATAATGTAGTATTCAAGACCAAATAATTAACAAGCACATGTATACATAATTTTGACATAGACAAAACACCAAAGAATTCACACATATACATGTATTTAAAATCAAATAGAAAATTTCACATTGCTTATGTCATGTAAATCCAAACTTGTATTTATGATTAAACAAAAATTCTTATGAATACTTGAAAATTATTTTCAAACCAATAAATCTCAAAAACAAAATCATAATAGTTGGCATATTCCATTATTCATACCATAAACCATATCAAACATAATTCCACCAAATATTTAGAATCATAAAACTCCAAAATCTAATAATATAAAATTAAACTTAAAATCAAATTTTTTAAACATCTATTATGGTTCGAAATTAATAACTCCAACAACTAATCCGTAAAACCAATTCAACAAAGACTTGACAGCAATATTACAAACTTAAGAGTAGCTCCAAAATATTGAGCGTATCCTCTGAATGTATTGCAAAACCCTTGATAAGTTAGAATGAGAATGATAATAACAAAGCATATTGTCAAGATGTGCAGACAATTGACGACATCGGTTGATACTTTACAAAACAACTTGAATTGATTAACAGTTGGATCACTTGATCCTTGCTCATATTTTAATAGATATATCTAAATAAAAGCAAGAGTAAATTGGGACCTCCAAATTTCATTATTTCCAAACCCAATTGCACTTGAAATCAAGAAAATCGTATTGATCATTGGCTTAACAGGTAAGATCGACAATGTACTGTAGGTCTGTAACTCTATGAGATATAACCATATCTCTGGAAACACATGGTTTAAGCCACAAGGATAAACATGCATATAAATTCTACAATATGTATTGTCAATGGCATAAAAGTTGCAGAGAAAAATATGCAAAAAACTTAAAAGTTGATTTTTTTAAAATCTGTATACAACGTGCTAACTCAAGGTACATCAGGTAATACAAAGCAATAATACATTGCATGAGTTAGTATAAAACGTAATGATCTTACAAATTTAAATTAATAACAGAATAAATTATAAATTTCAATTCTTTGAATAGCATATGCAAATATTAAATTAATTTACATTTATAAAACCCTAAAACTTTAATATAAAGATTCAAAACTTAAATTTTTTTATAAAAAATCTCAAAGATTCAACATAGTATATAATCGAAATATCAAATCCATAAAATTTAAAAAATGAATCAGTCCAAAAATAATAGAGAATCAATTCATTTTTAATGATTCAACATTACGAGACTCGGATGCCACTTACTAGAATCGAAAAAAAAAATCTTATATAAAACTTTATTAACTAGAATTTATCATGTCAAATCATTAAGAACATAAATAAATGTGGAAGTGCACTTGAATCTATCAATTCCTTGAAATATTCGAATCTTATGATTTTGAGAAGGTGGCTATCTCTTTTCTAAAAATGAAATATTAGAAAGTTACATTATGTAAATTTTGGAGATCATAACCCTAATATATATAATTTTTGCACATTAACCCTAATTTCTAATCAACCATCATTAATTAGAAATTAGTTACTATAGTATCTATACATATTTGACTCATACTTTATTTAATAATTAAAACCCAATAAACTTAAACCAAATTAGATCACTTTTAATTTAATTTAATTTAATCTTTTACAATAATAAATAATAACAGGTAATTACTATTCTTATACATGTGATATATGAATTTTCCAACCATACCTAAAAACATTTAGCACCCCAATGTAAACCCTTCTTAATTCTTAGCAGAAACAACAAAAACTTCATTGCCACATATATCAACCACCTTGACAGCATGACCAAAGAGGTGCACAAATCTTGTATATAATATCAAACAGGGTTAAATGATAGATACACACTTTTAACTGCCTAGGAACCGTGCCATGATTATTAGACTGATATGAAGATGAGAGCTGAAGGGAATGGGCCAGCTTGTAGGCTATTTAATGAAGCAAAGAAGGACTACACTGGTGAGCTAATAACAGACAGTACTGCTGAGCTGGGAGAGATGGACGGCAAAGGAATTTAGCTAAGAATTCAGTTATGAACGTTGGAACAATGAATTGGTTTACAGCTGTAACTCTTTTATTACGTTTTAGAAATTGCCCACAGTATATGTCCAGTGAACTAAGAATTTTCATATGTTTTTGGAATGAAATAACCTTTCTTACCTCATTTCTCTACTCTATCTGATCTACATTCACTCTGGGAAAGCGTAAAACTCGGCAACAAATGGTGGAAGGCACGAAACTTAATACACTGCCGGAGCAGATTCAAAGTTTGAAGAGGCAGATGGAAGCAATGAGAGCTGCAGAGAACACTGTGCCTAAATGGTGGGAGTAGCAGCGCATTGGTATTGATGCCAAGTTTTAGAAGAACCTGGCTTACATAATCAAGATGTATGACAAAAAAATAATTAATTAAATAAATAATTCTAGTTTAAAAACAATTACTCAAATTATGTAAAATAAATGGTAAATTTGGGTTAAGGTTATAAATGGCTGGCATTGTATCAAGTGTTAAAAAAATAATTTTTTGGACGCTAGGGACTAGATGATTGGTATCCTTGTATTTTTTTCACCTTGTATCATACAGGTATACATTTATACCAATATTTGAAAAAAAAAATTGGAGATTTTAGCACACTGATGGTCTGCACCCCTTTACCAAATAAATTTTTTTGGGTGCTGACACACCAATGACCGACACGCATTTTAAAATAAAAAAATTTGGGTGTTGAGACACTAACGGCCAGAACCCCAGTATCAGATTTTAAAAAAATTGGGGTACTGGAACATTGATGACCAGCACCTTTGTACCAAATTTTTTTAAAAAAAAAATTGGGTGCTAGGATACTGATGGCCGGTACATTAGTACCAAATCTAAAAAATATTTTGGTGTGTTGGGACACTAATGGCCGGCACCCCAATACCAGATTTAAAAAAAAATGGATGTTGAAGCACTGATGGCCAGCACCCCCTTAGTTTATATATATGGAAGTTGTTTGGGTTGTGCTATTGTAATTGAATGGAATAAAAATTTTAAGAGTGCCATCAAATGAGAGTGTTTGGGAATGTACCATCAAATGGGGATACCATATTTGAGAGTGTATCATCAAATGGGTGTGATATATTAGATTGCATACGGGAGTGTATAATCGAATTTCGAGGTTGAATTATATATTGTCATGTTTTAATAGAGTTGAATTATATATTGTCACATGAACCGTAAATGTTATGCCATCAAAGGTTGGATGACTTTCTTCAACATAGATGGTGAACCGTGTAGACCAGTTGCAGTTAAAGAATATGGTGGGCGAACATGGTCAAAATTGCTAAATGCAACGTAGACCTGATTCAATGACTAACTGTGGAGAAACTACTATTCAAAATGGTTGTGTTATTTTTATATCTGTAAATTAATTTTAGTCCATATTATTTGTTGGTCGAATTTTATATTTTCGTATATCAGTTTTGTAAAATGTTTGTATTATTTTTGGATTTGTAAAAACATTTTAGTCCATATTATTTGTTAGTCGAATTTTATATTTTCATATATCAATTTTCTAGAATGTTCATAATAATTTTGGATATATGGAAACAAATGTGTACAAAAAAATATTTATGTTAAAAAATATTTACAAATATTTTGTGTTCATCTATGTAAACAAATAATTATGTTAAAAATTTAATTTTTGTTCTGGAAGAATAATTACAAAATAAATATTTACATAAAAGAATCAAAATTCTCTAGATCCTAGTGATGTCCCCGGCCCCAGAATGTACCGGTCGAGTTGCCTCCGTCGGCCAGGGAGTGCACCTGCATGTGGGGATTAGTAAATGCTCAAGTTGGTCTCCGATGGTTGTACCGGTGTAATGAAAAAAGCAGAATAATTGTATGCCTCACCATCAAGTGTGACGGGGTATTGCAAACCCGAAGGGGCTAAGCCAAAAATATCCTCCACGGTAGGTGTATGCAGTTTCCCTTGAAGCTCCGGGTGGTGTAAGGATGACCCAGAGTGTGCCGAATGTTGACGCTCGAAGTCGTCACTAAATATCTCTTCGAGCGAATGAGGTTATTTTTGTTGGGGATGGGAGGTATGCAATGAGAATCTGAATGCTTCATATTGTAGCTTAAGGTCGGGGTTTCAGACAGATTATGTGTTCCCGAATAGTGGAATTCGGTTATGGTGCAGTTGTATGTTCATTCGTTGCCATCGAGAAGATTTCAGTTGCACGTGTTCTGGGAGCACCATGTATCGACCTCGGAATGTAAAGGGCATCATGTTTGTCGCGTACCAAGCTACGTACTCGCGCAAAGGAAAGAACCATGTCTTTAAGACAAACAAGGGGGCCACGTCTCATGTCAGGTGTTCTACAGAATAATGTAAGGAGCATGTTGGTTTGCCCAATTTATGGTATCCCTACCCTTTTTGTCTATCTTGTGGATTTCTTTAAAGTCCTATAGAGGGTTTGAGATAGGTTGCATGCATCTGAACTGTCTCAAAGCCCAAGCCACTACTGTAGCCGGATGTACAACACACTGTTTGGGTTCGCTTGTCTCCCTGACATCCATGTCGTTTCAATCCTCGTCAAATGTTCTCAACCTTTAGGATGTCTACGGATACTGCGGTCAAGCAACATCTCGAAAGCAGGGGGTGGAACTTCTCATTTTGAGATATTTAATATTACAAAAAATTCGTTTTCTCAAATATGCAATGTGCATTGCAGCGTGTGTACCTCATCTAGGAATTGTTCGACGTCTAGATGTACATTAGCACACACTGCATGAGCATGCACAAATGAATATCGAAGAGTTTGGAACTTCCCACACCTACAACGCCTGTTTCACAAATCAACTGCGTATGACCTGGGTGGAAAACCTGAACGACAGCCGATGTACTCTTGAACCCAGAAAGTCTCCAAGTCACGCAAATACAAGTTTGCCTTCATTCTTTGTGCCCTCTCCACGTTTACTCTCATGGCCTTTCAGACGGTCTTAACGTACACGTGCCCGTCCTCTATCTACTTTACTTGTTTCAGCCTTATCCTTGGCATCAATGTGGCCAGCCTATATAATGTTGTGGAGAAAACAACAAAAATTGGTAGATGACGTGTACACCTCAAGACTGAGTTCACCGCCACTATGATGTTGGTCGTCATCTGACCATATTGAAACCAATCATTGTAACTTTGACTCCGCTGGTAGTTCTTCATTCTACCTAACCACTACCTGAGACGTCGATTTTTGGGTAACGATGTCATCTAAACTTCAAGTCTCACGAACTTTTGCCTGAATCTTTACAGTTCTAATGGAATGATATAGTTGCATATGGTTTTTTCATCTATTTTTTGATGGTCTTGTGACATACGAGCGACCATGCATGTGTAAGGACCTTCTATTTTCTTGATTTTCCATATTTGAGTCCACTGCATTAATACAGCTCAAACACACCACTCACAGCCACTTGAGGCTTTCCAACATTCTCCGATATATAAAGATTGCGTTGACTTCGTGACTTTGTAGTCGATAGACAATTTCAAGTTGTATTATTTTATTGTATGTAAGCAGTCTTTCTTATTATCGAATTGTTGTCCTACGAACAGCTCTCTAGCTTTCGATTCTTCATCTAGTAGGTGAGATGACACTATGTTTGGATATTCGGAGAACTCACATGCAACCGCCGCACCAGGATGTACATCAGTCATGAAGGCACCAGGATTATTACAGATAACTATATCATATCTCATGCTCCCGGCCGAATAGGGGTGTATATCTTCCCCCTCCATCACGCATTGATCGTCTATATCTTCACGGATGTCATCCAAATTAGGGTCACTGAAATCTTTATTACCATAATGGGATTGCTCTTCATTATCAGACCCTTCATGACTATCTTCTATGGTGGCCAACACTTTTGGATTAATCTTTAGATAAGGACACGGGATTGGGATGTTATACGACTATCCATCGTAGTTTGGATTTTTGGGAGTTTGCAGTGACTAATCTTCCTAGTAGACATTAAGAGCAAAATCAATTCCAAAACACTGACTTACTGGAATTACAAATTGAACAAGTTTTGGTTCAACTATCTCTGTGAACAACTTAATCGGGCTGGGATTATCCATCTCAGGGGCACAATAAATTACTATCATTCTCCCTAGATCATCATAATTTTCAAGCTCCATTTCTGAGGACTTGAGCAGATCTGTTGAAATTAGAAATTTGTAAAATAGTACCAACATTTGCTTCCCGCAATGGGTAGCTTTCTTTGTACTAATCTTATGTTTCAAATATGCCAATAGAACACGCTTTTTGAATCTCATTCTAATTTTTTTCCGGCTTTGAAAGACATAACCTTCTTCAGTTGTATTTACCATTTCTCCATTGAAATGAATATAAATAAACAAAATTTAGAAACTCATCTTCAACAATTTCTACTTGCTTCTCAACAAACAAAACACAAATATTCTTAATATCGATTTTCAACTGATAAAGTAAATAAAAAGTTCAAATGGAAGACGAAACACCTCTATATATTGAAGGGGTGTCGGCCATTAGTGTCCCACCACCCATTTTGTTAAAATCTGGTACCAGGGTGCTGACCATTAATGTCTCAACACCTAAATTTTTTATTTTTAAAAAAAATCAGGTATGAGGGTGCCGGCCCTCAGTGTCCTAACACCCTAATAAACCATTAAAGTAACATATTTTTACCCCATCCTTGGCATGATTTTGGGTGATTTATTATGTAAATTAGAGAATTTGGTGCTCCTAATCCTTTAAATTCGTGTTTTTATACTTAGGTTAGCATAGGGAAGTGAAAAGAGAAAAAAAAAGGCCAAAATCGGACAAAAAGAGCTATTTCCAAGAACCACACGGCCTGGGCACTGCCACATGGGCTGACAACATGCCCATGTGAGTCACACGAGCTAGCCACACACCCATGTGCCAGCCCATGTCGATTTCGATCCCTGTTTTCGTAACACGTAGAAAAAGCCAATCTTTAGGGTTTATGAGCATTCTAAAGTCTATAAATACATACTAGAATAGGACCTAAGATAGCACACAGAGTAAAACGCAGAAATTACTCGAAGAATGCCTTCAGAATCAACTCAGAAGTAGAATTCCTTCAAGATTGAGGATCTCCATTCAAATCTCCTTCGAAGTTTATTTGGGTTTCTTATGTCTTGTTGTTATTTTATTTTGAGATGTTTTCCTTCCAAAGTTTAAACTAAATTTCCTAGATACCAATGGGAGATGAAACCTATGACAGATCTTATTATTTGATTTTCTGAATTACATGATAAATATTTGATTCTTGTTCTCAATTATGTATGCTTATTTCATGTTTTAATGATCTTCGGTTATTAACTCATGTTTAATGTGTTTACTTCAGTAGAGCAAAAGTCCTTGTTTAAGAGAATATCTAGCATAATTGAGTGGAGTTGCATGCAATACTAGAAATAGGACGACATAAATCTACTGGATTAGAGTCAAATCTAATAAGGGAATCCATAGAACGAATTAATATGAGAATAGGGGTTTTAATTATAAAGAGATTTCAATTAATCAACCTAGAGTCAATTATTTTTACTCTCGAAAGAGATATTAATATAATTTATGGATTTCTACGGATCAAGGTTCGAATGAAAAAATCGTTTAATTCAGATTCAAAATAATAAGTGAAGTCTAGGTGGATTTTTTCCTGGGTATTGTCTCTTTCATTGATATCTTCGATTATTTCCTAATTTATTCTCTGTCGTGTTCTTAATAATTAGTTTAGTTAAATTTTGTATTAAAAACATCCTCTTAATTTATAGGCTAGATAATAAAAAGATAGTAATTACTAGTACTTTTAGTCCTCGTGGATATGATATTCCCGACTCACCATAATTATACTACCATTTGATAGGTGCACTGGCCTTTGTCGTTATTTTAGTTAGTTTTGTGACATCATCAAGTTTTTGGTGCCGTTGCCGGGGACTAAAATATTAGGAACACTTGATTTTTATTACTTTAGCCATTTTTTATTTTATTTCAATTTATTTTTTATTTTTAGTTTAAATTTTGTTTTCTAATTTCTCTTTTATTTGCTTATGGCGGATATTTTTTGTTTATGACTAGAAAAAACCCTTTAGGACCATTACTATTTGATAGTGAGATCGAAAGTACCATTCGCAGAAACCATAGAGAGGCGAGGCAGAGTCGTCAAATATAGTGGAAGAGCTGGAGGACGCGATAATTATTACCTGAGAATCAGAATAATCAGTTAGCTCATGTGGTTGCTGCAAATCAGGCGAATCCAAATCTTGCTCCTCGTAATATGTATGATTATGCCAAACGTAATCTAGTTGGGGCTAAATTGAGTATCGTAAGACCTGCTATTACTATGAATAACTTCAAATTGAAGTCGAATACCATTCAGATGATCCAACAATTTTTTCAGTTCGATGGCTTGCAAGATGAGGACCCAAATACTCATTAGGCCAACTTTTTGGAATTCTGTAACAATTTTAAGATAAATGGCGTTTCTGACGACACCATTCACTTAAGGTTATTTCCCTTCTCATTGAGGAACAAAGCTAAATAGTGGTTGAACTCCCTGCCACGAGGATATATCACTACGTGGGAGTAAATGACCAAGAAGTTTTTGCTAAAGTATTTCCCACCTTCTAAAACAACCAAGCTGAGGAATGATATCTCTTCCTTCGTACAAATGGATTTAAAGACCTTATATGATGCGTGGGAGAGGTATAAGTACTTATTGAGAAGGTGCCCTCACCATGGGTTACCATTATGGCTACAGGTTCAAACCTTTTACAACGGTTTGAACCCCTCAACTAGGCAACTAATCGATGTAGCCACCGGTGGTACTTTGAATAATAAAACACCTAAGGAGGCTTATTGATGAACCGTAATTTATACATATTTTTACCCTATGCTTAGCAAAATTATAGATGAATCATCCCTTGAATTGTGGAATTTGATGCTCCTAATCCTTTAATTTCATGTTTTATACTTAGGTGAGCATAAGAGAGTGAAAAGAACGAGAAACGGGCCAAAAATGGAGAAAATGTGTTGGAGTAAGAAATCAACACGGCCTGGAGTTCCTCACACAGGTGAACCACACACCCGTGCCACATTAGCAGGCTTGAACACGGCCTGGGCTCAATTCACGTAGGCGTGCCACACAGGCGTGTCCCTGTCGTGACGAGTTTTAATTTCACGCGGAAAAGGCTACTTAGGGGCTAAGAAAGGTATTCCGAAGTCTATAAAAACACCCCAGGAGCAGACTAAAAAGGGAGGCCCGACACACATAGTAGAATGCAAGGAATTACTCAAGGAAAGCCGATTGATCCATCTCAGTAGCAAGGATCTACATCATGACTGAAGATCCCCCTTCAATCCTTTTAGGAGTTTTGGGTTTTCTTTATGTTTTGTTGTTTTCTTTATTTTGAGATGTTTTCTCTTTTCATTATGAACTAAACCCCAAAATACCTAAAGGGGATGAAACCTAAGACTGATCTTGTTATTGTTATCTAAATTATATGATAAATATTCGATTTGTTCTTAATTGTGTTTTTAATTCTTGAATTGGTATTTTAGGATATTAATTCAAGTCAAATGTGCTTATTCAGAGGAGTAAAAGTCCTTGTTTAAGAGTAGATCCAACACAATTAAGCAGAGTTGATCACAATCCTAGACATAGGACTAAAAAAATCTACCGGACTAGAGTCAAATCTAATAGAGGGATCTATAGATCGAGTTAATGCAAAACTAGGGGTTTTAATTAGAAAGAGATTTCAATTAATCAACCTAGGGTTAATTTTTCTTATTCTCGACGGAGATATTAACATAATTTAGGGATCTCTACGGATCAAGTCGAATGAAGAAATCATCTAATTCAAAGTTAAATAACGAGTGAAGTCTAGGTGGATTCTTTCTTGGGTATTGCCTTTATCATTCAGTTTGGCCAAAGTAATTCCCCAATTTATTATTTGCCGCGTATTTAATTTAGTTTAGAATCAGTTAGTTTACAAATAAATCCCCCTTTACTCTTAAGCTAGATAATAGGAAGAAAGTCATTACTAGTACTTTTAGTTCCTTGGATTCGATATTCCAGTCTTGCCACTAACTATACTACTACTAGATAGGTGCGCTTGCCTTTTATCGTGATAATAGTTAGTTTTTAGGTACGATCATTATTATTACTTCATCGCAATCACGATCAAGTTTTTTGTGTCGTTGTCGGGGAACTAAGATATTAGGAACACTCTATTTCTATTACTTTAGCCATTTTTTATTTTCTTGCAATTTATTTTTTTATTTTTAGTTTTAGGTTTTATTTACTAAAATTTTCTTTTTGTTCTTCTCTGATAGGTGTCTCTAGTTTATGACTAGAAGAAACCCGTCATGACCACTACTATTTGATAGCGATTTAGAAGCCACGGTTTGCAGAAATCGCAGAGAAATAAGACAAACTTTATAGTACCCAGAACAAGGACAAGAGAACGAACCCGAATCCGCTGAAGAGATGGAAGCAAATCAAAATAATCAGCTACCTTGTGTGGTAGCCGCAAATCCTGTGAATCAAAATCTTGTTCCTCGCACTATGTATGATTATGCTAAGCCTAATTTAACTGGTACTGAATCTAGTATTGTTAGGCCTGCTATTGCTGCAAATAATTTTGAACTGAAACCTAACACTATTCAAATGATTCAACAGTTTGTTCAGTTTGATGGTTTGCAGGATGAAGATCCTAACGCACATTTAGCTAACTTTTTGGAATTTTGTGACACATTTAAAATAAATGGTGTTTCTGATGATGTTATCCGCCTTCGGTTATTTCCATTTTCTTTGAGAAATAAAGCTAAACAGTGGTTGAACTCTCTACCAAGAGGGTCTATCACTACTTGGAACAAATGACCGAAAAGTTTTTACTTAAATATTTTTCGTCGGCTAAAATGGTAAAGTTGAGGAATGATATCTCTTCTTTTATGCAGATGGATTTAGAGACACTCTACAACGCCTAGGAAAGATACAAGGATTTATTGAGAAGGTGCTCTCACTATGGGTTACCTTTGTGGCTACAAGTGCAAACTTTCCACAACGGTTTAAATCCCTCAACAAGACAGATGATTGATGCAGCTGCCAGTGGAACCTTCAATAACAAAACACCTGAGGAGGCTTATGAGTTTATAGAAGAGATGTCGCTGAATAATTATTAGTGGCAAGTCATGAGGACAAACCCGTAAAAAGCTATTGGGGTTTTTAATGTACTTCTAGTGATGCAGTGTGATTCAAATGGCAGAGGAATGTACAGCATAGATTATTCATCTCACGATCCTAGCATAGAAAATGAACAAGCCAACCATATGGGTAACAACTCTAGATCTCAAAATAACCCTTATAGTAACACTTATAATGCAGGTTAGAGGAACCACCCCAATTTCTCATGGGGAGGTCAAGGAAATCAGAGGCCACTACCTCTCAGGCTTCCAACAACCACCTTACCAGCAAGAGAAAGAGCCGAACCTTAAGGAGATGCTCACAAAATTTATCTCAATATTAGAAACTCATTTTCAGAATACCGAGACGGCACTTAAAAATCAGCAAGCATCCATTCAAGGACTTGAAAATCAAATTGATCAACCTGCCAAGATGATATCTGATAGACCACACGGTAGTCTGCCGAGTAATTCTGAACCCAATCCTAGAGAGCATGTTCAAGCAGTCACATTAAGGAATAGGAAGACGCTAACTGAACCTGAAAAGAAGGTGCCACAAGAGCTTGACAAATAGAATATCGAGGAGACAGAGCCCAAAGAAAAAACCTCACTGGTACTTAAAGAATACAAGCCACCCATCCCATACCCAGTAAAGTTGAAGAAAGACCGCATGGATGCTCAATTCAGTAAATTTCTTGAACTTTTTAAACACTTACATATTAACTTACCTTTTGTGGAAGTTATTTCACAGATGCCCACGTATGCAAAGTTTTTGAAGGAGCTTCTAACAAATAAAAGGAAGTTTTAAGAATTATCCATAGTAGAACTTAACGAGGAATGTTCAGCGATCCTCTAGAACAAACTACCAACTAAATTGAAAGATCCAAGAAGTTTTACTATTCACTGTTTAATTAGTAGTCTAGATATTGAGAAGGCATTAGCAGATTTAGGCGCCATTATTAACTTAATGCCTTATAAAATGTTCAAATAGCTAGGTCTGGGGGAACCAAAACCTACTAGGATGAGTATTCAATTAGCTGATAGATCTATTAAATATCTTAGGGGTATCATTGAAGATATATTAGTTAAGGTTGATAAATTTATATTCCCTGTTAATTTTCTTGTGCTTGACATGGATGAGGATGTTAAGGTACTCTTAATCCTAGGACGTCCATTTTTAGCTACTGCTCAAGCTATTATTGATGTAAGGGATGCTAAACTAGTGCTTAGGGTAGGTGATGAAGAAATTGTGTTTAAAATTTATGATGTAATGCGATTTTCTAGGGAACAAGATGATTCTTGTTATTTTATAGATTCCATTGATTATTCTGTTCATGACTCTTTTTAAGAAATCACTCTTAAAGACACATTGGAACTGTGTCTCGTTCAAAGTGGGGAAGAGGACAAAGTCACCACTGAGATGGAAAAGGTAATAATCGATTTAAACTCCAACGACCCCTCCCCTAGACAAATTGATTATGAGGGTATTGAGATTAATGATGAACTAAGATAAAAGCCCTATGTTGATGAACCTCCCCAACTGGAATTGAAGCAATTACCCAAACACTTATAATATGCATTTTTGGGAGACAATTCTACATTACCAGTAATTATTGCTTCAAATTTACGACCCAAGGAAAAGGAAGAATTAATCCAAGTGTTAAGAGAACATTAAAGAGCCATAGCTTGGAAAATCTCTGACATTAAAGGAATCAGCCCTTCTTTTTGCACCCACAAATCTTGATGGAGGATGAATATAAACCATGTGTGCAAGCTCAAAGGAGATTGAACCCCAACATGAAAGAAGTAGTCAAGGCTAAGGTAATTAAACTTCTAGATGCTAGAATTATTTATCCTATTTCTGACAGTGCTTAGGTAAGTCCTATGCAGGTTATCCCTAATAAAGGTGGCGTGACTGTTGTTGCCAATGAGAAGAACGAATTAATCCCTATAAGAATGGTAACAGGTTGGAAAGTTTGCATTGACTACAGAAATTGAACGATGCCACTAGAAAAGATCACTTCCCATTGCCCTTCATTGATCAAATGTTAGAAAGATTGTCAGGACATATGTACTATTGCTTCTTGGATGGACTTTCCAGTTATTTCCAAATCTCGATAGCTCCTGAAGATCAAGAGAAAATGACATTCACTTGTCTATACGGTACGTCTGCTTATCGTAGAATGCCCTTTGGATTATGTAATGCTCCTACTACTTTTCAACGTTGCATGCTAGCCATCTTTGGCGAACTCGTGGAAGACATCATAGAGGTATTTATGGATGACTTCCCGATATTTGGTAACTCTTTCCATCTTTGCCTTAAGAGTTTAGAACGAGTTTTAATAAGGTGTGAGGAGACAAATCTTGTTCTTTTTTGGGAAAAATGCCATTTTATGGTTCGAGAAGGTATTGTGTTAGGACACAAGATTTCTAGTAAAGGGATAGAAGTTGATAAAGTGAAAGTTGAGACTACTGAAAAACTACCTCCCCCTAGTTTAATTAAGGCAATTAGAAGCTTTTTAGGACATGTTGGTTTCTATAGAAGATTCATTAAATATTTTTCTAAAATAGCTAAGCCTTTAACAAAATTACTAGAGAAAGATGTACCTTTCAATTTTGATCAGGAATGTTTAGAAGCATTTAACACTCTCAAAGAGAAACTTACTAACGCTCCGATTATAATTGCACCTGATTGGAATTTACCTTTTAAGCTAATGCATGATGCAAGTGATTTTGCAGTAGGCGCAGTTCCTGGACAGCAAAGAGACAAGCACTTTTAGCCAATCTATTATCCTAGCAAAACCCTAACAGCCGCACAAGAGAACTATACTACCATAGAAAAAAAGTTGCTAGCTGTGCTTTTTACGTTCGACAAATTTAGACCATATCTGATATTATCTAAAGTCATCGTTTATACTGATCACTCCGCTCTTCATTATCTTTTAACTAAGTCTGATGCAAAACCCCAATTAATAAGATGGATTTTATTGTTGCAAGAATTCTATTTGGAAATATAAGATAAAAAATGATTTGAAAACTTAGCAGCCGATCACCTTTCCAGGCTTGAGAATCTATATATCAAAGAACTTGATGAGGCCGAGATAAACAATTCGTTTCCTGAAGAACAACTCTTACTCGTATCTGATCCTGAGGTACCTTGGTTTGCTGACATTGCAAATTACTTAGCTGCTAATATAACACCAAAAGGGTTGACACATCAGCAAAAGAAACGATTCTTTACTAATGTCAAAAACTACTTTTGGGAAGAACCTTTTCTTTTTTGTACATGTGCAGATCAAGTCATTCGAAAATGTGTTACAACAACAGAAGCAAACAAAATCCTGGGACATTGCCATTCAGAACCAACAGGAGGACATTACAGTAGAACTAAGACCATCCATAAAATACTCAAATTAGGTTTTTATTGGCCCACATTATTTAAGGACACCAACAGGTATGTTACTTCTTGTGACAAATGTCAACGAACAGGTAATATCTCTAAACATGATGAAATGACTCAAACATATATGCTTGACTGTGAAATATTCAATGTATGGGGCATCAATTTCATAGAGCCATTCCCTAGTTCGTTTGGAAATAAATATATCTTAGTAGCAGTCGATTACATTTCTAAATGGGTAGAAGCCCAAGTGTTACCTACTAATGATGCTAGAATGGTAGTGAGATTCCTTAAAAAACTCTTCTCTCAATTCGGAACATCTAGAGCAATTATTAGTGATAGAAGAACTCATTTCTGTAACGCTCAGCTTGAAAAAGTCCTAAAAAAATATGGAGTGCACCACAGAACAACTACCACTTATCACCCCCAAACTAGTGGACAAGTCGAAGTAGCTAATAGAGAGCTGAAACGCATCCTAGAGAAGACAATAGAGTCAAATAGGAAAGATTGGGCGATAAAAGTAGATGATGCTTTATGGGCTTATAGAACTGCATTCAAAACTCCCACAGGAACATCCTCTATAGACTCATTTATGGGAAATGTTGTCATTTACCCTTTGACCTAGAACATAAAGAGTTTTGGGCTATCAAATTTCTAAATCTCAATCCTAATCTTGCAGGTGAAAAGAGACTCATGTAGTTAAACGAGTTGGATTAATGGTATAGTAATGCATATGAAAACTCATGCTTATACAAGGAAGCCACAAAGCGGTGCCATGATGCTCGTCTAAAGCAACTCAAATAGTTTAAAACTGGCGATCTTGTCTTGCTTTACAACTTAAGGCTTAAATTATTCCCTAGAAAGCTAAACTCGAGATGGTTAGGCCCATTCATAATTCAAAGTGTTTTTCCCTACAGCACTGTTGAGGTAACACATCCAACTCAAGGCACTTTCAGGGTAAATGGTCATCGACTCAAACTATATAATGGTGATGATTTTAAGAATGATAGGGAGGAGCTTAGGCTCCACGAATCCTCGTAAAATAGAAAGCAAGATAAGTCGAGCTTAGACTCTAAACAAGTGCTTCTCGAGAGGTAACCCAAGCACTAACATTATTAATTTCTTTAAATCCAGTCCTTAAAATACAGATTTCTCAAAGCCACATGGCCAGGCACACGGGCGTACCTGAGGCCTTGGCTACACCATTGATGGAAACACGGCTGTATGACACGACGGTGTGAAAACAGAGGGAAAATTTTCCCAAGACACAGATTTTGACAAATCGCCACAACCGTGCGATAGAGTCGTGGGCGAACTTGCCAATTCAACACAGGCGTGCAACACGCCCGTGCCAATAAGCTGTGGTTGAAACTGAAAAATTAGCACGGGCGTGTGACATGCCGTGCCTAACACCCATGGCCAAACCATAAGTCCACGAAACACACGGGCTAAACCCAGGACACATGGGTGTGTGCCACGACCGTGTGCCCAATCCCCCATCTTAAACCACTAACTATTCATCACCACTACCACCACTTCATGATTCATCTGCCGATAAGGACATTTAAGCCTAATTTCTTTTATTTTTATTTATTTTTAGTTACTTGCCTTCTTAATTTTCTTTACTTTATATTTTTCCTTTTACTTGAAGATACTTATAAGCTGCACTTTATCAAGTAATACCTTAATTCTTCCCACAGTTGTGTTTATTCTCCTCAGTAGCCCAGAATCATTAACTTCAAGTAGTCCTTTCTCCAATTAAGCTTCCACTATTCTAAGAAATTCATCAAGAATATTTAGGGAGTCTCGTTTCTATCCCTCACTTATGATCTATGCTTATATTTTTACCTATCATTGTACATTGAGGGCAATGAACATCTTAAGTGTGGGGGGACTCACTTTCACTTTTTGCATTGTTCTTAAATCCCTGAATTTTGTCTTGTTTTTCAAGTCACTTTCTCACATCACTATTAGAATGAATTTTGATTGATTTATGATTTTTATTGATATGTTTAGGATTAAGACATAGGTATTTATGCTTTGATTATTTAAACTTTAAGACATTAGAGAATCAAGCATAATAAGTTGAAATTTTTGAGAATTTAAATTTTTCTAGGCTATTTCCCCAAATGTAGGTATTATCTTGAAATTTGAAATTCATATGATTGACATCAAAAGCCATAATTCTAGTGAGATTTTTTAGCCTTTTGAGCATACATCCTTTCATGCTCACTTTTATTGTCTCTTTGAGTGAGTCAATATTGATTTGTTATTCTAAAACTTGCTTCGATTATACATGTCAAGACCACACCATTGATTTGATATGTCAAGATGATAAAGGCACTTGGTTTAACCCACTTACTCTATAAAAGCCTACCCTCATAATTAACCATTAGTGAACCCCCTTGAGCCTAACGAACCATTTATTGATTTACCCTTAATATTAACCCATAAACTTGTTTTTGATTCTTTGAGAATTTTCCCCACTCTAATTTGATCCCCATTTTGTCGAGATTTGGATTGAATAATTACCTAGCTATGTTCTCCTTTTCAGTTTGTAAGTTCATGTTCGAAAAACAAAACCAGTTGTAATTTAAATGTTTAGCATATTATTATGTAATTATTTACTATGGATCTTAAACGATGTTATTCATGAGGTAAAAGCTCAAATTTAGTAATATATTTTAGTGATAGAGATTTTTCTAGTTAGATGATTTTTCAGTTCAATCTCGATTCTAACCCTCTTTTTCAACTTGTGACCACAGCCCTAACCAAAACCACATTACCACCCTCTAAAGACCTTTTGATTACTGTATCATCTCAATCTACAGTGGTGGAGATTTGATTTTCATGCAAGCTTATGGTAATAACTTTTCATGTTGACTAAAGACCTTTTGATTAATGTGTCACACGCCCGTGTGAATCGTTTTTAGCCCGTGTGGTTTGAATTTCAAGGGTTTTAGCGCGCCTGAGTTGTGGCACACGCCCGTGTTCTTTGGGCGTATTAGGGCACACGGCCATGTCGCACGGTCGTGTCCTTCGATGTTCGCTTCTCCATGCCCATGTATGGGGTCACACGCACGTGTATGAATTGGCAGTTTCAACCACAGGGTTAGGGCACGGGCATGTCTCATGCCCGTGTTAAATTAATAGGGTCGACCATGGCCTTGGGACACGGGCGTGTCGCATGCCCATGTTGATTTCTCAGGTTTTGCCACAGCCACCTCACACGGCCATGGCTAATTGTCGCAACCAGTGTGTTGGGAAAATTTTTGTCCTGTTTGTGCACGGCCGTATCGCACGACTGTGTCTTTGCCCATGGTGTCCTCGGGGCTTTAGGCACGCCCATGGGTATGGTCGTGTGTCTTAAAAAACCGACATTCAGGAGGTTAGTTGATGAATTAGAGAGCTTAAATAAAAGTACTTTACTATGTTAGTGCTCGGGTTGCCTCCCAAGAAGCGCTTATTTATAGTCTAAGCTTGACTTCCTTTAAGCTTGCATGGTCACAGTGGTTTGACGAGTTCAAACTCCTCTCTCTTACTATAAGACTCCCTATCAAAATAAGGTTTGCGTCGAGTATAATTTACCTTGAAAGTACCAAATGTCTTATGTGTTATCTTGACTGTACCATAAGGGAAATTTTTCATTATCGTGAAGGGAGGGGTGTCACCTATATGAACTTTTGAATTCAAAATTCGAGGATCTTCCTCCTCTAAGTATACCTTATCCCCTACCTTAAATTGATTTGTTTTTACCTTAGGGTCATCATGGTGATACTTTGGTTCGATGTGGCATATTTTGGGTTTCTCTTGGCGGTGGTTCAACCACTCATCCAATTCTTCAATCTGTAGCATTCATTTTTCATAGGGGGTCCCCTTGGATGGACTCGTCTGTTGTTTGATCGTACCTACATGAAGAGTATCCTACAAAGAAGGTTGGGCGATGAGATCGTTTTTATTATTAGTACTCGTAATAATATCTTTATCGTCAACAGTCTTATTAGAGTTACGAGCCTACAAAGTAATTTTGTCATCACCACACGAAGTGTGAGCTCGCTTGTGCCTACATCAATTATGGTTCTAGTAGTTGCTAAAAAGGGTCGCCCTAGGATTAGGGGTACATTGCTATCCTTATCTATGTCTAGAACAACAAAGTCAACTGGGAATATAAATTTATCAATTTTGACAAGCACATCTTCGATTATACCCCTAGGAAATCTAATGGTTTTATCAGCCAATTAGATGCTCATTTTAGTTTGTTTAGGTTTCCCAAGACCTAGTTGTTTAAACAATTTATAAGGCATTACATTAATACTTGCTCCTAAATCAGCTAAAGCATTTTTAACATCTAAGCTACGAAGTAAACAAGGAATTATAAAACTCCCTGGATCTTTTAGTTTGTTGGGTAGCTTATTCTACAAAATGGCTGAGCATACTGCATTCAGTTCCACATAAGATACTTATCTAGCTTTCGTTTGTTCGTTAGAAGCTCTCTTAAAAACTTAACAGCTTTTGGCATCTGCGACAGAGCTTCAATAAACTGTAAGTTGATATGTAATTTCTTTAAGAGTTTAAGGAATTTATCGAATTGCTCGTCTGTGCGTCTTTCCTTATCGCATTAGGATATGAGACACGAGGCTTATATTCTTTGACAACTGGTTCTTTGTGACTTACCTCATCCTTACCTCTACCTACCATAGTCTCCTTACTTGGCTCTATTGTGGTTTTGGCTAACCCTTCTTCATCAATTGTGTCGAAAGTGTGGAGTTGCTCCTTAGGGTTAGTCCCAGTGTTGCTTGGTAAACCACCTTGTAGTCTTTCAGAAATTAGCATAGCGAGCTGGCCTATTTAAGTCTCGAGTCCTTGGATGGATGCTTGTTGGTTCTTAAGTGCCGTCTCGGTGTTCTGGAAATGGGTTTTTGACACGGAGATAAATTTTGTGAGCATCTCCTCAAGGTTTGGCTTTTTCTCTTGCTAGTACGGTGGTTGTTGAAATCCCGGAAGAGGTGGTGGTCTTTGATTTCGTTGGTTACCATGTCCTCCCCATGAAAAATTGGGGTGATTCCTCCAACTTGCATTGTAAATGTTACTATAAAGGTTACTTTGAGATCTAGGATTATTACCTATATAGCTGGCTTGCTCGTTTTCCATGCCATATCCATAAGTGGGGTACTCAGAATTGCTCATGTCACACTACATCACTGGGTGTACCTGCATAAAACCAACTAAACTGTCAATCTTTTTATTTAAGAGTTCTACTTGATTAGAAAGCATGGTTACTGTATCAACATTAAAAACCCCTGCAGCTTTTTGTGGCTTTATTCTCATGACTTGCCATTGATTGTTGTTCAGTGACGTCTCCTCTATAAACTCTTAAGCTACTTCTGGTGTTTTGTTATTGATTGTTCCATCGGCGACTACATCGATCATTTGTCTCATTGAGGGGTTCAAACCATTGTGAAAAGTTTGAACTTGTAACCATAGGGGTAACCCATGGTGAGGCACCTTCTCAATAAGTCCTTGTATCTCTCCCAAGCATCGTATAAGTGTTTCTAAATCCATCTGTACAAAAGAATAGATATCATTCCTTAAATTTGTCGTTTTAGCCGGCAAAAAATATTTAAGTAGAAATTTTTCGGTCATTTGTTCCCATGTAGTGATAGACCCTCGTGGTAAAGAATTTAACCACTGTTTAGCTTTATTTTTCAAGGAAAATGGGAATAGTCGAAGACGAATGGCATCATCAGAAACACCACTTATTTTAAATGTGTTGTATAATTACAAAAAGTTGGCTAAATGAGCGTTAGGATCTTCATCCTACAAACCATCAAACTGAACAAACTGTTGTATCATCTGAATAGTGTTAGGTTTCAGTTCAAAATTATTTGCAGCAATAGTATGCCTAACAATACTAGATTCAGTACCAGCCAAATTAGGTTTAGCATAATCATATATAGTACAAGGAACATGATTTTGCTCGACAGGATTTGTGGCTACTACAGGAGGTAGCTGATTATGTTGGTTTGCCTCCATCTCTTCAGTACGTTCAGGTTCTTCTTCTTTTCCTGGTTCTGGGTATCGCAAGCTTCTTCTTAGTTCTCTGCGAGTTTTACAAATTGTGGCTTCTAAATTGTCGTCAAACAATAATGGTCCTCCTGGGTTTCTTCTAGTCATAAACTAGAGACACCTGGAAGAGAAAAATAAAAAGAAAATTTTAGTAAATAAAAACCTAAAATAAAAATAGAAAATAAATTGCAATAAGAGTAAAGATGGCTAAAGTAATAGGAATCGAATGTTCCTAATATTTCAGTTCCCCAACAACGATGCCAAATCTCGTGATTATGATGAAGTAATAAATTAATTGTACCTAAAAACTAACTATTATCATGATAAAAGGCAAGCGCACCTATTGAATAGTAGTATAGCTAGTGGCAAGACCGGAATATCAAATCCAAGGAACTAAAAGTGCTAGTAATGACTTTCTTCCTATTATCTAGCCTAAAAATAAAGAGAGAGTTTGGTTGTAAACTATTCTAAATTAAACTAAAGACACGACAAAGAGTAAATTGAGAAAATTACTTTGAGAAAACTGAATGATAAGGAGAATACCTAAGGAAGAATCCACCTAGACCTCACTTGTTATCTAACTCTGAACTAGACAATTTCTTCATTCAACTTGATCTATAAAGATCCCTAAATTATGTTAATATCTCCGTCGAGAATAAGAGCAACTAATCCTAGGTTGATTAATTGAAATCTCTTTCTAATTAAAACCCCTAGTCTTGCATTAACTCGATCTATTGATCCCCATATTAGATTTGACTCTAATCCGACAGATTTGTTGACCTATGTCTAGGATTGCAATCAACTCCGCTTAATTATGTTGGATTTACTCTTCAACAGGGAATTTTGCTCCTCTTCCTAAGCACATTCAACTTAAATTAATATCCTGAAAATATCAATTCAAGAATTAAAAACACAATTAAGAACAAGTCAAATATTTATGATATAGTTCAGATAACAATAATAAGATTCATCTAGGTTTCATCCCCCTCAGGTGTTTGGGGGTTTAGTTCATGTTTATAAAATGAAACATCTCAAAATAAAGAAAATAAGAAAACATAAGAAAACCCAAAACTCCTGAAAGGATTGAAGGGAGATCTTCTGTCTTGATGTAGATCCTAGCTTCTTAGATGGATCAATCGGCTTCCCTTCAAGTAATTCCCTGCCTTTAGCTCTCCGTCTTGGCAGAAAAACTGTACACCCCTATAGTTGCCTCCTAGGGTCTTTATATAGAGTTTGGAATGTCTTTATTAGCCCCTAAGTAGCCTTTTCCTCGTGAAATTGAACTTCATCACGATAATGACACGTCCGTGTGCCACGCCCATGTGAATCGAGTCTAGGTCGAGTTGTTTATTTACTTTGGCCCATTTTCTCCATTTTCGGCCTGTTACTTGTTCTTTTCACTCCCCTGAGCTCACTTGAGTATAAAACATGAAATTAAAAGTTTAGGAGCATCAAATTCCACAAATCAAGGAATAATCCATCCAAGAAT
This sequence comes from Gossypium stocksii, assembly GCA_020496765.1. Classification (NCBI taxonomy): domain Eukaryota; kingdom Viridiplantae; phylum Streptophyta; class Magnoliopsida; order Malvales; family Malvaceae; genus Gossypium; species Gossypium stocksii. Next base: position 116,443,926 of record CM035624.1, read on the forward strand.
AGGCTAAGCATGAGGTAAAAATATGTGTAATTTACGGTTTATCAATCATCCCTTAAATTGTGGAATTTGATGCTCCTAATCCTTTAATATCATGTTTTATACTTAGGTGAGCATAGGAGGTGAAAAGAATGAGAAACGGGCCAAAAACGAAGAAAATGTGCCACTATAAGAAATCAACACGGCCTGGAGTTCCTCACACGGGTGAACCACACACCCGTGCCACATTAGCAGGCTTGAACACGGCCTGGGCTCGATTCACACGGGTGTGCCACATAGGCATGTCCCTGTCGTGACTAGTTTTAATTTCATGCGGAAAAGGCTACTTAGGGGCTAAGAAAGGTATTCCGAAGTCTATAAAAATACCCTAGGAGCAGCCTAAAAAGGGAGGCCCGACACACTCAGTAGAATGCAAGGAATTACTCAACGAAAGCTTATTAATCCATCTCAGAAGCAAGGATCTACATCAAGACCGAAGATCTCCCTTCAATCCTTTCAGGAGTTTTGAGTTTTCTTTATATTTTGTTGTTTTCTTTATTTTGAGATGTTTTCTCTTTTCATTATTAACTAAACCCCTAAATACCTAAGGGGGATGAAACCTAAGACGAATCTTGTTATTGTTATCTGAATTATATGATAAATATTCGATTTGTTCTTAATTGTGTTTTTAATTCTTAAGTTGGTATTTTAGAATATTAATTCAAGTCGAATGTGCTTATTTAGAGGAGCAAAAGTCCCTGTTTAAAAGTAGATCCAACACAATTAAGCGGAGTTGATCGCAATCCTAAACATAGGACGACGAAAATTTGCCAGATTAGAGTCAAATCTAATAGGGGGATCCATAGATCAAGTTAATGCAAAACTAGGGATTTTAATTAGAAGGAGATTTCAATTAATCAACCTAGGGTTAGTTGTTCTTATTCTCGACGGAGATATTAACATAATTTAGGGATCTCTACGGATCAAGTCGAATGAAGAAATCGTCTAATTCAAAGTTAAATAACAAGTGAAGTCTAGGTGTATTCTTCCTTGGGTATTGCCTTTATCATTCAGTTTTCCCAAAGTAATTCCCCAATTTATTCTTTGTCACGTATTTAGTTTAGTTTAGAATCAGTTAGTTTACAAATAAATCCCCCTTTACTCTTAGGCTAGATAATAGGAAGAAAGTCATTACTAGTACTTTTAGTTCCTTAGATTCTATATTTTGGTCTTGCCACTAACTATACTACTACTCGATAGGTGCACTTGCCTTTTATTGTGATAATAGTTAGTTTCTAGGTATGATCATTATTATTACTTCATCACAATCACGATCACTTATGAATTGATCGAGGAGATTCATGAATAATTATTAGTGGCAAGTCTTGAGGACGAAGCCAACAAAGGCAGCTGGTGTTTTCAACTTTGATGCAGTCACTATGTTATCAAATCAGGTAGAACTCTTAAATAAAAAGATTGAGGGTTTATATGGTTCTAAGCAGGTACATTCGATGATGCAGTGCAATACGAATGGAGAAGGGATGAACAAACCGGGATGTCTATCCTACAACCCTAGCATAGAAAGCAAACAAGTTAACTATATGGGTAATAATACTAAACCTCAGAATAATCCATACAGTAATACTTATAATGCAGGTTGGAGGAACCATCCCAATTTCTCTTGGGGTGGTCAAGGAAACCAGAGACTGCAACCTCCTCCAAGCTTCCAACAACAATCTTACCAGCAAGAGAAGAAGCCGAACCTTGAGGAGATGTTGATGAAGTTTATTTTAGTGTAAGAAACACATTTCCAGAACACCAAAATAGCATTTAAAAATCAACAAGCTTCAATGCAAGGGCTCGAGAATCAAATCGGCCAACTTGCCAAGATGATTTCAGAATGAGCACAAGGTAGCTTGTTGAGTAACACCGAAACTAACCCAATAGAGAAACTTCATGCAAGCACAGTGTGAGATGAAGAAGGGTTAGTTGAATCTAAACTAAAACCGAAGCAAGAAAGTATGGTAAGTAATGGTAAGGTTGAGATAAACTAGAATGAACAAAAACCGGTTGGTAAGAAGTATAAGCCTCGAATGCCATATACCAACGCGATAAAGAAAGACCACACAAATGAACAATTTGGTAAATTTCTTAAAATTAAAAAAAATGCATATTAACTTACCGTTTATTGAAGCTCTTTCAGAAATGCCCAACTCAGTTAAATTTTGAAAGAAGCTTTTAGTAAACAAATGAAAGTTAAATGATTCGTTACATGTAGAGCTTAACGTAGTTTGCTCAGCCATTCTACAGAATAAACTACCCATCAAATTAAAAGATCTAGGGAATTTTACTATTCATTATTTAATTGGTAGTTTAAAGGTTAATAATGCTCTGGCTAATTTAGGGGCTAGTATTAACGTCATGCCCTATAAAATGTTTAAGCAACTAGGTCTTGGGAAACCTAAACAAACTAGGATGAGTATTCAATTAGCTGATAAAACCATTAGATTTCCTAGGGGTATCATTGAAGATGTTCTTGTTAAGATTGATAAATTCATATTCCTAGTCAATTTTGTTATCTTAGACATGGATGAGGATAGTGATGTACCCCTAATTTTAGGATGACCCTTTTTAGCAACTACTAGAACTCTCATCGATGTTGGCAAAGGTGAACTAAGGTTACATGTAGGTGATGAAACGATCACTCTTTAGGCTCGTGATTCGATTAAGACATAAGTAATGAAGATAATTTTATAAGGCCTGTTAATAAGACTAATCATAGCGTTCAACCCTCCTTACAGGAAACAATTCGGAAAAGCATAAATAAGTCACGTTCTAGTTCATGTGACAACAATAAAACCATCTATGAAGAACGAATGCTACAGATCGATGAATTAGACGAATGGCGAACACATGGCAAGAAGAAATTGAGAATACACAATGCAGAACCTAAGCGATGCCATGACGAGCTTCAGGGCAAAATAAGCCAATTTAAGGTTGGGGACCAGGTACTATTAGACAAAACAGACCCTCGAATATCCAATTTAGAGCTTAATGCAAATAGAGCACATCCTTTTACGGTATTGAATATCTTCCTATATAGAACTGTCGAGGTAACTAATCCTGATTTTGACACTTCTAAGGTAAACATGACTCGACTCAAGCCTTATTTTGATAGAAACAGAGAGGAGTTTAAACTCCTCAAACCATCGTGACCATACAAATACAAGGTAAGTCAAGCTTAGACTTTTAATAAGCACTTCTTGGGATGCAACCCGAGCACTAACACTACTAATTAGCTTATTTTTACTTCTTTTTCATGTTCAAATGCAATTTTTTGACCCACACCGCCTGGACACACGGGTGTGTCCTAGGCCGTATGCATTAAAAGGGGTTAGACAATGAGTTACATGACCTAGTGACATGGCCGTGTGACCCACATGGCCTAGACACATAGGTGTGTCCTTGGCCGTGTGGAAACAGGGGTTTAATTTTCCCAAATTGATAGAGACACGACCTTAAATAAAGCTACACGGGTGTGCGACAAGATTGTGTGGACCACATGGCCTGGACACATAGGCGTGTTAAAGGCTGTGTGAAACCTAGAGCTAAATGTTTTAAACTTAAAACAAGTTAGAGAGTTATAGGGGCAAAGCACACGATCGTGTGCAAGACACGATCGAGCCACACAAGCGTGTAGGAAGTCACACGAGCATGGGAGAAGCGAAAAAGGTGCCACACGGCCATACAACATGATCGTGTGGACTATACGGCCTAAACACACGAGCGTGTCTAAGATCATGTGAAGACTAGTTTATTACTTTACCTCGACAAACACGGGCTAAATTCGAGCCACACGAACTTGTGACACAATTGTATGGCCCAACACGAGCCTCACAAGACCATGTCACCCTCTAAAACCCTAATCTCGTTTTCTTTTATTTTTGTCTTCTTCTTCATCCTTTCATCCCTTGCCTCCACAACCCTTACCCACCTTAACTCTAGCCACGCTGCTCCACCCCCACCTAACTCCCCTCCCTTGCAACCTCTCCCTCTCTCCATCGACCTCGTGTTCCCTCTGCCCTTCCCCTTTCCCTCACCTTTCTCCTCTATTTTTCTTTCGGCGTACAACAACCCCCACAGCCCTGTGCCACTGTCCTTTCCTTCACCGTTCCACCCATAACGTTCGTCGCTCCACGCCTCCGACCACCGCCTTACCAACGTCCATCAACCCTTTTTACCCCTCTATTTCCTTTTAAGTTATTATTTATTATTTCTTTATTTATTTTTCATTATTAGTCTGATTATTTTTATTGTTATTTATTTTATTGTACTTTCTTATTTTTATTATTGATTCATTATTTAACTATGTTATTTTTTAGCATTTCAGTTGTTTTTTTTCATTTAGTTAGTTTTATTCTCCGTATATGATATTATTCTTATTGTTTAGCATCATCATTAGTACTATTATTCCTGTTCTAATCATACTTTTTATTATCATTCCATTGTTTATTGTCATGTAGTTTTCTTCTTTTCTAGTTTTTGAACTATTCAGTATTAATACATATTAGGACTAGATTTCTATTTTGATTACTTGAATTTTGCATTTTTAGATATGTGTTTAAACATTTGATAAAGTTTTATTTAATTATTAGTGCATTTTTTTTTTATTTTGGTACACCATGACAAATACACGAGGCAAATCCAAGACCGCCGTCCTCACTTCAAAAACAACGGAAAGGTCTTGATTCCACATCTTCCTCGAGTGCCTCAGTTGAAGCTCGCCATCCTTATCTCTAATTTTCAATGGTCCCCCAAGAGGACCTATATCAGTTACTTAGACAATGACCACTCGACCTAGGTCGCTATATTGGTTGGGCCACATTGGAGCAGGTCCGACTAGCTGATGATGTTCGTGTTTTTATTGCCATATCTCTGGGGGATAGATTTTTCTCCATTATTGAGCCCACTTATATAGAGCTTAACCTGGAGATCTGTGCATGTCATGACGACTCATGATGAGTCAGGCACCATCACTTTTTAACTTGGTGGTTTCATGTGACATATGAGCGTCTCTAAGTTTAGTGTAGCTATGGGACTCCACATAAAGGAATTTATGAGCATCGAGAACTTCCTATATTTACATTGGCACATCCACTACATTCTTTCTCAGTATTGGATAGAGCTTACAACAAGCCAGCCACCCTACAACGCTAGTCGCTCGAAGGTGACTTCTCTCCCTCCTACCTTGCGATACGTTCATGCCTCATTAGCTCACACCTTAACTGGTAGGAGAGAGAGAACTGGCGTCGTTAGTACTCATGATGCATATTTCCTATGAAGCATGGTTATCAGACATGGCTTTGACCTGGCATACTTCAACGCCTTAGCCTTCGGCCATCAGTCTGACCGCCATAGAAAGGGCCTCATCTGTTTAGGCCCTTACGTGACTCAACTTGCTCGACACTTCAACCTCTTCGACCCACCGGAGATGTCCTTTACACTTACTATCGTTGACCAGATGTCCCCACAGAGATTCTCAAGCATGATACATATGAGGATGATCGAGCGGCGACGTGACATGGATCCCCATTGTAATAGGCCCAATTTGCTCGGGTTATACTATAAACCAAATTAAACAAACCAAAAATAAAATTGTCCCTTTACAGTCTATATTACAAAAAAATGAGACCCAAATACCCCAAAACCAACTACCTATGGCCCGATATCAGCCAATAACCCAATACAACCTAAGTTTTGCAAAGGCCCAACGTTTCAAAATCCATTCCTACCCTTGGCCTATTAACTAAAACAACAGTACCCAAAAACTCGTTACACCCGCAGCCCAATTACCCAAACCTAAACCCATACCCCGTTAACCTAACCCAACACCTGAAGTCGGCCCAGTGGCCCAAATAGCTTTCAGCCTCTGGGAACCCTAGCAAAGGTCTCGCGCCGTAAGCACCATACACAGGCCTTTTGACGAGCCGCCATCAACGCAGGAATCGCGCCTTCGTTGTTGGATACTTCGCCGTTACCTGCAAAAAGGGAAAGAAATCAACCAGAGAAACTCGAATATGGCAAGAAATCAGAAAATAAAAATACCAAATATGTACAGTGGCTATAAAGCCCGAATACGCAATGTAAAAACGGATGGACGAACGCATAAATAAAAAACAATTTTTTTAAATCAGAAAAATGTGATTTTTTTTATTTCATTTAGTTTTATTATTATTTGATCTTTGTATTTTCTTGTTCAATACATGTAAATCTTTTCTTTCGTGTTTACAAATACTATTAAAAAAGTATAAAAGGGATTTACCTTTTGTTTTGCTCCAAAAAATGAAGTTTTTTGACCTCCGGCAGCCGTACATGGCAGCATAGGCAGAGGCCCATGGGCGCGTGGGTGCCCGATGACTGAGGCTCGGCTGGACGGAGGCTGGAGCTCAAAGGGCCTTTTTTTTCTCTCTTCAGAGAATTTTCAGAGTTTTTTTGTTTAAGGGGATGTTAAAAAGGAATTTTCTTTTAGTTTTTTTTATATTTATAGGGCCACTATACGACGCCGTTTTGGGATTAGTTATTATTGCCCAAAACAATGTCGTTTAAATGCCAGAACCCGTGCTTTGACCCAATTACCCGGGGAAGATCCGCGCATTTTTGTTAAATGGTCTACTTTCTCAAAAGGCCCTTCCGTATTTTTGCCTTTTAGTAATTACGTCCCAAATCACACTTTTCTGCTGTTTTCAATTTAGCTCGAAAGTATGGCCTTTGCTTCAATTTGGTCCTTGAGCGCTTTAAACACGGATGTGGGAACGGTGTCGTTTTGGGAATAGGGTTTATTTGCCCAGTGAGTCCCTCACCTATAACACGCGTTTTAATTAAGGCCCTAATTCGTTTTTTATTCCTTTTTATTTTACCCAAGAATTCTGTTTATATTTAGATTTAATCCTTTTTTTATTTATTTTTATTTCTAACTTAGTTTTTAAAAATATATTATTTATTTATACTATATACATATTAATTATTTTAATTTTTTTTACGTACTATTTTTTTGTATATGGTAATATTTTAGTATATTATTTATTATATATTATGAATTATTTTAAGCGTTTATATATTGTATAATATTTTTAAATTGATTCATTATTGAAGGGTTATTTATTTATTTATTTCTAAATAGTTTTTTATATGTATATATAAAAAATATATTAAATCGTTCTATATTATTTATTTACCATTTTTTAAAAAAATCCTAAATATATTATTTATTTAAAACATATTAATTATTTCATACATACTAATCATTTTAAAATTTCTTTTCATTTATCCTCTTTTGTTTTAAAATACCTCATTTATTTTATGTTGTTACTTTGTATGTAAAAATTTTGTATTTATTTTTTATATATTTCGTGTATTTTTAAATTTTGTTATAATTTACTTTTGTATCCTTTTCATATTTTGTATTTTCTTATTGTTGTGTTAGTATAGTATCATTTGTTATTTTTTATGTTATTTTTCTTTTAAGCTGCTTATATTAGCATAAAATATTAATATATATCTTGTAATTTATATTGTTTTAGAATTGATATCTTGTAATATATTAATGTTACATTTTACTCAAATCATTGTTTATTTTAAAAATATATTTCATTTAATTGAAAAAGTTTTCTTAAATAAGGTAATATTTTGTGTTTAGAAATTTGGGAAATAGTGCCCTAACATGCTGGGTTGTGATTTTCTGTTTGACTAAATAATTAAATATCCTTTTAATAAATTTTCAAAATTATGAGATGATTTTAGTTATGAGGATTTAAAACATCTTGTCCTAACGTACTGGATGTGATGTTTGCGTTCTTTCGAAACAAAGGAATCTCAAGTTTCTACTCAAACTTCAAGTTTAAAGAGAGATCATGTTTTAAAATCTTATCAAATTTTTGACATTAGGACAATAAATAATCAATTCGGTACCGATTTTGGGCGTTACGAGGGTGCTAATCCTTCCTCGTACGTAACCGACTCCCAAACCTGTTTTCTTGAATTTCGTAACCCAAGATTAATGTTTCTAAATAAAACGTTTTATAAGGTGATCCAATCACACCTACACAAAAAGGGATTGGTGGCGACTCCCATTTTCGTTTTTTAAAAAAAGTCGACCCCGTTTTTCTAAATTTAAAAATGGTTTCGACAACTTGGCGACTCTGCGGGGGAAAATAAGAGAGTCAAGTCGTAAAATTGATTATTTTCTGTCCTTTTGTCGAAATTTGGAAATTTGATTTAAAAATTACGATCCTTTTATTGCATGTGTTTGCATTGTTGCATATGTTTGTTTTTTTCTCATACACATTGCATTGCATGACCATTGTGGTCACACCCTTAAGTGGGAGTGAGAAACTACTCCTTCGTGAGGTTTTGACCTCCGTGCAGGATAGTGGATCGCTTCTGGGATACATCTGTACCTATGTCTTCGTGAGATTTTCATCTCCGTGTAGCCGTAGGGAAATGTATCCCCCTGAACTGAACTCGGTCCGTATGAGCCTATAATGGGTGAGGATCGAGGAATCTACTGGTTCGAGTGCCTCAACTTTAGAACTAAACTGCATGTAGAAAACATAAGTACCCACCCTAGGTAGAACTATGCTAAACCTTAGTGGTCATCCAGATATGTGTTTATTTTATTTGCTTTATGTTCTATTTTGTGATACTAACTTGTTGTGCTTCATTTTTGGTACATGTCATCTCATATTTTAAAAAGGTATCGATTCATGGTCAGTTACTAAGTTAGAAAGCTGGTTATGGAGAACGAATTTCTTGATAAAGTGGGAAATAATGTATCTGTCCATAAATGGTCAGAGGAAACACAACTAGCAAAAGAAGATAGCCTAGCCGAAGGATACATGTCAGAATTATGAGACTACACTCACATCAATGTGACGCAGAATAATCTCCAGGAGATAAAGGAAATATGGGATCGATGGAGTAACGAGACCAAGTAGTTGTTCTACAACAACAATAGGGATTTGCCGTTCTTGCTTGACATAAAGATAGATGAACAATTGTTTCGGGCTATCACTCAATATTGGAACCCTGCGTACAGTTGTTTTACGTTTGGAAAGGTCGATATGGTACCCACGATTGAGGAATATTCAGCTTTGTTGCGTTGTCCCAGGATTCAAGTTGATAAAGTTTACTCAAGGGCTGCTTGTGCTCCAACTTTTGTGAGGAAATTGATGAGCATCACGGGGATGAGCAAATAGTGGCCCTCAGCTAGAATCAAGCAAAAAGGTGAATGTAAGTACATCCCATGGAAGGTTCTGAAGGATTTAATTCTAACTCATCCTGATGAGAAAAAGAAGATTGATGTTTTTGCCTTAAGTATATATGGATTGGTGATTTTCCCTAGGGCATTGGGATAGGTGAATGAGGCTATTTTAGATCTTTTTAATCGACTTGACAAGCAGGTTACACCTGTTCCTGCAATCTTGGCTGAGACATTTCGATCATTGAATGCATGTAGAAGAGCTGGTGAAGGCAGGTTCATAGGATGTGCACAGTTATTGTTGGTTTGGTTCCACAGTCATTTTTGGAAGGTGGATAAAGTTTCCTATCAGGTTTTTCTCAAGAATTACTCTCCTTTAAAAGAGATTGTGGTAGCACTGTGGAAAGATGACGTATCAGAAGAAAATTAGATAGCGCTTCTTCGAAATCTCCAAGAAGATGACGTTGAGTGGCGAGCTCCTTGGTTGGTTCCCGATGAAATTTTGTATCGATGTGGGAGTTTTGATTGGGTCCCACTACTTGGAATTTGGGGAGCTATTGGATATGCACCTTTGCTCGTGCTGAGGTAGTATGGATCAAGGCAGTTCATACCGACAACACATAGATTGGCTCAATGTGAGTTTTCATACAAAGGAGATCGTTATAAGAAACTGGTTAAGGAGATTTCTAGTGCTTGGAAACAGACTTGCCGCATGAAAATAGTGGATGTATGCCCAATGACGACTCCAGAATACATGGGATGGTGGAGTAGGAGAGTTAATGACAATATCCCTGTGCCAAGTTTAGAATACGCTCGACTGATCAAAGAGTACTTACAAATGGTCCCATCGGAGTTAGAGATCATAAAACAAGATTTCGAAAGGAAGAGCTTAGAGTTCAAAAAATGGATAGAAAAGTTAGAAGAAGAAAAAATGCATCTGAGATTAGACGTGGATATTCAGAAACTGGAGGCCGAAAATTTAAGGAAAGAGAAGAGGAAGATTGAGGAAGATCGAGATGATTTAAAGACAGAATATAAGAAGATTCAGCTGTCAATAAAAAGAACCGGATTAGGGAAGACTTCAGAATAGTGGCAACAAGAGATTCAAGAAGAAAAGGCCAAAGTTGATCGTTGGAAGAGGAAGTTCCAGGAAATCCAGGCGCAAAACCAGGCCCTAGAAAGGAGTTTGGCAGAGAGTCAAAAGGAGAAAGGCGGATTAAAAGCTAAAGTGGCAGAACTGAGACGCTCTCTTCATCTCCATCGAAGTCGTAATTCTGCGACCGAGTTAAAGTCAAGTCTAAACAAGATTAAGGAAATAAAGGGTAAGATTGAAGGGTTAGAGTCGGCGTTGCAAAATTGTGAACTCCGGATCAAGCATCTTGAAGCAAGAGAAGGGCATTGGAAGGAAGAGCTTCATCATTTCCAGGATCAAGTAAGAAGTAGGGATTACCTCATGGGTGAAGCCATAACTTAGATTCGAGAAGTGGCTGATCATTTACAAACCCTAGCGGTACAAGCTGATGCGTTGAGCATGAAATATAAGCTGCAGTCAGATCATGGTCAAGAGTTAGCCTTATTGTTTAGTAAAGTTAAGACTTTGGGTATTTGGGCGAAAGCATACTTATAGCCCGTTTTATGTAAAGAATTTTGCTTTCTAATAAAGTTTTCTAAATGAAATTGAATCAGAATCGATGCCTTTTTTGCATGTATGCATTACATTACATCATATGCATTTAAATCCATAGAAAGACTTTAATTAGTGGAAGTTATTACAGAAGAGAAAAAGGAAGGAGAAAGTTAATATGGAAACTACACATCGTTAGGGTACATGCGCCAAGACAAAGAACATGGATCAACGATTTGAACAGCTCCAAAAGGACATGCAAGACCAGCTGCAATAGTAGTTGGCAAAGATGCAACAGGATATGAGATAACAAATGATGAAGGCCCAGAAGAATATGATGTCTCAGATGGCCTAACCACTAACTGGGGCAATGGATAAAGGAAAGGGCCCCATGGCCATTACTGGAGAGGATAATGAGGATTATCCTCTGGGTTTTACCCCACCACATGCACAAGCCCAACCTGAGGTGCATCCCCGAAGGCCATCTGTCACAATTAGGCCTCAACAAGGGCAAGCTGATACTGGGGTGCCCATAAATTTCCAAGTTGGCTCGGGGTCTAATCCAGGAGATAACCCCGCCAATCCTGTCATCCCTGATCTAGACATAGCCGAGAGGGAAGGAATGAGAAGTGAATCCTCAAAGCAGCTAGAAGACTATTGCAAATGGTTAGAAGAGAAGTTTAAAGCCTTGGAAAATGCTGATAATCACCATGGCATTGATGTTAAGGACTTGAGCCTAGTCCCAGATTTGGTACTTCCTCATAAGTTTAAGATGCCAGAGTTCGAAAAGTACAATGGGACTAGTTGCCCCGAAGCTCATATCACCATATTCTATAGATGCATGACCAGTTATGTTAACAATGATTAATTGTTGATCCATTGCTTTTAAGATAGTTTGGTTGGGGCAGCGCCTAGGTGGTATAATCAGCTAAGCCGTGCTAGGATTAGTTGCTGGAGAGACCTAGCGCAAGCTTTCATGAAGCAATACAATCATGTGATGGACATGACGCCGGATAGAATTACTCTACAAAACATGGAAAAGAAGCCAAATGAAAGCTTCAGGCAATACGCGCAAAGATGGAGGGAAGTTGCAATGCAAGTTCAGCCACCACTCCTAGAAAAGGAGACTATAATTCTCTTTATCAACACTTTGAAGGCCCCATTCATTACCCATATGATAGGGAGTACCACTAAGAGCTTTGCTGATATAGTAATGGCAGGAGAGATGATTGAAAATGCCATAAGAGGTGGCAAGATTAAAGGGGAAACTGCTAAGAGATCAGCTCCAAGGAGGAAAGATAATGAGGTGAATAACGCGAGTGCATATAACTCAAAGGCAATTACCATTAGTCAGCTGAAAGGTTCGTCAAGGCAGGAATCAGGTACAAGGCAAAACTCTGAAAAGCTCCAATTTACTCCCATCCCAATGACATATAAGGAGCTATATCAAAGTTTGTTTAACGCACGCGTGGTGTCCCCGTTTTATTTAAAACCGTTGCAACCCCCATACCCCAAATGGTATGATTCGAATGCCCAATGTGATTACCATGCGAGAATACAAGGGCATTCAATTGAAAATTGCACTGCCTTTAAGAAAACGGTGGAAGGACTCATTAAGATGGGGATTGTAAAATTTGATGATACCCCTAGTACGGAAAACCCGTTACCTAACCATGAAGATAAGGGGTAAATGTAATTGGGGAAAATGCCGTGAGAAAGATCAAGGAAGATATTGCTGAAGTGAGAACCCTGTTGAAGATAGTTTGGAAAGAAATGATGGGAAGAGGAATGTTAATTTCTGAGGAAGGATGTGAAGGAGTAAGGAACTACTATGGGTTCCACAAAGAAGAAGGGCAGGAGATCTAGGAATACGTCGAGTTTAGGGTCTTGGTGCAAATCCTTATAGATAATAAGGAATTTGAATTTTATGAAAAAGGATTAGATGAAAGAAATGTATGCATGACAGAAGGAGAATTGATAGATCTAAAGGTCAACTACCCGAGGATAATCATCTCCTGACCAAGAAGCATTGAGGGCGGAGCACAAATGGCACAAAAGGTCATAATCCAAAAACCTTTTTTTTTCCTTACAAGGATAACAAAATGGTACCTTGGAATTACGATTGTAATGTGACAATACCGAGAGGAAAAAACATGACTAGTACTTCCAAAGAGGTCCAAAGTGAGGGATCTTACATGCGTAGTGGAAGGTGATACGACTCGGTAAACGACAAAGCTGAGCCGGTGAAAACAAAGACCTTAACAGTTGAGTGGGAAAAGGGGCTGAGGCACTTATCAATGTGCCTATAAAAGAAGAAGCTAAGGAATTTCTGAAATTCTTGAAGCATAGTGAATACAGCATGGTAGAGCAGTTGCGCAAACAACTAGCTCGTATATCGGTGTTAGCTTTGCTTTTGAGCTCAGAAGTATATCGCGAAGCATTGATGAAAGTGCTAAATGAAACCTATGTTACTAACGATATATCTGTCAACAAGTTGGATCGTCTGGTTAGTAACATAAGTGCCAACAACTTCATCTATTTTATTGATGATGAAATTCCACCCAGTGGCATAAGATTGACCAAGGCTTTGCACATCACTACTCACTGTAAAGGATATACTCTACCTAGTGTGCTAGTTGATAATGGATCTGCTTTGAATGTCTTACCATTGTCTACATTGAACAGATTGCCTATAGACAGTTCTCACATGAAAACATGCCATAGCATAGTGAGAGCATTTGATGGCACGGAGAGAAAAGTAATAAGGAGGATTGACATACCATTGTTGATTGGACCAAAAACATATGAAGTATATTTTTTGGTAATGACATCAAACCCTCCTATAATTGCTTACTAGGGAGGCCTTGGATACATTCAGCGGGAGCGGTGCCTTCATCTTTGCACCAAAAGTTGAAATTAGTAACAGAAGGATGGCTGGTTACTATAAATGTGGAGGAAGACATCATAGCAATGGTTACTAATGACGCGCCCTATGTAGAGGCAAATGAGGAGGCAGTGGAATGCTCTTTTCAATCTTTGGAATTCGTAAATGCGACATTCATTACGGAAGGAAGTGAAGTTCCGGTACCTAAGATATCCAGAACCACAAGAATAGGCTTGCAAATGATGGTGGGGAAAGGAGCCTTACCAAGAAAAGGATTGGGTAGATATCTCCAAGGTGAGATCCAAGTTCTAGAACTGAAGGAGAAAAGAGATTGTTTTGGCTTAGGTTTCAGGCCAGATCATAGACAAAGGAGGAAGGAAATAGAGAAGCAGTAAGAGAGAAAAAGGGCACGGTTGAGTGGAAAAGAAGTCAAGTGGGAGTCAATGACATTTCCTCATATATTCCAGACTTTTGTATCAGAAGGAATAATTCACCCTGAGAGAGGGTTGCTGAGAATTGAAGTTCCTCACATCAATGCTGTACATGAGGAAGGAACTGAGCAAAGAAACTTATTGGGCATTCGTCCTTATGAGCCGGGGAGCTCCTTAAACAACTGGACTGCAGAAGAACTTCATGTAGTCTTTAGAAATTATACTGAGTAATATTTAGAACACTCTTATTGCTCTGAAGCCTAGGAGTAATAAGATTTCATTTGTGAAATAGGCTCATGTTTAGACATTTTTGTTCCAATAAAATACACATTTGTTATCAATTCGAGCAAATATTCTTTCATACAGATAAATATTCTTTTGACCTTTTAATTTCTTTTTAATTTTTTTCATTTCATTCATAAACATGTAAATAGTCATTCTTAAATTTATTCGTTCTTTGTACATTCTTTTGTGCCCACTACAGGTCCCTAGATATCAATGATATGAGCAATGATACTACAAATCCTGAATTCTTTTTTAGCAAGACATGTGTTTAGAAGAACCTCAAGATTTTGAAGGTGACAGGGATTGTGATGTGTCTCCAGATTTGTTAAGAATGGTAAAACAAGAAGAGAAGCAAATTTTGCCCCATAAGGACATGGTGGAGAATGTAACCTTGGAGGAAGGGAAGGTAGTCAAAATTGGAACGTGATAACTCAAGAAATAAGGCGAGATCTTATTGAGTTACTGCGAGAATTTAGAGATGTCTTTGCACGGTCATACCCAGATATGCCGGGGCTAGATACTAATATTGTAGTGCATCGCCTCCCTATAAGAGAAGAATGCAAGCCAGTCTAGCAAAAGCTACAAAGAATGAGGCCTAATGTGGTGCTGAAAATAAAAGAGGAAGTCAAGAAACAGTTTGATGCTGGTGGTCAAATACTCAGAATGGGTTGCCAACATTGTTCCTATCCCAAAGAAAGATAGAAAGGTTCAGATGTGTGTGGACTACAGGGATTTAAATAAGGCCAACCCTAAAGACAACTTCCACTTGCCTCATATTGACACGTTGGTGGATAACATGGCGGGATACTCATTATTCTCTTTCATGGATGGTTTTTCGGGATACAATCAGATAAAGATGCATCCTGAAGATATGGAGAAAACTACCTTCATAGCATTGTGGGGCACCTTTTGTTATAAGGTAATGCCATTTGGGCTAAAGAATGCAAGGGCAACATACCAAAGAGCTATGGTAACCTTATTCCACGACATGATGCACAAAGAAATTGAGGTGTACGTTGGCAACATGATTGCCAAATCTCGAACAGAGAAGGAGCACATTGAAGTCTTGAAGAAGTTGTTCCTGAGATTGAGGAAATTTCAACTAAAGCTCAATCCGACAAAGTGTACTTTCGGAGCTAGGTCATGAAAGCTATTGGGCTTTGTGGTTAGCGAAAGGGGAATAGAGGTTGACTCAGACAAAATCAGAGCCATACAAGAATTGCCTCCACCGCACACTCAGAAAGAAGTTCGGGGTTTTCTTGGAAGGTTAAATTACATTACTCGGTTCATTTCACAATTAACTGAGAAATGTGACCCCATATTTCGCCTTCTTAAGAAGCACAACCAAGATACTTAGGATGCTGAATGCCAGAATGCTTTTGATAAAGTTAAGCAATATTTGTCAAATGCTCTAGTACTGTCTCCGCCTAGTCTAGATAAACCGTTAATACTATACTTTTTAGTGTTCAGTAATTCTATAGTATGTGTGCTTGGTCAACATGATGAGTCAAGAAGAAGAGAGAAGGTGATATATTACCTCAGTAAGAAATTCACTGACTGTGAGATGAGATATTCACCGATTGAGAAGTTGTGTTGTGCCTTGATTTGGACGACTCGAAGATTAAGGCAATATATGCTATATCATACAACCTGGCTAATTTCAAAACTTGACCCATTAAAGTACATGATGGAGTCAGCTGCTCTAAATGGAAGAATGGCAAGGTGGCAGATATTACTTTCTGAGTTTGATATAGTCTATGTGAACCAAAAGGCTATAAAAGGGAGCACAATAACAGAATTTCTGGCTAGCAGAGCTTTAGAGGATTATGAACCTCTGAGCTTTGATTTCTCCAATGAGGAGTTGATGTTTGTGGCAACTACTGAAGAGTATCCGTGGAAGATGAACTTTGATGGAGCATCAAATGCTGGAGGAAATAGAATTGGGGCGGTCTCGGTATCCCCAAATGGAGATCATTATCCATTCACGTGCAAATTGGATTTTGATTGCATAAACAATGTGGCCAAGTATGAAGCGTGCATCATGGGAATTCGGGCAGCCATAGAGCGCAAAATTAGAACACTGGAAGTATATGGAGATTCCGCATTAGTGATCTACCAGCTCAAAGGAGAATGGGAGACAAGAGACCCCAAATTGATTAATTATCGAAGGATAGTTTTGGGGCTAATTGAGGAGTTTGATGACATCACTTTCAATTATCTCCCACGAGATGAAAACCAGATGGCAGATGCTTTGGGAACTCTGGCTTCCATGATTAAAGTGAACAAAGAAGAGGATGTGAGATCTATTCAGATGAGTATTTTTGAGGTTTTAGCTCATTGTTGCAATATGGAAAAAGAGGAAAAGGATGACCACCCTTGGTATCAGGATATATTGCGATACGTAAGAAATTATGAATACCCTGATCAGGCAACTAAGAATGACAAAAGAACGTTAAGGAGATTAGCCTGCGACTATGTTTTGGACAGGGATATCTTATACAAAGGAAGGAAAGATCAGGTGCTCTTGAGATGTGTTGACACTGTGAAAGCTAGAAAAATCTTGGAAGAAGTGCATGAAGGTGTTTGTGGGACATATGCTAATGGTTTCACAATGGCCAGACAAATCATGAGGTTTGGATATTATTGGTCTACCATGGAAGGAGATTGTATCAACTATGCCAAGAGATGTCATAAATGCTAGATTTATGGGGATAAGATTCATTTACCGCCTTCACATTTGCATGTTTTGACTTCTCCATAGCCTTTTTCCATGTGACGCATGGATGTCACTGGGCCGATCTCATCGAAAGCTTTGAATGGGCATCGTTTCATTTTTGTGGTTATCAACTACTTCACAAAATGGGTGGAGGCTGCTTCGTACGCAAGCGTTACTAAGTCAGCGGTTAGTCGGTTCTTGAAAAAGGAGATCATTTGTCAGTACGACATGCCTGAGAGAATCATATCAGATAATGCACTGAACTTGAACAACAGTACGATAGCGGAAGTTTACAGTTAGTTTAAGATCAAACATTATAACTCATCTCTGTATTGCCGAAAAATGAATGGGGCAGTGGAAATGGCCAATAAAAACATCAAGAAGATAGTGGGGAAAATGACTGAGACTTACAAAGATTGGCATGAGAAATTACCATTTGCACTCTTTGCTTATCGAGCGTCTGTTAGAACCTCTACTTGGGCAACTCCCTTCTCATTGGTTTACGAGATGGAGGCAGTTCTACCCATTGAAGTAGAAATACCTTCTCTTCAAATTTTGTCAGAAACAAAACTGGATGAAGCAGAATGGATTCAATCGCGATTTGATCAATTGAACCTAATTGAAGAAAAGAGGCGAAGGGCTATTCGTCATGGTCAGATGTATCAAAAGCAAATGATACGAGCTTATGATAAAAAAGTTCATCCAAGAGAATTTCATGAGGGAGACCTTGTACTGAAAAAGATCCTTCCCATACAAAAGGATTTCAGAGGAAAATGGATGCCGAATTGGGAAGGGCCATATGTGGTAAAGAAAGCTTTCTTTGGTGGTGTGCTGATTTTGGCCGAGATGGATGGGAAAAGTTTACCCAATCCTGTAAATTCAGATTCAGTCAAAAAATATTTTGCCTGAAAGGGAGGAGAAGCCAAGGTGAAAACCCGCAAAGGGCGCTTTGAGACTCCTAAATAAAAAAATCAAAAAAATAGAAAGGCCAAGGTGAAAACCCGCAAAGAGCGCCTTGAGATCAAGGGGGTTTTGAGTTGAAAACCTGAAAGGGCGGCTCAAATTTTGAAAGGCATGCAGCGATCTTGCTATACCAGAATCAACAAGAAATGAAGCATGTTACATATTGGGGCATCAACAAAGTACTTTGAATCTTTTAAACACATGTTAAGCTCAAAGCAGTCTTCATGGAGCTTGTATATAGAAGCCCAAGCTGTGATATCTAGGGCACCTGGTTTTGTCCTATTTACTATCTTTGGATTCTTTTTCTTCTCAAAGATATGTTCCCGGATTAATTTCCTTTTTATTTTTGATAATTTATTCTAACTATCCTCAAAGGTCAATTTGTTTGTTGCCCATTATTCATAAAGCATGTTGCGTTGAAATAATGATTGATGAACTCATAATATTTTCACAAAAGAAGTTTTGCATATTACTCCGGACATTTCTAGATAATACAAGAAACTGAAACAGAACAATTGTTTAAGAATTCCCATGTGTAAGGGTCGGAGGTACTTTTGTCCAAATGGTGATTGGACAAATTAATGAGTTGAGCAATATCGATCTAAAGAGAGGATCATTTTCAAACATCTCTAGTGGATCATAACATTCAGGAAATGGTATGACGGACCAAATTAATGGGAAAAGATTCAAAGCATACGAGTAGAGTATGATTGATACTTCTAGAAGAATGAAGATGAAACCCTGATGAATGAATGAGTGATGACACCTGAAATAAGGAATCATTCTCATAATATTTCTACATAGCATGTCTAGTTAGGAGAATTTGATTCATTTCGATCATAGCATCCTAAATCATTAGGCATAAGCATATACCTATTCTAGGTTATGTTCTCTGGAGGACAATGTAGTAAGGTGGATCAAAGTCATCAGATCTAGCAATCCCTGAGTTTGCAGGGAGCAGATCGAAGATAGTAGATCTAGCAATCCTTGAGTTTGCAAGGAGCAGGTCAAAGATAGCAGATCTGGCAATCCTTGAGTTTGCAAGGAGCAGATCGAAGATAGTAGATCTAGCAATCCCTGAGTTTGCAGGGAGCAGATTGAAGATATCAGCATGGCATCCTCGAGTTTGCAGGGAGTAGGTTGAAGATAGTAGATCTCGTCTTCCTGAGTTTGCAGCGAAGTAGATCGAAGATAGTAGATCTGGCAATCCCTGAGTTTGCAGGGAAAAGGTCGAAGATAGCAGATCTGGCAATCCCTGAGTTTGCAGGGAGCAGATTGAAGATAGCAAATCTGGCATCCTTGAGTTTGCAAGGAGCAGATCGAAGATATCATAATGGCGTCCTTGAGTTTGCAGTGGAGCAGGCTGAAGATAGCAGATATTGCCTTCTTGAGGTTGTAGTGAAGCAGATTGAAGCAATCAGACTCATAGTCCAATACCTCTGAAGTTGCAGATGGGTTGGAAGAAGATGAGGACCAAGAAGTCAGGACTCGACAAGACTAGGCAAAATTGGTCCTTTTATAGTCTTTGCTCTATTCTCGTTACAAGATAATAAGCAAAGAAGGGCAGCTGTAATAGGCCTAATTTGCTCGGGCTATATAATAAACCAAATTAAACAAACCAAAAATAAAATTGTCCCTTTACAGTCCATATTACAAAAAAATGAGGCCCAACCTATGGCCCGATATTAGCCAATAACCCAATACAACCTAAGTTTTGCAAAGGCCCAACGTTTCAAAATCCATTCCTACCCTTGGCCTATTAACTAAAACAACAGTACCCAAAAACCCGTTACACCCGCAACCCAATTACCCAAACCTAAACCCATACCCCATTAACCTAACCCAACACCTGAAGTCGGCCCAGTGGCCCAAATAGCTTTCAGCCTCTGGGAACCCTAGCAAGGGTCTCGTGCCGTAAGCACCCAACACAGGCCTTTTAACGAGCCGTCATCAGCGTAGGAATCACGCCTTCATCACTGGATCCTTCGCCATTACGTTCAAAAAGGGAAAGAAAGCAACCAGAGAAACTCAAATATGGCAAGAAATCAGAAAATAAAAATACCAAATATGTACAGTGGCTTTTTGTAATTACGTCCCAAATCACACTTTTCTGCTGTTTTCAATTTAGCTCGAAAGTATGGCCTTTGTTTCAATTTGGTCCTTGAGCGCTTTAAACACGGATGTGGGAACGGTGTCGTTTTGGGAATAGGGTTTATTTGCCTAGTGAGTCACTCACCTATAACACGCGTTTTAATTAAGGCCCTAATTCGTTTTTTTTTCCTTTTTATTTTACCCCAGAATTCTGTTTATATTTAGATTTAATCCTTTTTTATTTATTTTTATTTCTAACTTAGTTTTTAAAAATATATTATTTATTTATACTATATACATATTAATTATTTAATTTTTTTACATACTATTTTTTTTGTATATAGTAATATTTTAGTATATTATTTATTATATATTATGAATTATTTTAAGAGTTTATATATTGTATAATATTTTTAAATTGATTCATTATTGAAGGGTTATTTATTTATTTATTTCTAAATAGTTTTTTATATGTATATATAAAAAATATATTAAATCGTTATATATTATTTATTTACCCTTTTTTTAAAAATCCTAAATTTTTATATTATTTATTTAAAAATATTAATTATTTTATATATACTAATCATTTTAAAATTTCTTTTCATTTATCCTCCTTTTATACGGTTTTAATATCCAATTTTTGTTTTAAAACACCTCATTTATTTTATGTTGTTACTTTGTATGTAAAAATTTTGTATTTATTTTTTATATATTTCGTGTATTTTTAAATTTTGTTATAATTTACTTTTGTATCCTTTTCATATTTTGTATTTGCTTATTATTGTGTTAGTATAGTATCATTTGTTATTTTTTATGTTATTTTTCTTTTAAGCTGCGTATATTAGCATAAAATATTAATATATATCTTGTAATTTATATTGTTTTAGTATTGATATCTTGTAATATATTAATGTTACATTTTACTCAAATCATTATTTATTTTAAAAATATATTTCATTTAATTGAAAAAGTTTTCTTAAATAAGGCAATGTTTTGTGTTTAGAAATTCGGGAAATAGTGCCCTAACGTGCTGGGTTGCGATTTTTTGTTTGACTCAATAATTAAATATCCTTTTAATAAATTTTCAAAATTATGAGATGATTTTAGTTACGAGGGTTTAAAACATCGTGTCCTAACGTGCTGGATGTGATGTTTGCATTTTTTCGAAACAAAGGAATCTCAAGTTCAAACTCAAACTTCAAGTTTAAAAAGAAATCATGTTTTAAAATCTTTTCAAATTTTTGACATTAGGACAATAAATAATCAATTCGGTACCAATTTTGGGTATTACAAGGGTGTTAATCCTTCCTCGTATGTAACCGACTCCCGAACCTGTTTTCTTGAATTTCGTAGACCAAGATTAATGTTTCTAAATAAAACGTTTTATAAGGTGATCCAATCACACCTACATAAAAAGGGATTGGTGGCGACTCCCATTGTCGTTTTTTAAAAAAAGTCGACCCCGTTTTTCTAAATTTAAAAATGGTTTCGACACCCATCAATACTAATTAGTTCATTCTGACTTTCAGAATGAACTCAAGGACTTCACTGACGATGTTCCTCCCACCTCCGAGTCACAGGCCTATTCCATCCACTCCCACTTTAGCAGACCTTCCTGAATGGTTTGTTCGCTTCGAGCAGTATTGCACTCAGCGGTTCGATAGCCTTGAGGCAACTTTGCAACAGATTTGCCAGCATTTTTATATCACTCCTTCGGCACTGATGACTCATGATGCATCTGACGATAAGGACTTTTGAGTCTATTATTTTGCTTTTGTTTTTATTTTTATTTTTATTCTTATTTTTATTTTCAATTGTCTTTTTATGATTCTTATTATCTTTTCAAGACTTATCTTATTTTATTTTGAGCTATATTTTATTATGGTTGTTCTTATTCGAGTAATCCTTTAATCTTCTCCACTAGTTGTGTTTATTTTCTTAATAGCTTGCTCAAAATCATGCACTACATTTACAGTTATTTACAATTCTGCTTCTCATTATTCTAGGGGTTTCATCCAATATTTAGGGCAGTTTCAACTCTCTCCCTCTCCTATGATATTCTACTTATCCTGTCATTATCTATGTTTGTACATTGAGAAAAATGTACATCTTAAGTGTGGGGAGGTTATTTATATGATTATTAGAAATTCCCTGAATTATGTCTTGTGTTTAAGTAATTTTCTCATATTACTATTAGAATGAATTTTTATCGATCTATGATTTTTATTGAAGTGTTTTAGATTAAAATCATAGGTATTTGTAAATTGATTGTTTAAACTTTAAGATAGAGGAGAATCAAGCATGATAAGTTGATTTTTCAGAATTAAAAAAATTCTAGGTTGTTTCTCTAAATTGAGGTATTATCTTGAAGTTTGAAATTTATAGGATTGGCATCAAAAACCATAAAATTTTGTGAGATTTTGAGCCTTTAGAGCATATATTTTTCTTGCTCACTTCTATTATTGGTTATAAGTGTGTCAATATTGATTTGTTATTCTAGAACTTGCTTCGATTATGCATGTCAAGACCATACCTTTGATTTGATATACTGAGATGATAAAGGCACTTAGGTTTAACCCACTTACTCCATAAAAAGCCTACCTACATAATTAACCTTTAGTGAACCCATTTGAGCCTAAAAACATCGTTCTTGATTTACCCAATAATGTTAACCCATAATCCATCTTTTGATTCATTGAGAATTTTTTCCATTTTGTTGACTCCCCTTTTGTCAAGATTTGATTTGGTTAGTTACCTAACTATGCTCTTTTGTTTCAGTTGTAAAAGTATTTCTTTTGATTCTTAAAAAAATGCATATATATACTGATTTCAATTGTTGAATTATTTCTTATTATCTATTGTTCTAAAAAAACCATATCTCTATTTTAATTATTACTTAGTTCTATTATATTTCAGCTTGAACAGTTTAATTTTGAGGAAAAGCTCGTTTTATTCGGGATTAGTCATCAATTGATGTAATTATTGCGTATTAGTCTATTTTTCTAGTTTGGTAATTTATCAATTCAATCTCGATTCTAACCCTCTTTTTTCAGCCTTTATCCACACCTTTAACCTAAGCCCCATACAACCCTGTTAAAGACCTTTTGACTTGTGTATCATCTCAATTTATAGTGGTGGAGATTTGATTTTCATGCAAGCCTATGGTAATAATTCTTCATGATTGACTACTAAGTGCTTATTTTCGAACCTCAAACACTTTGAGTGATTTGAGTGAATCTTTAGTGAGGATGTCAACTCTTGTCGGTTTTGAATTAAAGGTAATTACTTAGATAAGGGGAAATACCTATATTTTCATACTTTAAAATACTCAACTTGGATTGTTTGAATATTAAATGTTCTTTTAGTTAAATTATCAATGTATGATTATTTGTGATTTATTTTGAAACATTATTGATGAGAATTATAAGTTAAGAAAGATTGATTTTAATTGTGAGTTGAGGATTTTGCTTGAGGACAAGCAAACACTTAATTGTGGGGATATTTGATAAACTAGAAATGCAACATATTTTTACCCCATGCTTGGCATGATTTTTGATGATTTATTATGTAAATTAATGAATTTGGTGCTCCTAATCCTTTAAATTCGTGTTTTATACTTAGGTGAGTATAGGGAAGTGAAAGGAGCAAAAAGAGGGCCAAAATATGACAAAAAGAGCTATTTTCAAGAACCATACGGCCTGGGCACTACCACACGGACTGACCACACGCCCGTGTGAGTCACACGGGTTGGCTACACACCCATGTGCCAGCCCATGTTGATTTTGATACCTGTTTCCCTAACACACAGAAAAAGTCAATCTTTAGGGTTTCTGAGCATTCTAAAGTCTATAAATACATACTAGAAGAGGACTTAAGAGAGCACGCAGAGTAGAACGCAAAAATTACTCGGAGAATGCCGTTGGAACTAACTAAGAAGTAGAATTCCTTCAAGATTCTATTCAAATCTCTTTCGAAGTTTATTTAGGTTTCTTATGTCTTGTTGTTATTTTAATTTTGGGATGTTTTCCTTCCAAAGTATGAACTAAATTCCCTAGATACCTAGGTGTAACGCCCCAAATTCAAGAGTCAACGTTTGAGTGTTGACCTGGGATGGCGATGGATAAATTTATTTTGGGATTGGGTTTTTTTTGGAATTAATTTGGGTCAATTTTGGACTTTTTTTATAAGAAATTAAGAATGTTGGGAAGCTTGTGTGAAGTAGGGGGAAGATGGATGACTAATATGGTGATTTTACCATTTTTGACTAAAAATCTTCTCCCAATTAATGAGAAAATATGGTTTGGTAGATTGAGGTATGAGATAAATTAGATTTGTCCCTATTTTTCCCTATATTTTTTATTGCGTGATATCTATAATGGTCAAGTAATAACATGATCGTACCTAAAAACTAACTATTATCATGATAAAGGCAAGTACACCTATCTAACAGTAGTATAGTTTAGTGGTAAGACTGGAATGTCGAACCCACGGGAACTAAAAGTACTAGTAATAACTTTCTATTATCTAGCCTAAAAATAAAGGGAATTCATTTTAAACTAATTAAATTAAACTACTTAACTAAGAACACGACAGGGAGTAAGTTGGGGAAATTGCTTTTGGGAAAACTGATTGATTAAGACAATACCCAAGGAAGATCCACCTAGACTTCACTTGTTAACTAACCCTAGGTTGATTAATTGAAATTTCTTTCTAATTAAAACCCCTAGTGTTGCATTAACTCGATTTATGGATTCACTTATTAGATTTGACTCTAATCCAACAAATTTTCGTCGTCCTATGTCTAGGATTGTGATTAACTCCGCTTAATTATGTTGGATCTACTCTTAAATAGGGACTTTTGCTCCACTGAATAAGCACATTCAACTTATATTAATATCCTGAAATATTAACACAATAATTAATAACACAATTAAAAACAAATCAAGTATTTTTCATATAATTCAGATATTAATAACAAGATCCGTTTTAGGTTTCATCCCCCTTAGGTGTTTAGGGGATTTAGTTTATAATGATAAAAGAAAACATCTTAAAATAGGGAAAACAACAAAACATAAAGAAAACCTAAAAGCTCCTGAAAGAAATTGAAGATAGATCTTTAGTCTTGATGTAAATCCTTGCTTCTAAGATGGATCAATTGGCGTTCTTTGAGTAATTCCTTCCTTTCTACTCCGTGTGTTCTTTAGCCCTCTCCTAGGGTGTTTATATAGACTTTGGAATAGCTTTCTTAGCCCTTAAGTAGCCTTTTCCTCGTGAAATTAAAACACATCACGACAGGGACATGCTCGTGTGACACGCCCATGTGATTCGTGTTCAGGTCGTGTTCAAGTCTGCTGAATAGGCATGGGCGTATGGTGTACCCGTGTAAGGAACTCCAAGCCATGTTAATTTCTCACTCTGGCCCATTTTCTCCGTTTTTGGCCGTTTCTCTTTCTTTTCACTTTCCTATGCTCACCTAGGTATAAAACATGAAATTAGAGGATTAGGAGCATCAAATTCCATAAATCATTCATAAATGTACCAAATGTGGGATAAAGATATGTATATATTATGGTTTATCAGATACCCCCACACTTAAGCATTTGCTTGTCCCCAAGCAAAATCCTCAACTCACAATTAACAATTCATTTTTCTTAACTTATAATTCCTATTAATAATGTTTCAAAATAATCCATAAGTAATCATACCTTAAGAGTTCAACTGAAAGAACATCAAAGTTTCAAACAATCCAAGTTGAACATTTTATCCCAAAAACATAGGTATCTCCCTTTACCTAAGTAATTATCCTTAATTCAAAATCACACAGAGTTGACATCCTCACTAAAGGTTCACTCTATTCACTCAAAGTGTTTAGGGTTCAGAAATTAAGCACTCTTTAGTCAATATGAAGATTTATTACCATAGGCTTGCATGAAAATCAAATCTCCACCACTATAAATTGACATGATATATCAATCAAAAGGGCTTTAGAGGGTTGTAACGTGGCTTTGGTTAAGGGGAGTGGTCACAAGCTGAAAAAGGAGGTTAGAATTGAGATTGAATTGAAAATTTACCTAACTAGAAAAATACTTATACTGAGAAATTACATTCCTAGAATTGAACTTTTCCTCATAAATAACATCGTTCATGCTCAATCATAGCTTTGTAATGCTAATGATAAATCAACCAACTGTACAACTTCATTTTTTATTTATTAAGAACAAATCAATTATGAAACTTTACTAGAGAATGGAAAACATAGCTCAGCAATTTATTCAAATCAAGTCTCGAAAAAAATGGGGATCAAATTAATTAAGGGAATTTCAACAATAATGGGCTGTTGGTTAATATTGAGGTTAAATTAATAAATGGGTTATTAGGCTCAAGGGGGTTCACTAATGGTTAATTATCAGGGTAGGCTTTTATGGAGTGAGTGGGTTAAAACCTAGGTGCCTTTATCATCTTGGTATATCAAATCAATGGTGTGGTCTTGACATGCATAATCGAAGCAAGTTCTAGAATAACAAATCAATATTGACACACTCATAGCAACAATAAAAGTGAGCAAGAAATAATATATGCTCTAAAGGCTCAAAATCTCACAGAAATTATGGTTTTTGATGTCAATCTTGTGAATTTCAAACTTCAAGATAATACCTAAACATGGGGAGACAACTTAGAAAAATTTTAATTCTCAAAAATCAACTTATCGTGCTTGATTCTCTAATGACTTAAAGTTTAAACAATCAAAGCATAACTCCCTATGTTTTAATCCAAGACATATCAATAAAATCATAAATCAATCCAAATTCATTCTAATAGTGAAAGCCAAGATTCAGAGATTTGAGAATAATGTAAAATTCAGGGATTTTTAGATAATGATATAATTTACCCCCACATTTAATATGCACATTGCCCTCAATGTACAAAGATGGATCTTAAAAAAATAAAGGCAAAGGATCGTAAGATAGGGAAAGAAGTAAAACTTCCTGAATATTGGATGGAATCCTTGAGTTAGAAGTGTGGAAACTTGATTCTGAGGTGTATCTGTAGCTAAGGCAAGAGTGAGGTTGGAGGAGGTAACTCCAGTGGTGGTAGAGGGTGTCAATCCATAATTGCTATGCCAAAAGAATATTATACTTTGTGCTGCGGTGGCTATGGTTGTGGTTGAGTAGGACATGGTAGTTGTGGAGTAGTTTTCCCATTAGAGCTAGATATTCCTAAGTAATAGTTTGCTTTGGAGCTTTTTTTAACTGCGATAGCATCAATAAATCTTTAGGAAATATAAATTAGCTCGGTTACTCATGAAGAGATAGCCGATATAAAATGTTCATTAAAGACTATGCTAAATTTTTAGAGCATAAAAATTGAAATTGAAATAACAAGAAAAATAACACGATTTGGGTGCACGACCGTGCCCCTGTTTTTAAATGTGCACACGGCCTAAGGCACGCCCGTGTGCCTGGCCGTGTGGTCCTAAATTTCTGCATTTAAAGAGTTAGTTTATGCGTGAAAAAATACTAAAAATTTTAAAGAAAAGAAAGTTACTAAGTTAGTGCTCGGGTTGCCTCTCAAGAAGCGCTTATTTAGAGTCTAAGCTCGATTCTACCTAGATGTGTCAAGAAGGGGTATGGTGGAGTCGAAGCTCCTCCCTGTTTTTCGTAAAATTCTCACCTCTATAATGTTTAAGCCGATGGTCATTTACCTTGAACGTACTGTGGTTAGGGTGAGTTACCTCAATGGTGCTGTATGGAAAGACATTTAGAACAGTGAATGGACCTGACCACCTTGACTTGAGTTTTCCAAGGAATAGTTTTAGCCTTGAGTTGTAAAGTAAGACGAGATCACCTGTTTTGAACTGCTTGGGTTGTTTCAGCCTTTTGTCATGACGTTGCTTCATTGCTTCCTTATATAGTCACGAGTTCTCGTAAGAATTGAAACGCCATTCATCTAGCTCATTCAACTGTATTAATCTCTTCTCTCCTGCACTTTTACAATCAAGGATTAAAAATTTTATAGCCCAAAATGCTTTATGTTCAAGTTCAAATGGTAGATGATAGTTTTTTTCATAAACAAGTTTATAGGGAGATGTTCCTATGGGTGTTTTAAAAGCAGTTCTATAAGCCCATAATGTATCGCCTACCTTTCTTGACCAATCTTTCTTATTTGTTTCTATTGTTTTCTCTAAGATGCGTTTTAGTTCCCTATTTGTTACTTCGACTTGGCCACTGGTTTGTGGGTGATAAGGGGTGGCTGTTCTATGGTGTACTCCATACCTTTTCAAGATTTTTTCAAATTGGGCATTGCAAAAATGTGTACGCCTATCACTAATGATTTTCCTAAGTGTTCTAAATCGAGAAAAAAGTCTTTTCAAGAAGCGTACTACCACTCTAGCATCATTTGTAGGTAGAGCTTGGGCTTCTACCCATTTTGACATGTAATCTACTGCTACTAGTATGTATTTATTCCCAAATGAATTAGGGAACGGACCCATGAAATTAATACCCCATACATCAAATATTTCACATGAAAGTATATAGTTCTGAGGCATTTCATTATGCTGAGAGATATTACCTGTTCGTTGGCATTTATCACAAGAGGTCACATACCTGTTGGCATCTCTGAAAAGTGTAGGCCAGTAAAAGCCTGATTCGAGTACCTTATGAGCAGTTTTAGTTCCACTGTGATATCCTCCTGTGGGTCCTGAGTGGTAGTGATTCAAAATTTGATATGCTTCTGTGTCATCAACGCATCTTCGTATAACCTAATCTGCACAAATTTGAAAAAGGAAAGGATCTTCCCAAAAGCAGTTTTGCACGTCAGTGAAGAATCGCTTCTTTTGCTGATGGTTTAGTCCTTTTGGGGGTATGTTAGCTGCTAAATAATTCGCAAAATCAGCAAACCAAGGAAGTGTCGTATCTACTAAGGCTAGGAGTTGTTCCTCAGGGAACAAATCGTTCATCTTGTCGAGATATTTGGGCTATGCATTCTCTAGCCTTGAGAGGTGATCTGCTGCCAAGTTTTCGACTCCTTTCTTGTCCTTTATTTCCAAGTCGAATTTCTTGTAACAATAGAATCCATCTTATCAATCGAGGTTTTGCATCAGTTTTAGTTAAGAGGTAGCGAAGAGCTGAATGATCAGTATAAACAAGGACTTTTGACAAAATTAAATAAGATCTAAATTTGTCAAATGCAAAAATAACAGCTAGCAATTCTTTCTCTATGGTAGTGTCATTTGCTTGAGCAGCTGTCAAAGTTCTGCTAGCATAATAGATCGGTTGGAAGTGCTTGTCCCTTCGCTGTCCTAAAACTGCACCTACTGCAAAATCACTTGCATCGCACATTAGTTCAAAAGGTAGATTCCAATCAGGTGAAATCATAATCAGGGCGTTAACTAACTTTTCCTTAAGGTTGTTGAAAGATTCCAGACATTCTTGGTCAAAGTTGAAGGGTACGTCTTTTTCTAGTAATTTAGTTAAAGGCTTAGCTATTTTAGAAAAGTCTTTAATGAATCTTCGATAAAAATCGGTGTGTCCTAAAAAACTTCTTATAGCCTTAACTGAATTAGGAGGAGGTAGTTTTTCAATAGTTTCAATTTTCGCTTTATCTAGCTCTATCCCTTTACTAGAAATTTTATGTCCTAAAACAATACCCTCTTGAACCATAAAGTGGCATTTTTCCTAGTTTAGCACTAAATTGGTCTCTTCACATCTGATCAAAACACGTTCTAGATTATTAAGACAAAGTTGGATAGAATTACCAAAAACTGAGAAATCATCCATAAATACCTCCATGATGTCTTCCACGAATTCATTGAAGATAGCTAGCATACATCGCTGAAAAGTAGCAGGAGCATTACATAGACTAAAAGGCATTCTGCGATAAGAAAACGTACCGTATGGGCATGTGAACGTTGTTTTCTCCTGATCTTCTGGAGCTATCAGGATCTCGAAGTAACCAAAGAGGCCATCTAGGAAACAATAATACATATGACCTGATAATCTTTCCAACATCTGATCAATAAAAGGCAATGGGAAATGATCTTTCCGAGTGGCATCATTTAGCTTCCTATAATCAATGCAAACTCTCCATCCTGTGACTGTTCTTGTAGGTATTAACTCTTCCTTGTCATTAGACACCACGGTCAATCCACCTTTCTTAGGAACAAACTGCACAGGGCTTACCCAAGAACTATCAGAAATAGGATAGATAATACCTGCATCTAGAAGTTTAATTACCTCAGCTTTTACAACTTCTTTCATGTTGGGATTCAATCGTCTCTGGTCTTGCACTGATGGTTTGAATTCATCCTCCATTAAAATTTTGTGGGTGCAGAAAGAAGGATTAATTCCCTTGACATCTGAAATTTTCCAAGCTATAGCACGTCTGTGTTCTCTTAACACATGGAGTAGTTCCTCTTTCTCTGTAAGGCTTAAATCGGATGCGATAATGACTGGTAAAGTTGATTCTTCCCCTAAAAAGGCATATTCTAAATGATCTGGCAGTTGTTTTAGTTCTAAATTAGGGGGTTCAGTAATGGAAGGTTTCTGTCTCAATTCATCACTAATCCTTAAATTTTCATAACTTATGTGCCTAGTGATGATTTCATTAGAATCCAACTCTTTCCTTACTTCGTTAATTTCGGGGGTGGTTTCATCTTTCCCCCCACCTTGAACAAGACACAGTTCCAACGTGTCTGTGAGAGTAAGTTCCTGGAGATTATCTTGAACAAAATAGTCAATAATATCAACAAAATAACACGAATCATCTTGTTCTTTAGAGAATCTCACGGCATCATAAATTTTAAAGACAACTTCTTCCTCGCCAACTCTGAGTACTAATTTGCCATCCCCTACATCAATAACAGCTCTAGCAGTGGCTAAAAATGGTCATCCCAAAATTAAAGGTACTTCAATATCCTCATCCATGTCAAGCACAACAAAATCAACAGGGAATATAAATTTATCTACCTTCACTAGCACATCTTCAATAATTCCCTGAGGATATTTAACAAATCTATCGGCTAATTGAATACTCATCCTAGTGGGCTTAGGTTCCCCGAGACCTAGTTATTTGAACATTTTGTAAGGCATGAGATTAATGCTAGCACCTAAATCAGCTAAAGCTTTATTAATAAGTAAACTACCAATCAGACAAGGGATAGTAAAACTCCCTGGATCTTTCAATTTTGCTGGCAGTTTATTTTGGAGAGTAGCTGAGCATTCCTCGTTGAGTTCTACTGTGGCCAATTCTTCCTACTTCCTTTTATTTGTCAAAAGTTCTTTAAGGAACTTCGCATACTTTGCATCTGTGAAATTGCTTCAAGAAAAGGTAAGTTAATGTGTAATTGTTTAAAAAGTTCAAGGAACTTACTGAATTGAGCGTCTGTATGGTCTTTCTTCTATTTTGCTGGATATGGGATGCGCGGTTTGTATTCCTTGAGTGGCAGTGGAGTGTTATCCTCGGGTTCCGCTGCCTTTTCTTCTAAAAGTTCTGGGATAGTCTTCTTTCTGGTTCGGCTAGGACCTTTCCATCTCTTAAAGTAATCGCTTTGACATATTCTCTAGGATTTGGCTCAGTGTTACTTGGTAATCCTCCTTGTGGTCTTTCTGAAATTAATTTTGCAAGTTGACCAATTTGGTTTTCAAGCCCTTGAATTGATGCTTGCTGATTTTTCAGTGCGGTTTCAGTACTTTGAAAACGGGTTTCTGATGCGGCCATAAATTTGGTAAACATCTTTTCAAGATTCGGCTTCTTCTCATGTTGCGGTGGCGGTTGCTGAAATCCTGGAAGAGGTTGTTGTCTTTGATTTCCTTATCCTCCCCATGAAAAATTTGGGTGATTTCTCCAACCTGCATTATAAGTATTACTATAAGGGTTATTTTGAGATCTAGAATTGTTACCCATATAGTTGGCTTGTTGAGTTTCCATGCTGCGTCTATAAGATGCGAAATCTGGATTAAACGTGTTTCCTTGAGTCGCGTCGCATTGCATCACTGGTTGTGCCTGTGTAGAACTAACAAAATTATCAAACTTTTTATTTAAAAGTTCTACTTGGTTAGTAAGCATGGCCACAGCATCAATATTATAAACTCCTGCGGCTTTTGTTGGGTTTTTCCTCATGACTTGCCACTGATAATTATTCAATGACATCTCTTCAATAAATTCATAAGCTGCTTCAGGTGTTTTATTATTGATCGTCCCTCCTGCGGCTGCATCGATCATTTGTCTAGTTGACGGGTTTAAACCGTTGTGGAAGGTTTGAACTTGTAGCCACAAACGTAGACCATGATGAGGGCACCTTCTCAAAAGATCTTTGTATCTCTCCCATGCATTGTATAGTGTTTCTAAATCCATCTGCACAAAAGAAGAAATATCGTTTCGTAATTTGGCTGTTTTAGCTGGAGGAAAATATTTGAGTAAAACTTTTTCGGTCATTTGCTCCCATGTGGTAATTGAGCCTCGTGGTAAAAAATTTAACCACTGTTTGGCTTTATTTCTCAAAGAGAATGGAAATAGCCTCAATCGAATGGCATCATCAGAAACGCCATTTATTTTGAAGGTATCACATAGTTCCAAGAAATTGGCTATGTGTGAGTTTGGATCTTTGTCCTGTAAACCATCAAACTGCACCAATTGCTGTATCATCTGAATAGTGTTAGGCTTTAACTCAAAATTATTAGTAGCAATAGTAGGTCTAAGAATGTTAGTTTGGGTACCAGCCAAACTAGGTTTAGCATAATCATACATAGCGCGAGGAGCTTCTTCTTGATTTGCTGGTGGCACGACTATTGCGGGAGGTGGTGGAATGTTTTGATTTGCTTCCATCTCTTCTGTAGGTTCTAGCTCTTGATCAGTTTCTTGTTCAGGATAATGTAGACTACGTCTAATCTCTCTGTGATTTCTGTGAACTGTCACTTCTAAATCTTCATAAAAAAGTAGTGGTCCTATTGGGTTGTTTCTAGTCATAAACTAAAAATACCTGAAAAGAAAAAGCAAAGAAAAACTAAAAAATTTAAAAGAAAATAAATAAATAAAAACTAAAACTAAAAATAAAAATAAAAGAAAAAATATATATATAGTAATGGCTAAAGTAATAGAAATCGAGCTTTCGTAATATTTTAGTTCCTCGGTAACGGCACCAAAAACTTGATATGCGTGATATTAAGTAATAAAATTTATAAAAACTAATCACACCAAAACTAACTAATATCACGATGTTAATGGCAAGCACACCTATCGAACAGTAGTATAGTTTAGTGGCAAGACCGAGTTATCGTACCCAATGGAACCAAAAGTACTAGTACTTACTTCTTTTCTATTATCTAGCCTAAAAAATAAAAAAGGATTGTTTAAACTAATTTTAAAACTAACTAAGAAAGCGTAAAGAGTAAATTGGGAAAACTTTTAGGGAAAAGCTGATTTATATGGACAATACTCAAGGGAGAATCCACCTAGACTTCACTTGTTATTATTTTCTTGAACTATATGATTTCTTTACTTGACTTGATCCGTAGAGATCCCTAACTTATGCTAAACCCTCCGTTGAGGCGTAGAGCAACTAGGCCTAAGTTGTTAATTAAAGTTCCCTTATTAATTAACTCCCTAGGTTGCATTAATTCGATCTATGGCTCCCCATATTAGGTTAGACCCTAATCTGGCAAATTTATGTCGCCCTATGTCTAGGGTTGCATGCAACACTGCTTAATTATGGCAGATCTACTCTTATCACAGGGACTTTTACTCCTCTGCTCTAAGCACATCTAATTCTTGAATTAATACCTAGGATTAGTAAATCAAGAATGAAGAATGCATAATTAAGAACAATTCAAGTATTTATCAAATAAATCAAGAATAAATAACAAGATCTGTCTTAGGAATAAATAACAAGATCTGTCTTAGGTTTCATCCCCCTCAAGTATTTGAGGGGTTTAGTTCATAATAAAGAAGGAAAACATCTTAGAAGATATAAAATAACAAAACATAAAAGAAACCAAAAACCCTGAAGGAATTTAGGGAGATCCTCTATGTTGCTTCAGAATTCCGGCTTCTGAGATGAATTAATCGGCTTTCTCCCTTGGAGTAATCCCTTGCTTCTACCCTCAGTGGCAGAAAAACGAGAGGAAAAATATCTAAAAACATGTGTTTTTACTTTTGCCTCATGAGGTCTTTATATAGAGGGCTTGTGGGGAGCCTTTCTTAGCCTCTAAGCATCCTAATTCGAGTGAAATTCCCCTTCCTCACGACTAGAACACACCCATGTGCCACGCCCGTGTGACTTCGACAGAGGCCTTGTGCTTTTATCGGTAGAGGCACGGTCGTGTGACCTGGCCATGCTTGTCGGGGGCTTGACCGTATGATCTTCATGTGGCACGACCGTGTGGCATGGCCGTGTGGCATTTCTTTGCCTATGTTGTTCGCACATTTTGGCCCATTTTTTATTGTTTTTGGCCCGCTTTCCATTCTTTCTTCTTCCCTATGCTCTCCTGAGTATAAGATATAAAAAGGAAGGATTAAGAGCATCAATTCTCACAAAATTGATAAGAATCCATCCAAAATATAGGCTAAACATGAGGTAAAAATATGTATAGTTTAGCGTTTATCAAAAACTTAGCAACAGATCACCTTTCCAGGCTTGAGAATCCACATCTCAAAGAACTTGATGAAGCTGAAATAAATGACTCGTTTCCTAAAGAACAACTCTTAGCCATATTTGATTCTGAGGTACCTTAGTTTTCTAACATTGTAAATTATTTAGCTCTAACATAACCCCAAAGGGTTGACACATCAGCAAAAGAAGCGATTCTTTACTAATGTAAAAAACTACTTTTGGGAAGACCCTTTTCTTTTTCGTATTTGTACAGACCAAGTAATTCGAATATGTGTTATAACGACTGAAGCAAACAAGATCTTGGAACATGCCATCTAGGACCAATAGGAGGACATTACAGTAGAACTAAGACCGCTCATAAAATACTCAAATCAGGTTTTTATTGGCCCATATTATTTAAAGATGCCAGCAGGTATGTTACTTCTTGTGATAAATGTCAACGAACAACTAATATCTCTAAACGTGATTAAATGCCTCAGACATATATGCTTAAATGTGAAATACTAGATATGTGGGGCATCGATTTCATGGGTCCATTCCCTAGCTCATTCGGAAATAAATACATTTTAGTAGCAGTCAATTACGTGTCTAAATGGGTAAAAGCCCAAGCCTTACCTACTAATGATGCTAGAATGGCAGTGAGATTCCTTAAAAACTTTTTCCTCGATTTGGAACACCAAGAGCAATTATCAGTGATAGGGGAACTCATTTCTGCAATACTCAGTTTGAGAAAGTTTTACAGAAATATGGAATGCACCATAGAACAGCTACCTCTTACCACTCTCAAACCAGTGGACAAGTTGAAGTAGCTAATAGAGAGCTAAAAGGTATCTTAGAGAAAATCATACAAGTAAATAGAAAAGATTGGGCAATGAAAGTAGATGAAGCTTTATTGCCTTATAGAACTGCCTTCAAAACTCGCACAAGAACATCTCCTTATAGACTTGTTTATAGGAAAAGTTGTCATTTACCCTTTAAGCCAGAACATAAATCATTTTGGGCCACCAAATTTCTAAACCTTGACCCTAATCTTACAGGTGAAAAGAGACTCATGCAGCTAAACGAGTTGGATGAATGGCGTTATAATGCATATGAAAACTCACGCTTATACAACGAAACCACAAAGCGATGCCATGATGCTCGTCTAAAGCAACATAAACAGTTTAAACCTGGTGATCTCGTTTTGCTTTACAACTCAAGGCTTAAATTATTCCCTGGAAAGCTAAAATTGAGATGGTCAGGCCTATTTATAGTTCAAAGTGTTCTTCCTTATGGCACAATTGAGGTAACACATCCAACTCATAGCACTTTTAAGGTAAACGGCCATCGACTCAAACTATATTATAGTGACGACTTTACGAATGATAGAGAGGAGCTTAGGCTCCACAATCCCTGATAAAGGTACAGGAAGGTAAGTTGAGCTTAGACTCTAAAATAAACGCTTCTCGGGAGGCAACTCAAGCACTAACAATTTTGATTTTCTTAAATTCATAATTAACTCCTTAAAACACAGATTTTCGAGAACCACACGACCATGTCCACGGGAGTGCCTAAGGCTGTGGACACCCCACGGTTAGAAACACGGCTGTTCGCCAAGGTCATGTAAAAATAGAGCCAAAATTTCCCCAAAATACAGGGTCTGACATATCGCCACGGCCGTCTGATACTGCCGTGGCCAAACCTGTCAATTCATACACTAGCGTGTGAGCCCAAACATGACCATGGGAGAAGCGAACACCAAAACGCACGACCGTGTTATATGGTCGTGTGTCCCAACACGCCCGTGCCAATAAGCCGTGGGCAAAACTGAGAAATCAACACGGGCATGGGACACGCCCGTGCCAACAACCGTGGCCTACCAATAGTCCACGAAACACACGAGCCAACCCAAGGGCACACGGGCATGCGCCACTGCCATGGGGCCAACCCCTTATTACCTAATTTTAATTTTCATTTTCTTTACTTATATTTTTCCTTTTTTTTATTTTGCACCTCAGTTCTTATCAAGTAATACCTAAATTACCCACACAGTTGTGCTTATTCCCTTCAGTCACACAGAATCGAGAACTTCAAGTAGTCTCCTCTCCAATTCAGCCTTCACTATTCTCAAGAAATTCATCCAATATTCAGGGAGTTTCACTTCTCTCCATCTCTTATGATTTTATGCTTCTATTTTCACTAACTTTATCTTTGTACATTGAGGACAATGTACATCTTAAATGTGGGGGGATTTCACTTTCACTCGTTGCATAATTCTCGAACCCCTGAAATTTTTTTTTTGCCACTAACTTTTTGCAAATCTTGGCCTTAACAAATAGAATGAATTCTGATTGATTTATGATTTTTATTGATGTGTTGAGAATTAAGACATAGGTACTTATGCTTTGATTATTCAAACTTTAAGACATTAGACAATCAAGCATGGTAAGTTGAAATTTTTGAGAATTTAAATTTTTCTAGGTTATTTTCCCCAATTTTAAGTGTTATCTTGAAATTTGAAATTCGCAGGATTGACATCAAAAGCCATAATTCTGGTGAGATTTTTGAGCCTTTTGAGCATACATCCTTTCGTGCTCACTTTTATTGCTGCTTTGAGTGAGTCAATATTGATCTGTTATTCTAGAACTTGCTTCGATTATTCATGTCGAGACCACATCATTGATTTGATATACTGAAATAATAAAGGCACCTAGCTTCTAACCCACTTATTCCATAAAAGCCTACCTTAAAAATTAATCCCTAGTGAACCCATTGAGCCTAACAAATTATTCATTGACTTACCTTCAATATTATCCTATAACCCATTTTTTGTTGAACTCCCTTCAATTATTTTGATCCCTATTTTTCTCGAGATTTGAGTTGAATAATTATCTAGCTTTATTCTCCTTTTCAGCTTGTAAAGTTTATAAATATTCGATTTGTTCTTAAAAAAACACATATGTATATTTCAATTGTAATTCAATGTTTTGCATATTTCCATGTAATTTTTGAGCTCATGTTCTTAAACGATGTCTTCCAAAAGAAAAAAGCCTTTATTCTAGGAATATGTTTTAGTGATAGATATTTTTCTAGTTAGATGATTTTTTTAGCTCAATCTCGATTCTAACCCTCTTTTTCAACTTGTGAACACACCCCTAACCAAGGCCACGTTACAACCGTGCAAAGACCTTTTGATCAATGTATCATGTCAATACATAGTGGTGAAGATTTGATTTTTCTGCAAGCCTATGGTAATAACTTTTCATGTTGACTAATGAGTGCTTAATTTCTAACCCTAAACACTTCAAGTGGATAGAGTGAATCTTTAGTGAGCACGCCAACTCTTGTTGATTTTGAGTCCAAGGTAATTACCTAGAAGAAAGGAGAAAACCTATGTTTCTGTGACAAAATTCTTAACTTAGATTGTTTGAGACTTTAATTTTCTTGTGGTTGAGTTTTTAATGTATTATTACATGTGGATTAGTTTGAAACATTATTGATAAGGATTATGAATTGAGAGGAATGATTTTTAATTGTAAGTTGAGATTTTTCTTGAGGACAAACAAAGGCTTAAGTGTAGGGGTTGATACTCGCGATATTAAGTAATAAAATTTATAAAAACTGGTCACACCAAAAACTAACTAATATCATGATTTTAAAGGCAAGCGCACCTTATCGAAAGTAGTATAGTTTAGTGGCAAGACCGAGTTATCGTACCCAAGGGAACCAGAAGTACTAATACTTACTTCTTTTCTATTATCTAGCCTAAAAATAAAATAGGATTGTTTGAAACTAATTCTAAAACTAGCTTAAAGTGCACAAAAAGTAAAGTGGGAAAAACTTTTGGAAAAGCTAATTGATATGGGCAATACTCAAGGGAGAATCCACCTAGACTTCACTTGTTATTTAACTTCTTGAACTAGACGATTTCTTCACTTGACTTGATTCGTAGAGATCCCTAACCTATGTTAATACCTCGGTTGAGGATAAAAACAACTAATCCTAGGTGGTTAACTAAATTTTCTTTATTAATTAACACCCCTAGGTTGCATTAATTCGATCTATGGATCCTCCTATTAGGTTTGACCCAAATCCAGCAGATTAATGTCACCCTATGTCTAGGGTTGCATGCAACTCCGCTTAATTATGGTAGACCTACTCTTAAAACAGGGACTTTTGCTCCTCTGCCTAAGCACATCAGTTTCTTGAAGTAATACCTAGGACTATTAAATCAAGAATGAAGAACACATAATTAAGAACAATTCAAGTATTTATCATATAATTCAAAAATAAATAATAACAAGATCTGTCTTAGGTTTCATCTCCCTCAAGTATTTGAGAGGTTTAGTTCATAATTAATAAAGAAAACATTTCAGAAGAAATAAGATAGCAAAACATAAAGAACCCAAAAACCCCTAAAGGAAATTAGGGAGATCCTCTATCTTGATGTAGAATTCTGGCTTCTAGGATGAATCAATCGGCTTCCATTGGAGTAATTCCTTACTTTCACTCCTTGTGTTGGCAGAAATATGGCGCTCCTTTTTGGCAGAAAAGAGTACACCCTTAAAGTTTCCTCCTAGGGTCTTTATATAGAGATTTGGGATGCCTTTCTTAGCCTCTAAGTATCCAAATCCAAGTGAAATTGCACTTCTTCATGACAGGGAACACGCCCATGTGCCATGCCCATGTGGTTTCGATAAGGGTCGTGTTCGGGCCTGTTGACATGGCATGACGGTGTAGCCTAGCCGTGCTTCTCGGGGCTGGGCCATGTTGGACCTTGTGTGGCACGGTCGTGTGCCACAGCCGTGTGGTGACTTCTTGGGCCGTGTCGTTTTCACACTTTGGCCCATGTTCTTTGTTTTTGGTTCGTTTTTCGTTCTTTTCTCTTCCCTATACTCTCCTGACTATACAAAATGAAATAAAGGGGTTAAGAGCACCAATTCTTCCAAAATTAATAATAATTCATCCAGAAATTAGGCTAAGCATGAGGTAAAAATATGTATAATTTATCGTTGATCAAATATCCGCACACTTAAGCTTTTGCTTGTCCTCAAGCAAAATCTCAATCCCTAATTACGAATCATTCCTCTTAACATACAATCGTTATCAATAATGTTTCAAACAAATCCACAGGTAATCATACAATGATAATTCAATCAGAAGAACATTAAAGATTCAATTACTCTAAGTTAAAAATTTTATCATTGAAACATAAGTTTTCTCCCTTTCTCTTAAGTAATTATCTCTCCATCTTAATTAACAGGAGTTGACATCCTCACTAAAGATTCACTCTATCCGCTCAAGGTGTTTAGGGTTCAAGTATTTAGTACTCTCTAGTCAACCTAAAAAGTTATTACTATAGACTTGCTAGAAAATCAAATCTCCACCACTGTAGATTGATATGATACATCGATCAAAAGGTCTTTCAATGGTTGTAATGGGGCTTGGTTAGGGGTGTTGTCACAGGCTGCAAAAGAAGGTTAGAATCGAGATTGAATTTAAAAATTATCTAGCTAGAAAAATCTCTATCACTAGAACATATTTCTCGAGCTAATTCTTATGATAACATCATTTTCGCCTTGGTAGCCTTAAAATAGAAATATGCAAAAACTATTTGAACTATTACAACTAAATTAATACGTATGTTTTTTTTAAGAACAATTCAACTACAATACAATAAGTTGAATAAAACTTTACAATTTGGAAAAGAGAATAAAGCTAGATGAAAATTTCAACTCAAATCTTGACAAAAATAGGGGTCAAAATAATTGAATGGAATTCAATAAAAAATGGGTGAAAGGTTATTATTAGAGGTAAATCGAAGAAAAGGTTGTTAGGCTCAATGGGGTTCATTAGGGGTTAATTTATGGAGGTAGGCTTTTGTGGAATAAGTGGGTTAAATCCTAGGTGCCTTTATCATTTCGGTATATCAAATCAATGATGTGGTCTCGACATGTATAATCAAAGCAAGTTCTAGAATAACAAATCAGTATTGACTCACTCAAAGCAATAATAAAAGTGAGCATAAAAGAATGTATGCTCAAAAGGCTGAAAAATCTCACCAGAATTATGGCTTTTGATGTCAATCCTGCGAATTTCAAATCTCAAGATAGCACTTAGAATTAAGGAAAATAACTTATGAAAAAAAAGGGGTTCTCAAAAATTTCAACTTATCATGCTTGATTCCCTAATGTTTTAAAGTTTGAATAATCAAAGTACAAGCACCTATGTCTTAATTCTCACATATCAATAAAAATCATAAATCAGTTAGAATATATTCCTAATAGGAGATTGAAGATAATGCAAAGAGTGAAAGTGAGAATTTGAGAACAATGCAAAATGTTAGTAAAAAAAGTTTACGGATTTCAAAGAGAGTGTAAAGACTGAAAATAGATTCCCCCCCCACACTTAAGATGTACATTGCCCTCAATATACAAAGATAACATTAGTAGCAATAAAAGCACAAGATCATAAGATAGGGAAAGGCATGAAACTCCCTGAATTTTGGATGAATTTGTGAGACGGAGATTGGAATTGGAAGAGCCGGTAGTTGTGGCAGGGTGTTCCCATTTCCATATGGATTTGAGCTGTAGAGCTCATTTGAAACTGTGAATGTATTTATTAGTCGTGGGGAATTTGGATCAAGAGAGATTACTCGTTAGGGGTTGGCTGATATGAAAAAGAAATAAAATAAAATAAAGTTCTAAAAATATTAATATTCAAATAATGAAAAAGATAAAATGAACTAAAAATAAAAATAAAAATAAAAATAAAAGTAAAAAAGGGAAATAAAGTTAGAAGAAAAGAAAAGGTAAAAATAGGGATCAATGTTTAAATAAAAATTAGGATAAAAAAATAAAGTTAAGAGGAATAGAAGTCTCTAATCCTGAGATGGATTACGCGGTGGCAGTGGTGAAGTGATGTGAAGGTGCTGGCATATCTGCTGCAGTGTGGCGTCGATGTGATCGAGGCGCTGGAAGCATTACTGCTCAAATGGAGATAGGCGCTCAGATATGTCAGCATAGGTGGCTGCTGCATGAGATGGGCGGAGAGGGTTGGTGGCTCTGTAGGTGCATCCTCCTCCTGTGGTGGTGGTGGGACATCATCGGGAATGTCCCCAGGATCCTCGCCCTCCTAGATGAGGCGATACTAGAAGGGGCTGCCTCCTGGCCTCTGCTCGATCATCCTCATGTGAAGCATGCTCTGGATGCCCTGTGGGGACATCTGGCCCACCAAAGTATATGAGGATGTCTGGGCTACGGTGTTGAATAGGCCAAAATAGCGGCCTAATCTCGTGATGTACGGGCCCATAGAAACTATGCCCTTGTGGTGCCTCTCTATCTGATACTGGATTGCATGGGCGATGAAGTAAGCTAAGTCGATGACATGTGCATTCGCCATGCCGAATTCTGGGACACTAAGCTGTCGTATGAGACCTCCTAAATGGAACTGGACTGTTCCTGGATCATCGTATCTGTTCATCACAGTTTGGAGGTGAAATGTGGAGCAGAACTCGAGTGTGAGTTCCAAGTATGTGGGCTCCACGATCTGAAAAAACTGCTCTCATGGATCAGTCATCAATAGGGCCATGACCTCGTCCACTAGGTGTATTTGCTCGAGGGCGGCCCAATCTATGCATCGGCCAGTGGTTAAAGTGCGAGCTCGGAGTATTTCATATCGCGCCTCTTAGGAGGCTTGCAAAAAACGGAGGAAAGGATGGTAGTTCTCAGCAATGGGTCGCAAAGACAAACCAACAGGTCCCTTGCGTTTCTTTGAAGCGGGGACAGCAGCTTTTTGACCGCGCGATGATGACATGATGCCTAAAAACAAAATAATAAACATTAGTCCTAAAGATTGAAATTAAATTGGATCAAAAATAATAAATATGTAGATTAGGATAAAATGGGGACTAACCTAAATAATATAGATTATCGATCCTAATGTGATATTAAAAGTAGGCAATATGAGTATGTATTTATACTAAATGCATAAGAAAAATGGCAATCAAGTGTGATGTTAAGTGGCATGCAATCATGAAATGTTCTATACCATTCTAGATTATTCATCCTAGTGTAACTGATTCCATGCTTGAATTAATTCTAAATCTAAATATAATCATGATAAAAATAAATAAAATAGATTAGTAAAAATTAAAGAGAAAAATGAGAAAAATAGAACCAAATGTGAGATGCGTACAGTCGTGGGAGAGGTTCCAAACGATCGTGGAGAGCTTTCCAAGGGCGTGGGATCGTCCTTTACGAGCGTCGTGGTGCTTTAAGGGTCGGAGGCGGCATTTATGGTGGTTGTGGAAGAGTTTGGGTGAGAGGATTTAGGGTTTGGGTGAAGGAGAAGGTGAATAGTGATCCCTTATTTATAGTTTTTGGGTCACATGGGCATGGAACACGCCGGTGTGACTCGAGTTTTGCCCGTGTGATTTGAAATTCGGTGGTTTTGGCGCGCCTGGTTCGGAGCACACGCCCGTGTTGGCCATCTCGCACGGTCGTTTGTGATCTTGTTCGCTTTTCACACGGTCGTGTGATAAGTCACACGGCCGTTTGCGATGAGGTTTTCGTTAACCACATGGTCGTGTAGGTAGTCACACAATCATGTCTAAATTGACAGTGTTGGCCACGGTCTGGGGACACTGGCGTGTGGTTTTTGTGTAAGCCCGTGTCTAAGTTGAAAGGTTTGCCACGGCCATGTCGCACAGCCGTTTCGATTTGTCGGTAGCTCATGTTTTTAGGAAAATTGTACTCTATTTACGCACGGCCTGGGTGCACGACTGTGTCTCTGTTTTAAGTGTTCACACGGCCTTGGACACACCTGTGGGCATGGCCGTGTGGTCCTAATTTCTGCATTTAAAAAGGGTTAGTTGATGCATAAAAATACTAAAATCAAAAATAAAAGAAAGGTTACTAAGTTAGTGCTCAGGTTGCCTCCCGAGAAGCGCTTATTTAGAGTCCAAGCTCGACTTTACCTGGATGTATCACGAAAGGATTTCGTGGAGCTGAAGCTCCTCCCTGTTATCTTTAAAATTCTCACTTCTTTAGTGTTTAAGCCTATGGCTATTTACCTTGAACGTACTGTGGTTGGAGTGAGCTACCTCAATTGTGCCATATGGAAAGACAGTTTGAACAGTGAATGGACCTGACCACCTTAACTTGAGTTTTCCAAGAAATAGTCTCAGCCTTGAGTTGTAGAGTAAGACAAGATCACCTATTTTGAACTGCTTAGGTTGTTTCAGTCATTTGTCATGACGTCGCTTCATGGCTTTCTTATATAGTCGTGAGCTTTCGTAGGCATTGCAACGCCATTCATCTAGTTCATTTAACTGCTTTAATCTTTTCTCACCTGCAAGTTTAAAATCAAGGTTTAAAAATTTGATAGCCCAAAATGCTTTATGTTCAAGTTCAAGTTCAAATGGCAGATGACAACTTTTTTCGTAGACAAGTTTATAGGGAGATGTACCTATAGGTGTTTTAAAAGCAGTTCTATAAGCCCATAAAGCATCGTCTATCTTTCTTGACCAATCCTTTCTATTTGTTTCTATTGTTTTCTCTAAGATGC
Source organism: Gossypium stocksii (assembly GCA_020496765.1). Taxonomy (NCBI): domain Eukaryota; kingdom Viridiplantae; phylum Streptophyta; class Magnoliopsida; order Malvales; family Malvaceae; genus Gossypium; species Gossypium stocksii. The sequence goes on from CM035624.1 coordinate 116,488,309, forward strand.
ATTTTAGTTCCCTATTTGTTACTTCAACTTGGCCACTGGTTTGTGGATGATAAGGGGTAGCTGTTCTATGGTGTACCCCATACCTTTTTAAAACTTTTTTAAATTGGGCATCGCAAAAAAGGGTGCCCCTATCACTAATAATATCTTAGGTGTTCCAAATCGAGAGAAAAGTTTCTTCAAAAATTGTGCTACCATTCTAGCATCATTAGTAGGTAAGGCTTGGGCTTTCACCCATTTTGACATATAATCTACCGCTACTAGGATGTGCTTATTCCCAAATGAAGTAGGGAATGGACCCATGAAATCAATACCCCATACATCAAATATTTTGCATGAAAGTATATAGCTCTGAGGCATTTCATTATGTTGAGAAATATTACCTATTCTCTGACATTTATCACAAGAGGTCACATACCTGTTGGCATCCCTAAAAAGTGTAGGCCAGTAAAAGCTTGATTCGAGTACCTTATGAGCAGTTCTAGCTCCACTGTGATGTCCTCCTGTGGGTCCTGAATGGCAGTGATTTAAAATCTGGTATGCTTCTGTTTCAGCAACGCATCTTCAAATAACATGATCTGCACAAATTCAAAAAAGAAAAGGATCCTCCCAAAAGTAGTTTTTCACATCAGCGAAGAATCGCTTCTTTTGCTAATGGTTCAGCCCTTTTGGGATTATGTTAACTGCTAAATAATTTGCAAAATCAGCAAACCAAGGAACTACTATATCTGCTAAGGCTAGGAGTTGTTCTTCAGGAAACAAGTCGTTTATTTTATCGAGGTACTTGGGTTGTGTGTTTTCTAATCTTGAAAGGTGATCTGCTACCAAGTTTTCAGCTCCTTTCTTGTCCTTTATTTCTAAATCGAATTCTTGTAACAATAGAATCCATCTTATTAATCGAGGTTTTGCATCAGTTTTAGTTAAAAGGTAGCGAAGAGCAGAATGGTTAGTATAAACAATGACTTTTGACAAAATCAAATGAGATATGACTTTGTCAAATGCAAAAATAACGGCTAGCAATTCTTTTTCTGTGGTAGTATAATTTGCTTGAGTAGCTGTCAAAGTTCTGCAAGCATAATAGATCGATTGAAAGTGCTTGTCTCTTTACTGTCCCAAAACTGCACCTACTGCAAAATCACTTGCATCGCACATTAGTTCAAAAGGTAGATTCCAATCAAGTGAAATCGTAATTGGGGCATTGACTAACTTTTCCTTAAGAGCGTTAAAAGATTCTAAACATTCTTGGTCGAAATTGAAAAGCGCGTCTTTTTCTAGTAATTTTGTTAAAGGCTTAGCTATTTTAGAAAAATCTTTAATAAATCTGCGATAAAAACCGACATGCCCTAAAAAGCTTCTTATAGCCTTAAATGAATTAGGGGGAGGTAATTTTTCAATGGTTTCAATTTTTGCTTTATCTACCTCTATCCTTTTACTAGAAATTTTATGTCCTAATACAATACCTTCTTGAACCATAAAGTGGCATTTTTCCTAGTTTAGCACTAAATTTGTCTCTTCACATCTTATCAAAACACATTTTAAATTATTAAGACAGAGTTGAAAAGAATTACCGAAAACTAAAAAATCATCCATAAATACCTCCATAATATCTTCCACGAATTCGTTGAAGATGGCTAGCATGCATCGCTGAAAAGTAGCAGGAGCGTTACATAAACCAAAAGGCATTCTACGAAAAGCAAACATACCGTATGGACATGTGAATGTCATTTTCTCCTGATCTTCTAAAGCTATCAGGATTTGGAAGTAACCAGAGAGGCCATATAGGAAACAATAATACATGTGACCTGATAATCTTTCCAACATATGATCAACAAAAGGTAGGAGAAAATGATCTTTTTGAGTTGCGTCATTCAGCTTTCTATAATAAATGGAAACTCTCCATCCAGTGACTGTTCTTGTAGGTATTGACTCTTTTTTGTCATTAGACACCACGGTCAAGCCTCCTTTTTTAGGAACAACTTGTACAGGACTTACCCAAGAACTGTCAGAAATAGGATAAATAATGCCTGTATCTAGAAGTTTAATTACCTCGGCTTTTTTGACTTCCTTCATGTTGGGATTCAATAGTCTTTGAGCTTGCACCGATGGTTTATATTCATCTTCCATTAAAATTTTGTGGGTTCAAAAAGAAGGATTAATTCCCTTAATATCTAAAATTGTCCAAGCTATAGCCTGCTTGTGTTCCCTTAACACATGGAGTAGTTCCCCTTTTTCTGTAATGCTTAAATCTGATGCGATAATAACTGGTAAAGTTGAATCTTCCCCTAAAAAGGCATATTCTAAATGATTTGGTAGTTGCTTGAACTCTAATTTAGGGCGTTCATCAATGGAAGGTTTCTGTCTCAATTCATTATTCATCTTTATACTTTCATAACTTATATGTCTCGTGATAATTTCATTAGAATCTAACTCCTTTTTTAGTTCTTCAATTTCAGTGGTGGCTTTATCTTCCCCCCCACCTTGAACAAGACATAGTTCCAACGTGTCTACGAGAGAAAGTTCCTAAAAATTATCTTGAACAAAGTAATCAATAATATCAACAAAATAGCAGGAATCATCTTATTCTTTAGAAAATTTCATAGCATTATATATTTTAAAAACGACTTCTTCCTCACCAACTCTAAGTACTAATTTACCATCCCCTACATTAATAACAGCTCTAGCAGTGGCTAAGAATGGACGTCCCAAAATTAAAGGCACCTCAATATCCTCATCCATATCAAGCACAACAAAATCGACAAAGAATATAAATTTATCTACCTTTACTAGCACATCTTCTATGATTCCCCTAGGATATTTAACAGATCTATTAGCTAGTTGAATACTCATCCTAGTGGGCTTTGGTTCCCCTAGACCTAGTTGCTTGAAAATTTTGTAAGGCATGAGATTAATGCTAGCACCTAAATCAGCTAAGGCTTTATCAATAATTAAACTACCAATTAAACAAGGAATAGTAAAACTCCCTGGATCTTTAAGTTTTGCCGGCAGTTTATTTTGGAGAATAGCTGAGCATTCCTCGTTGAGTTCCATTGTGGCTAATTCTTCCAACTTCCTTTTATTTGTCAGGAGTTCTTTAAGGAACTTCACGTGTTTCGGCATCTGCAAAATTGCTTCAACAAAAGGTAAGTTAATGTGTAATTGTTTAAAAAGTTCAATAAATTTACCGAATTAAGCGTCTGTACGGTCTTTCTTCAACTTTGCCGAGTATGGAATAGGCGGTTTGTATTCCTTGAGTGTTGGTGGAGTCTTTTCCTTGGGTTCCTCTACCTTGTCTCCTGAAGATTCTGGAACAGACTTCTTTTCTGGTTCAGCTAGTACTTTCCCATCTCTTAAAGTAATTGCTTTGACATGTTCTCTGGGATTTGGCTCAGTATAACTTGGTAGTCCACCTTGTGCTCTCTCTGAAATTAATTTTGCAAGTTGACCGATTTGATTCTCAAGCCATTGAATTGATACTTGTTGGTTCTTTAGTGCCGTCTCAGTGTTTTGAAAATGGGTTTCTGATGCGGCCATAAATTTGGTGAACATCTCTTCAAGATTCGGCTTTTTCTCTTGTTGTGGTGGTGGCTGCTGAAATCCTGGAGGAGGCTGTTGTCTTTGATATCCTTGTCCTCCCTATGAAAAATTGGGGTGATTTCTCCAACATGCTTTGTAAGTATTACTATAAGGATTATTTTGAGGTCTAGAATTGTTACCCATATAGTTGGCTTGCTCAGTTTCTATGCTGTGTCCATAGGATGGGTAGTCTGGATTGAACATATTTCCTGGAGTTGTGTCACATTACATCACTGGCTATGCCTGCGTAGAACCAACAAAGTTATCAAACTTTTTATTTAAAAGTTCTACTTGGTTAGTAAGCATAGTGACAGCATCAATATTATAAACTCTTGTAGCTTTTGTCAGCTTTGTCCTCATGACTTGCCACTGATAGTTATTTAGTGACATCTCTTCAATAAATTCATAAGCTGCTTCGGGTGTTCTATTGTTGATTGCTCCTCCTGTGGCTGCATCGATCATTTGCCCTGTTGAAGGATTCAAACCGTCATGAAAGGTTTGAACTTGTAACCACAAAGGTAACCCATGATGAGGGCATCTTCTCAAAAGATCTTTGTATCTCTCCCAGGCATCGTAAAGTGTTCTAAATCCATCTACACAAAAGAAGAGATATCGTTTCGTAATTTAGTTGTTTTAGCTTGAGGAAAATATTTAAGTAAAAATTTTTCTGTCATCTGTTCCTATGTAGTGATTGAGCCTTATGGTAAAGAATTTAACCACTGTTTGGCTTTATTTCTCAAAGAGAATAGAAATAGCCTTAGACAAATGGCATCATCAGAAACGTCATTAATTTTAAAAGTATCCCAAAGTTCTAAAAAATTGGCTATGTGTGAATTTGGATCTTCATCCTGTAAACCATCAAACTACACCAATTGCTGTATCATCTTAATAGTGTTAGGTTTTAATTCAAAATTATTAGCAGCAATGGCAGGTCTAATAATGCTAGTTTGAGTACCAGCCAAACTAGGTTTAGTATAATCATACATAGTACGATGAGCTTCATCTTGATTCACTGGTTGCGCGGCTATTGTGGGAGGTGGTGGAATGTTTTGATTTGCTTCCATCTCTTCTGTATGTTCTGTCCCTTGCTCTTGATCTTGTTCTGGATAATGTAGGCTTCGTATGATCTCTCTGCGAGTTCTGCGAACTGTCACTTCTAAATCTTCGTAAAAAGTAATGGTCCTACTGGGTTGTTTCTAGTCATAAACTAGAAATACCTAGAAGGGAAAAAGCAAAGAAAACTTAAATAGAATAAAATAAAATAAAATAAAAAGAAAAATAAAAAATAAAAATCGAAAAAAAATAAATATAGTAATGGCTAAAGTAATAGAAATCGAGTTTTCTTAATAATTTAGTTCACCCGCAACGGAGCCAAAAACTTGATACTCGCGATATTAAGTAATAAAATTTATAAAAACTGATCACACCAAAAACTAACTAATATCACGATTTTAAAGGCAAGTACACCTTATCGAACAGTAGTATAGTTTATCGGTAAGACCGAGTTATCGTACCCAAGGGAACCAAAAGTACTAATACTTACTTCCTTTCTATTATCTAGCCTAAAAATAAAATAGGGTTGTTTGAAACTAATTCTAAAACTAGCTAAAAGTGCACAAAAAGTAAAGTGGGAAAAACTTTTGGAAAAGCTAATTGATATGGGCAATACTCAAGGGAGAATCACCTAGACTTCACTTGTTATTTAACTTCTTGAACTAGACGATTTCTTCACTTGACTTGATCCGTAGAGATCCCTAACATGTGTTAATACCTCCGTCGAGGATAAGAACAACTAATCCTAGGTGGTTAACTAAAGTTTTTTTATTAATTAACACCCTAGGTTGTATTAATTTGATCTATGGATCCCCTATTAGGTTTGACCCTAATCCGGCAGATTTATGTCGCCCTATGTCTAGGGTTGCATGCAACTCCACTTAATTATGGTAGATCTACTCTTAAAACAGGGACTTTTGCTCCTCTGCATAAGCACATCGGTTTCTTAAAGTAATACCTAGGACTATTAAATCAAGAATGAAGAACACATAATTAAGAACAATTCAAGTATTTATCATATAATTCAAATATAAATAATAACATGATCTGTCTTAGGTTTCATCCCCCTCAAGTATTTGAGAGGTTTAGTTCATAATTAATAAAGAAAACATCTCAGAAGAAATAAGATAACAAAACATAAAGAACCCAAAAACCCCTGAAGGAAATTAGGGAGATCCTCTATCTTGATGTAGAATTTTGGCTTCTGGGATGAATCAATCGGCTTCCCTTGGAGCAATTCCTTGCTTTCACTCCTTGTGTTGGTAGAAATATGACTCTCCTTTTTGGGAGAAAAGAGTACACTCTTAGAGTTGCCTCTTAGGGTCTTCATATAGAGCTTTGGGATGCCTTTCTTAGCCTCTAAGTATCCAAATTCGAGTGAAATTGCACTTCCTCACGACAGGGACATGCTTGTGTGCCACGCCCGTGTTGTTTCGATAAGGGCCGTGTTTGGGCCTGTTGTGGTGGCACGACCATGTAGCCTAGCCGTGCTTGTTAGGGCTGGGCCGTGTTGGACCTTGTGTGGCACTGCCGTGTGCCACGGCCATGTGGTGACTTCTTGGGCCGTGTCGTTTTCACACTTTGGCCCATTTTCTTCGTTTTCAGCCCGTTTTTCATTCTTTTCTCTTCCCTATGCTCTCTTGAGTATACAACATGAAATACAGGGGTTAAGAGCACCAATTCTCACAAAATTAATAATAACTCATCCAGAAATTAGGCTAAGCATGAGGTTAAAATATGTATAATTTATCGTTTATTAGGGGTATTTGATAAATTATAAATTATATATATTTCTATCCCACATTATAGCACATTTATGGATGAATTATCATTGATTTTGTGGAATTTGATGCTCCTAATCCTTTAATTTCATGTTTTATACTTAGGTGAGCATAAGGAAGAGAAAAGAGCAAGGAACGGGCCCAAAACGGGAAAATTAAGACCAAATCAATAAACAACATGGCCTGGAGTTCACCACACAGGCGTGTCACACGGTCATGCCACATTAACTGGATTAAACAGGCCCAACATCGACTCACACGGGCATGGCACACGGGTGTGTCCCTATTGTGACAAAGTTCAATTTCACGAGAAAAAGGCTAGTTAGGGGCTAAGAAAGACATTCCAAACTCTACATAAAGACCCTAGGAGGCAACTAAAAGGGTGTATAGTATTCCCGCCAAGATAGAGAGCTAAAGGCAGGGAATTACTCGAAGGAAAGCCGATTTATCCATCTCAAAAGTTAGGAGCCACATTCAAGACAGAAGGATCTCCCTTCAATCCTTTCAGGAGTTTTGGGTTTTCTTATGTTTTGTTATTTTCTTTATTCTGAGATGTTTCTTTTTATAAACATGAACTAAACCCCCAAATACCTGAGAGGGATGAAACCTAAGATGAATCTTGTTATTGTTATCTGAACTATATGTTAAATATTTGATTTGTTCTTAATTGTGTTTTTAATTCTTGAATTGATATTTCTAGGATCTTAATAATAAGCATGCATAAAGTACTAAATTAAATAGTTGTTCATATGACTTAATCAATAATGCAAAATACTAAAAGTGAATCCGAACCAATATCACCATGCCATTGTCAGTGTTTAAGTATTTTAGCATAAAAATAACACAAAATTCCTATAGGTAAATCAAAATGGTGAAGATCAATACCTCAAAATAGTTCTACCACATTGCTTAATTTCCCAAAACGAATAATAAAATAATGAAGCACCTACGAAGAATAACCAGATTTCCTTAGATTACTCCTTTGGGGACCACACTGCCCGCATCGTGATGTCAATAATCTACAAATGTTGAAATAAGGGAATGAGTTTTTGCAAGCTCAGTGAATGCAAGAATGACCACAACATAAACACATCATCTTGTAACACAGCCAAACATTTATACACAAGTAGTACATTCTTAAGCCTATCATCACATAATACTAAACCATGCATAGCCTAAAATTCATTCTCATAGCACATATACATAATCATTCAAGCATAGAACATATTCCACATAATTATATAACATAAGATAAGATGAGATATGATGGCACTTGGATTATGAAACATGTAGTGAGCTCTATCATCACACATTGGAGACACGAATCTCCTTATGCCACATAAACTCATAGAGTCAAACATGTCCCAAAAGTGAAGTGTATAGCTAACACTCTCCTTATTTCCCCTCACATGTCCCATTGAATAGAGCTTAGCTCACATTCCCTTATCCCTCTGAAGATGTCCTAGGGCTTCAACGCCCAAAACCTCTATACATATAAGTGAGTACACACAATCCTATGGCATGCCAACTATATGTAATGGTTCCAAGATCACAAGGCCAAAATATCTGAAAAGCAACACATTTTACTTACCGATTAACCGTGTACTATCACTGTATATTAGCATCTTTTGCAAAGCATTGTCATTGTCATATAACATATATAATGTACATTTATTACATGTATATTACTACACTTTACACAATAAGCACCATATCCACATATCATATATCATGCATATTATATAACCATAATACAAGTATAGTTGATTGTGATGAGATGAAGTAATAAAACCTGATCGCACCTATAAACTAACTAATATCACGATAAAAGGAAAGCGCACCTATCGAATAGTAGTATAGCTAGTGGCAATACCGAAATATCGAATCCAAGGAACTAAAAGTACTAGTAATGACTTCCTTCCTATTATCTAGCCTAAGAAGTAAAAGGGGTTTGGTTGTAAACTATTCTAAACTAAACTAAAGAAATAACAGAGAGTAAATTGGGAGATTGCTTTTGGAAAAAACTGATTGATAAGGGCAATACCTAAGGATGAATCCACCTAGACTTCACTTGTTATCTAACTCTGAACTAGATGATTTCTTCATTTGATTTGATCCGTAGAGATCCCTAAATTATGTTAATACCTCCATCGAGGATAAGAATAACTAATCCTAGGTTGATTAACCGAAATCTCTTTCTAATTAAAACCCCTAGTCTTGTATTAATTCAATCTATGGCTCCCCATCTTAGATTTGACTCTAATCCGACAAATTTTCGTCGTCATATGTCTAGGATTGCGATCAACTCCGCTTAATTGTGTTGGATCTACTCCTATGCAGGGATTTTTGCTCCTCTACATAACCACATTCGACTTAAATCAATATCCCAGAAATATTAATTTAAGAATTAAAAACACAATTAAGAACAAAACAAATATTTATCACATAGTTTAGATAACAATAACAAGATCTGTCTTAGGTTTCATCCCCCTTAAATATTTGGGGTTTAGTTCATGTTTATAAAAAGAAACATCTCAGAATAAGGAAAATAGCAAAACATAAGAAAACCTAAAACTCCTAAAAGGATATAAGGGAGATCCTCTGTCTTGATGTAGATCTTGGCTTCTAAGATGGATCAATCAGCTTTCCTTCGAGTGATTCCTTGCCTTTAACTTCCCGTCTTGGCAGGAATAATGTCCCTTCTACTCTCATGTTGTAGTTGCCTCCTAGGGTCTTTATATAGAGTTTATAATGTCTTTCTTTGCCCCTAAGTAGCCTTTTCCGAGTGAAATTGAACTTCCTCACGACAGGGACACGCCCGTGTGCCACGCCCGTGTGAGTCGACTTTGGGCCATGCTCGAGCCTATTAATATGGCACGGCCATGTGCCCCGCCCATTCTATCCTTGCTCTTTTCTCTTCCTTATGCTCTCCTAAGAATAAAACATGAAATAAAAGTATTAGGAGCACCAAATTCCACAAATTCAATGATAAATCATCTAGAATTTAGGCTAAGCATGAGGTAAAAATATGTATAATTTACATTTTATCAAATATCCCCACACTTAAGCCTTTGCTTGTCCTCAAGCAAAATCTCAAATCACAATTAAAAATCATTTCTCAACTTGTAATCCTTATCAATAATGTTTCAAACTAATCCACAAGTAATCATACAATGAAAATTCAACTAGAAGAAAATTAAAGTCTCAAACATTTTAATTTGAGAATTTTATCACAGAAACATAGGTTTTCTCCCTTCTCCTCTGTAGTTACCTTGAACTCAAAATCAACAAGAGTTGACATCCTTACTAAATATTCACTCTATCCACTCGAAGTGTTTAGGGTTCAAAAATTAAGCACTCATTAGTCAACCTGAAATGTTATTACCATAAGCTTGCAGGAAAATCAAATCTCCACCACTATAGATTGATATGACACATCGATCAAAAGGTCTTTCAACGGTTGTAATGGGGCTTTGGTTAGAGGTGTTGTCACAAGCTGAAAAAGAGGGTTAAAATCGAGATTGAATTAAAAAATCATCTAGCTAGAAAAATCTCTATCACTGAAACATATTCCAAGAAATAAAGCCTTTTTGATGACATCGTTCTGGATTCGGAAGCTTATAATAGAAATATGCAAAAAGTATTGAATTACAACTGAAATAAATGTATATACATTTTTTTAAGAACAAATCAAATAACAACAAATTGAATATTTATAAACTTTACAAACTGAAAACGAGAACAAAGCTAGACAATTATTCAACTCAAATCTCAAAAAAAATAGGCATCAAAATAATTGAAGGGAATTCAAAAAATAGGCTATAGGTTAATATTGATGGTAAGTCAATGAATGGGTTATTAGGCTCAATGGGGTTCACTAGGGGTTAATTTATGAGGGTAGGCTTTTGTAGAGTAAGTGGGTTAAACCTAGTTGCCTTTATCATATCGGTATATCAAATCAATGATATGGTCTCGACATGTATAGTCGAAGCAAGTTCTAGAATAAGAAGTCAGTATTGACTCACTCAAAGCAATAATAAAAGTGAGCACGAAAGGATGTATGCTCAAAAGGCTCAAAAGTCTCACCAGAATTATGGCTTTTTGATGTCAATCCTGCGAATTTCAAATTTCAAGATAATACTTAAAATTGGGGAAAAAAACCCTAGAAAAATTGTAAATTCTCAAAAATTTCAACTTATCATGCTTGATTCCCTAATGTCTTAAAGTTTGAATAATCAAAGCATAAGTACCTGTGTCTTAATTCTCAACATATCAATAAAAATCATAAATCAATCAGAATTTATTTTAATGGGAGATTGAGACAATGCAGTGATTGAAAGTGAGAATTTGAAATTTGAGAACAAAGCAAAATGTTAGTGGTATGAAATTCAAGGATTTAAAGAGAATGCAATGACTGAAAGTGAATCCCCCCCCCCACACTTAAGATGTACATTGCCCTCAATGTACAAAGATACATTAGTAGCAATAGAAGCATAAAGTTATAAGATAAGGAGAGAAGTGAAACTCCTTGAATATTGGATGAATTCCTTGAGTTGGGTATGAAGATTTGTAGAGAATAGTGTTTATCCCTACTTTCCATGCCAAAAGGATAAGATGATCGGGGTCGTGGTGGCTATGGTCGTAGTGGTTAGGGTCGTGGTCGAGTAGGACATAGCAGTTATGGCAGGGTTTTCCCATTAAAGAAGGATTTGAGCTATAAAGCTCTTTTGAAACTGCGATAGTATTTATCAATTTTAGGGAATTTGGATTAGCACATTGTACTCGTTACGAAATAGCCAATATGAAATAATTGAAATAAAATAAACTAAGTTTTAAAATTACTAAAATTCAAATAATGAAAAAGATAAGATAAAAGAAAAAGGAAAAATAAAAATGAAAATGAATGAGAAGATAAGAGGATTCGTGAGTCCTAATCTTCAAATCATTCATGAGGTGGGGGCGGTGGTGTGAGTTGGAGTTGCTGACAAATCTGAGCTAAGGTTGCATCAATATGATCAAATCGCTGAAAACATTGTTGTTGGAATTGGGCGAACTGCTTAGAAGTGACGTAGCCTGAAGCTGCAGTATGGACTGGGCGGCGAGTCGGTGGTGGCTTAGTTGGTGCCTCCTCCTGTGGTGGGACATCATCAGTAATGTCCTCGGGGTCCTCCTACGCGGCACCCTGGAATAGGCGGTATTGCAGAGGATCGGTCTCGTGTCGGTGATGAATCATCCTCATGTGAAGCATGCTCTGGATGCCTTGCGGGGCCATCTGGGCGACGAGAGTATAGGAGGATGTCTGGGCCACTGTGTTGAAGAGGCCATAGTAGCAGTCCAATCGAGTGACGTACGGGCCCATAGAGATCACACCTCTCTGATGCCTCTCGGTCTGATGCTGGATGGCATGAGTGATGAAATAGGCGAGGTCAATCACATGTGCATGCGCCATGCTCCACAAAAAGTAGGCGTCATGGGTGTTGACGATGCCAGTGCTTTTGCATCTACCCGTCAATGTATGCACGAGTAAAGTGTGAATGTACCTCAGTGAAGGGGCAAGAACTGTTGCTTTGGAGCGACTGGGGTCGTATGTGGGCTGGCCAAGGACTAAGGCGTGCCAACATTTTACTGGAGAGAGATGTATGTGGTGGTGGAGCTCGGAAAGGTTCTCCTCCTCCATAAACTGCTTGGTGTACAGGCCTAGTGCTGTTCCAAACTCCGGTACACTGAGTTGTCGAACAAGGCCTCCAAAATGCAATTGAATCGTCCCTGGATCGTCGTGTCGGGTCATGACTATTTGGAGGTGGAACGTTGAGCAGAACTCTAGGGTGAGCTCGAGGTAAGTAGGCTCAACGATTTGGAAGAACTAGTCCCATGAGTCCGTCGTCATCAAGGCCCAAACCTCGTCCGCTAGTTGGACCTATTCTAGTGCGGCCCAATTGATGCATCTCCCTACTCCGAGGGGTCTCGCCCTTAATATCTGAAACAGTTCCTCTTGGGAACTTTGCGAGAACTGGAGGAATGTATGGCAAACTTCAGTAGTGGGTCTGGAAGAGGAACCACCGGGTCCCTTTTACTTTTTGAAAGTGGGTACGACAGCTTTCTTCGCTCGTGATAATGACATTGTTCCTAAAATAAACACAATGAAAAAGAATAAAAATGGGCATGTACTGTCATTATGTAACTAAGTGAGCATTAATGATGATCAAAATTATTCAATCAAAGATTAATACCTAATTTAATGCAAAAGTTAGTATTAAGAAAACAATTTGATTTATCTAAGCATGAAGTTTGGACAGAATGTGACTGTTTAAATAAAAAATGTACTAAAAACTAATTTCCTAAGATAACTAGAGATGGCAGCAAGAGAATGGTTCTAAGTGGCATAATGACTATTCTAGATTAATCATGAAATATGTGTGAGAATAATATCAAGAATAATGTAAACAATCTAAAAGAATGAAATCATGAATAGATAAATAGTTAAAAGCATTGAAAATTATGAGAAAAGTGAGAAAAGGGAACCGAAAACATGAGGTTAGGAGTGGAACACGGTCGTGGTGATGCTTGCACGGGCGTGGTGGCGTGGCTGAGGTCGGCAGTGGCGCTAGAGAGGGCTGGTATGGGTTTTGGGTGGAGGAATTTTTTGGTGGAAAAGAAGATGAATAGTGGGGGTTTATATAGGATTTGGGGCACACGGGCGTGTCACGCGCTTGTGTGACTCGGGGTTAGCCCGTGTAGTTTGAAATTTGGGGATTTTGGAGCACCTGATTTGTGACACACTCCCGTGTTCCTAGGGCATGTTGGGGCACATAGCCGTGTCTCACGGCCGTGTTCGTCGATGTTTGCTTCTCCCACAACCGTGTAGCGGGTCACACGCCCGTGTCTGAAATGGTAGGTTCGACCACGGCTTTGGGACACAGGCATGTCGCACGCCTGTGTTGATTTGTCAGGTTTTGCCACGGATACCTTGCACGGCCATGGCTAGTTGTTGTAGCCCATGTGTTAGGGAAATCTTACCTTGCTCATACATGGCCATATTGCATGGCCGTGTTTTTGCTCATGGTGTCCACACAACCTTAGGCACGCCCGTGGGCATGGCCGTGTGGTTTGAAAAACCTACATTCAAAGGTTTATTTGATGTATTAGAGAGCCTAAATAAAAGAATTTACTATGTCAGTGCTCGGGTTGCCTTCCGAGAAGCACTTGTTTATAGTCTAAGCTCGACTTTCCTCAAGCTTTCATGGTCACGTTGGTTTGAAGAGTTGAAACTCTTCTATCTTGCTTTCAATTTCATTATCAACATAAGGTTTGAGTCGAGTATGATTTACCTTGAAAGTGCTGAGTGTCTTGTGTGTTATCTCAACTGTACCATAAGGGAAGATTTTCGTTACCATGAAGGGAGGTATGTCACTTGTATGAAGTTTTGCATTTGAAATTCGAGGATCTTCCTCCTCTAAGAATACCTTATCCCCTACCTTAAATTGATTCATTTTTACTCGAGGGTCGTCTTGGTGATGCTCTGGGTTGGTGTGGCATATTTTGGGCTTTTCTTGTTGATAGTTCAGCCACTCATCTAGTTCCTCAATTTGGAGCATTCGTTTCTCATGTACGTTTCCCTTGGATGGACTCGTCTGTGGTTGGGTTACCCTTATGTGAAGTGTATCCTACAAAGAAGGTTGGATGGTGAGATCATTCTTATTACAATGACTCGTAACAATATTTTTATCATCAACAATCTTATTCGAGTCTCAGGTTTGCAAAGTAACTTTATCATCACCTACACGAAGTGTAAGCTCGCCTGTGCCTACATCAATTATGGTTCTAGTAGTTGCTAAAAAGGGTCGCCCTAGAATTAAGGGTACATTGCTATCCTCATCGATGTCTAGAACAAAAAAGTCGACTGGGAATATAAATTTATCAATTTTTACAAGCACATCTTCGATTATGCCCTTTGGAAATCTAATGGTTTTATCAGCCAATTGGATGCTCATCTTAGTTTGTTTAGGTTTCCCAAGACCTAGTTGTTTAAACAATTTATAAGGCATTACATTAATACTAGCCCCTAAATCAGCTAAAGGATTTTTGATGTCTAAACTACCAAGTAAGCAAGGAATTGTAAAACTCCCCAGATCTTTTTGTTTGTTGGGCAGCTTATTCTGTAAAATAGCTAAGCACACTGCATTTAGTTCCACGTGAGATGTCTTATCTAGCTTTCGTTTATTCATTAGTAGCTCTCTTAAAAATTTAATAGCGTTTGGCATCTGCGAAAGATCTTGAATAAACAGTAAGTTAATATGTAATTTCTTTAAAAGTTTAAGGAATTTACCAAATTGTTCATCTGTGCGGTCTTTCCTTAGCACATTTGGGTATGGGATTCGAGGCTTATACTTTTTGACAATTGCTTCTTTGGAACTTACCTCATCTTTACCTTTACTTACCACAGTCTCCTTACATGGCTCTGGGTTGGTTTTGGTTAACCCTTCCTCATCTATTATATCCACGGCATTAAGTTGCTCCTTAGGGTTAGTCTCTGTGTTGCTTGGTAACCAACCTTATGGTCTTTTAGAAATTAGCTTAGCGAGCTGGCCTATTTGAGTTTCGAATCCTTGAATGGACGCTTGCTGGTTCTTCAGTGCCGTTTCAGTGTTTTGAAAACGGGTTTCTGACACGGCAATAATTTTTGTAAGCATCTCCCCAAGGTTCAGCTTTTTCTCTTGTTGAAACGGTGGTTGTTGAAATCCTGGAGGAGTTGGTTGCCTTTGATTTCCTTGTCCTCTCCATGAGAAATTTGGGCGGTTCCTCCAACCTGCATTGTAAGTGTTACTATAAGGGTTATTTTGAGATCTAAAATTATTACCGATATAGTTGGCTTGCTCGGTTTCCATGCCATATCCATAGTTGGGATTTTTAGAATAGCTCATGTTTCCTTGAATTGAGTCACACTGCATCACCGGGTTTACCTGCGTAGAACCAACAAAATTATCAATCTTTTTATTTAGGAGTTCTACCTGATTAGAAAGCATGGTGACCACATCAATATTAAAAACTTCGGCAGCTTTCTATGGCTTTGTTCTCATGACTTGCCACTGATAGTTATTCAGTGACATCTCTTCTATAAACTCGTAAGCTGCTTTTGGTGTTTTATTGTTTATTGTTCCACTGACGGCTGTATCAATCATTTGTCTCATCGAAGGATTCAAACCATTATGAAAGGTTTGAACTTGTAACCATAGAGGTGACCCATGGTGCGAGCACCTTCTCAATAAGTCCTTGTATCTCTCCCAAGTATCGTAAAGTGTTTCTAAATCCATCTACACAAAAAAAGAGATATCATTCCTTAATTTTGCCGCTTTAGCCAGCGGAAAATATTTGAGCAAAAATTTTTCAGTCATTTGTTCCCATGTGTGATAGACCTTCATGGTAAAGAATTTAACCTCTGCTTAGCTTTATTTTTCAAGGAGAGTGGGAATAACCGAAGACGAATGGCATCATCAGAAATGCCATTTATTTTAGTGTACCATAGAATTCCAAGAAATTGGCTAAATGAGCATTAGGATCCTCATCTTGCAAACCATCAAACGAAACAAATTATTGTATCATTTGAATAGTGTTAGGTTTAAGTTTAAAATTATTTGTAGCAATAGTAGGCCTAACAAAGCTAGATTCAGTGCCTGCTAAATTAGATTTAGCATAATCATACATAGTACGCGGAGTAGGATTTTGCTCAATAGGATTTGTGGCTACTATAGGAGGTAGCTGATTATCGTGATTTGCCTCCATCTCTTCAGCAGGTTCAGGTTCTTTTTCTTGACTTTGTTCTAGATATTGCAAGCTTCTTCTTATCTCTCTGCGAGTTTGACGAACTATAACTTCTAAATCGTCTTCAAACAATAATGGTCCTCCTGGATTTCTTCTAGTCATAAACCAGAGGCACCTAGAAGGGAAAAAGAAAAAGAAATTTTAGTAAATAAAACCTAAAATAAAAATAGGGAATAAATTGTAATAAAATAAAAAATGGCTAAAGTAATAGGAATCAAGTGTTCCTAATATTTCAGTTCCCTAGCAATGGCGCCAACAACTTGATCGTGATGAGATGAAGTAATAAAATCTGATCGCGCCTATAAACTAACAAATATCATGATAAAAGGCAAGCGCACCTATCGAATAGTAGTATAACTAGTGGCAAGATCGGAATATCGAATCCAAGGAACTAAAAGTACTAGTAATGACTTCATTTCTATTATCTAGCCCAAGAAGTAAAAGGGGTTTGGTTGTAAACTATTCTAAACTAAACTAAAGAAACGAAAAGTAGTAAATTGGGAGATTGCTTTTGGGAAAGACTGATTGATGAGGAAAATACCTAAGGATGAATCCACCTAGACTTCACTTGTTATCTAACTCTAAACTAGATGATTTCTTCATTTGATTTGATCCGTAGAGATCCCTAAATTATGTTAATACCTCTGTCGAGGATAAGAACAACTAATCCTAGGTTGATTAACCGAAATCTCTTTCTAATTAAAACCCTAGTCTTGCATTAATTCGATCTATGGCTCCCCATATTAGATTTAACTCTAATCCGGTAGATTTTCGTCGTACTATTTCTAGGATTGTGATCAACTCCGCTTAATTGCGTTGGATCTACTCCTATGCAGGGACTTTTGCTCCTCTATATAAGCACATTCGACTTAAGTCAATATCCCAGAAATATCAATTAAGAATTAAAAACACAATTAAGAACAAATCAAATATTTATCACACAGTTCAGATTATGTCTTAGGTTTCATCCCCCTTAGATATTTAGGATTTCATTCATGTTTATAAAAAGAAACATCTCAGAATAAATAAAATAGCAAAACATAAGAAAAGCCAAAACTCCTGAATGGATAGAAGGGAGATCCTCTGTCTTGATGTAGATCCTGGCTTCTGAGATGGATCAATCAGCTTTCCTTCGAGTGATTCCCTGCCTTTAACTTCCTGTCTTGGCGGAAATAATGTCCCTTCTACTCTCCTATTGTAGTTGCCTCTTAGGGTCTCTATATAGAGTTTATAGTGTCTTTCTTAGCCCTTAAGTAGCCTTTTCCGAGTGAAATTGAACTTCCTCACGACAGGGACACGCCCGTGTGCCACGCCCATGTGAGTCGACTTTAGGCCATGCTCGAGCCTGTTAATGTGGCACGACAATGTGCCCCACCCGTGTGACGAACTTCCAGGCCGTGTTGGTTATTGATTTAGGCCTAATTTGCCCGTTTTTGGCCCGTTCCTTGCTTTTTTCTCTTCCTTATGCTCACCTAAGTATAAAACATGAAATAAAAGGATTAGGAGCACCAAATTCCACAAATTCAATGATAATTCATCCAAAATTTAGGCTAAGCATGAGGTAAAAATATGTATAATTTACAGTTTATCAATAGTTCAAGAAAGCTTACACGTGGAATTTAGAGTAGGGGTTTAGGCTACCTCTGAATTCCCAATAACTTATGACTCGTGTTTATGAGTAGCAATTCCATACACTCACCACTTTATGCTTTTAGCAAAAATTGAAAGCTCAACTAACTCTTTCCTAGCTCATAGCAAGCTCTAACGAATCTGAAGCTTTGCACATATAAATCACACAATAACCACAGTCAAACATAAACCAAGAATCCACTCAAACCAACTAAAACATAAGCTTCAAGCTAAATTCTCATGTGACTTAAACCATTAACATCATAAAATTTATATACCAATATCTCGATCTATACTCAACCTTTTTGCTTAAAATCAGTTTCATTCATCTACTTAATCATCTATGCCTAATTCGCAACCTTCAAACTAGAAAAATCTACTCAATTCAAGGTATCAACATTTTTGACATCTTTTAGGCAATTTTTACAAAATTCATAAAAACATGGGAAATCATTAACAAAACCTAGAGATGAGTTTAAAAACATTCTAATCATGCTAAAATGAGTTGAAAAACACTTTAAAACCAAGTTTTGACTCAAAATCCTGAAATCCACCATTAATGGTTTGATTTTCGACTTTATTTAAAATATGCAATTTAAGGGCTAGTAATTTAGTTCTATAGTCTAAATAACATTAGAAATCAATGGTGACATAAATTATTACCTTTCTTGAAGGAACAAATGAGTTTTGATGAAAATATAGAAACCTCGCATTTGAAGAAGATGATGATATTTATAAAGTTTTTGGTTTTTTTTTTTTTGAAGGTTTAAGATGGCAAATGACTTAGGAATGATAGACAATCAGAATATTGTGATTTGGGACCAAAAATCGATTGAAAGAGCAAGGGGAATAACAAGGGGCGGCAACTACAAGTTTGAGGAGCAACTATCATGAGTTTCGGTTGAAAGTGGGGGTTTTTACATTCAATTTTAAAAACTAGTTTAATTTCCACATAAATGCTCAGAGTTTTAACTATGTTACGATTTAGTGCTTTTTCAAAAATTGATTTGACGGTTAAGATGTTATAGTAAAAAACACTAGCAAGTACCAACTTTACGAAATTCAGAGCTCATATAAGTCAAAATTCCTAGAATAAAACTCCTAGGCCCTATTTTGGGTCGTTGCATATTTGAAAGATAATTAGAAGGTTGATAAGTGTTGGAAGCTCATCGGAGATCTATCACACTATCCAATAATTATATTGGTAGCTTTTGATGTTTTGGCCAATGTTATAATGGCATGTATAGGTAGGCTTGTTTTGGTATCTAGTTGAATGATAGTTGATGATTTTTGCATGTATAAGTTGCTTTGGTACAATTTGATGTTGGTTGGATTGTGTCATTTTGGTACTTGTTATGCTTGAATGGTATTGTAACACCCCAAACACGGCCCAGACGTTACGGCCAAGTCCGGTGTGTCCATCACTTACAGCTAACCATGTTATCTAGTTACTAATATTAGGGTGAGCTTTGCAAAACCGATATTAGAGTCTTAAGAAAAATTCCCGGTTTATTAGGTAAACGTCCTATCCACTACAAGTTATTAGGAGATTTATCATAAAAATTTACCTTGTTACTCAATTGTATCGTGTGACGGGTTTTGAAAACGTTTGATTAATTTTAAGAAAAACTTGCGTAGTTATATTCAAAATAATTAAAGTAACGTAAGAATAAATAATTTAAAATCCCAAAATAAAAATAATTAAAAATAAATTAAATTAAATAACCTAGTAAAAACCAACAGTCCAGTCCATGTGGCCACTCTGAATCCCTCCCAGCTCCAAGTCCACCAGTCTAGGGCTCACCTGCGAGGATGGAAGAAAAAGGGGTGAGTTTGGAAACTCAGTATGTATAGAAGCCCATCCGGAGCCCAAATCAGATCAAGCCCACTGGGCCTAAGCTGTGACAGCCCTAGTTCGACCATAGTCGGGAAGCGGTTTCGGGACTGCTAAACCGAGTCAGAAATTTTAATAGATGATGTGAGTCGTGTAGTTGATATGAGTTTTGGTATGTGTTTTAATAATTGTGTAAAAATTTGACCTTTAAATGATTAGTTGCTTAAGGAGGACTTAAGTGTTGAACTTGGGTTTAAAATGGGCAAAAATCAAAAGGACTAAAAAGTGTGAATTTTCAAAGAATTTGCCTTTGCATGTCAAATTTACCATTTCCACTCTAGTGGACGGTAATGATGATGTTTAATTATATTTTATTCCATTGTTTTTATTTTATTTCATTAGAAAATAGGCTATATTGCATAAAATAAGTTTTAAGAGGAATAATCAAAAAGGAAGCCATTCTCTTTCTTTCTTTTGCCGTGAGTGAGGATTGAAATGGAGGAGGTTGAAGCTTGATTATTCGGTCACCTTCAAAACCAAATTAAGGTATGGATTTATAATGAGTCTTTGCATGATTTTTAGAAGTTAGATTGGTTAGAACATCTTCTAGCTAGCCCACGTTTAAATTTTTGTAAATGAGAGAGTATTTTGAGTTTTCGGTAATGTGGAAGATATGAGGAAATGGTTGTGAAAGTAGTTGCTATGTTCTCTTTGGGATTTCGGATAAGGAAGACTATAGTTCGGTTAATTTGAGTTTCAATGGAGGTTTTTATAAGTATGAGTATTTTGACCAACAAATTTAGTAATGGCCGAACATAAAAATAGGTAGGACTTGGGGAAATTGTGGATGTGAGTGTTGGGGGAGTTACACGGCTACTAAAGAATGAAAATTTGCATGTTTTATATGATTATGTGGGATGTTTTGTTTGGTATTGGAAAAGTTAGTCGACATGGGTCCATTTGGCGAATTGAATTTTGAGCTAGGGAGTACATAAGACATTCGGCCATGAAGATTCTAATTTTAGATGGTTTCCATAATATTATTAGATAGGGAGTTCAAATCGAGATTGAGCTAAATTGTGTGTGTGTTTCCATTTCAATTTTAACGTTTGGTGCTTTGATTTGAAAATATTTATGTGTTATAAAATCTATGTATGCCGAATTGAGCTAAGGAAATTGGTCTAAAATTCAATGTGAGTAATTTAAATTGCTCTCTTCAATAGTTGGATATATTTTTTTGGGAAGATTGAGGTCAAGATGCTACGTTGGTATGACTGAGGCCGATAGGTCTTAAGGAAGACATAGGTTGGTGTATGAACTCTTATATGTAGAAATGGAATGACCATTCGTGATAGGGTAAGTGTCAAACATTGTCAATTGAGGCTAGACTTTTTCTTAATGCTATAGTATAGATGGCGAACTATAATACCAAATATGCATTATATGAGCACGCATATAGTTGGACATGCTTTAGGTACGAAATTCATATGATGTTTTTATAGAGAAATTCGGTTATGTGGACTAGTAATTTTTGCTTGTGAACTAGAGATAATTACATATCTAATACATGTGTGAGGGCCGAATATGCTTAGTGTATAATGTATGAATATGCTTTGTTAATATGCTAGTGAAGTGAATAAAGTCTAATTAAGCGAACTTGTGTAAAATTAAGATCAAGATCGAAGAGGGACACTCTCGGACAAGGGAAAGGCGAAGGTAGCAGAATAGTCAACTCGTGCTCTACTCAGAAAGATACGAGGTAAGTCCTTGAGAATCGAACCTTTATTTAGGATAAGGAGAAATTATAATACATATGTATGACCTATGAACTAATGGAAAATGATATGTCCGAATGTGAATTTTTGGGAAATGAACGTGTGAGAAATTGTTGAAGGCCGAATACTAAGGTTGAATTTTAACGTATCTAGTTGTGAAATTTTGTGTTCCCTTGCTTGCATTTTTTTTAAACAAACCGTATGGAACTTGATGTGGTATTATGCCGAAATTGTGTGTTTGGATCTGGATGGTTAAAAATAAAATAATAATAATATGAAAGATATGCTAATACGTGCGAGTACAGATTTCGTTAATAAAGCCGAGCTTAGTCTCGAAGGGCTTACGGGCCAGAGTTAAAGCCGAGCCTAGTCTCGAAGGGCTTACAGGCCAGAGTTAAAGCCGAGCCTAGTCTCGAAGGGCTTACGGGCCAGAGTTAAAGCCGAGTTTAGTCTCGAAGGGCTTAAGGCCGAGGATGAGCTTCGAGTTTGACCTCGATAACCATTCATGGTGGAAATCGGATATGGGTTAAGTATATAAGCTCACGTATAAATAATATTGCCCTGGTTGTAACATATGCGCCACTTAATGTAAGGAAGGCAGGTATGTCTTCTACACTCTCAATGAATTAGAATATCATTAAGATCGTTTTATTTGAGACTAGTAAGGATTTATGAACTATCGTTTGACACCATTTGTTATGTTTAAGTAATCTGATATTGAGTGGTATACGTATATATGTGCTAGCTGACTACGCAAAGAGCAAAAATCAAAATACTCAGTTATGAATGAATAATTCTTGGATTACACTGTGTTTTCTTTTGAGTCATGCTTGCGAGTAAATAGTAACATGTTATACTCATATTCGACCAACGAAGGTTTTAGACATGAGTTGATAAAATCTTGTCCTTTACTTATTTTGATTAAGTTACTTAAGTACTTACTAGGCAAGTAATTGCTTACTCCGTTGTTCTTGTTTTTTTGATTTTGTAGATCTTGATCGGAAGCTACGGTCTCGGGAGTTCTAGAATTGAAGTCATCTACACTATCACTCATCTTTTGGTGCTGGTAACTAAATTTAGGATTGGCATGTATAGGCTGACTTTTGGTGTTCAAACAAACATCTCTTGTATTTTTGTAACTAAATTAGGCCATGCGAAAATGGCCCTCTTAAGATTTTCACCATGTTAGTCATGGTTATAATTCAATTATGTCATACTTTTAACATGGAAATATATGAAGTATAAGTATTGAACGACTAGGGATGAGTACGTTTCGTGCATTGTATTTGAGTGCGACAAGTTGGTTTTGTTATTGTTCGGTTGATGAGTTTTCGTGCAACTTTTGTCAATTATAGTGATAGGCTCTGTAAAAGATCTTCTTTCTTTATCATACGGCTTTTCAAGGAAATAGTCTGGTGATGCCTCTCGACCCTCCTGCGATGGGACCGTATCTAGGGGTGTTACATAAGCCCTATCCAAACTCAGTAATAACTGGGCCAAAGACCTATTCAGATATAGTAAACAAGGCCTTAGCCCTTTTCAGTCAACAGTATGGCCCATAGGCCCATTTCAGTAACAGATCAATAAATATGCATATATGAATGCAAAGCCCATCACATGTGGGGAGACTACTCAACCCACCCAACCGCTACACTCCACCCGTACCAGCCCTACACACCTTGTGGCAAAACTACTCGACCCACCCAACCGCTACACTCCACAGATGCAGCATCGCTGCTTAGATAAGGTGGCCAAGCCACTAATAGAAATACGAGGCAAGGCCTCTTTCCGAAAACAGAATGGGCAAAGCCCTTTTCAGATATCAGCACGAGGTAAAGCCTCTCTCAAAAAACAGAAATCGTGGCAATGCCACTTGCACTTCCTCCATCAATAATCCCCAAATCCTATGCAACAGATAATCATGATATGGCATACAGTAAACAGAAACAGCAAATCATGCATTCAGCCAAAATCAGCCCTAGGGGTATAACAATCATTTTTGCACCTAGGGGTAAAACTGTAATTTCTCACCTATGAGGGTAATTCAGTAATTATTCCACTTTTTTCAGGTTTTATGCACTTTACAGTCATTAATCGTCCAAATTTTATCTCAGTAGCTTACTTAGCCTATTTTACCAGTTTACAATCATTAGGCCCTAAAACCCCTAATGGGCCCTACAGTGTCAATTTGTCATTTTAAGCCCGTTTCGCCAAATTCTAAGTCTAGACTAACAGATTTGACCTACAGGTTATCAGAACACCCTTACCGCTTACTTTTACCCATATGGGTCCGTAAGCCCATTGGGCCCAATTTCAGCCCATCGAGGCCCAAATTTATCGAAGTGCACCAAATTGCGCACTCAATCATCTTACCACTTGCGAATACAGATCCAATGATTTCCAACCGACCCATGAGCGTTTGCGCGCTCACAAGCTCACGAAATGCCAGAGCTTTGGCATTTTGGCTTTTCGGCTTTTGCTGACTTAGACTACAGAAAGGTGTTCGATACACACCTGATTTGCGACGACCAATGACACGTTCTGCTCCAAAACAATCCTACATTTATTTAGATCACGTTAACATCTTAATATCAAATCGAATAACCACTACTACCCCCACATACATATTCGGCCACCATAACCTTAGTCTCTTATACACTTACCTTTGCCGAAGCTAATGACCAGATCTAAATCCGATCGTTCCAAAGATTCAAGCCTCCTATGCTTCTTGCTAGATCGCCCATTTCACAACAAGTACACATAGGACCAATTAAAAGAATCGTCTTTACCTATTATCACATTCGACAGCCTCCCTAAAGAGTTTAGGGATTTCGACTTTTCTTAAATCCAAAGGTAACGAGTAGATCTGATAAGTCGTTACCATATGTTTTCCTTAATCAAGGCGATTCTTCTACTCAGATCTGATGCAGATTTAGCCCCTAACCACTTAGCAGATTTCGAATCTTAGAGATCTAAAGAGTCGGCTATGACCTTAAAAATATGGTGTTTTCGACTGTTAGAACTGTGAAGAGGAAGATGATTTGGTGTAGTGGTTTTGTAGTGGTGTTGCCGACAAGGGTTGGGGTCAAGAGTATGTAAAAATCGGCCAAAAGAGATGAAGAAAATAAGAGGAATTTGGCTAGAAGAAATCGGCACAAGAAATAACTTTCAAGATTTCAGCTTTTATGGCTATCGACTATAGAGGTTTAGAAAAGAATGGGAATGAAAGAGGAGATGAGTAGAAGGGTAGGAATGTTTCAGCTAGAGAATAAAAGAAGGAGAAAAGAAAATAGAAGAAGAGAGGAGAAGAGAAGGAAGAATTCAGCACTAAGGCGATCTAACTTTGCGTTTTTGGCTTTTTGCGACATTGAGTAGAAAATAGAATAAAAGTGAAGGCTCTAGGTGGCTAACCCTAATTTGGCAAGACGAAAAGAAAATCAAGGTTGCCCTGATGGCCATTCAGACCCACGGTCCAACCATCCTAAAGCCCTAGCCGAATTTCCACTTAAGCTCTATCACATGCATAGCACATGCACACAAAAATAAAAGTATCAAGACGCTTACCTTGTGACTTGAACTCTGGCCCTTAAACTCAGTCTACACGCCACTTTTTTAAGAACTTAGTGGCGCCACCTTGCCACTTTACCATGGCCCTCTTTTTGTCTCAGTTTACTAACTTTTTCTTAAAGGCCCACTTAACCAAGTCCCTTTCAGTTAAAATCCAAGTTGATATTTCTGTCGGGTTTTAACTTAGGCTTGGGCTTTCAAAAGGCCCACTAGCACACTTAGACATAATTTTAGTAACCAAAATACCAAAATTTCAAGATTTTACCAAAAATCACAAAAACCTGAAAAATCCCGAAAATCAAGGCGTTACACAAGCCCAATACTTTTAGGCCCAAATTCAGGGTGTTACAATTCACCCCTCCTAAAAAAATTTCGTCCTCGAAATTTATAAATAACAGGATAGTCGTGTATCGACTACTCTACTATGCTACCGCTGCGCACTCTGTTCTAAAAAATTTCTAATACAACCTAGAACATCTAACCACCGAAGTAAATAAATATTTATCAAATAACTACGAAGAACTTTGTTCAGAAATTTCAGTACTTATCCATGTATTTTATGCTGAGATAGTATTTCAAAGTTCCTAAATTTTACAGAATCATAGCCTAGCTACAGTCTTAGTCTTCTAGGGTTTTTGGTTTCCCTACAGTCTAAGTCTTCCAGTTTCAGTACTACCCTATCTACAGTATCAGAATAGGGTCTCAATACTATCTACAGAATTGTCTCAGTATAGTACAGTATAAGGGTAGAAACACTTACAGACTTGGTGCCGGGGATTCAGTGAGCCACTTCTTCAAATACCAGATTTCAGAAAGCCTAGAAAACTTAAACTTTTTAAAGCAAAACCTTTAATGAGTGCATTCGAAAATAAAATGAGTTTTAATAGGGTTTTCTAAAATTTTAGAAACTGATTTCCAAAAATACCCTTCTTGGGCCTAAATTTTAAAATTTTTTGAAAACTTTTTAGACCCGATCCATAGCCGAGTTGTTGCAACCGAGCTTTGATACCACTAAATATAACACCCCAAACACAACCCAGAAGTTACGGCCAAGTCTGGTGTGTCACATCACTTACAACTAACCATGTTACCTAGTTATTAATATTAGGGTGAGCTTTGCAAAACTGATATTAGACTCTTAAGAAAAATTCTTGGTTTATTAGGTAAACGTCCTATCCACTACCAGTTATTAGGAGATTTATTATAAAAATTTACCTTGTTATTCAATTGTATCGTGTGACTGGTTTTGAAAACGTTTGATTAATTTTGAGAAAAACTCACGCAGCTATCTTCAAAATAATTAAAGTAACATAAGAATAAATAATTTAAAATCCCAAAATAAAAATAATTAAAAATAAATTGAATTAAATAACCTAGTAAAAACCAACAGTCCAGTCCATGTGGCCACTCTGAATCCCTCCTAACTCCAAATCCACCAGTCTAGGGCTCACCTGCGAAGATGGAAGAAAAAGGGGTGAGTTTGGAAACTCAGTATGTATAGAAGCCTATCCAGAGCCCAAATCAGATCAAGCCTACTGGGCCTAAGCCCTATCCAGACTCAGTAATAATTGGGTTGAAGACCTATTCAGATACAGTAAACTAGGCCTTAGCCCTTTTCAGTCAACAGTATGGCCCATAGGCCCATTTCAGTAACAGATCAATAAATATGCATGTATGAATGCAAAGCCCATCACATGTGGGGAGACTACTCAACCCACCTAACCGCTACACTCCACCCGTACCAGCCCTACACACCTTGTGGCAAAACTACTCAACCTACCCAACCGCTACACTTCACAGATGCAGCATCGCTACTCAGATAAGGTGGCCAAGCCACTAACAGATATACGAGGCAAGGTCTCTTTCAGAAAACAGAATGGGCTAAGCCCTTTTTAGATATTAGTACGAGGCAAAGGCTCTCTCAGAAAACAGAAATCGTGGCAATGCCACTTGCACTTCCTCCATCAACAATCCCAAAGTCCCATGCAATAGATAATCATGATATTGCATACAGTAAATAGAAACAGCAAATCATGCATTTAGTCAAAATCAGCCCTAGGGGTATAACAATTGTTTTTGCACCTAGGGTTAAAACTGTAATTTCTCACCTACGAGGGTAATTCAGTAACTATTCCACTTTTTTTGGGTTTTATGCACTTTAGAGTCATTAATCGTTCAACTTTTATCTTTGTAGCTTACTTAGCCCATTTTAGCAATTTATAGTCATTGGGCCCTAAAACCCCTAATGGGCCCTACAGTGTCAATTTGTCATTTTAAGCCCGTTTCACCAAATTCTAAGTCTAAACTAACAGATTTAACCTATAGTTTATCAGAACACACTTACCGCTTACTTTTACCCATATGGGCCCATAAGCCCATTGGGCCCAATTTCAGTCTATCGAGGCCCAAATTTACCGAAGTGCACGAAATTGCACACTCAACCATCTTACCATTTGCGACTACAGATCCAATGATTTCCAACCGGCCCATGAGCATTTTCGCGCTCCCAAGCCCACGAAATGCCAGAGTTTTGGCATTTCGGCTTTTCAGCTTTTGCTGACTTAGACTACAAAAAGGTGTTCGATACACTCCTAATTTGCGACGACCAACGACAAGATCTGCTCCAAAACAATCCTACATTTATTTAGATCATGTTAACATCTAAATATCAAATTGAATAACCACTACTACCCCCACATACATATTCGGCCACCATAACCTTAATCTCTTATATACTTAACTTTGCCGAAGCTAATGACCAGATCTAAATCTGATCGCTCCAAAGATCCAAGCCTTTTATGCTCCTTGCTAGATCGCCCCTTCCACAATAAGTACACATAAAACCAATTAAAAGAACTGTCTTTACCTATCATCACATTCGACAGCCTCCCTAAAGAGTTTAGGGATTTCAGCTTTTCTTAAATCCAAAGGTAACGAGTAGATCTGATATATCGAGTACTTACCACAAGTTTTCCTTAATCAAGGTGATTCTTCTACTCAGATCTGTTGCAGATTTAGCCCCTAACCATTTAGCAGATTTTGAATCTTAGAGATCTAAAGATTCGGCTATGACCCTAAAAACTATGGTGTTTTCGGCTTTTAGAACTGTAAAGAGGAAGATGATTTGGTATGGTGGTTTTGCAGTGGTGTTGTTGACAGGGGTTGGGGTTTAAAGGATATGAAAATTGGCCAAAAGAGATGAAGAAAATAGGAGGATTTTGGCTAGAAGAAATCGGCACAAGAAACAACTTTCGGGATTTCGGCTTTTATGGCAATCGGCTATAGAGGTTTAGAAAAGAATGGGAATGAAAGAGGAGATGAGTAGAAGGGTACGAATGTTTCGGATAGAGAAGAAAAGATGGAGAAAAGAAAATAGAAGAAGAGAGGAGAAGAGAGGGAAGAATTCGGCACTCAGGAGATCTAACTTTGCGTTTTTGGCTTTTTACGACACTAAGAAGAGAATAAAATGAAAGTTAAAGCTCTAGGTGGCTAACCCTAATTCGGCAAGACGAAAAGAAAATCAAACTTTCCCTAATGGCCATTCAGACCAACAGCCCAACCTTCCTAAAGGCCTAGCCGAATTTCCACTTAAGCTCTATCACATGCCCGACGCATGCACACAAAAATAAAAGTATCAACGCGCTTACCTTGTGACCTGAACTCTGGCACTTAAACTCAGCCCACACACCACTTTTTTAGGAACTTAGTGGTGCCACCTTGCCACTTTACCAAGGCCCTCTTTTTGTCACAGTTTACTAACTTTTTCTTAAAGGCCCACTTAACCAAGTCCCTTTTACTTAATATCCAAGTTGATATTTCTGTTGGGTTTAACTTAGGCTTGGGCCTTCTAAAGGCCCACTAACACACTTAGACATAATTTCAGTAACCAAAATACCAAAATTTCAAGATTTTACTAAAAATCACAAAAACTCGAAAAATCCCGAAATTTGGGCGTTACACAAGCCCAATACTTCTAGGCCCAAATTTAGGGTGTTACAATTCACCCCTCCTAAAAAACATTTCGACCTCGAAATTTCTAAATAACAAGATAGTCGTGTATCGACTACTCTACTATGCTACCACTGCGCACTCTGTTCTAAAAAATTTCTAATACAACCCAGAACATCTAACCACTGGAGTAAATAAACATTTATCAAATAACTACAAAGATCTCTATTCAGAAATTTCAATACTTATCCATATATTTTATGCTGAGATAGTATTTCAAAGTTCCTATTTTTACAGAATCACAGCCTAGCTACAGTTTTAGCCTTCTAGGGTTTTTGGTTTCCTTACAATCTTAATCTTACAGTTTCAGTACTACCCTATCTACAGTATCATAATAGAGTCTCAGTACTATCTACAGAATTGTCTCAGTATAGTACAGTATAAAGGTAGAAACACTTACAAACTTGGTGCCGGGGGTTTAGTGTGCCACTTCTTCAAATACCAGATTTCAGAAAGCCCAGAAAACTTAAACTTTTTAAAGTAAAACCTTTAATGAGTGCATTCGAAAATAAAATGAGTTTTAATAGGGTTTTCTAAAATTTTAGAAACTGATTTCCAAAAATACCCTTCTTGGGCCTAAATTTTAAAATTTTTCAAAAACTTTTTGGACCCGATCCACAGCCAAGTTATTGCAATCGAGCTCTGATACCACTAAATGTAACACCCCAAACATGACCCAGACGTTACAGCCAAGTCCAGCGTGTCACATCACTTACAACTAACCATGTTACCTAGTTACTAATATTAGGGTGAGCTTTGCAAAACTGATATTAGAGTCCTAAGAAAAATTCCCAGTTTATTAGGTGAACGTCCTATCCACTACCAGTTATTAGGAGATTTATTATAAAAATTTACCTTGTTACTCAATTGTATTGTGTGACTAGTTTTGAAAACGTTTGATTAATTTTAAGAAAAACTCGCACAGCTATATTCAAAAAGAATAAATAATTTAAAATCCCAAAATAAAAATAATTAAAAATAAATTGAATTAAATAACCTAGTAAAAACCAACAGTCTAGTCCATGTGGCCACTCTGAATCTGTCTCAGGCTCACCTATGAGGATGGAAGAAAAATGGGTGAGTTTGGAAACTCAGTGTGTATAGACGCCCATCCATAGCCCAAATCAGCTCAAGCCCACTGGGCCTAAGCCCTATCCAGACTCAGTAATAACTAGGCCGAAGCCCTTTTCAGATATAGTAAACTCGGCCTTAGCCCTTTCAGTCAACAGTATGACCCATAGGCCCATTTCAGTAATATGCATGTATGAATACAAAGCCCATCACATGTGGGGAGACTACTCAAGCCACCCAACCGCTACACTCCACCCGTACCAGCCCCTTGTGGGGAAACTACTCAACCCACCCAACTGCTACACTCCACAGATGCAGCATCGCTGCTCAAATAAGGTGGCCAAGCCACTAACAGAAATACGACGCAAGGCCTCTTTCAGAAAACAGAATGAGCTAAGCCCTTTTCAGATATCAGTACGAGGCAAAGCCTCTCTCAGAAAACAAAAATCGTGGCAATGCCACTTGCACTTCCTCCATCAACAATCCCCAAATCCCATGCAACAGATAATCATGATATGGCATACAGTAAACAGAAACAGCAAATCATACATTCAGTCAAAATCAGCCCTAGGGGTATAATAATCATTTTTGCACCTAAGGGTAAAACTATAATTTCTCACCTACGAGGGTAATTAAGTAATTATTCCACTTTTTTTAGGTTTTATGCACTTTACAGTCATTAATCGTCCAACTTTTATCTCAGTAGCTTACTTAGCCCATTTTAGCAGTTTACAGTCATTGGGCCCTAAAACCCCTAATGGGCCCTATAGTGTCAATTTGTCATGTTAAGCCCGTTTCGCCGAATTCAAAGTCTAGACTAACAGATTTGACCTACAGTTTATCAAAACACGCTTACCGCTTACTTTTACCCGTATGGGCCCGTAAGTCCATTGGGCCCAATTTTAGCCCATCGAGGCCCAAATTTACCGAAGTGCACGAAATTACGCACTCAACCATCTTACCACTTGCAAATACAGATCCAATGATTTCCAATCGACCTATGAGCATTCGCGCACTCACAAGCCCACGAAATGCCGGAGTTTCAGCATTTCGGCTTTTTAGCTTTTGCCGACTTAGACTATAGAAATGTGTTCGATACACACCTGATTTGCGACGACCAACGACAAGATCTGCTCTAAAACAATCCTACATTTATTTAGATCATGTTAACATCTAAATATCAAATCGAATAACCACTACTTACCCAACATACATATTCGGCCACCATAACCTTAGTCTCTTATACACTTACCTTTGCCGAAGCTAATGACCAGATCTAAATCTAATCGTTCCAAAGATCCAAGACTCCTATGCTCCTTGCTAGATCGCCCCTTCCACAAAAAGTACACATAGAACCAATTAATAGAATTGTCTTTGCCTATCATCACATTTGACAGCCTCCCTAAAGAGTTTAGAGATTTCGACTTTTCTTAAATCCAAAGGTAACGAGTAGATCTAATATGTCGAGTACTTACCACAGGTTTTCCTTAATCAAGGTGATTCGTCTACCCAAATCTAATGAAGTTTTAGCCCCTAACCACTTAGCAGATTTTGAATCTTAGAGATCTAAAGATTCAGCTATGACCCTAAAAACTATGGTGTTTTTGGCTTTTAAAACTGTGAAGAGGAAGATGATTTGGTGTGGTGGTTTTGCAGTGGTGTTGTCGACAGGAGTTAGGGTTTAGAGAATGTGAAAATCGGCCAAAAGAGATGAAGAAAATAGAAGGATTTTGGCTAGAAGAAATCGGCACAAGAAACAACTTTCGGGATTTTGGCTTTTATGGAAATCGGCTATAGAGGTTTAGAAAAGAATGGGAATGAAAGAGGAGATGAGTAGAAGGGTAGGAATGTTTCGGCTAGAGTAGAACAGAAGTAGAAAAGAAAATAGAAGAAGAGAGGAGAGGAGAAGGAAGAATTTGGCACTCAAGAGATCTAACTTTACGTTTTCAGCTTTTTGCGACACTGAAAAGAGAATAGAATGAAAGTGAAGGCTCTAGGTGGCTAACCTTAATTCTGCAAGAGGAAAAGAAAATAAAGCTTGCCCTAATGGCTATTTAGACCCACGGCCCAACCTTCCTAAAGGTCTAGCCGAATTTCCACTTAAGCTCTATCACATGCCCAGCACATGCACACAAAAATAAAAGTATCAACATGCTTACCTTGTGACTTGAACTCTGGCCCTTAAACTCAGTCCACACACCAATTTTTTAGGAACTTAGTGGTGCCACCTTGCCACTTTATCAAGGCCCTCTTTTTGTCTTAATTTACTAACTTTTTCTTAAAGGCCCACTTAACCAAGTCCATTTCAGTTAAAATCCAAGTTGATATTTCTGTCAGGTTTTAACTTAGGCTTGGGCCTTCTAAAGGCCCACTAACACACTTAGACATAATTTTAGTAACCAAAATACCAAAATTTCAAGATTTCACCAAAAATCACAAAAAACTCAAAAAATCCCAAAAATCAGGGCGTTACACAAGCCTAATACTTCTAGGCCCGAATATCCTGAAGCATAAGCGACCACCTTACCCTCTTGCATCAGTACACAGCCTAGTCCCACAGGCGATGCATCATTGCACATAGTGAAATCCTTCCCAGACTCTGGCTGTATCAAAACTGGTTCCTCAGTCAAAACCTTCTTCAGCTTATCAAAGGCTTCCTACTGTTTTTCGGTCTATACATACGCTACTCCTTTTCTCAGCAGTTTTGTTAACGATGCAGCAATCAGAGAGAATCCCTCTACAAATCTTTTATAGTACCCTGCCAAACCCAGAAAACTTTGAATTTCTGATACTGACCTCGGTGGCTTCTATTCTAGAACTGCCTCAATTTTCCAAGGATCTACCCTAATCCCCTCAGCAGAAACAACGTGGCCAAGAAATACTACTTCTCGTAACCAAAATTCACACGTACTGAATTTTGCATAGAGTTGCTTCTCCCTCAACACTTGCAGCACAATACGGAGATGCTCATCATGCTTCTCCTTAGTTTCAGAATATACTAAAATATCGTCAATAAAGACGACAATGAATCAATCCAAATACGGTTGGAATACTCGATTCATCAGATCCATGAAAGCTACAGGTGCATTTGTCAGTCCAAATGGCATAACCAAAAACTCGTAATGACCGTACCATGTTCTAAATGCTGCCTTATGAATATCCACCTCCTTAACCCTTAACTGATGATATCCAGACTGAAGGTCAATCTTGGAAAATACTGAAGCTCCTCTAAGTTGGTCAAACAAATCATCAATCATTGGTAGAGGATACTTGTTCTTTATCATCAGTTTGTTCAACTGGCGATAATCGATGCACATACGCATCATCCCATCCTTCTTCTTCACAAACAGTACTGGTGCTCCCCACGGAGACACACTTGGTCTAATGAAACCTCTATCCAAGAACTCTTGGATTTGTTTTTTCAGTTCTACTAACTCCTTTGGTGCCATCCTATAGGGTGCATGGACACTGGAGCCGTTCCAGGCAGTAAGTCAATCCCAAACTCGACTGCTCGGTTCAGAGGTAATCTAGGGAGCTCTTCAGGAAAGACATCTTGAAATTCCTTTACAGTTCTAACAGTCTCCACAGTCAAATTTTGAGTCTTAGCCTGACTTGCAAAAGCCAAATACGCTTCGCAACCTTTACGAATCAGTTTCTCAGCCCTTAGAGCCGAAACAACGTTAGACAAGTAGTCCCTTTGCTCTACAATAACCATTACCTCTCATCCTCGATAGTCCTCAACACCATCCTCTTAGCAGCACAATCCAGAGTCGCCTTATGCTTAGTAAACTAGTCCATCCCTAAAATAAGATCGAACTCTCCGACTCGTAGCTCCATTAAGTCTTCAGTAAAAATCCTACCTTGAGTCTCTAAAGGCACCTCCCTAAAGAGTTTGTCTACCCTAACCGAGTGACCCAATGGACTTATCATAGTTACCCCACTCACAGTTTCCTCAGAGTGCACACCCAACGACCCAGAAATGTCACATGCAACAAACGAATGAGTTGATCCCACATCCATTAGAGCAGTGTATGGCACGCTAGAGATTAAAAACGTACCAGTTATGACGTCAGGTGCATCACCCTCCTCTAGATGACGAGTAGCATATACCAATACTGGCTGGCGAGCCTCAGTATTTCCAGCACCCCTGTCAGATGCTTCATGTCCACGACCATTTCCATTGCCATCTCTACCTTGTCCACAGCCACTCAGCATTAGTGGTCCACCTCGCACTGGTTGAGCAACCCTCTATTTAGCAACTTGAGTCTGAGCTGGTCTCTGAGGACAGTCCTTGATCTTATGTTCTTTGGACCCACATCGGAGACATGCCCCAGTACGCTTCCAGCATTCTCCAAAATGCACCCTACCACAGTCTCCACAAGCTCGTGGTCTAACTGTATTCATCGAAACTGCTCAGATCAATTCCTCCACTCTAGCTCTCTTTACATTTTGGTTTGCAGCACCAGATGGTCTAGAATCCCTCCTAAATCAGTTTTGACCTTATCACGGTTCTGTCGTTCAGTTCGCTTCACCTCCTTGGCTATCTTATCCTTCTCCACCAATGCAGCAAAATCGCGATCCCTCTGCAGAGCTATCAGCACTTTTAGCTCATCCCTAAGGCCATCCTCAAAATGAATGCTACGCTCGTACTCAGTAGCTACTATACCGCTGGCATACTGACTCAACCTCAGAAATTTATCCTCATATTCAGCAACAGTCTTATTGCCCTGGGTCAGGTTCAGAAATTCTTTTTTACGTTCATCCACACAACTCGCTCTGACGTACTTTCCCTTGAAAGTCGTCTTAAATAGATCCCACGTTACCCGCTCAGCTGGGGTACCCTCCTTCACGGTGATCCACCATTGATATGCCTCGTCTCGCAGCAGAGACACCGTACCTTTCAGCTTTTGCTCCACCGAGCAATCCAGGTCATCCATAATCTGTTCCGTAGCTTCCAACCAATACTCAGCTACATTTGGGGCTACTCCAGATATACCCCTGAAGACCGCTGCTCCGTTAGCCAGGAGTCGCTCAAAAATGGATACCCTATTCACAGACCCGACATTAGCTCCAGCAACCCTCTATAGAACCCTTAACATCACTTGGGACAAGGCATCTTCCCCTGTGGCCCGATCATACGAGCCATTTTCAACTACCAGTGGCGGTCATGCCTCCTCAGCTGGCAAGTGTTCCGAAGATGAAAACCCAGCTTGAACACTACATCAGCCACGTCCACGAGCAGCCCTCGTACTCATAATGTCTTATCTGATTACGAAGTTTATGACATTAGTTTAATATTTTAGTTGTTTATTACAAATGTCTTATGTATAAATAGAGTTTAGAGTTTTGTCTTCGCGATTTCGTAGCCTAGCTACAGTTTCAGTTTTCTAAGGTTTAGTTTCCCTACAATCTCAGTCTTACAGTTTTCAGTACTACCCTATCTACAGTATCATAGTAGGGTCTCAGTTCTATCTACAATGATTTCTCAGTACAGTACAATATAGGAAAAGAATACTTACAGACTTGGTGCTGAGGATTCAGTGTTCCACTTCTTCAAATACTAGATTCAGAAAGCCTAGAAAACTTAAACTTTTTAGAATAAAACTTTAAAACATGTATTCCTTGAAGGAAACGAGTACCCTAAGAAATTTTTCCAAAATTAATTTTCAAAATACCCTTCTTGGGCCTTGATTTTAAAATTTTTGAAAACTTTTTTAGACCCGATCCAACGCCGAGTTGTTGTAACTTGGCTCTGATACCACTAAATGTAACACCCCAAACCTGGCCCAGACATTACGGCCAAGTCTAGTATGTCACACCAACAACAAACTAACCATGTTACCTAGTTACTAAGCTTAGGGTGAGTTTTGTAAAACCGTTCTTGTAATTTGAGAAGAAAATCCAGGTTCAGTTTGAGATTGTTCTATCCACTAACCGTTTGAAATCTATCTTGTTCGTTGATTTGTTATTCATTCGTTACGAGTGCTTTGCTTTGAAAACATTGATTGATTTGACAAAACCCACGTAACCTTGTTTAAATTATTTAAATCAATTTGTAATATAAAGTAAAAATAAATAATTTAAAACCCAAATTAAAATAATTAGAGCGGCCTTATTACAAACCCAAAAATCAGGATAAAAATAATTAAAGTAAATAATAAAATAAAATAAATAACTTAATTAAACTAGAAATGCAGTCTACGTGGCCACTCTGAATCCCTCCAACTCTAAGTCCACCAATCTAGGGCTCACCTGCAAGGATTGAAGAAAATGGGTGAGTTTGGAAACTCAGTGTGTAAAGAAAGCCCATCAAGAGCCCAACTCAGCTCAAGCCTATTGGGCCTAAGCCTTATCCAGTCTCAGTAACTATTGGGCCGAAGCCCTATTCAGTATTTAGTTAACTGGGCCTTAGCCCTATTCAGTAAACAGTATAATTGGGCCTTAGCCCTTTTCAGATAACAGTACGGCCCATAGGCCCATTTTAGTAACAAAATAGATATCATGCATGTATGCAAAGCCCAAAGCCCATTCTACGTCCAACCGCTCCACTCCACCCGCACCAACCATAAACACTCCATGTGGGGAAACAACTCAACCCACCCAGCCGCTGCACTCCACAGTCGCAGCATAGCTACTCAGATAATATGGCCAAGCCACTAATAGTATAACGAGGTAAAGCCCCTTTCGGTAAACAGTATGAGGCAAAGCCTCTCTCAGTAATCAGTACGAGGCAAAGCCTCTTTCAGTAATCGTGGCAATGCCACTTGCACTTCCTCCATCAATATACCCAGTCCCATGCAACAGATAATCATGTCATGGCATACAGTGAACAGAAACAGTAAAGCATGCATTTCAATCAAGTTTCACCCTAGGGGTGTAACAGTCATTTTGCACCTAGGGGTAAAATAGTAATTTCACACCCTTAAGGGGTATTTCAGTAATTATACAGTTTTTAGGGTTTTATGCATATTTCTATCCCTAATAGTCCAACTCACATCTCTGTAGTTAATTTAGCCCATTTTAGCAGTTTTTAGTCATTGGGCCCTAAAACCGTTAATGGGCCCTACAGTGTCCTGTAGTTACTTTGGCCCGTTTAGCCCAAATTTTAAGTATAGTCTAACAGAATTAACCTACAGTATACCATAACACACTTACCACTTACTTTTACCCATATGAGCCCGTAAGCCGATTAGGCCTAATTTCAGCCCATCGAGGCCCAAATTTACTGAAGTGCATGAAATTGCACACTCATCCATCTTACCATTTGTGATTATGGATCTCACTATTTCCAACCGACTTATGAGCGCTAGCACGCTCACAAGCCCATGAAATGCTAAAATTTTGGCATTTCGGCTTTTCGGCTTTTGCCGATTTAGACTACAGCACGGTGTTTGTTTACACACCTGATTTGCAATGAACACTAATGAGATCTCCCATGGTATCCTACAATCGGTTACCACCAAATCAGATCCAAGATTTTAATGATATTAATTGTAAACTTGCTTACCAAAATTGCCTAACCTCCCTCAATGCCTTAAAACACTTACCTTGTCGAAAATATGGACTAGATCTAGATCTAGTCGTTCTACTTGTCCAAACCCTCAATCGGTAGCCCTTAGATCACGCTAGCACACAATAAATTAACTGTTAAAACCTATAGAGCCTTAAGCCCCAAATCAACAGCCTCTCTATTCATATAGGGGTTTCGGCTTTTCTTAAATCCCAAAGTAATGAATGAAATAGAGAATTTGAGTACTTACGGAGAGTTCACTAAACCAGAATGATTCTAATCTCGTTTCTAACTCAGATCTGATGTATATCTAGCCTATAAACACGAGCAAGGAGTGAATCTAGAGATCTAAGGGTTCAGCTACCAACTCTCTAAGAATACCGTAGTTTCGACTTTTGGTAAAATGAAGGAGAAGGTGATTTGGAGTTATGGATTGAAAAGGTGCTATCGAAATAGGTTAGGGATTTTAAGAGTTTGAAGTTCGGCTAAAAGAGATGAAGAAGAGAGGAGGGGTTCGGCTAGGAAGGAATCGGCACCAAAGCAACCTTTTTGGGATTTCAGCTTTTAGTGTAATCGATTAGGCTTGAAAAGAAGGAGAAGAGAAGAAGTAGATTCGGCGTTGCAGAGATTAAAGAGGAAGAGGAGGAGAAAAGGAAAGAGAGGAGAGAAGAAGAGAATGAAAGAAGAGAGGAGAAGAGAAGAATAGGTTTGGCTATGGACAAATCGGTACAAGAGAGTATAAAAGCTTAGATATTGGTTTCTAGCAAAAAGGAGGAGGAGAAAAAGAACCCTAAGGCACTATACCCTAATTCGGGAAGACAGAAAAGAACCCAAACAATTCTCGAAAGCTTAAACCCCTACACAAGTCGGCACATACCACATTAATTGCCGAAAGTAAGACCCCTTAACACCCTAGCCGAAAATACTAGACCAAAAACCTTTGACCAATTCGGCAATACACCCCCAAAGGTCCCCTGATCGGCCATCACTTACTCCCTATTCAAAATTCCTTGATAATCTCTCCTGATCACTCCTCATCCAATTCCATGAGTAACTCAAACTTCTTTCCTTAGTAGTTCACTTAAGTTCTATCACATGACTGGCACATACACAAAAATAATTAAAACACACAATGCTTACGTTGCGACTTGAACACTGGCCCTTGAACACCTGTCCACACGCCACTTTTTTAGGCACTTAAGTGGCGCCACATTGCCACTTGACCAAGGGCTTACTTGTGTCTTATTTTACTAACTTTTTCTTAAAAGCCCCCTTAAACAAGTCCCCTTCACTTAAAATCCAAAGTTGATATTTTTGTCGAGTTTTATCTTAGGCTTAGGCCTTCTAAAGGCCCACTAACACACTTAAACACAAATTTATTAACCAAATCACCAAAATTTCAAGATTTCACCAAAATCAGAAAAATCCCAAAAAATCTTGAAAATCGGGGCGCTATAGGGCCAGTTAGAGTGGGAGCCCTTGTTGCTTCTACTAGGGTGTTGCCTTTCGGAGATTATGGTAGACGCCATTTAGGCTAATGCTGGAGTAGGACTGGGACTTATTTGAGGGGTGGCTCATTAGAACACCGCATTCGAGAGTATCCACTAAGGGCTGATCAGGTGCAAGCTCTAGGATCAGGTACTGAGTAGCCTCTGAGAGTAGTTCAATAGCCACCTATGGGTCGTGGTCAAATAGAGAGCACCAGGTAGAGGTGTTGGTCAGACAGAGGCGAGACAGCCTGCTTTGGTCTATATTGCATGTTGCCAAGAGGATAGAGATGCTCCAGATGTCATCATGAGTATATTCTTTATTTTTGATGTACCGCACATTGCTTTGATAGACATAGGTTCTACTCATTCCTATATAGCTAGCACTGTATTTGAAAACTTAGGGATTTTAGTTGAGAGCACTTCGTGTGAGATTACTGTATTATGTCCGTTGGGGCAATCTGTACGGGTTAGAAAGCTATATAGAGACATTCCTTTAGTAATTCAAGGGGTGATATTTTTAGCAGAGTTAATGGAGCTTTCATTTAGGTAGTTTGATTTGATACTGGGAATGGATTGGCTGGTTAAGCACTGAGTTATTCTAGATTGTGCGACTAAGAGAGTCGTTCTAAGAACTGTGGAGGATGATGAGCTAGTTGTGATCGGTGAGCACCAGGATTATCTATCTAATGTAATCTCTGCGCTTGTGGCTAAGAATCTAGTTCAGGAAGGGTATGAGGCGTACTTGGCCTACGTTAGTATTTCTATTTCTAGGGACTCTATAATTAGGGGTATTAGAACCGTGAGGGATTTCTGGATGTCTTTCCTATGGAGTTACTGGGATTACCTCTGAATTGAGAGGTGGAGTTTAGGATAGAGCCATCGCTCCCTACCGTATGGCACCGCTCCCTACCGTATGGCATCGAAAGAGCTTACAGAGCTTAAGGCTCAACTTCAGGAGTTGTTGGATAGTGGTTTCATTCGTCCTAGTGTGTCTCCATTGGGATCGCCTATTCTATTTGTAAAAAAGAATGATGGGACCATGAGGATGTGTATTGACTACCGGTAGTTGAATAAGCTAATAGTGAAGAATAAGTATCCACTTTCGAGGATCGACGACTTGTTTAACAAATTTTGAGGAGCTTCTGTATTCTCTAAGATTGATATTCAATCTGGATATCATCAGTTGAGGGTTAAAGAAACTGATGTGCATAAGACTGTATTTAGGACTCGTTATGGACATTACGAGTTCCTAGGTATGCCCTTTAATCTGACGAATGCTTCGATAACATTCATGGATCTGATTAACTAAGTTGTTCAGCCCTATCTGGATCAATTCATCATGGTCTTTATAATTGATATTTTGGTATACTTTAAGATCGAGGATGATCATGACGAGCATCTTAGAGTAGTACTTCAAACATTACAAGAGAAACAACTTTATGCTAAGTTCAATAAGTGTGAGTTCTAGCTATGATAATTGACTTTTCTAGGGCATGTAGTTTCTACTGAGGGGATACAAGTTGATCCTAAGAAGATTGAGGTTGTACTGGATTGGAAACAGCCTAGGAATGTGTCTAAAATCTGTGGTTTTCTAGGTTTGACGGGTTATTATCAGCATTTTATGGAAGGTTTTTCATTGATTACGGTACCCCTGACTAAGATTTTGCATAAGGGTATTCCATTTGTCTAGACTGATGCGCAGCAAATGAGCTTCGAGAAGCTCAAGTCTGTTCTGACTTAGGCTTCTGTCTTGACATAGTATGAACCCAATAAAGAATTAGTGGTTTATAGTGATGCATAACATGTCAGTTTCAGATGTGTTTTGATGCAAGATAGGAAAGTTGTGGCTTATGCGTCCCGTCAGCTTAAGACACACGAGGGAAACTATTCGACACATGATCTCTAGTTGGCCGTAGTAGTTTTTGCACTTAAAATCTAGAGGCATTATCTGTATGGTGAGAGGTGTATTTTCTACACTGATCACAAGAGCCTCAAGTACCTCCTTACCTAGAAGGAGTTGAAAATTAGGCAACGTCGCTGGATTGAGCTGCTCAAAGACTGTGATTGTACGATCGAGTATCATCTAGAGTCATAGGGAGATGATTGGTTTGAAAGTGATGTTCACTCGACTTAGTCTATTTGATGATGGGAGTCTATTAGATAAGTTACAAGTTAAGCTGACTTGGATTGGACAAACTCATGTTAAGTAGTTGGGTGATAAGTCTCTGGGTTTACAGTTTCGTCAGGTTGAGAGTGGCAGCACTATGGATTTTGGACTGCATAGTGACAGGGTATTGTGTTTTTAAGGCTAGATTTGTGTGCCGAATGATACCGATTTGAGACAATCGATTCTGAGAGAGGCGCATAATAGCCTTTATGCTATGCATCCTGGTGGTAATAAGATGTATCATGATCTCCGTGAGTTGTACTGGTGGCTAGGGTTAAAACATAAGGTTACGGATTTCTTTGCTTTTTGTCTAACGTGTCAGTAGGTTAAGACTGAGCATCAGTTACCCTCGGGTTTGTTACAGCCAGTTAAGGTTCCCCTATTGTAATGAGAATGAGTAATAATGGATTTTGTTAGTGGGTAGCCTTTGACACACACGAAGAAGGGTTCTGTTGTCATCGTGGATCGGTTGACCAAGTTTGCACACTTCATTATGGTTCGGACGTACTTTTCTCTTCAGATGTTGGCAAAGCTCTACATTTCTGAGATAGTAAGACTACATGGGGAACCTGTCTCGATTATTTCTAATAGGGATCCTCATTTCACATCTCAGTTTTGGAAGAAATTACACGAGGCTCTGGGTTTAAGGTTGGACTTCAGTATTGCATTCCATCCTCAGACCAATGGTCAATCTGAGAGGGTGATTCAGATACTTTAGAATATGCTTTAGAGTTGTGTGATTGATTTTTGAGGTAGTTGGGAGGATTATCTTTCGCTAGTGGAGTTCGCCTACAACAACAGCTTCTAGTCTAGATAACGATGGCATCTTACGACGCTCTTTATGGTCGTAAGTGTCAAACTCTGTTGTGTTGGACTGAGTTGGGTGAACGATGGGTTTTGGGTCTTAAGTTGGTTTCTGAGACCGAGGATAAGGTTAAATTGACTCGAGATTGTCTGAAAGTGGCTTTTGATAGACAGAAATCCTATGTAGATTTGAAGAGAAAGGATATCGAGTATTCTGTGGAGGACTTCGTATTTCTCAAAGTATCGCCATGGAAGAAAGTTCTGAGATTCAGTCGTAAGGGCAAGCTGAGCCTTAGGTTCATTGGGTTGTATAGGTGTAGCACCCCTTACCCATGTCCGACACTGAGATAGGGTACGAGGCATTACCAGACTTAAACATAAGCAAATGTACATTTCTGAGTCAGAAAATTTCATTCAATTTAGAATCATTCATACACAAGCATATTGTCCCTTTTACGAGCCTACGAAGCCCTAAACATACATTGGAGGTGGTTAGGGACTAAACCGAGTACTTTTAAACTTTTACAACACTTAGAAAATTTTCATATTTTGGAGAGTCGCGCACCTATGTTGGTAAGTCGTATGGTCACACACGACCGTGTGCTCAGGATACGCCGGTTGTCCTCCACCCGTGTAACTCTTTCTTTATGATGTCATCACCCATTTATGGTCACACCGGCAACTCACACGCCCGTGTGCTAAGCCGTGTGGCGAATTAAACTCTTGCATTTAATGTGAAGACTTCACACAGCTTGGGCACGCGCCCATGTCTTGGGGTCGTGTCTCTCACGCAACTGAGACACACAGTCGTGTCTTTGCCCGTGTGTTTACAACTGGACATTCTGTTTTGTAAAATAAGGGTACAGGGGACACACGGCCTATCAACACGCCCATGGGGCCGACCGTATGTCACATACGGCCTAGACACACGTCCGTGTGTCTACAAATTTGGACAAATATAAGGCTACTTACCAAGCCTTTTGCCACCCTAAAACACAAGCACAC
Organism: Gossypium stocksii; assembly: GCA_020496765.1. NCBI lineage: Eukaryota > Viridiplantae > Streptophyta > Magnoliopsida > Malvales > Malvaceae > Gossypium > Gossypium stocksii. The sequence continues at coordinate 116,531,392 of CM035624.1, forward strand.
TTACACTACTTCAAACGCACATAACATAACATAGGTAAGGTATCAAACATCCTTAAATCAAGTCTTCCACACATCATTTGCATACCACATCCGTCATACATATATCTTACACACTGAGCAACTTAAATATGCAAACTACCTCAATCAAGAATAGCATCACCATATGCATATGTGAAGTATCAATGTTGGCCAACTTTTAATGGCCCTATACAAAATGAATCAAGTATCATCATAAGCCAACATATTTGGCTAAACCAATATGACATATAACAAAAAAACCAAGTCCCTATACATGCCATACTCAAAATGTTAAGACTAGCTATACCCAAATTTTCCAATTGATAGTGTGATCAAGTCTCCGACGTCCTTCGATCCCCAAGCTAGCTTAGAGATACTATAAGAAAATGGAAAAGAAAATGGAGTAAGCATAAAGCTTAGTATGTTTGCATGTAAATTATTAACAACATTAGTCATGCAATATCAGACACATGACATAAATATAACTTGTCACAATGTCATCAAGTATCATAAACACATCTTAAATCATGTCATTAACATAATGTACCATAAAAATCATGTTCATGATTCCTTTATTCACTTCTTACTAATACCTTATCAATGCATAACTCAAGAATTATGAGCTTCGTGTACATATCTGCACCAATTCAACATGTTTACACCTTGTCATTTCTTTGACATACTCTTAAATTACCCGTTGAACCACTTAGAATACTAAAGGATACTCAGGAAATCTCATACAAATGGTAGGATGCCAATGCTATATCCCAGATATGGTCTTACACGAGATCACAAATCGACGCCGACGCCATATCCTAGATATGGTCTTATACGGGATCTCATATCGATGCCATGTCCCAGACATGGTCTTTCTCAAAATCTCATAACGAAGCCATATCCCAGATATGGTCTTACACATAATCACACAATCAGATACTGATGTCATATCCCGGATATGGTCTTACACGGGATCTCATAACCCTAATGTCATGACATTTGTATCCTACCTATTTCCTAAGGTTCAACCGCGATTTCGAGACATCAAAACCTCGTCACATCGTTATTGAGTCATTGTGAATCAAAATTCATAGAACAATTATACATATCATGCAATAATAAAGCATTGGATACATAATGAAGAAATGTTGCATTATTTACCCACAAACTTACCTCGGTAACAAAATATGACAAGTTATACAATTTAGTCCACAACTTTGTTCTTTCTTCGGTTTAGGTTTGGATTTCGTTCCTCTTGATCTATAATAGAAAATTTCACTTATTTAATCATCACATTGTTCAAATCAGTCCATAGATCATACTTTGGCTAAAATTACAATTTTACCCCTAAACTTTCACATATTTACAAATTAGTCCCTAGGCTTGTACAATGAAACGTACTTAATTTCTTTAACATACAAGCCTAGCCGAACCACTTTCATGCTTATAAAAACCCACATTTTCTTTTAAAACACATTTTTACTACCCATTTTATAACTTTTACAATTTAGCCCTTTTTAGGTGTTTTCATGAAAAATCACTTAGTAAAAGATGTTCATCACACATCAACCATTCATATTCTTCTATTAAACATAAAAATACATGCATGTCACACATGGGTAAATTTTTGAACATGAACCTTAGGTCAAAATAATGGTAGAAATAGCTAGATCGGTTGATAACGACTTAAAAAATGTAAAGAACATTAAAAACGAGGCTAGGACGCACTTACTATTGAGCTTGAAAATGACAAAAGCCCTAGCTATGGAACCCTTAGAAATTTTAGCACTTGCTTGAGGAAGATGAGCACATTTTGCTTTCTTTTTCCCTTCTTATTCATTTAATAATCAAATGACCAAAATGCCCTTTTTACTAAACTTGCAAATTTTACCCATGCATGCCCATTTTTGTCCAAAAATATAAAAATTGAAGAATTTGCTATTTGAGGACCCCTAATTAATAATCCAAAGCTATTTCATACTTAAAGCTTCTAGAATCTCATATTTTGCAACTTTTGCAATTTAGTCCTAACAGTCAAATTAGACTCTTATTCACAAAATTTCCTCATGAAACTTTCACACAATCATGCAAACATGCCATGGACCTCAAAAAAATCATAAAAAAATATTTCTACTTCGAATTTGTGGTCTTGAAACCACTATTCTGACTAGTCCCTATATCAGGATGTTACAATAGGGTTGTATGGGCCCATTTATCTGAATTTTCCCTAAGGTTGCACGAGTCATCCCAAATGACTATGGGCCTACTGTAGGGTCGGTAAGGGCTAACTAGAACCTAATTTGTATAATCTGAATGATTGATATTATGTTCTGAGCATGTTATTATCATACATGTCTAACCTTTCTAATACATATATCTGTACTAGCATTGTATATCTATAATTACACATAACTAATCTGTATGATTGATTCTTCATTTACTGTATCTGTCATTGGGATGGGATGATGTATATTGGAGGAAGTGATCTGAAAGGCAATTTTTGCCTATTATCTAGCAGCATGGCTGCAATATATCTAGTATGTGCTGTATTTAGTACAGCATGGTATGTACGGATGGGTGGGTGTTTTAAACCCAACATGGTATGTAGGGATAGTCGGAGATGGTGTGTAGTGGATGGGATAGGATTTCTAATTCTAATTTGTACATCTTTATCTGTATCTGTATCTGAGAAGGGCTTAGGCCCGAATCTGCATCTGTATCTGTGATGGGCTTAGGACCGAATTTGTATCTATTTGATTCTAATTTTCTATTTGTGTGCATGCTTAATTCAGTGCGGTTACACACTGATTTTACGTAAAGCCATTCTTTTTTGTTTAATCTAAACAGGTAATCCTCAATCTTAGGTAGATCGATGCAACCGAGGACTCGACGGTGACCACTCGACCGTAATGTTTTGTTTTAGTCACTTAAAATTTATTAAGGTTTTGGAATTTCTTTTAAGAGTTGTATTAATTGGGACTTTTTGGACTATTTCCTTAACTTTGGGTTTAACTGCGATTTCATGATTTTATAACCACAAAACTTGATTAAAGCTCGAATTTTACTAAAAACAATAGTTTCCTAAAATCACAAACGGTTTTACTTATACTTTCTAAAGTTTCTGCAATAAATAATGTTTTGAAAATCAATTAATTTACAAACATTTCTGAATTCAAATGGTAAGCAATGAACATTTTGATTTAAATAACAGTTAATGCTTAATCAGACTACGTAGCTTTTCAAAATCCCTTCTATGTGATATCGCCAGTTTTAGCCATAACATCTAGGCTGGGTTTTGGGTTTTACAATGTTGGTGTTGTTTGGAAAGAAGATAGATGGTACCTTGAGGCTATCTATCAATTACCGATAATTGAACAAGCTAACCATTAAGAACATGTAACAGCCCAAATTAAGGCCTAAAGAAAACGATGGTTTCGAGAGCACAAATCTGACATAGAAAATTTTATTCCAATTAACTTTTAAGGTTTATTGTGTGATTGAATGCATGAGTAAAAAAATTTAGTAAAAAAATTTTACTGCTAAAGTACCCAATTGAGCTATAGGACTAAATTGCAAAAAATTCAAAATATGTGTTCTAGCAGCTTAGTTTGACATTGAAATGAAATTACAAATTAGAGGTCCTTATTTAGAAATTAGACCATTGTTGGGCATTATGGACAAAAATACCCTTGGAAGGAAAAAATTGCAAAGAAGGCTATTAAGGGCATTTTGGTCATTTGGTTATTAAACGAAATAAAAAGGGAAAATAAGGCCAAAAATGTGTCCATCTTCCCCAAGTTCTGGCTAAAACTTGCAAGGGTACCATAGCTAGGGTTTTTCAACTTTTCAAGCTCCAAGTAAGTGATTCCTAGCCTCGTTTTTCATGTTCTTCGTATTTTTGAGATCTTCGTACCTTAACCTAGCTTTCTTTACCACTATTTTAAGCTAGGGTTCATGTTTAAAAATTTACCCATACGTGACTTAGAAGCATTTTGATGTTTATTGGTAGAAAATGAAAGCTTGAAGTGTAGTAAACAACTTTTGCTAGGTGATTTTTCATGAAAATACATTTAGGGACTAAGATGAAAAAGCTGTAAAATAAGTGCATAAATTGTGAAACATTGAAAATTGTGGGCTACTATAGAAGAAAAATGTGTTTGGCTAGGCTTGGGAATGTAGGAAAATTGATACATTTTATTTTACGATCCTAGGGACTAAATTGTAAAAATTGACAAAGTTAGGGGTAAAATAGTAAAAATTACCATAGGATGATTTTGTGCCCAATTGAGTAATGTGTGTATTGACTGAGTTAAATTTGATGTTATAGATCAAGAACGACGTGAAAGCAACCTTGACCGAGGGAAAGTCAATGTGTCAGATTAAAATCGAAAAGATTAACACAATTGTACCGAGGTAAGTCCTATATGTAAATAATGAGTTATTTTAGTCATTATGTTTAATTAGTTTAAATAATTTAAAATTTTGAAATAGTATATCGAATTATTGTTTATTGGATGTGATAAATTGATAAGAGATGAAAAGTCCCGGTTGAACCTTAGGAATAATTAGGATACAAGTGACATGTCACTAGGAAGCCATTGACCGTTATCAATTGTTTATGTGATTCTAGGTGCTGGTCTAGTTTGACTACCTGTGGCTAGGTAATCCTACATTTGTTGTGCATACCTATCAGCTTGTGTGAGCAGCACTATGTAAAATTGACTACACCGACAGCTTGTGTGAGCAGACCTGATAATAGCTCATTATTGAGCCTTATGTGATAAGTGGTAGCTTCAGCTACATATTAGTGGTAGCTTCGGCTATATTATGTGTGTGGCCTTATTTTTGTATATCCTTTAGTATTCCACGTGGTTCATCAGGCTAACCGAAATAATGTTACAATATGATTCTATACAAAAAGATTTAACCGTGTGTTCGAGATTATGTATGTACATGTTATATCAAAAATATTGTGTGTGCTAGGTGCTTAGTGTATGTATTGAGCATGTGGTAAGATCACATGAGTAAGTGATAAATTCCCAACTCAATTGTATGATTGGGAAACTTATTTTCCATAGCTAAGTCTATTTAGTTTAAATGCTCATTTTGTTTACATATAGACTTACTAAGCTTTATAGCTTACTCCCTTTCTTTTTCCCTTACCTAATAGGTTCATCAAGCTAATCCGACGCTCGGTGATCAACGGGATTCCATCAACACTATCAACAATCTCTTTTGGTACTTTGATTACAAACTTTAAAAGTTATGGCATGTATAGGTGGTCTATTATTTTGGTCATATGTCATAACCCTTTTGGGTCCATTTGTTGGTAGTGGTATTTTGATACTTGGCCAAAAGAAATGAGCCATGAATGGTTAAATCTTATTTTGTCAAAATATTGTAATTTCCTAATTTGCAAACTTGCATAGTATGAGTAAAATGTGTATGGATGTGTATGCTTGTGTATGATTGGTAAATGTATTGTGTGGATGCCGAAATATGGTTGTTTGAGTATGTTCTTGTGTTATATTATGTATTGGCAATATTGGTCTATGTTGGTTTTTGTTTCAAGGTGGTAATTTGCTTAGAAAATAGCCTATAATTGTCTACACGGGTAGACACACGGGCGTGTGTCTAGGCTGTGTGTTAGCCCACGGGTGTGTTGATAGGCCATGTGTCCCCTGTATCTAAATTTATGAATAGTAAATGTTTTGTAGTAAACACACAGGTTGGAGACACGACCGTGTGTCTCGATCGTGTGATAGTCACAGCCAAGCCCACGAGCGTTTGGCTTGGCCATGTGATGAAGTTTTCGCGATGATATCATAAACAGAATGTCCCAGTTTTTCACACGGGAAAAGGACACAGGCGTGTTGAGGTCGTGTGAAGGACACGGGCCAGAGGCACAGTCGTGTGCTCAGCCGTGTGAAAATCCTTGTAGGTTCAAAATGAAAATTAATTCAGCACGGGCTAGGGACATGGGCGTGTGCGACCACACGGCCTGCCCACACGGGCGTGTCCTTGTCCCACACAGGCGTGTGCCCTGTTTTAAGTAGAATTTTTCTAAGTGTTCTAAAAGTTCTAGTTTTGTTTCGGATCGTGCCCAATAAGCCTCTTGGGCCTCGTAAGCTCATAATAAGAGTGTTTTTAACAAGATTGAAAAAGTTTTAAATTTTTATGAAATTTGTTAGTCAAGATAGTGTGATTGTGTGTTTGTAAGTCAGGTAAAGCCTCGTACTCGATCCCGGCATCGAACTTGGGTGAGGGGTGTTACATTTAGTGGTATCAGAGCTATGGTTTAGTCTATCTTCGAACTACCATAGCAAGTGTGAGAGTCTAGCTATACATGCCATAATTGCGAATATTAATAGTGTGATGGTTCCTAATCTTTTTAAATTGTGTTTTCATATAATAAATGAATCCTCACCCGGCTGTAGCTGACAACGCTGAAAGCAATGCACCGACTCCCGCTCAAGGGACCGTGCCACTCAAAAGTGGAAATGTAGGAACTAGTCGGGGAGAAGAGGCTAGGGAAGCCTTTCTCCGTAGAATGAGCAAGTGGTATACAAATTTCATTTGGGTGAATCCGAATGCCCAACCTCCCCCACCTTTTCCCATTCCTCAACCGATCCTAGTAGCCTCACAAGGTGCAGAAATGGTAAGACAGAGTAAGCCCCCTGTTGACAAGATTCGTAAGTATAGGGCCGAAGAATTTAGAGCCCGTGTTGATGATGACCCTGAGAGGGCAAAATTTTGGTTAGAAAATACCATTCGAGTATTTGATGAACTCTCCTGCACACTTGAGGAGTGCTTAAAGTGTGTCGTCTCACTTCTGAGAGACTCAGCATATCAGTGGTGGAAAACTCTATTCTCGGTTGTACCCTCTGAAAGAGTTACTTGGGACTTCTTCCAAGTGGAGTTTCAGAAGAAGTATATAAGTCAACATTTTATTGATCAAAAGAGGAAAGAATCTTTAGAGCTGAAACAAGGCTGCATGACAGGGTCCGAGTATGAGCGAGAATTCGTCCGACTTAGTAAGTACGATCAGGAATGTGTTTTTACTGAAGAAATCATGTGCAAAAGGTTTGAGGACGGCCTGAATGAAAACATTAAGTTATATGTGGGGATTTTGGAATTAAAAGAATTTGTTGTATTGGTTGATCAGGCCTAAAAAGCTAAAAAGTTGTTCAAGGAAAGGAGGAAAGCCGAATCAGAGGCTAGGGATATGAAAAAAAGATCGATGAGTAAGTCTTTCCAACCGTCATCAAAGAAAGTGAGGAATGTACCAAACCGTTCGACCGTTTTAGCTGGAAATACGAGCAGGACTTATGATAGACAAAATATGGGTTCGAAGGCTCAGACTACTTCAGTAGCTAGTGTTGGCATGTTAAGCCAAGTAACCTTGAATGTCAACACTGTGGTAGGGGACATCCTGGTGAGTGTTGGATGGTCACCGAGGCATGCTTTAAATGTGGCTCCCAAGACCACTTCATCAAGGACTATCTAAAAATGGCAGTTAAAGAAACTACTCAAAGTACTAAATCGAGCAATGTACCCGCTAGAGGGCGGCCTACCAGAAATGTGAAAGAGGGAGCTAGCAGTAGAGGCATAGCTAGAGATTCAACTACAAGATCAGAGGCCAGAGCACCCGCAAGAACTTATGCTATTTGTGCCCGGGAAGAGGCGTCATCCCTTGACCTAATCACTGGATTTTCTCTCTTTATGATGTTAATATTGTTGCACTGATTGATCTCGGGTCCACGCATTCCTACATTTGTATGAAATTAGTGAACGATATGAAATTGCCTATAGAGTCAACTGAATTTGTGATTATGGTGTCAAACCCTCTAGGCAAGAGTGTGTTAGTTGACAAAATGTGCAAGAATTGTCCCTTAGTGATCCGAGGTCACTGTTTCCTAGCTAGTCTAATGTTATTGCCATTTGATGAGTTTGATGCTATTTTGGGCATGGATTGGCTATCAATGCATGATGCTAAAATGAACTGTAGGCAGAAGTTTATCAAATTAAAGTGTGAAAATGGTGAAAGTCTTCGGGTTAAAACAGTTGTGTCCAGCGGGTTGCTTACTTTGATTTATTCTATGATTGCTTAAAAGTGTTTGAGAAAGGGGTACGAAGCATATTTGGCTTATGTATTGAATACAAAAGAGTCTGAATTGAAGGTGGAATCGGTACCAGTGGTTTGTGAGTTCTTGGATGTATTTCCTAAGGAGTTGCCGGGTATACCTCCTACTAGAGAGATAGAGTTCACCATCGACTTGTTGCCGGGGACTGCCCCAATATTGATAGCCCCGTATAGAATGGCTCCAACAGAGCTAAGGGAATTGAAAGTGCAATTGCAAGAGTTGATGGATAGAGGGTTTGCGAGACCTAGTTTTTCTCCCTGGGGTGCCCTCATGTTATTCGTAAAGAAAAAGGATGGATCAATGGGACTTTGTATCGACTATAGGCAACTTAACAAAGTGACAATAAAGAACAAGTATCCCTTGCCAAGGATTGGCGACTTATTTGATCAGTTGCAGGGAGCGATTGTGTTCTATAAAATAGACTTGAGATCGGGATACTACTAGTTAAGTGTGAAAGAGTCTGATGTGTCGAAAACTACTTTTAGAACAAGGTACGGACACTATGAGTTTCTTGTAATGACTTTTGGCTTGACTAACGCCCCAGCGATGTTCATGGACTTAATGATTCGAGTTTTTAGACCGTACTTCGATAAGTTTATAATGGTCTTCATTGATGATATCTTAATCTATTCTCATGATGATAACGAGCATGCCGAGCATCTGAGAACAGTTTTACAAATCTTGCGAGATGAACAGTTGTATGCAAAATTTAGTAAAAGTGAGTTTTGGCTCAACGAAGTTGGATTTTTGGGTCACATCGTCTCGAGAGATGGCATTCGAGTGGATCCGAGTAAGATTTTGGCAATAGTAAATTGGAAACCACTAAAGAATGTATCGGAAGTTAGAAGTTTCCTGGGCTTGGCTAGTTACTATCGGCGCTTTGTAAGGGGATTTTCGATGATCGCTTCTCTGATGACTAAGTTACTGCAAAAAGATGTTAAGTTCGAGTGGACAGAGAAGTGTCAGTAAAGTTTTGAGAAACTAAAGACAGTATTAACTGAGGCACCAGTACTAGTGCAACCTGAATCTGATAAAGAATTTGTGATTTATTGTGATTCATCTCTAAATGGTCTTGGATGTGTATTGATGCAAGAAGATAAAGTGGTAGCATATGCCTCAAGACAATTAAAGCCTCAAGAGAGGAACTACCCGACACATGATTTGGAGTTAGTAGCCATTGTCTTCGCCTTGAAGATTTGGCGCCATTAGCTTTATGGTGAGAAATGTCGCATCTTCACCGACCATAAAAGCTTGAAGTACTTGATGTCACAAAAGGATTTGAACTTGCGGCAGTGAAGGAGGCTTGACCTATTGAAAGACTACGAGCTAGTGATTGACTACCATCCAGGGAAGGCGAATGTGGTAGCTGATACATTGAGCAGAAAATCTCTGTTTGCTTTGAGAGCCTTGAACACAAGAATGAATTTATCCGATGATGGTTCGATTTTGGCCGAGTTGTGAGCTAGGCCATTGTTTATTCAACAAATTTATGAAGCTCTACAAGGTGATAGTTTTATCGATAAAGTACCCGATTGAGCGGTAGGACTAAATTGCAAAAAATTCAAAATGTGTGTTCTATAAGCTTTTAATGTGAAATTGAAATGAAGTTACAAATTAGAGGTACTTATTCAGCAATTAGACCATTTTTGGGCATTATGGACAAAAATACCCTTGGAAGGAAAAGTTTGCAGAGAAGGCCATTAAGGGTATTTTGGTCATTTGGTTATTGATCGTGATCTCGAGTGATGATGATAAAGTAATAAAATCTGATCGTACCTGGAAACTAGCTAATATTACGATAAAAGGCAAGTGAACCTATCGAATAGTAGTATAGTTAGTGGCAAGACCGGAATATCAAATCCAAGGAACTATGAGTACTAGTAATGACTTTTTTCTATTATCTAGCCTAAGAATAAAAAGGGGTTTTGTTTCTAAATTAACTAATCTAAACTAAATTGAAAAGAAACGACAAGAAGTAAAAAGAGAGATTGCTTTTGGGAAAACTGATTGATTAAGACAATACCTAAGGAAGAATCCACCTAGACTTCACTTGTTACCTAACTCTGAACCAGATGATTTCTTCATTTGATTTGATCCGTAGAGATCCCTAAATTATGTTAATACCTCCGTCGAGGATAAGAACAACTAATCCTAGGTTGATTAATTAAAATCTTTTTCTAGTTAAAACCCCTAGTCTTGCATTAACTCGATCTATGGCTCCCCATATTAGATTTGACTTTAATTAGGCAGATTTTCGTCGTCCTATGTCTAGGATTGTGATCAACTCTGCTTAATTATGTTGGATCTACCCTTATACAGGGACTTTTGCTCCTCCACATAGGCATATTTGACTTAAATCAATATCCCGAAAATATCAATTTAAGAGTTAAAAAACACAATTACGAACAAATCAAATATTTATCACACAGCTCAGGTAACAATAACAAGATCCGTCTTAGGTTTCATCCCCCTTAGATATTTGGGGTATTAGTTCATAATTATAAAAGAAAACATCTCAGAAGAAATAAAATAACAAAACATAAGAAAACCCAAAACTCCTGAAAGGATTGAAGGGAGATCCTCTGTCTTGATGTAGATCCTAGCTTCTAAGATGGATCAATTGGCTTCCCTTCGAGTAATTCACTGTCTTTAACTCCCCGTCTTGGCGGGAAAATAATGTCTCCTTGGCGGGAGAAAAAGCACACCCTTGTAGTTGCCTCCTAGGGTCTTTATATAGAGTTTTGGAATGCCTTCCTTAGCCTCTAAGTAGCCTTTTCCAAGTGAAATTGAACTTCCTCACAACATGGACACGCCTGTGTGCCACGCACGTGTAGATCGACGACCAGGCCATGCTCGAGCCTATTAAAGTGGCATGACCGTGTGGGAAACCTCTAGGCCCTGTTGATTGCTGAATTGGGCCTAATTTGCTCATTTTTGGCCCGTTCCTTGCTCTTTTCTCTTCCTTATGCTCACCTAAGTATAAAACATGAAATAAAAGGATTAGGAGCACCAATTTTCACAAATTCAATGATAATTCATCCAGAATTTAGGCTAAGTATAAGGTAAAAATATGTATAATTTATGGTTTATCAAATACCCCCACACTTAAGCCTTTGCTTGTCCTCAAGCAAAATCTCAACTCACAATTAAGAATCATTATTCTCAACTTATAATCCTTATCAATAATGTTTCAAACTAATCCACAAGTAATCATACAGTGAGAATTCAACCAAAAGAACATTAAAGTTTCAAACACTCTAAGTTTGAGAATTTTATCACAGAAACCTAGGTTTTCGCCCTTCTCGTAAGTAATTACCTCTCAATCAAAATCAATAAGAGTTGACATCCTCACTAAAGATTCACTCTATCCACTCCAGGTGCTTAGGGTTCAAAAATTAAGCATTCTTTATTCAATCTGAAAAGTTATTGCCATAAGCTTGCAGGAAAATCAAATCTCCACCACTATAGATTGATATGACACATCGATCAAAAGGTCTTTCAATGGTTGTAATGGGGCTTTGGTTAGGGGTGTTGTCACAAGTTGGAAAAGAGGGTTAGAATCGAGATTGAATTGAAAAATCATCAAGCTAGAAAAATCTCTATCACTAGAACATATTCCTAGAGCTAAGCCTAATGATGACATCATTCTGGATTCGGAAGCTTATAATAGAAATGTGCAAAAATATTTAACTATAACTGAAATATGAATTATAACTGAATTAACTGTATATACACTTTTTTTAAGAACAAATCAAATATTAAAATTAAATATTTATAAACTTTATGATAAACAATAAATTATACATAATTTTACCTCATGTTTAGCCTAATTTCTGGATGAATTATTATTAATTTTGTGAGAATTGGTGCTCTTAACCTTTCTATTTCATGTTATATACTCAGGAGAGCATAGGGAAGAGAAAAGAACAAAAAACGGACCAAAAATGAAGAAAATGGGCCAAAGTGTGAAAACGACACGGCCCAAGAAGTCACCACACGGCCGTGGCACACGGTCGTGCCACACAACATCCAACATGGCCCAGCCCCGACAAGCACAGCCAGGCTACACGACCGTGCCATCTCAACAGGCCTGAACACGGCCCTTATCGAAACCACACGGGTGTGGCACACGAGCGTGTCCCTATCGTGAGGAAGTGCAATTTCACTCGGATTTGGATGCTTAGAGGCTAAGAAAGGCATCCCAAAGCTTTATATAAAGACCCTAGGAGGCAACTCTAAGCGGCTACTCTTTTCTCCCAAGAAGGAGCGCCATATTTTTTCCAACACAAGGAGTGAAAGTAAGGAATTACTCCAAGGGAAGCCGATTGATTCATCCCAGAAGCCAGAATTCTACATCAAGACAGAGGATCTCCTTAAATTCCTTTAGGGGTTTTAGGGTTCTTTATGTTTTGTTATCTTATTTCTTCTGAGATGTTTTCTTTATCAATTATGAACTAAACCTTTCAAATACTTGAGGGGGATAAAACCTAAGATAGATCTTATTAGTATTTATTCTTGAATTATATGATAAATACTTGAATTGTTCTTAATTATGTGTTCGTCATTCTTGAATTAATAATCCTACGTATTACTTCAAGAAACTAATGTGCTAAGGCAGAGGAGCAAAAGTCCCTGTTTTAAGAGTAGATCTACCATAATTAAGCGGAGTTGCATGCAACCCTAGACATAGGGCGACATAAATCTGCCGGATTAGGGTCAAACCTAATAGGGGGATCCATAGATCAAATTAATGCAACCTAGGGGTGTTAATTAATAAAGAAACTTTAGTTAACCACCTAGGATTAGTTGTTCCTATCCTCGACGGAGGTATTAACATAGGTTAGGTATCTCTACGGATCAAGTCAAGTGAAGAAATCATCTAGTTTAAGAAGCCAATAACAAGTGAAGTCTAGGTGGATTCTCCCTTGAGTATTGCTCATATCAATCAGCTTTTCCCGAAAGTTTTCCCCAATTTACTTTTTGTACACTTGTAGTTAGTTTTAGAATTAGTTTCAAACAATCTTCTTTTATTTTTAGGCTAGATAATAGAAAGGAAGTAAGTATTAGTACTTTTGGTTCCCTTGGGTACGATAACTCGGTCTTACCGCTAAACTATACTACTGTTCGATAGGTGCGCTTGCCTTTAAAATCGTGATATTAGTTAGTTTTTGGTGTGATCAATTTTTATAAATTTTATTACTTAATATTGCGAGTATCAAGTTTTTGGTGCCGTTGCCGGGGAATTAAAATATTAAGAAAACTCGATTTCTATTACTTTAGCCATTACTATATATATTTATTTTTGGTTTTTATTTATTTTTATTATTTTATTTTTCTTTCATTTTATTTTATTTTAATTTTCTTTGCTTTTCCCCTCTAGGTATTTCTAGTTTATGACTAAAAACAACCCAGCAGGACCATTACTTTTTTACGAAGATTTAGAAGCGACAGTTCGCAGAACTCGTAGAGAGATCAAACGAAGCCTACATTATCCAGAACAAGATCAAGAACAAAGGCCAGAACCTACAGAAGAGATGGAAGCAAACCAAAACATTCCACCACCTCCCGCAATAGCCGTGCAACCAGCGAATCAAGATGAAGCTCCTCGTACTATGTATGATTATGCTAAACCTAGTTTGGCTTGTACCCAAACTAGCATTATTAGACCTACTATTACTGCTAATAATTTTGAATTAAAACCTAACACTATTCAGATGATACAGCAATTAGTGCAATTTGATGGTTTACAGGATGAAGATCCAAATTCACACATAGCCAATTTTTTGGAACTTTGTGATACCTTTAAAATTAATGGCGTTTCTGATGATGCCATTTGTCTACGGCTATTTCCATTCTCTTTGAGCAATAAAGCCAAATAGTGGTTAAACTCTTTACCATGAGGCTCAATCACTACATGGGAACAGATGACAGAAAAATTTTTACTTAAATATTTTCCTCCAGCTAAAATAGCTAAATTAGGAAACGATATCTCTTCTTTTGTGCAGATGGATTTAGAAACACTTTACGATGCCTGGGAAAGATACAAAGATCTTTTGAGAAGGTGCCCTCATCATGGATTACCTTTGTGGCTACAAGTTCAAACCTTTCACAACGGTTTGAATCCTTCGACAAGGCAAATGATCGATGCAGCCTGTAACACCCTGAATTTCAAGATTTTTTAGGTTTATTGCGTTTTGCAGAAATTATGAATTTTCTTTGTTGAGGCTACTAAATTTGTGTTTAAGTATGTTAGTAAGCCTTTAGGAGGCCCAAATTCAGGTTAAAACCCAATAAAAATAGCATTGTATGTTTTTTAAGTGAAGGAATGAACTTGGTCAAGAGGGCTCTTAAGAAAAACTTGGTAAAGTTTGTCACAAAAGGAGCCTTGGCAAAGTGGCAAGGTGGCACCACTAAGCTCCTAAAAAAGTGGCGCCTAGGAGGGAGTTAGAGGTCTAGGGTTCAAGTCAAGGTAAGTTCAAGGTACTTTTATTTGTATGTGCAAGTGTGGGCAAGTGTTGGCACTCAAGTGGAACTCTAGCTTGGAGAGTTTGAATTGCTCATAAGAGTGGATCAATGAGAGATTTTAGGATATTCGAATATGAAGAAGTAGTGGCTGGCCAAGGGACTCTGTATAGTGCAATTTCAGCATCCAACTTTGAGCATAGCATTTTCGGCATTTGGGTGTTAGTGTGCCGATTTCCCTAGGTTAGTGAGTTCTCTTTTTCTGCCGATTGAGTATAGAGTTTTAGGTCTGTCTTTTTATCATTCTTTTGCCACATTCTTTTCTTCTTTTCTGACTTAATAGCTGAACCCTACTACCCCAAAACCCTATTGCCGATTGCACCTTCTGGCCGAACTCACATCTCTTTTCTCTTCTTCTTCTCCCATTCTTCTTTTCCCTTTTTGTTCTCCTTGCACCTTGAACCGATCCCATCCCACCATTCTCTCTTCAAGCCGATTTCATCCCATTGCAAGCCCTTCTAAGCCGAATCAATCTATCCCCTTTTCTCTTTTCTTCAACCTCTGTCGACAACTTCTAGAAGCTGGAACTCCCTATTGCCGACTACCCCTTTTTGCCAAAATCATCTTTTTCTTCTCTTGAATTCTCCAACAAGCCAAATCCCTCATCCTCTATTTCTTTTACTATCGATTCACTCCCCTATTCCTCTGTGGTGTCGACAAAACCATCTAAGTAGAAATCTAAAAGCTGAATCTCTTAGAGCCATTCTTTGTTAACGTTTAGGGATAGATCTATTACAGATCTAGTTTGGAGAGGGCGTGGAAGCAGTATTTATCAAGTAGAGTCATTGGTAAGTGATCAAACACTGAATACGTTGGTTTCTTAAAAGTTAGGGAAAAGCCGAAATCCCTTGTACTTAGGGAGGCTGTCGACATAGTCTATGGATAACCCAGTGTTGTATTTTGGTTCTTATACGTGTTAGTTAGCAGAAGAAGAGAGCCAACGAGGAACTGAAGGCATCGATACAACCAGATCTAGATCTAGTGCATCTAAGTTGACAAAGGTAAGATTTCATGGCCATTAAGGACATTGGCCAATTATGGTAAGGGATTTTCTACTGCGGTTTTTGTAGATCTATGGTTTAATCAGTTAAGTAATGGATTGTAGGAGGTATCGCTTAGGAGTCTTGGCCAGTGGAAGCACAAACAGGTGTGTGTATCGAACACCCTTTCATGGTTCAAATCGGCAAAAGCCAAAAAGCCAAAATGCCGAAGTTCTAGCATTTCGTGGGCTTGTGAGCGTGCGAATGCTCTCAAGCCGATAGGAGTATGATGGATCTGAAATAACTACTGGTACGTGAGTCGAGTGCGTAATTTCGTGCACTTCAGTGAGTTGGGCCTCGGTAGGCCGAATGTGGGCCCAATGGGCTTTCGGGCCCATTTGGGTAAAAATAGGCTTTAAGGGTATTTTGAAGACTGTAGGGTTAAAACTGCTAAAACCGGTAACTGAATACTAAAACTGGACTGAATGGGCTTAAGTGACCAATAGACATTGTAGGGCCCATTAGGGGTTTTAGGGCCTAGTGACTGAAATTGTTAAAATCTGTTACATAGACTGTAGAGATGAAAATAGAGATTAGTAGAGACTGTAACATGCATAAAACTCATAAATTATGAAATAAGTACTGAAATACCCCCTTAGGGTGAGAAATTACCATTTTGCCCCTAGGTGTAAAATGACCGTTATACCCTTAGGGCTAGATATGTCTGAAATGCATGACTTGACTGTTACTGTTACTGTGTGGCATACTATATATATATCTATTGCATGGGTTGGGTTAGTAATGGAGGAAGTGTGAGTGGCACTGCCACGTTTACTGAAAGGGGCTATGCCTCGTATTACTAAAAAGGGGCTTTGCCTCGTTATACTGATTATCTGAGCAACCATGCTGCGACTGTGGTGTGTGGGCTAGGTGGGTCGAGTTATTCCCCACATGGTGTGTTGGCTGGTACGGGTGGTGTGTAGCGGTTGGATGGGTTGAATAGTCTCCCCACATGATATGGGCTTGCATTCATACTGTTTATCTGTACTGTTTTGTTTGGGCCTATGGGCCATACTGCTATTCTGAATAGGGCTTCGGCCCAGATTACTGAGACTAAATAGGGCTTCAGCCCAGTAACCGACTGAGATTGAATAGGGCTTATGCCCGGTGGGCTTGAGCTAACTTGGGCTTTGGATGGGCTTCTGCACACACTGAGTTTTCCAAACTCACCCTTTTCTTTCCGTCCTTGCAGGTGAGCCCTAGTTCGTGGACTTGGAGCTCGGAGGGATTCAGAGTGGCCACAGAGACCGAGTTTTGGTTTTAAACTTGCTTAAGTTATTTCGTTATTTTTACTTACTCGTTTTATTTTCATTTTGGGTTTGTAATAAGGCCGCTTTAACTATTCGTATTTGGGGTTTTTATTTCTTTTTACTTATGCATGATTTAAACTAACTACAACAACGCACGTTTTTCCAAAACTTAAACCAATGTTTTCAAAACCAATCTAACACCTCAATCGTCCAACCAAGGTAATGAAAAATAAGTAAGTCTTTTAATAATTGGTAGAGATTAGTATGATCGTCAAATAAATCGGGAATTTCTCCTCAACCCTAAATACTATTTTGCAAACCTCACCACCAAACTTAGAAATTAGGTAACATAGTTTAGTTTAGGTGGTGTGACACACCAGATTTGGCCATAACGTCTAGGCCGGGTTTGGGGTGTTACACAGCCGCAGGAGGAACAATCAACAATAGAACACCCGAAGCAGCTTATGAATTTATTGAAGAGATGTCACTAAATAACTATCAGTGGCAAGTCATGAGGACAAGACCGACAAAAGCTACAGGAGTTTATAATATTGATGCTGTCGCTATACTTACTAACCAAGTAGAACTTTTAAATAAAAAGTTTGATCATTTTGTTGGCTCTACGGAGGCACAGCCAGTGATGCAGTACGATGCAACCCCAGGAAATATGTTCAATCCGGACTATTCATCTTATGGATGCAGCATAGAAACTGAGCAAGCCAACTATATGGGTAACAATTCTAGACCTCAAAATAACCGTTATAGTAATACTTACAATGCAGGTTGGAGAAATCACCCCAATTTTTCATGGGGAGGACAAGGAAATCAAAGACAACAGCCTTCTCCGGGATTTCAACAACCACCAGCACAACAAGAGAAAAAGCCGAATCTTGAAGAGATGTTCACCAAATTTATGGCTGCATCAGAAACCAGTTTCCAAAACACTGAAACGACACTAAAAAAACCAGCAAGCATCAAATCAAGGGCTTGAGAATCAAATCAGTCAACTTGCAAAAATAATTTCAGAAACACCACAAAGTGGACTACCAAGTAATACTGAGCCAAATCCCAGAGAACATGTCAAAGCAATTACTCTAAGAGATGGGAAAGTACTAGCTGAACCAGAAAAGAAGTCTGTTCCAGAATCTTCAGGAGACAAGGCAGAGGAATCCAAGGAAAACACTCCACCAACACTCAAGGAATACAAACCGCCTATTCCATACCTGGGAAGGTTGAAGAAAGACCATACAGACGCCCAATTCGGTAAATTTCTTGAACTTTTTAAACAATTACACATCAACTTACCTTTTGTTGAAGCAATTTCACAAATGTCGAAGTACGTGAAGTTCCTTAAAGAACTTCTAACAAATAAAAGGAACTTCGAAGAATTAGCCACAATGGAACTCAACGAAGAATTCTCAGCTATTCTCCAAAATAAACTGCTGGCAAAACTGAAAGATCTAAGAAGTTTTACTATTCCTTGTTTAATTGGTAGTTTACTTATTGATAAAACCTTAGCTGATTTAGGTGCTAGCATTAATCTCATGCCTTACAAAATGTTCAAGCAACTAGGTCTAGGGGAACCAAAGCCCACTAGGATGAGTATTCAACTAGCTGATAGATCTGTTAAATATCCTAGGGGAATCATCAAAGATGTGCTAGTAAAGGTAGATAAATTTATATTCCCTGTTGATTTTTTTGTGCTTGATATGGATGAGGATATTGAGGTGCCTTTAATTTTGGGATGTCCATTCTTAGCCACTGCTAGAGCTGTTATTGATGTAGGGGATGGTAAATTAGTACTTAGAGTTGGTGAGGAAGAAGTCGCTTTTAAAATCTATTATGTTGTGAAATTTTATAAAGAATAAGATGATTCTTATTATTTTGTTGATATTATTGATTATGTTGTTCAAGATAATTTTCAGGAACTTTCTCTCGCAGACACGTTGGAACTGTGTCTTGTTCAAGGTGGGGGAAGATGAAGTCACCATTAAAATTAAGGAAGTAAGAAAAGAGTTAGATTCTAATGAAATTATTACGAGACACATAAGTTATGAAAATATAAAGATGAATGATGAGTTAAGACAGAAACCTTCTATTGATGAACCCCCTAAATTAGAGTTAAAGCAACTGCCAGATCATTTAGAATATGCCTTTTTAGGGGAAGATTCAACTTTAGCAGTTATTATCGCATCAAATTTAAGCATTGCAGAAAAAGAAGAATTACTCCACGTGTTAAGGAAGCACAAACAGGCTATAGCTTGGAAAATTTCAGATATTAAAGGATTTAATCCTTCTTTTTGCACCCACAAAATTTTAATGGAAGATTAATATAAACCATCGGTGCAAGCTCAGAGACGATTGAATTCCAACATGAAGGAAGTCGTAAAAGCCGAGGTAATTAAACTTCTAGATGCAGGCATTATTTATCCTTTTTTTGACAGTTCTTGGGTAAGTCCTATGCAGGTTGTTCCTAAAAAGGGAGTTTGACCGTGGTGTCTAATGAAAAAAAAAGAGTCAATACCTATAAGAATAATCACTGGATGGAGAGTTTGTATTGATTATAGAAAGCTGAATGACGCCACTCGAAAAGATCATTTTCCCTTACCTTTTAGTGATCAGATGTTGGAAAGATTATCAGGTCACATGTATTATTGTTTCCTAGATGGTCTCTCTGGTTACTTCCAAATCCTAATAGCTACAGAAGATCAGGAGAAAACAACATTCACATGTCTATACATTTTCATAGGTGTAGTTTTGGGACAGCGAAGAGACAAGCACTTCAACCAATATATTATGCTAGTATAACTTTGATAGCTGCTCAAGTAAATTATACTACCACAGAAAAAGAATTGCTAGCCGTTATTTTTGCATTTGACAAATTCAAATCTTATTTGATTTTGTCAAAAGTCATTGTTTATACTGACCATTCTGCTTTTCCCTACCTTTTAACTAAAACTGATGCAAAACTTCAATTAATAAGATGGATTCTATTGTTACAGGAATTCGATTTAGAAATAAAGGACAAGAAAGGAGCTGAAAACTTGGCAACAAATTACCTTTCAAGATTAAAACACACAAACCCAGTACCTCGATAAAATTAACGACTTGTTTCCTAAAGAACAACTCCTATCCTTAGCAGATGCAGTAGTTCCTTGATTTACTGATTTTGCAAATTATTTAGCAGCTAACATAACCCCAAAAGGGCTGACCCATAAGCAAAAGAAACGATCCTTCGCTGATGTGAAAAACTACTTTTGGGAGGATCCTTTTCTGTTTCGAATTTGTGCAGATCAGGTTATTCAAAGATGTGTTATTGAAATAGAAGCATACCAGATTTTAAATCACTGCCATTTAGGACCTACTGAAGGACATCACAGTGGAGCTAGAATTGCTCATAAGGTACTCGAATCAAGCTTATACTGGCTTACACTTTTCAGGGATGCCAACAGGTATGTGACATCTTGTGATAAATGCCAGAGAACAGGTAATATTTCTCAACATAATGAAATGCCTCAGAGCTATATACTTTCATGCAAAATATTTGATGTATGGGGTATTGATTTCATGGGTCCATTCCCTACTTCATTCGGGAATAAGTACATCCTAGTAGCGATAGATTATATGTCAAAATGGGTGGAAGCCCAAGCCTTACCTACTAATGATGCTAGAATGGTAGTATGATTTTTGAAGAAACTTTTCTCTCGATTTGGAACACCTAGTATAATTATCAGTGATAGGGGCACCCATTTTTGCAATGCATTTGAAAAAAATTTAAAAAGGTGTGGGGTACACCATAGAACAGTTACCCCTTATCATCCACAAACCAGTGGCCAAGTCGAAGTAACAAATAGGGAACTAAAACGCATCTTATGGAAAACAATAGAAACAAATAGAAAAGATTGGTCAAGAAAGATAGACGATGCTTTATAGGCCTATAGAACTGCTTTTAAAACACCCATAGGTACCTCTCCCTATAAACTTGTTTACGGAAAAAGTTGTCATTTGCCATTTGAACTTGAACATAAAGCATTCTGGGCTATCAAATTTTTAAACCTTGATTTTAAGCTTGCAGGTGAGAAAATATTAATACAGTCAAATGAGCTAGATGAATGGCATTGCAAAGCCTACGAGAGTTCACGACTATATAAGGAAGCCATGAAGCAACGTCATGACAAACGACTGAAACAACCTAAGCAATTCAAAACAGGTGATCTTGTCTTACTCTACAACTCAAGGCTGAGACTATTTCCTGGAAAACTCAAATCAAGGTGGTCAGGTCCATTCACTATTCAAACTGTCTTTCCATACGGCACAATTGAGGTAACTCACCCAAACCACGGTATGTTCAAAGTAAGTGGCCATAGGCTTAAACACTATAGAGGTAAAAAAGTTTCAAGATGACAGGGAGGGGCTTCAGCTCCACAAAATCCCTTCGTGATACATCCAGGTAGAGTCGAGCTTAGACTCTAAATAAGCGCTTCTTGGGAGGCAACCCGAGCACTAACTTAGTAAATTTTCCTTTATTTTTTATTTTAGTATTTTTATGCATCAACTAACCCTTTTAAATATAGAAATTTGGGACCACACGGCCATGCCCACTGGGGTGTCTACGGCTATGTGAACACTTAAATCAGAGACACGGTCATGCATCCAGGCCATGTGTAAATAGAGCATAAATTTTCCAAAAACACGGGCCATCAATAAATCGCCACGGCCGTGCGACATGGCCGTGGCAACCTTTCAGCTTAGACACAGGCTTGCACAAATCCACATGCCCGTGTCCCCAGATCGTGGCCAACACTGTCAATTTAGATACGGCTGGGTGATGACCTACACGACCGTGTGATTAACGAATAACCGATCTCAAACGGCCGTGTGACCGGTCATACAGACATGTGAAAAGCGAACACAATCGTAAACAGCCTTACGAGATGGCAACATGGGCATGTACTTCGAACCAGGCGTACCAAAACCACTGAATTTTGAATCACACGGGCAAAACCCGAGACACATGGGCATGTTCCATGCCCGTGTGACACAAAAACTATAAATAATAGGTCACTATTCACTTTCTCCTTCACTCAAAACCTAAATCCTCTCACCCAAACTCTCCCCCAACCATCGTAAACGCCGCCTCCGACCCTCAAAACACCACCACGCTCGTATAGGACTATGCCACACCCGTGCAAAGTGCCCCACAACTGTTTGGAACCTCTCCCACGACCATGCACATCTCATATTTGGTTCTATTTTCCTCATTTTTCTCTTTAATTTTTCCTAATCTATTTTATTTATTTTTATCATGATTATATTTAGATTTAGAATTAATTTAAGCATGGAATTAGTTACACTAGGATGAATAATCTAGAATAGTATAGAACATTGCATGCCACTTAAAATTACATTTGATTGCCATTTATCTCATGCATTTACTATAAATACATAATTATGTTTCCTATTTTTAATATCACATTAGGATGGATAATCTATATTATTTAGGTTAGTCCCCACTTTATGTTTTTAGGAACATCGTTATTTTAATCTTCTTTGTATTTCATTTATAGTCATTTTCATTTTAATTTTAGGACTAATGCTTGTTATTTTATTTTTAAGCATCATGTCATTATCGCGCGGTAAAAAAAGCTGCCGTCCCCGCTTCAAAGAAACGCAAGGGACCCGGTGGTTCGTCCTCGTGACCCATTACTGAAAACTGCCATCCTTTCCTTCATTTTTCGCAAGCTTTCCAGGAGGAGCGATATGAAATACTTCGAGCTCGCACTATAACCACTAGCCGATGCATAGATTTGGCCGCCCTCGAGCAAATACACCTAGTAGATGAGGTCAGGGCCCTATTGATGACCAATCCATGAGAGCAGTTTTTCCAGATTGTGGAGCCTACATACTTAGAACTCACTCTCGAGGTCTACTCCACATTTTATCTTCAGACCGTGATGAGCAGATACGATGATCCAAGAATAGTCTAGTTCCGTTTGGGAGGTCTCGTGCGACAGCTCAGTGTCCTAGAATTCAGCATAGCTCTCGGTCTCTATACCGAGCAATTTATGGAAGAGGAGGACCTCTCCACGCTTCACTGCCACATTCATTTAGCATCATCTAGGTGTTGGGAGGCCCTAGTCCCTGCGTCATCAACATACGACCCTAGTCGCTCTAAAGCGACCAAACTTATCCCGGCCCTAAGGCATCTACATTCTCTTCTTAAACACACACTAATCGGCAGAGGAGAGAGCATAGGGGTCATCCGTACCTACGACGCCTACTTTCTATGGTGCATGGCGAATGCACATGTCATCGACTTAGCTTACTTTATCGCCCATGCAATCCAGCATCAGATAGAGAGGCACCGCAAGGGCGTAGTTTCTATGGGCCCGTACATTACGAGATTAGGCCGCTATTTTGGCCTATTCAACACCGTAGCCCAGACATCCTGTAACACCCCAAACCCGGCCCAGACGTTACGACCAAGTCTGATGTGTCACATTGAAGTGTTTTTCGAAAACCGTGTTTTCATTGAAAACCCTTCTTGATGTTTAAAACCTCTTACCGTTAAACTTGTATAAAACCTTAACTTGTGTTTATTTTTTTCCAAAATGTGGTTTATTAAAGTAATCATCCCCTTTCAAACATTTTAAAAACTTTGTGTAATTTTATAGAAAATTTGTGAACGCTTGTAACCCCTTTGTAACCTTTATAAAACATGTTATTTTGAAAACGGCTTAAGTATCAGAAAATTTGACCTTTTTCGTTATGACTTAAAGTGAATGGAAGCTGGGCACCAGGTAGGATTCCAGAAAAGAGGAGGTGAGTCGAATAGACTGCTTAAGTACCAAGCTCTTCTTGGATCCACTCCTAGACATGCACACTACCATTGCCACACTTTAACTATTTGAAATATTTTTCTACAAGAGCATTTAAAATTGCGGAAGCTTTGCTTGGTTATCGTGTTATTTTGAAAACAAGTAACTTTTATAAAAATCGCGTCTTAAAATCATTTATTTTCATCTCGATTTAAATAATATCCTACGTAAGCTAAAACCAATTTAAATAAGTAAAGAATAAAAACCCAAAATAAAAATAATTAAAGAGGCCCTTTTTACAACCCAAAACCAGAAATAAATAATTAAATCTAAATTCAAATAGGTAACTTAATTAGAAATCCAACAGTCCAGTCCATGTGGCCACTCTGAATCCCTCCCAGCTCCAAGTCCAACAACTAAGGCTCATCTGCAAAGTTAAAGAAAGGGGTGAGTCTGGAAAACTCAGTGTGCAACAAAGCCCTTCCAGAGCCCAAATCAACAAAAACATACTGGGCTTATGCCCTTTTTTAATCTCAACAATTACTGGGCCGAAGCCTTTTCAAATATCGGTATGGCCCATAGGCCCATTTCAATAACACATGTAAACATCAATGCATGTATGCAAAGCCCATTTGGGGAGACTACTCAACCCACCATCCGTTACTCTCCACCCGTACTAGCCAACACACCATGTGGGGATGCTACTCAACCCACCCCGCAGCTACTCTCCACTGGCAACATAGCTGCTTTATTATATAACATGAGGCCTAGCCTCTTTCGGTAACTGGGGTAAAGCCCTTTTCGGTAAATTGGGGCAAAGCCCTTTTCAGTAAACTAGGGCAAAGCCCTTTAGCACTTCCTCCATTCATATAAATCCCAACCCATGCATAAAATGAACATATCATGGCATATCATGTACAATAATAATGTCACATGCATTTCAATCAAAATAACACCCTAGAGTACAATAGTCATTTTCGCCTAGGGGTAAAACAGTAATTTTCACATTGAAGGGTAATTTAGTAATTTTATCAACTATTAGGGTTTTCATGCTCATTAACAATTATCAACAATTTCCAAGCGTTTAAATAGTATTTCCAGCCTATTTTAGCAATTCCGATTTATTGGGCCCAAAACCCCTAATGGGCCTTACGTAGTCGATTTAGTCATCTAGGCCAATTTAGCCTATGTTCCATAATGGTTTTAACAGTCTCAATCATGCAATTTATCCATATTTCATTTTCTATCAAATTTACCCATATGGGCCTGAAAGCCCATTGGGCCTGATTTTAGCCCCTTAGGCCCAAACTTACCGACTTGCACGAAATTGTGCCGTTACCTGTCCCATCAATACCGATCACTGATCTCATCGTTTCTAACTAATCTTGGAACAATCACATATTCACAAGTTACTGAAATGCCGAAATTTCAGCATTTTGGCTTTTCGGCACTTGTTAACTTAAGCTACTAAGAGGGTTCGTTACACACCTGATTTATGTCGAAACGTTGACGAGATCTCCTATGCGATTTCTCCTACAATCCATTATTTAAACGATTAACCAAAGAAACTATGAAAACCGATGCTAAGATTCCTTACCATATTCGGCCACACCTTTAATGGCCATGAAACCTTACCTCTATCGATTTGGATCTACTAAATCTAGATCTGGTTGAATAGATTCCTTCAGTTCCTCGCTAGATCACCTTCTTCGCTAAATAACACATATAAGAACCGAAATATATCGTTAAAACACCCTTAGGCCATGTCGACAGCCTCCCTACATGTATACAGGGATTTCGGCTACTCTTAATTTCCAAAATAACGAATAAGAAGGAGTTTAGTTACTTACCAAAGATCTATTTGCTAAAAGCGTTCCCAAGTGCCACCTTTCCAGATCTGTTGTAGGTCTAATCCGCAAAATACGAGTAGAGAACAGATTTAATAATTTCAGCTTTTCGATAGACGAGGTGAGAAGAAGTGATCTTGTTTACTATGGTAATCGGCTATGGTGAATTGGTTTTAGCCTCTAGAATTTATAAGCAAAGAGGGAGAAGAAATATTCGAATGGATCAAAAAGGGATGCAAATTTTAATTATAAGAAAAGGGATCCCATAATTGGCTCTAAAAATCAAAAAGGAAAAGAGAATAGAAAATAGGGGAGAAGGTTCTGCTTTAATGAAAAAAAATAGAAGAGAAGAAAATAAAAGAAGAAGAACACAACCTAAGGAGCAAGTGGTTTCGGCCTTGAAAAAAAACACTAAAGCAATAAAAATATGCATAAGGAAATTGGTGAAGAGAAGATGAGCTAACAGATAGAAAAATTAAATAAAATAAGGAGAAAAGATAAACCGATTGAAAGACCATAAATTCGGCTAATGTTTATCACCTATTTTCAAGCTAATCCCAAAGTTTGAATTTAATTCAAACTCTCCTTGCGCAAACAGCAGCAGTCCACCGCTTGCACCGCATGCTGCTAGGAGCCTCATTCCCGCACGGCTCACTGCTACGGTCCTCCAGCCCAGTACGTCTCCTTCCATGCTTGCACAGCAAAAAGGAGCACCTTCTTGCGCGAACCACTGCTCGAACCACGGACCTCCAGGTTGCCCAGCACGCTGCTGGCCATTGGGACGCGCGTTCACCTTCAATAATATGGCATTCCATTTATTCTTAAGCTATACCTTTTGGCGTCCCGCTCATTTTAAAAAAATAAAACAACCCTGTGCGCACCGTGCCTTGAACCCAGGCACTCCTCTATGCTTCAAGCGCCTCCTACCACTGGACCGAGCTTCACTTTGTGTCATGAGCCAGTTTCATCTGGTTATAATGCCTTCCTGCACAGCCCAGCTTACTTAAAAATAAAATTTACCCCCTTGCGCATGCTGGGAGTCGAACCTGCTCCTCCCCTCCTACTTCCTAGCGTGCTAAGCCACCGAGCCAGGCACGTTCCTTTGTGCCTGAATTTGCACAATTTATTTTAAAAGCCTTATTCCCAGATTCCTTCTATGATGCAAAAATTACTTATTTTTTTCTAAAGTTTTAGATTGAACCCAAAATTTTCCCACAACATAAATACTTCCAAATTTATTTAAAAAACAAATTTAAACACCAAATTAGTAATAATGTCATAAATATTTTTATAATTAAAAATAAGAATAATAATAATAATTTTATCTAATAATAATTATATAAAAAATAATAATTTTCATAAAAAATTTCAAACATACATACAGTAATATTTTTCTAATAACAATAATTTTATCTCTTAATACTAATTAAAATTTCATAAAAATTTAAAATATCCGTAATAATAAATATAGATAAATTCCATAATAGTAATTTAATTCAAAATTATTCCTTAAACAATAATATTTAAAATTTCTCACTTATTCAGATTTTCTTCTATCCGAATCCCGACTCAAAGTCCAATTCTTCTAGGCCCAAATTCAGGGTGTTACACATCCTCATATACTTTGATGGGCCAGATGTCCTCATAGTACATTTAGACCATGCTTCACATGAGGATGATCGAGCGGAGGCCGGGAG
Source organism: Gossypium stocksii (assembly GCA_020496765.1). Classification (NCBI taxonomy): domain Eukaryota; kingdom Viridiplantae; phylum Streptophyta; class Magnoliopsida; order Malvales; family Malvaceae; genus Gossypium; species Gossypium stocksii. Next base: position 116,558,725 of record CM035624.1, read on the forward strand.
GCAGCCCCTTCCAGTATCGTCTCATCCAGGAGGGCGAGGATCCTGAGGACATTCCTGATGATGTCCCACCACAGGAGGAGGATGCACCAGCCGAGCTGCCACCCCCTAGTCGCGCATCTCATGCAGCAGCTTCATACGCTGACATATTTGAGCGCCTATCACAATTCGAGTAGCAATGCTTCCAGCACTTCGACCACATTGACGCCACACTACAGCAGATAGGCCAGCACCTTCACATCACTTCCCCACTGTCACCGCGTGATCCACCTAAGGATTAGAGATTTCTATTCCTCCTAACTTTATTTTTATCTTAACTTTTATTTTAACACTAATCTCTATTTTTACCTTTTCCTTTCTTCTAACTTTAATTTCCTTTTTATTTTTTTAGTTCATCTTATCTTTTTCATTATTTGAATATTGGTATTTTTAGAACTTAGTCTATTATTTCATTTATTTTTCTATTTTTCATATCGGCTAATGCCTAACGAGTAATCTCTATGAATCCAAATTCCCCACGACTAATAAATACTTTCGCAGTTTTAAAGGAGCCTTACAGTTCATATCTATGTGGAAATGGGAACACTCTGCCACAACTACCGACTCTTCCAATTCCAATATCCGTCTCACAAATTCATCTAAAATTCAGGGAGTTTCATGCCTTTCCCTATCTTATGATCTTGTGCTTTTATTGCTACTAAAGTTATCTTTGTACATTGAGGGCAATGTACATCTTAAGTGTGGGGAGGGGGGGAATCTATTTTCAATCTTTACACTCTCTTTGAAATCCCTGAACTTTTTCTTACTAACATTTTGCGTAGTTCTCAAATTCTCACTTCCACTCTTTGCATTATCTTCAATCTCCTATTAGGAATATATTCTGATTGATTCTGATTTTTATTGATATGTGAGAATTAAGACATAGGTGCTTGTACTTTGATTGTTCAAACTTTAAAACATTAGGAAATCAAGCATGATAAGTTGAAATTTTTTAGAACCCCAATTTTTTCATAAGTTATTTTCCTTAATTCTTAGTGCTATCTTTAGATTCGAAATTCGCAAGATTGACATCAAAAGCCATAATTCTGGTGAGATTTTTGAGTCTTTTGAGCATACATTCTTTTGTGCTCACTTTTATTATTGCTTTGAGTGAGTCAATACTGATTTGTTATTCTAGAACTTGCTTCGATTATACATGTCGAGACCATATCATTGATTTGATATACCGAAATGATAAAGGCACTTAGGATTTAACCCACTTACTACACAAAAGCCTACCTCCATAAATTAACCCCTACTGAACCCCATTGAGCCTAACAACACTTACCTCTAATATTAACCTTTCACCCATATTTTGTTGAATTCCATTCAATCATTTTGACCCCTATTTTTGTCGAGGTTTGAGTTGAAATTTTCATCTAGCTTTATTCTCTTTTCCAGATTGTAAAGTTTTATTCGATTTATTGAATCGTTCTTAAAAAAAAGTATATGCTAATTCAGTTGTAATCTATAATAGTTCAAATAGTTTTTGGATATTTCTATTTTAAGGCTACCAAGGCAGAAATGATGTTCTCATAAGAATTAGCTTGAGAAATATGTTCTAGTGATAGAGATTTTTCTAGCTAGATAATTTTTCAGTTCAATCTCGATTCTAACCCTCTGTTGCAGCCTGTGACAACACCCCTAACCAAGCCCCATTACAACCATTGAAAGACCTTTTGATCGATGTATCATATCAATCTACAATGGTGGAGATCTGATTTTCTAGCAAGCTTATGGCAATAACTTTTCAGGTTGACTACAGAGTATTAAATTCTTGAAACCTAAACACCTTGAGTGGATAGAGTGAATCTTTAGTAAGGATGTCAACTCCTGTTAATTAATATGGAGAGATAATTACTTAGGAGAAGGGAGAAAACTTATGTTTCAATGATAAAATTCTCAACTTAGAGTAATTGAATCCTTAATGTTCTTCTGATTGAATTATCATTGTATGATTACATGTAGATTTGTTTGAAACATTATTAATAACGATTGTAAGTTAAGAGGAATGATTCTTAATTAGGGATTGAGATTTTGCTTGAGGACAAGCAAAGGCTTAGGTGTGGGGGCATTTGATAAATGATAAATTATACATATTTTTACCTCATGTTTAGCCTAATTTCTGGATGAATTATTATTAATTTTGTGAGAATTGGCGCTCTTAACCCTTCTATTTCATGTTATATACTTAGGAGAGCATAGGGAAGAGAAAAGAACGAAAAATGGACCAGAAACAAAGAAAATGGGCAAAAGTGTGAAAACGACACGGCCCAAGAAGTCACCACAAGACCATGGCACATGGCCGTGCCACACAACGTCCAGCACGGCCCAGCCCCGACAAGCACGGCTAGGTTACACGGCTGTGCCACCTCAATAGGCCCGAACATGGCCCTTATCGAAACCACATGGCTGTGGTACACGAGTGTGTCCCTGTCGTGAGGAAGTGCAATTTCACTCGGATTTGGATGCTTAAAGGCTAAGAAAGGCATCCCAAAGCTCTATATAAAGACCCTAGGAGGCAACTGGGGTACTCTTTTCTCCCAAGAAGGAACGCCATATTTATGCCAATACAAGGAGTGAAAGCAATGAATTACTCCAAGGGAAGCCGATTGATTTATCTCAGAAGCCAGAATTCTACATCAAGACAGAAGATCTCCTTAAATTCCTTCAGGGGTTTTAGGGTTCTTTATGTTTTGTTATCTTATTTCTTCTGAGATGTTTTCTTTATTAATTATAAACTATGAAACCTAAGACAGATCTTGTTATTATTTATTCTTGAATTATATGATAAATACTTAAATTATTCTTAATTATGTGTTCTTCATTCTTGAATTAATAATCCTAGGTATTACTTCAAGAAACTGATGTGCTAAGGCAGAGGAGCAAAAGTCCCTGTTTTAAGAGTAGATTTACCATAATTAAGTGGAGTTGCATGCAACCCTAGACATAGGGCGACATAAATCTACCGGATTAGGGTCAAACCTACTAGGGGGATCCATAGATCAAATTAATGCAACCTAGGGGTGTTAATTAATAAAGAAACTTTAGTTAACCACCTAGGTTAGTTGTTCTTATCCTCGACGGAGGTATTAACATAGGTTAGGGATCTCTACGGATCAAGTCAAGTGAAGAAATTGTCTAGTTCAAGAAGCCAATAACAAGTGAAGTTTAGGTGGATTCTCCCTTGAGTATTGCTCATAGCAATCAGCTTTTCCCGAAAGTTTTCCCCAATTTACTTTTTGTGCACTTTTAGTTAGTTTTAGAATTAGTTTCAAACAACCTTCTTTTATTGTTAGGCTAGATAATAGAAAGGAAGTAAGTATTAGTACTTTTGGTTCTTTTGGGTACAATAACTCGATCTTACCGCTAAACTATACTACTATTCGATAGGTGCGCTTGTCTTTAAAATCGTGATATTAGTTAGTTTTTGGTGTGATCAGTTTTTATAAATTTTATTACTTAATATCACGAGTATCACTTTACAAACTGAAAAAAGAGAACAAAGCTAGATAATAATTCAAATTCTCGACAAAAATAGGGATCAAAATAATTAAATGTAATTCAACAAAAACGGGTTATAGGTTAATATTAGAGGTAAGTCAAAGAATGGGTTGTTAGGCTCAATGGGTTTCACTAGGGATTAATTTATGGAGGTAGTCTTTTATGGGGCAAGTGAGTTAAACCTAGGTGCCTTTATCATTTCGGTATATCAAATCAATGATGTGGTCTCGACATGTATAATCGAAGTAAGTTCTAGAATAACAAATCAGTATTGACTCACTCAAAGCAACAATAAAAGTAAGCACGAAAGGATGTATGCTCAAAAGGCTCAAAAATCTCACCAGAATTATGGCTTTTGATGTCAATCCTACGAATTTCAAATCTCAAGATAATACTTAAAATTAGGGAAAATAACCTAGAAAAAAATTAGATTCCCAAAAATTTCAACTTATCATGCTTGATTCCCTAATGTTTTAAAGTTTGAATAATCAAAGCATAAGTACCTATGTCTTAATTTTCAACATATCAATAAAAATCATAAATCAATCAGAATTAATTCCTAATAGGAGATTGAGACTAATGTAGAGAGTGAAGTGATAATTCAAATTTTTAGAACAATGCAAAAAGTTAGTTGCAAAACTTTTCAGGGGTTTAAAAAGAATGTAAAGAATGAAAGTGAGTTCCCCCCACACTAAAGATGTACATTGTCCTCAATGTACAAAGATACATTAGTACCAATAAAAGCATAAAATCATAAGATAGGGAGGGAGGTAAAACTCCCTGAATTGGATGAATTCTGTGAGGTGGAGGTGGCTGTAGGGTGTTTAGGACAAAGGAAGGGTGGAGGTGAATACCCTGGTGGTGGTAGCGGTTGTTTGTCCATATCTACTATGCCAATAGGGTGTGTTTTCGGTATTAGGTGGCTAAGGTTCCCATTACATTTTAGATTTGAGCTGTAGAGCTCCTTTGAAACTGCGAAAGCATTTATCAGTTTTAGGGAATTTGGATTAGCAAAATGTGTTTGTTAGGGAATAACCAATATGAAATAATTGAAATAAAATAAACTATGTTCTGAAAATACTAAAATTCAAATAATGAAAAGATAAGATAAAAGAAAAAGGGAAAATAAAAATGAAAATAATTGAGAAGAAAAGAGGACTCGGAAGTCCTAATCCTCAGATGGTTCGTGAGGTGGGGGCAGTGGTGCGAGATAGAGTTGCTGACAAATCTGAGCTAATGTTGTATCAATGTGGTCAAATTGTTGAATACATTGATGCTAGAATTGGGCGAACTGCTCAGAAGTGATGTAGCCTGAAGCTGCCGCATGAACTGGGCGGTGAGTGGGTAGTGGCTCAGTCGATGGTTCCTCCAGTGGTGGGACATCATCAGTAATGTCCTCAGGGTCTTCCTGCTCAGCATCCTAGAATAGACGGTATTATGGAGGATCGATCCTAGGTCGACGCTGAATCATCCTCATGTGCAACATAGTTTGGATGCCCTATGGGGACATCTGGCCAATGAGGGTGTAAGAGGACGTTTGGGCCGCGTTGTTAAGTAAGCTGAAGTGGCGGGCCAATCGCGTGATGTATGGGCCCATTAAGATCATGCCCTTACGGTGTCACTCCGTTTGGTGCTAGATGGCATCGGCGATGAAGTATGTAAGATCGAGTATATGCCCGTGCGACATGTTCCACGAGAAATAGGCATCGTGTGTGTTGACAAGGCTGGTGCTCTCTCTCGTACCCGTCAGTGTATGTGTTAGTATGGCATGAAGGTACTCTTTTTCCATAAACTGCTCAGTGTATAGGCTTAGTGCTGTACTGAACTCCAGTACACTGAGTTGACGGACGAGGCCTCCTAGACGAAATTGTATTGTTCCTGGATCGTCGTGTTGGCTCATCACCATCTGGAGATGGAATATGGAGCAGAACTCGAGGATGAGCTCGAGATAGGTGGGCTCCATGATTTGAAAGAATTCTTCCCATGGATCCGTTGTCAACAAGTCCTGTTGGACCTGTTCTAGTGCGGCCCAGTCGATGCACTTTCTGACTCCTAGGGGTCTTGCCCGTAATATCTGAAATAGTTCTTCTTGGGATTCCGTGGGAATTGGAGGAAAGGGTGGCAAACTTCAGCGGTGGGTCTAGAGGAGGAACCTCTGGGCCCCTTTCGCTTCTTTGAAGTAGGGACGACAACTTTCTTTCCACATGAAGATGACATGATTTCTAAAAATAAAACAAAACAGAAAAAGGTATGCATTAGTCCTAAAAAAAATTGAAAATAAAGATAGGAATATTCATAAGTTTCTATTTACAACTTTAAACTAACGAAGAGTTCTAAATAAGTCATGTAAGCATAGGATCATCTCATTGAAAAAAAATGGGTCTCCATATATAGAAAATTCAAATTTCTCAAGATATTGATAAGTGGCATCCAAGAGATGTTCCTAAATGGCATAATGAGTATTCTAGATTAATTATGCAAAATGTATGAGAATAATATTAAGAATAATGTAAACAACCTAAATGAATGAAATCATGAATAGCTAATTAGTTAAAAGTATTGAAAATTATGAGAAAAGGGAACCGAAAATGTGGTTATAAGGCAGAGCACGGTCATGGCGAGGGTTGCATGGATGTGGTGGCGGGGCTAAAAATGTGGTTATAAGGTAGAGCACGATCGTGGTGAGGGTTGCTGATAAACGCTAATTTATACATATTTTTACCTCATGTTTAGCCTATATTTTGGATGAATTATTATCAATTTAGTGAGAATTGGTGCTCTTAATCCTTGTTTTTCATATCTTATACTCAGGAGAGCATAGGAAAGAGAAAAGAATAGGAAATGGACTGAAAATGAGGAAAATGGGCCAAAAATGACATAACACACGGCCCAAGGAATTACCACACGGCCGTGCCACATGAAGATCACACGGTCCAGCTCTCGACAAGCATGGGCAGGCCACACGGCCGTGCCAAATCACACGGCCTTTGTCGAAGTCACACGGGCATGGCACACGGGCGTGTTCTAGTCGTGAGGAAGAGGAATTTCACTCGAATTGGGATACTTGGAGGCTAAGAAAGGCTCCCCAAAGCTCTATATAAAAACCCTAGGAGGCAACTCTTAGCGTGTGCTTATTTCCCCCAAAAGGGAAGTATTCTTTGCTGCCAACATAGAGAGTGGAAGTAGGGATTACTCACAGGGAAGCTGATTGAATCATCTCAGAAGCCAGAATTCTGCAGCAATATAGAGGATCTCCCTAAATTCCTTCAGGGGTTTTCGGGTTCTTTTATGTTTTGTTATTTTATTTCTTCTGAGATGTTTTCTTTCTTTATTATGAACTAAACCCCTCAAATACTTGAGGGGGATGAAACCTAAGACAGATCTTGTTATTATTTATTCTTGAGTTATATGATAAATACTTGAGTTGTTCTTAATTATGTGTTCTTCATTCTTGATTTAATAAACCTAGGTATTACTTCAAGAATTAGATGTGCTTAGAGCAGAGGAGCAAAAGTCCCTGTGATAAGAGTAGATCTACCATAATTAAGCGGAGTTGCATGCAACCCTAGACATAGGGCGACATAAACCTGCCGGATTAGGGTCAAACCTAATATAGGGAACCATTGATCGAATTAATGCAACCTAAGAAGTTAATTGATAAAGGAACTTTAATTAACAACTTAGGCCTAGTTGCTCTTCACCTCGACGGAGGGTTTAGCATAAATTAGGGATCTCTACGGATCAAGTCAAGTGAATAAATCGTCTAGCTCAAGAACCAGTACAAGTGAAGTCTAGGTGGATTCTCCCTTAAGTATTGTCCATATCAATCAGCTTTTCCCTAAAAGTTTTCTCAATTTACTCTTTGTGTCTTCTTAGTTTAGTTTTAGAATTAGTTTAAACAAACCCCTCTTTTATTCTTAGGCTAGATAATAGAAAGAAAGTAAGTAATAGTACTTTTGGTTCCCTTGGGTACGATAACTCGGTCTTGCCACTAAGCTATACTACTGTTCGATAGGTGTGCTTGCCTTAAAGCTTCGCGATATTAGTTAGTTTTGGTGTGATCAAGTTCTTTATAAATTTTATTACTTAGTATCTCGAACGCAGATATCAAGTTTTTGGCGCCGTTGCCGGGGAACTAAAATATTACGAAAGCTCGATTTCTATTACTTTAGCCATATATTTATATTTATTTATTTTTCTTTTATTTTTATTTTCAATTTAATTTATTTTTATTTTCATTTTTCTTTTCTTTTAAATTTTTGAGTTTTCTTTGCTTTTTCTTTTTAGGCATTTTTAGTTTATGACTAGAAACAATCCAACAGGACCACTACTTTTCGACGAAGATCTAGAAGCAACGGTTCGCAGAAATCGCAGAGAAATTGGACGCAGTTTACATTATCCTGAACAAGAACCTGATCTAGAGCCAGAACCTACAGAAGAGATGGAAGCAAATCAAGATGTTCTACCACCTCCCGCAATAGTCGCGCCACCAGCAATTCAAGAAGAAGCTCCGCGCACAATGTATGATTATGCTAAACCTAGTTTGGCTGGTACCCAAACTAGCATTCTTAGACCAACTATTGTTGCTAATAATTTTGAGTTAAAACCTAACACCATTCAGATGATACAAAAATTGGTACAGTTTGATGGTTTACAGGATGAAGATCCAAACTCACACATAGCCAATTTTTTAGAACTTTGTGATACCTTCAAAATAAATGGCGTTTCTGATGATGCTATTCGATTGAGGCTATTTCCATTCTCTTTGAGAAATAAAGCCAAACAGTGGTTAAATTCTCTACCATGAGGCTCAATTACCACATGGGAGCAGATGACCGAAAAATTTTTACTCAAATATTTTCCTCCAGCTAAAACAGCCAAATTACGAAACGATATTTCTTCTTTTGTGCAGATGGATTTAGAAACACTTTACGATGCATGGGAGAGATACAAAGATCTTTTGAGAAGGTGTCCTCATCATGGATTACCTTTGTGGCTACAAGTTCAAACCTTCCACAACGGTTTAAATCCGTCAACCAGACAAATGATCGATGCAGCCGCAGGCGGAACCATCAATAATAAAACACCTGACGCAGCTTACGAATTTATTGAGGAGATATCATTGAATAACTATCAGTGGCAAGTCATGAGGACAAAGCCGACGAAAGCCGCAGGAGTTTATAATATTGATGCTGTTACTATGCTCACTAACCAAGTAGAACTTTTAAATAAGAAATTTGATAATTTTGTTAGTTCTACGCAGGCTCAACCAGTGATGCAATGTGATGCAGCTCCAGGAAATACGTTTAATTCAAACCATCTACACAACATAGAAGCCGAACATGCCAATTATATGGGTAATAATTCTTGACCTCAAAATAATCCTTATAGTAACACTTATAATGCAGGTTGGAGAAATCACCCAAATTTTTCATGGGGAGGACAAGGAAATCAAAGACAACAGCCTTCGGTATTTCAGCAGCCACCACCACAACAGGAGAAAAAGCCGAACTTGGAAGAGATGTTCACCAAATTTATTGCCATATCAGAAACTCGTTTCCAAAATACCGAAACGGCACTAAGGAACCAGCAAGCATCTATTCAAGGACTTGAAACTCAAATAAGCCAGCTTGCTAAGCTAATTTCGGAAAGACCACAAGGTGGATTTCCAAGTAACACTGAGACCAATCCAAAAGAACAAATTCATGCCGTGAGCACAATAGATGAGGAGGTTTTAATCAAAGACAACTCAAACAAGGAGCTTGAGGTGAATAAAGGTAAAGTAGAGGTAAGCAGGAACAAGCCAGACATCAACGAACACAAGCCTCGTATCCCATACCCAAGAGCGCTTCAGAAAGACCGCACAGATGAACAATTCGGTAAGTTTCTTAAACTCTTAAAAAACTTACATATTAACTTACCATTTGTTGAAACAATTTTGCAGATGCCAGACGCGGTTAAATTCTTAAAAGAACTCTTAACAAACAAGCGGAAGCTAGAGGAGAAATCTCATGTGGAATTAAATGCAATCTGCTCAGCTATTCTTCAAAATAAACTACCAACCAAACTGAAAGATCCAGGGAGTTTTACTATTCCTTGTTTATTTGGTAGCTTAGACACAAAAAATGCTTTAGCTGATTTAGGGGCTAGTATAAATGTCATGCCTTATACACTGTTTAAACAACTAGGTCTTGGAAAACCTAAGCAAACTAAGATGAGCATCCAACTGGCTGATAAAACTATTAGGTCTCCTAAAGGAATAGTTGAAGATGTGCTCGTCAAAATTGATAAATTTATATTCCCAGTTGACTTTGTTGTTTTAGACATTGTTGTGGATAGCAATGTACCCTTAATTCTAGGGCGACCCTTTTTAGCAACTGCAAGAACAATAATTGATTTAGGAACAGGTAAACTTACACCACGTGTGGGTGATGACCAAGTTACCTTACAAGCTCGAAACTCGATTACAATTGTTGATAATAATATAGTTACGAGTCCTTGTAAAAAAAATAATCTCACCACCCAACCTTCTGTGCAGGATACACTCTACATAAAGGCAACCCAATCACAAATAAGTCCATCCAAGGGAGATGCACCTGAAAAGCGAACGCTTCAGATCGAGGAACTAGATGAGTGGCTGAACTATCATGAAAAACCCAAAACAGGTCACACCAACCCAGAGCATCACCAAGACGACCCCCAGGTACAAACGAATCAACTCAAGGTAGGGGATAAGGTAATCTTAGAGGAAGACGATCCTCGAATCTTGAATTCAAAAGAGCATACAAGTGACACACCTTACTTCACGGTAATGAAAATCTTTCCCTATGGTACAGTCGAGATAAAACATAAGTCACTCGACACTTTTAAGGTAAATCACACTCGACTCAAATCTTACGTTGATAATGAAATTGTAAGCAGGATAGAAGAGTATCAACTCTTCAAACCACCGTGAACGTACAAGCTCGAGCAAAGTCGAGCTTAGACTATAAATAAGCGCTTCTCGGGAGGCAACCCGAGCACTAACATAGTAACTTTTCTTCTATTTTGTTTTCAGTCTTTTTATACAGCAACTAACACCTTTGATGCAGGAAATTAGGACCACACGACTCGAAACACGAGCGTCCCTAAGGCCGTGTGACATCTTAAAACTGAGACACGGTCGTGCACTCAGACCGTGTACAAACAGAGTAAATTTTTCCCAAAAGCACGGGAGGTCGACAAATCCCCACGGTCGTGCAACATGGCCGTGGCAACCATGCAGTATCAACACGGGCTCGCACAAAGCCACACGCCCGTCTCCCCAAGCCGTGGCCAACACTGTCAAATCAGACACGGCCGTGTGACTACCTACACGACCGTGCGAAAAAGTGAACAAGTTCTCCACGGCCGTGCAATATGGCCAACACGGGCTAACCCCGAGCCACATGGGCGTGTGCCTCTATTCTCCCATACGTTTCAAAAAGGAGCTCTACAGCTCATATTCAAACAGAAATGGGAACACCCTGCCACAATTGCCGACTCTTCCTCATAAATTCATCCTAAATTCAGGAAGTTTCAATTCTCTCCCTATCTTATGATATTATACTTCTCTTGCTATTTATGTATCTTTGTACATTGAGGGCAATGTACATCTTAAGTGTGGGGGGGAAGCTTACTTTAAATTTCTACATTATCTGAAAAATCTTTGAATTTTTTTTTTCCTTATGCTTTGTTCTCAAATAATTCTCAGTCTCTTATTAGGAATTAATTCTGATTGATTTATGATTTCTATTGATATGTTGAGAATTAAGATATAGGTACTTGTACTTTGATCATTCAAACTTTAAAACATTAGGGAATCAAGCATGATAATTTGAAATTTTTGAGAACCCCCAATTTTTGCATAAATTATTTTCCCTAATTCTAAGTATTATCTTGAGATTTGAAATTCACAGGATTGACATCAAAAGCCATAATTCTGGTGAGATCTTGAGCCCTTTTTGAGCATACATTCTTTCGTGCTCACTTTTATTATTGCTTTGAGTGAGTCAATACTGAATTGTTATTCTAGAACTTGTTCGATTATACATGTCGAGACCACATCATTAATTTGATATACCAAAATGATAAAGGCACTTAGGATTTAACCCACTTACTCCACAAAAAGCCTACCTCCATGAATTAACCCCTAGTAAACACCATTGAGCCTAAACAACCTTCTCCTTCACTTACCCTCTAATTATTAACCAATAACCCATTTTTGTTGAATTTTATTCAATTATTTTGACCCCTATTTTTGTCAAGATTTGAAGTGATTTTTTTATCTAGCTTTACTCTCTTCTACATTTTTAAATTTTCAAGTTATTTAGTTTGAATTGTTCCTAAAAAAAAAAAGAAAAGAAAAGAGTACATACAGTAAAATTCGATTGTAAATTGTAAATAGTTCGATAAATTTTTGCATATTTCTATTTTAAGGCTACCAAGGCAGAAATGATAGTATCATAAGAATTAGCTGAGAAATATGTTCCATTGATAGAGATTTTTTCTAGCTAGATAATTTTTCAAGTTCAATCTCGATTCTAACCTTCTTTTTGCAGCCTGTGACAACACCCCTAACCAAGCCCCGTTACAACCATTAAAAGACCTTTTGATCAATGTATCATATCAAACTATAGTGGTGGAGATTTGATTTTCTTGCAAGCTTATGGTAATAACTTTTCATGTTGATTAAGGAGTGCTTAAATTTTGAACCCTAAACACTTCGAGTGGATAGAATGAACCTTTAGTGAGGATGTCAACTCCTGTTAATTAAGATGGAGAGATAACTACTTAGAAGGAAGGAAGAGACTTATGTTTTCAATGATAAAATTCTCAACTTAGAGTGATTGAGTCTTTAATGTTCTTCTGATTGAATTACTCATTGTATGATTACCTGTGGACTAGTTTGAAACATTATTGATAAAGATTGTAAGTTGAGAGGAATAATTCTTATTTAGGGATTGAGATTTTGCTTGAGGACAAGCAAATGTTTAAGTGTGGGGGTATTTGATAAACGCTAATTTATACATATTTTACCTCATGTTTAGCCTATATTTTGGATGAATTATTATCAATTTAGTGAGAATTGGTGCTCTTAATCCTTATTTTTCATATCTTATACTCAGGAGAGCATAGGGAAGAGAAAAGAATAGGAAATGGACTGAAAATGAGGAAAATGGGCCAAAAATGACATAACACACGACCGAAGGAATTACCACACGGCCGTGCCACACGGCCGTGCCACATGAAGATCACACGGTCCAGCTCTCGACAAGCACGGGCAGGCCACACGGCCGTGCCAAATCACACAGCCTTTGTCGAAGTCACACGGGCGTGGCACACGGGCGTGTTCTAGTCGTGAGGAAGAGGAATTTCACTCGAATTGGGATACTTAGAGGCTAAGAAAGGCTCCCCAAAGCTCTATATAAAGACCCTAGAAGGCAACTCTTAGTGTGTGCTTATTTCCCCCAAAAGGGAAGTATTCTTTGCTGCCAACATATAGAGTGGAAGTAGGGATTACTCGCAGGGAAGCTGATTGAATCATCCCAGAAGCCGGAATTCTGCAGCAATATAGAGGATCTCCCTAAATTCCTTCAGGGGTTTTCAGATTCTTTTATGTTTTGTTATTTTATTTCTTCTGAGATGTTTTCTTTCTTTATTATGAACTAAACCCCTCAAATACTTGAGGGGGATGAAACCTAAGACAGATATTGTTATTATTTATTCTTGAGTTATATGATAAATACTTGAGTTGTTCTTAATTATGTGTTCTTCATTCTTGATTTAATAAACCTAGGTATTACTTCAAGAATTAGATGTGCTTAGAGCAGAGGAGCAAAAGTCTCTGTGATAAGAGTAGATCTACCATAATTAAGCGGAGTTGCATGCAACCCTAGACATAGGGCGACATAAACCTGCCGGATTAGGGTCAAACCTAATATGGGGAACCATTGATCGAATTAATGTAACCTAAGAAGTTAATTGATAAAGGAACTTTAATTAACAACTTAGGCCTAGTTGCTCTTCACCTCGACGGAGGGTTTAGCATAAATTAGGGATCTCTACGGATCAAGTCAAGTGAATAAATCGTCTAGCTCAAGAACCAGTACAAGTGAAGTCTAGGTAGATTCTCCCTTAAGTATTGTCCATATCAATCAGCTTTCCCCTAAAAGTTTTCTCAATTTACTCTTTGTGTCTTCTTAGTTTAGTTTTAAAATTAGTTTAAACAAACCCCTCTTTTATTCTTAGGCTAGATAATAGAAAGAAAGTAAGTAATAGTACTTTTAGTTCCCTTGGGTACGACAACTCGGTCTTGCCACTAAGCTATACTACTGTTCGATAGGTGCGCTTGCCTTAAAGCGTTGCGATATTAGTTAGTTTTGGTGTGATCAATTTCTTTATAAATTTTATTACTTAGTATCGCGAGCACAGATATCAGTTGCACGGATATGGTGGCGTGGCTAAGGTCAGCGGCGGTGCTAGGTAGGGCTGGTATGAATGGTGGTGGGAGAGTTTTTTAGGGTTTTTGATGAAGAAGAAGATGAATAGTGGGGGTTTATATAGGATTTTAGGTCACACGGGCATGGCACTCACCCGTGTGACTCGGGGTTAGCCTGTGTGGTTCAAAATCCAGGAATTTTGGCGCACCAGATTCGTGCCACACACCCGTGTTCCTAGTGTGTGTTCAGGCACACGGCTGTGTCCTTCGATGTTTACTTCTACCATGATCGTGTCGAAGGTCACATGCCCGTGGTTGAAATGGCATGTTCGACCACGGTCTTAAGGAACGGGCGTGTTGCACGCCCGTGTTGAATTAACAGGTTTGGCCACGACCATATCGCACTACCGTGGCAAGTTGTCGAAGCCCGTGTGTAGGGAGATCTTACTTGCTCATACACGACCATATCGCACGGCTGTGTCTTTGCTTGTGGTGTCCACACTGCCTTAGGCACGCCCGTGGGCATGGCCGTGTGGCTCGAAAAACCTGCATTCAAAGGTTTAGTTGATGTATTAGAAAGCCTAAATCAAAAAATTTACTAAGTCAATGCTCGGGTTGCCTCCTGAGAAGCGCTTGTTTATAGTCTAAGCTCGACTTTTCTCAAGCTTGTTCGGTTACGGTGGCTTGAAGAGTTGATACTCTTCTATCCTACTTTCAATTTCATTATCAATGTAGGATTTGGGTCGAGTGTGATTTACCTTGAAAGTGCCAAAGGACTCATGTTTTATCTCGACTGTACCATAGGGGAAGATTTTCATTACCATGAAGTAGGGTATGTCACTTGTATATTCTTTTCAATTCAAGATTCAAGGATCGTTTTCCCCTAAGATTACTTTATCCCCTACCTTAATTTGATTCGTTTTTACCTGAGGGTCGTCTTGGTGATGCTCTGGGTTGGTGTGGCATATCTTGGGTTTTTCTTGATAGTTCAGCCACTCATCTAGTTCCTCAATCTGAAGCATTCACTTTTCATGTACGTCTTCCTTGGATGGAATTTATATGGACTGTATCCTACACAGAAGGTTGGGTGGTGCGATTAGTGTTTTTACAAGGACTTGTAACTATATTCTTATCATCAACAGTCTTAATCGAGTTTCGAGCTTGTAAAGTAACTTTGTCATCACCTACACGTAGTGTAAGGTCACTTGTTCCTACATCAATTATGGTTCTAGCAGTTGCTAAAAAGGGTCGCCCTAGATTAAGGGTACATTGCTATCCTCATCAATGTCTAAAACAACAAAGCCAACTGGGAATATAAATTTATCAATTTTGACAAGCACATCTTCAATTATTCCCTTTGGAAATCTAATGGTCTTATCAGCCAATTGGATGCTCATTTTAGTTTGTTTAGGTTTTCCAATACCTAGTTGTTTAAACAGTTTATAAGGCATTACATTAATACTAGCCTTAAATCAGCTAAAGCATTTTTGACGTCTAAGCGACCAAGTAAATAAGGAATTGTAAAACTCCCTAGATCTTTCAGTTTGTTGGGAAGCTTATTCTGTAGAATAGCAGAGCACACTGCATTTAGTTCCACATGGGATGTCTCGTCTAGCTTCTGTTTATTCATTAGTAGCTCTCTTAAAAACTTAATGGCGTTTGGCATCTGTGACGGAGCTTCAATAAATGGTAAGTTAATGTGTAATTTGCTTAAAAGTTTAAGGAATTTACCGAATTGCTCATCTGTGCGATCTTTCCTTAGCGTATTTGGGTATGGGATACGAGGCTTATACTCTTTGACAATTGCATCTTTGGAACTTACCTCATCCTTACATTTACTTACCATAGTCTCCTTGCATAGCTTTGGGTTGGTTTTGGTTAACCCTTCCTCATCTATTGTATCCATGGCATTAAGTTGCTCCTTAGGGTTGGTCTTAGTGTTGCTCAGTAACCCACCTTGTGGTCTTTCAAAAATTAGCTTGGTGAGCTGGCCTATTTGAGTTTCGAGTCCTTGAGTGGATGCCGTTTCGGTGTTTTGAAAACGGGTTTCTAACACAGCGATAAATTTTGTGAGCATCTCTTCAAGGTTTGACTTTTTCTCTTGTTGGAATGGTGGCTGTTGAAATCCTAGAGGAGGTGGTTGTCTTTGATTTCCTTGTCCTCCCCATGAAAAATTGGGGTGGTTCCGCCAACCTTCATTGTAAGTGTTACTATAAGGGTTATTTTAAGGTCTAGAATTATTACCCATATAGTTGGCTTGCTCGGTTTCCATGCCATGTCCATAGGAGGAGTAATCGGGATTGTACATGTTTCCTTGAATTGAGTCACACTGCATCGCTGGGTGTACCTTCGTAAAACCAACAAAGTTGTCAATCTTTTTTATTAAGAAGTTCTACTTGATTAGAAAGCATAGTGACTGCATCAATATTAAAAACTCCTGCAGTTTTCTGTGGCTTTGTTCTCATGACTTGCCACTGATAGTTATTCAGTGACATCTCTTCTATAAACTCATAAAGCTGCTTTAGGTGTTTTGTTGTTGATTGTTCCACGGGCAACTACGTCGATCATTTGCCTTGTCGAGGGATTCAAACCGTTGTGGAAAGTTTGAACTTATAGCCACAAGGGTAACCCATGGTGAGGGCACCTTCGCAATAGATCTTTACATCTCTCCCAAGCATCATAAAGTGTTTCTAAATCCATCTGCACAAAAGAAGAGATATCATTCCTTAATTTAGCTGTTTTAGCCGGTGGAAAATATTTGAGCAAAAACTTTTCTGTCATTT
This sequence comes from Gossypium stocksii, assembly GCA_020496765.1. NCBI lineage: Eukaryota > Viridiplantae > Streptophyta > Magnoliopsida > Malvales > Malvaceae > Gossypium > Gossypium stocksii. The sequence goes on from CM035624.1 coordinate 116,575,507, forward strand.
GTTCCCATGTAGTGATAGACCCTCATGGTAAAGAATTTAACCACTATTTAGCTTTGTTTCTCAAGGAGAATGGGAATAGCCTAAGACAAATGGCATCATCAGAAACGCCATTTATTTTGAATGTATCACATAATATCAAAAAGTTGGCTAGATGCGAGTTAGGATCCTCATCCTGCAAACCATCAAACTGAGCAAACTGATGTATCATTTGAATAGTGTTAGGTTTCAGTTCAAAATTATTTGCAATCGTAGGCCAAACAATGCTAGATTCAGTGCCTGCTAAATTAGGTTTAGCATAATCATACATAGTACGTGGAGCAGGATTTTGATCAACAGGATTTGTGGCTATTACAGGAGGTAGCTGATTATCCTAATTGGCTTTCATCTCTTCGATAGGTTCTGGCTCTTCTTCTTGTCCTTGTTCAGGGTATTGCAAGCTTCTTCTTATCTTTCGGCGATTTTTGCGAACTGTAGCTTCTAAATCATCGTCAAAAAGTAATGGTTCTCCTGGGTTTCTTCTAGTCATAAACTAGAGATACCTGGAAAGAAAGAAAATTTTACTAAATAAAAATAAAAGAAAAAATAAAAACTAAAAATAAATAAAAGTAATAATGGCTAAAGTAATAGAAATCGAGTGTTCCTAATATCTTAGTTCCCCAGCAACAGCACCAAAAACTTGATCGTGATCTCGAGTGATGATGATAAAGTAATAAAATCTGATCGTACATGGAAACTAACTAATATCACGATAAAGGCAAGTGCACCTATCGAATAGTAGTATAGTTAGTGGCAAAACCGGAATATCGAATCCAAAGAGCTATGAGTACTAGTAATGACTTTCTTTCTATTATCTAGCCTAAGAATAAAAAGGGGTTTTGTTTCTAAATTAACTAATCTAAACTAAACTAAAAAGAAACGGCAAGGAGTAAAGAGAGAGATTGCTTTTGGGAAAACTGATTGATTAAGACAATACCTAAGGAAGAATCCACCTAGACTTCACTTGTTATCTAACTCTGAACCAGATGATTTCTTCATTTGATTTGATCCGTAGTGATCCCTAAATTATGTTCATACCTCCATCAAGGATAAGAACAACTAATCCTAGGTTGATTAACTAAAATCTCTTTCTAGTTAAAACCTCTAGTCTTGCATTAACTCGATCTATGGCTCCCCATATTAGATTTGACTCTAATCCGGTAGATCTTCATCGTCCTATGTCTAGGATTGCTATCAACTCCGCTTAATTGTGTTGGATCTACTCCTATGCAGGGACTTTTGCTCCTCCACATAGGCACATTCGACTTAAATCAATATCTTAGAAATATCAATTTAAGAGTTAAAAAAACACGATTAAGAACAAATCAAATATTTATCACACAGCTCAGGTAACAATAACAAGATCCGTCTTAGGTTTCATCCCTGTAACGCCCTAATCCTTAGGGGTTGTTAAGTTCTGTGCATAAATTATTTTTCATGTTTGGATCTATTGAATTGATGTTTTGAGTACGTCTAGTGGGCCTTTGGAAGGTTTAGGTTTGGGCCCAACCTCTGGCAAAATTTTAATTTTAGTCTTATGTGAATTTGGACTATGGTAAGTGGGGCATATAAATTAATGGTGGGGTTTTTAATCACAAAAAGCCCTGTGGTAGAGTGGCTTGAGGCGCCACTTGTGGGCCTTGATGTGGCATGATCTAGCAGGTGAGGAGCTTGGGTTCGAACTCCCTTGGTAGCAAAATACTTTAATTTTGCTACTTGGACAAGGCAAGACGTAGACTCCAAGTTAAATACTGTGGAAGAGATTTTGAGTTGCTCAGGGGATTAGATTGAGGAGTGATAAGGGGGAGGTTATCAAGGAAGAAGGATTAGATAGGGATAGAGTTGGCCGAAGGTAGGGAACTTGGGAAGCATGTTCGGCTAGGTGACTTTAGGCATATTTTCTCTTGGTTTGGGTGGAGTTACAATCGGCAAATAGGGGAAATTGGGTGCTGACTTCTTCTTTTAGGGATTTCGGGATTTTTGCATTTTTGGTTTTTCTCTCTAGTGTCGAATTGGTTAGTTTTAGGGAGACCCTATTCGATTTCTTCTTTTGTTCAAAGAGCCGAAAGCCCTTAGGTCCCAAATACCTATCTCTGCCGATTGGTTCAAAAGTCGAACACTGCTATTTCTTACCTTTAATCACTTATTTGGCCGAACCCTTTTCACTGCTTCTTCCCAAAGCTGAACCTTCCCATTCTCTTCTCCCTATTATTCTTCCAACCTCCTCCTCTATTCTTCTTTTCTTTTAGACACATACTTGGCTGAACCTTCTTCTGTGTTTTTTCTCAAGATTGAATCCCCAATTCCCTTTTCTTTATTGTTTCTCAAACCCTTTCATTCAATCTCCTTCCCTCTTTAAACACATCTTTGGCCGAATCATTATTTCTTAACCTCCTCCTAATCTAGTCGATGCCATTATTCTTTTTCTTCTCCCTTCCTTCAATTTTCTTGCTAACTGAACTTGAGTCACTATCTTGGCCTATTTCTTCAAAACTAATTGCCCTAGCTTCATACTCCTCTTGTTGTGATTCGATTAAACCTAGTATAGATCGGGGCTTAATGTGTGGCGGTTCGTTCTTTCATCATCTCGGTCAAGCAAACTTTTGGGTAAGAACTCTAGTCTCTTTTCCCTTTCATTTAAAAGATTACTGGAAAAGCCGAAAACCCCCATCCCTCTTGTGCCATTCGATTTGGAGGCCATTCTTATAGACTGAACTAAATTCCTTCTTATTTCACTGGTTGTGTTTCAGCTATTCGTGGATTCAGATCTCGTGAAGGGTGGTGAGTCGTTTGATTAAGGAAAGCAGTTTAGATCGGTTGGCTTGATTTCGGCAAAGGTAGGTGAAGTATAGTTTGGTTGGTAATGGCCGAATATGTAAGGATAAGTAATATTTGGTTCCAATTGGTTTATGCTTAATAGTATGGTTGGATTGTTGTAGGTTGATCACCAGGGGGCACCGCTCAACTTAGTTCGTAAATAGGTGTGTAACTACATCCTCTGAAGTGTAGATCGGTAAAAGCCAAAAAGCTGAAATGTTGAAATGCCGGCATTTTGAGACCCCATTGGCGTACGAATGCTTACGGGCCAATCTGAACCCGTTGAGATGGGATTGAGACTAAGGGGATCAATTGGTGCATTTATGCGCACTTAGACCAATTTGGGCCTTAGTGGGCCAAAATAGGCCCAGTGGGCCTATGGGCCCGTAGGAGTAAAATATCTGGTAAGTGGCTGTTAAAATGGTTAATTAGTAAATCTGTAACTTTGGGCGTAAAAGATGGACTTAATGTGCCACATGCGCATGTGAGCCTACACAGGCCTAATAGGGGTTTTTGGGCCATAATCACTTTTGAGCTAATAGCAGATCTGAGTTATAGGAAGCATCGTAAGACTTGTTAAAAGATCGTTTCTGGTAATAATACATTAAAATCTGGTAAAAAGGACTAAAATACCCCTAAAGGGTAAAATTACCATATTACCCCTATTCTTTAAAAAGACTATTATACCCCTAGAAGATAGAATAAGGATTTGGCATGATTATTTCTGTATCTGTTAATCTGTAAGCATGATATTATCTATTCTGTGAGTCTGCATGGGGTTGGGATGATTATGGAGGACGTTCTGTTAAAGTGGCTCTGCCACATACTTCTGTTAACAGTGGCTTTGCCACATATTCTGATTCTGGTGGCTTTGCCACAATATTCTATTTTTAGCAGCATGGCTACATATTGGTGTGTGGGCTGGGTGGGTTGAGTTATTCCCCACATGGTGTGATGGGCTGGTATGGGTGGTGTGATGGCTGGCTTGGTAGGTTTTGCATATTTAATATATACTCTGCATCTGTTATGGGCTTAGGCTCGATCTATTTCTGTTTGGGGCTTCGGCCCATTTTGTTTTGATGGGGAGTTGCACACTGAGTTTCCACAAACTCACTCTTTTAATTTTTAACATGTGCAGGTAGCCCCCAGACTTAGTGGATTTGGAGCCGTGATGGATTCGAGGTGGCCACATGTTTTCTACTTGTTTCTTCACCAGTTGGACTTCCACTATTTGCATTTCTATTTCTGTTTCCTATATTTGGTTTAAATTTTGTAATAAGGCCATTACGGGGTTTTAAATTTTATTTGGTTATTTATTTATGTTGAACGGCAAAGGCATGAAACTGGATAATTAATCAAACTAGGCTTTTAAAATTATTAACAAATGTTTTGAAAGAAAAACCATGTCCTGTTTCCTATATTTGGTTTAAATTTTGTAATAAGGCCATTACGGGGTTTTAAATTTTATTTGGTTATTTATTTATGTTGAACGGCAAAGGCATGAAACTGGATAATTAATCAAACTGGGCTTCTAAAATTGTTAACAAATGTTTTGAAAGAAAAACCACGTCCTATAATTTTTTGCAATCCAACTCGGCAACATAACTTTCATGACGATTTCAAAACAAAGGAAAAAGGATTTCTAACTAAACTAAAAGAAAGTTTTCAAACTAAACGAACTTGTGATAAATAAGATCCTAACTTCTTTATAATAGTTTAAATAGTTTTCAACTTTAAGCCATGTAACCTTCTAGATCCGGGCGTAACGTCCAGGCCGGGTTTGGGGTGTTCCAATCCCCCTTAGATATTTGGGGTTTTAGTTCATAATTATAAAAGAAAACATCTCAGAAGAAATAAAATAACAAAACATAAGAAAACCCAAAACTCTTGAAAGGATTGAAGGGAGATCTTCTATCTTGATGTAGATCCTGGCTTCTGAGATGGATTATCGGCTTCCCTTTGAGTAATTCCCTGTCTTTAACTCCCTGTCTTGGCGGGAAAATAATGTCTCCTTGGCGGGAGAAAAGGCACGCCCCTGCAGTTGCCTCTTAGGGTCTTTATATAGAGTTTTGGAATGCCTTTCTTAGTCCCTAAGTTGCCTTTTTTGAGTGAAATTGAACTTCCTCATGACATGGACACGCCCGTGTGCCATGCCCGTGTGGATCGATGACCAGGCCATGCCCGAGCTTGTTAAAGTGGCACGGTCGTATGGCGAACCTTTAGGCCGTGTTGATTGCTGAATTGGGCCTAATTTGCCCTTTTTGGCCCGTTCCTTGCTCTTTTCTCTTCCTTATGCTCACCTAAGTATAAAATATGAAATAAAAGGATTAGGAGCACCAATTTCCACAAAATCAATGATAATTCACCCAGAATTTAGGCTAAGTATGAGGTAAAAATATGTATAATTTATGGTTTATCAGTTATTAAATGAAATAAAAAGGGAAAATAAGGCCAAAAATATGTCCATCTTCCCCAAGTGCTGATCGAAACTTGCAAGGGTACCATAGCTAGGGTTTTTCAAATTTTTAAGCTCCCAGTAAATGATTCCTAGCCCCATTTTTCATGTTCTTCGTATTTTTGAAATCCTCGTACCTTGACCTAGCTTTCTTTACCACTATTTTAAGCTAGGGTTCATGTTTAAAAATTTACCCATATGTGACTTGGAAGCATTTTGATGTTTATTGGTAGAAAATGAAAGCTTGAAGTGTAGTAAACAACTTTTGCTATGTGATTTTTCATGAAAATGTATTTAGGGACTAAAATGAAAAAGTTGTAAAATAGGTGCATAAATTTTGAAACATTGAAAACTGTGGGCTACTATAGAAGAGAAATGTCTTCGGCTCGGCTTGGGAATGTAGAAAAATTGATGCATTTCATTTTACGAGCCTAGGGACTAAATTGTAAAAATTGACAAAGTTAGGGGTAAAACGGTAAAAATTACCATAGGATGATTTTGTGCCCAATTGAGTAATGTGTGTATTGAATGAGTTAAATCTGATGTTATAGATCAAGAACAATGTGAAAACAACCTTGACCGAGGGAAAGACAAGGTGTCAGATTAAAATCGAAAAGATTAGCACAATTGTACCAAGGTAAGTCTTATATGTAAATAATGAGTTATTTTAGTCATTATTTTTAATTAGTTTAAATATTTTAAAATTTTAAAATAGTATATCGAATTATTGTTTATTGGATGTGATAAACCGATAAGAGATGAAAAGTCCCTATTGAACCTTAGGAATCATTAGGATACGAGTGACATGTCACTGGGAAGCCATCAACTGGTATCAATTGTTTATGTAATTCTAGGTGCTTGTCTAGTTCAACTACTAGTGGCTAGGTAATCCTGCATTTGTTGAGCATACCTATCAGCTTGTGTAAGCAGCACTGAGTAGAATCGACTACACTGTCAGCTTTTGTGAGTAGACCCGTTAATAGCTCATTATTAAGCCTTATGTGATAAGTGGTAGCTTTGGCTACATATTAGTGGTAGCTTCAGCTACATTATATGTGTGGCTCTTATGCCTTATTTTCGTATATCCTTTAGTATTCCACCTGGTTCATCAGGCTAACCAAATTAATATTATAATATGATTCTATATGAAAAGATTTAACCGTGCATTTGAGGTTGTGTATGTACATGTTATATGAAAAATATTATGTGTGCTAGGTGCTTAGTGTATGCATTGAGCATGTGGTAAGATCACATAAGTAAGTGATAAATTCTCAACTCAATTGTATGATTGGGAAACTTATTTTCCATTAGCTAAGTCTATTTAGTTTAAATGCTCATTTTGTTTACATATAGTCTTACTAAGCTTTATAGCTTACCCCCTTTCTTTTTCCCTTCCCTTATAGGTTCGTCAAGCTTATCTGAGGCTCGGTGATCAACGGGATTCCATCAACACTATCAATAATCTCTTTTGGTGCTTCGATTACAAACTTTGAAAATTATGGCATGTATAGGTGGTCTATTGTTTTGGTCTTATGTCATAACTCTTTTGGGTCCATTTGTTGGTAGTGGTATTTTGATACTTGGCCATGAAATATGAGCCATGAATGGTTAAATCGTATTTTGTTAAAATATTGTAATTTACTAATGTGCAAACTTGCATAGTGTGAGTAAAATGTGTATGGATGTGTATGCTTGTGTATGATTGGTAAATGTATTGTGTGGATGCTGAAATGTGGTTGTTTGAATATGTTCTTGCATTATATTATGTATTGGAAATATTGGTTTGTGTTTCAAGGTGGCAATTGTCTTGGAAAATAGCCTATAATTGTCCACACGGGTAGACACACGGGCGTGTGTCTAGGCCGTATCTGACACACGACCAACCCACGGGCATGTTGATAGGCCGTGTGTCCCCTACACCTGAATTTATGAAAATTAAATGTTTGATAGTAAACACACGGGTTGGAGACATGGCTGTGTGTCCCAACCGTGTGATAGTCACAACCTAACCCACGGGCGTGTGGCTTGGTCGTGTGACGAAGTTTTCGCGATGATGTCATAAACAGAATGTCCTAATTTTTCACATGGAGAGAGGTCATAGGCGTGTTGAGGCTATGTGAAGGACTCGAGCGTGTTCTTAGCCGTGTGAAAACCCCTATAGGTTCAAAATGAAAATTAATTCTGTACGGGCTATGGACATGGGCGTGTTTGACCACACGGGCGTGTCCTTGTCCCACACGAGCGTATGCCCTGTTTTAAGTAGAATTTTTCTAAGTGTTCTAAAAGTTCTAGGAGCTTCTTGGGCCTCGTAAGGTCATAATAAGAGTGTTTTGAACAAGATTGAAAAAGTTATAAATTTTCATGAAATTTATGAGTCGAGATCGTGTGACTGTGCGTTCGTAAGTCTAGTATTGCCTCGTACCCAGTCTTGGCATCTAACTTGGGTGAGGGGTGATTTAGAACAAGTATCCATTGCCTCAAATTGATGACCTATTTCATCAATTCAAGGGAGTGACTGTGTTTTTGAAGACTAATTTGAGGTCTGGGTATTATCAACTCAAGGTGAAAAAGGCTGATATCCTGAAAACTACGTTCAAGACTTGGTTGGGTATTATGAGTTTCTTGTTATGTCGTTTGGGTTGACGAATGCACCTATAGTATTCATGGACCTGAAGAATCGGGTTTTTCACTTGTATCTGGATCACTTCATAGTTTTCATTGTAAATGACATTCTTGTGTATTCCAGAATCAAGGATGATCATGATGTACATCTACGGATTGTTCTTTACATTCTACGTGAGACACAATTGTATGTGAAGATGAGTTAGTGCGAGTTCTGGCATCAAGAGGTGATGTTTCTCGGTCATGTGGTATCTTCTGAGGGGATCCATTTTTAGGGTTTAGGGTTTAGGATTTAGGAATTTAATTGATAGATTTTTAAGCTAGACATGATAAAGAATTAAATTGTAGAATATTGTAAATTTTGAGTAATAGGGACTAAATTGTGAAAAAATTGAAATTTAAGGGTTTAAGTGAAAATAAAGAGTTAAATTTAGTTTAAAGTGAAATTTGTATAAAAATATAGAATAAATTGTAAAGAATAAAAATTAGTCTCTATTTGGGGACTAAATTGAAATTCAGGCAAATAGTGAGTAAAAATTTAAATATTCAATATGAAATTGAATTGTGTTTTGTTGCATTGATGAATTTTAATTATTTTAATTTCATAGCTAACATCATACTAGAATCCTCAACTAAAAATGGGAAGAATAAAATCTACGTCGAATAGTTCAGAATTCACGATTTGTATTTCTATAATTCAAATCTAGTTACTGATTGTTGTATTTTAATTTAATGCATATGGTAAGTGGTTGAGGTGAGTATTTAGCATTTTGATATTGAATTGAATTAAAGTTGATTGAATTGGTATATATATTATGAATGTATTGATTATTTGAATTGAAATTAATATATACGTGTAAATGTGATAATGTGCAAATATGATAATTGGATATTGGCTATATTTGGAAAGTGAATTGGAACCTTATTAACTGTATTGAGCTGAGTTGGATATAGATGGCATACCATAGGATAGGGAGAGTTCATGGATTTCTTCGACTTTGAGTCAATGAGGCACATTGTGCCAATTTACTTTGGTTTAACAGATGAGACACTGGGTGTCAATTTATATAGCGTTGGGCGCAGTTACTACTTTGGATTTATCCGATGAGGCATTGGGTGCCAAACTGGTGTGTTAGTTAGATTTGTGTATCGGTCTAAGTCCAAGTCATGTTAATAGGGGTAATTAAATAAAACGGTACTATGATTGATAGTGGATGATATTGGATGAGAACTGAAAATATGATAGTGATTTAGAACATAAAAATGAGATACATGAGTTATGCACTCATAAAGTGGATATGGAATGGATAATGTCATTGTTTAAATGAAATGTGAATCAAATTGTGAAAAGCTATTTATATAGCAAGTATGAGAATTGGGATATTTGTGAAACAAGTGAAATATGATAGCATGCCTAAGTTGAATATAGTATGAAATGATATGACATTATGTATGAACTCAAAGAGTTGGCATATGGTAGTTGTGATTTTTAAATATTAATATCTGTTTATATTTCAATTATACTTTTGCAGTCTCTTGGCTTTAAATATTCAGATTATAGAAATATCACTAAGTTTTACTCAGTGTACGGTTTTGTTTTTTAGCGCGCAGATTAGGTAGTTCTCTTTTGATCGTCAATTCAGCATCCAACAACGATCCTAAACTCAAATGTGGTGATGTTTATCTTTTGTGTCGATATGTACCTAGTAAGTCTAAATGATAGTTATTTTGCGGATGGATTGTAAATGACGTTATAAATGTAATGCTGGTTTGGTATATACATATAAAACATATGCTTGTGTTTGAAGCCATATTATGGCATGGTAAATTGAACCAAATCTAGATATGTGCATGTAAACTTAAGTTATTATTTTAGGTAGATTTGAGTTAGGCCAAATTGATGAATTTTGACATGTTTATCATTTTAATTTGGTTGATGTTTTGATGATATAAACGTGGTACCAATAAGGCTACATTGGTTAAGCACTTAGGATGATTGTTTTGGCATGTTTTGAATGTGTTTAATCGTGTTTTGAACAGGTTAAACAAATGGTTTTTGAGTTGTTTAATGTCCAACCTTGTAGGAAATGGTAAATTTGTTGTTTAAAGCATATTTTAGGTTTACACTACCAAACACACAGGCGTGTGACTTGGCTGTGTGAGGCACATGGCTAACACAAAGGTGTGCGAGGCCATTTCAAATGGCACACGGCCTAGTACATCGGCATGTGACTTGGCCGTGTGACCCAAGTTAGAGAGTTACACGGGCACAAACACGGGCTAGGACACGACCGTGTGTCCCTACTTCGAATGCCCACACGGCCAGACAAACGGACATGTGACTTGGCCGTGTGAGTCACACAGCCTGACCACACAGCCGTGTGAACCATGTAGTTAAAAATTTTCTAACTTTTTACTAAAATTTTTAAATGTTCTTGATTTAGTCTCAAATAGGTTCCGAAGTGATTTCAAACCCTCAAAGGCTTTAATAAGAGACTTTATGCATGTTAATGATGAATCATTTTATGATTTTTGAAATGTTTGAAATGAATGTTTAGATTACAATTACTCAGTAATGCTTTAAAACCCTATTTTGATGACGAACATGGGTTAGTGGTGTTATAGAAATAGTCGAGGAAAGTTACTAAGGTTCAAAGTTTTCTAAGATTAGCTGGTTATTACTATAGATTCATTAAGGGGTTCTCCATCATAGCTACACCTTTAATGAAGCTACTTTAGAAGAATGTGCCATTTGAGTGGACCAAGGAGAGGTAAAAGTGCTTTGAGAAACTTAAGACAGTGTTGACTAAGGCGTCAGTGTTAGTTCAACCAGAGTTTGAGAAAGAGTATGTGGTTTAAAGTGATGAGTCATATACGAGAATCAAGTTTGTTTTGATGCAGGATGGGAAGGTGGTATCGTATGGTTCGAGGCAGTTGAGGCTATATGAGTGTAATTACATGCCCCATGATTTAGAGTTAGTTGTTGTGGTCTTGGTGACCAAGATTTGGTGTCACTATCTGTATGGAGAGAGATGTGTTATGTACACTAATCACGAGAGTCTTAAGTATCTCTTATCCTAGAAGGAGTTAAACTTGAGATAGAGGCACTAGATTGAGTTATTGAAAGATTATGACTACATGATTGAGTATCATTCTGGAAAAAAGAATGTGGTTGCTGATGCTCTGAGCCAAAATTCAATGGTTGAGTTGTGAGCCATGTTTCCATGGTTGAGTTTAACTAGTGATAGTGGTTTGTTGGCCAAACATCAGGTGAAGCCAGCTCTATCACGTTAGATTAAGGAGAGGTAGTTGGTTGATGAGTTTTTAGCGAAAAAAATCCTATAGGTTGAACATGGTAATAGTGGAAACTTTGAGTTGAATCTCAATGGTATCTTAAGTTTCCATGGGAGATTCCGTGTGCCTATTGATGTGGAGCTTAGGTACGCAATTCTTACTAAGACGCATAGTAGCAATTATTTTAATAGGTGTTTTTAATTTGAATTTTCATAAATCTAAGCAAAAAAAATTAAAGATCCACTGTTTTAAAGCTACCTTTTGCACAAAAATGATGAATCTCATAATAACGAGCTAAGAGTTGTTTTTAAAATGATTTTTAGTATATTTTGATGAGATTAAGAGGTTTACAAATTCAATTTATCAAAATCTTTAAGTAATTGCATGAATTAAATGGTTTTGTTTTGATAATCAAGATAAACAATGTTTTTCCAAAAAAATATTAATTGAAGAAATTAAGCAAAGTTAAAGATCTAGATCTATAATTAAACCTTAGTTAGGGGGTTAGAAGGTACAAATTAAGGATTTAATTAGTTAAAAAGAAGCAATTAAGCGAAATAGATTGTACGAAATAAGTCGAATAATTATGAGTGAGGGAAGAGTAGTTGTATGAACACAAAGAGATAAGTTAGATTGTTTTTGAATGCTTAAAAATATGTATATTTTTGTGCAAAGCTAAAAACATTGGTGGAGCCTCAACAAACTAGGATAAAGGCAAGCATAAAGTTATCTAGTTCGATGAGTCATGGTGAGCTACAGGTGAATGCATTTGTTGTTGTATTTTAGTATGAATTACAAGATCTAGAAAGTCAATTTAAGGCTTGCAAACCTTCACTTATGGTCTGTGAACTTCAGCTTTCTCCGGGTGCAAATTCTTGAAATTTGTTTGAATTGTTAAGCATCCATGTTGTGCAAATTTAAAAGGTATGTGTATATATATAATATATACGAATAGAGGTTTTGTTATTTATATATAATATATATGGGTTTTGGTGTTATATATAATATATATTTACATGCATGGGTGTTATATGCATAATATATTTGCGTGGATCTACTACACACATAGTACATATAGATGCATGACTCTACTATACAAAATATATGTGTGGGTTTTATTATATATAATATATATGTGTTTATAGGTTTTGTATTATTTAATATACATAAATATATATGGGACTTTTAGTGTAGGTTAAAGTTGATGTGACAGAGGTCACTAAATAAGTATGTATGTATATATATGTAATATATATTCGCATATGGTTATGTAGTACTTGAAAATAGACATAAAAATAAATAATATAATGCAACCTTTTATAACATGTGAATTTTATTGATAGTGCACATTTATGCATGCACGAACCCGTAAGAGAATTATGAGTTATATGATATTGTGAGTTTTGATTAGTGCAAAATTATATTATTGTGAAATGCTAAGTACGAGCTCAATAGCAGTGCAAGCTAACTATATTATGAAATGAAATGTGATTAATTAGATATGTTGGCAATATGAACACTTGAAACCGTTGGATAACATTCGCATGCCATAGGATTGTGAGTACTCTCCCTTTTATTATGTGTGTGGCCTAAAGATAGCGTTGGAGAGATAAGGGAATGTTGAGTATAGCTCCATTAACTGTAGATAACATAGTGTATTTGGAAAGTGTGAGCATATGTGCTACACTTACATGGGAATAGCGTAAGACTTTATGGGTCATGTGGTGTGTTTGTAGCATCCCAAATTAGGGCCTAGTCGAAATAGTGGTTTTAAGACAACAAATCTAAAACAGAATATATATTTTATATTTACTTTGAGGTCTATAACATGTTTGCATAATTGTGTGAAAATTTCATAAAGAAATTTTATGATTTAATGCCCAATTTAACTTTTAGTACTAAATCACGAAAGTTGTAAAATATGAGATTCTAGAAGCTTTTGGGTACTTAATTGAAATGCATGTGTAAATTAGAAGTCCTTATTTAGTAAATAGACCATTTTATCTCATAATAGATAAAAATGGGCATGGAAGGGAAAGATCTCAAGGAAAGGCCTTAAGGGCATTTTGGCTATTTAGTTAATAAATTAATAAAAAGGGAAAAATCAAGCAAAAAGTTGCTCATCTTCTCCAAGTAGTTGCCGAAATTTCTAAGACCTCCATATCTAGGGTTTTTCCATTTCCAAGCTTCATAGTAAGTACATCCTAGCCCCACTCTTTACATTTTTGAAACCATCGTAACCCGATTTACCTATTTCTAGCCATATTTTGAGATAGGGTTCATGTTAAAAAATTTACCCATGCGTGACATGCATGTATTTTGATGTTTAATGAAGGAATATGAAAGTTTGATATGTGATAAACATCTTTTACCAAGTGATTTTTCATGAACACACCTAAAAATGAGTAATTTGTAAAAGTTACAGAATTAGTAAAAATGTGTTTTAATGGAAATTGTGGGCTGTTATAGCTATGAAAGTGGTTCGTCTAGGCTTGGGTAACAAAGAAAATGAGTACATTTCATTTTACGAGCCTAGGGACTAATTTGTAAATAAGAAAAAAGTTTAGGGGCAAAATTGTAATTTTTCAAAGTATGATTTATGGACTAGTTTGAACAATGTGATGATTAAATAAGTGAAATTTGTTATTATAGGTTAAGAAGAATGAAGTCCGAACCTAAATTGCGGGAAGAATAAAGTTGCGGACTAAATTGAATAACTAGTTACATTTTGGTACCGAGGTAAGTTTGCAGGTAAATAATGCAACATTTCTTCATTATGTATTAAATGCTTTATTATTGCATGATATGTATAATTGTTCCATGAATTTTGAACTAAAATGACTGGATGACAATGTAACGAGGTTTAATGTTTCAAAATCCCAGTTGAACCACAAGAATAGATAGGATACAAATGTCATGACATTAGGGTTATGTGTGATCCCATGTAAGACCATATCTGGGACATGGCATTGGCATTGATATGTGATTCCATGTAAGACCATGTCTAGGACATGGCATTGGCATCGATATGTGATCCCATGTAAGACCATGTCTGGTACATGGCTTGGCATCCTACCATGTATATGAGATTTCTCGAGTATCCTTTAGTATTCCAAGTGGTTCAACGGGTAATCCCAAGAGTATTCCAAAGAAAAGACAAGGTATGTTCATGTCGAAAGGGTACAGGTATGTACACGAAGCTCATAACTATTGAGTTTATGTATCGATAAATCTCGGTAAGAAGTGAATGAATAAATCATGACTATGAGCTCTATGGTATATTATGAAATGAACATGAGTAAGTATGTATCCATGATACTTATTGACATCTGTGATGAGTTATAAATATGTTATATGTATGATTAATGTTGTCATTTATTTACATGCAAACTTACTAAGCTTTATGCTTACTCCCTTTTTCCTTTCCATTTTCTTATAGTATCGCCAAGCTAGCTCAGAGATCGAAGGACGTCGGAGGCTCGATCACACTATCACTACCAATTGGAATATTTGGGTATAGCTAGCATTTTCTTTTGAGTATGGCATGTATAGGACTTGGTCTTTTTGTTTTATGTCATAATTGATTTGGCCAAAATGTTGGCTTATTTTGATGAATGATCATTTTGTATAAGGCCATATGAAATTGGCCAATATTGGTTATTGGTATATGCATATGATGATGTTATTCATGGAAGTGATGGCTTGCATGTTTAAGTTGCTAAGTATATGATGTGTGGATGACTTGGTTTTGAGATGTTTGATAGCTTAAACGTGTTATATTATGTGCCTTTGAAGTAGTGTAAATGTGATTGTGTTTCAGGGTGGCAAAAGGCTTGGTAAATAGCCTTATATTTGTCTACACGGGTAGACACACGGGGGTGTGTCTAGGCCATGTGTGACACATGGTTAGCCCCATGGGAGTGTGAATAGGCCGTGTGTCCCCTGCACCCTAATTTTGCAAAACAGAATGTCCAGTAGTAAACACACGGGCAGAGACACGACCATATGTCTCAGCCGTATGAAGGACACAGCCTCAGGAGATGGGCGTGTGCCCAGGCCATGTGAAATCTGCACCTAATTTTTGGAATTTAATTAGCCACACGGTCTAAGGACACGGGCGTGTGCCTTGGCCATGTGACCTTATTTGGGTGCTGACGTCATAAACAGAATGTCCCCTATTTTAGGGTACAACCTGGAACACGGGCGTGTGAGTCCACACGGCCAGCCCACACGGGTGTGCGAGTCAACACGGCCAGCCTACATGGGCGTGTGACTCTCCAAAACATGAAAATTTTCTAAGTTTCCCAAAAGTTTTGAAAGTTCTTGGTTCAATCCCGAACCACCCCCAATGTATGTTTTGGGCATCAGGGGCCCATATAAGGGACAATATGAATATGAATAAGAAGTTTGAAATTTTATGGTGTGGTGTTGCATGAATGTTTATGTTTAAGCCCGGTAACATCTTGTATCCTGTTCCAGCAATGAACACGAGTAAGGGGTGTTACAGTGTTTTGGAGATCCGTTTATCCAATGAGTATATAATTTGACCATGTTTCATATTCACGAATTGCCAATATATCATTGTTTTGAGTATGTAATTTGTGTTATATTTGAATTGTTAAAGTATGTTTAAATCCTAACATGTATGATGTGTATATTTGTGTTGTATGCATGTGTACTTACTGAGCTTCTCCAAGGTCACACTACTTACTTTACATTGTAGATAAATAGTTCGTAGGTTAGTGAGGAGGGTGGCAAATCGGTGATCCATCTCAAGGAATTTTTTTAAAAGGATGTGTATGAGCTTTTAAACTTAAAGTGAAAGCAATGTGGGTTGCTCCAAGGGTTTTGTACTAAAATTAAACTTCGACTTTTTAAATAAAATTTTCCATCGGCTGTAAATGGACATTACGGACTATTTTTTTGGGGGGATTTTTGAACATTATAATTGCTTGCTTGATTTCTTATTTGGATGGTTCTAATTACTTGTTTAATGTGATGATAATTAGATGATCTAACAATTTTTTGCAGCTAAGGGAGACTGCCAAGTATTAAGGCACACCTCATACTTTCTATTTGCGTAAATGAAATGACTAATTTAGAAAAGCATGCACTTAGGTCTAATTTTCTATATGAAATATTCTACAAATGTGTGGTTGGTATGGTTCGTAAAGTTTTAAATGGAGAGTCACTTTGGTGGCTAATGTGACGTTCAAAATTTGGGTCTGGCCGTCCTGGCTGGGTTAGGGGCGTCACAGGCCGTGTAGGCCACACGGGTTGGGCCAATTAGGCTGTGTGGACTATTTTTGTTGTAAATTTTAGTTAAGATCATGTTTTGAAGTACGTTTTGAGGTTAGTGATTCTGTAGGTTTAATAAGTGATATGTATGATGTTTGTTCAAAGAAAATTGTTGTTCTTATATGATTGCATAAATTCTAGAGGTATTGTAATGACCCGAATTTGGGCTTAGGAGAAATAGGCCTCATATATCGGAGAAATTCAAATTTCTGTGTTCAAGAAAAAGATTTAGCAATTTCATGTTTGGTTTGTTAATTAAATAATTTGGAGTGCTTGGGGATGTCGGAGAAGTCCGAGGTTCAAAACGGGACTTTAAGAAAAAAATTAGTTTTTATCACTAAAGGGCATTTGCGTCACAAAGAAAGGCTTTTAAATAATTTTTGGTCAAAATTGACGTATAGAAGAAGTTGGTGTAACACCCTCTTACCCGAGACCGTCGCCGGGGTCGAGCTTGAGGTGTTACTAAACTTAATTTATCACTTAAACGAATTTAAACCATTTATTTCAACATTTGTAATAAGCTGTCCATCTGCGTCACAGTCGCTAAACAAATCATATCTCGAGTTAAGAAACTTGAAATTAAGATCCATAAATTTTCCTTGAAAGTAGAAAAATATATCTATCTACTAATATTTTTCTAGAATTTTTGGATGGGCCAATTAGTACAGTTTATTAGTTAAAGTTTCCCCTATTTTAGTGTTTGACTACTCTGACCTCTGTTCACTACGAATCACTTTTCTCCCTGTAAGAAATTCAAATGACCATGCTGTTTATTTCTTCTAAAACTATACTCAATAAGGAATCTATACATATATAGTATGACTCCTAAATATTTTTGTACAATTTCTAAAAAATTTCTAAAGTCAGAATAGGGGATTCAGAAATCGCTCTAACTCTGTTCCACCAAAACCCAAATATCTCATAAAATACAACTCTTTTACCTGTTTCGTTTCTTCCATATGAAAATAGACACAATAAAATTAAATTTCATATTTTATTCACCACCTAATCTTGTCTCTACTATTTTTAGTGATTTTTCAAACTTATGTCATTGTTGCTGCAAAATTCTGTTTTATAACAAAATTCATCTTTCTATGGCTTTTCATGGACTAAGTAACACATTAAACATACATGACACCAAATATAATCTAGATTGGCCATTCCAATGGCTAATCATTTCCAAGCATTTCCTTGCCATGCCATCACCATGTCATAATATTATTTACACAAAATTATTATAATGCTATACATGCCATATTCAAAATACAAGCCATTATACCAATTTGTCCCAGATAGTGTGAACGTTCCTTCGACCCTTCCCGATTTCCAAGCTGGCTACAATGAATGAAAATGAGGGAGTAAGCATAAATGCTTAGTAAATTCACATGTAAATAACAAGTAACATAACTATGCAAATCAACATAACCACCAATTACATAATATCATTAAAACATTCATGACACAAGAATACTTGCTATTTTACCATATTCTTGTCTTATCAAGTTCTCAACTCGAGATTTAGGCTCATACCTGTCCAACTTCCTCTTTCACCATATTTTCCAACATACCTCTTTCGTTTAGGCGTTCTCATTATTCATTTAAAAATCTACCCGTTGAACTCATCTAAATATAACTCGGACACACGGATTTCACATACATAAGTGTCATATCCGTAGCTAGATAACTCAATAGCCTATAGAATTTACGTAGCCAAGCTAACATGTAACCCGCCCATAAGTGAACTCGGACTCAACTCAACGAGCTCGGGCGTTCACATCCATAAGTGAACTCGAACTCAACTCAACAAGCTCGGATGCCTAGTTACATCTCACGAACTCAGACTCAACTCAACGAGTTCGGAACTCAACCATCCTAGTGACATGTCACTTGTATCCTAATCTATTCCCAAGGTTCAAACGGGATTCTCTTCAATCGTACCTCTTGGTCGTCTTCCTCGAAATGTCGGAACCGATATTTGGTAGTATTTCATATTTATCAAGTAGCTCACATAATTTGTATATTACTAAATAATAATTCAAAAAGCATAATATTTCATGATAATAAGTATCATATCATATAAATAACATTAAGTCTTTTAAAATAACAATTATGTTACCTTATTTACACATGAACTTACCTCAGTACAAAATGCTAGGAATCGAGCCTATTCCTTGTAAACTTTGTTTTTCCCTCGATCACGACTCGAATCTCGTTTCTCTTGATCTAAAATAACACATTTAGCTTATTTAATACTCACATTTATCAAAACGGTCCTTGACCTTAACTTTGTCAAAATTATAAATTTGCCCTTAAACTTTTGCATATTTACACTTTTGCCCCAAAGCTCGAAAATTAAACTTTATCCCAAATTCTTATGTCTTAGGACATGCTGATTATTTATTTACTAACAGCAACCTCAAATTCCCACTATAACATGTACTTATGAACAATAGGTATTTTTACCGATTAAGCCGTTTTACTCATTTTCACTTAAAACCGAATAGCACAAGTTGTCTAGCATAATTTAAAACCTCATATTCTATCATAAAACACCAAAATAAACAAATTTCATGTAACGCCTCCACCCCCGAGACCGTTGCCGGAGTCGAGCTTGAGGTGTTACTGAACATAATTTACCATTTTAAGAACTTTGAATCCTTTATTTCTACATTCGTAACCTGCTGTCTATCTACGTCACGGCTACCAAAAAAATCATATCTCAAGTTACGAAACTTGAAATCAAGATCCGTAAATTTCCCTGAATCTAGACTCATTTATCTATTTACTAATGTTTTTCTAGAATTTTTGGTTGGGCCAATTAGTACAGTTTATTAGTTAAAGTTACCCCTATTTCAGGACTCAATTGCACTGACCTCTACTTACCACGAACCACTTTTCTCGCTGTACAAAATTCATGTGACTATGCCGTTTGCTTCTATTAAAACTAGACTTAATAAGGATTCTGAACATTTAAAGTAAATCTCCTAATTATTTATGTAAAATTTATGGTGAATTTCCAAAGTTGGAACAGGGGATCCAGAAATCGCTCTGCCCTGTTTCACTAAAACTAAAATATCTCACAACATATAACTCCTTTACCTATTTCTCTTCTTCCATATCAAAGTAGACACAATAAGCTTCAATTTAATATTTAATTCATCACCTAATTCTGTTTCTACAATTTTTAATGATTTTTCAAACTCATGTCACTGCTGTTACAATATTCTGTTTTATGACAAATTTCACTTTTCTATGAATATTCATGGACTATTATCACTTTGAACATACATGGTCTCATACATGATCTAAATTAGCCAATCCAAGGACTAATCATTATCAGGCATTTCCTCAACCAAACCACAACCATATCATAAGATTAATTACACAAAACAAGTATATTGCTATACATGCCATATTCGAGTCACATAAGCCATTTTACCAAAATAGTTCTTCGGATAGTGTGAGCGAGCCTTCGACCTATCTCGATTCCCAAGTCGGCTTGTCCAAAACTACAATGAATGGAAAGGAGGGAGTAAGCATAAATGCTTAGTAAGTTCACTTGCAAATAACAAGTAACATAACAAATCAATTATACCAAATAACACTAGCATGGTATCACTAAAACAATATCACATTTCTAATCATCATTTATGATCTTACCACATTATTGTTGTTGTATCGAGTTTCAACCCGAGGGTTAACTACATACCTGTTCAAAGTGTCCATTTCACAACACTTATCAAAATGACACTTGCATCTTGAGTGTTCTTCCATTTCACTAGAATTTTACCCGTTGAACACATCGGAATATAACCCGGATACATGGATAATTTGCACATAAGTGCCACATATGTAATCAAACGACCATGTAACCCGCCCATAAGCGAACTCGGACTCAACTCAACGAGCTCGGGCGTTCGCATCCATAAGTGAACTCGGACTCAACTCAACGAGTTCGGACATTTGCATCCATAAGTGAACTCGGACTCAACTCAACGAGTTTGGATGCCCAACCATCCTAGTGACATGTCACTTGTATCCTAATCTATTCCTAAGGTTCAAACGAGATTTTCCTCAATCACATATCCTTGCCGTCTTCCACAGAATACTGAAACCAATACTCGTTAGCAATTTATATTTAACAAGAAGCACACATAATTTGCATATTATTCGATAATAACCACAAAGCATATATTTCATGATAAAAATCAGCATATCATATAAATAACATCAATTAACTTAAAAATAATGATTATGTTACATTATTTACACATGAACTTACCTTATGGCAAAATATTTGGAATCGAGCCTATTCCTCGACAACTTTGTTTTTCCCTTGTTCACGACTTGAATCTCGTTTTTCTTGATCTAAAATAGCACATTTAGCTCATTTAACACTCACATTATCAAAATAGTCCTTAATTCAAATTTTGACAAAATTACAATTTTACCCCTAAACTTTTGCATATTTACACTTTTGCCTCAAGGATCGGAAATTAAATTTTATTTCAAATTCTTATGTTTTAGGACACGCTGATCATTTATTTACCATTAGCAAGCTCAAATTCCTACTATAACATACACTTATGAACAATATATATTTTTACCGGTTAAGCCGTTTTACTCGTTTTTACTTAAAACCGAGTAGCACAAGTTGTCTATCATAATTTAAACCCTCATATTCTATCATAAAACAAAATACACAAATTTCACCTATGGGTATTTTTCAAAATATAAACCCTAGCTCAAAATATTGGTAAAACTAGGTAAACCGAGCTACGAGGATTTCAAAAATGTAAACATTAAAAACGGGCATGGAAATCACTTACAATCAAGGCTTAAAAGTGTTGAAACCCTAGCTATGGTGGAGAGCAAAATTCGGCAGCAACATATAAAGAAGATGATTAATTTTTGTGTTGTTTTTCCCATTTTATTTCATTTAATATCCAAATGACCAAAATGCCCTTCCTTACTAAACTTTCAAAAATTCCATTCATGTCCAATTTTTGTCCATAAACTTAGAATTGGTCAAATTGTTATTTAAGACCTCCTAATTAATATTCCAAAGCAATTTCATACTAAAAGATTCTAGAACGCAAATTTTGCAACTTATTCGATTTAGCCCCTAATTTTAAATTAAGCATTTTATGCATAGAATTTCTTCACGAAATTTCCACATAATCATGCAATCATATCACAAACCTCAAAATAATTATAAAATAATTATTTCTATCTTGGATTTGTGGTCACTAAACCACTATTCCGATTAGGCCCTAATTCGGGATATTACAACTCTCCCCTCTTTAAGGATTTTCGTCCTCGAAAATCTTACCGGTAAACAGGTGTGGGTATTGATTCCTCATAGTTTCCTCGGGTTCCCATGTAGCCTCTTCTACTCCATGCTTGTGCCATAACACTTTTACAAGAGCAATACTTTTATTCCTTAGTTGCTTGACTTCTCGAGCTAAAATCTTAATCGATACTTCTTCGTAAGTCATGTCTGGTTGTAGTTCAATTTCTTTCGGTGAAACCACATGTGAAGGATCTGAACGATACCGACATAACATAGACACAGGGAACACATCATGAATTTTCTCTAACTCAAATGGTAATGCCAATCTATAAGCTACCGGTCCAACCCTTTCAATTATTTCATACAGCTCGATAAAACGCGGACTTAACTTGCCCTTCCGTCCAAATTTGAGAACTTTCTTCCACGGAGATACCTTTAAAAATACCTTATCACTAACTTGAAACTCAATTTCTTTTCATTTCAAATCTGCATAAGATCTCTGTCTATCCAAAGCAGCTTTTAAACAATCTCGAATCACTTTCACTTTTTCTTCGGTTTCTTTTATAAGATCAACTCCATAAATCTAATTTTCTTTAAGTTCAGTCCAATACAGTGGCGTCTGACACTTGCGACCGTACAATGCTTCATAAGGTGCCATCTTCAAACTCGTCTGATAACTATTATTATAAGCAAATTCTACCAACGGTAAGTATCTTTCCCAACTACCTTGAAATTCCAATACACAACATCTGAGCATGTCTTCAAGAATCTGAATTACTCTCTCTGATTGCCCATCAGTTTGTGGATGAAAAGCAGTACTGAAATTTAACTTCGTACCTAATGCTTCTTGTAACTTTTGCCAAACCGTGAAGTAAATCTCCGATCTCTGTCTGAAATGATTGACAATGGCATTCCGTGTAATCAAACAATTTCTCTGATATACAATTCAGCCAACTTGTTAAGAGAATAATCTGTACGTGTAACGCCCTAATTTTCGGGTTTTTCTTAGATTGTTCTTTATCTGATATAATGTTTAAATTCTAGTATTTGGGTGTGTAATGCATGTTTGGGGTGTGTTAATGGGCCTATGGAAGGCCCATGTGTTGGTTAGGAGCTCGGCAAAATTTTGAATTTTAAGCTTAGGAGATAGAGGATCATTGAAAGTAAGGGTCTTAAAAAATTGTGTGTGAAATAAGACACAAATGAATCAGTGGTAAAGTGGCAAGGGAGACGCCACTAGACTCCTTAAAAGGTGGCGCCTAAATGAGTTTGGAGGTCCAAGGTTCAAGTTCCAGAGTTGGCAAGGAGGGCGTTTTATTTTTGAGCTTGAGCAAGTAAGAGTTTGAAGCAGAATTGAACTCTGCTTAGAGGAGATTTGAATGGGTCAAGGGAGCAAATCGTGGAGGAGGTTGAGGAGTAAAATAAGGAGCTTTCAAATTTTGAAAGAAGTGGCCGAACAAGGGATTCTCCATGGTGTGATTTCGGCAATAGCATAGGTAAGGTACAATCGGCATTAGAGTTTCTTTTGGTGCCGATTTCCTTAGTTGAGTAGGTTTTCTCTTTTGTCATTTTTGCCTAGTGAATTAAGGGTCATTCTTTCCCATCTTATCTAAACCAAATTGCCGAATTCCACACTCCAAAAGACCTCCTGCTGAAACTTTTACTTCTGTCTGGCAACACTTTGTCTTCTCCTTCTTCTATTCTCATCTTCTTCTCGTCTTGCTTTCACAAACCGAAACCTACC
Source organism: Gossypium stocksii (assembly GCA_020496765.1). Lineage (NCBI taxonomy): Eukaryota > Viridiplantae > Streptophyta > Magnoliopsida > Malvales > Malvaceae > Gossypium > Gossypium stocksii. Next base: position 116,599,066 of record CM035624.1, read on the forward strand.
TTGTTGCCTCCTTCCTAGCCGAATCAACTAAAGCTTTCTCCTACTTCTTTTCTTCAAGCCCTAAACCGAATGTTCATTTGATCAAAACCTTCCATAAGCTGAAATATTCAACTTGCCGAATTCACCTTCTTTTATTAAAAATATCGTCTCTTCTCATTCTACTTCTTTGCCGAACCTTCTTTTGACCGAAACTCATTGTGCTTGGCCGAATCCTCTCTACTCTCAACCCTTTCTTCCTATTTGTTACAAAGGGAATGGTTGTGGTTTGGGACTTAGATCGGTAAGTATTTCGTGATATTATCTCGTTAGTTTTCAAGTTTAAGGCTAAGATGCCGAAAACCCCTCAGAGGGAGGGTAACGTTTCTAGACTAAAGGCCTTATGGCTTTTCTCTTTGGTTTATATGCGTTAGTGTGGACAAGAGACATGCAGCAAAGGAGGCTAGTGTAGATTAACGCAGTTGGACATTTCGATCTAGTCCATAACTGAAAAGGGTAAGATTCTAATGACTCAGGCCATGTAGGCCGATTATGGTAAGGGGTTTATAGCTCTTTGGTTATCGATTATTAGACTAATAATTAGCGTTCGATTGTAGGATCTTCGTACGTGGATTCCGTCGTCGTTCCATCCGTTAACAGGTGTGTAACTAATCCCAATTCTTAGACTGAAAACAGTAAAAGCCGAAACGACTATAAAGTGACCGACATCTGGTGTAAGTGACCGAAAACGCATTCGTATGATATTTGGGAGTAACCATTTACTCCATTAGGCTTAACTATGAGTTTGGTGCTAGAGGAATTGCAGAAGGTACAATTCTGAACGTTTCGGTAAGTGGGGCTACAATGGGCCAAGATGGGCCCAATGGGCTTCCAAGCCCAAAATCGATAAAGTGACTATTATAGGCTTTCTGGTGACATGGTTAATAAAAACATGGTCAAGTTGGTAAGCTAAGCCTAAAAATTAGACTTAACAGGTTTGAGATGATAATGGACTCAGTAAGGCCCATTACGGGTTTTAGGCTAAAAAGGGCAAAAGTGGAAATTAAGCTTAAAAGGGACTTCTGTGAATATCTATGGACTAATAACCAATTGAACATGCATAAAATCTCTGAAAATATGAAAAAGGGATATAGTGCCCTTAGGTAGGAAAAATTACCAAAATACCCCTAGGTGTAAAAAGACTATTATACCCCTAGGGTCAATTCTGTATGAAATGTATGATTTTATGTATCTGCATGAGTTGCCATTTAATGTGAGCATATCTGATGCATGAGATGCTATATGTTGCATGCTAGTATGTATATATCTGTTGCATGGGGTATGGGTTTATGATGGAGGAAGCGTTCTAGCAGCCTCGCTGCAATCTGGTGACTTTGTCACATTATTATCTGGCAGCCTCACTGCAATCTGGTGGCCTCGCCACAATATCTGTATCTGGTGACCTCGTCACAATATCTGGCAGCCTCTCTGAAAATTATATCTGGCAGCCTCGCTGCACTTATCTGTGGTGTGTAGTAATTGGGTGGGTCGAGTAGTCTCCCCACATGGTGTAAGGCTGGTACGGGGGTGTTATGGATGGATCTGGGTTGGGTTTCTGTTTGCATATTATATCTGATCTGTATCTGTTATGGGCCTATGGGCTTAACCTGATTTCTGTAATGGGCCAAGGCCCAACTAATCTTATTCTGAGGCTTGATCTGTTTTGGCCTATGGTTGAGATAATGTTGCACACTGAGTTGTCAAACTCACCCCCTTTTATTTAATCTCTGCAGGTAACACTCAACCATAGTGGGCTTGGAGCTGCGAGAGATTCGGAGTGGCCACAGCATCTGTAGAACTGGTTTTCATTTTGTTTAAAGTATTTTATTATTAAGTTATTTTTGGGTTTTATTTTGTAATAAGGCCGCTATCTAAGTTTTTATTTGGTTTAATTTTTCTTTGATGATTAAATTACATTTTATAGAATCGCTAGTTTAGGCTGCGCTGGTTTCAAAATCTAAAGAACGTTTTCAAAACTCAACGAGTGAATAATATGCATAACTTAAAGGATTAATAAACTGGTTTTAACAAACTTACTCTTTTGATTCAAACCTCACTTAAGACACAACAAGACTAAAAGGGTCGTAAACTTAGTTTTAGGATCGTGTGACACACCAGATCTGGTTGTAATGTCTAGGCCGGGTTTGGGGTGTTACATTTAGTGGTATCAGAGCCAGGTTGCAACAACTCGGCTGTGGATTGGGTCTAAAAATGGAAGTTTTCAAACAATCAAAACAAAGATTTTCGAAAGGTCATGTTTTCAACAATTGTTTCAAAATTAATTGGAACCTGTTTTGATGAACTTCTTTTGTATATAAATGATTTATTTTTAAAGAATAAATCAGGTTTTCCTAAGTAATCTTTCTAAAGAGTGGCACACCGAATCTCCGGCCCAAGCCTGTAAGTTTTCTAAACTTTTCTGATGTTTCTGAAAATTCTGATTATATGCCTGACTAAAGACTCTATTATGATACTTTAGCTAGGGTATTACTGAAACTATAGAGACTCTGATAGGTGGACTGAAACTGTAGCTAGGCTACCACGGAAGAAGATAACCTCTGAAATGCTACTTATTCATAAGACATCTGTAATAAACACTGAAATATTAATCTGACTCATAAAATTTCTAAAATAGAAAATACGAAATGAGTACGCAAGTAGCTCGTGGTAGGGGCCGTGGACGTGGCCGAGGTAGTGCACGACCTGAAACTTCATCTTCGGGTCATGCGCCAGCAGCTGATATACCGATACCACCGGCAACAGAGGTGGAGTCCCATGATCGAGGTGTTGGGGACGACACCCTATTGCAAGCGATGCTTCGAGTTCTGGAAAGGGTTGCTGGGGCAAGTACCGGTAATGGATTTCGGGGATCCATTTTTGAGCGACTCCGAGCTAATGGGGCAGAATTCTTTAGGGGCGTGTCTGGTGTAGCCCCAAATGTGGCCGAGTATTGGTTAGAGGCCACAGAGTGAATTATGGATGATCTGGACTGCTCTATGGAGCAGAAGCTGAAGGGAGCTGTATCGTTGCTGAGAGATGAAGCTTATCAGTGGTGGCTCACGGTAAGAGATGGAACTTCAGATGGTGAGGTAACATGGGAGCTGTTTAAGAAAGCCTTTAAAGGAAAATATGTTAGGGCTAGCTATGTGGACGCCCGTAGGAAAGAGTTCTTAAATTTGGTTCAGGGAAGTAGGACAGTATCTGAGTACGAGGCTGAATTTCTGAGGCTGAGCCGATATGCTTCTGGGATAGTTACTACTGAATATGAGCGTAGCGTACATTTCGAGGATGGTCTGAGAGATGAACTAAGGGTACTGATTGCTCCGCAGAGGGAGCGTAACTTTGCTACTTTGGTTGAGAAAGCTAAGATAGCTGAGGAAGTAAAGCGTACCGAGAGACAGAATCACGAAAAGGATAGAAACCGCTTTCGGAGGGATTCTGGACCATCAGGTGGGGCTAATAGGAATGTTAAGAGAGCAAGAGTGGCAGAACCAGTGCGAGCGGTGGCAATGAATGCTGTCAGACCGCAAGGTTGTAGGAGTTGTGGTAAGATACATATGGGCGAGTGTCGGAAACGTTCTGGAGCCTGTTTTCGATGTGGGTCGATGGGGCATAGGATTAAGGACTGTCCCAAAGAACTGGATCAAGGACAGGTTATGGCTCAAAGGGTTGCTCAACCAGTGAGGGGTGGACCACCAGCTCCGAGAGGTCGTGGACAAGGTAGAGGCGGAAATGGTAATGGTCGAGGACGAGGAGCGCCTGGCAGGGGTGCTGGTTTTGCTGAGGCTCGTCAACCAGCGTTAGTTTATGCAGCTCGTCACCGAGAGGAAGGTGATGCTCCTGACGTCATAACCGGTACGTTTTTGATTTCTAGTATGCCATACACTGCGTTGATAGATGTTGGATCTACCCATTCTTATGTTGCATGTGCCATGTCTGGGTTGCTGGGAGTGCGTTCTGAGGAGACAGTGAGTGGGGTATCTGTATTAAGTCCTTTGGGTCACTCGATTAGGGTAGACAAACTGTATAGAGACGTACCTATAGAGACTCAAGGAAAAATCTTTTCTGGAGACTTGATGGAGCTACCTTTCAGAGAATTTGATCTCATCTTGGGAATGGATTGGCTTGTAAAGCATAGGGCTACTTTGGATTGTGCTGCAAAAACGAATGAGGCTAAAGACTGCAGAGGATGAGGAAGTTATGGTGATAGGTGAACGTAGAGATTATTTATCCAATGTGGTGTCAGCATTGAGAGCTGAGAAGTGGATTCGTAAAGGATGTGCGGCTTATTTGGCATTCGTAGGTCAAGTAGAAACTGAAGAACTAACTGTGGATCAAGTTAGAACCGTTAAAGATTTTCAAGATGTCTTTCCCGAAGAGCTTCCAGGGTTGCCTCCGAATCGAGAGGTCGAGTTTAGGATTGATTTGTTGCCTGGTACGGCACCGGTATCCATTGCACCCTATAGGATGGCACCAAAGGAGTTGGTGGAGTTGAAAGTGCAGATTCAAGAGCTGTTAGATAGAGGTTTCATTAGGCTAAGTGTGTCTCTGTGGGGAGCACCAGTTCTGTTCGTGAGGAAGAAAGATGGGTCAATGCGAATGTGCATCGATTATCGGCAGTTGAACAAACTCACGATTAAGAATAAGTACCCGTTGCCAAGAATCGATGATCTGTTCGACCAGCTTAGAGGAGCTTCAGTATTCTCCAAGATTGACCTTCGATCTGGGTACCATCAGGTAAGGGTGAAAGAAGTGGATATTCACAAGACAGCATTCAAAACTCGCTATGGTCACTATGAATTTTTGGTTATGCCATTTGGGTTGACCAATGCACCTACAGCTTTTATGGATCTAATGAATCGAGTGTTCCAGCCATACTTGGATCGATTCGTGGTCGTCTTTATCGACGATATTTTGGTCTATTCTGAATCTGAGGAGAAACATGATGAGCATCTCCGTATTGTGCTGCAAGTGTTAAGGGAAAAGGAGCTTTATGCGAAATTCAGTAAGTGTGAGTTTTGGTTGAGGGAGGTAACCTTCTTGGGTCATGTTGTATCTGCTGAGGGGATTAAGGTAGACCCTCGAAAGATTGAAGCAATTCTGGAATGGAAACCACCGAGGTCAGTGGTAGAAATTCGAAGTTTTCTGGGTTTAGCTGGATACTATAGAAGGTTTGTAGAAGGATTTTCTGTGATGGCAGCGCCATTGAAAAAACTCGTAAGGAAAGGAGTGCCATTTAGTTGGACCGAGCAACAGCAAGAAGCTTTTGAGAAACGAAAGAAGGTTCTGACCGAAGCACCTGTACTGATTCAACCAGAGTCTGGGAAAGATTTTACCGTGTGCAGTGATGCATCACATGTTGGGTTGGGCTGTGTGTTGATGCAAGAGGGTAAAGTGGTTGCTTATGCTTCGCGACAGCTTAAACCTCATGAAGTGAACTACCCTACCCATGATCTGGAGTTGGCAGCAGTAATCTTCGCACTTAAGATCTGGCGACATTATCTGTATGGAGAAAGGTGTATTATATACACAGACCATAAGAGTCTTAAGTACTTGTTGACTCAGAAGGAGCTGAATCTTAGGCAACGGAGATGGATTGAGTTACTTAAAGATTATGATTGTGCGATTGAGTATCATCCAGGCAAAGCTAATGTGGTGGCTGATGCCCTAAGTCGTAGAACTGTATCTAATCTGAGAGCTATGTTTGCTCGTTTGAGTCTGTATGATGATGGTAGTCTGTTAGCAGAATTGCAAGTAAGACCGACCTGGGTGGATGAGATTAATGAGAAGCAGTCGAAGGATGAGTCGCTAGTTTCTCGATTTCAGCAGGTTAAGGATGGGAGTACTTCTGAGTTTGGACTTAACAGTGAGGGTGTTCTATGTTTCCACGGTAGAATCTGTATGCCTAAGGATTCCAATTTGAGGCAAGCAATTCTGAATGAAGCTCATAAAGGACGGTGTGCTATGCATCCTGGAGGTAATAAGATGTATCATGACTTAAAGGAGTTGTATTGGTGGCCTGGACTGAAGCGAGAGGTAACGGAATTTGTTGGGAAGTGTCTGACTTGTCAGCAAGTGAAAGCTGAACATCAGTTACCTTCCAGACTTCTACAACCAGTGAAGGTACCACTCTGGAAGTGGGAAAGGGTGACCATGGATTTCGTAAGTGGATTGCCCTTAACGCCATCAAAGAAGGACTCGATTTTGGTGATTGTAGACAGGTTGACTAAATCTGCTCATTTCATCCCTGTACGTACTGATTATTCACTTCAGAAGTTAGCCAAGTTGTATGTGGCAGAGATTGTGCAACTGCATGGGGTGCCAGTGTCTATTATCTCTGATCGAGATCCTAGATTCACATCTCGGTTCTTGCAAAAGTTGCATGAGGCATTGGGAACGCGACTGAATTTTAGCACAGCCTTCCATCCTCAGACTGATGGTCAGTCAGAAAGGGTTATTCAGATTCTGGAAGATATGTTAAGGGGTTGTGTTATCGACTTTCTAGGCAGTTGGGAGGATTATCTATCATTGGCAGAGTTCGCGTATAATAACAGTTATCAGGCTAGCATCCGTATGGCACCTTATGAGGCACTGTATGGGCATAAGTGTCGTTCACCTAGTTGTTGGACCGAATTGGGCTAGCGATAAGTTCTTGGACCTGAGTTGGTAGCAGAGACTGAAGGGAAGGTCAAGATAATAAGGGATCGGTTAAAAGAGGCATCTGATCAACAGAAGTCTTACGCGGATTTGAAGCGTAAGGAGATTGAATATTCAGTGGGTGACATGGCCTTTCTGAAGGTTTCGCCTTGGAAGAAGATACTAAGATTTGGTAAGAAAGGCAAGCTAAGTCCGCGGTTTATTGGGCCTTATCGGGTTCTTAAGCGAATAGGTCCATTGGCGTATCAGTTGGAATTACCTCCAGAGTTAAATAGAATCCATGATGTGTTCCACGTATCCATGTTAAGACGATATCGTTCTGACCCTACTCATATTCTACCAGTTGCAGAAGTGGAGGTACAGCCTGACTTGACTTTCGAAGAAGAGCTGGTGCAGATTTTGGATCGAGACGTAAAGGTTCTAAGAAGAAAATCAGTCCCATTGGTAAAGGTACTTTGGCGTAATCATGGCAGAGAGGAAGCTACTTGGGAACCAGAGGAGGCAATGCGTCAGCAATATCCCCATTTGTTTGGATAAGGTAAATTTCGAGGACGAAATTTCTTTAAGGAGGGTAGAGTTGTAACGCCCTAATTTTCGGGTTTTTCTTAGATTGTTCTTTATCTGATATAATGTTTAAATTCTAGTATTTGGGTGTGTAATGCATGTTTGGGGTGTGTTAATGGGCCTATGGAAGGCCCATGTGTTGGTTAGGAGCTCGGTAAAATTTTGAATTTTAAGCTTAGGAGATAGAGGATCATTGAAAGTAAGGGTCTTAAGAAATTGTGTGCGAAATAAGACACAAATGAATCAGTGGTAAAGTGGCAAGGGAGACGCCACTAGACTCCTTAAAAGGTGGCGCCTAAATGAGTTTGGAGGTCCAAGGTTCAAGTTCCAGAGTTGGCAAGGAGGGCGTTTTATTTTTGAGCTTGAGCAGGTAAGAGTTTGAAGCAGAATTGAACTCTGCTTGGAGGAGATTTGAATGGGTCAAGGGAGCAAATCGTGGAGGAGGTTGAGGAGTAAAATAAGGAGCTTTCAAATTTTGAAAGAAGTGGCCGAACAAGAAATTCTCCATGGTGTGATTTCGGCAATAGCATAGGTAAGGTACAATCGGCATTAGAGTTTCTTTTGGTGCCGATTTCCTTAGTTGAGTAGGTTTTCTCTTTTGTCATTTTTGCCTAGTGAATTAAGGGTCATTCTTTCCCATCTTATCTAAACCAAATTGCCGAATTCCACACTCTAAAAGACCTCCTGCTGAAACTTTTACTTCTGTCTGGCAACACTTTGTCTTCTCTTTCTTCTATTCTCATCTTCTTCTCGTCTTGCTTTCACAAACCGAAACCTACCTTGTTGCCTCCTTCCTGGCCGAATCAACTAAAGCTTTCTCCTACTTCTTTTCTTCAAGCCCTAAACCGAATGTTCATTTGATCAAAACCTTCCATAAGCCGAAATATTCAACTTGCCGAATTCACCTTCTTTTATTAAAAATATCGTCTCTTCTCATTCTACTTCTTTGCCGAACCTTCTTTTGACCGAAACTCATTGTGCTTGGCCGAATCCTCTCTACTCTCAACCCTTTCTTCCTCATTGTTACAAAGGGAACGGCTGTGGTTTGGGACTTAGATCGGTAAGTATTTCGTGATATTATCTCGTTAGTTTTCAAGTTTAAGGCTAAGATGCCGAAAACCCCTCAGAGGGAGGGTAACGTTTCTAGACTAAGGGCCTTATGGCTTTTCTCCTTGGTTTATAGGCGTTAGTGTGGACAAGAGACGTGCAGCAAAGGAGGGTAGTGTAGATTAACGCGGTTGGACATTTCGATCTAGTCCATAACCGAAAAGGGTAAGATTCTAATGACTTAGGCCATGTAGGCTGATTATGGTAAGGGGTTTATAGCTCTTTGGTTATCGATTATTAGACTAATAATTAGCATTCGATTGTAGGCTCTTCGTACGTGGATTCCGTCGTCGTTCCATCCGTTAACAGGTGTGTAACTAATCCCAATTCTTAGACTGAAAACGGTAAAAGCCGAAACGGCTATAAAGTGACCGACATCTAGTGTAAGTGACCGAAAACGCATTCGTATGATATTTGGGAGTAACCATTTACTCCATTAGGCTTAAATATGAGTTCGGTGCTGGAGGAATTGCAGAAGGTGCAATTCTGAACGTTTCGGTAAGTAGGGCTACAATGGGCCAAGATGGGCCCAATGGGCTTCCGAGCCCAAAATCGATAAAGTGACTATTATAGGCTTTCTGGTGACATGGTTAATAAAAACATGGTCAAGTTGGTAAGCTAAGCCTAAAAATTAGACTTAACAGGTTTGAGATGATAATGGACTCAGTAAGGCCCATTACGGGTTTTAGGCTAAAAAGGGCAAAAGTGGAAATTAAGCTTAAAAGGGACTTCTGTGAATATCTATGGACTAATAACCAATTGAACATGCATAAAATCTCTGAAAATATGAAAAAGGGCCATAGTACCCTTAGGTAGGAAAAATTACCAAAATACCCCTAGGTGCAAAAAGACTATTATACCCCTAGGGTCAATTCTGTATGAAATGTATGATTTTATGTATCTGCATGAGTTGCCATTTAATGTGAGCATATCTGATGCATGAGATGCTATATGTTGCATGCTAGTATGTATATATCTGTTGCATGGGGTTTGGGTTTATGATGGAGGAAGTGTTCTGGCAGCCTCGCTGCAATCTGGTGGCCTCGCCACAATATCTGTATCTGGTGACCTCGTCACAATATCTGGTAGCCTCGCTGCAAATTATATCTGGCAGCCTCGCTGCAATTATCTGTGGTGTGTAGCGGTTGGGTGGGTCGAGTAGTCTCCCCACATGGTGTAAGGCTGGTACGGGGGTGTTATGGATGGATCTGGGTTGGGTTTCTGTTTGCATATTATATCTTATCTGTATCTGTTATGGGCCTATGGGCTTAACCTGATTTCTGTAATGGGCCAAGGCCCAACTAATCTGATTCTGAGGCTTGATCTGTTTTGGCCTATGGTTGAGATAATGTTGCACACTGAGTTGTCAAACTCACCCCCTTTTATTTAATCTCTGCAGGTAACACTCAACCATAGTGGGCTTGGAGCTGCGAGAGATTCGGAGTGGCCACAGCATCTGTAGAACTGGTTTTCATTTTGTTTAAAGTTTTTTATTATTAAGTTATTTTTGGGTTTTATTTTGTAATAAGGCCGCTATCTAAGTTTTTATTTGGTTTAATTTTTCTTTGATGATTAAATTACATTTTATAGAATCGCTAGTTTAGGCTGCGCTGGTTTCAAAATCTAAAGAACGTTTTCAAAACTCAACGAGTGAATAATATGCATAACTTAAAGGATTAATAAACTGGTTTTAACAAACTTACTCTTTTGATTCAAACCTCACTTAAGACACAACAAGACTAAAAGGGTCGTAAACTTAGTTTTAGGATCGTGTGACACACCAGATCTGGTCGTAACGTCTAGGCCGGGTTTGGGGTGTTACAGTACGTACCGGAATAAAATGAGCCGACTTAGTTAATCTGTCAACTATTACCCAGATGGCATCTTTCTCTCCTAGAGTCAATGGCAACCCTAAAACAAAATCCATAGTAATCCGATCCCATTTCCATCCAGGAACCATAATAGGCTGAAGTAGTCCCGAAGGCACTTGGTGTTCAGCTTTCACTTGTTGAAAAATTAAGCATTTGGATACAAATTCAGAGATATCTCTTTTCATTCCATTCCACCAATACATTTTCTTCAAATTATTATACATTTTTGTACTGCCCGGATGAATTGCCAAACAACCATTATGTGCTTCCTGTAAAATCTTTTGAATCAATCCCTCATTCTTCGGTACACAAATTCGATCCTAAACATCAAGCACCCATCAGAACCGATTCTGAAATCTGACTCTGTATCAACCTCACATTGTTTTCTTTTGGCTTGCAAGTCTTCATCGCTTTTCTGAGCTTCACAAATCTCTTGCAAAAGCATCGGTCTTGCTTTCAACTCGGCTAGAATCAAACCATCATCTGATATTTCCAACTGAGTGTTCATAACTCTCAAAGCAAACAAAAACTTTCTGCTTAAGGCATCGGCAACTAGATTTGCTTTTCCTGGATGATAGTCAATCACAAGCTCGTAATCTTTCAATAACTCCAACCATCTTCGATGTCTTAAGTTCAAGTCTTTTTGTGACATCAAGTATTTAAGACTTTTGTGGTCGGTATATACTCGACACTTTTCACCATATAGATAATGTCGCCAAATCTTCAAAGCAAACACCACTGCAGCCAATTCCAAATCATGAGTCGGATAATTCCTCTCGTGAGGTTTTAACTGTCTCAAAGCATAAGCCACAACCTTTCCTTCTTGCATCAGTACACATCCCAAACCATTTAGAGAAGCATCACTATATACCACAAATTCTTTACCTGACTCGAGCTATATTAACACTGGTGCCTCTGTTAATAACTTTTTCAATTCTTTGAAACTTCGTTGACATTCTTCCTTCCACTCAAATTTAACATCTTTGCGGAGTAATCTAGTCATAGGAGCAGCAATTATAGAAAATCCATTTACAAATCGTCGATAATATCCAGCTAGCCCTAAGAAACTTCTAACCTCAGTTACATTCTTCGGTGGTTTCCATTCAACAATAGCTGAAATTTTACTGGGATCAACCCGTATACCATCACCTGAAACAATATGACCCAAAAATCCAACTTCCCGAAGCCAAAATTCACTTTTACTAAACTTGGCATATAACTGCTTGTCTCGCAAGGTTTGCAAAACTATCCTCAAGTGCTCAGCATGCTCGGTCTCATCTTTGGAATAGATTAAGATATCATCTATAAATACCACAACAAACTTGTCCAAGTATGGCTGAAATATGCTGTTCATCAAATCCATAAACACAGCAGGAGCATTTGTTAATCCGAATGGCATAACTAAAAATTCATAATGACCGTACCTTGTTCTAAAAGCAGTTGCACATCTGACTCTTTTACCCGCAACTGGTAGTACCCATATCTCAAGTCGATCTTTGAAAACCACGTCGCTCCTTTCAGCTGATCAAACAAATCATCAATTCTCGGCAATGGATACTTGTTCTTAGTTGTCACTTTGTTTAATTGCCAATAGTCAACACATAATCTCATTGAACCATCCTTCTTTTTCACAAACAATACAGGAGCACCCCAAGGCGAAAAACTCGGTCTCACAAAGCCTTTGTCGGTCAACTCTTGCAACTGCGACTTTAATTCTTTCAACTCCGTTGGTGCCATTCTATACGGAGCAATCGAGATCGGAGTTGTTCCCGGCATCAAATCAAACCAAACTCTACTTCTCTGACTGGAGGTAAACCCGGTAATTCCTCTGGAAATACATCCGCAAACTCACACACAATCGGCACTGATTCCACTTTCTTTTCAATTTCTTTTGTATTCAACACATACACTAAATAAGCTTAATAACACTTTCTCAAATATCTCTGAGCCGACATTAAAGAAATCACACTAGACAATGCCTCTGATTTATCTGATTCAACCCGTAGAGTTTCACCATTTTCCCACTTTAATTCAATAACTTTCTGTTTACAATTTACTATAGCATCATGCAATGTCAACCAATTCATGCCCAAAATCACATCAAACTCATCAAACGGCAACAACATCAAGTCGACCGGAAAGTAATAACCCCGAATCATTAAAGGACATTTCTTGGATACTTTATCAACTATAACACATTGGCCTAACGGGTTTGACACTTTAATCATAAATTCTGTATTCTCAATAGGTATATTCATACTAGACACCAATTTCATGCACACATATGAATGAGTAGAACCGGGGTCAATTAAAGCAGTAATATTAACATCATAAGGAGAAAATATACCAGTGATCATGTCGGGTGAGGAAGCATCTTCACGCGCTTTAATGGCATAAGTTCTAGCTGGAGCCCTTCCTTCAGATTTAACTACTGAATCTCTGACCACATTCTTGCTACTTGCTTCACTCCTAGCTTTTCTTGAATACCTTCCCCTCGAATCTACACCACTTACTTTTGTACTCTGAAATTTTTCTTTTTCAATTCTCTCTGGGCAGTCTCTAATAAAATGATCTGGAGAACCACATCAAAAACATTCATTTGCTCTGCATGGACCAAAATGATTTCTACCACACCGCTGGCACTTGGGCTTAAGAAATCTCGAATTCCCTACATTAGCTGCTGAAGTAGTCTGGGACTTAGGACCCACATTTTGCTTCCTAGAATTCCCATATGATTGTCCAGCTGAAACTTGGGAACGAGGATTCATATTTCTTGATTTTCTGGGTTGCTGTGAGGGTGCACTACTCATCGGTCTTTTCTTCCAATTTCGTGTCTCAAATTCTACCTTTTTCTTCTCTTTAAGTAGTTCTTCAGCCTTGCAAGCTCGATCGACAAGTACCACCATTTCTTTTAGTTCAAGAATCCCAACAAATCCTTAATGTCTTCATTGAGCCCTTCTTCAAATCGTCTGCACATCTTGGCCTCTGTAGGAACATATTCTCTGGCATACTTACTCAATCTGACGAACTCCCTTTCATATTCAGTGACTGTCATATTACCTTGCTTCAGCTCAAGAAACTCTTTACGCTTCTGATCAATAAATCTTTCACTGATGTATTTCTTTCGAAACTCTTCTTGAAAGAATTCCCAAGTTACCCTCTCTTTCGGTACCACAGAAATCAATGTCTTCCACCAATTATAGGCTGAATCCCTTAACAAAGATATAGCACATTTCAAGTATTCTTCAGGTGTGCAAGATAATTCATCAAATACCCGGATAGAATTCTCAAGCCAAAACTCTACTTTCTCGGCATCATCATCCACATTAGTTCTGAATTCTTCAGCCCCTAATTTACGAATTTTACCGACTAGAGTTCTTTGAAATTTCATCATATCCACACCCTGAGGCATCGGGGGTATAAGTTGAGGAATTGGGGGAGGTGGCGGAGGTTGTACGTTCGGGTTCGTACGAACAAACTCAGTGTACCATGCACTCATCATTTGGAGAAAGGCTTCCCGACCTGTTTCTCCTCCTCCCTAACCAACAGTAGGAGGTGGATTTTCAGTCGGCGCTGCCCCTTCAGCTGAAGCTGGCGCATTATTCTCTACTTCATCTGCCACGGCTGGATCGGGATCCATTTACTATAAAAAAATCATTTAAAAGGTCAGAAGTTATCACACTATCACAATATACACATATGGCATGTATAGCGAAGTCCGTACATAAAACACGTTAGTTCGAGAACCGACTAAACCTGCTCTGATACCACCAAATGTAACACCCCCACGCCCCAGACCATCACCGGAGTTGAGCTTGAGGTGTTACTGAACATAATTTACCATTTTAGGAACTTTGAATCCTTTATTTCTACATTTGCAACCTGCTATCTATCTGCGTCATGGTTACCAAAAAATTCATATCTCAAGTTACGAAACTCGAAATCAAGATCTATAAATTTTTCCTAAATCTAGACTCATTTATCAATTTACAAATTTGTTTCTAGAATTTTTGGTTGGGTCAATTAGTACAGTTTATTAGTTAAAGTTACCCCTATTTCAGGACTCAACTACACTGACCTCTACTTACCACGAACCACTTTTCTCGCTGTACAAAATTCATGTGACTATGCCGTTTGTTTCTATTGAAACTAGACTCAATAAGGATTCTGAAAATATAAAGTAAATCTCATAATTATTTTTGTACAATTTATGGTGAATTTCCAAAGTTGGAATAGGGGATCCAGAAATCGCTCTGGCCCTGTTTCACTAAAACTCAAATATCTCACAACATATAACTCCTTTACCTATTTCGCTTCTTCCATATGAAAGTAGACACAAAACGCTTCACTTTCATTTTTAATTCATCACCTAATTCTGTTTCTACTATTTTTAGTGATTTGTCAAACTCACGTCACTACTGTTACAATATTCTGTTTTATGACAAATTTCACTTTTCTATGAATATTCATGGACTATTATCACTTTGAACATACATGGTCTCATACATGATCTAAATTAGCCAATCCAAGGATTAATCATTATCAGGCATTTCCTCAACCAAACCACAACCATATCACAAGATTAATTACACAAAACAAGTATATTGCTATACATGCCATATTCGAGTCACACAAGCCATTTTACCAAAATAGTTCTTCGGATAGTGTGAGCGAGCCTTCGACCTATCCCGATTCCCAAGCCGGCTTGTCCAAAACTACAATGAATAGAAAGGAGGGAGTAAGCATAAATGCTTAGTAAGTTCACTTGCAAATAACAAGTAACATAACAAATCAATTATACCAAATAACACTAGCATGGTATCACTAAAACAATATCACATTTCTAATCATCATTTATGATCTTACCACATTATTGTTGTTGTATCGAGTTTCAACCCGAGGATTAAGTACATACCTGTTCAAAGTGTCCATTTCACAACACTTATCAAAATGACACTTGCATCTTGAGTGTTCTTCCATTTCACTAGAATTTTACCTGTTGAACACATCGGAATATAACCCGGATACATGGATAATTTGCACATAAGTGCCACATATGTAATCAAACGACCATGTAACCTGCCCATGAGCGAACTTGGACTCAACTCAATGAGCTCAGGCGTTCGCATCCATAAGTGAACTCGGACTCAACTCAACGAGTTCGGACATTTGCATCCATAAGTGAACTCGGACTCAACTCAACGAGTTTGGATGCCTAACCATCCTAGTGACATGTCACTTGTATCCTAATCTATTCCTAAGGTTCAAACAAGATTTTCCTCAATCACATATCCTTGCCGTCTTCCACAGAATACAGAAACCAATACTCGGTAGCAATTTATATTTAACAAGTAGCACACATAATTTGCATATTATTCGGTAATAACCACAAAGCATATATTTCATGATAAAAATCAGCATATCATATAAATAACATCAATTAACTTAAAAATAATGATTATGTTACATTATTTACACATGAAATTACCTTATGGCAAAATATTTGGAATCGAGCCTATTCCTCGACAACTTTGTTTTTCCCTCGTTCACGACTTGAATCTCATTTTTCTTGATCTAAAATAGCACATTTAGCTCATTTAACACTCACATTATCAAAATAGTCCTTAATTCAAATTTTGACAAAATTACAATTTTACCCCTAAATTTTTACATATTTACACTTTTGCCCTAAGGATCGGAAATTAAATTTTATTTCAAATTCTTATGTTTTAGGACATGCTGATCATTTATTTACCATTAGCAAGCTCAAATTCCCACTATAATATACACTTATGAACAATATATATTTTTACCGATTAAGCCATTTTACTCGTTTTTATTTAAAACCGAGTAGCACAAGTTGTCTAGCATAATTTAAACCCTCATATTCTATCATAAAACACCAAAATACACAAATTTCACCTATGGGTATTTTTCCAAATATAAACCCTAGCTCAAAATATTGGTAAAAATAGGTAAACCGAGCTACGAGGATTTCAAAAATGTAAAGAACATTAAAAACGGGCATGGAAATCACTTACAATCAAGGCTTAAAAGTGTTGAAACCATAGCTATGGTGGAGAGAAAAATTCGGCAGCAATATATGAAGAAGATGATTAATTTTTGTGTTGTTTTTCCCATTTTATTTCATTTAATATCCAAATGACCAAAATGCCCTTCTTTACTAAACTTTCAAAAATTCCATTCATGTCCAATTTTTGTCCATAAACTTAGAAATTGGTCAAATTGCTATTTAAGACCTCCTAATTAATATTCCAAAGCAATTTCATAATAAAAGATTCTAGAATGCAAATTTGGCAACTTATTCGATTTAGCCCCTAATTTCAAATTAAGCACTTTATGCATAGAATTTCTTCACGAAATTTCTACACAATCATGCAATCATATCATAAACCTCAAAATAATTATAAAATAATTATTTCTATCTCGGATTTGTGGTCACAAAACCACTATTTTGATTAGGCCCTAATTCAGGATATTACATTTCACCTATGGGTATTTTTCCAAATATGAACCCTAGGTTGAATTATTGCTAGCATAAGCTAAACCAAGTTACCAGGACTCCGAAAACGTAAAGAACATTAAAACCGAGGCTTGGAATCACTTACTATTGAGCTTGGAAGCTTGAAACAAACCCTAGCTATGGAGAACCCTTGAAATTTCGTGCTAATGAAGAAGATGGACATATTTTGCCATCTTTTTCCCTTTTTTAATCTTTTAATTACCAAATGACCAAGATACCCTTAATGCCTTTCTTTGAAAATTTTCATGTACAAGCCCATTTTTGTCCAAAAATTTAATAATTGGTCAAATTGCTATTTAAGACCTCCTAATTAATATTCCAAAGCAATTTCATACTAAAAGCTTCTAGAATGCAAGTTTTGCATCTTATTTGATTTAGTCCCTAATTTCAAATTAAGCACTTTATGCATAGAATTTCTTCACGAAATTTTCACACAATCATGCAATCATATCATAAACGTTGAAATAATTATAAAATAATTATTTCTATCTCAGATTTGTGGTCACGAAACCACTATTCCGGTTAGGCCCTAATTCGGGATATTACAGTTGGTCTGGTGGCAAGGGGGCGCTGGTAACATGAAGAAGGTCCAATGTTCGAACCCTGGCCTTAGCTTAATTTTTCTATTTTTCGCATAAAGGCATGGAGGCTAGCGTTAAACCTTATAATTAGTTGAGAGTGATTCGTGACACAAAAGGAGTGGTGGAAGAGTGGCGAACGGCGTACTGGGCTTTAAGAAGGAGCGCAGGTTCGAGTCTCTTCGCTGGTAAAAATTTCATTTTTATTCTTGAGTAAACATTGACCTTAGCAGGTAAAACTTATAATCTGTTGCGACCGGATTATAGCACAAGAGCGCATGTGGTGCAGTGGTGTGGAGCGTACTAGAGTAATCTTGACGAGATGAGGTCTGGACTTCGAGCCTCACCTTGCGCGTGGAAGGTGAAATTTTTGCTGCTCGTGCAAGGCTGGCCGAATTTGGTAAGTGCTGATGGTCAAGCGGTGGGAGCTTGAAGCTGCTGTTGGTGAGCAAGTCAAAGCGGTGGAAGGGCATAATTTGGGCTAATTGTTGGCTACTTTCTAGATGCTAATAAAGGTTTTATTATGGGAAATTTTGACCAATGTGAGACTATTTTTGGTGATATTCGGCCATGGGAATTATAGCTAATAAAGGTTTTAATTTTGGCTTTCCATTTTGTTCAAAATTTTGACCAATTGGAAGGAGTATATTTTTGTTACCAAATTAAAGAGTGTAGGCAAGGATTTTCGGCATATTGTGGGATTGAAGATTTGCTTTCCATTTTATTTTCTAACCTTGAGCAACACCACCATTTTCTTTGCTCAACACAAAAGTCATTTGGCTAATTTGATTTCTCCCCTCTTGGTATTTTTCCTTTCCATTCTTTTGAATCCAAATCAAACACACCTCCACTCCATTTGTTTTGAACTAACACATACACATTTTGCTTATACCTTTCAAGCACCTTTCTCTTTTCTTTTGATTTTGACAATACCGAATGCAAAGTGGTCACTTTCTCTTCTCTTTTGGCTTTGTCTTAGCCGATTGCAATTTGCTTCATAACTAGTGTCATGGCCGAATATTCCTACTTGTCATTCACACTCTCTTTTTCACTTGTGCAATAGTAGACGAATGTACTTTAGCCAATTTGCTCCTTCTCCTTCTTTTTTAAACGATTGTACCTTTCTCTATCTCGTTTCTTGTTTATGTTATTGATCAATCGGCCGAATCTAAATCTTTGGTGATAGGACCCGGACTCGAATCCTTTTCCTTTGCGAACGATCTCTAGTTTTGGGGTAAGTATCTTAATCGCAAGTGCTACTTATGTTATTTGGAAAATTACATGTACCCTTATGTGATTAATTGCTTTCTTCTAAGCGAGGGTCCTATGGAATTATATTTTGATCGATTGTGATTAGGGAGCATGGGTTGGATATAGGAGAAACCCCTAACAATCTTGTACCTACCGAATCTTGTTAGTGGTTTATTGATCGAACCGTGGGTAAGTGTTGTTGGTCGAATACTCTATAGGTTTATATATTGGGATTGTAAGACTTATTTTCTTAAGTGATGGGGTCTAATAAGATGTATGTCATTTCAGGTATTTGACCAAGTAGTGATATTGATTGTAGTCGATTGATTTAAGAGTATCAAGATCATTCGTGTGCATAAGGTGAGGTGGTGTGTATTTTGGATAAGGGTTGGAAATGTTTAACCCTTGTGACAATTGACTAATAAGGCATTGATGGATTATAGGTTTTGTATGAAAGAGTTTATTGCATAGCACGTATTCAGGTGTGTTAACCACACTTTTAGATCTCGATGGCAAAATACCGAAACGGCAAGTGCCAAATAGCCAACGAATCAATTATTGGCCACATGGGCGTGCGAACGTTCATGTGTTTGATTGAGGCCACGGAATGTGACCTCACATCAGAAAACGGCTATCATGAATGATTCCATGAGTTGGGCTGAAACGAGCCCAATGGGCCCAATGGGCCTGTAGGCTCGCTAGATGGGCTTTAAGCCGAAATTGAATTCCTGGACTGTTTCACTGCATATGTTTCTAGACGACCATGGGCTTACTGAAAGGCCTTCACATATGATGGACCACACGGACAAATGATGGAAATGCCCTAAGGGGCAAAATGACCAAAATACCCTTCGAGGGTAAATTGACTGTTCTAACTCTGTATGTTTTCTGATTAAACTTTTATATTATGAAATGCTTGTATGAGTTCTCTGTATCATGATAGCATGTCATTTAATATGTTGCATTGCATGGGGAATGGGATATATATATATTTGGAGGAAGTGTACTGTTCTGGCAGCTTCGCTACATTATTCTAAGGCTTATAGCCTAATATTCTGGCAGCTCTGCTGCATTTTATCAATAGTGCCACATCGGTACTATACTGTGGAGTGTAGCGTTGGGTGGGTTGACATTATATTCCCACATGGAGTGTAGGGTTGGAAGGAGATAGAGTGTAGCGGATGGATGGGTAGGATTCTGATTGCATGCCATACTGATATTGTATTTGATTCTAATTGTATGCCATACTAATACTGTATTTGGATTCTGATTGTATGCTATACTGCTTACTATAATGGGCTTAGGCCCACTGATTGTGACATGCTACTATTATGGGCTTTAGCCCATTCTGATTCTTTTATATTATTATTGCAGGGATTACACACTGAGTATTCGTATACTCACCCAATTATTTTAACTATACAGGTAATTCTGAGGCATAGACGATTCGGTGCTATGTGGACTTGGAGGCGGCCACACTTTGCTGTTACACTTCACTTTTATATAGTTTTCGATTTTTCATTTATTTTATTTATGGTATTTATTTTGGGTTGTAATACAACCGCTCTTAAATTTCTTTTAAATATTGGGTTTATTTATTCGCATGTTTATAGTCTCTTAGCTTTAGAGCATGTTTTACAAAATGATATCTGTTTTCCAAAAACCATGTTTTCGCATCAAACGAGAATTTAAATAAAGCTTCCGCAATCATTATGTTTTACCAAAGTAAACTACTTTTCATAATTTGATTAATCAAAGATAGACGAAATGGTGATCTCTTTAAAATTTCTTTAATAAGGGTTTTCAATGAAACACGATTTTTTAAAAACACTTCAATGTGACACACCGGACTCGGGCCTAACTTCTAGGCAGGGTTTGGGGTGTTATAGGTATGTTGCCATATACAATGTGGTTCTAATATCTAAATTTGTAAGCATCATTAGCATGTTTCTTAGTAGTTAAGTATATAATATTATTGATAAGTTATGTTTTTGTCAGTTCACATAGCATGTGACGAGACCCAAAATATGCATTAGAAGTGGTTCGAGACTAAACCGATAACTCTGGATTATTTTTGAGAAACTTAGAAAATTTTCAAAAAATCGGGGACACACGCCTGTGTGAACCGGCCATGTGTCTTACACAGCCACTAGACACGCCCGTGTCATGGGCCGTGTGGACATTCGAAATGGGACCACATGGCCGTGTCCCAGACCGTGTCCTACCCCGTGTAACTCTCTGGCTTAGGTCACACGGCCGACCACGTGCCCGTGTCTAGGCCATGTAACTCACTGGCTTGTTTTTATAAAATGCTTCCGGGGACACACGGTCGTGTCACTTGACCGTGTGTCACACAGGGTTGAGACACACGCTCGTGCCTCTACCTGTTTGGAAAAAAATAGGCTATTTACCAAGCCATTTTGCCACTCAACTTGCACATACCTACATCATCTCATTTGGCACAACAACAAGTGTCAAATAAGCATCCAAAAAAATTTTAATCAAACACAAATTATGCCATTTCAATTCCAACCATTCCTAAACTCCAATCACAACAACTTACTTATTCAAAATACATACCAATTTCACATGCTTTAATAACCATTAACCATATGCATTTTATAACCCATAACTCAACCATTTAATCATCCTAAAACCAAACCACAACCAAGCATTTCCATCCCAATTTATACATCACATATCAAAATAACCACTTGAACCATAAATCTCAGCCTCAAGCATACCAAGATGAACCAACCCACATGATTATACATATATCAACCATTCAACATTTACTAGCCAATTCGTATGGCTAGAATTCATAACTAGCATTTAAAATAATAACCACATAACCTATACATGCCATATAACCATAAACACAAGTTTAAAAGTACCAAAAAAAGATTAATAGTGTGATGAAATCTCTGACGATCCCTGAATCCGAGCTAGCTTTGATTTCATTATAAAACATAGAAAAATAAAAAGAAGTAAGCTTTATAGCTTAGTAAGCTCGTATGATAATAAAACTTAACTTATTAATTAAATACATTTCAATCAAAATAAGCATAACATGATATAAATCATATCAATCCACAAACCTTTCATTTGTTCAATTCATTATTAAACTTGAAGTTCACAAATCACTTTAATTTCATACTTGTATAGGTTCCATACTACTTGCTCCACATGAATCAGTTTTACTTTCATCCACATCTCGGTTATGCTCGTTGAACCAATCAGAATTGCTAAAGGATACTTGGGAACACATCACACATTAAGTGCCTCACATATAGTCGAAGCTACCTCGATATCGCATCACATACCGTGCCCACTCATGAGTTAACAACGGGCCTACTCTCACAAGTTGTCAGTCAAGACGTAGCTACAAGGTGCTACTTACACAAGCTACAGGTACCGCAAGACATGCTGAAAACCCAGCCACCGGTAGGACGTACGACACCAGCACCTAGATCACATAATCATAATAACCCTAATGTCGTGACATTCGTATACTAAACTATTCCTAAGGTTCAAACGAGGCTTTACACTTTCAAATCTTTGTCGATTGTATCTGTAAGCTCATTTCTAATCACAATCATAGTTCAATTCAATAGTAAAGCTGTAAAAACACAATTTAACAATGCTTATTAACATACGAACTTCCCTCGGACATAAAAACAACAAAACTAGTCGATTAATTGAGTACTTTGTTCTTGCCTTGATCTAAGTCCAAATTCTTCCTTTCTTGATATGCATGGATGATAGGTAGCCAAATTTTGAAGTTATTTTAATGGTTTCCTTCTTGCTACATTCGGTTGAAAATGAAGAAGACCAGATGATATCTTTTGTTATTTATTAATTAACTTATTATTTCACCAGATTACCTTTTTAACCTTTAATAAAAAACATTATAAATCATCTAATTTATGTCCATAATTGTCCACTCATGCTATTAGTGGTCTATTTACAACATAAACCCTTCAAACATTTAATGTCATAGCTATTAAATCCTTAGCTTATAGAACATCACTTTTACATATTATGCAATTTAGTCCTTTTTCTTGAATTGAGCATTCAAATGATAAAATTTCTTTACAAAAATTTCACACTACTCTAATATCATGTTGTAAACATTAAAATAATAATAAAATAAATTTTCTAACATTGAATTTGTGGTTCCAAAATCACTGTTCCGATTTGACTAAACACAGGCTGTGTGACCCTAGGGAAAATTTTAGAATTATGGGCCCACATGCTCGTGTAGGCCCAGATGCCCAGATTGGCCTTGCTCGTGTGGCCCACATAGCCTGGCCCAGAAAACCACACACTCATGTGGAATACCCGTGCAGGCTCACACGCCCTGGTGGCCCACACGCCCAATTTAGCCACACGGCCATATTCTAGCCATCATACGACCGTGTCTCATGCACGGCCATGCCTTCGTTGACTACACAACCATCCACACGGGATCCACATACCTCTGTGGCTTCGACATATTCATTTTCTGGCATTTTTCGAAGCCCCATTTTTTGCGTTTTGAGTACACACCTAGTACTATTTGCAGCGAAGCCACTCCCAAGCCTTTAGGAACCTAAAATCAGAGTATCCAACAATGATTTAGTGCATAAAAAATTACCAATTCGACAATAAAATTCATCACGAAACTGACTTACAACCGTCGATAAACTGCTTCTAACGCGCACTAAATTGTTGGAGTGAAATCCCTTGCTCCACAATCTGATACTGAACACGGATCATGATAAACGCTAATTTATACATGTTTTTACCTCATGATTAGCCTATATTTTGGATGAATTATCATTAAAATTGTGAGAATTGGTACTCTTAATCCTTCTATTTCATGTTTTATACTCAGGAGAGCACAAGGAAGAGAAAAGAACAAAAACAGGCTGAAAATGGAAAGAATGGGCCAAAGTGTAAAAACAACACGGCCCAAGGATTCCCCACATGGCCGTGGCACACGGCCGTGCCACATAAAGTCCAACATGGCCCAGCCCCGACAAGCACGGCCGGATCACACGGCTATGCCACCATCAACAGTCTCGCACACGGCCTCTTATCGTGGCACACGGGTGTGGCATACAGGCATGTCCCTGTCGTGAGGAAGTGCAATTTCACTTGGATTTGGATACTTAGAGGCTAAGAAAGGCATTCTAAAGCTTTATATAAAGACCCTAGGAGGCAACTCTAAGGAGGTACCTTTTCTCCCACAAGAGAGTGTCGTATTTCTGCCAATACAGAGAGTGAAAGCAAGGAATTACTCTAAGGGAAGCCAATTGATTCATCCTAGAAGTTGAACTCTACATCAAGACAGAGGATCTCCCTTCAATCCTTTACGGGTTTTTGGGTTTTTTATGTTTTGTTATCTTTATTCTTCTGAGATGTTTTCTTTATTAAATATGAAATTAAAGGATTAGGAGCATCATATACCTCGATTCTAATGATAAATGATCCGTAAATGTGCTAAGCATGGGGTAAAAAATATGTATATATTATGGTTCATCAGTTTCTAGGTGACATTCATTAGACAATTGATCCATCGGCAATCTAGTTTTGTGGTGTTCGACTGTTGCTTTGTAGGTAAGTCATTTAACATGGCATTGGGAATTTTGATTGGTATTATTTGGCCATGTTGTTGTTGATTTCACATTTAGATTTAATTAAGGAAGGTGTTAATTGAATGTATTTTCTATCAATTTAGGCTTGTGTTTACTCGTGTGTGATTTGGCATCAAAATCCAATCAGGTGTGTAACGAGAAACTTGAATAAGCGAGCGAAAGCTAAAAACTGACACTGAGGACCCACACAGCCGTGTGCCTGGCCGTGTGTGGGACTGTGTGTGACAAACAATCTGTGTTATTTGGGTCGAGTGGACCACTTAAGCGTGTGTGAGGCTTATGCCAGGCCGTGTAGGCCACACAAGCTGGATATTTGGGCCGTATGGGCCACATAAACATATGGGCTCAAAATTTTAGAATTTTTCCCTAGGTTTGTACATGTAACGCCTCAAAATTTTAAATTCTAACTTTTGTAAATTTGACACAAATATCTGCTTGCTTCAGTGGTTAAGTGTTAAGGGTGTGTGTATGAGGTCCCAAGTTCAAGTCTTACTTGTTGCAGTTTTTGTTATTTTTGGAATCAAGCCCAATCTCTAGTCAGTAGGCTTTTATTTAATTGTTGTAAGTATATGTCAGAATGGGTCTACTGGTTTGATGGTTAAGTGGAGTGTTATTTTGCTGATGGTCAAGTGTTTGAGTCCCTGTTTTAGTAAGGGAGTTTATTTTTGTTCGATTCTGAGGGTGAGTGTTTGGATGGAAATGGGTTTCTGAGTAGTGGGTTGTTAGTGGGATTAGTGGAGAGGTTTGAGGGATATGGTGAGTTATGGGATTATTCTAATTATTTTTTTTCAAATTTTGGCTCTCCCTCTTCTCCCTAAAAGTTTTTCTTCTGACGCAGGATTTCTGCCATTCTTCTTCTTCTTCTTCTGCCGCTGTTTCATTTTTTCCGTCTATATCATTTTCTTCTTCCCATTTCTTAATCCTCCTTATCAGTCTATTCCTTGTTTTTGACTTTCACGAGATTGGTAAGTTTTCGTTTCATCCTCGTTTCTGGCATAACGTTTGTTATAGAAAGACTAATTTCTGTCAATTCTTATTAAGAGAAGGTTGTAAGGCTGGAAATTACGCTTCGTCGATTTGATTCAGAGTTATGATCATTTTTGGTGGCGGTAAGTCGACTTTACATTTTTTGGGATTAATCATTTTAGACTCGTTTTTGGTTTTTAAAAGGATGAAATATTCTGATTTTAGGTTTCGAAAAGCTCGGGAGCATTTTTGCATGAAAATCATGACAAGTGTGTACCTAAAAACATAGACATCGAGGTTTTGGCAAAAGCCAAAAACCTCACTGTCGACGCCACACGGGTGCTTGGTCACCTATGTAATAGGTTGTGCGTGAATGACATGGCCATGTGTTTGACAAAGGCTAGGCCGTGTGCTAGACACGATCATGTGGTGGCTGGGTATGGCCGTGTGTGACACACGAGCTAGACCAATTTGGGTTGTGTGGGCCACACAGACGTGTGAGTCCACACGGGTAGTCCACACGGGCGTGTGGGGTTTTAGGCCAGGCAGTGTGTTCCATATAGGCGAAGGCCAATCTGAGTGTGTGGGCCACACGGGCAAGCCACATGGGACTCTGGGCCCATTTAACTGATATGTTTCCTAGAGTTGCATGGGTCGTCCCAAATGACTGTGAACCTACTGTAGGATCAGTAAGGGTTAATTAGGCCCTAAGTTGTATGATCTATATGAATGATATTGTGTTCTGAGTATGTTATTACCATGCATATCTGACTAATCTGATGCATATAATTGTTTCTGCTACATATATATGCCATGCAAGCATGTTAGACTGTATATATGTTTTTGCATATCATCTGTATCTGTACTGTTTCTGTTATTGGGGTGGGATGGTGATTATTACAGGAAGGGTTCTGAAAGGCGTTTATGCCTATTATCTGGCAGCTCAACTGCATTATTTTTTATATGTGTCGCATTCGGTATAGCATGGTGTGTAAGGCTGGGTGGGTATTTTAAACCCCACATAGTGTGTAAGAATGGTCGGAGATGGTGTGTAGGGGTTGAGGGTAGGATCTGATTTTTGTTCTGACTGTATATCTGCATCTGTATCTGAGATGGGCTACGTGCCAATTCTGCATCTATTACAGTAGTAGGCTTAGACCCAAATCTTTATCTGTAATGGACTTAGGCCCAAATCTGTGACTAATTGATTCTAAAATTCTAATTGTGTGCATGTTTATTTCTGTGGGAATTACAGACTGAATTTACGTAAACTTACCCTTCTGTTTAATCTGTATAGGTAATCCCCAAACTTAGACTGTTCAGTGCAGCGGAGGACTCGATGGTGGCCACCCTTTAAGAAACACTGCTTTACTTTTGGTTTTATGGATTAATTTGATTTGTTGGGTTTTTTTTTAATTTGGACTTATGGATAATTTTTGCGTTAATTTTAAATTTTAACTGTTTTTATGGATTTATAATTGCAAAACTTGACAAAAAACACGGTTTTACTAGAAACAAAGGTTTTTCCTAACATGAACAATGTGACAGCCCTATTTCGACCCAAGTCGGGAAGTGGTTTCGGGACCGCTAAACCAAGTCGCGATAATAATTGAGTATAATATTCCATGTTTATTTTATGTGATAAATTATGTGTGAAATTTTGAATGTTTGAAAAGTGTCAAATTGAATGTGAAATTATTAGTAAGGACACATGTGAATTGAATTAAAACATAGGTGGTAAAAATCCAAAGGACTAATTGTGGATTAAAGTGAAATAATTGGGCTTGCATGTCAAATATGCACATTTTCACTTTAATGGCAGGCCATGCAAACTTTTTATGATTTTTTTTTTGTATTTTGTGATATTAAGAATTTTGTAATTGGTGGTTAGTATAATGGTAATAAAATAATATGAAAAACATGGCGAAAATAACAAGGGAAAGTGGTGTTCTTCATTTTTTTTTTTGTTTTGCTGATTTTCAATTTAGAAAAGGGGAGAGGAAGAAACTAAGCATTCGGCCATTTTAGCTTCCAATCTAAGGTATGTTTTAAGAGATTTTTCCAAATTCTTGTAAAAATTTTGTAAGGTACCTAGTTCCTAAGTTAGCCCACATTGAAATTTTCATTTTGGTTCAAATTCAAGCGTTTGGCCATTCTAATGAAATTGGTATGTTTTGTTGATAGTTGGACGTTAGCATGATAGGAATGGAAATTTTAATCTTAGATGAGTTATATGTGGAGTTGATGATGAATTGGGCATTGTTGCTTTTGGGAAATGCTTATTCGGCCATTGTTGAGTGTTGGAAGTTTATAATTTTGATGGTTTTGATGATAGCTTATAATGGTAGCATGTCATTGAAGTGCTTTAAGGTTGAATTAGTTTATATATGGAATTATACTTGATAAATGCTCCATGGAAAATTTTTTGGTATAATCGGCATTGGACATTAGGATGCCTTGTGAATGTTTTGATGTTTTGGATGTACACCTCTTGTTTGTTTAATGAAAGGAGCTAGATTGATTTCTAGGAATAAGAATTTAACATCTTTAATGAGGGCATAGGCTAGCCGTAGTAAAGGAAGCATGTTAAGAAAATGACATTCGGCCATTTTGAATTAAATTTAAGTTGTAGTAAACCAAATTGCTAAAGTGAGTATTCGGTAATGGGAGCTTATATTCAAAATTTAATATGCATGACACAAATTATAATTTGATGGAGTGATTAAAATTGCAACTGGACATTTACTTCATTAAGGTTAATGAATTCCCGTATGTATGTGTATGCCCAATGAGAGCCAAATTTGGAGCTCTCTATGTGAAAGCATGATCGGTCTTTGATGACTATTTTGTTTTGAATAACACGATTAGCTTAAAGAATTATGTATGTTTAATTTAAATCCATAGGCTGGTCGTAACTTATAACATTTGGTATAAAGCCGAATGGTTGTGTGAAAGAAATAGGTGTGTATGCTTTATTGAAAATGAATGAATGTATGAATCATAAGAGAATATTCGTACTACTTGCCTTGATTTAGTGAAGTACATGGAAGTTGATACATTTAATTTGTTAATCTAAGCTCAAGAGCATAGAGGGGCAACATCGGATAAGGGAAAGGCCAAAGTGACTGGATAGTCGACTTGTAAAGACTCAAAAGAAAACGAGGTAAGTTTTAAGTGTCTTAGCTTAGTACACGACTTGATTTAACATGATATAAGCTTTTGTTATTCACATGATTTATGATTGATAATGTAACGGTGAAATGGGCATATAGCCAAAATTTACTAGACCTAGAAAGGCTTTAGAAATAAATTTGAGATATGGATTTCCTACATGTTTATTGCCGAACATATAGGGAAATAATGTCATACTAGGTATGAATTTGTGAATGAGGCAAATGGATAATATTTTGTGATAAATTATGCGAAAGGTATACTTGATGAATCCGAATGCATATGTCTCAGTCCTATATCCGGGTTAATCCCGAAGGGCTTTTGAGCCAATGTTGTATCTGGGTTAATCCCGAAGGGCTTTTGAGCCAATGTTGTATCCGGGTTAATCCCGAAGGGCTTTTGAGCCAATGTTGTATCCAGGTTAATCCCGAAGGGCTTTTGAGCCAACGTTGTATCCGAGAAAGTCCCGATGAGCCGTAGAGCTATAATTAAAAACAAATTTGGGCTAAGCTCGAGGGTACTCGTGATGGGAAAATACAGATTTCGATTTTAATAATAGTAACTAATGAGCTCGTTATCGTAAGATGATCAGGTATGCGTTGTATCCTAATGTTGAATGAACTTTCATTGAGTTATGATTTATCATTATGCATTGTTGTTTCGGATAGAGGTTTAAAGAAATATGAAGGCATATCGGTTATACATTATGTGAAACTATTTGGTTCTTATGGAAATAGATTAAACTGATATTGAGCATGTGAATAAGTTTTAGTAGATGAGTGTATAAGTATGTGTGTATACCCTAATCAATAATTTAGCTCGTTATAGAGTCGGGGTTACCTTCGGCCAAAGAATGATATAAGCAAGTGTTAAAGATTACTTCACTTTAGTCTTTAATTTGTATTTTATCGCTTAAAACTTGCTATGCAATACAAATGCTTACTTTGTTGCCCTTCTTTTTATTTTTCTTTAGATCTCGTTTGCTAGCTACAGTCTCGGGAATCTTACGCTCGAAGTCATCTCTACTATCGAAACTCCTTTCGGTATTTAAATAGCTAAACCTTGTGAATGGCATGTATAGTTTTTGCTTTACGGTCGTTAAACGAGAGATTCTCATTTTGAGGTTGTAATTAAGTATAGCTATGCGAAAATGGCTTCTTAAATTGCTTTACGTCTATATTTAGTCTTAAGGTTGATGGTAGTTGCAAATGTTTGATTTGATATGCATTTCGCGAAAGATTGTTTTGAGATATATGCATCGTATGAATAGAAACTTGAGAATCTAATTGCCTAAACTTTAAGATTTAATTTAATAATTCGGTTGGCTTGTGTATATATATATATAGGTGAACGAACTGAAGTTTATATTAAAATTTCTGGATGTGAATAGTTAACATGAACCTAAAGGGATGATTAGATTCGTTTTAAGTTTCGTTTCGCATGAATAAATTTATCCATGAAGCTAGATGTTTTATTTTGTGATGACAAATGCATACTTACATGTTTTGAACATAGCCATACGGCTAAAGCATACTTTTAATTATATGTATATGAGGTTGAGTGATGATCGCTAGTGGATGAATTGGCTACGATGTGGAATGCTTATATGGCAAGTTCGTGCGCATAAAAAAAATCATTCTATAGTCTAGTTGCTAGTATTAACTAAGTACCCATACTTCGTCTTAAATAGTACCTATGAAATATGTGCGAAAGTGGTAGTATCATGTTAGTACAAATAAAATTTTGTTAGTTTACGATTGTCGGGTAATACCTCTTGACCCTCCGGTGACGGGTACAGGTCTTAGGGGTGTTACATTTTATTGGTATCAGAGCTACGATTTAGTCGATTCTCAGACTACCGTAGAAAGTATGAGTCTATCTATACATGCCATTTGATGTTAATGCGATAGTGTGATGACTTCTAACAGCTGAAATGTGATTTTTGGTATAAAATGGATCCCGAACCCGATCGAGCTGTAGCGGACGATGTCGAAAGCGTAGCGCCTGCTCCCGCGCAAGGGACAGCGCCGCCTGACTCTCAACCGAATATTAGTCATCGAGATGATAACACTAGACAAGCCTTCTATGCGATGATGAGCGACTGGTTCGCTCAATTCATTAGATCAAATCCGGCTGTTCCACAACCTCTGCCCCCGAATACTCCGCTCCCGACTTATATGGCCCCTCCCGTGACCGATCCAGTGAGATCGAGTAAGCCCCCAGTCGACAAAATTAGAAAATATAGGGCTGAAGAGTTTCGGGCTACCCCTAGTGACGATGCCGAGCGGGCCGAGTTTTGGCTCAATAACACTATCCGAGTATTCGACGAGCTATCCTGTATGCCTCAGGAATGTTTAAAATGTGCGATATCTCTATTGCGCGACTCTGCATATTACTGGTGGAACACTCTGGTCTCTGTCGTTCCGAAAGAGCGGGTCACCTGGGAGTTTTTCCAGACCGAGTTCCGTAAGAAATATATCAGTCAGAGATTCATCGATCAGAAACGGAAGGAATTTCTTGAGCTTAAGCAAGGTCAGATGTCCGTAACCGAGTATGAGAGAGAATTCGTGCGGCTCAGCCGATATGCTCGAGAATGTGTATCCTTCGAGGCTATTATGTGTAAGCATTTTAAGGATGGATTAAATAAAGATATCAGACTACTGGTGGGAATCCTGGAAATTAAGGAGTTTGTCGTGTTAGTCGAGCGAGCTTGCAAAGCTGAAGAGCTCGGTAATGAGAAAAGAAAAGCCGAAGATGGAGCTAGAGAGTTTCGTAAGAGATCTACGAGAAAATCTGTTCAGTAATCGTCCAAAAAGACTAGAGATGACTAGGGCCGATCTAAATATACATCGGGTTTTTCTAGACGCGAGCATCATCGACCTCTTGTGAGTTCGTGAGCTACTTCCATCGCTAGTGTTGGAAATGAACGTCAGGATATATCTGATTGCAAATATTGTGGTAAATGGCACCCGGGAAGTTGTAGGCATCGTGATCGCTCTTGCTTCAGATGTGGATCTGCCGACCATTTTATTAAAGACTGTCCAAAAGTTGATGAGCGCACTCCTGATCCAAATCAGAGATCTAGTGACACGGCTGCACGGGGTAGACCACCGCGGCGGGATGGTAATATTAGTGGTAGTCAAAGAGGGACTAGGGACACGACAGTCAGATCCGAGGCTCGAGCACCTGCTAGAGCGTATGCTATTCGGGCTCGCGAGGAGGCTTCTTCTCCAAATGTTATTACCGGTACTTTCACACTCTTTAACACTGATGTTATTGCTCTGATTGATCCCGGTTCAACCCATTCTTATGTGTGTGAAACCTTACCCTCCAGTAAGACTCTTCCTGTTGAGTCTACTGAGTTTGTAATTCGAGTGTCAAACCTTTTAGGTCGATGTGTTTTGATTGATAAAGTATGCAAGAAATGTCCCCTAATGGTTCAAGATTTCTGGTTTCCGGCTGATTTGATGCTTTTACCCTTCGATGAATTTGACATTATTCTCGGAATGGATTGGTTAACTGTACACGACGCGATAGTAAATTGCAAGCGGAAGACTATTGAATTGCGATGTTCGAATAATGAAATAATCCGAATTGAGTCCGCTGATTTGAACGGGCTATCTGCAGTAATCACTTCCATGTCAGCTTAAAAATACGTGAAAAAGGGTTATGAAGCATATCTAGCCTATGTGCTAGATAACAAAGTTTCCGAACGAGAACTTGAGTTTGTGCCTGTAGTTTGTGAGTTTTCGGATGTGTTTCCCGAAGAATTGCCGAGATTGTCGCCAGTAAGAGAGGTCGAGTTTGGTATAGAGTTGGTTCTGGGTACGACTCCAATTTCGATTGCCCCATACCGTATGGCACCTACCGAGTTAAAAGAACTAAAATCTTAGTTGCAAGAGTTGATGGACAGAGGTTTCGCGCGACCGAGTTTCTCGCCTGAGGTGCACCGATTTTGTTTGTGAAAAAGAAAGATGGGACTATGAGAATGTGCATCGACTATCGACAGTTGAATAAAGCCACTGTAAAGAATAAGTACCCGTTGCCCCGAATTGACGACTTATTTGATCAGTTGAAAGGAGCTTCAGTGTTTTCGAAGATTGATTTATGATTCGGTTATTACCAGTTGAGGGTTAGAGATTCCGACGTGCCAAAGACCGCATTCAGAACAAGATACGGACACTACGAGTTCTTAGTGATGCCGTTTGGGCTCACTAATGCCCTTGCGGTATTCATGGATTTAATGAACCAGGTGTTTAGGCCGTTTTTAGACCGTTTTGTTGTAGTGTTCATTGATGATATTTTGATTTACTCTTGTGATGAGATCGAGCATGCCGTGCATTTAAGACTTGTACTTCAGACTTTACGAGAAAATCAATTATATGCGAAATTCAGCAAATGCAAATTTTGGTTGCGTGAGGTCGGTTTCTTGGGACATATAGTATCTGCTTCGGGTATTCGAGTTGATCCCAACAAAATTTCAGCTATTCTTGACTGTAAACCCCCTAGAAATGTTTCTGAAGTTCAAAGCTTCTTAGGACTTACCGGTTATTACCGACGATTCGTCAAAGGTTTCTCAATGATCGCGGTTCCATTGACGAGACTACTACAAAAAGATGTCAAGTTCGAGTGGTCTGATAAATGTCAACAAAGTTTCGACCAGCTGAAAACCCTTTTGACAGAAGCTCCAGTGTTAGTTCAACCAGAATCCGGTAAAGAGTTTGTAGTTTATAGCGATGCAAGTCTGAATGGTTTGGGTTGCGTTCTGATGCAAGAAGGCCAAGTCGTCGCTTATGCTTCAAGACAGTTGAAGCCTATGAGCGAAATTATCCGACTCATGATCTTGAATTGGCCGCTATCATTTTCGCCCTGAAGATTTGGCGACACTATCTGTTCGGTGAGAAATGTCACATATTCTCCGATCACAAAAGTCTCAAATATCTAATGACTCAAAAAGATTTGAATTTGAGGCAAAGACGGTGGCTAGAATTGCTAAAAGACTACGAACTTATTATTGATTATCACCCGGGAAAAGTTAATGTGGTTGCAGACGCTCTTAGTCGAAAATCCCTATTTTCTTGCGAACTATGAACATGAGATTGAAATTGTCGACAAATGATGTGTTGATTTCCGAATTGGAAGCAAGACCCGTGTTACTTTGACAGATTTGTGAGGCTCAAAAAGTCGACGACGATTTAGTTACTAAACGAGTTCAATGTGATTCAAGTGTAAATTTAGAGTTTCAGGTCGACAATAATGACTGTTTGAGATTTAGAGATCATGTGTGTGTTCCGAGAAATTCAGAGCTCATTTCGACTATCCTGAACGAGGCTCATAATAGTCGAATGTCTATACATCCGGGCAGCACTAAAATGTATAACGACTTGAGATGTCAATATTGGTGGCACGGTATGAAACAGGACATCTCTGATTTTGTAGCTAAGTGTTTGGTATGTCAAGAAGTAAAAGCGGAACATCAGGTGCCTTCGGGATTACTTCAACCGATCCTAATACCTGAGTGGAAGTGGGATCGAGTTACGATGGACTTTGTGTCCGGATTACCGTTAACACCAAGTAAGAAAGATTCTATTTGGGTTATTATGGACAGACTAACCAAATCAGCTCATTTCATCCCAGTTCGTACGGATTTCTCTCTTGATAAGTTAGCGGAATTGTACATCTCCCAAATTGTACGATTGCACGGAGTACTGACTTCTATTGTTTCTGATCGAGACCTCCGATTCACTTCGCGATTTTAGAAGAAATTACATGAAGCCTTGGGTACTAAACTTCATTTTAGTACCGCTTTTCCTCCGCAGACTGATGGTCAATTTGAACGTGTTATTCAGACACTCGAAGACATGTTAAGATGTTGCATTCTCGAGTTCAGCGGATCGTGGGAGAAATATTTGCCCCTGATTGAATTCGCGTATAATAACAGTTTTCAATCGGGCATTCAAATGGCACCCTAAAAAGCTCTTTACGGTCGAGTATGCCGTACACCTTTGTTTTGGACCGAACTTAGTGAGAATAAGATTTTCGGAGTTGACCTGATCAAAGAAGCTGTGCAATTCGTGACAATTTGAAAGCAGCGTCCGATCGTCAAAAATCGTATGCAGATTTGAAACGTAAAAATATCGAGTACCAGGTCGGCGAGAAAGTATTCCTGAAAGTCTCACCATGGAAAAAGATATTTCGTTTTGGCCGTAAAGGCAAGTTGAGTCCGAGATTCATTAGACCGTATGAAATTTCAGAACGCATTGGGCCAGTTGCTTATCGATTGACTCTGCCCCCTGAACTTGAAAAGATTCATAATGTTTTTCACGTTTCGATCCTTCGTCGTTATAGATCCGATCCCTCGCATGTGATTGGTCCGTTGGAAATCAAAATTCAGTCCGATTTGAGCTACGAAGAGGAACCGATGGTATTTTAGCTCGCGAGGTGAAAGAATTGCATAATAAAAAGGTTCCGTTAGTAAAAGTGTTGTGGCTTAAGCACGGGATCGAGGAAGCGACTTGGGAGCCCGAGAATGTTATGAAAGAGAGCTATCCAAATTTATTTTCGGGTAAGATTTCTGGGGACGAAAATCCCTAAAGGGGGAGAGTTGTGACAGCCCTATTTCAACCCAAGTCGGGAAGTGGTTTCGGGACCGCTAAACCGAGTCGCGAAAATAATTGAGTATAATATTCCATGTTTATATTATGTGATAAATTATGTGTGAAATTTTGAATGTTTGAAAAGTGTCAAATTGAATGTGAAATTATTAGTAAGGACACATGTGAATTGCATTAAAACATAGGTGGTAAAAATCCAAGGGACTAATTGTGGATTGAAGTAAAATAATTGGGCTTGCATGTCAAATATGTACATTTTCACTTTAATGGCCAGCCATGCAAACTTTTTATGATTTTTTCTGTATTTTGTGATATTAAGAATTTTGTAATTGGTGGTTAGTATAATGGTAATAAAATAATATGAAAAACATGGCAAAAATAACAAGGGAAAGTGGTGTTCTTCATTTTTTTTTTGTTTTGCCGATTTTCAATTTAGAAAAGGGGAGAGGAAGAAACTAAGCATTTGGCCATTTTAGCTTCTAATCTAAGGTATGTTTTAAGAGATTTTTCCAAATTCTTGTAAAAATTTTGTAAGGCACCTAGTTCCCAAGTTAGCCCACGTTGAAATTTTCATTTTGGTTCAAATTCAAGCGTTCGGCCATTCTAATGAAATTGGTATGTTTTGTTGATAGTTGGACGTTAGCATGATAGGAATGAAAATTTTAATCTTAGATGAGTTATATGTGGAGTTGATGATGAATTGGGCATTGTTGCGTTTGGGAAATGCTTATTCGGCCATTGTTGAGTGAGTTGGAAGTTTATAATTTTGATGGTTTTGATGACAGCTTATAATGGTAGCATGTCATTGAAGTGCTTTAAGGTTGAATTAGTTTATATATGGAATTATACTTGATAAATGCTCCATGGAAAATTTTTTGGTATAATTGGCATTAGACATTAGGATGCCTTGTGAATGTTTTGATGTTTTGGATGTACACCTCTTGTTTGTTTAATGAAAGGAGCTAGATTGATTTCTAGGAATAAGAATTTAACATCTTTAATGAGGGCATAGGCTAGCCGTAGTAAAGGAAGCATGTTAAGAAAATGACATTCGGCCATTTTGAATTAAATTTAAGTTGTAGTAAACCAAATTGCTAAAGTGAGTATTCGGTAATGGGAGCTTATATTCAAAATTTAGTATGTATGACACAAATTATAATTTGATGGAGTGATTAAAATTGCAATTGGACATTTACTTCATTAAGGTTAATGAATTCCCGTATGTATGTGTATGCCGAATGAGAGCCAAATTTGGAGCTCTCTATGTGAAAGCATGATCGGTCTTTGATGACTATTTTGTTTTGAATAACAAGATTAGCTTAAAGAATTATGTATGTTTAATTTAAATCCATAGGCTGGTCGTAACTTATAACATTTGGTATAAAGCCGAATGGTTGTGTGAAAGAAATAGGTGTGTATGCTGTATTGAAAATGAATGAATGTATGAATCATAAGAGAATATTCGTACTACTTGCCTTGATTTAGTGAAGTACATGGAAGTTGATACATTTAATTTGTTAATCTAAGCTCAAGAGCATAGAGGGGCAACATCGGATAAGGGAAAGGCCAAAGTGACGGAATAGTCGACTTGTAAAGACTCAAAAGAACACGAGGTAAGTTTTAAGTGTCTTAGCTTAGTACACGACTTGATTTAACATGATATAAGCTTTTGTTATTTACATGATTTATGATTGATAATGTAACGGTGAAATGGGCATATAGCCAAAATTTACTAGACCTAGAAAGGCTTTAGAAATAAATTTGAGATATGGATTTCCTACATGTTTATTGCCGAACATATAGGGAAATAATGTCATACTAGGTATGAATTTGTGAATGAGGCAAATGGATAATATTTTGCGATAAATTATGTGAAAGGTATACTTGATGAATCCGAATGCATATGTCTCAGTCCTATATCCGGGTTAATCCCGAAGGGCTTTTGAGCCAATGTTGTATCTGGGTTAATCCCGAAGGGCTTTTGAGCCAATGTTGTATCCAGGTTAATCCCGAAGGGCTTTTGAGCCAACATTGTATCCGGGAAAGTCCCGATGAGCCGTAGAGCTATAATTAAAAACAAATTTGGGCTAAGCTCGAGGGTACTCGTGATGGGAAAATACAGATTTCGATTTTAATAATAGTAACTAATGAGCTTGTTATCGTAAGATGATCAGGTATGCGTTGTATCCTAATGTTGAATGAACTTTCATTGAGTTATGATTTATCATTATGCATTGTTGTTTCGAATAGAGGTTTAAAGAAGTATAAAGGCATATCAGTTATACATTATGTGAAACTATTCAGTTCTTATGGAAATAGATTAAACTGATGTTGAGCATGTGAATAAGTTTTAGTAGATGAGTGTATAAGTATGTGTGTATACCCTAATCAATAATTTAGCTCGTTATAGAGTCGGGGTTACCTTCGGCCAAAGAATGATATAAGCAAGTGTTAAAGATTACTTCACTTTAGTCTTTAATTTGTATTTTATCGCTTAAAACTTGCTATGCAATACAAATGCTTACTTTGTTGCCCTTCTTTTTGTTTTTCTTTAGATCTCGTTCTCTAGCTACAGTCTCGGGAATCTTACGCTCGAAGTCATCTCTACTATCGAAACTCCTTTCGGTATTTAAATAGCTAAACCTTGTGAATGGCGTGTATAGTTTTTGCTTTATGGTCGTTAAATGAGAGATTCTCATTTTGAGGTTGTAATTAAGTATAGCCATGCGAAAATGGCTTCTTAAATTACTTTACGTCTATATTTAGTCTTAAGGTTGATGGTAGTTGCAAATGTTTGATTTGATATGCATTTCGCGAAAGATTGTTTTGAGATATATGCATCGTATGAATAGAAACTTGAGAATCTAATTGCCTAAACTTTAAGATTTAATTTAATAATTTGGTTGGCTTGTATATATATATATATATAGGTATATATAGGTGAACGGACTGAAGTTTATATTAAAATTTCTGGATGTGAATAGTTAACATGAACCTAAAGGTATGATTAGATTCGTTTTAAGTTTCGTTTTGCATGAATAAATTTATCCATGAAGCTAGATGTTTTATTTTGTGATGACAAATGCATACTTACACGTTTTGAACATAGCCATACGGCTAAAGCATACTTTTAATTATATGTATATGAGGTTGAGTGATGATCGCTAGTGGATGAATTGGCTGCGATGTGGAACGCTTATATGGCAAGTTCATGCGCATAAAAAAAAACATTCTATAGTCTAGTTGCTAGTATTAACTAAGTACCCATACTTCATCTTAAATAGTACCTATGAAATATGTGCGGAAGTGGTAGTATCATGTTAGTACAAATAAAATTTTGTTAGTTTACGATTGTCAGGTAATACCTCTTGACCCTCCGGCGACGGGTACGGGTCTTAGGGGTGTTATAAACAATTTTTACTTAAATTCAAAGGTTTCAAAGCTTCCACAATTTAAATGTGTTTTAAAACAATTCGAATAAATGAATAAGTATTTTTGTAATTGATAAGAGGAAATAAAAGTAGATAAACTGAAATGGTTTTTCGTAACGACTTAGTTTTCCAATACCAATGCATGTGAAATCGCTAAAACCATAACTTCTAGGTTGGGTTTGGGGTGTTACATTTTGTGGTATCAGAGCCAGGTTAAAAAACTCGGGTGTGAATTTTGGGTCCTAAAATTTTAATTTTAAGAAATGGTTTCCAAATGGTTTGAAAATATTCTAGACTAAGTATGTTGTACATCGAGTCTCCGGCGCCGATCCTATAAGTTTTCTATAGTCCGATAAACTGATTAGATACTATAGATAGCTTATTCTAAAAACATTATGATAGACTATTTTGAAAACACTTTAGTTAGTGTAGTTTGAAACTGTAGTGAAACTAATAGAGACTAAAATTTACGAAAATAAACTCTAAACTTTTGATATTGCTTTATATAAAAGATCTGATTAATAAACACTAAAACTGTAATAGATTCATAAAACTATTTAATGTAGATAAACTGAAATAGACAATGAGTGCTTGCAGAATTTGTGGATGTGGTATTTGAGGCCGTGGTAAAGGCCTTAGGTGGGCTAGCACCGAGTCTTATTTTTTAGGACAGCATGCCAAACTTGGATACTGGTGAGACACCAATATCGCCTGCCACTGAGACTGGATCTCAAAATCATGTGGCTGGGGATGATGCACTGTCCCAAGCCATGTTAAGGATATTAGAGAGGGTCGTTAGGCCGAACATTGGATCTGGGGGCCAAGGGTCAGTTACGGAATGACTCCGGTCTAATAGAGCTAAGTTATTTAAGGGTGTCACTGGAGTCGACCCTAATGTGGCCGAGTACTGACTAGAGGCCACCAAAAGAATTATGGATGATTTGGATTGTACCCCTGAGCAGATATTAAAGGATGCAATCTCCTTGCTTCACAATGAAGCCTACCAATGGTCGTTGACAGTTAAGGAGGGCACTCAGCCCGAAGTCTAACTTGAGAGTTTTTTAAGTTTGCCTTCTAGGAGAAATATGTAGGAGTGAGCTATGTGGATGCTTGTAGGCGTGAGTTCTTGAACCTCACACAAGGTGACATATTTGTGGCCGAGTTTCTAAGACTGAGTCGCTATGCTCATGGTATGGTGGCATCTGAATACAAGAGGTGTGTTCGATTCGAGGATGGGCTGATGGATAATCTGAGGGTATTGATAACTCTGCAGAGGAAACAATAGTTCTCTATTCTGATAGAGAAGGAAAAGATCACCGAGGATGTTAAGCGCACTGAGTGCCAAAATAGAGACTGCAAAAGAAGAAAGAACAAGAGCGAGTCAAAGCCCTTGAGTTCAGTACAGAAGCCTAAGAAAAAGGCCAGATCTGATGGACCGGTTAGAGCTGGGATCCCTGTTGCTCCTATTGGGATTTTTCCTTGTGGGGATTGTGTTAGACGCCATCCGGGCGAATGTTGGAGGAGGACTGGGGCATGTCTGAGGTTTGGGTCTTTAGAGAACCGTATTCGAGAATATCCGTTGATAGCCGATCAGGTGCAAGCTCTGGGATCAGATGTTGCATAGCCATCGAAAGTTGTTCAGCAACCACCTAGGGGCCATGGTCAAGCTAGGGGTGGTAACGGTATGGGTAGAAGACAAAGAGCACTGGGTAGAGGTGGACAGACAGAGGCGAGGCAGCATACTTTGGTTTCTGCTACACATCGTCGAGAGGATAGAGATACTCCAAACGTCACCACCGGTACGTTCTTAATCTTTGATGTACCATTTACGACTCTGATAGACATAGGGTCTACTCACTCTTAAGAGCTAGTTTTATATCTAAAAACCTAGGGATATCGGTTGAGAGCACTACGAGTGAGATTACTATACTGGGTCTATTGGGGAAGTCTATTTGGATTAGTAAGT
The DNA here is from genome assembly GCA_020496765.1 of Gossypium stocksii. Classification (NCBI taxonomy): domain Eukaryota; kingdom Viridiplantae; phylum Streptophyta; class Magnoliopsida; order Malvales; family Malvaceae; genus Gossypium; species Gossypium stocksii. The sequence goes on from CM035624.1 coordinate 116,639,461, forward strand.
TATATAGAGATGTTCTGTTAGAGGTTCAAGGGGCGATTTTTGGCTGATTTAATGGAGCTTCTATTTTGGGAGTTCAACATGATATTGGGTATGGACTGGGTGGTTAAGCACCGTGTCAGTTTGGATTATGCGACTAAAAGAGTCGTCTTGAGAACCGAGGAGGATAATGAGGTAGTTTGATATGCGTGATATGAAGTAATAAAATTTAAGCTATGATCGTACCCAAAACTAACTATTATCATGATTTAAGTCAAGCGCACCTATCGAACAGTAGTATAGCTTAGTGGCAAGACCGGAATGTCGAACCCAAAGGAACTAAAAGTACTAGTACTAACTTTCCTTCTATTATTTAACCTGAGAATAAAAGGGGATTTTATTAAAATAAACTATTATTAGACTAAGCTAAGAATGCACAAAAAGTGAATTGGGGAAAAACTCTTAGGAAAAACTGATTGACTTGGACAATACTCAAGGGAGAATCAACCTAGACTTCACTTGTTATCAACTCTTGAACTAGACGATTTATTCACTTGACTTGATCCGTAGAAATCCCTAACTTATGTTAATATCTCTCTCAAGACTAAAAATAACTAACCCTAGTTTGATTAATTGAAATCTCTTTCTAATTAAAACCCTAGAGTCTCATTAACTCGATCCATGGATTCCCTTATTAGGTTTGACCCTAATCCGGTAGATTTTTGTCGTCCGATTTCTAGGATTGCGATCAACTCCACTTAATTGTGTTGGATCTACTCCTATGCAGGGACTTTTGCTCATCTACATAAGCATATTCGACTTAAATCAATATCCCAGAAATATCAATTTAAAAGTTAAGAACACAATTAAGAACAAATCAAATATTTATCATATAATTCAAGAGAAAACAATAACAAGATCTATCTTAGGTTTCATCCCCCTCAAGTATTTGGGGGATTTAGTTCATAATTATAAAAGAAAACATCTCAGAAGAATAAAATAACAAAACATAAAGAACCTAAAAACCCCTGTAGGAATTTGAAGGGAGATCTTTAGTCTTTGAAGGAGAATTCAGCTTCTGAGATGGATCAATTGGCTTCCTTTGGAGTAATTCATTGCTTCTACTCTCTGCATTAGCAGAAATAAGGCACTCTTTTGTTGGAGAAAAACCACACTTAGAAGTTGCCCCCTAGGGTCTTTATATAGAGCTTTGGAATGCCTTTCTTAGCCCTAAGTAGCCTTTTCTGAGTGAAATTGAACTTCCTCACGACAGGGACACGCCCGTGTGCTATGTAACGTCTTGATTTTTGGGATTTTTTGGGATTTTTATGATTTTGATGGAATTTTGAAATTTGGTTGTTAAATTATGTAATTTATGTTTTCAATATGTTAGTGGGCCTTTAGAAGGCCCAAGCCTAAGATAAAACCCGACAGAAATATCAAATTTTGGATTTAAAGTGAAGGGGACTTGGTTAAGTGGGCTTTGAAGAAAAAGTGAGTGAAATAAGACTCAAGAAAGCCCTTGGTAAAGTGGCAATATGGCATCACTTAAGTGCCTAAAAAAGTGGCGTGTAGACAGGTGTGTAAGGGCCAGAGTTCAAGTCACAAGGTAAGTAGTGGGTGTTTTTAATTTTTGTGCATGTGCAAGGCATGTGATGGACTCCAAGTGAAACTCTACTGAGGAGAGTTTGAGCAGTTCAGTAGATTAGATCAATGAGGGATAAGGGGGAGAGATTTTAGGAAATTTGAAGATGAAAAGTGTGTGGCCGATTGGGAAGCTTGGAATGCATAGTAGGTTAGGACTTTTAGGGGACTTTGATTTCGGCAATTGGGGGTGTTAAGTGCCGATTTCCCCTAAGTAGCTAGCCTTTAGGATTGTGTTTAGGGAGACATTCTTCTTTTGCCTTTTAGGTATAGTACCTTACCCTTCTTCTCTTGTCTTCCATATGTCCTAAAAGCCGAAAATTAAACCTACAAACCTCCTTGTGTGCCATTTTACCTAAAGAGCCGACCCCCATCACTTCTCATCCCAAAATTGAAGCAATCATCTCCTTCTCACTTTCTTCATCATCTCGTTTCTTCTCTTCTTTCTACTCTATTCTAAAACCAAATCTTATTGAGGTAACCTTTTCTTCAACCACTTTAGTTGACTACACTAGAAGCCGAAGCAAAGGGATTGTCGTTTTTCCCTTTGGTCGATTACCTCTTGATTGGTACCATCTCTTCTTTTCTTTCAAAACTTCCAAGTTGCCGAACCTCACAACATCCCTACCCTCTGTCGACATCTCCTCTTTTTCACTACAACTTCTACCTTTCTCTCTTTTATTATATCAAAAGCCGAACCTCCATATTCATAGTGATTCGGGATCAAAACCTCTAGATCTGTTCTTTATTCATACTTTAAGTTAGATTTTATCAAACCTGAGATAAGAAGGTGGTTGGGAATGATTCAGGATTAGTAAACCTTTGGTAAGTTATCGGAATCTCCTGTCCATTCTTTATTTTGGGATTTAAGAAAAGCCGAAACCCCTATGTGCATAGGGAGGCTGTTGATTGGGGCTTAAGGCTCTATAGGTCTTATCAATTGGTTTATTTTGTGCTAGTGTGATCTAAAGGCTACCGATTTAAAAGTGTTGGAGGCTAAGATCATTGGAATGACTAGATCTAGAACTAGTCCCTATTTTCGACAAGGTAAGTGTTCTAAGGCATTAAGGAAGGTTGGCCGATTATGGTAAGCAAGTTTACATTACTTGTCATTAAATCCTGGATCTAATATTGTAGTGATCGATTGTAGGATACACGTGGGAGATCTTGTTAGTGTTCGTCGCAAATCAGGTGTGTAAACAAACACCCTCTAGTAGTCTAAATCGATAAAAGCTGAAAAGCTGAAATCCCAAAATTTTGGCATTTCATGGGCTTGCGAGCGTGCGAGTGCTCGTGGGTTGGTTGGAAGTGGTAAGATTTGTATTCAAAATCGGTAAAATTGGTGAGTGTGCGATTTTGTGCACCTTGGTAATTTGGGCCTCGATGGGCTAAATTTGGGCCCAATGGGCTTACGGGCCCATTTGGGTGAAAACTAGCGGTAAGTGGGTTCTAGTGATTCGTATGTTAAAACTATTAATCTAGACATAGAATTTGGGCTAAACGGGCTAAAATAGCTAAATGACATTGTAGGGCCTATTAAGGGTTTTAGGGCCCAATAACTTTAAACTGCTAAGTTGGGCTAGATAAGTTACTGAGATGAAAATGAGACTGTTAATAACTTAAACATGCATAAAACCCTAAAAACTAGTATAATTACTGAAATACCCCTAAAGGGTGAGAAATTACTATTTTGTCCCTAGGTGCAAAATAACTGTTATACCCTTATGGCTAAATTTGACTGAAATGCATGCTTTACTGTTTCTGTTTACTGTATGCCATGACATGATTATCTGTTGCATGGGACTGGGTTTATTGATGGAGGAAGTACAAGTGGCATTGCCATGTTTACTGAAAGGGGCTTTGCCTCGTTTTACTAAAAGGGGCATTGCCTCGTTATACTGTTAGTGGCTTGGCCACGTTATCTGAGCAGCTATGCTGCGACTATGGTGTGTTGGGCTGGGTGGGTCGAGTTATTCCCCACAAGTGTGTTGGGTTGGTACGGGTGGTGTGTAGCGGATGGATTTAGGCTGGGTTTGGGAATGCATGCATTAATATTGATCTGTTACTATAATGGGCCTATAGGCCATACTGTTATCTGAAAAGGGCTAAGGCCCAGTTAAACTAATATCTGAATAGGGCTTCAGCCCAGACTTACTGTATCTAAATAGGGCTTCGGCCCAGTTATTACTGAGACTGGTTAGGGCTTAGGCCAGTGGGCTTGAGCTAATTTGGGCTCCGGATGGGCTTTCATAGTAGCTAGGCCGAGCTGATTTAGGCCAGTGGGCTTGAGTTCACCCTAATCATAGTAGCTAGGAAGTGTGATTAGTCTTTCGTTTATGTGACACACCGGACTTGGCCGTAACGTCTGGGCTGGGTTTGGGGTGTTACATGCCACGCTCGTGTGGATCGATGCCCAGGCCGTGCTCGGGCCTGTTAATGTGGCACGGCTGTGTGGTCTGGCCGTGCTTGTCGGGGTTGGGCCGTGTTCGAGCTCATGGTGGCACGGCCGTGTGGTGAATCTTCGGGCAGTGTTGTTTTCATACTTTAGCCATTTTCTCTATTTTTGGGCCATTTTCTCTGTTTTTGGCCCTTTTTTGGCCCAGACCACGTAGGGAAGGGACCCATGAAATCAATACCCCATACATCAAATATTTCACATGAGAGTATATAGTTTTGAGGCATTTTATTATGCTGAGAGATATTACCTATTCTCTGGCATTTATCACAAGAGGTCACATACTTGTTGGCATCCTTGAAAAGGGTGGGCCAATAAAAACTTGATTTGAGTACTTTGTGAGCAATTCTAGCTCCACTGTGGTGTCCTCCTATTGGTCCCGAATGGCAGTGATCTAAAATTTTATATGCTTCTATTTCACTAACGCATCTTCGAATGACTTGATCTGCACAAATAAGAAAAAGGAAAAGATCTTCCCAAAAGTAATTTTTCACATCAGCGAAGAATCGCTTCTTTTGCTGATGGGTCAACCCTTTTGGGATTATGTTAGCTACTAAATAATTTTCAAAATCAGCAAACCAAGGAATGGCAGCTTCTGCTATGGCTAGTAGTTGTTCTTGAAGAAACAACTTATTTATTTTATCAAAATCCCCGGAGTGTGGATTTTCCAATCTTGAAAGGTGATTTGCTACCAAATTTTCAGCTCATTTCTTTTCTTTTATTTTTAAGTCGAATTCCTCCATGATGTCTTCCACGAGTTCATCAAAGATAGCTAACAAGCATCTCTAGAAAGTGGCAGGAGCATTACATAATCCAAAAGGCATTCTACGATAAGCAAACGTACCATATGGACATGTGAATGTTTTCTTTTCTTGATCTTCTGGAGCTATTAGGATTTGGAAGTAACCAGAGAGGCCATCCAAGAAGCAGTAATACATATGTCCAGACAGTCTTTCCAACATCTAATTGATAAAGGGTAAGGGGAAATGATCTTTTTGAGTTGCATCATTTAGCTTCCTATAATCAATACAAACTCTCCATCTAGTGACTGTTCTTGTAGGTATTGACTCCTTTTTATCATTAGACACCACAGTCATGCCTCCCTTTTTAGGAACAACCTACACAGGACTTACCTAAGAACTGTCAGAAATAGGATAAATAATGCCTGCATCTAGAAGTTTAATTAACTTGGCTTTTACGACTTCCTTCATGTTGGGATTCAATCATCTCTGAGTTTGCACTGATGGCTTATATTCATCTTCCATTAAAATTTTGTGGGTGAAAAAAGAAGGGCTAATTCATTTAATATCAGAAATCTTCCAAGCTATAGCCTTTTTGTGTTCCCTTAATACTTGAAGTAATTCCTCTTTCTTTTTAGTGCTCAAGTCTGATGTGATAATAACTGGTAATGTAGAATCATCTCCCAAAAATGCATATTCTAAGTGGTCAGGCAATTGTTTTAGCTCCAATTTAGGAGGTTCATCAATCGACGGTTTTTGTCTCAGTTTATCATTTAACTTAAGACCCTCATAACTTATGTGCCTTCTGACAAGCTCATTAGAGTTCGACGCCTTCATTACTTATTTTACTTCAGTGGTGGCTTCATATTCCTCCCCTCCTTGAACAAGACACAGTTCCAACATGTCTTCAAGAGTGATTTCCTGAAAATTATCTTGAACAAAATAATCAATAACATCAATGAAGTAACAGGAATCATCTTGTTCCCTAGAAAATTGCATAGCATCATAGATTTTAAAGACAACTTCTTCTTCACCAACTCTAAGCACTAGTTTACCATCCCCTACATCAATAACAGCTCTAGTAGTAGCTAAGAATGGGCATCCTAAAATTAAAGGTACCTCAATATCTTTATCCATGTTAAGCACAACAAAATCAACAGGGAATATAAATTTATCTACTTTTACTAACACATCTTCAATTATTCCCCTAGGATATATAACAGATCTATTAGCTAATTGAATACTCATCCTAGTGGGTTTTAGTTCCCCTAGACCTAGGTGCTTGAACATTTTGTAGGGCATTAAGTTAATACTAGCACCTAGATTATCTAAGGCTTTTTCAATTATTAAACTACCAATTAAACAAGGAATAGTAAAACTCTCTGGGTCTTTCAGTTTGGTTAACAGTTTATTTTGGAGAATGGCGGAGCATTCCTCGTTAAGTTCCACTGTGGACAGTTCTTCCAACTTTCTTTTATTTGTGAGAAGTTCCTTTAAAAACTTGCATCCTTCAGCATCTGCGAAATTGCTTCAACAAAAGGTAAGTTAATATGTAGCTGTTTAAAAAGTTCAAGAAATTTACCGAATTGAGCATCCGTACGGTCTTTCTTTAACTTTGCTGGATATGGTATGGGTGGCTTATATTCTTTAAGTGCTGGTGGAGTGTTTTCTTTAGGTTCCTCTTCCTCTACCTTATCCTTCGTAGATTCTTGAACAGGCTTCTTTTCCAGTTCAGCGAGTACTTTCCCATCCCTTAGAGTAATTGCTTTTACATGTTCTCTAGGATTTGTCTCGGTATTACTCGGTAAACTACCTTATGGTCTATCAGATATCATCTTTGTGAGTTGACCAATTTGATTCTCAAGCCCTTGTATGGATGCTTGCTGGTTCTTTAGTGCCGTTTCGGTGTTTTGGAAATGGGTTTCTAATGCGGCCATAAATTTGGTGAACACTCTTCAAGGTTCAGCTTCTTCTCTTGTTGTGGAGGTGTCTGTTAAAATCCTGGTGGAGGTGGTTGTCTTTGATTTCCTTGTCCTCCCCATGAAAAATTGGGGTGGTTTCGCCAACCTGCATTGTAAGTGTTACTATAAGGATTATTCTGAGGTCTAGAATTGTTACCCATATAGTTGGCTTGCTCGGTTTCCATGCTATATCCATAGGAGGAGTAATCTGGATTGTACATGTTTCACTGAATCGCGTTACACTGCATTATTGGGTGTGCCTGCGTAGAACCAACAAAATTATCAATCTTTTTATTTAAAAGTTCTACCTGATTAGAAAGCATGGTGACAGCATCAATGTTAAAGACTCCTACAGCTTTTGTTGGCTTTGTCCTCATGACTTGCCACTAATGGTTATTCAGTGACATCTCTTCTATAAACTCATTGGCTGCTTCGGGTGTTTTGTTATTGATTGTTCCTCCGGCGGCCGCATCAATCATTTGTCTTGTGAAAGGATTCAAGCCGTTATGAAAGGTTTGAACTTGTAACCACAAAGGTAATCCATGGTGAGGGCACCTTCTCAAAGGATCTTTATATCTCTCCCAGGCATCGTAAAGTGCCTCTAAATCCATCTGCACAAAAAAAGAGATATCATTCCGTAATTTAGCTATTTTAGCTAGAGGAAAATATTTAAGTAAAAATTTTTTCGTCTTCTGTTCTCATGTAGTGATTGAGCCTCGTGGTAGAGAATTTAACCATTGCTTGGCTTTATTCCTTTGGGAAAAAGGAAATAGTCAGAGGCAAATGGCATCATCAAAAACACCATTGATTTTAAAAGTATCACAGAATTCCAAAAAATTTGCTAAGTGTGAGTTGGGATCCTCATCCTATAAACCATCAAACTGAACAAATTGCTGAATCATCTAAATAGTGTTAGGTTTCAATTCAAAATTATTTGCAGCAATAGTAGGCCTAATAATACTAGATTTAGTACCAGCCAAATTAGGTTTAGCATAATTATACATAGTACGAGGAGCATTATTTTGGTTCACCGGTTTTGCAGCTATTGCTGGAGGTGGTAGATTGTCTTGATTTGCTTCCATCTCTTCAGTAGGTTCTGGTTCTTGTTCCTACTCTTATTCTGGATAATGTAAACTTCTTCTTATCTCTCAGCGAGTTCGACGACTGTAGCTTCTAAATCTTCGTCAAAAAGTAACGGTCCTCTTGGGTTTCTTCTAGTCACAAACCAGAGATACCTAGAGGAGAAAAAAATAAAAATAAATAAATAAACAATTAAAAAGAGAAATTGAAAATTTATATAACTATAAATAGTAACGGCTAAAGTAATAAAAATCGAGTGCTCCTAATATCTTAGTTCCCCAACAACGGTGCCAAAAACTTGATATGCGAGATATGAAGTAATAAAATTTATAAACTATGATCGTACCCAAAACTAACTATTATCATGATTTAAGGCAAGCGCACCTATCGAACAATAGTATGGCTTAGTAGCAAGACCAGAATGTCAAACCCAAAGGAACTAAAAGTACTAGTACTAACTTTCTTTCTATTATTTAACCTGAGAATAAAAGGGGATTTTATTAAAATAAACTATTATTAGACTAAGCTAAGAATGCACAAAAAGTGAATTGGGGAAAACCTCTTAGGAAAAACTGATTGACTTGGACAATACTCAAGGGAGAATCAACCTAGACTTCACTTGTTATCAACTCTTGAACTAGACGATTTATTCACTTGACTTGATCTGTAGAAATCCCTAACTTATGTTAATATCTCTCTCGAGACTAAAAATAACCAACCCTAGGTTGATTAATTGAAATCTCTTTCTAATTAAAACCCCTAGAGTCGTATTAACTCGATCTATGGATTCCCTTATTAAGTTTGACCCTAATCTGGCAAATTTTCGTCGTCCTATCTCTAGGATTGTGATCAACTCCGCTTAATTGTGTTGGATCTACTCCTATGCAGGGACTTTTGCTCATCTACATAAGCACATTCGACTTAAATCAATATCCCAGAAATATCAATTTAAGAGTTAAGAACACAATTAAGAACAAATCAAATATTTATCATATAATTCAAGAGAAAACAATAACAAGATTTGTCTTAGGTTTCATCCCCCTCAAGTATTTGGGGGATTTAGTTCATAATTATAAAAGAAAACATCTCAGAAGAAATAAAATAACAAAACATAAAGAACTCAAAAACCCCTGTAGGAATTTGAAGGGAGATCTTCAGTCTTTGAAGGAGAATTCGACTTCTGAGATGGATCAATCGGCTTCCCTTGGAGTAATTCCTTGCTTCTACTCTCTGCGTTGGCAGAAATAAGGCACTCTTTTGTGGGAGAAAAAACACACTTAGTAGTTGCCCCCTAGGGTCTTTATATAAAGCTTTGAAATGCCTTTCTTAACCCCTAAGTAGCCTTTTTCGAGTGAAATTAAACTTTCTCATGACATGGACATGCCCGTGTGCCAAGCCCGTGTGGATCGAGGCCCAGACCGTGCTCTGGCCTGTTAAGGTGGCACGGCCATGTGGTCTGGCTATGCTTGTCAGGGTTGGGTCGTGTTCGAGCTCAAGGTGGCATGGTCGTGTAGTGAATCTCCGGGCCGTGTTGTTTTCATACTTTGTCCCATTTTCTCTGTTTTTGGCCCGTTTCTTACTCTTTTCTCTTCCTTAAGCTCACCTGGGCATAAAACATGAAATAGAAGGATTAAGAGCACTAATTTTCACAAATTCAATGATAATTCATCCAGAAATTAGGCTAAGCATGAGGTAGAAACATGTATAATTTATCGTTTATCATAGTTGTGATGGGAGAACGTCAAAATTATTTGTCCAATGTGATCTCCACACTTGTGGCTGAAAAATTGGTTTGAAAAAAAAATGTGAGGTGTTCTTAGCCTACATCAGTGTTATTGCTTCTAAGGACTTTGCTATTGGAGATACTCAAACTGTAAGGGATTTTTCAAATGTGATTATCTCTGAATTAGGAAGTGGAATTTGGGATTGAGCTTCTTTCTGATACAGCTCCAGTGTCTATTGCTCCCTATCGTATGGCACCGAAGGAGCTTATAGAGCTTAGGGCTCAAATTCAAATTGTTGGATCGTGATTTCATCCTTCCCAGTGTGTCTCCATGGGGAGCACTAGTTCTATTCGTTAAGAAGAAGGATAGGACCATAAGGATGTATATAGATTATCGGCAATTGAATAAGCTAACGATTAAGAATAAGTATCCATTTCCAAGGATCAATGACTTATTCAATTAGTTTCGAGGGCCTTCTGTGTTCTCAAAGATAGATATTCGTTTTGGGTATCATTAGTTAAGGGTTAAGGAAGCTGATGTACATAAGACGACATTTAGGAGTTGTTATGGTCACTACGAGTTCTTAGTGATGCCTTTTGGTCTGACAAACGCTCCGGTGGTATTTATAGATCTGATGAACTGTGTGTTTTAGCCCTATCTGGATCAATTCATTGTGGTCTTTATAATGGTATTTTGGTATATTCTAAGAACGAGAATGATCATGGTGAGTATCTTAGAGTAGTACTCCAAACATTACATGAGAAACATTTCTATGCTAAATACAGTAAGTGTGAATTCTAGTTATGAGAGGTGACATTTCTAGGATATGTAATGTTTGCTGAGGGGATCCGAGTCGATCCTCAAAAGATTGAACCTATACTGGATTGGAAACAGCCCAAGAATGTGTCTAAAATCCACAGCTTTCTGGGTCTGGTAGGTTGTTATCGATGTTTTGTGAAAGGTTTCTCAGTGATTGCAGTGCCATTAACTAAGTTACTATGTAAGGGTGTCCCGTTTGTCTAGACTGATGCACAACAAACGAGCTTCGAGAAGCTTAAGACTACTCTGACTCAGGCTTCCGTGTTAATACATCCTAAATCTGTCAAGGAGTTTGTGGTTTATAGTGACGCATCACATGTGGGATTGAGTTGTGTTCTGATGCAGGATGGTAAGGTTGTGGCATATGCGTCTCGTCAGCTTAAGTCACACGAGGTAAACTATCCGACGCATGATCTTAAGCTGGCTACCATAGTCTTTACATTAAAAATTTGTAGGCATTACCTGTTTGGTGAAAGATGTATCATCTACACTAATCACAAGAGCCTCAAGTATCTCCTTACACAGAAGGAGTTAAATCTTAGGCAGTATAGATGGATTGAGCTGCTTAAGGACAATGATTGTACCATTGAGTACCATCCTGGTAAGACCAATGTGGTGGCCGATGTATTGAGCCGTAGGGTGATGACTGATTTGAGGGCAATGTTTGCTCGCTTTAGTCTATTTGATGATGGGAGTTTGTTAGCTGAGTTGCAAGTTAAACCCACTTGGATTGAGCAAATTTGTATTAAGTAGTTGGAGGATGAGTCTTTGCGTTTGCGGTTTCGTTAGGTTGAACCTCTAATTTTGGACCAAATAGTGATAGGGTACTCTATTTTCATGGTCAGATATTTGTACTGAGTGATGTGGATTTGAGGCAGTCTATTTTGAGGGAGGCACATAGTAGCCCTTATCCTATGCATCTTAGTGGGAATAAGATGTACCGAGATCTTTGAGAGTTGTATTGGTGGCTAGGGTTGAAGCGTGAGGTTACTGATTTCGTTGCTCGTTGTCTGACATGTTAGCAGGTTAAGGCTAAGAACCAGTTACCTTCAGGTTTGCTGCAGTCAGTTAAGATTCCCTTATAGAAATGGAAATGAGTGACGATGGACTTTGTTAGTTGGTTGCCTTTGACACCCACTAAGTGGGATTCTGTTTGGGTCATTGTGGATGAATTGACTAAGTCTATCCATTTCATTCCTATTAGACCTGATTATTCTTTGCAGAAGTTGGCAAAGTTATACGTTTCTGAGATAGTAAGACTGCATGGGGTACATGTCTCGATTATTGTTGATAGGAGTCCTCGTTTCACATCTCAATTCTGGAAAATATTACAAAAGGCTCTAGGTTCAAGGTTGGACTTCAGTACTGTGATCCATCCTCAGGTTGATGGCCAATCTGAGAGGGTGATTTAGATACTGGAGGATATGTTACAGAGCTGTGTTATTAATTTTCGAGGCAGTTGGGAGGATTATCTGTCGTTAGCAGAGTTCACCTATAATAACAGCTTCCAATCTAGCATTCAAATGGCACCTTATGAAGCTCTATGTGGATGTAAGTGCCGCACTCCCCTATGTTGGACTGAGTTGGGTGAACAACTAGTTTTGGGTCCTAAATTGGATTCTAAAATCGAAGAGAACGTCAGATTGATTCAGGATCATCTGGAAGCGACTTGTAATAGACAGAAATGTTATGCAGATCTAAAGAAGTGTGAGATTGAGTATTCTATGGGGGACTTTGTGTTTCTTAAGGTCTCTCCGTGGAAGAAGGTTCTGAGGTTTGGTTTGGTCGGAAGGGTAAGTTGAGCCCTAGGTTTTTTGGGTCATATCGTATTTTGAAACAAGTGGGGCTAGTCGCTTATCAGTTATAGCTACGTCCTAAGTTAGATCGTATTCACGAAGTATTCCATGTTTCGATGTTGAGGCGCTACCGCTCTAATCCTTCTCACATTGTCCCTATTAAAGAGATTGAGGTTAGGCCAGACTTGACTTTTGAGGAGGAGTAGGTTTAGATTCTAGATCGCTATGTAAAGGTTCTACAGAAGAAGTCTATTCTATTAGTGATGGTGCTATGGCAAAATTATAGCACTGAGGAGGCTACGTGGGAACCTGAGGATTTGATGCGTCAGTAGTATCCTCATCTGTTCTGATCAAGTAAATTTCGAGGCCAAAATTTCTCTTAGGGGGTAGAGTTGTAATGTCCCAAAATTTTAAATTCTGACTTTTGTAAATTTGATACAAATACTGTCTGCTTCAGTGGTTAAGTGTTTTGAGTGTGTGTGTGAGGTCCCAGGTTCAAGTCTTACTTGTGGCAATTTATGTTATTTTTGGAATCAACCCCAATCTCTAGTCAATAGGCATTTATTTAATTGTTGTAAGTATATGTCAGAATGAGCCTGCTGGTCTGGTGGTTAAGTAGAGTGTTAGTTTGCTGATGGTCAGGTGTTCTAGTTTCTACTTTAGCAAGGGAGTTTATTTTTGTTCGGTTCTGAGGGTGTGTGTTTGGATAGAGATGGGGTTTTGAGTAGTGGGTTATTAGTGGGATTAGTGGAGAGATTTGAGGGATATGGGGAGTTATTGGATTATCTTAACTATTTCTGTTTTTTTTCAAATTTTGGCTCTCCCTCTTCTCCCTAAATGTTTTTATTCTGACGACAAATTTCTGCCATTCTTCTTCTTCTTCTACTGTTGTTTCTTTTTTTTTTGTCTATATCATTTTCTTCTTCCTGCTTCTTAATCCTCCTTATCGGTCTATTCCTCGTTTCTGACTTTCACGAAATTGGTAAGTCTTCATTTTATCCTCGTTTTTGGCATAACATTAGTCGTAGGAAGACTAATTTCTGCCAATTCTTGTGTAGGAGAAGGTTGTGAGGCCAAAAATCACGCTTCATCGACTTGATTCGGACTTATGATCATTTTTGGTAGCAGTAAGTTGACTTTACGTTTTTGGGATTAATTATTTTAGACTCATTTTTGGTTTCTAAAAGGATGAAATATTTTGATTTTAGGATTCAGGAAGATGGGGAGCATTTTTGCATTGAAATCGTACTTGGTGTGTACCCAAAAATACAAAAATCAAGGTTTCTATGAAAGCCGAAAATCTCACTGTCAACACCACACAGGCGTGTGGTCACCCTTGTGGTAGGTCGTGTGCAAATGATAGGGCTGTGTGTTTGACAAAAGCTAGGTCGTGTGTTAGACATGACCATATAGTGGCTGGGTATGGCCGTGTGCGACACACGGGCTAGACCAAATTGGGTTGTGTGGGCCACATGGGTATGTGGGTTTTTGGGCTAGGCAGTGTGATCCACACAGGCGAAGACCAATCTGAGCGTGGGCCATATGGGCGTGTCGGCCTACACGGGCAAGCCACATGAGCATGTGGGCCTATTTAAATGAAATATTCCCTAAGGTTGCACAGGTTGTCCCAAACGACTATGAGCCTACTGTAGGATCGGTAAGGGTTAATTAGACCCTAATTTGTATTATCTATATGATTGATATTATGTTCTAATCATGTTATTACCATGTGTATCTAACTGATATGATGCATATAACTATATATGCTATATATATGCCATGTGAGCATGTTAGACTGTATATCTATTTTTGCATATCATCTGTATCTGTACCGTTTCTGTTTTTAGGGTAGGATGGTGATTATTGGAGGAAGTATTCTGAAAGGTATTTACGCCTATTATCTGGCAGCTCAACTGCATTACTTTTTATATGTGCCGCATTCGGTACAGCATAGTATGTAGGGCTGGGTGGGTGTTTTAAACCCTACATGGTAGTGTAGGGATGGTCGGAGATGGTGTGTAGAGGCTGGGAGTAGGATCTAATTTTTGTTCTGACTGTATATTTGCATCTGTATCTGAGATGGGATACGACCTAATTCTGCATCTGTTACTATAGTGGGCTTAGGCCCAAATCTGTATATGTAATGGGCTTAGGCCCAAATCTGTGACTAATTGATTCTGAAATTCTGATTGTGTGCATGTTTATTTCTGTGGGGATTACACACTGAATTCACATAAACTTACTCCTTCTGTTTAATCTGTACAGGTAATCCCTAGACTTAGACTGTTTGGTACAGCAGAGGACTCAATGGTGGTCACCCTTTAAGAAAAACTGATTTACTTTTGGTTTTATGGCTTAATTTGATTTGTTGGGCTATTTTTTTTAATTTGGACTTATGGAAAGTTTTTGCGTTAATTTTGGATTTTAACTTCTTTTATGGATTTATAGTTGCAAAACCAAAAAAAAAACACGGTTTTACTAAAAGTAAAGGTTTTTCCCCAACATGAACGATTTTTACTTAAATTCAAAGGTTTCAAAGCTTCCGCAATTTAAATGTGTTTTAAAACAATTCGAATAAATGAATAAGTATTTTTGTAATTGATAAGATGAAAATAAAAGTAGATAAACTGAAATGGTTTGTCGCGACATCATAGTTTTCAAATACCGATCCATGTGACATCACCAAATTCGATAATAACGTTTAGGCTAGGTTTGGGGTGTTGCAGTACATGTCATCTCAATCAATCGTGGGCTTTCCGTAGGGTCGGTATGTGATTAAACATACTATAAAACATGAAATTTGGTCATCTATTAATATAATTTCTAATATATTAATTTCTAATATCTTCAAGTATATTTGAGATGTCAAGTGAGAAATAAAACTGATAATAATGTTATATGTGTGATTTGTATTAAATATGTTATGTATGATTTCTTTTCTAATTATGTCTGATTTTGGGATGGAATATGTGTTATGTGGAGGAAGTGTTTCTATGAGTGGCGACATCTTACCCACTATACTGGTAGCACAACTGCAAATATTCTATAGGTCTTTTAACGACACTAAGTGGTGTGTAGGGTTGGATGGGTGTTTCAAACCGTATATGGTGTGTTGGGATGGTCGGAGATGGTGTGTAGCGGTTGAGGGTAGGAAAATATATATATGAATTTGAACTGCTCTGTTAAGATTTTATACTGTTAAATTTGTTTGCAAATAATTATTTGTCTGAGTTTTTGTTACACACTGAGTTTTGAAAACTCATATTCTTTTTTACTTTTATTTTCAGGTAATCCTCGAATTTAGACAGATTGGTGCAATCGGGAGTTCAGTTAATATCGTATTTTCTTAAATTTGACTTATTCAATTTTGGGTTGAGAGTTTTGTAAATTTTGGACTCTTTAGACATTCAAGACTATTTTGGGTTTTGATCTTTATTTTCTGTTTCCGTAGATTATAGTTAAAACGTTTTATCGACAACGATAAATTTTTGTAAAAAAATAGGGTTTCAATTAACAAACTGTGTTTTCAAAAGGATAAAAAAAAATCTTTCTAAGAGTTTCCGCTGCAAAACCATAGGTTTTTGAAAATATAATCAAACATCATTTTCAAATTAATAATTAGATAAAATATGTTTTGAATAATTCGGGATTTTTAAGAGTTTTCAATAAGTTTCAAGATACTCAAAAACCAAATTGGCAATCATTTAACGTAACAACTCCAGATTTAGCCATAATGTCTATGCCAAGTTTGGGGTGTTACATTGATTACATGGGCTACTTATTATTTTAAGCATATTATTTGTTCATGAAAATGAATATTGATTGACTTATTTATATTGTTGTAATAGGTTTTATAATTAAATATATATTTGACTAAAATATATTTAGTAGGTAAATTTTTTAGTAGGTAAATTTTTTTTATAAACCAATGAATTTTATGATTGTTCATATTTGATTTAGTTCAAATATAGATTACATTCTTCTAATGTGTCTTCTTAATTTGGTTATACAATTTGAAAATTTTCAATACTAATGCATGTGTAGTTTTAAAGACAAATTTTAGAAATGTCTAAATTGATTTTTGGGTTGATTCTAATATAGAATTTCAAGTTTAAAAACTGTCATTTTTAATTTCTGATTTTTTTATTAAAAATTTGTTTATACATTTAAAAATGAAAATTATTATATTAATTTGGCCATTGGCATTTCTATGGACCTCAGTTGTATTAACTAATTGTTGCTTGATAAAAAGCATAGAAAAAGCTCGTGTGGTTTAATTTTTTAAATGACTTATACTTTTTCTACTATATAGCCCTAAGAAACTTGTTACTTTTATAGAGCTGTTAAAGGTAGTTCATATGCTTTATATAATTCCATTTGTTAATTGTTTAGAGAAATGATATGATCAATTATAAATGGAAAGGTTTTAGTGAACATGAAATGTATTATTTTGAAGTAAATGTAACGCCCTAATTTTCGGGTTTCTCTTAGATTGATCCTTATCTGATAAAATGTTTAAATGCTAGTATTTGGGTGTGTAATGCATGTTTGGGGAGTGTTAAAGGGCCTATGGAAGGCCCATGTGTTGGTTGGAAGCTTGGCAAAATTTTGTATTTTTAACTTAGGAGTTAGGGGTCTCTTGAAGATAGGTGTTATAAGAAAATATCTATGAATTAAGACACAAATGGATCAGTGGTAAAGTGGCAAGGGAGACGCCACTGAGCTCCTTAAAAGGTGGCGCCTAAATGAGCTTGGAGGTCCAAGGTTCAAGTTCCAGAGTTGGCAAAGATGGCGTTTTATTTTTGAGCTTGAGCAGGTAAGAATTTGAAGCAGAATTGAACTCTGCTTGGAGGAGATTTGAATCGGTCATAGGAGATAATTAGGGAGCAAATCATGGAACTTTGAATTTTGAAAGAGGTGGCCGGTTTAGGGACTCTGCAAGTGCCATTCGGCTAGGGGGCTTAGTGCTTGCATTTTCGGCAATTAGGTTCTAGTTGGTGCCGAATTCTCCTTAGTTCTCTTGGAGTTTATGTGTCGATTTCCCTTAAGTCCTAGCATTCTTTCTTCTCTTGCCGATCCTAGTAAGTACATTAGGGCATTCTTCTATCGTCTTTTCTGCTTTCTTAATCAATAGCCGAATCTCATACCCCAAAAGACCTCCTGTCGATTTCTTTCTTGAGACCAAAAACACTCTTGCTATTCTTCCCTTTCCTCTATTTTCATATTCTCCTCATCTTGTGCTCATAAACCGAAACCTACACTTTAGTCTCCCTTTCTACCTGAATCAAACCAAACCTTCTTCTACTTCTCTTTTTCAACCCTCTGTCAGCACGCTCTTGGCTGGAATCTCTGTGTCGTTTGCTCTTGGCCAAATCGACTACTCTCACTCTTCTCTTCTTTCAAAGCCTTCAATAGCCGAACCCCTATTCTTTGATCCCTTCTAGTTGTCATTTTACCTTACCTACTTTATTGATTGAAACAACAAGAGCACCATACCACCTTCTCAAAAGCCGAAAGCACCTCCTTCTAACCATTCAAAAGCCGAATATCTCTAGAGACAATTGGTGACATTAGAGTTAGATTTACGGTGAATCTAGAATAGATTGGAGATAGTGGAGTGTGGGAGCAATACTCTTCGAGTGGTGACATCGGTAAGTGATCTAATCACTAAGTACATTCGTTTATTAAACTCTTAAAGGAAGACCGAAACCTATAGGTCCTTAGAGGGCATGTCGGCATTTCTTGTAAGGTTCTAATGCTATGGTTTGATTCTTTTGCGCATTGGATAGCAAGGAACGGTGATCAAGCGAGGAGTTTTGGAAGGCTAACGCAGTTGGACATTGAGATCTAGTCCATAACCGAGAAAAGGGTAAGATTTTAATGACTTAGGATATGTAGGCCGATTGTGGTAAGGGGTTATGGCTCTTTGGTTATAGATTATTAGACTAAAACTTATCGTTCAATTGTAGGCCCTTCATACGTGGATTTCATCAATGTTCGATAGTTAACAGGTGTGTAACGTATCTCCATCATAGACTAGGATGGCTAAAGGCCGTAATGACCGAAAACTGTGCTAAAGTGATCGATCGAAGTGACCGAAAATCAGTCTTGGAAGGATCTAAGAGTAGCCAAATACTCTATTGTGGTCAAACTGGGAATTGATGGTGGCGAAATTGCAGAAGGTGCAATTTCGAGCATTTTGGTAAGTTGGGCTTCGATGGGCCAAGGTGGGCCCAATGGGCTTCCGAGCCCAAGTCGGAAAAGGATCGTTAAGGACTTTCTGACAACATGAATAATAAAAACATGGTTAAATTGGTAAATTAAACCTAAAATTGGGCTTAACGGGCTTGAGACGATATTGGACTTAGTAAGGTCCATTAGGGGTTTTAGGCTAAAAAGGGCAAAACTGGAAATTTGGCTTAAATGGACTCCCGTGGTTATATGAGGGCTGATAATTTATTGAACTTGCATGAAATCTCTGAAAATACGGAAAAGGACTAAAATATCCCTGAACATGGAAAATTACCAAAATACCCCTAGGTACAAAAAGACTATAATACCCCTAGGGTCAATTCTGTATGAAATGTATGATGTTATGTATCTGCATGAGTTATCTATTAATATGAATATATCTGATACATGAGATGCTATATGTTGCATGCTAGTATGATTACATCTGTTGCATGGGGTTTGGGTTTATGATGGAGGAAGCGTTCTGGCAGCCTCGCTGCAATCTGGTGGCCTCGCCACATATATATATCTGTTCTGGCAGCCTCGCTGCAATCTGGTGGCTTCGCCACGTATATATATATGTTCTGGTGGCCTCGCCACAATATCTGTATCTGGTGACCTCGTCACAATATCTGGCAGCCTCGCTGCAAATTATATCTGGCAGCTTCGCTGCAATTATCTGTGGTGTGTAGCGGATGGGTGGGTCGAGTAGTCTCCCCACATGGTGTAAGGCTGGTATGGGGGTGTTATGGATGGATTTGGGTTGGGTCTCTGTTTGCATATTATATCTGATCTGTATCTGTTATGGGCCTATGGGCTTAACCTGATTTCTGTAATGGGCCAAGGCCCAATTAAATCTGTTTCTGAGGCTTGATCTGTTTCGGCCTATGGTTGAGATAATGTTGCACACTGAGTTGTCAAACTCACCCCCCTTTTATCTCATCTCTGCAGGTAACCCTCAACCATAGTGGGCTTGGAGCTGCGAGAGATTCGGAGTGGCCACAACATCTGCAAATTCGGTTTTTGTTTCACTTTAAGTATTTTCATTCTGCTGTTTTGGGTTTAATTTGTAATAAGGCCGCTATTTAAATTTCTTTATTGGTTTTATATTCTTTTATGGTTTAATTCATATTTCATCGAGACTGCTAGTTATAAGCTGCACGGGGTTTTTTTCAAACTACTATAAAGGTTTTCAAAATTCAACAAATTCAAATATGGATAACCTAAGGGCTTATCAAAATGATTTTTCATAATCTTGCTGTTTTAGTAAAATATCCTTTAAGTCTCAACAAGCAAAAAGATCATAAGTTTAGTTGTAGGATCATGTGACACACCAGATCTGGTCATAACGTCTAGACCGGGTTTGGGGTGTTACATTTAGTGGTATCAGAGCCAAGTTGCAACAACTCGGCTGTGGAATGGGTCTAAAAATGGGAGCTTTCAAACAATCAAAACAAAGATTTTCGAAAGATCATGTTTTAACAATTGTTTTCAAAATTAATTAGAACTTGTTTTGATGAACTTCTTTCGTATATAAATGATATATTTGCAAAGAATAAATTAAGTCTTCCTATGTAATCTTTCTAAAGAGTGGCACACCGAATCTCTGGCCCAAGCCTGTAAGTTTTCTAAACTTTTCTGATTGTTTCTGAAATTCTGGTTATATGCCTGACTAAAGACTTTATTATGATACTTTAGCTAGGGCATTACTGAAACTGTAGAGACTCTGATAGGTAGACTGAGACTGTAGCTAAGCTACCGCGAAAGAAAGATAAACTCTGAAATTCTACTTATTCATAAGATATCTGTAATAAACACTGAAATATTAATCTAATTCATAAAATTCTACAACAGAAAATACGAAATGAGTACGCGAGCAGCTCGTGGTAGGGGCCGTGGACGTGCCGAGGTAGTGCACGAGCTGAATCTTCTTCTTCGGGTCATGCGCCAGCAGCTGATGCACCGGTACCACCGGCAACAGAGGTGGAATCTCATGATAGGGGTGTAGGGGATGATGCCCTATCACAGGCAATGCTTCGAGTTTTGGAAAGGGTTGCTGGGGCAAGTACCGGTAATGGATTTTGAGGTTCTATTTCTGAGCGACTCCGGGCTAATGGGGCAGAATTCTTTAAGGACGTGTCTGGTGTAGCCCCGAATGTGGCTGAGTATTGGTTGGAGGCCACAGAGCGGATCATGGACGATCTGGATTGCTCTATGGAGCAGAAGCTGAAAGGACCCGTGTCGTTGCTTAGAGATGAAGCTTATCAGTGGTGGCTCACGGTAAGAGATGGAACGTTAGCTGGTGAGGTAACATGGGAGCTGTTTAGGAAAGCTTTTAAAGGAAAATATGTTGGGGCTAGCTATGTGGACGCCCGCAGGAAAGAATTCTTGAATCTGGTTCAGGGAAGTAGGACAGTATCTGAGTACGAGGCTGAATTTTTGAGGTTAAACCGGTATGCTTCTGGGATAGTTGCTACTGAATATGAGCATAGCGTGCGCTTCGAAGATGGTCTGAGGGATGAATTGAAGGTGCTGATTGCTCCGCAGAGGGAGCGTAACTTTGCTGCGTTGGTTGAGAAAGCTAAGATAGCTGAGGAAGTAAAGCGTACCGAGAGGCAGAATTGCGAAAAGGATAGAAACCGCTTCCGAAGGGATTCTGGACCATCAGGTGGGGCTAATAGGTATGTTAAGAGGGCAAGAGTGGTGGAACCAGTGCGAGCAGTGCCAATGAATGCTGTCAGACCACAGGTTTGTAGGAATTGTGGTAAGATACATGTGGGCGAATGTCGGAAACGTTCTGGAGCCTGTTTTCGATGTGGGTTGATGGAGCATAGGATAAAAGATTATTCTTAGGAACCAGATCAGGACCAAGTTAGGGATCAGAGGGTTGTTCAACCAGTGAGGGGTGGACCACCAGCTCTGAGAGGTCGTGGACAAGGTAGAGGCGGAAATGGAAATGGACGAGGATGAGGAGCACCTGGCAGGGGTGCTGGTTTTGCTGAGGCTCGTCAGCCAGCATTAGTTTATGCAGCTCGTCGTCGAGAGGAGGGTGATGCTCCTGACGTCATAACCGGTACGTTCTTGATTTCTGGTATGCCATACACTGCATTGATAGATGTTGGATCTACCCATTCTTATGTTGCATGTGCCATATCTGGGTCGCTGGGAGTGCGTTCTGAGGAGACAGTGAGTGGGGTAATTGTACTAAGTCATTTGGGTCACTCGGCTAGGGTAGACAAACTGTATAGAGACGTGTCTATATAGACTCAAGGAAAGATCTTTTCGGGAGACTTGATGGAGCTACCTTTCGGAGAATTTGATCTCATCTTGGGAATGGATTGGCTTGTAAAGCATAGGGCTACTTTGGATTGTGCTGCAAAACGAATGAGGCTAAAGACTGCAGAGGATGAGGAAGTTATGGTGATAGGTGAACGTAGAGATTATTTGTCCAATGTGGTGTCAGCATTAAGAGCTGAGAGGTGGATTCGAAAAGGATGTGCGGCTTATTTGGCATTCATAGGTCAAGTAGAAACTGTGGAACTAACTGTGGATCAAGTTAGAACCGTTAAGGATTTTCAAGATGTTTTTCCAGAAGAGCTTCCAAGGCTACCTCCGAATCGAGAGGTTGAGTTTGGGATCGACTTGTTGCCTGGTACGGCACCAGTGTCTATTGCACCGTATAGGATGGCACCAAAGGAGTTGGTGGAGTTGAAAGCACAGATTCAAGAACTGTTGGATAAAGGCTTCATTAGGCCAAGTGTGTCTCCGTGGGGAGCACCAGTACTATTCGTAAAGAAGAAAGATGGGTCAATGCGAATGTGCATTGATTATCGGCAGTTGAACAAACTGACGATTAAGAATAAGTACCCGTTGCCAAGAATCGATGATCTGTTTGACCAGCTTAGAGGAGCTTCAGTATTCTCCAAGATTGACCTTCGATCTGGGTACCATCAGTTAAGGGTAAAAGAGGTGGATATACACAAGACAGCATTCAGAACTCGTTATGGTCACTATGAATTCTTGGTTATGCCATTTGGACTAACCAATGCACCTGCAGCATTTATGGATCTGATGAATCGAGTGTTCCAGCCATACTTGGATCGATTCGTGGTCGTCTTTATCGATGATATTCTGGTTTATTCTGAATCCGAGGATAAACATAATGAGCATCTCCGTATTATGCTGCAAGTGTTAAGGGAAAAGGAGCTTTATGCGAAATTCAGAAAGTGTGAGTTCTGGTTGAGGGAGGTAACCTTCTTGGGCCATGTTGTATCTGCTGAGGGGATAAAGGTAGACCCTCGAAAGATTGAAGCAATTCTGGAGTGGAAACCACCGAGGTCAGTGGTAGAAATTCGAAGTTTTCTAGGTTTAGCTGGATATTATAGAAGGTTTGTAGAAGGATTTTCTGTGATGGCAGCGCCATTGACAAAACTCGTAAGGAAGGGAGTGCCATTTATTTGGACCGAGCAGCAGCAAGAAGCTTTTGAGAAACTAAAGAAGGTTCTGACCGAGGCACCTGTACTGATCCAACCAGAGTCTGGAAAAGATTTTACCGTGTATAGTGATGCATCACATATTGGGTTGGGCTGTGTGTTGATGCAAGAGGGTAAAGTGGTTGCTTATGCATTGCGACAGCTTAAACCTCATGAAGTGAACTACCCTACCCATGATCTGGAGTTGGCAGCAGTAATCTTTGCCCTTAAGATTTGGAGGCATTATCTGTATGGAGAAAGGTGTATTATATACACAGATCATAAAAGTCTTAAGTACTTGCTAACTTAGAAGGAGCTGAATCTGAGGCAACGGAGGTGGATTGAGTTGCTTAAGGATTATGATTGTGTGATTGAGTATCATCCAGGTAAAGCTAATGTGGTGGCTGATGCCCTAAGTCGTAGAACTGTATCTGATCTGAGAGCGATGTTTGCACGTTTGATTCTATATGATGACGGGAGTCTATTAGCAGAATTGCAAGTAAGACCGACCTGGGTGGATGAGATTAAGGAAAAGCAGTCGAAGGATGAGTTTCTGGTTTCTCGATTTCAGCAGGTTAAGGATGGGAGTACTTCTGAGTTTGGACTTAACAGTGAGGGAGTTTTATGTTTCCATGGTAGAATCTGTATTCCTAAGGATTCCAATTTGAGGCAAGCAATTCTGAATGAAGCTCATAAAGGATGTGTGCTATGCATCCAGGAGGTAATAAGATGTATCATGACCTAAAGGAGTTGTATTGGTGGCCTGGGCTGAAGCGAGAGGTAACAGAATTTGTGGGGAAATATTTGACTTGTCAGCAAGTGAAAGCTGAACATCAGTTACCTTCTGGACTTCTGCAACCAGTGAAGGTACCACTCTGGAAGTGGGAAAGGGTGACTATGGATTTTGTAAGTGGGTTGCCCTTAACGCTGTCAAAGAAGGACTCGATTTGGGTGATTGTGGATAGGTTGACTAAATCTGCTCATTTCATCCCTGTACGTACTGATTATTCACTTCAGAAGTTAGCCAAGTTGTATGTGGCAGAGATTGTGCGACTGCATGGGGTGCCAGTGTCTATTATCTCTGATCGAGATCCTAGATTCACATCTCGGTTCTGGCAAAAGTTGCATGAGGCGTTGGAACGCGACTGAACTTTAGCACGGCTTTCCATCCTCAGACTGATGGTCAGTCAGAAAGGGTTATTCAGATTCTGGAAGATATGCTGAGGGGATGTGTTATTGACTTTCGAGGCAGTTGGGAGGATTATTTACCGTTGGCAGAGTTTGCGTATAATAACAGTTATCAGGCTAGTATCCGTATGGCACCTTATGAGGCACTATATGGGCGTAAGTGTCGTTCACCTAGTTGTTGGACCGAATTGGGCGAGCGGCAAGTTCTTGGACTTGAGTTGGTAGCAGAGACTGAAGAGAAGGTCAAAATAATAAGGGATCGGTTAAAAGAGGCATCAAATCGACAGAAGTCTTACGCGGATTTGAAGCGTAAGGAGATTGAGTACTCAATGGGTGACATGGTCTTCTTGAAAGTTTCACCTTGGAAGAAGATACCAAGATTTGGTAAGAAAGGCAAGCTAAGTCCGCAGTTTATTGGGCCTTATCGGGTCCTTAAACGAATAGGTCCGGTGGCGTATCAGTTGGAATTGCCTCTAGAGTTAAATAGAATCCATGATGTGTTTCACGTATCTATGCTAAGACGATATCGTTCTGACCCTACCCATATTCTACCAGTTGCAGAAGTGGAAGTACAGCCTGATTTGACTTTCGAGGAAGAGCCTGTACAGATTCTTGATCGAGACGTAAAGGTTCTAAGAAGAAAATCAGTCCCATTGGTAAAGGTACTTTGGCGTAATCATGGCAGAGAGGAAGCCACTTGGGAACTAGAGGAGGCAATGCGTCAGCAATATCCTCATTTGTTTGGACCAGGTAAATTTCGAAGACGAAATTTCTTAAAGGAGGGTAGAGTTGTAACGCCCTAATTTTCGGGTTTCTCTTAGATTGATCCTTATCTGATAAAATGTTTAAATGCTAGTATTTGGGTGTGTAATGCATGTTTGGGGAGTGTTAAAAGGCCTATGGAAGGCCCATGTGTTGGTTGGAAGCTTGGCAAAATTTTGTATTTTTGACTTAGGAGTTAGGGGTCTCTTGAAGATAGGTGTTATAAGAAAATATTTGTGAATTAAGACACAAATGGATCAGTGGTAAAGTGGCAAGGAAGACGCCACTGAGCTCCTTAAAAGGTGGCGCCTAAATGAGCTTGGAGGTCCAAGGTTCAAGTTCCAAAGTTGGCAAAGATGGCGTTTTATTTTTGAGCTTGAGCAGGTAAGAATTTGAAGCAGAATTGAACTCTGCTTGGAGGAGATTTGAATCGATCATAGGAGATAATTAGGGAGCAAATCATGGAACTTTGAATTTTGAAAGAGGTGGCCAGTTTAGGGACTCTGCAAGTGCCATTCGGCTAGGGGGCTTAGTGCTTGCATTTTTGGCAATTAGGTTCTAGTTGGTGCCGAATTCTCCTTAGTTCTCTTGGAGTTTATGTGCCGATTTCCCTTAAGTCCTAGCATTCTTTCTTCTCTTGCAGATCCTAGTAAGTACATTAGGGCATTCTTCTATCGTCTTTTCTGCTTTCTTAATCAATAGCCGAATCTCATACCCCAAAAGACCTCCTGTCGATTTCTTTCTTGAGACCAAAAACACTCTTGCTATTCTTCTCCTTCCTCTATTTTCATATTCTCCTCATCTTGTGCTCATAAACTGAAACCTACACTGTAGTCTCCCTTCCTACCTGAATCAAACCAAACCTTCTTCTACTTCTCTTTTTCAACCCTCTGTCGGCACGCTGTTGGCTGGAATCTCTGTGCCGTTTGCTCTTGGCCAAATCGACTACTCTCACTCTTCTCTTCTTTCAAAGCCTTCAATAGCCGAACCCCTATTCTTTCATCCCTTCTAGTTGTCATTTTACCCCACCTACTTTATTGATTGAAACAACAAGAGCACCATACCACCTTCTCAAAAGCCGAAAGCACCTCCTTCTAACCATTCAAAAGCCGAATATCTCTAGAGACAATTGGGTGACATTAGAGTTAAGTTTACGGTGAATCTAGAATAGATTGGAGATAGTGGAGTGTGGGAGCAATACTCTTCGAGTGGTGACATCGGTAAGTGATCTAATCACCAAGTACATTCGTTTATTAAACTCTTAAAGGTAGACCGAAACCTATAGGTCCTTAAAGGGCATGTCGGCATTTCTTGTAAGGTTCTAATACTATGGTTTGATTCTTTTACGTATTGGATAGCAAGGAACGGTGATCAAGCGAGGAGTTTTGGAAGGCTAACGCAGTTGGACATTGAGATCTAGTCCATAACCGAGAAAAGGGTAAGATTTTAATGACTTAGGATATGTAGGCCGATTGTGGTAAGGGTTATGGCTCTTTGGTTATAGATTATTAGACTAAAACTTATCGTTCAATTGTAGGCCCTTCATACGTGGATTTCATCAATGTTCGATAGTTAACAGGTGTGTAACGTATCTCCATCATAGACTAGGATGGCTAAAGGCCGTAATGACCGAAAACTGTGCTAAAGTGATCGATCGAAGTGACCGAAAATCAGTCTTGGAAGGATCTAAGAGTAGCCAAATACTCTATTGTGGTCAAACTGGGAATTGATGGTGGCGAAATTGCAGAAGGTGCAATTTCGAGCATTTTGGTAAGTTGGGCTTCGATGGGCCAAGGTGGGCCCAATGGGCTTCCGAGCCCAAGTCGGAAAAGGATCGTTAAGGACTTTCTGACAACATGAATAATAAAAACATGGTTAAATTGGTAAATTAAACCTAAAATTGGGCTTAACGGGCTTGAGACGATATTGGACTTAGTAAGGTCCATTAGGGGTTTTAGGCTAAAAAGGGCAAAACTGGAAATTTGGCTTAAATGGACTCCCGTGGTTATATGAGGGCTGATAATTTATTGAACTTGCATGAAATCTCTGAAAATACGGAAAAGGACTAAAATATCCCTGAACATGGAAAATTACCAAAATACCCCTAGGTACAAAAAGACTATAATACCCCTAGGGTCAATTCTGTATGAAATGTATGATGTTATGTATCTGCATGAGTTATCTATTAATATGAATATATCTGATACATGAGATGCTATATGTTGCATGCTAGTATGATTACATCTGTTGCATGGGGTTTGGGTTTATGATGGAGGAAGCGTTCTAGCAGCCTCGCTGCAATCTGGTGGCCTCGCCACATATATATATCTGTTCTGGCAGCCTCGCTGCAATCTAGTGGCTTCACCACGTATATATATCTGTTCTGGTGGCCTCGCCACAATATCTGTATCTGGTGACCTCGTCACAATATCTGGCAGCCTCGCTGCAAATTATATCTGGCAGCTTCGCTACAATTATCTGTGGTGTGTAGCGGATGGGTGGGTCGAGTAGTCTCCCCACATGGTGTAAGGCTGGTACGGGGGTGTTATGGATGGATTTGGGTTGGGTCTCTGTTTGCATATTATATCTGATCTGTATCTGTTATGGGCCTATGGGCTTAACCTGATTTCTGTAATGGGCCAAGGCCCAATTAAATCTGTTTCTGAGGCTTGATCTGTTTCGGCCTATGGTTGAGATAATGTTGCACACTGAGTTGTCAAACTCACCCCCCTTTTATCTCATCTCTGCAGGTAACCCTCAACCATAGTGGGCTTGGAGCTGCGAGAGATTCGGAGTGGCCACAACATCTGCAAATTCGGTTTTTGTTTCACTTTAAGTATTTTCATTCTGCTATTTTGGGTTTAATTTGTAATAAGGCCGCTATTTAAATTTCTTTATTGGTTTTATATTCTTTTATGGTTTAATTCATATTTCATCGAGACTGCTAGTTATAAGCTGCGCGGGGTTTTTTTTCAAACTACTATAAAGGTTTTCAAAATTCAACAAATTCAAATATGGATAACCTAAGGGCTTATCAAAATGATTTTTCATAATCTTGCTGTTTTAGTAAAATATCCTTTAAGTCTCAACAGGCAAAAAGATCATAAGTTTAGTTGTAGGATCATGTGACACACCAGATCTGGTCATAACGTCTAGACCGGGTTTGGGGTGTTACAGTAAATTTCATGCATATCTACAATGGTTTATGAATTTTTTTCTAGCACTAGCATGATATCAGGTTTGATATGTTATATGTCAGTTTTATCCATACATTTGGTTTATAATAAATTCCATGAATGACTTGAATATTTCTTTCTAGTTAATTGATGATGCAAAACTCTTGTGAAAATGATTTTATAAGTATTATGAATTGATCTCATGCATTTTATCTACACAAAATAACGAGTTATTTGTTTCACTGATTTTGCTTCATTCCCCGAAGTGAATGTAACAAACATAACAATTATGAAAATGGAACCTATGGCCATTATTGGCAAATAGATAAGAAGATGACTGATTCAAAATGTTGCTAAATGTTCATTCTTAAAGTAGAATGATCAATGATTTATATTAATTAATCATTCATTAAAGCGAACGACATCTATATGATTTTATTGGTAAGAAATGTGGTATATGCTTACATTATTGTCCAAATTATTTTTTTTTGCACATTTCTTGAAGTGAATGGCTGCAATAAATATTTTATAATCATTTTTGGTCATTAAAGTCAATTTGGACATTTGAGATTATGGCATATTCCCTGAAGTGAATATTACATATAATTGTTTGCAAATTATATTTTGTTTATTGAGTTAATGACATTATGGATTTTACATTGATTTAGACATTTCCAGAAGTAAATGTTACAATACTACTTATATGTGGATCCAAAGTAAAAAGAATGATAATAAAATTATTATTTATCAAAATTTATATTGACATTATTAGTAAAAATTGAAAAACATGTTAAAGTAAATAAGAAGTTTACTAATACAAATACATTTACTACTTGGCATGACCAATTAGATCATGCTGGATCATATATGATGAGAAAATAAATTGAGAATTGATATGGACATTCATTTTCTTTAATTTAAAGAATTTTCATGTGTTACTTGTTCTCAATGATAATTGATTATTAAAAAATCACTAGCTAAAGTTAAGATTTAATGTATTGTATTTCAAAAATGAATATGGACCTATTCATCCACCATGTGGATGGTTTTGATATTATATGATTTCGGCAGATGCATATACAAAATAATCACATTTGTTATCAACTTGTAACCTATCATGTGCGAGATTGCTCGTTTAAAGGATTAATTCCAAATTATGCAATTAAAACAATTCATCTTGCTAATCCTGGTGAGTTTATGTCCCAAGCTTTCAATAATTATTGTATGTCTATTGGGCTAAAAGTTGAACATCTTGTAGCTCATGTTCACAAGTAAAATTGTTTAGCTGAATCGTTTATCAAACACCTCAAACTAATAGCTAGGCCATTAGTTATAAGAACAAAACTCCTTGTTATAGCTTGGGGATATGCTATTTTTGCGTGCAGTAACACTTGTGCATATCAGACCAATAAGTTATAATAAATATTGCCTATTACAATTAGCGTTTGGTCAAGAGCCAAATATTTCCCATCATAGAAATTTTAGATTTGTAGCATATATTCCAATTGCTCCACCACAATGCAAAAAGATAGGCTATCATAGAAGGTTGGGAATGTATATTGATATGAGTCTCCTCATATTATTAAAAATTTTGAGCTATTAATTCGAGATTTTTTTATGACATGAGTTGTCAATATGATGAGATAGTTTTCCCAACATTAGGGGGAGAGAATGAAAAGCTAAATGAATAAAGTACTTGAAATGAGTTATCATTATCTAAGATTCTCGTACAAAGTAATTCGAACCAGAAGTTCAGCACATAATTTATTTTACAAATCAACTGCCAGATTCATTTACTAACGTAAGGAGATTTACAAAATCCCACATACCAGTTGAAAAATGCTCTAATATGAATTGACGTTCCAATAGGTCAAATTGTTAGTGCAAAAGAAAGTAAGCCACACCTGAAGGGTGGAAGACCAATCGGTTCCAAAGATAAAAATCCTCATAAAAAGGAAATGAACAAACATTCAAGATGATCATATAGTGGAGGTCGGGCTTTTTGAAGAAACCCATGACATATCTAATTATATAACTCAAGAGACTTAGGTACCTAGAAGTGAAAATGAAAATGATGAAAATAAAGAAACCTCGATAAGTTATGTCAATACGAGAAAAAAGATGTAATCGGAAAAATATAGTTGTCAACAATAATTTTACTTAAAATGTTGTTTTTAAAATAACAAATGAAAATGAAGATCCTAAGCCTAAGTTTATCGAGAACTGTAGAAATAAAAAAGAATGACCAAAATGAAAAGATGCAATTGAACTAAAATTGATTTCACTTTCTAAACATAAGGTTTTTGGACCTATGGCCCAAACATCTAAAGATGTAAAGCTGATTTGATATAAATGAGTATTTGTGCAAAAATGAAATGAGAAAAATGATGTCATAAGATATAAAGCACAACTTGTACCACAAGGATTTTCGTAAAAGCTCGACATTGATTATGAAGAGACATATTATCTTGTGTTGGATGCAATCACATCTAAGTATCTTATTAGTTTGGAAATACCAGAAAAACTTGACATGTCTGAATGATTTAAAATTCTAGAATGATATAGAGTTTCTTGAGAAAATTGCTTGATAAAAAATGATCTAATTTGTCTATATAAAGGCCTGAATCAAATTTTGTGATAATTGTTGTTTATGTTGATGATATAAATATTATTGGAACCCCTAATGTAATGCCCTCAACCTAATCTGATTAACTGAATCCTAATCTTCGGTATTACTACACGAATACAGACACAAACTTAATCTACTTATACAATTTATAGATAATTACAACTTAATTACAAAATTTAGAACTAAAACACATAAGTATATACAATGAGTAAATACAACTACAACACATGGTAATTAAATTATAATAATATCTAAATTGAAATCTTAATCAACTATAGGTATCCCAAAGCATGGATCTTTAAGTAACATTTCATTCTTTGGACACGTCGCCAAACTCACTTTGTATGCATAATAACCGGATACGTCATTTCTTTGGTGTAGTCCTAGTGTCGTCCCTTCTAGTGTAGACCCATATCAACTCACATATAACATAACACACACAGATAAGTTCATAAGAACTTAATGAGCAAAACAGCATTTACCTAAGTCATATTTGCACATTGCAACTGATAATTTATATATAGAGACTGTCTCATCGTTCTTAACCTTCAACCTTGTTTCTGGCGAATGTTTCCTTAAGTTCTATTCCTTTACACTCGTCCGTTACTATAACTTACTCTAAAACTATTTCCTTTTCTCAACAAAACGTCTTTGTTACATCACTTACATCCTTCAATCTCTGAGCCATCACCTCATCACGATTCAAGAAGAAACACATACGCATATCACAAATGATTTCTTTAAACATATAAATTCATGTCCTTAATTAGAATACATTTTCAATACTAACTCATTACCTCTCGATATCATTTCAATTCATTATTTCCAACCGAGTCTTAGTCTTATATAATACTTTACCATATAGTCCATAGATATATTTTGTAACACCCCAAACTCAGCCTAGACATCATGGCCTGATCTGGAGATGTTACTGCAAGTTCATTCGAAAACCTAGAATTTGTTGGTTTTGAAAAAGGCGTCATTGGCTTTGGTTACGTGAAAATTTGATTTGTGAAACAGTTGTCTGTTTACATTTTCTAAAACATATAAGTTTACAGTGGAAATCTTTAGCGTATTAACTTTTGGAAAACACCACTTGTTGTTTAAAAATCTATTGTTTTGTAGGAAAACTGAGAACCGTCAACAAAAATGGTTAATCAATTTTGAGCTGAAAAACAATAATAAAGTCCAAAACCAAAACAATCCCAAGTGTCTAAAATTTACAAAATACCTTAATTCCAAATTTAAATAAATCAAATGTACCAAAATATTATAACCGAGCTCCTGTCGCACTAATTCGCCTAAGTCTGAGGGCTACCTGAAAGTGATAGATAAACAGAGGGTGAGTTTTCGAAACTTAGTGTGTAACTTATTAAATCAGTACCATAGATCAAATTTCAGACATAATTCATAACATAGCATATACAGAAGAAAGAGATGAAAGCAAAGAACCAAAGAAAAACAGACTAGAAAAGAAGAATAAAACAAACACAATACTACCTGACGAAATAGTTGTGACAACCCTAAATCCAAATAAAAAGGGAGCGAGTAAACAAAGTTGAAATAGGAAACCAATTAAGAAGCAAAAGTTGACGATAAGGTAGCCAATTACGATTAAAAATGTAAAGAATAAAAAAAAAGGAAGAAAAAAATGGAAGAAAACCAAGAAAATTAAAATTGTATGGGAAGGAAAAATAACGGTTGCGTGAAAGGGGAATGAAGGAACAAAAGAACGTGCAAATATGGAGCAGAATTTGAGGGAAAAATAAAATAATAGTCTTTTGATAGAGTTAAAATATTATTATTTAAAAATAAAACAAAAACCAAACTAACAAATCTTCCTGATAAATTAACATTTTTATTTTGTTTTTAATAGTTTCAATCCAATTCTAACACCACCAACTTGGACAACATACTAAGAATTAGCAAATAAATTCAATTTTTCTCATGAAGGGATTCAAAAACTGAACTGAGGCTAAACTAACACCTTACCACTAAACTAGCAAGCTCATTTTATCACAAGTTAATCGAAAATATTATTTAAACCCAACAAATAGGGATAAACCTAGGAACAAAAATAATTACATTTTCCCAAAAAAGTGGGACTTGAAACCAAGATCTTAAACACTTAACCAAGACCCTTAAAAGAATTTAACAAATCAATAATTAAAGATTTTAGGGCGTTACAACTCTCCCCCTGAAAGAAATTTTGGCCTTGAAATTTACCTAATTCAAACATATGCGGATATTGTTGTCGAATAGAGTCCTTAGATTCCTAAGTGGCTTTCTCAGTGTTATGATTCTACCACAAAGCCTTAACTAAAGGGATGGTCTTCGTCCTCAAGAACTTAACGTTTCGATCCAGAATCTGAACCGGTTCATCGTCAAAGGTCAAATATGGTCTTACCTCAATCACCTCAATAGACACAATATGAGATGGATCAGACCGATACTGCTTTAACATAGAGACGTGGAAAACATCGTGAATACTGTCCAACTCTGGAGGTAGCTCCAACTGCTAGGCTACTAGTCCAACACGTTTCAGAATCCGATATGACCCAATAAACCTAAGGCTCAACTTGCCTTTACGTCAAAAACAAAGGAGCTTATTCCATGGAGATACCTTAAGAAAGACTTGATCACCTACAGAATACTTGATATCCATTCTCTTCAAATCTGAATAAGACTTCTATCTATCAGAAGTTTCCTTAAGATGATCCTAAATCAGTCTAACCTTATCCTTAGTTTTAGAAACCAACTCAGGCCCCAAAACCTATCTCTCATCCAACTCAATCCAATACAATGAGGTACGATACTTGTGCTATACAGAGCCTCATAAGGTGCCATCTGAATACTAAATTGAAAGTTTTTATTATATACAAACTTAGCCAGTGGCAGAATGTAACAGCCCTAACCCGTCTCCTTAACTGAATTAGGGTTACGAAGCATTACCGTACAATTGGAAACATTTAAACATCATAACATTTAGTAATCTAAATATATCAAAAACCATTCATTCTCATACATTTCATCCCCAAATCTAGCCTTTAATGCTCTAAAAATAGCTTGGGAGCAATTCAGGACTAATTTGAAATAAAACAGGAAGTTTAGGAAAAAGTAGCAAAATTTGAAAATAGAAGACACACAGTCGTGTGGCTAGGCTATGTGGAATCACCCCAGGCCATGTAAATTTCGAACAAGGGGCACACGGTCATGTTCCAACTTGTGTCCTCACCTGTGTAACTCTCTAAGTAGGGTCACACGGTAGTGTTAGACGCCTATGTGCCAGGCCATGTAACTCTCTAAGTTACCCCACATGCCCGTGTGCCAAGCCATGTGTTAGATCGCGTAACTCATTGACTTGGATACTAAGGAACTCTCAAATGACACACAGCTATGATGCTAGGCCATGTGCCACACACAGTCGAGTCACACGCCCATGTTTAAGACCATGTGAACCCAAAATTCACTTAGAATCAAACCATTTCAATACCATATCATGCATAACTTCTCAAATGATTTAAGCACTCATTCAAGAAGTTTATACACCATTTAAACTTGCATAAACATACCATTTCAAGCATCCTAAATCACCTAACCAATATACCATTCAAAGGCACCACAATTATAACAAAACAACATTTACCAAAACATGTTAACCTTACCTAATTCCATGCATAAACACCTCATTCTATTATGTGCCTAAAACACTTCATAATTGACCATTTCCAAACCAACATCTTATACCAAAATGCTATATACGTCGATCATCAAAAAATGACCAAAAGAACTTACCTAAACAAGCATTATAAGTCCATCAACCATATGTAAACATCAAGGCACAAACATACCAAATTACCATTTACATATTCATCAAAACACCTTTATAAACTACCCTATACGTACCATTATGAACCTTGGCCAAAATGCTCAAAACTATTGAATAAAGTGCTAGATAGTGTGATAGATCTCTGACGAGCTTCCAACCAAATCAAGCTTCCGTTGACCTGAAGAACATAGAAAAGAAAATACATAAACAACAAGTGCTTAGTAAGCTAGTATAAACTTAAACTAAACTTGCCATGTCAATTTTAACAATTCAAAGGTTAAACAAAAATCATTACCAATGCCATAAGCTTAGTAAAAGCATATACAACATCACCACATCTCAAGTTAGTGTACTTGCCCATGATACAAATGAAATCAACCATAAAATATGTAAATTCCATAAGTAAATGCATCATTAGCTCATAGTTCATTTTCATAAGTCATGAATCAATCTGTTTACATACTTACCCTTTTAGTTCCCTTTTCTTGCCCGATGAACCATTTAGAATTACATTGGATACTCGTGATCCTTTACATCATTGCTCACACGAGCTGTGAAATGGGTCTGCTCACACGAGCTGTGGGTCCGAATGTAAGCTACATGATGCTGCTCACATTAGTTGTCGAGTATCCACAATAAATACAGGACCTTAGCCATCAGTGCGACATTCAAGACTAGCACTCGAAACATGAAATCCCTAATGACATGTCATTTGTATCCTAAGAATTCCTAAGGTTCAACCATGACTCAATATCTGTCAATTCTTCATAGCATTGATACATTTGTATATCGACTAATTTACATTAAAACAACACAATAAGCATTCAATTTTTTAACTGACTATAGTTCATATGAACTTAGCTCGATGACTAGGGCGTAGAAGTTAGATTGAACTAATCCGAAGCTTTAGCTTTTCCTCGATCTAAGTTCGAACGTGGTTTATCTTGATCTAAATAGGTAATTTCAATCAATTAAATATTTCTAGTATTCAAATTAATCCACATTTCATATTTACAAAAATTTACCATTTTGCCCCTAGCATTTTAACTTTTCACAATTTAGTCCTTAAGCTTATAACTTAAAATCTAACCATTTCAACTTAAATCCAACTTAACCACATTTACAAGTGATCTTGAATTAACTTATAGTTATCAAATTTTCAAACAAAACATATAGTTTCACATCTTTAACAAATTAATCCCTAATTGACATTTTCATCAAAACTCACATAACAAAGCTTGTTTATTTTTCAACAAGGATTCATAATCTACAAATTAACATCAAAACTCATTCAAAAGCATGCATGACATAACCTAACCTTTAACAATTTTACAAATTAACCCTCGGGCTATCTAAATTAAGCTAAAACATATTCAAAAATATCAAAATCATTAAAAAAGAGTTTGAAAACTCACCATGCAGTGAATTATCCCTAACCAATTGCTCTAAGCTCCTTTAATGGTGTTTTTAGGTTTTTTGAGTGAAAAAATGTAACATCACGATTTAGACCCTAATCGAAATGGTGGTTTCGGGACCACGAATCTGATTCAGAAAAATATTTTTAATTTTTTTCCGTGTTTGTTATGTGTGAATTTATATCTGTGAAATTTTCGTGAGTTAATTTTGTTGTTTGAGTCTCAGATTTAATAAAGGACTTCATCGCGTAAAATAAAAAATGGTGATTATTTTAAAAAGGGGCAAAATTGTTAATGGTTTATAAATGGAAGTCTTTAAGTTGTAAATAGCCCTTTTTCATATTAGGTGGATGATAGTAGGCAAGGTTTATAATGGTTTCATATTATATTACTAAGGTTATTGTGGTAAACTAAAATATTATAAGTTAATATATTAAAAATAAATATTAGTGCTCATAATTCATACTTTACATTGCCGAAACATTCAAATAAGAAGAAAGGAAGAAGCAAAATTAGTTCGACCATCTCTCTAGCTTAATCCAAGGTTCGTTTTTAGTCAGTTTTCGATAATTTTTACGTTTTTGAGATCGTTGCTTCGAGTACTACAAAACCCATGCTTAAATTTTGAATTTTGATGAATATTTTGAGTTATGCCATTGATGAGAGCTTGTGATTTTTATTGTTTGATTGTGAAATATGAAAGATAGATGTTGGGTTAACATATTTTGTATGGGAATTTTTGATGATTTTGAGTAATTAGGATTTAATTGCAAAAATAAAAAGTTGAGGGACTAAAATATGAAATTGATTATAATATGGACTTGTATGAATATATGGAGCATTCGCCCTAACTAGAGTATTGTCAATTTTGTGTATTTTGTGTTTTGTGCAATAGGGACTAAATTGTGAAAAGTGTAAATGTTAGGGGCAAAATGGTAATTTACCCATTTGTGTGTTTTTGGACTAAATTGAATGAAAATATGTTTGAATGAGTTTAATTTGAATATGTTTAGATCAAGAACCAAAGAAATCAGATTTCGATTGGGGAAAAACGGAAGTTGCCGACTAGTTGTCCAGTTCCATTTTATATCGTTCGAGGTAAGTTATAAGCATATATGTGTGATATTTATATTTAAACATAAAATTTATATGCTGATTTGTAATATATAAAACTTATGTGCATAATTGATTGTATGAATTATGGCACTAAGTGTGTGAGATGTTAATGTAACGGCACTAAGTGTGCGATACGTTACAAGACTTTAGCACTAAGTGTGCGAGATGTTAATGTAACGGCACTAAGTGTGTGATGCGTTACAAGGATGTAGCACTGAGTGTGTGAGTTTGCTGATCCTTTAAAGGAATCGAACTATAATTGTGAAATCAAATCAAAAGGCTAGGTATGTTTTGACCGGATACTTAATTAAGACAAGGTAGGCGAATAACCTATTATTTCTATTAAGCTATGTGTAATATTAGTGAGAATTATTTGTTTATGTGATTATGAGTGTTCGGCCTTGAGTACAGAAATGAATAAGTTTCAATTATATGCGTATGTAATTATTGAAATTGACCATAAATTTAATATATGTTCATGAGGATGTTTTATGAGGCATAAGCCTATGTAATTGTACATTATTGAGCTACGTGACTGGCAATTATTTGGCTTGAGAAGTCTAATACAACTATGTAAATTCAGCCACATGAACATTCGGTCAATGTGGCATTTAGCAATGAAAATATGTAAGTAAAACATGAATTACGTATATATGTACTTGGGTTTTAATGTGCTTTGGTTAAATTCTTGTTCTTATTTAATTAAGTTGATAAAACAATTGAGTTGTTCATTTGCTTATAGCTTACTAAGCTAAATTAGCTTACTATGTGAATATTTTACTCTGTTTTATAGATTTTGGGATTTCAAGATACGAGCTCAGGGATTGTCAGCAAGTCTATCACACTATCGACTGCCTTTGGTATCTTTTGCAAATGAACTATCGAATTTGTGGCATGTATAGGCTGGGTTATATTTTGAGATGTTTGACTTTGGTTACTGTAATATTGAGCCATGCAAAAATGGCTTAATATTTGGTGATGCCTGGACTTAATGTTTTACTTACATTATGGTTATGGTTAGTAGAAACCTTGGTGTTTCGGTCCTTAGCATATATTCATGGGAATCATGTTGAACATAAAGTTGTTGGTGATATACGTATGTGATCATATGGTATTTTGGGATATGATCATTGCTTGTGTGCGTTTCATGCTTTGGAATTTGTTGGAAATTTTTAGATGAGTATATTTGGTGGATTCGGCTAGGGTATATGCATGTAAAAATTCAAATATGAGTTTGGGTGATAATTTTGGGTTATTTTCTTTTTAATTGATTGTTTGGTATACATTTAATACCATGTGTGATCATTATTTTTTTAGAGTAAATTGCACATAACATATATATAGTTGTGTTTTAGAAGTGGCTTGTTTTGGCTTTTAGGATCAACTTATTATGCATGTATGTCTTTATATATTTGGTTATAAACAGATGATTTTTAGTCCAAGTTTATATGCAAACGTGCGACATAATTGTTAATAGTTAAATTATTTTTCTACTAGGTATTGAAATGAATAGCTGAATGTTGTGATGGATATAGTTGAAAATAAATATGGACATGTAGTTGAGATGTGGGTTGTTTAGAAGCATAATAAATTTCATGGTAAGAAATAAATCTTGTGTTTAAAGCTAGTAACGCATAGTCAAGTATTGATATTGGAGTGTGGTAAAACTTAGCATATTATATGAGTTGAAAGTTTCAAGTTTAATTATAGTTACTTCTGATATTCGGTCTGATGTATATTAACGCATGTTTTATTCAATTTGAAAATTATAAAATGTCATACTATCTAATAGCCTTTAGTTATTCATTTCATTTGTTTATTTAACTTTGAGTTAAGGTTCGTAAATGGTGTGAGATTTTATGTTAAAAAAAAGAGAGACTTGTGTTAAGTTGATTAATAAAATATTATTACTCTTGAATATCTCTTAAGTGGTCATGTGTATGTTCGTAAGTCGTGTTTTTGTTCGATAATACTTTGTAATCCTAATTCGGCGACAAATACGGGTTAAGGGTGTTACAAAAAATAAGAAAGATGATACTTGTCTCGTCTTTTCTTTACTTATTTTTTTCATTTAATTATTAAATTACCATATTAACCTTTAATAACTAAAAAATTTCATTAAAACCTTGTCCATAAATATCCACTAACCCTTTAAATGGTCTATTTCCCATTCAAGTCCTTTAGTTTAAAATTTCATTGCCATGAGGCCTTTTTAACTAATAGAACTCAACTTTTACATTTTTTATTTGGTCCTTTTTACATAATTAACCATTTAATCATCAAAATTTCTTAACAAAATTTTAATACGACCTTAATATAGTCTCGTAGACCTATAATAAATAATAAAATAATAATTTACTCACCAAAATTGTGATCCTGAAACCACTATTCTCGACATTACTAAAATCAGGCTGTTACACAGAAACTCCTCCTAATTACCTTGGAAGTTGATAACACAAGTTTGTAACATATCCTCTAGTATCTGAATCAACCTCTCAGATTGTCCATCTATCTCAGGATAAAAAGTAGTACTAATGTTCAACCTAGTACCCAAAGCTTCATGAAGCTTTCTTCAAAAACGAGAAGTGAAACGAGGATCTCTATAAAAAATAATCGAGATTGGAACTCAATGAAGTTTAAATCTTAGAAACATACAACTTAGCCAGCTTCTGAAGGGAGTAATCTATCCTAACATGGAGAAAATGGCCAGATTTGGTCAAACAATCCATGATGATCGAAATAGAATCCTTCTTAATGGGTATTAAGGGTAACCCACTAATGAAATCCATAGTCATCCATTCCAATTTCCAAAAAGGAATCTTAACGGGCTGAAGCAAACCCAAAGGCAGTTGATGCTCAGCCCTAATTTGTTGGCATGTTAAACAACGATAGACAAAATCTGTTACCTTATGTTTCAAACCAAAACAACCAATATAACTCTCAACTAATATAGTTGCGTTAATAGATCATGGATCAATTCATTCATATGTCTGTATGGAACTAGTGTTTAAAAAGAGTTTACATGTTTAGTCTATAAAATTTGTAGTTAAAGTATCGAATCTATTAGGCAAGTCAGTGTTAGTTGATAAAATCTGTCAGAAATGTCCATTAATGACTCAAGGATACTATTTTTCGTTTAACTTTATGCTTCTACTGTTTGATGAGTTTGATGTGATATTGGGAATGGATTAGCTAAATGTATATGAGACAGTAGTGAATTGCAGAAGAAAGAGTATAAAGTTGAAATGTTAAAACGGTGAGACTCTTTAGATTGAATCAAATGATTCGAATGAATTACCGATTGTGATATCTGCAATGCGAGCTCAGAAATGTGTGAAAAAGGGCTATGATGCATATTTAGCATATGTTTTGGATACTAAATTAGCGGGATCAAAGCTTGAAGTTGTACCGGTTGTTTGTGAATTTCCAGACGTATTTCTAGAAGAACTACCGGGATTACCGCCAACTAGAGAGGTTGAATTTGGTATTGAATTGTTACTGGGCACTACACTGATATCGATAGCTCTGTACAGAATGGCACTGACTGAATTGAAAAGGTTAAAAGCACAGTTGCAAGAATTAATCGACAGAGGCTTTGCATGACCGAGCTTCTCACCTTGGAGTGCTCCAATGTTATTTGTGAAAAAGAAAGATGGGTCTATGAGAATGTGTATCGATTACTGGCAATTGAATAAAGTGATAATAAAGAATAAGTATCCTCTACAGTGGATCGACGACCTGTTTGATCAGTTAAAATGAGCTACAATAATTTCAAAGATTGACTTGAGATCGAGTTCTTACCAGCTACGGGGTTAAAGATTCTGATATACCGAAAACTGCTTTCAGAACACGGTATGGTCACTATGAACTCTTAGTTATGCCTGTTGGTTTGACTAATGCTCCTGCAGTGTTTATGGATTTGATGAATCGTATATTCAAATCGTATTTAGATAGATTTGTCGTTGTGTTCATTAACGATATTCTGATATATATTCGTGATGAGACGGAGCATACTAAACATTTGAGAATCATGTAACAGACTTTGAGAAATAAGCAGTTATATGCCAAATTCAGTAAATATGAATTTTGGCTTCAAGAAGTCAGATTTCTGGGACATATTATTTCAGCGGAAGGCATCAGATTTGATCCGAGTAAAGAGGAGGAAGCTGTGATAGGAGAGCGAAGGGATTATTTGTCTAATGTCATTTCTACATTAAGGGTCGAAAAATTGATTCGCAAGGGTTGCGAAGCATATTTAGCTTATGTGAGTGTGTCTGATTCTAGAGGTCTTTCGGTAGGAGATGTTAGTACTATCAAGAAATTTCTAGATTTTTTTCCTGATGAGCTTCCTAGGTTGCCTCCGAACCGTGAGGTCGAGCTTGGAATTGTGTTGCTGCCTAGAACAGCTCCAGTGTCTATCGCCCCTTATAGAATGGCACTGAAAGAGCTTGAGGAGTTAAAGGCACAAA
This sequence comes from Gossypium stocksii, assembly GCA_020496765.1. Taxonomy (NCBI): domain Eukaryota; kingdom Viridiplantae; phylum Streptophyta; class Magnoliopsida; order Malvales; family Malvaceae; genus Gossypium; species Gossypium stocksii. Next base: position 116,680,943 of record CM035624.1, read on the forward strand.
TCCAAGAATTACTGGACCGAGGGTTTACCCGACCGAGTGTGTCTCCATAGGGAGCACCGGTGTTATTCATTAAGAAGAAGGATGGGACAATGCGCATGTGTATTGACCACTATCAGTTGGACAAATTGACCATTAAGAACAAGTATCCCGTGTCAAGGATCGACGACCTTTTCAATCAGCTTAGAGGAGCTTCAGTATTTTCCAAGATCGACCTTCGTTCTGGGTTCCATCAGCTAAGACTTAAGGAGGCTGATGTGTACAAGACTGCATTTATGACTCGGTATAGGCACTATGAGTTCCTAGTATTGCCGTTTGGGCTTACGAGTGCACCAGTAGCTTTCACGAATTTAATGAACCAGGTATTCCAACCCTATCTGGAGCGGCTTGTAGTTGTCTTTATAAATGATATTCTGATGTATTCGAAAACTAAGGAGGACCACGATGACCATCTCCGAACTATTCTGCAAATTTTGAGGGAGAAGTAGCTTTATGTGAAATTCAGCAAGCGTGAGTTCTGGCTGCGGGAAGTGACATTTTTGGAACACGTTGTTTCTACCGAGGGAATTAGGGTGGATCCTCAAACAATTAAAGCGGTATTAGACTGGAAACTACCGAGGACTGTGTTAGAAATTCAAATTTTTCTAGGGTTGGCTGGGTATTACAGACATTTGTTGAGGGGTTTTCTATAATTGCTGCACCATTAACTAAGTTACTACATAAAAGGGTACCATTTATCTGGACTGATAAGCAGCAAGGGAGTTTTGAGAAACTAAAGAAGGTTCTAATTGAAGCCCTTGTTTTAATACAGCCAGAATCTGGGATGGATTTTACTGTGTACAGTGACGCGTCGCACATTGGATTGGGTTGTGTGCTGATGCAAAAGGGTAAAATGGTTACTTACGCATCACGTCAACTTAAGCCTCACGAGGCGAATTACCCTACTCATGACTTGGGGTTAGCAACGTTGGTATTTATGTTAAACATTTGGAGGCACTACTTATATAGAGAGAAGTGTATCATTTACACGGATCATAAAAGCCTCAAATACCTCTTTACTCAGAAGGAGTTGAACCTTAGGCAACGAAGATGGATAGAGTTGCTAAAGGATTATGATTGTTCAATCGAGTATCACCATAGGAATGTAATGCCCTGATTTTTGGGATTTTTTGAGTTTCTGTGATTTTTGATGAATTTTTAAAATTTTGGTGTTCTGAATATTAGAATTGAGTTTAAAAGTGTTAGTGGGCCTTTAGAAGGCCCAAGCTTAAGTTCAAACCTGGTAAAATATCAAGTTTGGATTTTAAGTGAACAGGAGACTTGGTTAAGTGGGCTTTTAAGAAAAACTTCGTAAATTATGATACAAGAAGAGCTTTGGAAAAGTGGCAAGGTGGCGCCACTAAGTTCCTAAAAAAGTGGCGCTTGGGAAGGAATTAAAGGTCTAGGGTTCAAGTTACAAGGTAAGCGTATTGTTACTTTTTAGTTTTTAGGCATGTGCCAGGCATGTGATCACTTAAATGAATTTCGGCAAGGGCCTTAGGGAGGTTGGGCCGATTGTTTTAGTTGATGTTAGGGTTAGGTTCTTTTCTTTTTCTATCTTGGAGAATTAGGGTTAGCCACCTAAAAGCTTTCACTTTCATTCATCCTTTTCTAAGTTTTCACAAAAGCCGAAAACGCAAATTCCTTCTCTTTTGTGCCGATTTCTTCTTCCTCTTCTTCTCCTCCATTCTTTTCTTCCTTTTTGCTTTCTCTTCTAGCTGAAACCTTCTTATCACCTTACTCACCTTCTCTGTCGATCCCATCCTCCATAAAACCACCATAGCCGATTGCCATAAAAGCTGAAATCCTGCAAACTTACTTCTTGTGCCGATTTCTCAAAGCCAATTCATTCTTTTCTTTTCATTATTTTTGATCAATTTTCATCTTCTTTAAACCCTTAGTACCTGTCGGCAACACTACTCCAAGATTATAACACCAAATCACCATCTTCTTCACCAGTCAAAAAGCCGAAACTGCCATAACCAGAGGAGCTCATAGCCAAATCTTTAGATCTCTGAGATTCGAGTTCTACAATCGTTTAGGGGCTAGATCTACATCAGATATGAGTAGGAACATAAGAAGAAACTGTGGTAAGTACTTGTTATCCCAACTCTACATTATTTTGCAATTTAGAAAAAGCCGAAGTCCCTAAAATCTAGGGAGGCTGTCGATTTGGGCATAGGGCTCTAAGGGTCATTAACCAATGATTTGTTTTGGTGATTAGTGTATACTAGAGGTGATTGATCGAAGGCTTGGATCTTTGGAACAACTAGACTTAGATCTAGTCATCGGTTTTCGAAAAATGTAAGATTTTGAAGGCTTTAAGGGTATTGGCCGAATATGGGTAAGTGAATATTGGGATTGTTTGTTGTAGATCTACAATCTAAGAATTGTGGTAATCGATTGTAGGACATCGTGGGGAATCTCAGTAGCAGTCGTCACGAAACAGGTGTGTATCGAACACCCTCTCTAGTTCAATTCAGCAAAAGCCAAAATGCCAAAATTCTGGCATTTCATGGGCTTGTGAGTGTGCGAGTGCTCACAAGACATTTAGGAAATATTAGATCTGAAATTGCAAAGTGGTAAGTTAGTCGTGTGTGAAATTTTGTGCACTTCGGTAATTGGGCCTCGATGGGCTAAAAATGGGCCCATATGTGTGAAAAAAGGTAAATAATGTGTACTGATAGACTGTAGGTTCAAAATCATGTACACTGATAAGTTGATCATAAAATTTGAACCAGATGGGCTTAATTTGCTAAATAGACACTGTAGGGCCTATTAGGGGTTTAGGGCCCAATAACTAAAACTGATAAACAAAGTTAAATAGACTTTTGCAATGACGGATGGATTATTAGTGATTGTAATATGCATGGAAACCCTAAAAATTGATAGAATTACTGAAATACCCTTAGAGGTGGAAAATTACTATTTTACCCCTAGGAGCAAAATGACTGTTATACCCCTAGGGCTAAGTTTGAGCAAAAAGCATGATTATACTGTTACTATTTTCTGCATGCCATGTCATTACTATTTGTTGCATGGGACTTGGGGGTTTAGGGCCCATTAGGGGTTTTGGGCCCAATAGCTAAAACTGATAAACTAAGTTAAATAGACTTTTGTAATGACGGATGGATTATTAGTGATTGTAATATGCATGGAAACCCTAAAAACTGATAGAATTACTGAAATACCCTTAGAGGTGGAAAATTACTATTTTACCCCTAGGAGCAAAATGACTGTTATACCCCTAAGGCTAAGTTTAAGCAAAAAGCATGATTATACTATTACTATTTTCTGCATGCCATGTCATTATTATTTGTTGCATGGGACTAGGATCTTGATGGAGGAGTATTGAAAGTGGCTTGTCCACGTATTGGAGGCTTTGCCTTAAATTACTGTTATCTGAGCAGCCATGCTGCAATTGTGGAGTGTAGGGCTGGGTGGGTTGAGTTATTCCCCACATGGTGTGTAGGGCTGGTATGGGTGGAGTGCAGCGGTTGGATTTAGACTAGTTTGGGCTTGCATTCATGTTATTATATGTTCTGAAATGGGCCTATGGGCCATACTGTTAACTGAAAAGGGGCTAAGGCCCAGTTTACTGTAACTGAATAAGGCTTCGGCCCAGTTAAAAACTGAGACTGATTAAGGCTTAGGCTCAATGGGCTTGAGCTGACTTGGGCTTTGGATGGGCATTCTTTACACACTAAGTTTTCCAAACTCACCCCCTTTCTTTCAATCCATGTAGGGGAGCCCTAGTTGGTGGACTTGGAGCTGGGAGGGATTCAGAGTGCCCACGAAGATTTAAATTTCTGGTTTTCAATTATTTCATTTTATTATTTATTTAGATTATTTAATTTTGGTTTCTGGGTTGTAATAAGGCAACTCTATTTATTTTATTTTGGGTTTTTAATTCTTTAATTATTTAATTATTTTTAGCTTAAGTAGGACATTGTTTAAATTGTTTTGAAATCGGTTAGCTCTATGGCACGTTTTTGTAAAAGTTACTTGTTTTCAAAATATTTCAAAAATAGAGCAAAGCTTCTGCAACATAAATGTTTTCGTAAATAAATATCTTAAATACGTTTAAACTTAATTTGTTGTTCGTGGACAAGTCATAAGGTTAAAGTGTGGCAATGGATGTGTGCATGTCTAGGATTGGATCTAGGAAGAGCTTGGTACTTAAGCAGTCTAAATGACTCACCTCCTCTTCTCTTGAATCCTACCTGGTGCGTAGTATCCATTCACTTTAGGCCATAACAAAGAAAGTCTGATTTTCCGATGCTTAAACTGTTTTTATAATAACATGTTTCTGCAACTACAAAGGTTTACAAGCTTTCGCAATTTTTCCTTAAGAATTTACAAAGTTGTTTCAATTAATACAATGAATCACATTTTGGAAAAAAAAATAAAGGTTTTATACAAGTTTACCGGTAAAAGTTTCTAAACATTAAGAAGGGTTTTCAATGAAAACATGGTTTTCGAAAAATACTTCAATGTGACACACCAGACTTGGCCGTAATGTCTAGGCCGGGTTTGGGGTGTTACATTTAGTGGTATCAGAGCCTAGTTGCAACAACTCAGCTATGGATCGGGTCTAAAAACATTTTCATAAAATTTTAAAACTTAGGCTCGATAAGGGTAATTTTGGAAATCGATTTTTGAAAATATAAGGAAAACTTTTTTTCAAGCTGGTTTTCTTCAAAATATACATGTTTTAAAAGTTTGCTTTTGAAAAGTCTTTAGTTTTTCTAAAATCTGGCCACTGAAGAAGTGGCACACTGAATCCCCGGCACCAAGTCTGTAAGTATTCCTACTTTATATACTGTACTATACTGAAACAATACTGTTTATAGAGCTGAGACCCTACTGTGATACTGTAGATAGGGTAGAACTGAAAATAGTAGAGATTGAGACTGTAGGGAAACTAAACCCTAGAAAAACTAAGACTGTAACTAGGCAACGTATTTGTGAAAACAACTCTGAAACTCTATCCTTACGTAAGACATTTGTAATAAGTAACTGAAATATTATCCTACTGTCATAAAATTCTAAATCAGATAAGTCGATATGAGTACGAGAGCTGCTCGTGGACGAGGCTGACTGGTGGGGCACGACCACCAACAGTAGCTAAAAATAGGCTACACGATCGGGCCCCAATGGACGACGCTCTATCCCAGGTTATGTTGAGGGTTCTAGAAAGGGTTGCTGGAGCTAATGTCGGGGCTATTAACAGAGTGTCTATTTCTAAGCAACTCTGGGCTAACGGAGCAGAGGTTTTTAGGGGCGTATCTGGAGTAGCCCCAAACGTAGCTGAGTATTGGCTGGAAGCTACGGAAAGGATTATGGACGATCTGGACTGCTCAGTGGAGAAAAAGCTAAAGGGAGCAGTGTCTCTGCTGCGAGACGAAACATACCAATGGTGGATTACTGTGAGAGAGAGTACCCCAGCTGAGCGGGTAACTTGGGAATTATTTAAGACGGTTTTCAAGGGAAAATATGTCAAAGCCAGCTATGTGGATGCACAAAGGAAAGAATTTCTGAACCTGACCCAGGGCAATAGGTCAGTTACTGAGTATGAGGTGGAGTTTCTAAGGTTCAGTCGATATGCCAGCGGAATTGTTGCCACTGAGTACGAGCGCAGTGTTCACTTTGAGGATAGCCTCTGAGATGAGCTAATGGTGTTGATAGCTCCGCAGAGAGAGTGCGATTTTGCTATATTGGTAGAGAAGGCTAAGATAGCCAAAGAAGTGAAGCAAGCGAAAAAAAAGAACCGCGATAGGGATCGAAACTGATCAAGAGAGATGCTGGACCAGCTGGTGCTACAAATCAGAATGTTAAGAGAGCTAGGGTGGAGGAGCCGGTTCGAGTAGTTCCGACAAACACGGTTAGACTACAGCCTTGCAGAGATTGTGGTAGAGTGTATCTGGGAGAATGCTAGAAACGTACTGGGGCATGTCTTCGTTATGGGTCAAAGGAACATAGGATCAAGGATTGTCCTCGGAGGCCAGTTCAGGCTCCAGTTGTTGAGCAAGGGGCTGTTTAACCAGTGCAAGGTGGACCGCCGCTGCTGAGAGGGCGTGGACAAGGTCGAGGTGGCAATGGCCGTGGATGTGGAGCACCTGGCAAGGGTACTGGTAATGCGGAGGCTCGTCAACCAGATCTAGTTTATGCTGCTCATTGCCGAGAGGAGGGTGATGCACCTGATGTAATAACTGGTACGTTTTTTTATCTCTAGCGTACCTTATACTGCTCTGGTAGATGTGGGATCAACCCATTCGTATGTTACATGTGACATTTCTGGCTCGTTGGGTGTGCACTCTGAGGAAACTGTGAGTGGGGTAACTGTGATAAGTCCTCTAGGTCACTCGGTTAGGGTAGATAAACTCTTTAGGGTGGTGCTTTTAGAGACTCAAGGTAATCTTCTGTGGAGACTTGATGGAGTTACCATTCGGCGAGTTCGATCTGATCTTAGGAATGGATCGATTGACTAAGCATAGGGCAACTTTGGATTGTGCAGCTAAGAGGATGGTGTTAAGAACTATAGAGGATGAGGAGGTAATGGTTATTGGAGAATGAAGAGACTACTTGTCGAATGTGGTTTCAGCCTTAAGGGCTAAAAAGCTAATTCGCAAGGGATGCGAGGCGTATTTGGCTTTTGTAAGCCAAACCAAAACTGAGAAAGTGACTGTGGAGATAATCAGAACTGTTAGGGAATTTCAAGACGTTTTCCCAGAGGAGATTCCTAGATTACCTCCGAACCGATAAGTCAAGTTTGGGATTGATTTACTGCCTGGAACAGCTCCACTGTCCATCGCGCCTTATAGGATGGCACCAAAGGAGTTGGTGAAACTGAAAGCTCAAATCCAAGAGCTGTTGGATAGAGGCTTCATTAGACCAAGTGTGTCTCCATGGGGAGCACCAGTGCTGTTCGTGAAGAAGAAGGATGGGACGATGCGTATGTGCATCGATTATCGCCAGTTGAACAAACTAACGATAAAGAACAAATACCCACTGCCAAGGATCGATGACTTGTTCGATCAGCTTAGGGGAGCTTCGGTATTTTCCAAGATTGATCTTCGATCTGGATATCATCAACTAAAGTTAAATGAGGTGGATATTTACAAGACAGCATTTAGGACTCGATATGGTCACTACGAGTTTCTGGTTATGCCGTTTGGGTTGACGAACGCACCTGCAACTTTTATGGATTTGATGAATCAAGTGTTCCAACCTTATTTGGATCGATTCGTGGTCGTCTTTATTGATGATATTCTGGTATATTCAGAAACTGAGGAGAAGCATGATGAGCATCTCCGTATTGTGCTACAAGTGTTGAGAGAGAAGCAACTCTATGCGAAGTTTAGTAAGTGTGAATTTTGGTTGCGAGAAGTGACTTTTCTGGGGCATGTTGTTTTTGCTAAAGGAATTAGAGTAGATCCACGAAAAATTGAGGCAGTTCTGGAATGGAAGCCACCGAGGTCAGTATCGAAAATCTAGAGTTTTCTGGGTCTGGCAGGCTATTACAGAAGGTTCGTAGAGGGATTCTCTCTGATTGCTGCACCGTTGACGAAATTGTTAAGGAAAGGAGTAGCGTTTGTCTAGACTGAGAAACAACAAGAAGCTTTTGACAAGTTGAAAACGGTATTGACTGAGGCGCCAGTGTTGATTCAACCAGAGTCTGGGAAGGACTTCACTGTGTACAGCGATGCGTCGCAGGTGGGATTAGGATGCATACTGATGCAAGGGGGTAAGGTGGGCACTTATACTTTGCGACAGCTTAAGCCTCATGAAGCGAATTACCCTTTGCATGATCTAGAGTTGGCCATAGTGGTCTTCGCATTGAAAAGTTAGAGACACTATTTGTATGGAGAAAGGTGTATTATCTACACAGATCATAAAAGTCTAAAGTACTTGTTGACTTAGAAGGAGTTAAACCTTAGGTAACGAAGATGGATAGAGTTGCTTAAGGATTACGATTGTTCGATTGAGTACCACCCAGGCAAGGTTAATGTGGTGGCTAATGCATTGAGTCGAAGGATTGTTGCTGATTTAAGGGCTATGTTTGCTCATTTGAGTTTGTACGATAATGGAAGTCTGTTGGCAAAGTTGCAAGTGAGACCTACTTAGACTGAACAGATTAAGGAGAAGTAGTTAAAGGATAATTCGTTGGTTCCTTGATTTCAGCAAGTTGAGAATAGGGAGAATTCAGATTTTAAGCTGAATACTGACGGAGTTCTCTGCTTTCGTAGAAGGATTTGTATTCCAAAGGATTCTGAATTAAGGCAGTCAATTCTGAAAGAGGCTCATGGTGGTCCTTGTGCTATGCATCCTGGAGGGAATAAGTTATATAAAGATTTGAAAGAGGTGTATTGGTGGCCTGGGTTAAAGAGAGAGGTGACTGAATTTGTTGGGAGATGTCTGACGTGCCAGCAAGTTAAGGTTAAGCACCAACTACCTTCTGGGTTGCTTCAACCGGTGAAAATTCCACTATGGAAGTGGGAAAGAGTAACTATGGATTTCGTGAGTGGGCTACCTTTGACACCTTTCAAGAAAGATTCTGTGTGGGTGATTGTGGATAGGTTGACGAAATCTGCCCATTTCATACCTGTCCGTACCGATTACTCACTTCGAAAGTTGGCCAAGTTGTATGTGGCGGAGATAGTGCGACTGCATGGGGTGCCAGTTTCAATTATTTCTGATCGACACCCTAGGTTCACATGTCTATTCTGGCAGAAGTTGCATGAGGGTTGGGTACACGATTGGACTTCAGCACTACTTTTCACCCTCAGACAGATGGATAGTCGAAAAGGGTTATTCAGGTTCTGGAGGATATGTTAAGGGGTTGTGCCATCGACTTTCGAGGTAGTTGGGAGGACTACTTACCATTGGCAGAGTTTGCATACAACAATAGTTATCAAGCGAGTATTCAGATGGCTCCATATGAGGCACTTTATAGGTAAAGATGTCGCACGCCTACGTGTTGGACGGAGTTGGGAGAGCGACAAGTTCTTGGACTGGAATTAGTAGCAGATACTGAGAGTAAAGTTAAGTTAAAAAGGGATCAGTTAAAGGAAGCCTATGATAGACAGAAGTCGTATGCGGATCTGAAGCGTAAGGAGATCGAGTTCGCTATTGGAGATATGGTTTTCTTGAAGGTGTCACCCTGGAAGAAGATTTTGAGGTTTGGCAAGAAAGGCAAACTGAGTCTGAGGTTTATAGGGCCTTATCGGGTTCTCAAATAGGTAGGGCCAGTATCGTATCAGTTGGAGTTACTACCAGAGTTGGATAGAATCCATGACGTCTTCCATGTGTCCATGTTGAGACGGTATCGATCAAATCTTCACATGTTGGGCCAGTGGAGGAGATTGAAGTAAAGACTGATTTGACCTTTGAGGAGGAACCCGTGCGAATTTTAGATCGAGAGGTTAAAGTTTTAAGAAGGAAGTCAGTTCTGTTGGTAAAAGTATTGTGGCGCAATCATAGAAGGGAAGAGGCTACTTGGGAGCCATAAGAGACTGTGCGTCAACAATATCCTCAATTGTTTGGAGTAGGTAAATTTCGAGGCCGAAATTTCTTTAAGGGGGTTAGAGTTGTAACGCCCTGATTTTCAGGATTTTTCGAGTTTCTGTGATTTTTGGTGAATTTTTAAAAATTTGGTGTTCTGAATATTGGAATTGAGTTTAAAAGTGTTAGTGGGCCTTAAGAAGGCCCAAGCCTAAGTTAAAACCCAATAAAATATCAAGTTTGGATTTTAAGTGAATAGGAGACTTGGTTAAGTGGGCTTTTAAGAAAAACTTCGTAAATTATGATACAAGAAGAGCTTTGGCAAAGTGGCAAGGTGGCGCCACTAAGTTCCTAAAAAAGTGGCGCCTGGGAAGGAATTAAAGGTCCAGGGTTCAAGTTGCAAGGTAAGCGTATTGTTACTTTTTAGTTTTTAGGCATGCGCCGGGCATGTGATCACTTAAATGAATTTTGGTAAGGGCCTTAGGGAGGTTGGGCCGATTGGTTTAGTTGATATTAGGGTTAGGTTCTTTTCTTTTTTTGTCTTGGAGAATTAAGGTTTGCCACCTGAAAGCTTTCACTTTCATCCATCCTTTTCTAAGTTTTCACAAAAGCCGAAAACGTAAATTCCTTCTCTTTTGTACCGATTTCTTCTGCCTCTTCTTCTCCTCCTCCATTATTTTCTTCCTTTTTGCTTTTTCTTCTAGCCGAAACATTCTTATCACCTTACTCACCTTCTCTATCGATCCCATCCTCTACAAAACCACCATAGCTAATTGCCATAAAAGCCGAAAACCTGAAAACTTACTTCTTGTGCCAATTTCTCCAAGCCAATTCCTTCTTTTCTTTTCATTCTTTTTGACCGATTTTTATCTTTTTTAAACCTTTAGTACCTGTCGGCAACACTACTCCAAGATTATAACCCCAAATCACCATCTTCTTTGCCAATCAAAAAGCTGAAACTGCCACAACCATAGGAGCTCATAGCTGAATCTTTAAATCTCTGAGATTCAAGTTCTACTATCGTTTTGGGGCTAGATCTACATCAGATCTGAGTAGGAACATAAGGAGAAACTGTGGTAAGTACTCGTTATCCCAGATCTACATTATTTTGCGATTTAAAAAAAGCCGAAGTCCTTAAAATCTAGGGAGGCTGTCGATTTGGGCATAGGGCTCTAAGGGCCATTAACCAATGATTTTTTTTGGTGATTAGTGTGTACTAGAGGTGATTGATCGAAGGCTTGGATCTTTGGAACAACTAGACTTAGATCTAGTTATCGGTTTTCGGTTAAGGTAAGATTTTGAAGGCTTTAGGGGCGTTGGCCGAATATGGGTAAGTGAATATTGGGATTGTTTGTTGTAGATTTGCAATCTAAGAATTTTGGTAATCTATTTTAGGATATCGTGGGGGATCTCAGTAGCAGTCGTCGCGAAATAGGCGTGTATCGAACACCTTCTCGAGTTCAATTCGGTAAAAGCCAAAATGCCACAATTCTAGCATTTCGTGGGCTTGTGAGTGTGCGAGTGCTCACAAGATGTTTAGGAAATGTTAGATCTGAAATTGAAAAGTGGTAAGTTAGTCGTGTGTGAAATTTCATGCACTTCGGTAATTGGGCCTTGATGGGCTAAAAATGGTCCCAATGGGCTTACGGGCCCATATGGGTGAAAATCGGTAAGTAATGTGTATTGATAGACTATAGGTTCAAAATCATTTAAACTGATAAATTGATCATAAAATTTGAGCTAAATGGGCTTAATTTGCTAAATAGACATTGTAGGGCCTATTAGGGGTTTAGGGCCCAATAGCTAAAACTGATAAACTAAGTTAAATAGACTTTTGCAATGACGGATGGATTATTGGTGATTGTAATATGCATGGAAACCCTAAAAATTGATAGAATTACTGAAATACCCTTAGAGGTGGAAAATTACTATTTTACCCCTAGGGGCAAAATGACTGTTATACCCCTAGGAGCAAAAAGCATGATTATACTGTTACTGTTTTCTGCATGCCATGTCATTATTACCTGTTGCATGGGACTGGGATCTTGATGGAGGAAACACTGAAAGTGGCTTGTCCACGTACTAGAGGCTTTGCCTCAAATTACTATTATCTGAGCAGCCATGCTGCAACTGTGGAGTGTAAGGCTGGGTGGGTTGAGTTATTCCCCACATGGTGTGTAGGGCTGGTACGTGTGGAGTGCAGCAGCTGGATTTAGGCTGGTTTGGGCTTGCATTCATGTTATTATCTGTTCTGTTCTGAAATGGGCCTATGGGCCATACTGTTAACTGAAAAGGGGCTAAGGCCCAATTTACTGTAACTGAATAGGGCTTCGGCCTAGTTAAAAACTGAGACTGATTAAGGCTTAGGCTCAATGGGCTTGAGCTGACTTGGGCTCTAGATGGGCATTCTTTACACACTGAGTTTTCCAAACTTACCCCCTTCTTTCCATCCATGCAGATGAGCCCTAGTTGGTGGACTTGGAGCCGAGAGGGATTCAGAGTGGCCACAAAGATTTAAATTTCTGGTTTTCAATTATTTCATTTTATTATTTATTTAGATTATTTAATTTTGGTTTCTGGGTTGTAATAAGGCCGCTCTATTTATTTTATTTTGGGTTTTTAATTCTTTAATTGTTTAATTATTTTAAGCTTAAGTAGGACATTGTTTAATTGGTTTTGAAATCAGTTAGCTCTATAGTGCATTTTTGTAAAAGTTACTTTTTTTCAAAATATTTCAAAAACAAAGCAAAGCTTCCGCAACATAAATGTCTTCATAAATAAATATCTTAAATATGTTTAAACTTAATTTGTTGTTCGTGGACAAGTCATAAGGTTAAAGTGTGGCAATGGATGTGTGCATGTCTAGGATTGTATCTAGGAAGAGCTTAGTACTTAAGCAGTCTAAATGACTCACCTCCTCTTCTCTTGAATCCTACCTGGTGCGTAGTATCCACTCACTTTAAGCCATAACAAAGAAAGTCTGATTTTCCGATGCTTAAACTGTTTTTATAATAACATGTTTATGCAACTACAAAGGTTTACAAGCTTTCCCAATTTTTCCATAAGAATTTACAAAGTTATTTCAATTAATACAATGAATCAGGTTTTAGAAAAAAAATAAAGGTTTTATACAAGTTTACCGGTAAAAGTTTCTCAACATTAATAAGGGTTTTCAATGAAAATATGGTTTTCGAAAAACACTTCAATGTGACACACCAAACTTAGCCGTAACGTCTAGGTCGGGTTTGGGGTGTTACAGGGAAGGCTAACGTGGTAGCTGATGCTTTGAGTCGTAAGGCTATGTCTGATCTAAGAGTGATGTTTTCTCGTCTCAGCCTCTTTGATGATGGTAGTTGGCTGGCTGAGCTACAAGTAAGACCGGCTTTGGCTGAGCAAATTAAAAAGAAGCAGTTATTAGATGAATCACTAGTTTCTCATTTCCAGCAAGCTAAAGAGAATGGAAGTTTTGATTTTGGGCTAAATAGTGAAGGGATTTTATGTTTTCATGGGCGAGTTTGTGTTTCGAAGGATTCTGATCTGAGGTAGTCGATTCTGTGAGAGGCGTATAACAGTCCATATGCGATGCACCTTGGAGGGAATAAGTTATATCAAGATTTACGTGAACTGTATTGGTGGCTGAGACTTAAGTGAGAGGTGATTGAATTTGTGGGTAAGTGTTTGACATGCTAGCAAGTTACAGCTGAGCATCAACTACCTTCGGGGCTTCTACAGCCAGTTAAGATTCCACTCTGTAAATGGGAAAAGGATAACCATGGATTTTGTGAGTAGGTTACCCTTGACACCTTCTAAAAATGACTCAGTTTGGATTATTGTGGATAGACTGACGAAATCTGCTCACTTTATACCGGTCCATACTGATTATTTGCTTTAGAAGTTAGCTAACTTGTATGTAGCTGAGATGGTGCGACTTCATGGGCTGCCAGTATCAATCATATCTGACAGAGACCCTAGATTCACGTCTCGGTTCTAGAAGAAGTTGCATGAGGTGTTGGGTACAAGGTTGGACTTCAGCACTACCTTCCACCCTCAAGCAGATGGACAGTCGGAGAGGGTAATTCAAATACTAGATGATATGCTGAGAAGTTGTGTTATTGATTTTCGGGGTAGCTGGGAAGATTACTTATCGTTAGCGGAGTTTGCGTATAACAATAGTTATCAAAAAAGTATTCAGATGGCACCATATGAAGCGTTATATGGTCATAGATGTTGTACGCCTACTTGTTGGATTGAATTGGGTAAGCATCAAGTTTTAGGGCTAGAGTTGGTTGCAGATACTGAAAACAAGGTTAAGCTAATTAGAGAGCAGTTAAAGGAAGCGTCCGATAGGCAGAAGTCATATGCCGATTTGAAGCGCAAAGAGATTGAATACTCTTTGGGAGATTTAGTATTTTTAAAAGTCTTACCTTGGAAGAAGATTTTAAGATTTGGTCGAAAGGGAAAGCTAAGCACTCAGTTTATTGGGCCCTATCGAGTTCTAAAACGGGTGGGTCTGGTAGCATATCAACTCAAACTGCCTTCTAAGTTAGACCAGATTCACAATGTGTTCCACATCTCTATGCTGAGGCAGTACCGCTCGGATCCTTCGTACATAGTACCAGTTGAAGGAATTCAGGTGAAGCCTGATTTGACTTTCGAAGAAGAACCAGTGCAAATTATAGATCGTGATATTAAAGTATTAAGGAAGAAATCTGTTCCACTGGTCAAAGTGCTCTGACGTAATCATGGTACAGAGGAAGCCACGTGGGAGCTTGAAGTGGCGATGCAACAACAATACCCTCACTTGTTCTAACCATATAAATTTCAAGGCTGAAATGTCTTTAAGGGGGTAGAGTTGTAATGCCCTAAATCTTAGGGTCTTTGATTTTTTTTTTTGCATAAATTGGAAATTGTATGTTGGGTGTGCTGGATTGATGTTTTGGGTGTGTTTGGGGGGCCTCTAGGAGGCCTGGGATCAAGCCCAACCTCTGGCAAAATATTAATTTTTAGGCTTAGGGGACTTGAAAGTTAACAGGTAGGACTTAAGTTTAATTGTTGTCATTTCATATCACAAGATGAGCCACTGGTGGAGTGGCAAGTGACGCCACAAGCAAGGGAAGGAAGGGGGTTCAAATCCCCTTGCAAGCAAAATATGATTATTTTGCTACATGGGGGCAGTAAGAGGTGGAGTGTAGCTCAAACTTTTAAGGTTTTTGTGGACTTGGTAAAAGTGGTGTTTTGAATTTCAATTTGGTGGTTGGAAGAGTGTATCATGGAGCAAATCAAGGAGATTTCAAAGGGATTTGGTGTATGGGAAGAGTTGGCTGAATTTGGGGATTTGGGGAGTGAGATTTTGGGTAGAGACTTTTGGAAGTTGTATTTTAGGCATTTTAGGGTGCTTAGGGGCCGAATGGGATTTGAGTTTTGGGGTTCCGACATTTGATCTTTTCTCTCTTAAGTTTTGTGTCATTTTGGTGGCTAAGGTTTTGATTCTTTTGGGGGGCTCATTAGTTGTATCAACACTTTTGCTTTTTGAAAATCATTTGTCTTTCGACACTTTGTCAGTAACCAAACTATCAAGAGCCATTTTCCCTAGCTAGTATTTCTCTTCTTCTTCGCATCTCTTCTATACATTCTCTGATTACCTCAAACATTCAACCCTTTATTTTGTGCTTGGCCGAATCTTCATGCCTCTCTCTCCTCTCAACCTTATATTCTTCTTTAAGTTGAACCCTATTCCTTCCTTCTTTATTTTTTTTCTTCCTCCAACCGATTATTAAATTTACTCTTGCAGCCATAGCTGAATGCTCTTTCACACATTCTCTTAAATCATTCACAACTTTTTCTCTTGTATATCCTAGCCTTGGCCGACTCCTGTCTTTCTTTTCTCCTTAATCTTTTAAATCCTATATTGTTAGGCAAACCTTAGCTGGGTGTAGGGGGCTGTAGGTGTGGCAATCATTGTGGGTTCCATTAGTTATCATCATTTTTCGATTTTATCAGTAAGTATACTTTACTACCACCCTTTTGTTCTATTGATCATGAACTTTAATCTTTTCCTCTAATTAATGCTAAACCAAGGTATTCTTTCTTGCCTTCTTTTTGCGTTGAACATTTTTCTACCTTGAGAATGGGTGTTCTTTAGTCGATTGGAGAGGGAACTCTTAGTCTGTAAGATTCGGCAATCTTACCTAATGTTTTTCATGGTAACTAAGATAACCGGCAGGAACTAGGAGGTGATTTTGAGCAGCGATCTTGAGGACTAAGATTTGTTCTTTTAATTAAGGTAAGTGTGAGGGTCAATTTCGAATGAAGGTTTTGGTCGACTATTATCCCAATTGTCGGTTGTCTAACAAATTGTTTTGAATAAATACAGGTTCGGTGTCGTGGATTTGTCTCACTTTCCACAAGTCAGGTGTGCAACCACACCCTACTATAGTGTAGATTGACCAAAGTCGAAATGCCAAAACTTTGACATTCGAGGCCTTACGGGCGTATGAATGCTTGTGGGATGAATCGAGCCCAGAAATTGTGGGCAATAGGCTGTAGAGGCCATCGTGCACGATTTCGTGCACTTGGGCCGTTATGGGCCTCGATGGGCTGAAATGGGCCCAATGGGCCTACGGGCCCATACGGGTAAAATAGTCTGTATGTGATCATGGTTAGATTGGAATGTAAGGGTTGTGATGCCGTACATAAAACTAGACTAATAGGGCCACACAGGTGTGTGGGCCCACTTGGGCCCAATAGGGGTTTTGGGCCCATATACACTATTTTGACCATATAGACTACCTGAGTCACTTGGAGCAACGTTAGACCTTTTAGAAGGCCATATTAGGTACTGAAAATTTGAGGCTTAGTATAATAACCAAAATACCCCTGAGGGGTAAAATCTGCTAAAATGACCCTTATACCCCTAGAGATAGGTTGTCTGATACATGTATGACTGTAATTGTGTCTGCTAATCTGCATGGGGTCGGGTATGATATTGGAGTAAGCTCTATAATAGTGGCACTGCCACGTAATTCTATTATTAGTGGCTCAACCACGTATTATGATTCTGGTGGCTCTGCCACGATATCTGTTATTAGCAGTATGGATGTGTATTGGTGTGTGGGCTAGGTGGGTCAAGTTATTCCCAACATGGTGTGATGGTTGGTATGGGTGGTGTGATGGTTGGACTAGGTTGGGTTTTCATGCATATACTATTTTGATTCTGTGATGGGCTTGGGCCCACACTGTTTCGTGTAGGGCTAAGGCCCAGACTGTTCTGTTTCTATATAGGGCTTCGGCCCAGTCTATTCTGCATGTCTGATCTCTGGTATCAGTTGGGGAGTTACACACTGAGTTTTCGCAAACTCACATTTTATTTTAAATGTGCAGGTAACCCCCAGCCATAGAGGATCTGGAGTTGTGAGGGACTCGGGGTGGTCACATGTCTTCTGCTTTTGGAATTGTTTTTATTTAATTTTAGATTGGGTATTGTTTGTGTAATAAGGCCATTATGGGGTTTTTGTTTTAACTTTGGTTATTTGTGTCATTTTATCCTCTCAAATTGGTAGAGTAGTTAATCGAGTTTTCAAAACTAAAAACAAACGGTTTCAAGAAATTCACACGTAATGTTTTCAAATATTAAGAGTTTTCATAACTTCAAATAATTGAACACAACAAATATGGCAACCATTTCTACTAGTACATTTTCAACTTATAAAGTTTTAACCGGATTTTGTTCCACGTCCACAATCTAAACAGGGTTTTTGAATAGAAGAAACTTTTTACCGATAAGTCTGATTTCGAACTCAACTTCCTTGTGACACACCAGATCTGTCCATAACGTCTAGGTCGGGTTTGGGGTGTTACAGTTTGTGAATTTCCAGATATATTTCTAGAAGAATTATCGGGATTACCGCCAACTAGAGAGGTTGAATTTGGTATTGAAATGTTACCGGACACTATCCTAATATTGATAGCTCAGCACAGAATGGCACCGACCAAATTGAAAGAGTTAAAAGCACAGTTGCAAGAATTAACCGACAGAGGCTTTGCACGACTGAGCTTCTCACCTTATGGTGCTCCAGTGTTATTTGTGAAAAAGAAAGATGTGTGTATGAGAATGTGTATCGATTACTAGCAACTGAATAAAGTGACAGTAAAGAATAAGTATCCTCTACCACGGATCGACGACCTGTTTGATCAGTTAAAAGGAGCTACAGTATTTTTAAAGATTGACTTGAGATCAGGTTATTACCAGCTACGGGTTAAAGATTCTGGTATACTGAAAAATGCTTTCAGAACACGGTACGGTCACTATGAATTCTTAGTTATGCCTTTTGGTTTGACTAACGCTCCTACAGTGTTTATGGATTTGATGAATCGTATATTTAGATCGTATTTAGATAGATTCGTCATTGTGTTCATTGATGATATTCTGATATATTCTCGTGATGAGATAGAGCATATTGAACATTTAAGAATCGTGTCACAGACTTTGAGAAATAAGCAGTTATATACCAAATTCAGTAAATGTGAATTCTGGCTTCGAGAAGTCAGATTTCTAGGTCATATTATTTCAGCAGAAGGCATCAGAGTTGATCCAAGTAAAATATTTGTGATATTAGACTGGAAGCCATCGAAAAATGTATCTGAGATAAGAAGTTTCTTGGGATTAGTGGGATATTACCAGAGATTCGTAAAAGGTTTCTCGATGATTGCAGTATCGTTGACTCGATTGCTCCAGAAAAATGTGGAATTTGAGTGGTCTGATAAATGTGAACAGAGTTTCGATCAGTTGAAAGCAGTGTTAACAGAGACACCGATTTTAGTTCAACCTAAATCGAGTAAAGAATTTGTGATTTACAGTGATGAGTCGTTAAATGGACTGGGCTGTGTATTGATGCAAGATGGGAAAGTTATAGCATATGCTTCCCGGCAGTTGAAACCACACGAGAAGAATTACCCAACACATGATCTTGAATTGGCTGCTATAGTCTTTGCATTAAAGATTTGGTGTCACTATCTTTACGGTGAGAAATGTCGAATATTCACAGATCACAAAAGTTTGAAATATTTGATGTCACAAAGCGATTTGAATTTGTGACAGCGAAGATGGCTAGAGTTACTGAAAGATTATGAGTTTTTGATTGATTACCAACCAAGAAAAGCTAATGTTGTAGCTGACACTTTGAGCTGAAAGTCCCTATTTGCTTTACGAGCTATGAACACTCAGGTGATGTTCTGTGATGACTGATCTATTTTAGCTGAGTTAAAAGCTAAACCGGTATTCTTGCATGAGATTTGTGAAGCTTAGAAAAATGATAGCGAATTACAAGCTAAAGACTTTACTGTGAGTCTAATTCTGATTCTGAATTTAGTATTGGAATTGATGATTGTTTAATGTTCTGGAATAGAATTTGTATATCAAAAGATAATGAGCTCATTTAGAAAGTTTTACGTGAAGCACATGCTAGTCGTTTTTCTATTCATCCTGGTAGCACTAAGATGTATAATAATTTGAAACAATTACACTAATGGTCGGGAATGAAACGTGATATATCTGAATTCATATCTAAATGTTTGATCTGTCAGCAAATAAAGGCCGAACATCAAGTACCATTAGGTTTATTACAGTCGGTGATGATTCTAGAGTGGAAATGGGATAGAGTTACTATGGATTTTGTATCGAGATTGCCCCTGACTCTGAAAAAGAAAGATGCAATTTGGGTTATCGTTGATCGATTCACAAAGTCTACTTATTTTATACCGGTACGTTCAAACTACTCCCTAGATAAATTAGTCAAATTTTACTTATCAGAGATTGTGTGATTACATGGTGTACCGTTGTCTATTAACTTCGATAGAGATCCAAAATTCACGTCGAGATTCTAGAAGAAATTATAAGAAGCTTTGGGAACAAAATTGAATTTCAGTACAACTTTTCATCCTCAGACTGACAGGTAGTCTGAGAGAGTTATATAGATTCTAGAGGATATGTTATGATGTTGCATCCTTGAATTTGAAGGTAGTTGGGAGAAACATTTACCTCTGATTTAATTTGCGTATAGTAATAGTTTTCAAATGAGTTTGAAAATGGCTCCGTACGAAGCACTATATGGTCGTAAATGTCGAACACCATTATACTGGACAGAATTGAGTGAGAATAAGATATATGGGGTTGAATTGATTAGAGAAACCGAAGAAAATGTGAAGTTAATTCGTGACAATTTAAAAGTAGCTTCTGGTAGATGGAAATCATACGTAGATTTGAAGCATAAAGAGATAGAGTTTCAGGTCAGAGATCGGGTATTCTTGAAAGTATCTCCCTGGAAGAAAATTCTTCATTTCAGCCGGAAAGGAAAGTTAAGTCTGTGATTCATCGGACCATATGAAATAGTTGAAAGAATAGGGTCTGTAGCCTACTGATTATCGTTACCATCCAAACTTGAAAAGATACATAATGTTTTTCATGTTTCGATGCTACGTTGATGCCGATCTGATCAATCACATGTTATCTCTCTTATTGAAGTGGAAATACAGTCTGATTTATCGTATAACGAAGAATCGATCAGTATCCTGGCTCGGGAAATCAAAGAGTTAAGAAATAAACGTATAGCACTTGTGAAAGTTCTTTGGTGTAAACATGGAATAGAGGAAGCTATGTGGGAACCCGAGGAACCTATGCGAAAACAGTACCCTAACCTGTTTACTAGTAAGATTTTTAGGGACGAAAATCCCTAAAGGTGGGAGAGTTATAGTAGCTCGGTTTAGACCCTAATCTGAACGAGTGGTTTTAGGACCACTTAACCGAGTCAAAATATTTATTTTATTATTTTATTATGTTTTATAGTATGATAGTGTTGTGGTGTGAAAGTTTCGTATAGAAATTTTACCGTTTAAAAGTTAATTCGGTAAAAAGGACTAAATCGCATAACACATAAAATATGAATTCTATTCGTAAAAGAACTCAATTAACCATGCCTGTATAAATGAAAGTCCTTATAAGGTTATTATACCTTTGTTAAGGTTAGTGGATATTTATGTCCATAATTCAGATGATTTTTATAATGTTTAAATAAGGTTAATTTAGGTATTTGGTTATTAAGTTATTATTAACTAAAAACAAAGTCATAAAATGTTGTTTTATTCATCATCTTTGCCGAAAAAAAAAAAAGAAAGAAAGAAATAGGGATTGGGTTTTAAAGCATTCGGCTGCTATCTATCTTGATTAAAGGTATGTTTTGCTTTTGATTATTTTTACGTTTTTGAAATAGTTGCTTTATGTTCTATCATGCCCAAGCTTCAATTTTTGAAATCGATGATGTTTTTGAGTTATACCATTGTTGAATGCTTGGTTTTTTTGATGAATAATGGTGGATTATTGATGGTTGTTTATAGATATACAAGTTTTATAAAGTGATTTTTAATAAAAATGTGAATTAGGGATTAATTTTAAAAAGATGGAAATTTTGTGGTTAGAAATTTGAATAACATGAAAATAGGGGCTCATAAGGACTATAGGAATATTCGGCCGTAGAGAATTTTTTATAAAAGTTTGTAATTTGTTATTTTGAGTATTTAGGACTAAATTGTCAAAGGATGAAAATACAAGGGCTATTTTGTAAAATGACCAAAATACATGTATATGTGTTTAATTGAATGTGTTGGTGAATAAATGATTGAATTTGTATTAATATAGATCAAGATAAACAAATCCCAGAACTTGATCGAGGAAACAAAAGGTGGACGAGTAGATATCGAGTTTACGAGCTAAATCGAGGTACGTTCGTATAATTAGAATCGGACTTATACTATATTTATAATTACTGAATTTTAATGTTATTTGATTGTATATTAACTTGTTGAATTTAAATGTGTAAGAGTATGCCCAAAGATCAATCAGAAGATGGTTGTAATAACATACTTGATTTATCATGTTTATTAATATAAGGCTTTGCCATTATTATTTCAGTTTCATTTCTGTGTGCATAAATAAACTGTTTTATAATAATGTCCTGAGAATAATATGATTATTCTTAAAAGATCCTTAGTCAAGTATTATTGTTGGCTAGGACAATAATAATGCATTAAGACTAACATGTAGTTGATTGATGATAAAGAGTTGTCATTGATATGGAGTGTCAGAATCAATGCATGAATGTGTGTGTTAGAGAACAACATATTGGACTGACCCGCTATGAGTATGTTTCTTTGATTATTATGTAATTGTCACAATATTACTCATAGTGATTAATATGTATATGATCCTCATACTTGAGATCATCATCATCCCAACATCGTGAGTTGTATATTTTGATATAGTCAAACGAACACCATAATTGGTTGTTCTATAAAAACTGATGTTGGATATACCACAATCTATGTAGAGGGATATGGTTGATCAATATAGGATAAGTCCCTCCTACATAATAGGAGTAATATCTCAGGCCACTTGATTGAGTGAGACTAGAAATGCATGGCCATGCTCAAATAAGTTGATATGAGATGTCATACTTATTTGTATATCATAGTCTACTCAAGGTATCAAGAAACATAGGATGGACTATGCAAGTGTGACTATTCCATGACTTGTGTCCATTCCAAAGATATAGGACTTAAGGATTAATGCATGAAAGGTTAATCACAAAAGGTTATGTCGAATCATCACTTCTTGTAACTTAGGTAGCAATGATGCATTGCTAGATGCCACTCATTGTTTGTAACATTAGAATCGTTCTAATATTACTGCTAACGTTACAAGAACCTATAGGGTCACACCCTACGATTGAAATGAACGGAGTAAAACATAGTTGGTATTGTGTCTTGTTGTCACATGAATTAAATTAATTATAGAATTAATTTAATTGGGCAATCAAACTGTTGAACATACTATATGTACAAGGATGTTGTACACATAATCAGAACATAAATTTTCTAATATATGAATTTGGTTCATATATAAATTTAAATAAATATAGTTTACCGAAATCTTTATTATAATTAATGCAATTATAATTTTTGGTTAAAATTATTATATTTATTTTAATGATGACTATTATTTTCGGATTAATTTTAATGAATTAATATTCGTTATAAAGATATACCAATTAATACGGAGTTATATATGGCAAGGGAAAAAACCCTAAAGAGTTAATATATAGGCAATCCCGAAACTATGTTGAATGGTCTAGCAGCCGTCAAAGCAATAGAATCTCTGAAAAATAGTTTTCTGAGATATTACTGTTCATTGTCAATTGGGTGGACTACGTAGAGGCCGACATCAGTAAAGGTTACAGCTTGGTTCGATAGTGCTTCAGGATTCCCGTTGCCTAGGCGTCTCTGTCTACTCAGATTGAAGTTTCGGTAATTTCGAAACCTTTTATCACCCCGATTCGTTCCTTACACATGGATCCATGGTATGGATCGCCGAAAAAATTTTATTATTTTAATTTTCTGCTGCGCCTTGGAGGCACCGGCGTTCCAACAAAATGCCTATTGAGTACATATTTACATGGAGTACTGAGTCCCGTTTGAACCGTAGAAAGTCATAGGATACAAGTGACATGTCACTAGGGCTACAGGTTGGTTGAGCTCCAACATTCATTGTGGACTCACCACAGCTCATGAGCTTACATGTCCAGTCTTCAAACTTACCATTCAGCCTTTGGGCTTACATGTTCAATCTTTGGACTTATCGTTTAGCCTTCGGGCTTATATGTTCAGTCTTCGGACTTACCATTCAGCCTTCGGGTTTACATGTTCAGCCTTTGGGCTTACTATTACCAGCTCAGGAGGAGCATACCGTACATGGCTCGAAAAAGCATAGATGATGAATTGACGAATTTACATGTTTACATATATACATTGTGTGTATCACCCGAGTATCCCTCGATATTTCCAAATGTTCAACGGGCAATTTACCGATTTGTATTAAATGAAAGACATGTTGCAAGAGGTATTACATAAATTACATTATATACATATGTTCATGATTAATATGATATTATATGTTAAATAAGGTATAAGTACATGGATTATACGTTACAAGTATATGTTTACATGAATCACATATAATACATGAAGTACATGGTACAAGTACATGCTTATAAGGTATATGATATGTTTAAATGAATGGTTACATAGTGATATGATTAAATGCTATATGAGTTTGTGATAAATGAATGAATTATTACATGAAATATGATTACATTAATGTTACATGTTTATTTCATCTTTGGATGAATACATGGTTGTTATATGACTAACATGGTTGTGATGGTTGAATAGGCATTGAGGACATATGAATTGGTTTGATAATGTTATTTACATTTTTAAATGTTGATTCGGTAAGTTAAATTCTATATGATACGGGCTCACTAAGCTTTAAAATCTTACTTTGTTTATTTTTCCGTGTTTTATAGATCCAGAAGCTAGCTCGATTTTGGACAAAGTAGGAGATTGCAATCACACTATCCACTCAAGCTTTCGGTACTTTTGAATCTTTGTAAATGTTATAAATATGGCATGTATAGGCTAGTTTTAAGTTAATGTTTATAACTATCTATGTGTTAATGAGTGTAGTATGATTTTGCTATATGCCCAAGCTATGTGATATGGCTTGGTCTAAAAATGGTTATATTGATATGGAAGTTTCTTATGATATGTCTACTTGTGGTGATTATGTGATTTAGGCTTTGGTAGAGTTGAATGTTTGATGGTTGGCAAGTTGGTCAATGCTTGTGGTAAATGACCATATTTTGGATGAATGATACATGATATATGTGATGTTATATGTGATTAGTTGATAGGTTTTATATGATATTGAATTGGTAAGTTTAAATAGATATGGAAATGATTCATTTGGTACATGGTTGATGATGCAAATTAGTAGGAAATTTTGGTTGATTATGAGTTGGTATAAATATGTTTGTTTTTGGCTGAATTGGTTGCTCAATTGGTATTTGAATTGTTGCAAAATATTGCTTGTAAGTATATGAGCATTTGAGGTGTGAAAATGGCTTGTACCAAGCCTATTTCATGCCACACGGCCAGAGCACACGGGCATATAATGTGACCGTGTGACCCCAGTATTGTAGTTGAATTGGTCGGAATGCCATACGAGCTAGACACATGGCCGTGTCTTGTACCCGTGGGTGTAAGTCAGTAGCTTCATAATTCTCACAAGGCCTAGACACACAGGTGTGTCTTGTGGCTGTGTGCACAAGTCAGTATGTACGCCCTATTTTGCCACGGCCTGGACATACGGGTGTGTCTGGTGACCATGTGAGGCACACGCCTAGGCACACAGTCGTGTGACTCTATTCTGAAAATTTTCTTAAATTTTCTTCTATCTTTTATGTTTTTTCAAATTAGTCCCTATGTTATTATTATAGCTTTATATGTTTGATTAAAGCATGAATTGATTATGAATGCCTGAAAATGTTTTGGATTGTTGATAACATACTGTTCCAATCAGTGTTACAAGTCTGGTAATGCCTCTTACCTATTCTGGCGACAGTTATAGGATAGGGTGTTACAATCGACCTCCACATTGGCCTTATAAGGATGATACTTAATCATACAGTCATAGTCCTTAAGCAGCTCAATCCATCTATGTTGCCTAAGGTTTCAACTCCTTTTGAGTTAGGAGATACTTGAGGCTCTCGTGATCAGTGTAAATAATACACCTCTCACTATACAAATAATGCCTCTAGATTTTTTAGGCGAAGACAACCACAACTAGTTCAAGTTCATACATCTAACCTACTACGTAGATTGCAAATCTGAGCTAGAAAGATTAAGATCTCTCTGACTTCGAACCTTACCATGACCTTTACCCTTACACACGGCACACTTACTCACATTCACCTCTTTAGTCCTCTCCAACATAGTCTCAAGATTCTCTTCAAGACTCCCAACACAGACTAGGTCAAACGAATAAATACTAGTCTCCGAATTATCGGCACCAGTAGCTGGGGTAACCATATCAACCTCCGTCTCCTAAGTAGACACATGCCCTGGAATCCTTACGATTATTCTTATCACTCGATTCCATAATAAGCTCATGTTTTAAATATTAAAATATCTACATTACATAATGGAAAAATTAGAAATGATAATCTAAAACCTTATAGTTCTAATCTTACAACCTCAGAGTTCCTTACGAACTAGCACTGAAGTCTTAGAAACTTTGTTTGAAGAAAAGCAATTTTCAAAACACTGTGGTATGTTTTTATAAAAATACCTCTTTCCAAATCCATGCATGTAAACTTGACTCTGTTACCACTAAATGTAACACCCCAAAATCCTACCCAGAAGTTTTGATTGAATTTTGGAGGTCACATTGGCCACTGAAATGGCCTGCAATAAAATATTGATCAAATTCCTCAGTTCCATTTTGAAAATCTCTTTTTCACATGCTTAACAAAAATAGTATTAAGCTTATCTTATGGTTATCAACATTAACTTAGTCACCACATTGATTAAGTTAAAACCAAATTGATATTTCCTTACTGGGCTTGCAAAACATTTTAGATTTAGCAAAATGTCAATTGAAATTCTAAAATCAGTTTTGCAACGTAGATTCTAACATTTATCTACTAATTGAAGTTCATAAAAATATGCATTTAAGAATTTGACTAAAAAGGAGGAAAACTGTTATTTGACTAAAATCCATGCATGAAATTACCAATTTAACTAAAAAATGAAAGCCCTCAAATTTACGAGTCCAAAAATGAAAACCCACAACACAATTCATATAAACTTATTTACACTTTGATTAAATTAATTTATTAAATCTTAAGAAAAACTTATAAAACCAAACAAAAAATGAGAAACTCCAAGAACCCTGATTCGCTGAGCCCGAGACCTAACCTCACGAATTACCTGAAAAATTAAAACTAAGGGGGTGAGCTACAAAGCTCAGTGTGAGTCTAAAACAAATGTAATTAAACACAGCCGAACAAAGCACAGTAACATGCAGTAACTCAAACTTACAAAAGTAAAATTCAAATCACAAACAGATATCATATCAGAGTAAATCATCACAAAGCTTAAACATTAATCAGATGTACAAATATAATATACGAATGCAATATGGCACAAAATCCTACCTATCCAACAACTACACACCAACTCCATCACCCATCTCACACCAATAAGGGTATATTAGACCCTTTCCAACCTCTACACACCAATATTGGGTTATGATGGACCCATCCAAGTGAAACGCACCTTAATATGGTCACTTTGCATTTGAACTATTGTGGATTTACCACCAAGTTATAACAATTCAGTGAAATTGCTAAATCGATCTTCATTTTCTTCATAACCAAATCCTAACCACAAATGCAATGCAAATGGGAACAATATTATGCATACGAACAAATAGAATTAGACATGCTCATTTTTAGTTTCCATAATCAATATACATATTTACAACCAACTCAGTTTCACTAAAATCAACATCAAAGAAACTCATATTTAATTATTAAGTAGTGGTAACAACAATATACACAATTTCCATTTACCACATCATATAAGCACTTAAGCGAACAATGAAATTTAATCTTATAAATACACATACATGAATAAATTCAAGTTGTAATGGTGTTCCAAACACTTCTATAAAGGCTTAGATGTGCAAGAAATCAACCAGTGACTAAAATGAATCATTTAACGAACAAGGAGTAAAAACTGCAAAAACAAAACCACGCGGCCATATGGCTAAGAGATATGCCTATGTGACTGAGATACAAGGTTGTGAAGGAAAATCGTGTAACTCTCTTACCCCATGTAACAAAATTTACAATTACAAGTAAGGCACACACGGCCGTGTGGCTAAAAGACATGTCTGTGTAACTAAGACACCCTCGTTTGCAACTGAAAAAATCCCTAACAGAGGTCACACAGCTGTGTGGCCAGTCGATGTGAGCCACTCCAAGCCGTGTGACAAAAAGAATAGCTTAATTTCTAAAGCAACACACGGCCGTGCGATTCAAAAACCACCACAAATCCTACAGCAATTCATAAAAATCAACATTAAAAAACCCCAAATTACAAGTGTTTAAGAACACACAGCTGAAATGCGCTTCTAAAATACTATGAATCAACTGAAACACCTTTACAAAACTAATCTAAAACTCGATTATACAAATACATAAAGACTAAGAAAGTTACCGATCATAATAGGATAGAAAGATATGAAAATAATTGACTAGAACTCAAATAATAGAACATACCATTTCCCCCTTAAAATCTTGATTAAACAAAGGCAAAAGAACATGTAAAGCCTTAAAAAGTGGCGATTGACGACAATGTTGGAACAAATGAAGCAGCACCAAAATTATTAGAGCTTTAGAGTATAGTCATAGTTGGACAAAAAGAAACACAAAATAAAAGAAATAAGGAAGATGGTGAAGAAGTAAATACAGTAGCAACAAGAGTCCAAAAACTGGAAATGAAAACAAAATGTGAAGTGCAAGATTGACGTGAGAGAAAGTAGGAAACAAACGAGAGAGAATTTCGGGTAAAATTGATAAAATTAGAATTCCCACTCAACCCACTAACCCCGTATTAGATACATCTAAACTTAATTTCAATTAAATTCAACCACTTATCTATACATTAGAAAAGAACAAAAAGAATAATCCCCGATTACATGCATAAGAATTTGAACATAGGACCATAGGGTAAGCTAACACACATCTTACCACCGAACCAGCAAGCTCATTTTATTCTTAAAATGCAAAATTAACTTAAAAGTTCATCCAAGCCACTAACCCAACCAACGGATCTTAATACTTCTCACCTGAATTTTTCACAATAGATAATAATAGAAATTGTATAAAAGAATAATTGAATTAAATGGATCAATCATCTAATTTTATGGATATTGATTTATAAAATAAATATATTTATTTGGATTGGCAAGATAATTAATAACTCTTCAAAAGAGTTATATTTTGAACCTCTAAGCTTGATTAAATACCTCTACTTAAGAAGATATATTTGCATTTTTATGTTATTTTTACAACATTCCATAATAATGCTTGGATTGTGCCTTAAAAGTCATTTTATGCTACTTTTACTATTGGGAAGAAGGGAATTGGTTGTTCTATGCAGTAGGTGTAGGAAAGATGAACAAAAAGAGAAAAAGAAGGAAGAGAATGAAGGAAGTGAAATATCGCCATGACAAAAGGTTGGATGGATTGCCAACACAAATTACATGGCAATTCTAGGGAAATGCTGACACAACACTCAGTCTTCATCACTCTCAATCAACAGGGCATGTACCAGATAAATCCACCTGAAAAAGTGGGAGAAAAGTGTGTGCTGAGAGAGAGGGAACTACCCTATAAAATAGGAAAGAGAAAAGAAAGAAAATACGAGGATTTTAGAGGGGGATTTGAAGAGCAGTTTTCTCTTCGAAAAAACTCGTGAAAAATTCCAAAGAAAAGGGAGAGGGTAGAAGCTTAAGAGAAGAGAAGAGATGCAAGGAAAGGGACAAGCAATCAGCCTTGGGTCCTTCATGATTCTACAACGTTGAAGTGAAAGATGGAGTGGCGAAAGCTTCCTATAATTCTACCCTCATTCTGTTACTTAATTTCTATGATTTCTAAATTGTTAATCATGATGTCAAATGTTATTCTGATTATGGATTTTAAATCCCAACCCATGAGCTAATTTCATTTGGGTTGGAATTACTAGATCTATGTTGATATCATTAATAACCATGGTGATATTTTGAGTAGATCTACTGTTTTATTCGATTTGGGTTATTTTAAATATATGCATACAAGCTCTAGACATAGATGAATACATGGTATATCATTATACTTAATTTAATTTTGAAAAGGTTAAATAAGTTGAACCGTAATTGAATGATACAAGCAAGTACTCAAGCGAATACTTATAGCACTTTAGACATAGAGTTGTGATCTGTATAGAGTAAGGAAGAATATTGTTAGGTATTGTTCTTAAGACTTGTAGACATACAAAGACATAAAAGGATAACTTTAATTCTTGCTCTCAAAAGAAGCAGAATACAGTAGTTATACACTAAACAGTAATTTGGTCAAGATTTAGCCATGATATTATTATGTTATTAAGATATAATCCAAGTAATTCCAACCTTCCCATTCAACAACATCAATCCTCTCAACTTTGTCTCATAGAATTACCACTGTGTTTTATTCATTATTTGATTTTATTATTTCATACATTAATACTTCACTTCAAATCATTATTCTGCTTACTTTGCCATAAGCCTAATTAGTATAGTTTGTAGTAATAACTCAACCATATTTTAACCTATTCTGATCCCTATGGAGACGATCTCACTTATCACTTTATTACTTGATTTACTTTATTTTTACCTATTCACTTTAGATATTCACATGCGACAAGTTTTTGGCGCCGTTACCAGGGATCGGCAAATTGATAAATTTTTGTTTGTTATTATTGATTTAATTTTTTTTAGTTTTAGCTTACTTAGTTATTTTTTTTCTTTTTCAAGTTTGTTGTTATTTTATGAATAAAGGTATTACTGAGAATGAAGAATATTATTTTGATCATGAAATTGAGAGAACCTTGAGAAGAAGGGGAAAAGAATTGTGAGAAATGGCAATGTTTGGAAATAATCTAGGCAAAGAAGATCCATTACATCTGAATGTTAGGAATGTTGATATTCCTTGTGTAATAAATGATAGAGGTAGACCTATTAGAGAACATGTACTTCCTATTTTGGATTATTTGAATCCAGGGATTGTTAGGCCACATATTCAAGCTCAGCATTTCGAGTTGAAACCAGTTATATTTCAAATGCTACAAACAATAGCACAGTTTAGTGGATTACCTACTGAAGATCCACAGCTGCATTTAAGACTCTTTTTGGATGTCTATGATTCATTCAGGCAGCAAGGTGTTCATGAAAATGCTTTGAGACTCAAGTTATTTCCTTACTTATTGTGAGATCGTGCTAGAGCATGGCTAAATATTTTATTGTCAGGAATGATGGCATCTTGGAATGAAATTTGTCTAAGGTTTTTGTTGCAATACAATCCTCCAAACATTAATGCCAAATTAAGGAATGATATTACGTCTTTTTGATAATATGAAGATGAGACATTGTATAAAACTTGGGAGCAAATCAAGGAATTGATTAGAAAATGCCCAATGCATGGTTTTCAACATTGGACACAGATGGAAATGTTTTACAATGGATTAAATATACATACAAGAATAGTAGTTGATGCATTTACCAATGAGACTTTGCTAGATAAATCATAAAATGAGGCATATGAAATTCTAGAAAGGATTGGATTATTTTAAATATATGTATGCAAGCTCTAGACATAAATAAATGCATAGTATATCCTTGGACTTGATTTAATTCTGAAAAGGCTAAATAAGTTGGATCGTAATTGAATGATACAAGAGAGTACTCAAATGAATACTCGTAGCACACTAGACATAAAGTTGTGATCTGTACAGAGTAAGGAAGAATATTGTTGGTCTTATTCTTGAGATTTGTAGACATACAAAGAAATAGAATGATAACTCTAATTCTAGCTATTGAAAGAAGTAGAATGTAGTAGTTATACTCTGAACAATAATTTGGTCAAGATTTTACCATGACATTATTATGTTATTAAGATATAATCTAAGTAATTCCCATAATAACCCATTTTTAGTGGTTTTGAAACCACAAATTTGAGGTCAAAAAATTATTTTAATATTATTTTAAGTGTTTATAGCATGTTAGTATGATGGTGTGAAATTTTCGTGAAGAAATTTTATCATTTGTATGTTTAATTTGGTAAAAAGGACTAAATTGCATAAAGTGAAAATTTTGAATTCCACAAGTTAAATGTACCAAATGGCTATAAAAAGGAAATGTATGAGCAGTTGCATGGTAATTAAACCATTTGAATTATGAATTGACAATTATGTGCTAGTTAATGGAAATTATAAGGTTATTAATAAGGTTAAAATAGTAATTTGTGAAATAAGTAAAATTAAATAAAACAGAACACATTCTTAATTCTCATCTTTTTCACAGAAATTAAAAGGAGGAATAGCCATTTTTCAGCTTGCTAAGGTTTGGCCAACGCATGATTAAATTGTAAGTGATTTTTGACCCAGTTTTTAGTGATTTCTGTGTTTTTGTGATCGTTGCAACTAGGTCTAGCTAGCCCAAGGACTATTTTGCAAAGCTGCTAAATGTTTTGATAGTTTTCATTGTTGAATACATGTTTTATTTGATGCTTGATGATGAAATATGAATATTTGTTGATAGTTTTACAAGTTTTATTAAGTGATTTTGAGTGAAAATGCAAAATAGGGGTTAAATTGTGAAAAAGTGAAAATGTATGGTTAAATGTGTGAAAAATTGATAAATATGGGCTGCTAGGGACATTATAGTAATTCGGCTATCATGGGTATTAAGAAAATTTCATTGATTTGTGATTTTGTGAAATAAGGATTAAATTGTAAAAATTTGAAAGTTTAGGGGCTACTGTGTAAAATATCCTAAATGTGTATTTTGGACTTAATTGAATAAATAGATGATTAAATAAGTTAAATTTGATTACATATAGATCAAGAAAGGAAGAATTCAAACTTAGATCGGGGGAAAAGCAAAGTAATCGAATAGTTGACTCGTTTCGTCATTTTTGTATACGAGGTAAGTTCGTATGCTAATTAATGTTGTTAAATTGTGTTATAAATGCATTTTTATTATTGAATTGAAGTTGGTTGGAAATGAGTTATAGACATGATTGACAAAGAATCGACAGATGAAAGTCTCATACGAACTTTAGGAATAGTTTAGGTTACAAATGTCATGACATAAGGATTTACATAGATGATGTAATCTGGGTGCTGGTCTCGTATGTCCTACTGATGGCTGGGTTCCAGCATGTGTTTCAATTCTTGACAGCTTGTGTAAGCAGTACCATGTAACTATGTCTTGACTGATAGCTTGTGTGAGCAGGCCCGTTAGTAGCTCGAAAGCGAGCATATATGTGATATGAGATAACTTCGACTATATATAAGGCACTTAGGTGTGATATGTGTTCCTGAGTATCTTTTAGTGATTCTGAATAGTTTAACGGGCATAATCGAGACAAGGATGAAAGTAAGATTGATTTTAGTGACACAAGTACGTATGAAACTTATATAAGTATCAAAATGAGGTAATTTGTGGACTGATATGTGCTATACCATATTATGCTCATTTGGTTGATTTTTTTTATTCGATATGTTAAGTTTATTATCATACAAGCTTACTAAGATGCAAAGCTTACTTCGTTTTGATTTCCATGTTTTATTGTGAAATCAAGTTAGCTCGGATCTGGGGATTGTCAAAGACTTCATTGCACTATCGAACATCTATTTTGGAACTTTTGAAATTGTATATATATGGTATATGGCATGTATAGCTTTGGTCATTTTGGTATGTTTGATGGATATGTATTTGGCCATTCGAAATGGCTTGTCAATGATATATGGTTGGATGTATATATTGCCATGTGATATGGTTTATCTTGAAATAGTTGATGATGGTTTATGTTGCTAAAATGGCTATTGGCATGTGGTATATAATTGCTTGAGAAATGTTTGGTTCTGGATTGGTTTGGATGATAAAATGGTTGATTTAGGTGACATGTTGAATATGTGAATTATGGCTAATAAGCATGTTGATTTGGTATTTTTTTGAAAAAGTATATGGCGTTGGATTGAGTATTGAATTGGTTGAAATAGATATGGTATGATTTGTGCATCGGTTGATGATATTTGGCTGCCTATTGTGTATTTGAAATAGTGCATATTGAGCTTGTGTATTTGAAATCAAGTTAGTATGCTCCACACGATCTCACACATGGCATGTGACTGGCCGTGTGGCATAAGTTAGTATACCCTACAGGTTTGGCATGGCCTAGCACACAGCCTAGTACACGGGCAAGTATGGCTCTTTCGAAGAGCACACGGGCTAGACACATAGGCGTGTGGTCGGCTTTGTGACCCAAGTCAGAGAGTTACATAGGGTAAGACATGGTCTAGGACACGGCCATGTGATCCCATTTAGAATGTCGACATGGCCTATTACACGAGTGTGTCTTCTCACACGGCCAGGACACACGGGCGTGTGTCCCCTGTTTTGTGAATTTTTCTATGTTTGCCCAAAATTTCCATAAGTGATCGGTTATTCCCGAACCACTTCTAAAGCATGAATTGGGCCTCGTAGGCTCATAATAGGGACAATGTGAATGAATGTGAATGATATTTATATGGAACTGATTTATATATGTGAAATGCATGTGTTAATGTGTTAATAATCCGATAATGCTCCGTAACCCTATTTCGACGACAGATACGAGTTAGGGCTATTACAATTCCAACCTTCCCATTCAATAGCATCAATCCTCTAAACTTTGTCTCATAGAATTGCCATGGCATTTTATTCATTATTTTATTTTATTATTTCATGCATTAATACTTCACTTCAAATTTACTTTGCCATAAGCCTAATTACTGTCGAAACCATTTTTATTTTTGCAAAACGGGATTGACTCTTAAAAAATTAAAATAGAGTTGCCACCAATCTTTTTTCGAGGTGTGATCAGATCTCCTGGAGATTAATCATTTTAATAAAACATTCTTATTTATTAAAACAATGATTTTGGTCTGCAAAAATCGAGAAAACAGGTTCGGGAGTCAGTTACGCACGAGGAAGGATTAGCACCCTCGTAACGCCCAAAATTGATACCTAATTGATTAATTAATGTCTTTATCTCAAAATTTTGAAAAGATTTTAAAATACGATCATTTTTATTAAAAAAACTTTAAAAAATCAAAATGCATGTTAAGACCCTCTTGTCCCGAAGTAATTAAATATCACATCTAGTACATTAGGATATGACATTTTAAACCCTCAAAACTAAGCTTGTCTTTTGATTTTCAAAACATGTGCACTTAAATTTTACAAGGGTATTCGATCAATTGGGTCAAACGAGAAAAATTGAAACTGATAAATCGTAATTTATACATGTTTTTACCCCATGCTTAGCATAATTTTGGATGAATTATCCTAATAAACCATAAATTATACATATTTTTACCTCATACTTAGCCTAAATTCTGGATGAATTATCATTGAATTTGTGGAAATTAGTGCTCCTAATCCTTTTATTTCATGTTTTATACTTAGGTGAGCATAAGGAAGAGAAAAGAGCAAGGAACGGGCCAAAAACGGGCAAATTAGGCCCAATTCAGCAATCAACACGGCCTGGAGGTTTGCCACACGGCCGTGCCACTTTAACAGGCTTGAGCATGGCCTGGTAGTCGATCCACACGGGCGTGGCACACAAGCGTGTCCCTACCGTGAGGAAGTTTAATTTCACCCGAAAAAGGCTACTTAGGGGCTAAGAAAGGCATTTCAAAACTCTATATAAAGACCCTATGAAGCAGCTACAAGGGTGTGCTTTTCTCCCGCAAAGGAGACATTATTTTCCAGCCAAGATGGAGAGTTAAAAACAGGGAATTACTCGAAGAGAAGCCGATTGATCCATCTCAGAAGCCAGGATCCACATCAAGACAGAGGATCTCCCTTTAATCCTTTCAGAAGTTTTAGGTTTTCTTATGTTTTGTTATTTTATTTCTTCTAAGATATTTTCTTTTATAATTATGAACTAAAACCCCAAATATCTAAGGGGGATGAAACCTAAGACGGATCTTGTTATTGTAATTTGAGCTTTGTGATAAATATTTGATTTGTTCTTAATTGTATTTTTTAACTCTTAAATTGATATTTCTGGGATATTGATTTATGTCAAATGTGCTTATGTGGAGGAGCAAAAGTCCCTGCATAGGAGTA
The DNA here is from genome assembly GCA_020496765.1 of Gossypium stocksii. Lineage (NCBI taxonomy): Eukaryota > Viridiplantae > Streptophyta > Magnoliopsida > Malvales > Malvaceae > Gossypium > Gossypium stocksii. The sequence goes on from CM035624.1 coordinate 116,716,350, forward strand.
GATCCAACATAATTAAGCGGAGTTAATTGCAATCCTAGACATAGTACGACAAAAATCTACCGAATTAGAGTCAAATCTAATATGGAGGGAGCCATAGATCGAGTTAATGCAAGACTATGGGTTTTAACTAGAACAAGATTTCAGTTAATCAACCTAGGATTAGTTATTCTTATCCTCGACGGAGGTATTAACATAATTTAGGGATCTCTACGGATCAAATCAAATGAAGAAATCATCTGGTTCAGAGTTAGATAACAAGTGAAGTTTATGTGGATTCTTCCTTAGGTATTGCCTTAATCAATCAGTTTTCCCAAAAGCAATCTCTCTCTTTACTCCTTGTCGTTTCTTTTCAGTTTAGTTTAGATTAGTTAATTTAGAAACAAAACCCCTTTTTACTCTTAGGCTATATAATAGAAAGAAAGTCATTAATAGTACTCATAGTTCCTTGGATACGATATTTCGGTCTTACCACTAACTATACTACTATTCGTTAGGTGCACTTGCTTTTTATCGTGATATTAGTTAGTTTGCAGGTATGATCAAATTTTATTACTTTATCATCATCACTCAAGATCACGATCAAGTTTTTGGAGCCGTTATCGGGGAACTAAGATATTAGAAACAATCGATTTCTATTACTTTAGCCATTATTACTTTTATTTATTTTTAGTTTTTATTTTTTTCTTTTATTTTTTTACTAAAATTTCTTTCCTTCCAGGTATTTCTAGTTTATGACTAGAAGAAACCTAGGAGGACCACTGCTTTTTGATGACGATTTAGAAGCTACAGTTTGTAGAAATCACCGAGAGATAAGAAGAAGTCTACAGTATCCAGAACAAGGACAAGAAGAAGAGCCAGAACCTGCCGAAGAGATGGAAGCCCATCAAGATAATCAGCTACCTCCTGTAGTAGCCGCAAATCCTATTGATCAAAATCCTGCTCCGCATACTATGTATGATTATGCTAAAACTAATTTAGCAGGCATTGAATCTAGCATTGTTAGGCCTACTATTGCTACAAATAATTTTGAACTGAAACCTAACACTATTCAAATGATACAGTAGTTTGTTCAGTTTGATGGTTTGCAGGATGAGGAAACTAACTCGCATCTAGCCAACTTTTTGGAATTATGCAATACATTCAAAATAAATGGCGTTTCTGATGATGCCATTCGTTTTAGGCTATTCCCGTTCTCCTTAAGAAACAAAGCTAAACAGTGGTTAAATTCTCTACCACGAGGGTCTATCACTATATGGGAGCAAATGACAAAAAAGTTTTTGCTCAATGTTTTCCGCCGGCTAAAATGGCTAAATTAAGGAATGATATCTCTTCTTTTGTGCAGATGGATTTAGAAACACTTTACGATGCTTGGGAGAGATACAAAGATCTATTGCGAAGGTGCCCTCACCATGGGTTACCTCTGTGGCTACAAGTTCAAACTTTCCACAACCGTTTGAATCCTTCGACAAGGTAAATGATCGACGTAGCTGCTGGTGGAACAATCAAAAACAAAACACCTGAAGCAGCTTATGAGTTTATAGAAGAGATGTCACTAAATAACTATCAGTGGCAAGTCATGAGAACAAAGCCACAGAAAGCTGTAGGAGTTTTTAATATTGATGCAGTCACTATGATTTCTAATCAAATAGAACTTCTTAATAAAAAGATTGACAACTTTGTTGGTTCTACGCAAGTACACCCAGTGATGCAGTGTGACTCAATTCAAGGAAACATGTACAATCCCGATTACTCCTCCTATGGACATGGCATGGAAACCGAGCAAGCCAACTATATGGGTAATAATTCTTGACCTTAAAATAACCTTTATAGTAACACTTACAATGCAGGTTAGCGGAACCACCCCAATTTTTCATGGGGAGGACAAGGAAATCAAAGACAACCACCTCCTCCAGGATTTCAACAACCACCATTCTAACAAGAGAAAAAGTCAAACCTTGGAGAGATGCTCACAAAATTTATCGCCGTGTCAGAAACCCATTTTTAAAACACTGAAACGGCACTGAAGAACCAGCAAGCATCCATTCAAGGACTTGAAACTCAAATAGGCCAGCTCGCCAAGCTAATTTCTGAAAGACCACAAGGTGGGTTATCAAGCAACACAGAAACTAAATCTAAAGAGCACGCTAAATCTGTTACACTAAGAATGGGAAAACACTAGATGAACCCAAAAAGAGGATACTACAAGAGCCTAAAAATGAAAAAGTTGACGAAGCCGAACCCCGAGAGAGCGCTCCACCAGTTCTTAAGGAAGATAAACCACCTATCCCATATCCAGTAAAATTGAAAAAAGACCGCATGGATGCCCAATTCGGTAAATTTCTTGAACTTTTTAAGCAATTACACATTAACTTACCTTTTGTTGAAGCTATTTCGCAGATCCCAACATATGCAAAATTTTTTAAAGAACTTCTTACAAACAATAGGAAGTTTGAAGAACTGTCCATAGTGGAACTTAACGAAAAGTGTTCAGCGATTCTCCAAAATAAACTCCCAACAAAATTGAAGGACCCAGGAAGTTTTACTATTCCCTATTTTATTGGTACTTTAAATATTGAAAAGGCATTAGCTAACTTAGGTGCTAGCATTAACTTGATGCCCTATAAAATGTTCAAACAACTAGGCTTAGAGGAACCAAAACTCACTAGGATGAGTATTCAATTAGCCGATAGATCCGTTAAATATCCTAGAGGTATCATTGAAGATGTATTAGTTAAGGTGGATAAATTTATATTCTCTATTGACTTTGTGGTGTTAGACATGGATGAGGATGTTGAGGTACCCTTAATCTTAGGACAACCATTTTTAGCTACTGCTAGAGCTGTTATTGATGTAGGAGATGGTAAACTTGTGCTTAGGGTAGGTGATGAAGAGATTGTGTTTAAAATCTATGATGCCATGCAATTTACTAGAGAACAAGATGATTCCTGTTATTTTATTGATTCTATTGATCATTATGTTTGAGGTTTTTTTCAGGAAATCACTCTTAAAGACACATTGGAATTGTGCCTCGTTCAAAGTGAGGGAGAGCACGAAGTCAACACTGAAATGAAAAAAATAATAACTGAGCTAAACCTCAACGAATCTTTGCCAAGAAAAATAGGATACGAGGGCATTAAAATTAAGGACGAACCCAGACAAAAACTCTCTATTGACAAACCTCCCAAACTAGATCTCAAGTAATTACCCAAAAACTTAGAATATGTGATATGCGTGATATAAAGTAATAAAATTTATAATAATGATTGCACCAAAAACTAACTATTATCATGACTTTAAGGCAAGCGCACCTATCGAATAGTAGTATAGCTTAGTGGCAAGACCGAGATATCATACCCAAGGGAACCAAAAGTACTAGTACTTACTTCCTTTTTATTATTTAACCTAAAAAAATAAAAAAGGATTTTTATGAAACTAATTCTAAAACTAAATATGAATGTACAAAAAGTAAATTGGGGAAAAACTCTTTAGGAAAAACTGATTGATTTGGGCAATACTCAATGGAGAATCCACCTAGACTTCACTTGTTATCAATTCTTGAGCTAGACAATTTATTCACTTGACTTGATCCGTAGAGATCCCTAACTTATGTTAATACCTCCGTCAAGGATAAGAACAACTAATCCTAGATTGATTAATTGAAATCTCTTTCCAGTTAAAACCCCTAGTCTTGCATTAATTTGATTTATGGATCCCCTTATTAGGTTTGACCCTAATCCGACAGATTTATGTCGCCCGATGTCTAGGGTTGGCATGCAACTCCACTTAATTATGCTAGATCTACTCTTAAACAGGGACTTATGCTCCTCTGAATAAGCACATCAATACTTGAATTAATACCTAGGATTATTAAAACAAGAATTAAGAATACATAATTAAGAACAATTCAAGTATTTATCATATAACTCAAGATAAAATAATAACAAGATCTGTCTTAGGTTTCATCCTCCTCAAGTATTTGGAGGATTTAGTTTATATTTAATAAAGAAAACATCTCAGAAGAATAAAAATAACAAAACATAAAGAACCCAAAAACCCTTGAAGGATTAAAGGGAGATCCTTTGTCTTGAAGTAGAATTCGACTTCTAGGATGAATCAATCGACTTCCCTTGGAGTAATTCCTTGCTTTCACTCTCTGTGTTGGCAGAAATATGGCACTCTCTTGTGGGAGAAAAGGTACACCTTTGGAGTTGCCTCCTAGGGTCTTTATATAGAGCTTTGGAATGCCTTTCTTAGCCTCTAAGTATCCAAATCTGAGTGAAATAGCACTTTCTCATGACAGGGACACGCCCGTGTGCCACACTTGTGTGCCACGGCAAGAGGTCATGTGCGAGACTGTTGATGGTGGCACGGCCGTGTGATCCGACCGTGCTTGTCGGGGCTGGGCCGTGTTGGGCCTTATGTGGCATGGCTGTATGGTGAATCCTTGGGCCGTGTTATTTTTACACTTTGGCCCATTTTCTCCGTTTTCAGCCCGTTTTTCATTTTTCTCCCTTCTCTATGCTCTCTTGAGTATAAAACATGAAATAGAAGGATTAAAAGCACCAATTTCCACAAATTCAATGATAATTCATCCAGAAATTAAGCTAAGCATAGGGTAAAAATATGTATAATTTATCATTTATCAAATACCCCCACACTGAAACCTTGTAACACCCCTAGACCCATTCCCGTCGCAGGAGAGTCGAGAGGTATCACCGACCATGACTTTTATAACTCATAAACGGATTGATAATCGCACCTAACCATTTCTTTTAAACCATCTTTGCCTAAACTTCATCCACTATGATTCCTATGGTAAAAGAAGGTCAAAATTTTAGTAAAGTCCCGAGAGTAATGTAACTCACAGCAAACTATCATGCGGAACCTCAAACTAGGATACCCAAAGTTATTGTTATACACATTTAAACCATTCGCATTTCATAGACTTAAACATCAAGATATGACATACTTTCGAGTCCTGTTTGCAACATATAACTTCACTACCATTCACATACATCATACACGACTTAACATCTTAAAAACAAGAATAAATACTTAGATGAGCCATTTTCGCATGGCCGAACTTAATTACACATCAAAAGATATTCATTAAGTAACAACGTGTCATGCCTATACATGCCATTTCAAAAGTTTAGTTACTAATACCAAAAGATGCTTTGATAGTGTGGATGACTTCAACCCTGGAATTCCCGAGACCGTAGCCGATCAAAGAGATCTACAAAACAGAAGATCAAAAGTGGCAGAGTAAGCAATTATGTGCTTAGTAAGTTTTTAAGTAATTAAATTAAGCAAAATACCTTAAATCTTTCTAAACTCTTTTATTCCACCTTTGGCCGAATGGGGGCATAGTAAGATAATACTTCTTTCATTCATAATATGAAAATACACTCAATGTATCCTACTAGATCAACTTAGCCGAATACATTCATCTCAAAACTCCAGCATAATTCAAGCGTATAAACAAACATTCCCTATTCGAAAATTTGAACTCCTCCAATTCAGAACACATACGTCATAATTGAGTCATAGACGTTCGGAAACTTTTCGCAGAGAAAAGAAAATCAAGCATTCCTACCGAATTCCAAAATTTAAAAACATGGGTAATAAAATTCTCGAACAAAGGTGAGATGCATACCTGGCTATCTTACGGTTGGTAACACAATGATTAGAATTGGTTCGACATGTATTTTACATCATTGGCACAGATGCCCTTCGGGATCGAGCCCAGTTTCAACACTGGCTCATAGCCCTTCGAAACTACGTCCGGTTATAACATTGGCTTAGTAGCCCTTCGAGAATAGGCTCGGATCATTCCACTGGCTTGAAAGCCCTTCGAGACTAAGCTCGGATCATTCCATTGGCTCGAAAGCCCTTCGAGACTAAGCTCGGACTAAGATCCCCACTTATGTTCACCATGTTTACATACATGTACCATACCACATTTAAATCACTAGTCAATAGCAAAAGGGCACCATCTCATTTCAAAATATAACAAAATTCAAAATTCACATGCCACTTCCAACAATTCGCAATTTATCTTTGCCATAACAACATTCAAGTATAGCTCTTTAGGTCTCAATTTATAAGATATACATAAGTAATATGGTTTCAACATGTCATGAATTAAAATTTTTACTCATAAACTTACCTCATATCTTTCTGAGAAGTCTTGACTTGGCTATTCCGTAGCCTTTGCTTTTCCCTTATTCGATGCTTCACCTCTAAGCTCTTGAGCTTAAATCAACCAATTGGAGGGTATAAACTTTCATATACATTACTAAATCAAAGCAAAAAACACAAACTATCCCCTCTATACTCTACATGTACAATCGGCTTTAATGAAATTGAAATACCAAGACCCCTTAATTAACCGAATTCATAGCTGATAAAAGAAAAGTTTCTAGATTTCCAAAGGTCAATTTCCTCATTCACTACCTAAATTCACATTCAGCTAAATATATTTATATATATAATTATACCTAATATGCTCAAATGCTCATACCTAAAATCACAACTTACTAACATAAAAAAAAATCTTTTCCATTTATAAATTTTCTTAACCGAATGGTCCTCCATTTTATTTAACAACTACTTGCTCATCTAAATTTAGAACACATCACACATTAATATGAAACTTTCAATCACCACAATCAAAACACAAGCTCATAACCGAATGCTCATATCAAATCTTAAATTTCCATTTAACATATTACTAAGATACATTAAACTATAATGACCGATGTCACAAGGTAACAAAAGGAATTCCAAGAAATTTCAACTCAACCTTATAACCCTTCAAGTACATATATTAACTTCTAAACAAAACTTTTCTTACAAAAACATCAATTAAACAATTTACCAAAATTATTAGCTTTCCTATTGACATGGCTGAAAGTTCACTTGAGCAAATTTAGTCATACCAAGCATTTCAACACAAAAACGCTTGAATTTTGCTCTCAAAATAAGATTCAAACTCTCCATAACTATTTCTAACATTTGAAAGTCAAAACCTAAATTCCATAGCCATGACCGAAGGAACACCAATCAAAATCTCAAAAAAAAAACAACCTATGGGTTTTACCGTATGTCTAACCATCAACTAAGATTCACAAGCTTCAAGCATAAAAACATGAATACCAACCTCAATTTGGGACTACAATGGCCGAATGTTTCTTAAGTCTCCAACCCCCCTCTTCTTATTCAAAATCGGCAAGTATAGAAGATGAACATAAAACAAATTTTTATTTTTTTCCACCTTCTTTTGTTATTTTATTAAACCATTATTGTCTTTTTACTAAATCATGATTATAAAATACATATTTTAATACCATGAAATCATCATGGCTGGCCACTAAGACAACAATTAGGAAGTTTGACATGCAACTCCCATTCTTTACACCATGCATCAATTCGGTCCTCTTCCAAATTACCACATCTTCTTTCTCCTTTTTACACATGAGTCCAAATCAATAATTCCCACATTCGAATGCACTAAATAATAAAAAAAATTCAATTATTCACGCAATAAATTTTCTCATAGATTAGTCAAGGAATTCAGCATTTATTTAATATAGTGACTCAGTTTTGTGGTTCCGAAACCACTTCCCGACTAGGGTCGAATTTGGGCTGTCACAAACCTTTGCTTGTCCTCAAGCAAAATCTCAACCCATAATCAAGAATCATTCTTCTCGACTCACAATCTTTATCAATAATGTTTCAAACTAATTCACAAGTATTCATACAATGAAAATTCAATCAGAAGAACATTAAAGATTCAAATACTCTAAGTTGAGAATTTTATCATCGAAGCATAGGTTTTCTCCCTTCTCCTAAGTAATTATCTCTCAATCAAAATGAGAAAAAATTGACATCCTCATTAAGGATTCACTCTATCCACTCAATGTGTTTAGGGTTCAAGAATTAAGTACTCTCTAGTCAACCTGAAGATTTATTACCATAGGCTTACAAGAAAATCAAATCTCCACCACTATAGATTGATATGATACATCGATCAAAAAGTCTTTCAATGGTTGTAATGGAGCTTTGGTTAGGGGTGTTGTTACAAGCTGAAAAAAGAAGGTTAGAATCGAGATTAAACTGAAAACTTATCTAGCTAGAAAAATCTCTATCACCAGAACACATTTCTAGAGCTAAGTCTTATGATTACATCATTCTAGCCTTAGTAGCCTTAAAATAGAAATATGCAAAAATGTTAAACTATGAATTACAACTGTATTAACTGTAAATAACCCCCCTTTTTTAAGAACAATTCAGGTACAATTTATTCACAATCTTTACAATCTAGAAAAGAGAATAAAGCTAAGTAATAATTCAACTCAACTCTCGATAAAAATAGGGATCAAAGTAATTGAATGGAATTCAACAAAAATGGGTTATGGGTTAATATTAGAGGTAAGTCAAAGAATGGGTTGTTAGGCTCAACAGGGTTCACTAGGGGTCAATTTATAGAGGTAGGCTTTTATGGAGTAAGTGGGTTAAATCCTATGTGCCTTTATCATCTTAGTGTATCAAATCAATGATGTGGTCTCGACATGTATAATCAAAGCAAGTTCTAGAATAACAACTCAGCATTGACTCACTCAAAGCAACAATTAAAGTGAGCACGAAAGGGTGTATGCTCAAAAGGCTCAAAAATCTCACCAGAATTATGGCTTTTGATGTCAATCCTGTGAATTTCAAATCTCAAGATAATACTTAAAATTAGGGAAAATAACCTAGAAAAAATTCAAATTCTCAAAAATTTCAACTTATCATGCTTGATTCCCTAGTGTTTTAAAGTTTGAATAATCAAAGTACAAGCGCCTATGTCTTAATTCTCAACATATCAATAAAAATCATAAATCAATCAGAATTAATTCTTAACAGGAGATTGAAGATAATGCAAAGAGTGAAAGTGAGAATTCGAAATTTTGAGAACAATGTAAAATGTTAGTTTAAAAATTTTCAGGGATTTCAAGGAGAATGTAATGACTGAAAGTAAGTTCCCCCCCCCACACTTAAGATGTACATTGCCCTCAATGTACAAAGATAACATTAGTAGCAATAGAAGCACAAGATCATAAGATAGGGGAAGACATGAAACTCCCTGAATTTTGGATGAATTTGTGAGCCAGAAATTAGAATTGGAAGAGCCGGCAGTTGTGGTAGGGTTGTCCCATTTACGTATGGATATGAGCTGTAGAGCTCCTTTGAAACTATGAAAGCATTTATCAGTCATGGGGAATTTGGATTAATAGAAAATGTTTGTTAGGGGCTGGCCGATATGAAATAATTAAAAATAAGGAAAAAATAAATTAAATTCTAAAAATACTAAAATTCAAATAATGAAAAAGATAAAGTGAACTAAAAATAAAAGTAAAAGGAAAAAGGAAAATAAAGGAGAAGAAAAGAAAAGGTAAAAATAGAGATCAGTGAAAAAATATAAATTAAGATAAAAATAAAGTTAAGAGGAATAGAGGTCTCTAATTCTCAGATGAGTCACGCGGTGGCGGTGGTGAAGTGATGTAGAGGTGCTGGCATATCTGCTGAAGTGTGGCATCGATATGATCGAAGCGCTGGAAGCATTGCTGCTCGAATCGTGAGAGGCGCTCAAATATGTCAGCGTATGAAGCTGCCGCATGAACTGGGCAGCAAGGTAGTGGTGGCTCGGTGGGTGCATCCTCATCTGGTGGTGGGACATCATCAGGAATGTCCTCGGGATCCTCCTGTTCGACATCTCTAAATAGCTGGTACTGTAGAGGATCTGTCCCACGTCGGGCTGGATCATCCTCATGTGAAGCATGCTCTGGATGCCCTGTGGGGACATCTGGCCAACTAATGTGTATGAGGATGCCTGGGTTGTGGTGCTAAATAGGCTGAAGTAGCGGGCTAGGCGAGTCATGTATGGGCCTATGCTGATCACCCTCTTTCTGTGCCTCTCCGTCTGATGTTGGATGGCGAGAGTAATGAAGTAAGCCAGGTCGAAGACATGGCTGTGTGCCATGCTCCATAGAAAGAAGGTCTCCTGGGTGTTGACGATGTCGGCGTTCTCGTGCTGTTTGGTGAGTTTATGCGCGAGGAGGGCATGAAGGTACCTCAATAATGGAGAGAGTGCGGTCGCCTTGGAGCGATTGGGGTTGTACGTTGATGCTGTAGGGACTAGGGCCTCCTAACACTTAGAAGGTGAATAGTAGATGTGGCGATGGAGCTTAGAGAGGTCTTCTTCTTCCAAAAACTGCTCCGTGTATAGCCCCAATACGGTACCAAACTCAGGATGCTAAGTTGTCGAACAAGGCATCCGAGGCAGAACTGAACTGTCCCTGGATCATCGTATTGGGACATCATGATTTGTAGGTGGAAAGTGGAGCAGAACTAGAGGGTGATTTCGAGGTATGTAGGCTCCACAATTTGGAAGAATTACTTCCATGGGTCCGTCATTAGTAGGGGCCGAACCGCGTCCGCTAGGTACACTTGCTCTAAGGCGGGCCAGTCGATACATCTCCCTACTCCGAGGGGTTTCGCCCTTAGAATTTGAAATAACTCCTCTTGGGAGTCTTGTGAAAACTAAAGGTACGGGTGTCGGGCTTCTGTTATGGGTCTAGAGGATGAGCCACTAGGCCCTTTACGTTTCTTTGAAACAGGTACGGTAGCTTTCTTACCTCGGGATGATGACATGGTACCTAAAAGAAAATGGGCATGAGTTAGTTGTAATGAAATGATAATTAAAAAATAAACATTAAATTAATTGATTAAGACTAGTACCTATGTTAGTGCACAAATAACATACTATTTAACCTAAGAGTGGAGATGAACATAATATGGGTATTTGAACAAAATGCCTAAAATCTAAAGGCTTAAGCTAACTTAAAATGGCAACAAAAGATTGTTCTAAATGTCATGAAGGATGTTTCTAGAGTAATTATGCTAAATGGGTAAAAATCATGCAAATAACTAAATAATGAAATCATTAATCAAATAATTTAACAAAAAACATAAAAAAATTAAAGGAAAAATGAGAAATAACAAAAACCAAAACTGAATGAATGTTTTTAGAGGCTGGGCACAGGCGTTGAACGGTCGTGGTATGCTTTCCACGAGCGTGAGGGCTGTCTCGTGTGGGCATGGCATCGATTTGAAGGCCGGCGGTGGGGCTAAGGGTGTCTGGTAGGAGTTTTGGGTGGAGGATTTTAGGGTTTCAATGGAGAAGAAAGTGAATAGAGCCCTGTTTATATAGGATTTTGGGTCACATAGGCATGGCACAAGCTCGTGTGGCTCGGGTTATGCCCGTGTGATTCAAAAATTGGTGATTTTGGCGTGCCTGGTTCGTGGCACATGCCCGTGTACCTAAGGCGTGTTGAGGTATACGGCCGTGTCACACGGCCGTGCCCTTGGATGTTCGCTTCTCCCACGGTCATGTAGTATATCACACGCCCGTGTCGAAATTGACAGTGTCGACCACGGTCTTGGGGAATGGGCGTGTCACATGTCCGTGTTTGGGTCACACGGCCGTATCGCACGGCCGTGTCGTATGGTTTAAGCCCGTGTTTCAATTAACAGTGTTGGCCACGGCCACGTTGCATGGCTGTGGCACTTTGTCGTAGCCCGTGTGGCTGGGAAAATTTTACCCTGCTTGTACACAGCCAAATTGCACGACCGTGTCTCAGCTTAGAGCATCCACATGGCCTTGCCCGTGGGCATGGCCATGTGGTCCAAAAATCTTACATTCAAAAAAGTTAGTCGATGTATTAAGAGACTGAAATAAAAAGTTGCTATGTTAGTGCTCAGGTTGCCTCCCGAGAAGCACTTATTTAGAGTCTAAGCTCGACTCTTCCTGGATGAATCACGAAGAAGGTTCGTGGAGCTGAAGCTCCTCCCTATTATCCTTGAAATTCTCACCTCTATAATGTTAGCCGATGGCCGTTTACCTTGAAAGTACCGTGGGTTGGGTGAGTTACCTCAACTGCGCCATATAGAAAGATAGTTTGAACAGTGAATGGACCTGACCACCTTGATTTAAGTTTTCCAGGGAAGAGTTTAAGCCTTGAGTTGTAGAGTAAGACTAAATCACCAGTTTTGAACTGCTTAGGTTGTCTCAGTCAATTGTCATGGCGTCGTTTCGTGGCTTCCTTAAATAGTCGTGAGTTTTCGTAAGCATTGCAATTCATCTAGCTCATTCAATTGCATCAGTCGTTTCTCTCCTGTAAGCTTAAGATCAAGATTTAAAAATTTAGTAGCCCAGAATGCTTTATGTTTAAGTTCAAATGGCAGATGACAGCTTTTTCCATAAACAAGTTTATAAGAAGATGTACCTATGGGTGTTTTAAAAGTAGTTCTATAGGCCCATAGAGCATCATCTACTTTTCTTGACCAATCTTTCCTATTTGTTTCTACTGTTTTTTCTAGGATGCATTTTAGTTCTCTATTTGTTACTTCGACTTGGCCACTGGTTTGTGGATTATAAGGGGTAGCTGTTCTATGGTGTACTCCATATCTCTTTAAAAATTTTTCAAATTTAGCATTACAAAAATGAGTACCCCTATCACTAATAATTATCCTAGGTGTTCCAAATCGAGAGAAAAGTTTTTTTAAAAAGCGTACTACCATTCTAGCATCATTAGCAGGTAAAGCTTGGGCTTCCACCCATTTTGACATGTAATCTACTGCTACTAGGATGTACTTAATTCCAAATGAAGTAGGGAACGGACCCATGAAATCAATACCCCATACATCGAATATCTCACATGCAAGTATATAGTTTTGAGGCATTTCATTATGTTGAGAGATATTACCTGTTCTCTGGCATTTATCACAAGAGGTCACATACCTATTGGCATATCTGAAAAGGGTAGGCCAGTAAAAACCTGATTCGAGTGCTTTGTGAGCAGTTCTAGCTCCACTGTGGTGTCCTCCTGTTGGTTCCGAATGGCAGTGGTCTAAAATTTGGTATGCTTCTATTTCAGTAACGCATCTTCGGATAACCTGATCTGCACAAATACGAAAAAGAAAAGGATCTTCCTAAAAGTAGTTTTTCATATCAGCGAAGAATTGTTTCTTTTGCTGATGGGTCAACCCTTTTGAAGTTATGTTAGCTGCTAAATAATTTGCAAAATTGGCAAACCAAGGGACTACTGCATCTGCTATGGCGAAGAGTTGTTCTTCAGGAAACAAGTCGTTTATTTTATCGAGGTACTTGGGGTATGGATCTTCCAATCTTGACAGGTGATCTGCTGCCAAATTTTCAACTCCTTTCTTGTCTTTTATTTCTAAGTCGAATTCCTGTAACAATAGAATCCATCTTATCAACCACGGTTTTGCATCAGTTTTAGTTAGAAGATAACGAAGAGCAGAATGATCAGTGTAAACGATGACTTTTGACAATATTAAATAAGATCTGAATTTATCAAATGAAAAAATAACAGCTAGCAATTCTTTTTTCGTGATCGTATAATCTGCTTGTGCGATTGTCAGAGTTCTACTAGCATAATAGATCGGTTGAAAGTGCTTGTCTCTTCGCTGTCCCAAAACTGCACCTACTGTAAAATCACTCGCATCGCACAATAGTTCAAAACGCAGATTCCAATCAGGTGAAATCATAATCTGAGCATTGACTAACTTTTCTTTAAGAGTATTAACAGACTCTAAACATTCTTGGTCAAAGTTGAAAAGCACATCTTTTTCTAGTAATTTCGTTAAAGGCTTAGCTATTTTAGAAAAGTCTTTAATAAATCAGCGATAAAAACCAGTATGTCCTAAAAAGCTTCTTATAGCCTTAACCAAATTAGGGGGAGGTAATTTTTCAATAGTTTCAATTTTTGCTTTATCTACCTCTATCCCTTTACTAGAAATTTTATGTCCTAGTATAATACCTTCTTGAACCATAAAGTGGCATTTTTCCCAATTAAGCACTAGATTTGTCTCTTTACATCTTATCAAAACACGTTTTAAATTATTAAGACGAAGTTGAAAAGAGTTACCAAAAACTGAAAAATCATCCATAAATACCTCCATGATGTCTTCCACGGGTTCGTCAAAGATAACTAGCATGCATCTTTGAAAAGTAGAATGAGCATTACATAATCCAAAAGGCATTCTACGATAAACAAACGTACCATATGGACATGTGAATGTTGTTTTCTCCTGATCTTTTGGAGCTATCGGGATTTGGAAGTAGCCAGAGAAGCCATCTAGGAAACAGTAATACATATGACCTGGTAATCTTTCCAACATCTGATCTAAAAAAGGTAAGGGAAAATGATCTTTTCGAGTTGTATCATTCAGCTTTCTATAATAAATGCAGACTCTCCATCCAGTGACTGTTCTTGTAGGTATTGACTTCTTTCTATCATTGGATACCACGGTCATGCCTCCTTTTTTAAGAACAACCTGCATAGGACTTACCCAAGAACTGTCAGAAATAGGATAAATAATGCCTGCGTCTAGAAGTTTAATTACCTTAGCTTTTACGACTTCCTTCATGTTGGGATGCAATCGTCTCTGAGCTTGCACTGATGATTTATATTTGTCTTCCATTAGAATTTTGTGGGTGCAAAAAGGACTAATTCCTTTAATGTCAGAAATCTTCCAAGCTATAGCCTTCTTGTGTTCTTTTAATACTTGAAGTAATTCCTTTTTCTTTTCAGTACTTAAGCCTGATTCGATAATTACTAGTAATGTTGAATCATCTTCTAAAAGTGCATATTCGAAGTAGTTAGGCAACTGTTCTAATTCCAATTTAGGAGGTTCATCAATCGAAGGTTTTTGTCTCAGTTCGTCATTCATCTTAATACTTTCATAACTTATGTGCCTTGTGACAAGTTCATTAGAGTTTAACTCCTTCATTACTTCTCTAACTTCAGTGGTGGCTTCATCTTTCCCCTACCTTGAACAAGACACAGTTCCAATGTGTCTGCGAGAGAAATTTCCTGAAATTTATCTTGAACAAAATAATCAATAGCATCAATAAAATAACATGAATCATCTTGTTCTCTAGAAAAATCTCATAGCATCATAGATTTTAAAAATGACTTCTTCTTCACCAACTCTAAGCAGTAATTTACCATCCCTTACATCGATAACGGCTCTAGCAGTAGCTAAAAATGGGCATCCCAAAATTAAAGGCACCTCAATATCCTCATCCATATCAAGCACAACAAAATCAACCGGGAATATAAATTTATCTACCTTCACTAGCACTTCTTTAATGATTCCCCTAGGGTATTTAACAGATCTATTAGCTAACTGAATACTCATCCTAGTGGGTTTTGGTTCCCCTAGACCTAGTTGCTTGAATATTTTGTAGGGCATTAGGTTAATACTAGCACCTAGATCAGGTAAGGCTTTTTCAATAATTAAACTACCAATTAAGCAAGGAATAGTAAAACTCCCTAGATCTTTTAGTTTGGCCGGTAGTTTATTTTGGAGAATAGCTGAGCATTTCTCATTGAGTTCCACTGTGGCTAATTCTTCCAACTTCCTTTTATTTGTGAGAAGTTCTTTAAGAAACTTTGCAGACTTCGGCATCTGCGAAATTGCTTCAACAAAAGGTAAGTTAATATGTAACTGTTTAAAAAGTTCAAGAAATTTACCAAATTGAGCATCTGTGCGGTCTTTCTTCAACTTTGCAAGATATGGTATAGGTGGTTTATATTCCTTAAGTGTTGGTGGAGTGTTTTCCTTGGGTTCTTCTTCCTCTACCTTGTCGTTTGTGGATTATTGTACAGGCTTCTTTTCTAATTCAGCCAGTACTTTCCCATCTCTTAGAGTAATTGCTTTGACATGTTCTCTGGGATTTGGCTCAGTGTTACTTGGTAGTCCACCTTGTGCTCTTTCTGATATTAATTTGGCAAGTTGACCAATCGATTTTCAAGCCCTTGAATTGATGCTTGCTGGTTCTTTAGTGCCGTTTCAGTGTTTTGGAAATAGGTTGCTAACACGGCCATAAATTTGGTGAACATCTCTTCAAGGTTTGGCTTTTTCTCCTATTGTGGTGGTGGCTACTAAAATCCCGGAAGAGGCGGTTATCTTTGATTTCCTTGTCCTCCCCATGAAAAATTAGGGTGATTCCACCAACCTGCATTGTAAGTATTACTATAAGGATTATTTTGAGGTCTAGAATTATTACCCATATAGTTGGCTTGCTCGGTTTCCATGCCATGTCCATAAGAAGAGTAGTCTGGATTGAACATATTTCCTTGAGTTGTGTCACACTGCATCACTGGTTGTGCCTGTATAGAACCAACAAAATTATCAAACTTTTTTATTTAAAAGTTCTACCTGATTAGTAAGCATGGTGACAGCATCAATATTAAAAACTCCTGCAGCTTTTGTCAGCTTTGTCCTCATAACTTGCCACTGATAGTTATTCAGTGACATCTCTTCTATAAACTCATAGGCTTCTTCGGGTGTTTTGTTGTTGATTGTTCCTCCGGCGACTGTATCGATCATTTTCCTCGTTGATGGATTCAAATCGTTGTGAAAGGTTTGAACTTGTAACCACATAGGCAACCCATGGTGAGGGCACCTTCTCAAAAGATCTTTGTATCTCTTCCAGGCATCATAAATGGTCTCTAAATCCATCTACACAAAAGAAGAAATATCGTTTCGCAATTTAGCTATTTTAACTGGAGGAAAATATTTAAGTAGGAACTTTTCGGTCATCTGTTCCCATGTAGTGATTGAGCCTCGTGGTAGAGAATTTAACCACTATTTGGCTTTATTCCTTAGGGAAAAAGGAAATAATCAGAGGCAAATGGCATCGTCAGAAATGCCATTTATTTTAAAGGTATCACAAAGTTCCAAAAAGTTGGCTATGTGTGAATTTGGATCTTCATCCTGTAAACCATCAAACTGCACAAATTGCTGTATCATCTGAATAGTGTTAGGTTTTAACTCAAAATTATTAGCAGCAATAGCAGGTCTAATAATACTAGATTGAGTACCAGCCAAATTAGATTTAGCATAATCATACATAGTACGATGAGCATCATCTTGGTTCACTGGTTGCATGGCTATCGCGGGAGGTGGTAGATTGTCCTGATTTGCTTTAGGTTCTGGCTCTTGTTCTTGTCCTTGTTTTGGATAATGTAGGCTTCTTCTGATTTCCCTACGATTTTTGCAAACTGTAGCTTCTAAATCCTGGTCAAAAAACAATGGTCCTGCTGGGTTCCTTCTAGTCATAAACTAGAGATACCTAGAGGAAAAGAAAATTTCAGTAAAATAAAAATAAAAATAAAAATAAGCTAAAAATAAGCTAAAAATAAATAACAATAAATATGGCTAAAGTAATAAGAATTGAGCGTTCTTAATATTTCAGTTCCCCGGCAACGGCGCCAAAAACTTGATATGCGTGATATGAAGTAATAAAATTTATAATAATGATCGCATCAAAAACTAACTATTATCACGACTTTAAGGCAAGCGCACCTATCGAACAGTAGTATAGCTTAATGGTAAGACCGAGATATCGTACCCAAGGGAACCAAAAGTACTAGTACTTACTTCCTTTCTATTATTTAACCTAAAAAAATAAAAGGGATTTTTATGAAACTAATTCTATAACTAAATATGAATGCACAAAAAGTAAATTGGGGAAAAACTCTTTAGGAAAAATTGATTGATTTGGGCAATACTCAGGGGAGAATCCACCTAGACTTCACTTGTTATCAATTCTTGAGCTAGACGATTTATTCACTAGACTTGATCCGTTGAGATCCCTAACTTATGTTAATACCTCTGTCGAGGATAAGAACAACTAATCCTAGGTTGATTAACTGAAATCTCTTTCTAGTTAAAACCCCTAGTCTTGCATTAATTCGATCTATGGATCCCCTTATTAGGTTTGACCCTAATCCGCCAAATTTATGTCACCTTATGTCTAGGGTTGCATGTAACTCCGCTTAATTATGCTAGATCTACTCTTAAACAGGGACTTTTGCTCCTCTGAATAAGCACATCAATACTTGAATTAATACCTAGGATTATTAAAACAAGAATTAATAACACATAATTAAGAACAATTCAAGTATTTATCATATAACTCAAGATAAAATAATAACAAGATCTGTCTTAGGTTTCATCCCCCTCAAGTATTTGGGGGATTTAGTTCATATTTAATAAAGAAAACATCTCAGAAGAATAAAAATAACAAAACATAAAGAACCCAAAAACCCTGAAGGATTGAAGGGAGATCCTTTGTCTTGATGAAGAATTTGGCTTCTGGGATGAATCAATCGACTTCCCTTAGAGTAATCCCTTGCTTTCACTCTCTGTGTTGGTAGAAATACGACACTCTCTTGTGGGAGCAAAGGTACACCTTTGGAGTTGCCTCCTAGGGTCTTTATATAGAGCTTTGGAATGCCTTTCTTAGCCTCTAAGTATCCAAATCCGAGTAAAATTGCACTTCCTTACGACAGGGACACGCCCGTGTGTACGCTCGTGTACCACAACAAGAGGCCGTGTGCGAGACTATTGATGGTGGCATGGCCATGTGATCTAGCCGTGCTTGTCGGGGCTGGGCCGTGTTGGACCATATGTGGCACGCCGTGTGCCACGGCCGTGTGATGAATCTTTGGGTCGTGTTATTTTTACACTTTGGCCCATTTTCTCTGTTTTCGGCCTATTTTTCGTTATTTTCTCTTCCTTATGCTCTCCTAAGTAAAAAAACATGAAATAAAAGGATTAAGAGCACTAATTTCCACAAATTCAATGATAATTCATCCAGAAATTAAGGTAAGCATGGAGTAAAAATATGTATAATTTATCGTTTATCACTATGCGTTTTTAGGAGACAATTCTACACTACCAGTCATTATTGCTTCAAACTTGCAACCTAAGGAAAAAGAGGAATTAATTCAAGTGTTAAAAAAACATAAGAGAGCCATAGCTTGGAAAATTTTTGACATCAAAGGAATCAGTCCTTCCTTTTTGCACCTGCAAAATTTTGATGGAGGATGAATACAAACCATGTGTGCAAGCTCAAAGGAGATTGAACCCCCAACATGAAGGAAGTGGTCAAAATCGAGGTAATTAAACTTCTAGATGCTGGAATTATTTATCCTATTTCTGACAGTGCTTGGGTAAGTCCTGTGCAGGTGGTTCCTAAGAATGGTGGCATGATTGTTGTTGCCAATGAAAAGAATGAATTGATCCCTACAAGAACTGTCATCGGTTGGAGGGTTTGTATTGATTACAAGAAATTGAACGACGCTACGAGAAAGGATCACTTCCCCTTACCTTTCATTGATCAGATGTTAGAAAGACTATCAGGACATATGTACTATGTAACAGCTCGATTTTTGACCCTATTCGGAACGGTGGTTTTAGGAACACGAATCCGAGTCAGAAAATATTTTTATCTTTATTTTATGCATTATTTTTGTGTGAATTGATATCCGTAAAATTTCCATAGGTTAATTTGATTGTTTGTATGCTTAATTTAGTAAAAGGGTTTAATTGCATAAAATGAAGACTTGATGGCTTAATGCATAAGGACCAAAGTGATAGTGGATTTTTAATATGAGGTGTTTATGTTGTAATTTACCTTGATAAGATGTCTTGGATGGTAATAACCTTAATGAATATGAATTTGATAGTTAATAATAAAGGTTAATAAAGTAATTTAGGGAATAACATATATTATATCATTACATAAAAGAAATAAGTAAATAAAATAAGGTTTATATACATTGTAATTGCTGAAATAAAAAAGAAGAAAGAAAAGAATAGGAAGTTAGGCATTCGGCACTTATAGATTCAATTTGAAGGTATGTTTTAATTTGGTTTTTGATAATTTTTACATTTTTGGAATCGTTGCTTCGTATAATGTCAAACCCATGTTTGAATTTTTGTTATTAATGTGTATTTTGAATTTTGCCATGGTTAAGAGCTTGGTGAAATTTATGATTTAGGTAGATAAATGAAAGTTGTGTTAAAATTTTAAGTTCTATATTGAAAATTTTGATGAATTTGAATTATTAGGACTAATTTGTTAAAATAGTAAATAGAGGGACTAAATTGCTAAATAAATGAAATGTGAAGAATTATATGTAAACTAGGAGCATTCGGCCAAGGCTTGATATAAGAAAATTTTTCTTATTTTGTGTAATTTGAAAACTTGGATTAAATTGTTAAATGTGTAAAATAGTAGGGGTAAATCGGTAATTTGCTTAATTGAGTATTCTTGGATTGATTTGAATAAAATTTAGTTTGAATGAGTATTATTTGATATTTGAAGCTCAAGAACAGTGGAAATCAGATCAGGATTGGGGAAAGATAAAAATAATCGAATAGTCGGTAAAAGTTGTTCGTTAATATCTGAAGTAAGTCTTTAAGCTGTTAAATATCGTTTACTTCAAATGAAAATAATATGAGCTATGATAGTTTAAATTTTATATGTTCATTAACTTAATAACCGAATGTTTTGGTATTATGTGGAGTGGTTGGGTTACATTAGAATGCTTTGGAATTTTCGAAAGTTAGTAGGGTTCATTGTGGAATATTTGTTTATTTGATAAATAAAAGGTTCTGAATTTACTTATATTGGTGGTTTACGGGTTTATGCCCAACAAGTTGTGTTCTGGTGACGAAATTGGGCTTTGTGCCTAGCAGGCTTAGTGTCGGTGATTAAATATCAGACTTCATGTCTAGCAGGCTTAGTGCCGGTGATTAAATATCAGACTTCGTGTCTAGCAGGCTTAGTGCCGGTGATTAAATATCAGACTTCGTGTCTAGCAGGCCTTGTTCCGGTGTGTGATTTAGGCTCATGCTAGCAGGCTTATTGCCGGTGATTTATTTTCAAACCTATGATTATAAGATTTCAAATGGAGGTGGGAAGGTGGATCAAGTAAAATTGAGCTAAATCATTTTATATACATTCTGCTTCATAGGTAAGTGTATGCGCAAAGTTATTTATATTATGATTATCTTGCTATGAATGTAGGTACGGATGTGATTAGAAGTTTTAAGTTGACTAGTGAAATCTTTCAAAGGTGATACATGTGTGTTTTGGGTTGGTTAATGATCAAGGTGTGCATAGTTGAAATGTGAAATAAACATGTGTGTATTGAGTTAATGAATTTGGTTTGAATTTCATATGATTATGAGTTGATACAATGATATGGATGTTGGGATTTAGTGTATAATTCTATTAAGTATATGTGATTATGATAGTTCATATTGAAGGTAAATCATAAAGTGCTAAAAGAATTAGTTAAGTATTCGGCCATATGACAGTTGTTATGATCTAATTTATAATTGTTACTTAATATTTGAATTATGCAACTAAGATTCGTTTAGTTGTTTAAGACTTACTAAGTGGGAAAACTTACTGTGATTGTTATGTTTCAATGTCTTATAGGCTTTTGAAGATGACTACGAGCTCGGGGATCGACAGAAATTTCATCACACTATCTTTTGTTTCGGTATTAATTACTTAATCTTGAACTATGGCATGTACAGTTTGGACAAGTTTATAAATAGTGTCTTTTGAATGATATGTAAATGTTATGCCATGCGAAAATGGCTTATTAGATTGTTATAGGGGCTATAATGTTTGAGTTCTACTGAATTGGTGTAGATATGCACTTATGTAATGGAATGCAGTTTTACTATGATCTGAATGTTTTTCGTTTTGATTAATATCTATGTTATATGAATGGTGGTTGATTGAATTTGACTATGAACTTGGTGATTTAAATTTGTGATAGTCGTATATGGAACTTGTTGGTATATTCGGTTAAGGTTTAGCCATGAGTTTCGTATGGATCATATAAGTACATGGGCTTATGATACAATTGTTGTTTGGCTGTTTGGTTTCTAATTTTTGATACAAAGTTTGCAATTATATGCATGTGTGTTATGTTTAAATTAAGTATTTACGTTTAGTTTATTATAGCGTATTTCAATTGTGAGCATGATGTCTTGTAACAATTTGTATGACTCGGTCAAACTAGGTATTTGTATGAGTACTATGTTATATTTGAATTTACTATGAATTTTGATAAATAGTTAATTTGGTTTTGGTATAAGATAAAAGTGAGGTTAATATGTTTTAAATAAGTAAAGGAATGAGTATGAAATATGTTAGTATATTAACCATGATTTTGTGTTTATATATTTATATACAAGTAAAAATGCATATTCGTGATATTTTTTTTATGATATAAAAATCTTTGGAAAATACTATAATTTGTTTTTGCAAAGTGTTCAACTCATTTATAATTATATTAATTCTTAATTGTCTTAAGAGTTTCAAATAGAAATGCAGTATGTGATTAATTTTGAGTTGTGTTTCGTCTAATAATGCCCCTTACCTATTCCGGCGACGGTTACGGGATAGGGGTGTTACATACTACTGGGTTTTGGATGGGCTTTCTGGCTATTTCCAAATCCCGATAACTCCTGAAGATCAAGAGAAAACGACATTCACTTATCCATACGGTACGTTTGCTTATCGTAGAATGCCTTTTGGATTATGTAATGCTCCTGCTACTTTTTAGCATTGCATGCTGGCAATTTTTAACGAGCTTCTGAAGGATACCATTGAGGTATTCATGGATGACTTCTCGGTATTCAGTAACTCTTTCCAACTTTGCCTCAAAAATTTAGAATGAGTCTTGATAAGATGTGAAGAAACAAATCTTGTTCTCAATTGGGAAAAATGTCATTTTATGGTACGAGAAGGTATTGTGCTAGGACACAAAATTTCTAGTAAAGGGATAGAAGTAGATAAAGCAAAAGTTGAGACCATTGAAAAACTATGTAACACCCCTAGGCTCGTACCCGTCGCAGGAGAGTCAAGGAGTATTACCCGACCTTCATTTAACTTAAGAATGTCTCAATCACAAAATTTAATTCATGCCATTCTCATATTCATCTCTTACACTCATAGGCCGAATCAAAGACCATACTCAACCATTTCATTCAAAACTATTTAAATAAAAAGGTAAAAAGAATATTATAACTTAGAGAGGCTTAAAATCGAAATCAACTAGGCAGATTTCTAAATTCCCAACAGCGTAAAATGTACATTAACAACCATCTCAAGTAACATTTTTAAGTTTATAAGCATGACAGAAAAGTTACATTCAAGATTCATTTCAATCACCTTTAAATCTCACGAGTTTCATAAAACGTAGATAACAGTTAATAAAATTTTTCAAGCACAATTCCCATAATGTATACTTGATCATCCATTCACATAAAGCTAAGTCAAGTATTCAACTATAGTATAGATGCAGAAATACATGATAGGCCATTTTCGCATAGCCAACTTAATTACAATTCAAGATCATATTTGATTTGCAACAAAATGTCTAGTCTATACATGCCGTTTTTAAGGTTAAGCTTCAAAATACCAAAAGATGTTGTGATAGTGCGGATGACTTAAATCCCTGGGGCTCCCGAGACCGTAGCTATCAAGAGTGATCTATAAAACAGAGAATAAAAGCAACTGGATAAGCAATCATTTGCTTAGTAAGTTTTTAAGTAACAAAACCATATAATGAAAATAACATGGGATATCTAAACTTAATTATTTTCCTCTTTTGGCCGAGTAGAAACATACTATGATAACACTCCTCTCGTTCTTAACATAGAGGTACGCTCAATGTATCCGACTAAATTCAACTTGTAACCGAATAGATTCATTTCAAGTGTCAGAATTTTACTCACGCTTATAAGCATACATCCTATGCTCAAATGGTTTAACCCATTAATTCGGAACACATACCCCATGACCAAGTCATAGTTATTCGAGTAACATCTAACAAAAATCAGAGCATTCACATAATGACTTTTAATTCATATGTGATAAAATTTCTGAACCAAAGTAAGATGCATACCTGGCTATCTTACGATAGTTAACACAAGCGTCAGGGTTGTTCGACATTAAAATTTATAACTCTGGCACTGGGGCCCTTCGGGACCGAACCCGGTTTCAATACTGGCACAAAGCCCTTCGGAACTAATCCGGTTATACCCTTGGCATGAAAGCCCTTCGAGACTAAGCTCGGATCAGTCACTGGCTCGGAAGCCCTTCGAGTCTAAGCTCGGATCAATCACTAGCTCGAAAGCCCTTCGAGTTTAAGCTCGGATCTAATTCCCCAAATATTTTTCATATGTTTATGCATATGTGTACATTAACACATTTAAAACACTAATCATACACAATGGGCACAATTTCATTTCAAAATATATCAAAATTCGAAATTCACATGCCACTACCAACAATTTCATAAATTTCCTTAGCCACAATCATACTCAAATATAGCTCTTAAGTCTAAATTTCTATATTACACATATGTATTAAGACTTCATCATATTATGAGCTAAAATTTGTTACTTAAGAACTTACCTTGTATCTTTCTGAAAAGTCTCGACTTGGCTATTCCGTAGCCTTTGCTTTTCCTTTGTCCGATGCTTCACCTCTAAGCTCTTGAGCTTAAATCAACCAATTGGAGCGTATCAACTTTCACATATATTACCGAATTAAAGCAGAAAACACAAATTATCCTCTCTATAGTCCACATATACATTCGGCCTTACTACCATATTACAAGTCAAGCCCAATTTAAATTAGTTTAATATATTATTCATTTAAATCAATTCACCCTTCATAAATTAATAGTTAACTATGGTCGAAAGCTTAATCTATAACCAAGTAATCAAATTCCACAATTTCATCAAATAATTACTCAAATCCGCCTTTGGCCATAGCAAAAATCCGATTCAAAACATACCAAAGCTACTAACTATACATTCTCGAAAGTAAGTCATTCCAATGGCCAAATATTTCTTATCAACCAAAACACATACTCAACAATTTATCAATTTCTTATATTCAAATTGTCTAAATATTTAACCTCCATGGCCGAATGGGTCCTTTGTTAAAAACATTTAACTACATTCACTTAAGATAAATTCACAACAAGTTCATGAGCTCCTATTTGCATCAATTCAACAATTTTAAATTCATCAAATTGCTCAAATAGGCTTTTAACACATGAATTACACTAATTTAATAACCTAGATCATCAACTCGGCAATTAACCACACACATTCATCTTATCAAAATTTTCATACCCCTTTAATCCCAAAACACATATATCTCTAAAACAATTTATAAAAAGCTCCCATTTCACATAACATAAGAAATAGTTCAAGACTCCATAACTCTCCTCTTAGCCGAATGCTCCAAGCACTTCAAGGATCAAAATTTTCACATGGGTTTGATCAAATACTTAACCCCCAACTACATTTTCATAAAATCTCAAGGAATTAGCCTAAATCTTACCTCAATTCAAGAAGAGTGAAGACCGAATGCTTAGTCTCTCCTCTCCCTTTAGTTCACGGCAAAGAAGAACAACCATTCAACCAAAAATTTCTTTTCTTCTTTTATTGATATTATTTTATCCCTATTATGAAACACTCCACCAACAAAATAAATAATAAATAATAGTACAACCAATGGAAACAAATGCATGGCTGGCCACTTTCTTCTAAGGAGGAAATTGACATGCAAACCCATTTGTTTTTAGCCTATCTTATTTTAGTCATTCTAATTTGTCTAGCTAAGTTTCTAAGTTGTTCAACCAAGTCCTTATTAATAAATTCATATTGATTTTTGTCACATTCGAACCAACAAATTTCACACACACATTTAACACATAAATTAGACCTAGAAAATAATAAAATAAGGAAAAATCAACTAATTTAATGACTCGGTTTAGCAGTCACGAAACCACTTCCCGACTAGGGTCGAAAATAGGGCTGTCACAAACTACCTCCCCCCAGTTCAGTTAAGCCAATTAGAAGCTTTTTAGGACATGCTGGCTTTTATAGAAGATTCATTAAAGACTTTTCTAAAATAGCTAAGCCATTAACGAATTTACTAGAAAAAGACGTACCTTTTAATTTTGATCAGGAATGTTTAGAGGCATTTAACACTCTCAAAGAGCAGCTCACCAATGCTCCAATTATAATTGCACCTGATTGGAATTTACCTTTTGAACTAATGTGTGATGCCAGTGATTTTGCAGTAGGTGCAGTTCTTGGACAGCGAAGAGACAAGCATTTTCAACCAATCTACTATGCTAGCAAAACTCTAACAGCAGCACAAGAAAACTACACTACCACAAAAAAAGAATTGCTAGCTGCGGTTTTTGTGTTCGACAAATTTAGATCATATCTAATATTGTCTAAAGTCATCATTTATACTGATCATTCTGCCATTCGCTATCTTTTAACCAAGTCCGATGCAAAACCTCAACTAATAAGATGGATTTTATTGTTGCAGGAATTCGACTTGGAAATACATGACAAAAAAGGAGCTGAAAACTTAGCAGCTGATCACCTCTCCAGACTTGAAAACTCACATCTCAAAAAACTTGATGAAATCGAAATAAACAACTCGTTTTCTGAAGAACAACTCTTAGCCATACGTGATTCTGAGGTACCTTAGTTTGCTAACATCGCAAATTACTTAGCTGCTAACATAATCCCAAAAAGGTTGACACATCAGCAAAAGAAGTGATTTTTTACTAAAGTGAAAAAATACTTTTGTGAAGACCCTTTTCTTTTTCGTATTTGTACAGACCAAGTCATTTGAAGATGTGTAACAACAACTGAAGCAAACAAAATTTTTGAACACCGCCATTCGAGACCGATTGGAGGATATTATAGTGGAACTAAGATCGCTCATAAAATACTCGAATCAGATTTTTATTGGCCCACATTATTCAAAGATGCTAGTAGGTATGCTATTTCTTGTGATAAATGTCAACGAACAGGTAATATCTCTAAACGTAATGAAATACCTCAGACATATATGTTTGAATGTGAAATATTCGATGGGTGGGGCATAGACTTCATGGGTCCATTCCCTAGTTCATTTGGAAATAAATACATCTTAGTAGCAGTCGGTTACATGTCTAAATGGGTAGAAGCCCAAGCCTTACCTACTAATGATGCTAGAATGGTAGTAAAATTTCTTAAAAAACATTTTTCTCGATTTGGAACACCAAGAGCAATTATCAGTGATAGGGGAACGCATTTCTGCAATGCTCAGTTTGAGAAGGTCTTACAGAAGTATGGAGTGTACCATAGAACAGCCACCCCTTACCACCCTCAAACCAATGGACAAGCTGAAGTAGCTAATAGAGAGCTAAAACGCATACTAGAGAAAACCGTACAAGCAAATAGAAAAGATTGGGCAATGAAAGTAGATGACGCTCTATGGGCCTATAGAACCGCTTTCAAAACTCCTACAGGAACATCACCTTATAGACTCGTTTATGGGAAAAGGTGTCATTTACCCTTTGAGCTAGAACATAAAGCATTTTGGAATCTTAAATTTTTAAACCTCGACCTTGATCTTGCAGGTGAAAAGAGACGTATGCAGCTAAATGAACTAGATGAATGGCATTACACTGCATATGAAAACTCACGCTTATACAAGGAAATCACAAAACGATGCCATGATGCTCGTCTGAAGCAACACAAACAATTTAAGCCTGGCGATCTTGTTTTGCTGTACAACTCAAGGCTTAAATTATTCCCTTGAAAGCTTAAATCGAGATGGTCAAGCCCATTCATGGTCCAAAGTGTTCTTCCCTACGGCACAATTGAGGTAACACATCCAACTCAAGGCACTTTCAAGGTAAACGGCCACCGACTCACTCTATATCATAGTGACGACTTTAAGAATGATAGAGTGGAGCTTAGACTCCATAACCCCTTGTAGAAGGTACAGGTAAGAAGTCGAGCTTAGACTATAAACAAGCACTTTTCGGGAGGCAACCCGAGCACTAACAAGTTTGATTTTCTTATATTCATAACTAACTCCTTAAAACACAGATTCCTCAGGACCACACGACCAGGCACACGACCGTGCCTAAAGCCGTGGACACCCCACGGGTAAAAACACGGCCGTGCTATACTACCGTGGCCAAACCTGTCAATTCATACAAGGGCGTGGGATTACACACATGGCTGTAGGATAAGCGAATACCAAAAGACACGATCGTGCTGTATGGCCGTGTGCCCCAACACGCCCGTGCCAACGAACCGTGGGCGAGACTGCGAAGTCACCACGGGCATAGGACATGCCCGTACCGACCAACCATGGCCACAACTATAGGACCATGAGACGCATGACCAACCCCCCATGTCACACGGCCGTGCGCCACGACCATGGGGTCAAAATTTCCATTATTTTAATTTTTAAATTTCATTTTCATTTTCTTTACTTTTTATTTCTCTTTTTCCTTTATTTTGCACTTAAACTCCTATCGAGTAATACTTGAATTTTACACAGTTATGCTTAATTTATCCAGTCACCCCAAATCATGAACCTCAAGTATTCCTTCCCCCAAGTCAGCTTCCACAATTCAAGGATTCCATCCAATCAGGGATTTCACTTCTCTCCCTATCTTATGATTTTATGCTTCTATTGCTACTAATGTATCTTTTTACATTGAGGGCAATGTACATCTTAAGTGTAGGGGGAAATCACTTTCATTCTTTGTATTATCTTTGAACCCTTGAAAATTGTTGCCACTAACTTGTTGCATTGTTCTCAAATTTCGAATTCTCACTTTCACTCTCTGCATTATTCTCAATCCCCTATTAAGATGAATTTTGATTTACTTATGATTTTTATTGATATGTTGAGAATTAAGACATAGGTACTTATGCTTTGATTATTCAAACTTTAAGAAATTAGGGAATCAAGCATGATAAGTTGAAATTTTTTAGAGTCTAATTTTTTTTTCTAGGTTATTTTCCCTAATTTTAAGTATTATCTTGAGATTTAAAATTCGTAGGATTGACATCAAAAGCCATATTTCTGGTGAGATTTTTTAGCCTTTCGAGCATACATCCCTTCGTGCTCACTTTTATTGTTGCTTTGAGTGAGTCAATATTGATTTGTTATTCTAGAACTTGCTTCAATTATACATGTCGAGACCACATCATTGATTTGATATACCGAAATGATAAAGGCACCTAGGTTTAACCCATTGACTCCATAAAAGCCTACCTCCATAAATTAACCCTTAGTGAACCCCATTGAGCCTAATAACCCATTCTTTGACTTACCTCTAATATTAACCTATAACCAATTTTTGTTGAATTACATTCAATTATTTTGACCCCTATTTTTGTCTAGATTTGAGTTGTATTATTATCTAGCTTTGTTCTCTTTTTCAGTTTGTAAAATTTATAAATATTTCATTTAAATATTTGATTTGTTATAAAAAAAGTGTATATACAGTTAATTTAGTTATAATTCATATTTCAGTTATAGTTTAATATTTTTGCATATTTCTATTATAAGCTTCCGAATCTAGAACGATGTCATCATAAGGCTTAGCTCTAGGAATATGTTCTAGTGATAGAGATTTTTCTAGCTAGATGATTTTTCAATTCAATCTCGATTCTAACAATCTTTTCAGCTAGCGACAACACCCCTAACCAAAGCCCCATTACAACCATTGAAAGACTTTTTGATCGATGTGTCATATCAATCTATAGTGGTGGAGATTTGATTTTCCTGCAAGCTTATGGTAATAACTTTTTAGGTTAACTAAAGAGTGCTTAATTTTTGAACCCTAAACACCTTGAGTGGATAGAGTGAATCTTTAGTTAGGATGTCAACTCTTGTTGATTTTGATTGAGAGGTAATTACTTACGAGAGGGGAGAAAACCTATGTTTATGTGATAAAATTCTCAAACTTAGAGTGTTTGAAACTTTAATGTTCTTCTGGTTGAATTCTCACTGTATGATTACTTGTGGATTAGTTTGAAACATTATTGATAAGGATTACAAGTTGAGAAGAATGATTCTTAATTGTGAGTTGATATTTTGCTTGAGGACAAGCAAAGGCTTAAGTGTGGGGGTATTTGATAAACCATAAATTATACATATTTTTACCTCATACTTAGCCTAAATTCTGGATGAATTATCATTGAATTTGTGAAAATTGGTGCTCCTAATCCTTTTATTTCATGTTTTATACTTAAGTGAGCATAAGGAAGAGAAAAGAGCAAGGAATGGGTCAAAATGGGCAAATTAGGCCCAATTTAGTAATCCACACGGCCTAGAGGTTTGCCACATGACCGTGCCACTTTAACAGGCTCGAGCACGTCCTGGTCGTCGATCCACACGGGCGTGGCACATGGGCGTGTCCCTGTCGTGAGGATGTTCAATTTCACCCGGAAATGGCTACTTAAGGGCTAAGAAAGGCATTCCAAAACTCTATATAAAGACCCTAAAAGGCAACTACAAGGGTGTGCTTTTCTCCCGCGAATGAGACATTATTTTTTGCTAAGACATGGAGTTAAAGACAGTGAATTACTCAAAGGGAAGCCAATTGATCCATCTCAGAAGCCAGGATCCAATCAAGACAGAGGATCTCCCTTCAATCCTTTTAGGAGTTTTGGGTTTTCTAATGTTTTGTTATTTTATTTCTTCTGAGATGTTTTCTTTTATAATTATGAACTAAAACCCCAAATATCTAAAGGGGATGAAACCTAAGACGGATCTTGTTATTGTTATCTGAGCTGTGTGATAAATATTTGATTTGTTCTTAATTCTGTTTTTTAACTCTTAAATTGATATTTTCGGGATATTGATTTAAGTCGAATGTGCCTATGTGGAGGAGCAAAAGTCCCTGCATAGGAGTAGATCCAACACAATTAGACGGAGTTGATCGCAATCTAGGACGACAAAAATCTGTCAGATTAGAGTCAAATCTAATATGGGGAGCCATAGATCGAGTTAATGCAAGACTAGGGGTTTTAACTAGAAAGAGATTTCAGTTAATCATCCTAGGATTAGTTGTTCTTATCCTCGACGGAGGTATTAACATAGTTTAGGGATCTTTACAGATCAAATCAAATGAAGAAAGTCTAGGTGGATTCTTCCTTAGGTATTATCTTAATCAATCAGTTTTCCCAAAACCAATCTCTCTCTTTACTCCTTAGGTGGATTCTTTCACTTACCTCTAATATTAACCTATAACCCATTTTTGTTGAATTACATTCAATTATTTTGACCCCTATTTTTGTCTAGATTTGAGTTGTATTATTACCTAGCTTTGTTCTCTTTTTCAGTTTGTAAAATTTATAAATATTTCATTTAAATATTTGATTTGTTATAAAAAAAGTGTATATACAGTTAATTTAGTTATAATTCATATTTCAGTTATAGTTTAATATTTTTGCATATTTCTATTATAAGCTTCCGAATCTAGAACGATGTCATCATAAGGCTTAGCTCTAGGAATATGTTCTAGTGA
The DNA here is from genome assembly GCA_020496765.1 of Gossypium stocksii. NCBI lineage: Eukaryota > Viridiplantae > Streptophyta > Magnoliopsida > Malvales > Malvaceae > Gossypium > Gossypium stocksii. The sequence goes on from CM035624.1 coordinate 116,747,663, forward strand.
TAGAGATTTTTCTAGCTAGATGATTTTTCAATTCAATCTCGATTCTAACAATCTTTTCAGCTAGCGACAACACCCCTAACCAAAGCCCCATTACAACCATTGAAATACTTTTTGATCGATGTGTCATATCAATCTATAGTGGTGGAGATTTGATTTTCCTGCAAGCTTATGGCAATAACTTTTCAGGTTAACTAAAAAGTGCTTAATTTTTGAACCCTAAACACCTTGAGTGGATAGAGTGAATCTTTAGTGAGAATGTCAACTCTTGTTTGTTTTGATTGAGAGGTAATTACTTACGAGAAGGGAGAAAACCTATGTTTCTGTGATAAAATTCTCAAACTTAGAGTGTTTGAAACTTTAATGTTCTTCTGGTTGAATTCTCACTGTATGATTACTTGTGGATTAGTTTGAAACATTATTGATAAGGATTATAAGTTGAGAAGAATGATTCTTAATTGTGAGTTGATATTTTGCTTGAGGACAAGCAAAGGCTTAAGTGTGGGGGTATTTGATAAACCATAAATTATACATATTTTTACCTCATAGTTAGCCTAAATTCTGGATGAATTATCATTGAATTTGTGGAAATTGGTGCTCCTAATCCTTTTATTTCATTTTTTATACTTAAGTGAGCATAAGGAAGAGAAAAGAGCAAGGAATGGGCCAAAATGGGCAAATTAGGCCCAATTCAGTAATCCACACGGCCTAGAGGTTTGCCACACGACCGTGTCACTTTAATAGGCTCGAGCACGTCCTGGTCATCGATTCACACGGGCGTGGCACATGGGCGTGTCCCTGTCGTGAGGATGTTCAATTTCACCCGGAAATGGCTACTTAAGGGCTAAGAAAGGCATTCCAAAACTCTATATAAAGACCCTAAGAGGCAATTACAAGGGTGTGCTTTTCTCCCGCGAATGAGACATTATTTTCTACTAAGACAGGGAGTTAAAGACAGTGAATTACTCAAAGGGAAGCCAATTGATCCATCTCAGAAGCCAGGATCCAATCAAGACAGAGGATCTCCCTTCAATCCTTTTAGGAGTTTTGGGTTTTCTTATGTTTTGTTATTTTATTTCTTCTGAGATGTTTTCTTTTATAATTATGAACTAAAACCCCAAATATCTAAGAGGGATGAAACCTAAGACGGATCTTGTTATTGTTATCTGAGCTGTGTGATAAATATTTGATTTGTTCTTAATTCTGTTTTTTAACTCTTAAATTGATATTTTCGGGATATTGATTTAAGTCGAATGTGCCTATGTGGAGGAGCAAAAGTCCTTGCGTAGGAGTAGATGCAACACAATTAGACGGAGTTGATCGCAATCTAGGATGACAAAAATCTGTTAGATTAGAGTCAAATCTAATATGGGGAGCCATAGATCGAGTTAATCCAAGACTAGGGGTTTTAACTAGAAAGAGATTTCAGTTAATCATCTAGGATTAGTTGTTCTTATCCTCGACGGAGGTATTAACATAGTTTAGGGATCTCTACGGATCAAATCAAATGAAGAAAGTCTAGGTGGATTCTTCCTTAGGTATTATCTTAATCAATCAGTTTTCCCAAAACCAATCTCTCTCTTTACTCCTTGTCGTTTCTATTCAGTTTAGTTTAGATTAGTTAATTTAGAAACAAAACCCCTTTTTATTCTTAGGCTAGATAATAGAAAGAAACTCATTACTAGTACTCATAGTTCCTTGGATTTGATATTCCGGTCTTGCCACTAACTATACTACTATTCGATAGGTGCACTTGCCTTTTATCGTGATATTAGTTAGTTCCGAAATACAATCAGATTTTATTACTTTATCATCATCACTCGAGATCACAATCATATCCCGTGAATTGTCGAATTTGATGCTCTTAATCCTTTAAATTCATGTTTTATACTTAGGTGAACATAGAAGAGTGAAAAGAACGAGAAACGGGCCAAAAACGGAGAAAATGGGCTAGAATGAGAAATCAACACGGCCTGGAGTTCCTCACACGGGTGCACCACACGCCCGTGCCACATTAGCATACTTGAACACGGCCTGGGCTCAATTCACACGGGCGTGCCACACGAGCGTGTCCCTGTCGTGACGAATTTCAAATTCATGCAGAAAATGCTACTTAGGGGCTAAGAAAGGTATTCTGGAGTCTATATAAACACCCTAGGAGAGGACTTAAAGGGGGCAGCCCGACACACAGAGTGGAAGGCAGGGAATTACTCAAGGAAAGCCGATTGATCCCTCTCAGAAGCAAGGATCTACATCAAGACTGGAGATCTCCCTTTAATTCTTTTAGGAGTTTTGGGTTTTCTTTATGTTTTGTTGTTTTCATTATTTTGAGATGTTTTCCCTTTTTATTATGAACTAAATCCCCTAAATACCTGAGGGGGATGAAACCTAAGATGGATGTTGTTATTGTTATCTAAGCTATGTGATAAATATTTGATTTGTTCTTAATTGTGTTTTTTAACTCTTAAATTGATATTTCCGGGATATTGATTTAAGTCGAATGTGCCTATATGGAGGAGCAAAAGTCCCTACATAGGAGTAGGTCCAACACAATTAAGTGAAGCTGATCACAATCCTAGACATAGGACGACAAAAATCTGCCAGATTAAAGTCAAATCTAATAGGGTGATCCACAGATCAAGTTAATGCAACACTAGGGTTTTTAAGTAGAAAGAGTTTCAATTAATCAACCTAGGGTTAGTTGTTCTTAGTCTCGACGAAGATATTAACATAATTTAGGGATCTCTACGGATCAAGTCAAATGAATAAATCGTCTAGTTCAGAGTTAAATAACAAGTGAAGTCTAGGTGGATTATTCCTTAGGTATTGCTTTTATCGATTAAGATTTCCCAAAGTATTTCCCCAACTTAGTCTTTTTCGCGTCTTTAGTTAGTTAAAACTTTAGTTTATAAACAACCTCCATTTATTTCTAGGCTAGATAATAGGAAGAAAGTTATTACTAGTACTTTTAGTTCCTTGGATTCGACATTCCAGTCTTGCCACTAACTATACTACTATTCGATAGGTGCACTTACCTTTTATCGTGATAATAGTTAGTTTTTAAGTACGATCATTATTATTACTTCATCACAATCACGATCAAGTTTTTGGCGCCGTTGCCGGGAAACTAAAATATTAGGAACACTCGATTTCTATTACTTTAGCTATCCTTACTTTTATTGCAATTTATTTTCTATTTTTAGGTTTTATTTATTAAAATTTTCTCTTTGTTTTACCCTGACAGGTGTCTCTAGTTTATGACTAGAAGAAACCCGTCAGTACCACTGTTATGTGATAGCAATTTAGAAGCCACAGTTCACAGAAACCGAAGAGAAATAAGGCAAAGCTTACAATACACAAAAGAATAGCAAAAAGACATAACCAACACTACTGAAGAGATGGAAGCAAATCAAAATAATCAGCTACCTCCTGTGGTAGCCGCAGATCTTATGAATCAAAATCCTGTTCCTTGTACTATGTATAATTACGCTAAGCCTAATTTAGCTGGTACTGAATCTAGTATTGTTAGGCTTGCTATTACAGCAAATAATTTTGAACTGAAACCTAACACTATTCAAATTATTCAACAATTTGTTCAGTTTCATGGTTTGCTTGATGAGGATCCTAACGCACATTTAGCTAACTTTTTGGAATTTTGTAACACATTTAAAATCAATGGCGTTTCTGATGATGCCATCCGCCTTCAGTTATTTCCCTTTTCTTTGAGAAAGAAAGCTAAACAATGGTTGAACTCTCTACCATGAGGGTCTATCACTACTTGGGAACAAATGACCAAAAAGTTTTTACTTAAATATTTTTTGCCAGCTAAAACGGTAAAGTTGAGGAATGATATCTCTTATTTTGTGCTGATGGATTTAGAGACACTCTACGATGCTTGGGAGAGATATAAGGATTTATTGAGAAGGTGCCCTCACCATGGGTTACCTTTGTGGCTACAGGTTCAAACTTTCCACAACGGTTTGAATTCCTCAATAAGACACATGATTGATGCAGCTGCCGGTGGAACCATAAATAACAAAACACCTAAGGAGGCTTATGAGTTTATAGAAGAGATGTCACTGAATAATTATCAGTGGCAAGTCATGAGGACAAAGCCACAAAAAGCTACCGGTGTTTTTAATGTTGACGCAATCACAATGCTGTCAAATCAGGTAGAGCTCTTAAATAAAAAGATTGAAGTTTAGTTGGCTCTACGCAGGTACATCCAGTAATGAGGTGCAATTCAAATGGAGGAGGAATGTACAAAACGGATTATTTATCCCATGATCTTACCATAGAAAATGAACAAGCCAACTATCTGGGTAATAATTCTAGATCTCAAAACAACCCTTATAGTAACACTTATAATGCAGTTTGGATGAACCACCCCAATTTCTCGTGGGGTGGTCAAGGAAATCGGAGACCACCACACCCTTCAGGCTTTCAACAACCACCTTACCAGTAAGAGCAAAAGTCGAATCTTGAGGAGATGCTTATGAAATATTTCTCGGTGTCAAAAACCCATTTTCAAAACACCAAAACAACACTTAAAAATCAGCAAGCATAGATTCAAGGGCTCGAAACTCAGATAGGTCAACTTGCTAAGCTAATCTCTAGAAAGGCGACTTGCCAAGCAACAGAGAAACTAACACACAGGAGCAACTTCACGCCATTGATATGGTCGATGAATGAGGGTTAGTTAAAGACAAATCAGAACCAAGCCAGGAAGCTGTGGTAAGTAAAGGTAATAGTGAGGTAAGTCGCAAAGAACCAATCGTTAAAGAGTATAAGCCTCGTGTCTCATATCCAAATGAGACAAGGAAAGACTGCACAGATGAACAATTTGGTAAATTCCTTAAACTTTTAAAGAAATTACATATTAACTTACCGTTTATTAGTTAAATTTCTAAAAGAGCTTTTAGCAAACAAACGGAAGTTGGACGAGTCGTCGCATGTGGAGTTAAATGTAGTCTACTCAGCTATTTTGCAAAACAAGCTACCCAAAAAATTGAAAGATCCAAAACATTCCTCACAAAAGCACAAATGAGCCACGTTCAAGTTCATGCGACAATAAGGGAGCAATTCATGAAGAGCGAATGCTACAGATTGAGGAACTAGACGAATGGCAAACACAAGTTAAGGTGAAACCAAGAGGACGAAAAGAATCAAAGCGAATCTATGACGTGCCTACAGAGAAAATGAAGCAATTTAAGATTGGGGACAAAGTATTGTTAGGTGAAAAGGACCCTCAAATTACCCCTTCAGAGCTCCATACAAATAATACACTTCCTTTCACAGTGTTAAATATCTTTCCCTACGGTACAGTCGAGGTAACACACCCTAAATTCAGCACTTTTAAGGTATGTAGTACTCGACTCAAACCTTACTCTGATAGCAGGATAGAGGAGTTCCAACTCCTCAAATCACCGTGACTATACGAGCTTGAGAAAAGTCGAGCTTAGACTATAAATAAGCACTTTTCGGAAGGCAAGCCGAGTACTAACATTATTACTTCTTTTAATTTTAGTTTATAACATCTAACAACCACTATTTGAGTCCTTAAATGCAGATTTTCCAAGCCACACGACCAGGCACACAGGCGTGCCTATGGCCGTGGACACACCATGGGTGAAGATACGGTCGTACGATACGGCCATGTAAAAATATAGAAAAATTTCCCAAGCCAAGGGTGAGACACGAGTTCCAACAAATTGCCATGGCCGTGCAATATGGTCATAGGAAAACCTGTGAATTGAACACGGGCATGGGATAGACAACACACGGGCGTGTGACGCGCCCGTGCCTGAGGCTCGTGGTTAAACCTGTTAAATTGACACAGGCGTGTGACATACCCGTGTAGCCTAACACAGGACCTAAAAGCAGCCGTGCCCGTTTTAAAACCCTCAAAAACTAATTTTATTTTCATTTTATTTGTTTATTTATTTTTATTTTTTTCTTTTTTTTATTTCTAATGTTTTTCCTTTTCCTTTTACCCTTATAGTGCTTATCGAGTAATGCTTTAATTCTCTCCACAGTTGTGTTTATTTTCTTCAGTAGCTCTGAACCATGCACTTCAAGTAGCTCTTTCCCCAATTCTGCTTCTACTATTCCGAGGATTTCATCCACAATTCAGGAAGTTTCACTTCTCTCTCTATCTTCTGATATTAGGCCTTTATTCTTCTTATTTATCTTTGTACATTGAGGACAATGTACATCTTACGTGTGGGGGGGATTATTCATAGCATTATTAGAAAGCATAGCATTATCAGAAAATCCCTGAATTTTATCTTATTCTCAAGTAAATTTCTTATCCCTTTTAGAATGAATTTTGATTGATTTAAGATTTTTATTGATATTTTTTTGAATTAAATCATAGGTAATTATGCATTGATGGTTTAAACTTTGAGTTATTACAGAATCAAGCATGATAAGTTGATTTTTGAGAATTAAAATTTTTCTAGGTTGTTTCCCCAAATTTAGGTATTATCTTGAAATTTGAAATTCACAGGATTGACATCAAAAGCCTAAATTTTTGTGAGAAATTGAGCCTTTAGAGCATATATCCTTTCTTGCTCACTTTTTGTTGCTTATGAGTGTGCCAACATTGATTTCTTATTCCAGAACTTGCTTCGGTTATACATGTCAAGACCACACCATTGATTTGATATGTCAATATGATAAAGGCACTTAGGGCTAACCCACGTACTCCATAAAAGCCTACCTTCATAATTAACCCTTAGTAAACCCTGTTGAGCCTAACAAACCATTTATTGATTTTCCCTCAATATTAACCCATAAGCCTATTTTTGATTCTTTGAAAATTTCCCTCACTCTAATTTGATCCCCATTTTTGTCGAGATTTGAGTTGAATGATTATCTAGCAATATTTTTCCCCTTTATTAGTAAAGTTTAAAATTTTTATTTGTTTTTTTTTTTTTAAAAACCAGTTGTAATTTAAAATGTTTAGCATAATATGTATTTATGTACTATGGATCTTAAACGATGTTATTCGTGAGAAAAAAAACTCAAATTTAGGAATATATTTCAGTGATAGAGATTTTTCTAGTTAGATAATTTTTCAGTTCAATCTCGATTCTAACCCTCTTTTTCAGCTTGTGACCACGCCCCTAACCAAAGCCCCATTACAACCTTCTAAAGACCTTTTGATCGATGTATCATCTCACTTTATAGTGGTGGAGATCTGATTTTCATGCAAGCTTTTGGTAATAACTTTTCATGTTGACTAATGAGTGCTTAATTTTTGAACCCTAAACACTTCGAGTGAATAGAGTGAATCTTTAGTGAGGATGTCAACTCTTGCTGATTTTGAATTTGAGGTAATTACTTAGAAGAGGGGAGAATACCTATGTTTTCTGTGATAAAATTCTCAACTTAGATTGTTTGAGACTTTGATGTCCTTTTAGTTAAATTTTTTTTGCATGATTACTCATGGATTGATTCAAAACATTATTGATAAGATTAATAAGTCTAGAAGAATGATTTTTAATTATGAGTTGAGGATTTTACTTGAGGACAAGCAAAGGCTTAAGTGTAGAGGTATTTGATAAACCATAATTTATAAATGTTTTTACTCCATGCTTAGCATAATTTTGGATGAATTATCCCTTGAATTGTGCAATTTGATGCTCTTAATCCTTTAATTTAATGTTTTATACTTAGGCGAGCATAGGAGAGTGAAAAGAATGAGAAACAGGCCAAAAGCAGAGAAAATGGGCTAGAGTGAGAAATTAACACGGCCTGGAGTTCCTCACATGGGTGCACCACACGCCCGTGCCACATTATCAGACTTGAACACGGCCTGGGCTCGATTCACATGGGCCGAATTTCAAATTCACACAGAAAACGCTACTTAGGGGCTAAGAAAGGTATTCCAGAGTCTATATAAACACCCTAAGAGAGGACTTAAAGGGGGGAGCCCAACACACAGATTAGAAGGCAGGGAATTACTCAAGGAAAGTCGATTGATCCATCTTAGAAGCAGTGATCTACATCAAGACTGAAGATCTCCCTTCAATTCTTTCAGGAGTTTTGGGTTTTCTTTATGTTTTGTTGTTTTCTTTATTTTCAGAAGTTTTCCCTTTTTATTATGAACTAAATCCCCTAAATACCTGAGGGGGATGAAACCTAAGGCGGATCTTGTTATTGTTATCTGAACTATATGATAAATATTTGATTTGTTCTTAATTGTGTTTTTTTAATTCTTGAGTTTATATTTCAAGATTTTAATTCAAGTCAAATGTGCTTATTCAGAGGAGCAAAATTCCTTATTTAAGAGTAGATCCAACACAATTAAGCGGAGTTGATCGCAATCCTAGACATAGGACGACAAAAATCTACTAGATTAGAGTCAAATCTAATAGGGGGATCCATATATTGAGTTAATGCAATAGTAAGGGCTTTAATTAGAAAGAGATTTCAATTAATCAACCTCGGGTTAGTTATTCTTAGTCTCGACGGAGATATTAACATAATTTAGGGATCTCTACGGATCAAGTCGAATGAATAAATCGTCTAGTTCAGAGTTAAAAAACAAGTGAAGTCTAGGTGGATTCTTCCTTAAGTATTGCTTTTATCGATCAAGTTTTCCCAAAGTATTTTCCCAACTTAGTCTTTGTCGCGTCTTTAGTTAGTTAAAACTTTAGTTTATAAACAACCTCCCTTTATTTCTAGGCTAGATAATAGGAAGAAAGTTATTACTAGTACTTTTAGTTCCTTGGATTTGGCATTCCAGTCTTGCCACTAACTATACTACTATTCGATAGGTGCGCTTGCCTTTTATCGTGATAATAGTTAGTTTCTAGGTACGATCATTATTATTACTTCATCACAAGTTTTTAGCGCTGTTACCGGGGACCTAAGATATTAGGAACACTCTATTTCTATTACTTTAGCCATTTTTACTTATATTGCAATTTATTTTAATTTTTAGGTTTTATTTACTAAAATTTTCTTTTTGTTCTTCTCTGATAGGTATCTCTAGTTTATGACTAGAAGAAACCTGTCAGGACCATTATTATTTGATAGCAATAGAAGCCACAGTATGAAAAAACTGAAGAGACATAAGCCAAAGCCTACAGTACACAGAATAAGGACAAGAGAATGAACCCGAATCTACTGAAGAGATGGAAGCAAATCAAAATAATCAGCTACCTCCTGTGGTAGCCGCAGATCCTGTGAATCAAAATCCTATTCCTCGTACTATGTTTGATTATGCTAAGCCTAATTTAGCTGGTACTGAATCTAGTATTGTTAGGACTACTATTTCTGCAAATAATTTTGAACTGAAACCTAACACTATTCAAATGATTCAACAGTTTGTTTAGTTTGATGGTTTGTAGGATGAAGATTTTAACGCATATTTAGCTAACTTTTTAAAATTCTACGACACATTTAAAATCAATGGCATTTCTGCTAATGCCATCTGCCTTCAGTTATTTCCCTTTTCCTTGAGAAATAAGGCAAAATAGTGGTTAAACTCTTTACCCAGAGGGTCAATCACTACTTGGGAACAAATGACCAAAAAGTTTTTACTTAAATATTTTCGCCAGCTAAAATGGTAAAATTGAGGAATGATATCTCTTCTTTTGTGTAGATGGATTTAGAGACACTCTACGATGCCTGAGAGAGATACAGGGATTTATTGAGAAGGTGCCCTCACCATGGGTTACCTTTGTGGCTACAGGTTTAAACCTTCCATAGCAGTTTGAATCCTTCAACAAGAAAAATGATTGATGCAGCTACCGGTGGAACCATAAATAACAAAACACTTGAGTAGGCTTATGAGTTTACAGAAAAGATGTCACTGAATAATTATCAGTGGCAAGTCATGAAAACAAAGCCACAAAAATCTGCCGGTGTTTTTAATGTTGACGCAGTCACAATACTGTCAAATCAGGTAAAGCTCTTAAATAGAAAGATTGATGGTTTAGTTAGGTCTACGCAGGTACATCCAGTAATGAGGTGCGATTCAAATGGAGGAGGAATGCACAACACAGATTATTCATCCTACAATCCTAACATAAAGAATGAACAAGCCAACTATATGGGTAATAATTCTAGACCTCAAAATAACCCTTATAATAACACTTACAATGTAGGTTGGAGGAACCACCCCAATTTCTCATGGGAAGGTCAAGGAAATCAAAGGCAACCACCTCCTTCGGGTTTCCAACAACCCCCTTACCGATAGGAAAAGAAACCAAACCTTGAGGAGATGTTAGAAAATTTTATCTCAGTGTCAGAAACTCATTTTCAAAACATCGAGCAACACTTAAGAACCAACAGGCTTCTATTCAATTACTCGAAACTCAGATAGGGTAGTTTGCTAAGCTGATCTCTGAAGGACCACAAGGTGGTTTGTCGAGCAACACCGAGACTAACCCTAGGGAGCAACTTCATGCCATTGATATGATCGATGAAGGAGGGTTAGTTAAAGACAAATCAAAACCAAGTTAGGAAGCTGTGGTAAGTAAAGGTAAGGGTGAGGCAAGTCGAAAAGAACCAATCGTTAAAGAGTATAAGCCTCGTGTCCCATACCCAAATGCAACAAGGAAAAACCGCACAGATGAACAATTCGGTAAATTCCTTAAACTTTTAAAGAAATTACATATTAACTTATCATTTATTGAACCTCTTTCACAGATGCCAAACGCCGTTAAGTTTTTAAAAGAGCTTTTAGCAAACAAACGGAAGTTGGATGAGTCGTCGCATGTAGAGCTGAATGCTCTTTGCTCAGCTATTTTACACAACATGCTATCTAACAAACTGAAAGATCTAGGGAGTTTTCCAATTCCTTGTTTAATTGGTAGCTTAGATGTTAAAAATGCTTTGGCTGATTTAGGGGCTAGCATTAATGTAATGCCTTATAAACTGTTTAAACAACTAGGTCTTGGAAAACCCAAACAAACTAGGATGAGCATCCAATTGGCTAATAAAACCATTAGATTTCCTAGAGGGATAATTGAAGATGTACTTGTTAAAATTGATAAATTTATATTCCCAGTAAATTCTGTTGTTTTAGACATAGATGAGGACAGGGATGTGCCATTAATTTTAGGGCAACCTTTTTTAGCAACTGCTAGGACTATCATTGTTGTAGGCACATGTGAAGTTACACTTCACGTAGGCGATGACACAATTACTCTACAAGCTCGTAATTCTAATAGAACTTTTAATGATAAAGACGTTATTATGAGTTCTTGTAATAAGAATAATCCCACTATCCAATCTTCTTTGCAGGATAATCTTAGCGAAAGTACAATTAAGCCACAGTCGAGTTCATACTACAATAAGGGAGCCTTCCATGAAGAGCGAATGTTACAGATTGATAAACTCGACGAGTGGCGAAGCCACGGCAAGAAGGAATCTAAAATATGCCACGCCAAACCAAAGCATCACCATGATGACTCTAAGGTAAAGAAGAATCAATTTAAGGTAGAGGATAAAGTATTATTAGAGGAGGAGGACCCTCGAATTTTGAATTCAGAGCTTCATACAGGTGACACACCTCCCTTCATGGTAATGAAAATCTTTCCCTATGGTACAGTCGAGGTAACACATAAAGAATTTAGCACTTTCAAGGTAAATTATACTCGGCTTAAACCTTATTTTGATACTAAAACTGATAGCAGGAAAGAGGAGTTTCAACTTTTCAAACCACCGTGACCATGTGAAATTAAGGTAAAGTCGAGCTTAGACTCTAAATAAGCGCTTCTCAGGAGGCAACCCGAGCACTAACATTGTTAACCTCTCTAATTTCAATTTTTAACATCTAAATCATAAACTGACTTTTTGATTGCAGGTTTTTCAGAACCACACAGCCAGGTACACGGGCGTGCCTAAGGCCATGGACACACCATGAGTGGAGACACGGCCATACGACACAACCTTGTGAAAACAAGGCATCCAAAGCATGCTACACATGAGAATGATCGAGCGCCGACGTGGGATCGATCCTCCTCAGTACCATCTAGCTCGATCTACCGGGCAGGAGGACCCAGGGGACATCACTGATGATGTCCCTTCATCTCACGAAGAGCTATGGCCTCAGCCATCGCCAATTCACCATCCAGTTCATGCGGCTGCTTCACACTCTGACATATCTGAGCGCCTTACATGATTCGAGCAACAGTATTTTCAGCGCCTTGATCACATTGATGTTACTCTCTATCAGATTTGTCAGCATCTCCATATATCACCACCGCCCCCACCTCACGAGCCATCTGAAGATTAGGACTTTCGAGTCCTCTTATCTTTTTCTTTATTTTCCTTTTTATTTTTGTGTTTTATCATTACTTTTATTTTTATTTTCCTTTTTAGATTTCTTGAGCTTTATCTTTTTCTTTATTTAAATTTCAATATTCTAAAAACTTAGCATAATTTATTTTGAATATTTTATATCGATTATTTCTTAATGAGTAACCATGTTAATTTATATTCCCTAAAGTCTTAGTAATGATATTACAGTTACACAGAGCCTCAAAGCTCAATAGTACTCTACCAAATCCAACTCTAATGGGAAAACTACTCCACGACTGCCATGTCCTGCTCACCACGGCTATATCCACGAAGTTTTTGACACAGCAATTGTGGATAGACAATCTCTACAAACTCAGAATACCCTCCTCCAACTTCACTTTTGCCCTAGTCTCAGAATCAAGTTTCCACACTTCCAACTCAAGGATACCATCCAATTCTCAGGGAGATTCACTTCTCCCCCTATCTTATGATTTTATGCTTATATTTTAAATAATCTACCCTTGTACATTGAGGGCAATGTATATCTTAAGTGTGGGGCGACTCACTTTCACTTTTTACATTATTCTCAAAGCCCTGAATTTTGCCTTGTCTCTCAAGTCACTTTCTCATATCACTATTAGAATGAATTCTGATTGATTTATGATTTTTATTAATATGTTTAGGATTAAGATATAGGTATTTATGCTTTGGTTAATCGAACTTTAAGACATTAGAGAATCAAGCATGATAAGTTGAAATTCTTAATTTTTTCTAGGTTATTTCCCCAAATTCAGGTATTATCTTGAAATTTGAAATTTACAGGATTAACATCAAAAGCCATAATTCTAGTGAGATTTTTTAGCCTTTTAAGCATACATCCTTTCTGCCCACTTTTATTGTTGCTTTGAGTGAGTCAATATTGATTTGTTGTTCTAGAACTTGCTTAGATTATGCATGTCAAGACCACACCATTGATTTGATATGTCAAGATGATAAAGGCATTTAGGTAACCATTAGTGAACTCCCTTAAGCCTAACAAACCATTTATTGATTTACCCATAATATTAACCTATAAACCTATTTTTGATTCTTTGAGAATTTCCCTCAGTCAAATTTGATCCCCATTTTTGTCGAGATTTGAGTTAAATGATTATCTAGCTATGTTCTTCCCCTTTTATTAGTAAAGTTTCAATATTCAATCTGTTCCCAAAAAACCCAGTTGTAATTTAAAATGTTTAGCATATTATGTAATTATGTACTATGAATCTTAAACGATGTTATTCGCAAGGAAAAAGCTCAAAATTAGGAATATATTTCAATGATAGAGATTTTTCTAGTTAGATGATTTTTCAGTTCAATCTCGATTCTAACCCTCTTTTTCAGCTTATGACCACACCCCTAACCAAAGCCCTGTTACAACCTTCTAAAGGCCTTTTGATCGATGTATTATCTCAATTTATAGTGGTGGAGATTTGATTTTCATGCAAGCTAATGGTAATAACTCTTCATGTTGACTAATGAGTGCTTAATTTCTGAACCCTAAACACTTCGAGTGAATAGAGTGAATCTTTAGTGAGTATGTCAACTCTTGTTGATTTTGAATTCGAGGTAATTACTTAGAAGAGGGGAGAATACCTATGTTTTCTATGATAAAATTCTCAACTTAGATTGTTTGAGACTTTGATGTTCTTTTAGTTGAATTTTCGATGTATGATTACTCATGGATTGATTCGAAACATTATTGATAAGATTAATAAGTCGAGAAGAATAATTTTTAATTATGAGTTGAGGATTTTGCTTGAGGACAAGCAAAGGCTTAAGTGTGGGGGTATTTGATAAACCTTAATTTATACATGTTTTTACCCTATGCTTAGCATAATTTTAGATGAATTATCCCTTGAATTGTGGAATTTGATGCTCCTAATCCTTTAAATTCATGTTTTATACTTAGGTGAGCATATGAGAGTGAAAAGAACGAGAAATGGGCCAAAAACGAAGAAAATGGACAAAGTGAGAAATCAACACGGCTAGGAGTTCCTCACACGAGTGCACCACATGCCCGTGCCACATTAGCAGACTTGAACATGGCCTGGGCTTGATTCACACAGGCATGCCACACGGGCGTGTCCTTGTCGTGACGAATTTCAAAATCACGCGGAAAACACAACTTAAGGGCTAAGAAAGGTATTCCAGAGTCTATATAAACACCCTAGGAGAGGACTTAGAGGGGGAGCCTGACACATAGAGTAGAAGGCAGGGAATTACTCAAGGAAAGCCGATTGATCCATCTCAGAAGCAAGGATCTATATCAAGACTAAAGATCTCCCTTCAATTCTTTCAGGAGTTTTGGGTTTTCCTTATGTTTTGTTGTTTTCTTTATTTTGAGAAGTTTTCCTTTTTTATTATGAACTAAATCCCCTAAATACTTGAGGGGGATGAAACTTAAGACGGATCTCGTTATTGTTATCTGAACTATATGATAAATATTTGATTTGTTCTTAATTGTGTTTTTTTAATTCTTGAGTTAGTATTTCAGGATTTTAATTCAAGTCGAATGTGCTTATTCAGAGGAGCAAAAATCCCTGTTTAAGAGTAGATCCAACACAATTAAGCGGAGTTGATCACAATCCTAGACATAGAACGATGAAAATCTACCGGATTAGAGTCAAATCTAATACGGGATCCATAGATTGAGTTAATGCAATAGTAGGAGTTTTAATTAGAAAGAGATTTCAATTAATCAACCTAGGGTTAGTTGTTCATAGTCTCGACGAAGATATTAACATAATTTAGGAATCTCTACGGATCAAGTCGAATGAATAAATCGTCTAGTTCAGAGTTAAATAACAAGTGAAGTCTAGGTGGATTCTTCCTTAGGTATTGCTTTTATCAATTAAGTTTTCCCAAAGTATTTCCCCAACTTAGTCTTTGTCGCGTCTTTAGTTAGTTAAAACTTTAGTTTATAAACAACCTCCCTTTATTTCTAGGCTAGATAATAGGAAGAAAGTTATTACTAGTGCTTTTAGTACATTGGATTCGACATTTCGGTCTTGCCACTAACTATACTACTATTTGATAGGTGCACTTGCCTTTTATCGTGATAATAGTTAGTTTCTAGGTACGATCATTATTATTACTTCATCACAATCACGATCAAAAGCCTAGTAAGTTAGGGCACGATCTCTCGAATTTCTAAATATGAAATATTTCCTTTGATTTTAGAAATTTTTACCTTGGGACAACAAAATGTCACATCCAATAAGTTAGGACGCAACATCTCGAATTTTTGAGAATAAGCCTTTATTTAAAACTCATGTATTTGATTTAAAAGGAGATTCCACTATTTAGGTTAAACGAGAAAAATCCAAACTCAGTAAGTTAGGGCACGATTTCTCGAGATTCCAAAATGTGAATATTACCTATTTTTAAAAGTTTTCCTTTTTTAATTTGGGTGAAAATTAATGCAATATAAAAATATATGTGTATAAAACACTACTTTATAATATTAAAAATAAAATAATTTGGGATAAAAAAAACGAATGGGAAATACGACTAATTATCAAAATGAATATTTAGGAAATGAAATAATAATAATTAAACAGACAAAGTAAATAACATTAAAATTAAATAATAATAATAAGATGAAACAGGCACATAGCATTATTTTAAATATCCAAAATGTAAAAGAATAATATAGGAATAAAGGAATACATAAAACAAATATACACAACATTAAAATCAAATAGTTAAAAAGGTAAGTGAACAAATAAATAGGCAAATATAATTGATACAAATAACAAATATATAAATATTAAGTGAAAACAAAATTTTAAATATAGAAAAAATAAATAAATATTAAAACAAATGAATAAATATTGAATAAATCAATTTAATAATATGAAAATAATAATAGTAGTAGTAACAAAAATAATAATAATAATAATGAATATAACAAGTATAATAATAATAGTAATAACAATAATAATAGAAAATATAATAACAATAATAGTAATAATAATTGTAATAGGCCCAATTTAGCCCGGGCCCACACAAAAAATAATAAACCCCAAAAAAATAAAACAAAGTCCATAATTTGGCCCAATCGGAATGGCCCATTACTTAAAAAGATTGAAGGTCCATCTACAAGCTTGACGTATATGGAAACATAATCTTCAAGGATATGCAATCTTAGAAATGATATGCAAATCATAGATATGATATGCAATCCTAGAAGATATGATATGCAATCTTAGAAGATATGATTTTGGTATCTTAGAGATTTAATTTGAAGATGCCCTTTAATCTTAGTCGTTGATGTAATTGATCTGTACCGTTGGATTCGGGGAGGCTCAACTATAAATAGAGGTCTCTCCCTTCATTGTAAAGCACTTGACTTGAGTTTTGGGAAACAATAAGAATTCTTGAGAGCATTTACTCAAATTTCTCTCTTTCTTACGTTCTTATTTTCTGCAGTTTGTTCTTATTTTATTCTTCGTTCATCTTCATTTTTCAACCTTTTTTTTATTTTGATTTAATCCTTGTTTCCTCAATTTTTACTTCTTTTTTATATTTTTATTTTTTAATAATTTTGGTATTATATCAAATTATTTCATTTTTTAAGTTCTATATTATTTTTATATTATTTATAAATTTGTATATTATATACTATTTGAATTGTTTTATCATTAATATAAAATTTTCTATATACCGTATATTTTAAATATGTAAATCATTTATGTATATATATCTTATATTACTATATTATATGTTATCCCTTATATATATTTTCTATAAATTTAAGGTTTTATATATAGTATTTATTTATATAAAAATATATTTATTTCATTATATACATATACTTTCCATTTTAACTTTTGCCATATCATTTTATGTTTCTTCTTTTTCAAAAATTGTTATAGTATTTTATTGTCTTGTATATATTATTTGCCTTATTGTATTATTTTATATACATATTTATTCTTGTGTGTAAAGTTCCATGTTTATTTCTTATTTTTTTCGCATAGATTTTAAATTGATATTATTTACTCTATACCTTTTATTTGATCATTCATATTCTTAAGATTCAAATTTGTTATCTTTATTTACTATTGTTATGTTGCCTGTATTATTTGACATTTCATTCTTTTTACTTAATTTTCTATGTTGATGCTAATTATTAATTCGTTTTGTATCTTAGTTTTTTGGTATTAATGTTGCATTTTGCTCAAAAGCATCATTTTAAAATATCTATCCCCTTTAATTACCACATTTTATCTAAAAGTTTTTCTTAAATAAGGCAATATTTTGTGTTTAGAAATTTGAGAAATAGTGCCCTAAAGTACTGGGTTGCGATTTTCCGTTTGACTAAGTAACTAAGTATCCTTTTAATAAATTGTGAGATGATTTTAGTTACGAGGATTTAAAAACATCATGTCCTAACGTCCTGGATGTGATGTTTGCATTCTTTCAGAACAAATGAATCTCGAGTTTTAACTTAAATTGTTCAAGTTCTTTTGAAAAAGGGATCGTGTTTTAAAATCTTTTTGAATTTTCGACATCAAGACAGAAAACTAACCAATTTGGTACCAATTTTGGGCGTTACGAGGGTGCTAACCCTTCCTCGTACGTAACATACTCCCGAACCCGTTTTCTTGAATTTTCGTAGGCCAAAATCAATGTTTGAAATAAAACATTTTATAAGGTGATCCGATCACACCTGAGCAAAAAGGGATCAGTGACGACTCTCATTTTCGTTTTTTTAAGTCGACCCTGTTTTCCAAACATTAAAAATGGTTTCGACAGCTTGGCGACTCCACTGGGGACCAATAAGAGAGTCAAGCTGTAAAATTGATTATTTTCTATCCTGTTGTCGAAATTTGAAAATTCGATTTGAAAATTATGACCTTTTTGCATGTGTTTGTTGCATATAATTGTTATTTTTCTCGCACACATTTCATTGCATGACCGTTGTGGTCACACCCTTAAGTGGGAGTGAGAAGCTACGCCTTCGTGAGGTTTTTACCTCCGCATGGGCTAGTGGATCGCTTCCGGGATACATCCGTACCTATGTCTCCATGAGATTTTCATCTCCACATGGCCATAGGGAAATGTGTCCCCCTGAACTAAACTTGGTCCATATGAGCCTATAATGGGTGAGGATCAATGAATCTGCTGGTTCAGGTACCCTTAATTTAGAACCAAAAACACATATAGTGAACCCTAAGAGCTCACCTTAGGTAGACCTATGTTGACCTAGTAGTTACCCATATAGGTGCTTGTTTGTTTTCTACTTTCTTTGAATTATATTCTTTATGCATAACACTAACTAGTTTTATTTTGTTGTCATTGCATGTCATTTAAAAAGGTGTCGATTCACGATTCGATTTCTAAATTAGAAAGTTTTGTTATGGAGAATGAATTTCTTGATAAAGTGGAGGACAACACTACAGTCCTTGCATGGTCAGAGAATACCCAATTAGGAAAAGGAGATAGTATTGTTGAGGGATATACATCGAAATTGTGGGACCTTACTCACATCAGTACAGCGCAGAATGAGCTCCAGGAGTTGAAAGATATATAGGCCCAATGGGATGATGAGACTGAGCAGTTGGTCTATCATAATTATGGTGATCTACCCTACTTGTTTGACGTTAAGGTGGATAAGCATTTGTTCTAGGCTATGGCTCAATTTTGGAACCCTGTCTATAATTGTTTCACTTTTGGGAAGGTGGATTTAGTACCTACTATGGAGGAGTATACGACCTTGCTTTGTTATCCAAGGATTCAAGGTAACAAAGCTTAATTTAGGGCTGCTAATATCCCAACTTTTGGTGAAGAAATTAATGAATATTATGGGGATGAGTAAACAGTGGGTCGTAGCTCGAATCCAACAAAAGGGTAATGGTAAATGCATTCCTTGGGCGAGTTTGAGGGATCTGATATTAGCACACCCAGATATGAAAAGGAAGATTGAGGAAGATGACTTGAAGACAGAATATAAGAAGATACAGCTGTCGATGAAAAGAGCCAGATTGGGGAAGACTTCAGAGCAGTGGGAACATGAGATTCAAGAGGAAAAAGCCAAAGCTGGTCAATGGGAGAAAAAGTGTCAAGAAATTCAGACACAAAACCATGCCTTAGAAAGGAGGTTGGCAGAGAGTCAGAAGGAGAAATGTGGATTAAAAGCTAAAGTGGCTAAACTTGGACAGTCGCTTCATCTCCACCGAAGTCGTAATTCTACGATCGAGTTAAAGTCAAGTCTGAACAAGATCGAGGAAATGAAGGGCAAGATTGAAGGGTTGGAGTTGGCATTGCAAAATTGAGAACTCTGAATCAAGCATTTTGAAACAAGAGAAGGACATTAGAAGGGAGAGCTTCAACATTTTCAGGATCAAGTCAGAAATAGGGATTATCTCATGGGAAAAGCCATAGCTTAGATTCAAGAGGTAGCCAACCATCTATAGACCCTGGCAATACAGGCAGATACATTGAGCGTGAAGTATGAGCTACAGTCAGATTGTGGTCAAGAGTTAGCCTTGTTTAGGAGGGGTAAAGCTTTGGGTCTTAGGGCGAAAGCGTATTTGTAATTCGTTTTGTGTAAAGATTTTTATTTTCTAAATAAAGTTTTCTAAATGAAACTAAATCAAAATCGATATCTTTTTTACATTCATGCATTTGCATTACATTGCATCATATGCATTCAAATTCATAGAAAGACCCTAATTAGTTGAAGTTATTACAGAGAGAAAGAGAGAGAGAGTTAACTTGGAAAACTTGGAACAAAAGTTGGAGAGATTAAAGCAAAGGAAAATACAAATGCAGGAGGAATTGACAAAAATTCAACAAGATATACGTGATCAAATGTTAGAGTTCCAAAGAAATATGACTGGTCAATTAAGATAGTTACTAGCCGAAGGGTTTGAAAAGGGGAAAAGCCCAGTGGTCAATGGTGGGGATGATAATGAAAACCTCATTCATCCCGCAGGTTTTACTCCAATAAATGTCCGGACCCAACCAGATGCACATTCACGAGGGGTACCCATTATTGCCAGACCCCAATAGCATGAAGCCAGTATATCGGCACCAATAAACTACCCAATAGGCTCAGGTCCCAATCTGGGTGGCAATCCAACTAACCTAAGACTGAACTCAGAAAAAGGACAAATTGGATTTGATGCACACATGGTATCCCCTTTCTACCTAAAACCTATACAACCTCCATACCCTAAATGGTACGACACGAACGCCCGATGCGATACCATGCGAGAATCACAGGATATTCAATTGAGAACTGCACTACTTTTAAAAAGGTTATCAAAAGACTTGTCAAAATGGTATTGTCAGATTCGATGATCCCTCTGGGGCAGAAAATCTGTTACCTAACCATCTAGATAAATAGGTGAACTCCATGATGGAAAGGGACATGAGATCCAAGAATGAGTCGAGTTTAGGGCTTTAGTGCAAGACTTGATATTGGGGGATCTAAATGACATATCCGAAGAGGGAACCAAGGAATAAAAGTTTTCGAGCCCTTGCATACTTGGGAGTGTTTTGAACAATGAGATTGTAGAGGTGATCCTTGTATTTTTTTAGAGGCTAACCTAGAGTAATATTCAAAAAAAGCTTGTTGCCTTGAGCCTAGAGGCAATAAGAATCCTTTTGTAAATTAGGCTTGTGTTCGAAATTTTAATTTCAATAAAATGCATCTTTTTGAATAAATATTCTTCGTTCTTTCCATGTATAGATTCTTTTGTTCTTTAGACTTTCTTTCAGATATTCTTTTGTTCATGATCATACCAATAATAACCCTTAGAATCATTTATTCTTTGAAATTTGCCTTCGTACCTACAATAGGTCCCCAGATATCAACGACATGAGCGACATTGCTATTGGCTCAGAATCTCCTTTTTAAGTGAGATATGTGTCTGGGGGTATCTCAGGACTTTGAAGATGACAGAGTTTGTAACCTTATTTCTTGACTTGAATGGTAGAACAAGATGATAAACGGGTCCTAGTTTACAAAAAGATCAATGAACATTGTGAATCTAGGGGAAGAATAAGAAGAAAAGATTAGAGCATGCAAAAGCGAGACTTCATTGAGTTACTCAAAGAATTCAAAGATGTTTTTGCTCGATTATATATTCTTGGACTACTAAGATCTGTGGATGCTTTTAAGGTTAAAAGAGGTCTGTAGGACGCATGCAGGTAGTTTTACAATGGCTAGGCTAAATATGATGTTCGGGCACTACCGGTTTACCATAGAAGGGGATTGCATTAGTTATTTCACAAACGCCAAATTAAAGAAGACAAGGTTTATGTGACACCTCCATAGATTTTTCAAATGTGGGGCATGGATGTTATTAGGCCAATCTCATCAAAAGCTCCTAGCAAACATTGAATCATCAAGAGGGTGAATGTTGCTTCATATGCCAATGTTGTAAAGTCAACAGTCATGAAATTAAAAAAAACAAAAAAAAAAAAGATCAGTTGCTGAAAAATCGTGTTTTATAGTGCACAACTATGTAATGTCAAAAGTTTACAGTCTATTCAAAGATCAGGCGTCATGCAGCAAAGGTTGTCAAAAAAAAAACAACAAAAATTATGTAAGATGATCGAGACTTGTAAAGATTGGCATAAGAAGCTACCACTTACTCTTATGCTTATGTCGACCAAGATTTTTGTAGGGGCAACACCTTTCCCATTGGTTTGTGGAATAGAGGTGGTTTTGCCCATGGAAATCGAGATTCCTTTTCTCCAAGCTTTGATTGAGTCAGGAATTGGATAAAGTAGAAGGAAAAGGTTTGAAGGTATTTACCATAGTCAAATGTACCAAAAATGGATGATGCTAATTTATGATGAAGAGGTTCATCTAAGGAAATTTCATTATGGGGACTTGGTATTAAGGAAGATCCCTTCTATACAAAAGGATTTTAAAGAGAAATGAATGCCAAACAGGAAAGGACCTTATGAGGTAAAGAAGGTTTTTCCCGGAGGAGTACCGACTTTGACTGATATAAATTTATCCAATCTTGTAAATTCAGATGCAGTCCAGAGATACCTAAAAGAGGATAGGCCAAGGTGAAAACCCGCAAAGGGCACTTTGTGACCTTCAAAAAAAAAGGGAAAAAGGAAAAAAGAATAGAAAAAAAAAGAAAATGGAGAGGCCAAGGCAAAAACCCGCAAAGGGCGCCTTGAGACCAAAGAGGTTTTGAGTTGAAAACCCGAAAGGGCGGCTCAAATTTTGAAAGGCATGCAGTGATCTTGTTATACCTGAATCGACAAGAAACGAAGTATGTTATATGACGGGGCATCAACAAAGTACTTTGGATCTTCTAAACACATGTTAAGCTCAAAGTAGTCTTCATGGAGCTTGTGTATAGAAGCCCAAGCTGCGATATCTAGGGCACATGCTTTTGTCCTATTTACTATATTTGGATTCTTTTTCTTCTCAAAGATATGTTCCTAGATTAATTTTCTTTGTTTTTTTTGTTCAAACTCTAATTATCCTCAAAGATCAACTTATTTGTTGCCCATTATTCATAAAGGATGTTGCATTGAAATAATGATTAATGAACTAATAATGTTTTTACAAAGAAGTTTTGCATATTACTCTGGAAATTTTTGGATAATACAAGAAACTGAAACAGGACAATTGCTTAAGAGTTCCCATATGTAGGGGTCGAAGGTACTCGAAAAAATTGAAATTACCTCTTCTGTTCAAATGGTTGGACAAATTAAGCAATATCGATTCTAAGAGAGGATCATTTCATAAATATCTCCAATGGGTCGTAACATTCGGGGAATGGTACAACGGACCAAATTGATGGAAAAGATCCAAAGCATACGAGCAGAATATGATACGTCGAGAGGAATTAAGATGAAACCCCGATAAACGAATAAGCGATGACACCTGAAATAGGAATCATTCTCATAACATTTTTGCATCATAATATGTTTAATTAGGAAGCATTTGACTCATTTAAATCATGCCATCCTAATCAATAAGCATAAGCATATACTAATTCTACAAGTTATGTCCTTTAAGGGGACAATGTAGAAAGCAGATCTGGCATCCTTGAGTTTTGCAAGGAGCAGATTAAAAATGACGATCTGGCAATCTCCGTGTTGGCAGGGAACAGATTGAAGAAAGCAGATCTGGCATCCTTGAGTTTTGCAATGAGCATATTGAAGACAACGACCTAGCAATCCCTATGTTGGTAGGGAGTAGATTGAAGAAAGCAGATCTAGCATCCTTGAGTTTTGCAAGGAGCAGATTGAAGACAACAATCTGGCAATCCCTGTGTTGGTAGGCAGCAGATTGAAGAAAGTAGATCTGGCATCCTTGAGTTTTGCAAGGAGCAGATTGAAGATAACGATCTGGCAATCCCTGTGTTGGCCGGGAGCAGATTGAAGATAGTAGATCTGGCAATCCCTGTGTTGGTAGGGAGCAGATTGAAGAAAGCAGATTTGGCATCCTTGAGTTTTGCAAGGAGCAGATTGAAGATAATGATCTAGCAATCCCTGTGTTGGCAGGGAGCAGATTGAAGATAGCAGATTTGGCAACCCCTGTGTTGGCAGGGAGCAGATTGAAGAAAGCAAATCTGACATCCTTGAGTTTTGTAAGGAGCAGATTGAAGACAATCATCTAGCAATCCCTGTGTTGGCAGGGAGTAGATTGAAGAAAGCAGATCTGGTATCCTTGAGTTTTGCAATGAGCAGATTGAAGACAACGATCTGGCAATTCCTGTGTTTGCAGGGAGTAGATTAAAGACAACGATCTGGCAATCCCTGTGTTGGCAGGGAGCAGATTAAAGATAGCAGATTTGGCAATCCCTGAGTTGGCAGGGAGCAAATCGAGGATAGCAGATCTGGCAATCCCTGAGTTGGCAGGGAGCAGATCGAAGATAGCAGATCTAGCAATCCCTGAGTTGGCAAGGAGCAGATCAAAGATAACAGATTCGGCAATCCCTGAGCTTGCAGGGAGCAGGTCGAAGACAGCAGATTTGGCAATCCCTGAGCTTGTAGGGAGCAGATCGAAGATAGTAGTCTGGTGTCCCTCAGTTTGCAATGGAGCATGCTGAAGATAGCAGATCTTGTCTTCTTGAGATTGCAGCGAAGCAGATCGAAGCTACTAGTTTGGCATCCCTGAGTTTACAGCGGAGCAGACTAAATATAGCAGATCTGGCCTTCCTAAAGTTGCAATGAAGATCGAAGACACCAATTCTGTCTCCCTGAGTTTGTTGTGGAGTAGACTAAAGATAAAAGATCTAGCCTTCCTGAAGTTGCAGCAAAGCAAATCAAAGACATCAGTCTCGTCTCCCTGAGTTTGCAGTGAAGCAGAATAAAGATAACGGATATTGCCTTCCTGAAGTTGCAGAAGCAGATTGAAGCCGTCAGACTTATAGTCTAATACCTCTGAAATTGCAGAAGGGTTGGAAGTTATTTGAAGAAGACAAGGACCAAGAATCCAGGATCCAACAGGACCAAGCAAAATTGGCCTTTTTTTTTAGTCTTTGCTCCATTCTCGTTACACGACAATAAGCAAAGAGGGGCAGCTGCAATAGGCCAATTTAGCCCGGTCCCACACAAAAAATAATAAACCCCAAAAAATAAAACAAAGTCCAAGTCTAGTCCAAAATTACAAATATATAATTTGGCCCGATTGGAATGGCCTATTACTTGAAAAGATTGAAGGTCCATTTACAAGCTTGACGTATATGGAAACATAATCTTCAAGGATATGCAATCTTAGAAATGATATGCAAATCTTAGATATGATATGCAATCCTAGAAGATATGATATGCAATCTTAGAAGATATGATTTTGGTATCTTAGAGATTTAATTTGAAGATACACTTTAATATTAGCCGTTGATGTAATTGATCTGTACCGTTGGATTTGGGGAGGCTCAATTATAAATAGAGGCCTCTCTCCTCATTGTAAAGCACTTGACTTGAGTTTTGGGAAACAATAAGAATTCTTGAGAGCATTCACTCAAAATTCTCTCTTTCTTGCGTTCTTATTTTCTGCGGTTTGTTCTTATTTTATTCTTCGTTCATCTTCATTTTTTAACCTTTTTTTATTTTGATTTAATCCTTGTTTACTCGATTTTTAATTCGTTTTTATATTTTATTTTTTAATAATTTTGGTATTATATCAAATTATTTCATTTTTTAAGTTCTATATTATTTTTTTATATTATTTATAAATTTGTATATTATATACTATTTAAATTGTTTTATCATTAATATAAAATTTTCTATATACCGTATATTTTATATATGTAAATCATTTATGTATATATATCTTATATTACTATATTATATGTTATCCCTTATATATATTTTCTATAAATTTAAGGTTTTATATATAGTATTTATTTATTTAAAAATATATTTATTTCATTATATACATATACTTTCCATTTTAAATTTTGCCATATCATTTTATGTTTCTTCTTTTTCAAAAATTGTTATAGTATTTTATTGTCTTGTATATATTATTTGCCTTATTGTATTATTTTATATACATATTTATTCTTGTGTGTAAAGTTCCATGTTTATTTCTTATTTTTTTTTCGCAAAGATTTTAAATTGATATTATTTACTCTATATCTTTTATTTGATCATTCATATTCTTAAGATTCAAATTTGTTATCTTTATTTACTATAGTGTTATTGTTATGTTGCCTGTATTATTTGACATTTCATTCTTTTTACTTAATTGTCTATGTTGATGCTAATTACTAATTCGTTTTGTATCTTAGTTTTTTGGTATTAATGTTTCATTTTGCTCAAAAGCATCATTTTAAAATATCTATCTCATTTAATTACCACATTTTATCTAAAAGTTTTTCTTAAATAAGGCAATATTTTGTGTTTAGAAATTCGGGAAATAGTGCCCTAACGTGCTAGGTTGCGATTTTCCGTTTGACTAAGTAACTAAGTTTCCTTTTAATAAATTTTGAGATGATTTTAGTTATGAGGATTTAAAAACATCGTGTCCTAACGTACTGGATGTGATGTTTGCATTCTTTCGGAACAAAGGAATCTTGAGTTTTAACTTAAATTGTTCAAGCTCTTTTGAAAAATGGATTGTGTTTTAAAATCTTTTCGAATTTTCAACATCAAGACAGAAAACTAACCAATTTGGTACTAATTTTGGGTGTTACGAGGGTGCTAAGCCTTCCTCGTAGTAACTGACTCCCGAACCCATTTTCTTGAATTTTTGTAGGCCAAAATCAATGTTTTGAAATAAAACTTTTTATAAGGTGATCCGATCACACCTAAGCAAAAAGGGATCGGTGGTGACTCCCATTTTCGTTTTTTTAAGTCGACCCTATTTTCCAAACCTAAAAAATGGTTTCGACAATAATAATGTTAAAATAGCTGATTTTAATAATAAAATAGCAAAATAACTGAAAGAGGACTAAAGTGGTATGTAAGCAAGATTCTAGGAATAGAATTTTAAAAAAATAAAAAGAATAAGGTCTATCGAGGGACCAAATTCAAATGCGCGCTACAAAGGGGGACAAATTGGGCAATTATACCCTATTCCAAAAATGGCGCCGTTCCCATGTCCACTCTCCAAATGGTCAGAGGACCAGATTGAACGAAAAATAAAATAGAAGTGTCAAATTAAACGATAAAAGAAAAATAGAATTTGGACGAAATTGCGTAGCAATGAAAATACGGAAGGACTAAGGGCGCAAATAGCCCATTATCTATAAACACACGGATCTTAGGGTCTGTCTGGGTCGGGTAATCGGGTCAGAGGGTTTAAAGGGAGGAAACGACATCATTTTTGGGTATTTTAAACTATCCCAAAATGGCGCCATATGGATGCACTATAAAAGGCAATTTTTTGTAAAAAAAAAAATCATTCCCTCTTCACCTTTTAAAAAAAATAAAACCTCTCCGCATTTTCTCTCTAAAAAAAACTAAGCCCCTAGATCACCATCGTGGCTCTGCACGGCAGCCAGCTACGGCGACTGCCGTCTACGGTGGCCAGAGTTCACCAGAACAAGACGATTTTGGCCCTTTCTCCTCCCTCAGTCCCTTTTTGAGATAAACGCAACAAAAAAAGGAAAATAAAGAAGTTTAGCCCAAAACCCAATTTGAAACTTGTCGAAACCATTTTTTTATGAGGTTTGAAAAAACGGGGTCGACTTTAAAAACTAAAATGGGAGTCGCCACCAATCTTTTTTGCTGAGTTGTGATCGGATCACCTTATAAAATACTTTGTTTTAAAATACTGATTTTGGCCTACGAATTTCAAGAAAACGGGTTTAGAAGTCGGTTACGTATGAGGAAGGGTTAGCACCCTCGTAACACCCAAAAAATTGGTACCTAATTAATTATTTGACATCTTTTATGTCGGAAATTTGAAATTTTTAAAATGCAATCCTCTTTTGAAAGAAAATTATATGAATGCCTTGAATTTGAAAACTAAAACTCACTTATCTCAAAAGAATCAAAACGTCACATCCAGTAAGTTAGGACGCAATATTTCAAAACCTTCGAAGCTAAGTTTGCCTTTGGAAAATTTCTATCTTGAAACAACAAAACGCCATATCTAGTAAGTTAGGACACAACGTTTTGAAATCTCAAGAATAGTTGTTTATATTTTTAAACTCAAAATGTTTTGAAGGGTACTTGGATATTCAAATTCGACGAGAAAAATCGCAACCCAGTAAGTTAGGGCACTACTTTGCTCGAAGCTCCCAAACACCAAGCATTGCCTTTTTTAAGAAAAAACTTTTCAATTAAATGAAATATATATTTTTTAAAACAATGAATAATATAGAATTTAATAAAAAAATAATTTGATATAATACTAAAATTAAAAAATAAAATATAAAAGAGAATTAAAAATCAACGAAATAGGGATTAAATTAAAATAAAAAAGGGTTGAAAACGAAGATGAACAAAGAATAAAATAAGAACAAATCGCAAAAAATAAGAACGCAAGAGGGAGAGAAATTTGAGTGAATGCTCTCAAGAATTCTTATTGCTTCCCCAAAACTCAAGTGATGATTTACAATGAAGGGGGGAGGCCTCTATTTATAGTTGAGCCTCCCCAAATCCAACAGTACAGATCAATTACATCAACAGTTAAGATTAAAGGGTATCTACAAATTAAATCTCTAAGATACCAAAATCATATCTTCTAAGATTGCATATCATATCTTCTAGGATTGCATATCATATCTAAGATTTGCATATCATTTCTAAGATTGCGTATCCTTGAAGATTATGTTTCCATATATGTCAAGTTTGTAGATGGACCTTCAATCCTTTCAAGTAATAGGCTATTCTGATCAGGCCAAATGATATATTTTGGACTGGGCTTGGACCTTGTTTTATTATTTTGGGTTTATAATTTTTTGCTATGGGCCCGGGAAAAAATGGGGTATTACAGCTGCCCCTCTTTGCTCATTACCGTGTAACGGGAATAGAGCAAAGACTATAAAAGGACCAATTTTTCCCGGGCTCGTCGAGTCTTGAGTTCTTGTCCTTGATAATTTCCAACCCTTCGGAGTTATTAGATTATAAGTCTGACGGCTTCAATCTGCTTCACTGCAACTTCAGGAAGGCAATATCCACTATCTTTAATCTGCTCCGCTGCTGCTCAGCGAAGATAAGATCTGCAATTATAGCCTATTACCCTACTGCTTAGGGGGTTAAGGCGAGTCTTCGATCTGCTCCGCTACTGCTTAGAGAGATAAGATCTACAATTTTAGCCTGTTACCCTACTCCTTAAGGGGTTAAGGCGCATTGTCTTCGATCTGTTCCACTACTGCTTAAGGATGCCAGATCTGAAATTTTAGCCTGTTACCCTACTGCTTAGGGGGTTAAGGGGCATTGTCTTCAATCTGTTCCACTACTGCTTAGGGATGTCATATCTAAAATTTTAGCCTGTTACCCTACTGCTTAGGGGGTTAAGGCGAGTGGCTGAAATCTGCTCTATTGCTGATATATGGTGATAAGATTTGCCAAAATTTGATCTGTTACCCTACTGCCTAGGGGGTTAAGATCTGCTAGAATTTGATCTGCTCCGCTCCTACTCAACGAAGGTAAGATCTGCTGTACTTTGCCTATTACCCTACTGCTTAGGGAGTTAACTCGAGTTTTCAATTTGCTCCACTCCTGCCAGTGGTATGAGATCTACTATATTTAGCCTGTTACCCTACTGCTTAGGGGTTAAGGCTCATCGTCTTCGATCTGTTCTGCTACTGTTTAGGGATGCCAGATCTATTTTCTTCAACCTGTTCCCTGGTCGTACAGGGACGCCATGCTGACATCTTTGATCTACATTGTCTTCTAGAGGACATAACCTGTAGAATGTGTATATGCTTATGCTTGATGATTAGGATGCCATGATCGAAATGAGTCAAATGCTTCCTAATTAAACATACTATGATGCAAAAATGTTATGAGAATGATCCCTATTTTGGATGTCAACACTCATTCATTCCTCTTCAATTTATCAATCATACTTTGTTCGTATACTTTGAATCCATTTGGTCTTGTTGTACCATTCCCCGAATGTTGTGACCCACTAGAGATGTTTGTGAAATGACCCTCTCTTAGAATCGATATTTGCTTAATTTGTGCACCATTTGGGACAACAGAAGTAATCTTAATTCCCTTAAGTACCTCCGACCCTTACATACAGGAATTCTTTAAACAAATGTCCTGTTTCGGTTTCTTGTATTATTTAGAAACTTCTAGAGTAATATATAAAACTTCTTCTGTGAAAATATTATCAGTCCATTAATTGTTATTTCAATATAAAATGCTTGAAAAAGGTCACAATAATGGACAAGAGAGAAATTAGTTAAGAGCATAGCTCGAAGCAATTAATCAAAGATAGCTAAGAAATTAATTAGGGCTAATCTTGAAAAGAATAAGGTAATCAAAGTTAGCAACTTCAAAATGGGTAAGATGAAAATTAGGTGCCCTAGATATCGCAGCCCGAGCTTTGCTGTATCAACTTCTTGAGGACCATTTTGAGTTCAATATGTGTTTAGGGGATCCGGAGTACTTTGATGATGCCCCAATACATAGCGTACTTCCTTATTGTCAATTTAGGTATAGTGAGACTACCATTTTCCCTACTTTGATCAAAATTTGAGTCACCCTTTTTCGAGTTTTCAACTCAAAACCCCTTTGGTCTCAAAGCGCCTTTTGCGGGTTTTCGCCTTGGCCTCTCCATTTTCTTTTCTTTTTCCTTTTTTATTCTTTTTTATTTTTCTTTTTTTTTCCTTTTTTTAAGGTCACAAAGCATCCTTTGCAGGTTTTCGCCTTGGCCTCTCTTTTTCTGGGTATCCGAATTCGAGTTTACAGGAGTTTATCTCAGTCAAACTCAATGCTCCTCCGGGGAAAGCCTTCTTTACCACCTAAGGTCCTTTATCATTTTGGCATTCACCTCCATTTGAAATCCTTTTGAATAGAAAGGATCTTCCTCAATATCAGGTCCCTATCATGAAATTCCATTAAGTGAACCTTTTCCTTCATAAATCAGCCTCATTCGTTTTTTACTATGAACGTTTTCACCCTTTCCTTTAACTTCATCCAATTCCTGGTTCAATCAAGGTTCGGAGGAAAAAAATCTCAATAGGCAGAACCACCTCTATTCCATAAACTAATGGGAAAAGTGTTGTCCCAGCTAAAGTCCTGGTCACCGTAAGCATAGAGGGTAAGTGGTAGCTTCTTATGCCAATCCTTGCAAGTCTAGGTTCACCTTCCATGATATTTTTTATTTTTCTTTTCTTTTTTTTTTGTACTTTTTCTTTTTAGCATCCCTTGTTGTACTGTAATATGCCATCTGATCTTTGAACATACTGTAAATTTTGTTGTTTCACAGTTGTGAATTTATTGAACATGATCATTTTTGGCATTCTTTGAAAAATTTCTTTCTTTTTTCCTTTTTCTTTTTTCTTTTTGAAATTTGGTGACTATTGACTTTGCAATATTGGCATAAGAAACAACATTCACCCTCTTAATGATTTGATGTCAACTGGGAGCTTTCGACGAGACTGGCCTCATAACATGCATGCCCCACATATGAAGCAAATAGAGGAGTCACGTAACCCTTGTTTCCTATAATTCAGCTTTTATGGCATAGCTGATACGATCCCCTTCCATGGTGGACCAGTAATGCCCAAACCTCATGCTTAGTCTGGCCATTGTAAAACCACTTGAATGTCTTTCTGATATTCTTATGGACCTCTTTTAGCCTTGACCACATCCTTAGGTCTAAGTAGCCCAGGCATATCTTGATACAATCATGAAAATATTTTTAAGTTCTTGGAATAACTCAATGATATCTTGCTTTGTTTTTGTAAGCTCTAATCTCTTCCTAGGTTTACAATATCCATTGATCCTTTGTAAAGCAAGCTACTATTTATCCTTTTAACAAGTCCAGAAATAATGTTACAATCTCTGTCATCCTCAAAGTTCTAACATCCCCCAAAACACACATCTCACTCAAAAAGGAGATTCTGAGTTAATAGCAACGTTGCTCATGTCGTTGATATCTGGGGCTCCATTGTGGGTTCAAAGGAATATTCCAAAAAATAAATGATTCAAAGAATGATTGTTATGGGTATGAACATAAAAATGTCTGAAAGAAAGTCTAGAGAACAAAAGAATTTATACATGGCAAGAATAAAAGAATATTGTATTCAAAAGATGTATTTTATTGAAACAAAAATTTCAGACACAAGCCCATTTCACAAAAGGATTCTTATTGCCTCTAGGCTTAAGGCAACAAGCATGTTTTGAATATTACTCTGTATAATCTCTAAAAACTACATGAAATTCCTTTACAAACCAGTTGTTCAAAAAATGCCCAACAGGTTTCTTCGCTCAATTCATTCCTCAGAGCTTGATACTATCAATATCATTTCCATCTTCAACAGGGTTCTTATTTCTGCCATATCCCCCTTGATCCTTTAATTAATTATGTTTACCCCCTTATCACCATGGTTTGGTAACGGGTTCTTTGTACCAAGGGTATCATTAAACTTCACAATTCCCATTTTGATGAACCTTTCGACCAATTTCTTGAAGGTGGTACAATTTTCTATGGAATGTCCCGCTATCCCCGCATGGTACTCACATCAAGCATTTGCATCATACCATTTAGGATATGGAGGTTGCATTGGTTCCAAATAATAGGGAGCTACCATGTGTGCATCAAATAAATTCTGATAGAGTTCCCTATACGACATCGGGATTGGCGTAAATTGGAACTTTTTAGAGTTTTACCTTGTGCCCGATTCCCATCTTGTTGAACCCTGTTGCCCCATAATGGTTACTCTTGGTTGACTGATAGTAATGGCTCTTGAGTACCCTTTGTTATATGTACTCATATTATTCACTTCGTTCTCCCTTCTCTTTGGAATTGACCTCTTGGTAGTTTCCCCTGCTTCAATCTTACCACCCTTTATGGCATTTTCGATCATTTCCCCTGCCATAACTATGTCAGCAAAACTCTTAGTGGTGCTTCCAATCATATGGGTAATGAATGGGGCCTTCAAGCTGTTGATGAAGAGCATGGTAGTTTCCTTTTCTAGGAGCGGTGGCTGAACTTGCATAGCAACTTCCCTCCATTTCTGTGCATAATGTCTAAAACTTTCATTCGGCTTCTTTTCCATGTCTGCAAAGTGATTTGATCCGGTGTCATGTTAGTCACATGGTTGTATTGCTTCATAAAAGCCTGAGCAAGGTCTCTCCAGGAACTAATTCTAGCCTGGCTCAACTGATTGTACCATCTTGATGCTGCCCCCACCAAACTATCTTGGAAGCAATGGATTAGCAGTTGATCATTATTTACATATCCCATCATGCGTCTACAGAACATGATGATGTGGGCTTCAAGGCAACTGGTCCCACTGTACTTCTCAAACTCTTGTATCTTGAACTTATGAGGAAGCACCAAATCTGGGACCAAGCTCAAGTCTTTAGCGTCAACCCCATGATGACTGCCAGCACCTTCTAAAGCTTTAAACTTCTCTTCCAACCACTTGCAACAGTCCTCTAACTGTCTTAAGAACTCCATTAACATTCCCTCCTTCTCGGCTATGTCTAGATCAGAGATAATAGGATTAGCAGGGTTAACTCCTGGATTGGATCCCGGGCCAGCCTGAATGTTTGTATGCATTTCAGTATCCATTTGCCCCTGTTGAGGCCTTATTGTAACAGACGGCCTTCGGGGATGCCCCTCTGGCTGTGCTTACATATGAGGTGGGGCAAAACCCGGAGGATAATCCTCATTGTCCTCTCCAGTAATAGCCATGGGGGCCTTTCCTTTATCCATGGCCCCAGTCAGTAGTTGGGCCATCTGAGCCATCATATTCTTTTGGGCCTCCAACTTTTGCTCCCTCATGTCATGTTGTATCTTTGTCAATTGCTCTTGCAACTAGTCTTGCATGTCCTTTTGAAGCTGTTCCAATCTTTGATCTATATTCTTAGTTTTAGCTCGTGTACCGTAATGATGTGTAGTTTCCAGATTTTTCTCTCTTCTGTAATAACTTCCACTAATTAGGGTCTTTCTATGAATTTAAATGCATATGATGCAATGTAATGCAAATGCATGAATGCAAAAAGGCATCGATCTCGAGTCAATTTCATTTAGAAAACTTTATTTAGAAAAAAATATCTTTACATATAAACGGATTACAAATACGCCTTTGCCCTAATGTCCAAAGTCCTAACAACCAAGCAAACTCCTAACCACGAACAGACTGTAGCTCAAATTGGTGCTCAATGCACCTGCCTGTTGTGCCAGGGTCTATAAATGATCGGCTACCTCTTGAAATTGAGCTATGACTTCTCCCATGAGGTAACCTCTACAGCCAAGGACACCTCCTCTAATGTTTGTAAAGTTATTCCGATTATCTTGAAAAAAAGATTGGCTAACAAGTAGGCATCTCTATTTCGTAGCGTGCTGCCTTAAAATGATATCCAACATCCTCAGTGCCTCTTGAGAGTTTTTAGATTCCTGCCCATGCAGTGCATGGGTATCTTCGCATCATAGCCAATCTCCATTTTAAAGGTCTTTGGATGATACGATCCTCTTTAATCTCTTTCTTTCACGTGGGCTGTCCCATCCATCAGGGCTTACATTTCTACTGTTTCTAATAGGTGCAACATCCTAAAGTACAACAGTAAACTCAAGCTTGTTGTTTGGTAGCAGTCCTATAGTAAATAAGCCTTTTTTATCATCAAAGGCAAAATTCTTTCTATCCAACTCAATTTTGTTGGTCTCATACACTCTGTCAATCACTTTCCTTCCAACACCCTACCATCCACAGGGCGACCATCCTCATATGAAAGGGAAAAGCTGTAATAGTAGAAGTGTCCATCAGTACTCCCTACGCTCACTTTGAATTGTTTATCTATCTTCCTGTCAAGTAAATACTGCAAGTCCCATAGTTATTGTAGAACAACTGCTTGGCTTCATTACTCTACTAATCATATATTTCCTTTAACTCTTGGAGATTATTTTGCATCACACTGATGTGAGTGTAGTCCCATAATTCTGATGTGTACCATTTAGCTAGACTATCTCATTTTGCTAATTGTGTTTCCTCTGACCATTTATGGACAGTAGCTTTGTCCTCCACTTTATCAAGAAGTCTATTTTCCATAACAAAACTCTCTAACTTAGACACTGAACGTGAATCGATACCTTTTAAATGTGAAATGACATGCAACAAAAGAAAGAAACAGTCAGTATCACATAATAACAATAAACTCAAAGACAACCTACAAGGGTAATAACTAAGGTATAATTCTACTTAGGTTGAGCTCTTATGGTCCTTCTATATGTCATTTGGTTCTAAGGTTGAGGTACCTGAACCAGTAGATTCCTCGATCCTCACCCATTATAGGCTCGTTTGAATCGAGTTCGGTTCAGGAGGACACATTTTCCTATGGCTGCACGGAGATGAAAATCTCACGAAGACATAGGTACGGATGTATCCCGAAAGTGATCCACTATCCTCACGGAGGTGAAAACCTCACGAAGGTGTAGTTTCTCACTCCCACTTAAGGGTGTGACCACAACGGTCATGCAAATGTAATGTGTGCAAGAATATAACAAACATATGCAAACACATGTAATGAAAGAGGATCGCACTTTAAAATTTTCAAATTTCTGACATTAGGACAAAAAATAATCAATTACGGCTCCACTCTCTAAAACGTCCCCAGTGGAGTCGCCAAGCTGTCGAAACCATTTTTATGAGGTTTTGAAAAAATGGGGTCGACTTTAAAAACTAAAACAGGAGTCGCCACCAATCTTTTTTACTTAGGTGTGATCGGACCACCTTATAAAATATTTTGTTTTAAAATACTGATTTTGACCTACGAATTTCAAGAAAACGGGTTCGGAAGTCGGTTACGTACGAGGAAGGGTTAGCACCCTCGTAACGCCCAAAAAATTGGTACCTAATTGATTATTTGACATCTTTTATGTCGGAAATTTGAAAGTTTTAAAATGCAATCCTCTTTTGAAAGAAAACTATTTGAATGCCTCGAATTTGAAACTAAAACTCACTTATCTCAAAAGAATCAAAACATCACATCCAGTAAGTTAGGACGCAATATTTCAAAACCTTCGAAGCTAAGTTTGCCTTTGGAAAATTTCTATCTTGAAACAACAAAACGCCATATCCAGTAAGTTAGGACACAACATTTTGAAATCTCAAGAATAGTTGTTTATATTTTTAAACTCAAAACATTTTGAAGGGTACTTGGATATTCGAATTTGACGAGAAAAATCGCAACCCAGTAAGTTAGGGCACTACTTTTCTCGAAGCTCCCAAACACCAAGCATTGCCTTTTTTAAGGAAAAAACTTTTCAATTAAATGAAATATATATTTTTTAAAACAATGAATAATATAGAATTTAATAAAAAAATAATTTGATATAATACTAAAATTAAAAAATAAAATATAAAAGAGAATTAAAAATCAACGAAATAGGGATTAAATCAAAATAAAAAAGGGTTGAAAACGAAGATGAACAAAGAATAAAATAAGAACAAACCGCAGAAAATAAGAACGCAATAGGGAGAGAAATTTGAGTGAATGCTCTCAAGGATTCTTATTGCTTCCCCAAAACTCAAGTGATGATTTACAATGAGGGGGGGAGGCCTCTATTTATAGTTGAGCCTCCCCAAATCCAACGGTACAGATCAATTACATCAACAGTTAAGATTAAAGGGTATCTACAGATTAAATCTCTAAGATACCAAAATCATATCTTCTAAGATTGCATATCATATCTTCTAGGATTGCATATCATATCTAAGATTTTCATATCATTTCTAAGATAGCGTATCCTTGAAGATTATGTTTCCATATATGTCAAGTTTGTAGATGGACCTTCAATCCTTTCAAGTAATGGGCCATTCTGATCCGGCCAAATGATATATTTTGGACTGGGCTTGGACCTTGTTTTATTATTTTGGGTTTATTATTTTTTGCTATGGGCCCAAGCAAAAATGGGGTATTACAAAACTAAGGTATAAGTATATATATATATTTTTTTGAAAATATATCTATATATTTGTTATTTTGAAAAACAGATTTGCCATTTTGAATACCTTAGAGAAACTGTGGAAGAAATTTTTTGATTTGCCCTTGTGTATTCGTATATTCCAAAAAAAAAAAAAAAGAGCCCCCTTCTACATTTCATTCAATTTCGGGCTTTATAGCTGAAAAAAATAAAATAAAAAAGAAAATCCAGCTTTTTTGCTGTTATTTGCTATTATTGTTTTCTTTTTGCAGGTGCGAACGGCGGCAATAGGGGCAAGATTCGCACGCTAACAGCAGCGTGATGGAGGTTGTGGCGCAAGGGAAACCTAAGCTTTCCAGACTTGTTAAACCCTTTGTGTAATAACCCGAATTTTACGGTTATCGAAAAAGTGTATTTTTGAGTCTCTGTTACTGAAAATTGGATCCGTAAATATTTATCAAAAATATTTAAAAAAGTTAATTGAGTGGTTAATTAGAGTTTAATCAAGTGAATTTAGCTTAATTAAGGATAATTGGATAAAAAGGATTAAATTAAATAGAGTGTGAAAGTTTAATTATAGATTAAAAGAAAATAAAAGGGACTATAATGGCAATTATGCCATTTAGCATAAGTGAGGCGGCATATAAAGTAAAAATATAAGATTTTTACTTAGATTTTAATTATAAAATATATATATATATATATATTTATTAGTAACAAATGATATTAAATTAATTTATTATAATTATATTATAAGATATTTATATGATAAATAAATTAAATTGTGACAAGTGTGTGATAAAAATAAAATACATATGTGATAAATAATGTACATACATTCGTAATATATGTATATATTTACTTATTATTATTATTAAATTGATATTATATGATAAATAAATTAGTATATAGACAAATGTATAGTAAATAAAATATACAAGTGTATGGATAAAAATACATACATTTGTAATATAAGTATTTAATTATAAAAGATATTTATTAATTAAATAAATCTATTATAAGATATTTGTATAATAAATAGATTAAAGAAAGACAAGTGTATAGAGATAAATTGATACAAGTGTATTAATATATTTGTATACAAATGTAAAAGAAATAATGGATTATTAAATAGATATTTATTAATGTTATTATATTATATTATATATATATATATATATATATATATATAAACAAAAAAGAGAAACAGAATGTGGAATGTGGAATGTGGAACGAAAAGCAGGGGAAGGAAAGAAAGAAAGAAGAAAAGAAAAGAAAAAGGAGAAATAAGGATTTTAAAGCTTGGAAGTTTAATAGGTAAGTTAATTTAGCCCTTTTTACTTAATTTTGATGTTTTAGAAGCTTTGGAATAAGATTTTGATGAAATTAAGTTGATATTTTGAAAGTTATTAGACTCCTAAATAATGTTCATGTTGAGTAAAATGATGAAATAAGGGTTAAATTGATAGAAATTCAAGTTAGAAATGAAATAAGGATTGAATTGTAATGTAATTCATAAGTTTTATGTTGAAGGGCTAATTTGAGGAAATTTTGAAACTAGTTAAATAACCTGAAAATTTAGTAGATAAATTTGAGTTGGGATGGAACTTGAATAGAAATAGAGTATGAATTAAGTTAGTAAAGTGAATGAATTAGTTAAGACCTAATTGTGAAAATGTTTGGAATTAAAGTCTAGTGCTGAAATTATGATTTTCAAAAGATGTAAAGTAGTTTAAAGTGATAGAATAGAGTGTTAATTGAAAAAAAAAATAAGCTCTATTGAGAGGCTAATTGAGTAGGGACGAAATTGTTATTTATTAAAGCTTAAGGGAAAAATGGTAATAAACAGCTTGCACTAAAACAATATTGGACAGCAGCAGTAAACTAACTTTGAAAAATTACTATAAATTGTAGAAATTGAATTAGAAGATGAAAAAAATATGAAACTAAATCTTATTGAGCCTAGTTTCTCGTAGAAGAAACGGTGTAAGCAATGGATTTGTAAATTATGAGATATAATAAATTTTGTGAGATAAGGTTAGAATGAATTTGGGACCCCCTGTTTTGAATTTGGAAAATCATCAAAAATTGGATAAAAATAATTAGGGGCTTAAAGTTATATGTTTAGAATTCTGAATGAGTCTATTTTCAAGAGAAGTAAACGGGAATATCATTCGAATTCTTTACAAAGAGATAATTAAGTTTTACTAAAGAGTGGTCAGAATTGTCAAACAGCAAAATAGGGGAGATTTTAATGAATAAACTGTATCAATTGGATAAATCAAAAATTCTGAAAAATTTTATGGTGATAATATATATGAGTCTAGTTTCAGGAAAAATTGATGGATCTTAATTTGGGGTTCTGTAGCTCAAGATAAAAATAATTTAGTGACTATGACGCAGGTGGACAGCTTGAATATTCACATATAAATAAATAGTGAAATTATTGACGATGTTACTCATAAGCATGTTTTGTAAATTAAGGATGTGAAATGGAGAGGAGGAGGAGGAAAATATATATGAATATTCAACTAGCATGACTAATTTGTATGCTTTAGGCTCAGGGACTAAATTGAATAAAAGTAAAATTTTAGGGGAAATTTTGTAAGGATATCAAAAATGACCAATTTGAAGGAAATGAATTGAATTATTGTCTAAATTAATAAATTGAATAGAATTATCAGTTTAGATCAAGATCGGATGAAAATCGGGGAAAATAAAAAATTACCAAAATGCCCCTAAATCTGGGTATTTTTGCAACTTTGTCAGGTAAATTTGTTTATCATAATTGAGCATGAAAATATGTTAAGTTATATGTTATATTGGATTGAATGTGAAATATTAGTACATTTGTATATTATGAAACAATATGAATACAAAATGAATTATTACCATATATGCTTGAAGTATATATATAATGATTTGTACGTGTTATATGGACACATGGTGTGGAAAGTATGTGCATATAGAATTTGATTTATATTAAGTTTGATATGAATTATTATCGAAATAAATATATGTGAAATATATGGAAATTATAGTACATGAAATTAAAATATAATGAAATAAATGATTTTAAACGGTAAGAGAATATTACTTATAAGCATATTATATAAAATATGCGTAAGTATACTAACAATGTTGATTGATGCTAAGACAAGTGCCAAGCTATTGATTGAATGATAATATAATTATCTATATGATGCATTGAATCGGTAAGTATTTAATGAAAATTTTTGCTAAATGATATGTAAATTCGAGTAATGCTCCGAAACCTTATTCCGACTACGGATACAGGTTGGGGTGTTACACTTTGGGCCATTTTGGGCAGATTCTGTTATTGGGCCAGTAGTTGGGTCAGGGACTTGGTTAATTTGGGCTTTTGAATATGGGTTATGTATTGGGCTTGGGTTTATTGGTTTTTTTACACGCGGGCCCATTTGGGCTATTGTAATTTATTAATTTTTATTTTTTTGGTTTTTGGTTGTGGTATGGGTCCGGGCAGATTGAGCCTATTACAATTAGTATAGTTTATAGTAATAACGCATCCATATTTTTTCCTATTCTGATTCCTGTGGAGACGATCTCACTTATCACTTTACTACTTGATTCGACGTGTATACTTGCACATTCTCATTACATATTCACACGTGACAATAATTGAGACTTTCTTCAATTCAGACATAATTTCATACAAATATAAAAACAAACCCTCTTATATTTTATCTGATTATACATCAATCATACCTTATTCACCAAAAAAAGAAAAATATCAATCATTGTTAACACAAAAATTATTTTGTTACTTAACAATTTTAGTTATTTTTAACAAATTGTTATTTTTCTTTGTTTTCGTCATTCCTTTTAAGCTTAAAAGATGTAAAAGTCCTCAAACTTAAAAAAAAAAAAAAAGTAATTAAGCCCCTAGTTTTTTTTTTTCACTCAATTGGGTACTTAAACTTTCAAAATGCATAAAAAATCCCTCAAACTTAAAAAAAAAAAAAAAAAAAAGAAACAACACACAATTAGGCCTTTACATTTTTTCTTTTTGCACTTAATTAGGTATTTGAATTGCCAAAATGCATCATAAAGGCCCTTTGAATATTAATTTTAACAGTTGATTATTAAAGTTAACCACCCCCTAATTTTTTCCAGTTAAACCCACCATGTGTTACAACCACAGCGTAACATGTGACAAAAAATGATAAAAAATAAAATTCAATAAAATTTATTAAATTTTAATAAAAATTATAAAAATCGAAAAAATTGTAAAATAATAAAAAAATATAATATATATATATAATATATACAAATATATACAAAATTATAAATTTTTATAAAGTAGTGAGAAAATTATAGAAAAATGTAAAGAAATATAAAATTTGTAAAAAAATTTATAAAAATTATCGTACCAAAAGAAGCATTTTATAATTATTCTATAGCTTTTATTGATTTTTTATTTTTTTTATCATTTTTCACCACATGTCACGCTGTGTTGCGACACGTAATGGCTTTAACTTAAATGGTATCTAACCCTACTTTGATAATCACATTTATTTGGTTATTTTTTGGGTAAATTACACCAACAATCACTCAACTTTGATGCAACTAACAAAACAATCACTTTGATTTCAATTCAGTCACTCAACTTTCAAAAAGAACAAATCAGTCACTAAAGTTATCAAAAAGTGACAAATCAATCACCCATTAACATTTTCCTTTACAGACCTAACGGGACAAGCGACGTGGCCAATTCAGTCACTTAACTTTCAAAAACTAACAAATCAGTCACTAATGTTATTGAAAAGTGACAAATCAGT
Organism: Gossypium stocksii; assembly: GCA_020496765.1. Lineage (NCBI taxonomy): Eukaryota > Viridiplantae > Streptophyta > Magnoliopsida > Malvales > Malvaceae > Gossypium > Gossypium stocksii. Next base: position 116,789,270 of record CM035624.1, read on the forward strand.
CACCTATTAACATCATTGTCAAAAAGTTACAAATCAGTCACTCATTAACATTTTATATTACAGGCCTAACAGGACAGGTGACATGGCCAGTAAATTAGTTGATTGGCCAGTTAACTTGCCACGTTAGACAAGGCAAAGTTGAGTGACTATTTTTTTGTCCTTTCTTTTCTGTCTTTTTAATAAATGACCTAATATTTTATTTTTTATGTAAATGGCCCAATATGTCTATATTTCATCTTCTCTATCCCAACAATCTCGCCGTCGCCGCCTTCACCACAACCGTCTTTGGCATCACCACTATTGACCTCCAAACCACCACCCTATCCATTTTTTTTCTTTTTCAACCCCCCAATAGAAGAGCCACCATGGTTTGGATCCGACTATCTTTTTCTGCTATTCAAAGCCATTAACTTTGAAAAAACTAGATCGAAATGGAATTAGAGACAATTTTGGGTCAAATTATCAGTACCCACAACCAAACCGGTTAGGAGAAAATCCTCCAAAGCAACATTCAAGCGGTTCAAGAACTAAATCAACTTGGATTTGTTGAGATCTCCATGGGATATGATGATATAAACAAAAGAGTCATCGATTAGGCTAAACAACACTAAATCTATTGCCAACATTATCAAGTTGCATAAAACAAAATCAAAAGCAAAACAATGGGAACATCTAGAAAAACCAAACAATCAATTGAACCAATGTTTTTTGGGAACAAAGGAAGCAATTCCTCCAAAGGGACGCCAAATGCCGACAAGTGAAATTATGGGTCGTGTCAATGATTAGCAAGATCCTAAAGTCAAAATTGGACTAGGTATTGTAGCAAAGGAGGATGAGAGATGGATTAGAAGAAGAGTAGGGGATGGTCGGCAATGGAAGTTGGGGTCGAGGTGAGGTAAGCACAATCCTTGGAAAAGGATTTGAATCAAGTCACAGACCTAAGGGTTAATCTAGAAAGGATATCGAAAAGGGTAGTTTGGGGTAATGACAATGAGGAAGCCATGGTTCTCAGCTTTCTTCCTAAACAAGAAGAATTTATTCAAGGGTTTTATTTCTTCTTCTTTTTGGGTGTTTGGTTTTTTGAAAGTTAGTAAGACCGATTTGTTATTTTTTGAAAGCTAAGTGATTGAATTGAAAGTTGAGTGACTATTTTGTCATTCAGATCAAAGTTGAGTGATTGTTGGTGTAATTTACCCTTATATATTTATTTTGCGTTCGAAATAACGTCGTAGCTGGTTAAATGTCAGGTCACTTTTCTGTTACATTTGTAACAAAAAATGGTTAGTATTTTTCGAAAGTTAAGTGACTGAATTGAAATCAAAGTGATTGTTTTGTCAACTACATCAAAGTTGAGTGACTGTTGGTGTAATTTACCCTTTTTTTTGGATGAAAAACTTTAAAATAATAAATCTCATATTGTTAAAGATATGTGACCCAAGTTCTTGTTAAATAAAATACAAGTGGAAAAATAGGGGGATCTACAAGGGAGAAGGTCGCAACCCATCGTAGATCCCCAATAAATAAGATACTGGGGTGGGGTCGCAACTGGGGGTGTGGGGGCTGAAAGCCCTCGTGGTACGGTACTGGCTGCACAAGTGAAATCCGTATTGAAGTATTCTTCCTCTATTTGATGTTGATTAGAATAAGGCGCTTTAACCTTACTGCATTACTTCTATTTGACTTTAATTAGAATATGATTTTGCAAACCTATAAATAGGCGTAGTGGTTTCTCCTCTTGTATCATTCGAATTCGACATAGTGAATTTTTTTCTCCTCTGCTCGTGGTTTTTTCCCAAAAGGGTTTTCACATACAATCTGTATGTTCTATTTTTCTCTCTTTTCTTGCCATTATCAACATTCTATTTTTACATGTATGATTAATCAAAATTAATATTTTAATTGATTGTGAAATTTATACTTAATAAAATATATAGTTAATGGATATATCAAATGCATATATAATATTTCGTATTTAAGTTTTTTTACCGTTAACTTTTTTTTTTTGGTAACTTAAAACGAAAATCTATTTGCAAACTTAGAGCTTAATTAACATCCTTTTATGAATTATACCCTTGTAAATGTTCACTATCTCATTTTCTTCAGCTCAAATGAGACAAAGCAAGTTAGCATTTTTCCCTTGGGCAAAAGTTTCATTGAAACTCATTTATCTCCCGTGATATTAGGTGTTGGTTGCCTTTGTAGTTTGCAGTCTCTCACAGTCCCTGGTTTCAGGTTAGCATGCCAAGTACATTGTGCTTGATGAAATTTGCGATTTAAAAGTCGAGTTTTTATTCAATATAGATTGATATGGGAATATGTGGTTTCACCTCTGAATCACCTTGTTATGAAGATATTTTTATTTGAATTGTTCATATGTACCTGAATTTAGTTCATCACAAATAACATGTTTCCCCTCCTCATGCAAGATAGAGAACTAATCAATAAACTGTGTGGAAAAACTCTTTTTTTTTTTTTTGGTGAAAGAAAAACTATCTCATTTAAATGTTTGTTTTGGTATATTTATATGAAAGAGACACCATTCATATTTAGGTTACAGAAAATTGTGAGAGTGGAGGGTACGTGAAAACAATATTATCGTTCCCTAAAAGAATTAAATCATATTATTGTATTGAATATTCTTAATTTTGTTGATAGGGTGGGGGATTGGGATTTTAATTTTGCTCTGCTTGATGTGTTTGTTTTTCAAGTTTAGGTATTTTTTGAGGAAACTGAAGAAGGTGGAGAAAGTAATGCACAAGTTGTGGCTATCAATGAGGAATTTTGGCCCGATTATTTTGACTAGTTGATTTTATTACAATTTAATAGGATGACTTTGGAAAATCGTGGAATTGAATTGATTCAGATTATGATGGATTTATTTGACCTGTAAGAAGGGCAATGCTTTATTTGAGATTGTTAAGATTTTGTAGGAATAGCAACATTAGCCCGAATAAAGGAATGTACTTTTTATTTAGATCGTGATAATCTTGTAAGCAAGGCAACTATTTGAGGAAATTGAAGGGATTTTGTCCCTCCTTAGGTTTCTATTTGAGGAAATCCGAAGGAGAGTCACGACCATCACAAGAAATTCTGTCGAGAGATTGAATGATTTTGAAGGCCTTCTTCTGCAAACACGTTGGGATTTCAAATTACTTCTTAGTTTCTGGTTCGGAAATTGATTGATGACAGAAAGTACGTTATTTTGTAATAATCATTGTTTTTCTTTTTTTATCTCATATGTTTTTGTGTTATTATTGTATCTATCCTTTTCCTTCATTATCTTCTTTTGATTTAAATATATATTCAGTTATTATTTGTGCTTATTATATATTTCATTAATTATTTTCTTCATTTGTCTTTTATTTAAGCATGATTGTTTTGTTATAATATTCAATTTTACATCTAAGCAGTCTTGGTATTGATGTCACCAATACCAATCATCTTATTTTTTAGATTTTTTTTTTTACATTATTATAGTGATTAAACATCCATATAATGTGCCATTCGACTTTTAAATTTATTCTCATGTTTTCTACCCAAAATTTTGATTTAACCCTCACTAAAATAATAAATAAATTATAAACAAAGAATACCTCTTAAAGACTGATTTTACATCACTTAAAAGCTTGAAAGAATTAATTATACAAGTGGGTGCATGAAAAAATATGAGAAATACAATAAAAAGATTAGAATTATGCATAATAAACTTTGTAAGCTTGTTTCTTGTCTTGTTTGAGTGTTTTTGAACTCTATTTATATCCTCTTGATGATATTTAGTCGGTAGAGACATTAATGCTCGAAATGCAATTATAGAGGCATAAGTATTGGTACATTGATCTTTGGAGTCTGATTCCTCCCTTAAAAATATGATAGTTGAACCTGTGAGTATCACATCAAAGATTGAAGGGGTTAAATACCTCATTAGTGTAGCTTTTAAAGAAATTATGGTTTACTCTCTCTCTTTTCGATTTTACTTTATTTTTAGTTTCTAATTTTAAAACTTATACAACAATATTTTACTTTTCTTTAAAAGGTAACACAAGATTTTACATACCATTTAATAGTTAAATAATTGTTTCAATAATTGCAATAGATGATTGATTTAACATCGACAGTTTGGAGATGTAATTAGAATGCTTTAAAATTTAGGGACCACTTTAAAATGAGAGACATAGTTTGAGGATGTCTAGTGCAATTAACTCAAAATTTTATGAATAATTTAAGAAAAAGGATAAATATCAAATTTATACATGAACTTTGGTCTAATGTGCAATTTGATATATGAACTTTAATTACATACCTGAAACTTGAATTGTGGTTCAAATATATACATAAAACTTTGATTTTGATTCAATTATACACATTTAAAAATGAATACATACATTTATTTTCATATGTATGGCATTACACATTAGATCAAAATTCAGGTATAGCTTTGATATTAATACGTACCATTAGAAATGATATAAAATGAAATTAGTTTTATCTATTTTTGGTCATTCTAATAATTAACATTCACCGAACCTAATTTTCAATAATTATAGGATTGTCAAACTTAAAAATCGTATGATTAGTGGCTAAGTTTAAAATTAAAAGAGAATTAATTGCCATATGATACGATAAATTACTAGTATTAATATACTAATCATGATTACAAACATATTGAATCTCTCTATTACTAATCACATTTTTTCTAACTTTATTTAAACAGAGACCACCTTTCGAAACAAAAATGACACGCCAACTTGTTGTTCTTGCTTTGGTTTTGATTGCCCTCGCTGGTGTGGTTTCTGTGGACGCTTCATCCGCTAGTGGTAGCCCTACAAGTGCGCCAGCTGAAGCTTCTACAGATGGCAATGCTGCTAGTTCCTCCCCTCCTTCTCAATCTACCGCTTCAAGTCGTAGCAGTGGTGTCACTTTTGACCTTGATAGATAGATCAGAAATAGAACGATCAAGTTAAATATAATAAGTAAATAATTGTATCATTTGGATGGTGAGTTGGTTGTTTCGTTGCAGAGTCATATTCATAAGGTTCATCCATAGAATGATTGTCAAGGAAATGATTTGCAATTTTAAAAAATCGTGGGGTTTGGGCAAATAAATAATTATTTCTATAAATAGAATATTATGTTTTTCATTGAGTTTATGAACTGCTTTTCAAATATATAAATTCACTTACAACATTATACTCTTAAAAAATCTACTAAAACGTGTAGATTAGTGAATTATATATATATATTTTTTTAAATTATGATAGGAGAGTAAAGCCTTAACAACAATATGATTAATGCAATTTGAAGTTAGATCACATCTGAAGTGATGAATATCTTAACTATCAAGTCAGCACACTTAATTTGGTGAACTGTGTTTTATGTATTAATTTCAATAATATTTAAAGCATTAAGTGAGAAAAAAAACAAAAAAGCATCGGTGATTGAGAATGGCGGTTGGAATTTGGTATTTGTAATGCGTCCATTATGTAGAAATTTTTATATTAAGAAAAAAAGAAATATTGGTCAACAAATCAAATTTATTTAACTAATGGAAGGTGGACTTTTAAGTGAAAATGTTCATAAAGGCATCGATATGGCGAATTGAAAGAGGGCTTTCCATTCTACAACCTCGCCCAATTCAGAACATGTCCATGTCTAGTTTAAGAATTTCTTAAGACTCCAAGGACTAGCTCCCTGAGCCTTAACATAACCACACGAGGTTCCATCATGCCATGTCTCTACGACAGTGGCTATCAATAGTGTGAAATGTTAAATCTTAAACTCTAAACGAAACCATAACCATATAACAATCAAATAAGCTATTCACAATGTTAAATGTTAACCACTTTGAATATCTCTTCACTGCAGTATCTTGCATCAACAAATATATATAATTATTGTCGATAGATTCTTTAACGATGTAAATAAGATGTTAGTGCTTGCAAACTAGTCAAGTTCAACTTGAAAAAAAAAAAATGAATTCAATTTGGTAATTATCAAATAGGGCTTGAGCTCAAGTTGCTCTAGCTTTCAATCGAGCTAAATTCAAGCACTATAATATTTAGTTTCAATGGTTCACAAGCTTAATCGAGCATTTTATGTTAATATAATTTTATATTATAAAATTATATTTTTACTCTTGTTATATAGAAAAAGCTTAATTACAAACTAGTCTAATCGAGCTCGAGTTCAAGCTAAAGCATAAAATTTAATTAACTAGATTAATCAAGTTTGAATAACTTAATTAGTATGTCTCAAGCTAAGCTCAAATTTAAAAATTGATGCTCGAGTTAAGTATTGAATCCCGAATATTAAGTCAAGTTCAAGCTCGCACTAACTATTGTTCAAGCTTGACTCGACTCGATTACACGGTATACTCATGTGACTTTGATAGGATGATTCCTTAGGGTTTATATCTTTGCAGTTAATACAGCACAGCAGTCGGAGCAGGCAAAGTAGCCTATTCATTTGCAAGTCGTATACTGTCAAAGAAAATAATATGATATCTCTCTCCCATATGTAGTCCACAATTTAATTCCATGGTTATTAATAAGGCATTCGGAAAAACTGTACAAAGCTTCCCCTTATATATAAATATATATATATATATATATATATATATATATTGCAGTGCAAGACAAGGGTTATAGTTTCTCGATGGACCAATATTCTCCCCAGTCTTGTCCTTTTTAAAATAATAGAATTGTGCTAGTGTTGTTTTTCTTTATACAGGACATCCATATCCCTGCCTTATCCACATGTCGCTATGATAATCAAACAAATTAGTTAGTAAGGTTGTAAGAATCCCAGGTAGGAATTTATGGATTTTGATTTTTTTAATACTAAAGAAATATGATTTTGGATTCTTTCTATATTTCTTAAATTACCCTTAAACTTCACATACTTTGAACGAGTCAAGCCTAGAAGAACAGTGGCAAACAAAAGAATACGGGAGCCGATAGCTGTGATTCGTAGAATAAGGAGATAAGGCGAGCCAAGCCCCGACGAGACTGATAATACTCTGGAATGACATATTTTTATATCTTAATTACATATTTATTTTGAGTATAATCCTACTAATTTGGGCTATTTTTTATTTTTTATCTGGTAGGGATTAAATTGAAAGTAAAAGGAAATTTGGGGGCAAAAAGCGTGAATTTAAAGCCAAAATGGGCCAGCATGCAAAATAGTAAAGAAGTGGTGCCGAAAATACAAAGTGTGGAAGACTTGGGGGAAAAAGTTCAAAGAAGAGATTTTATAAACACAAGACTTTATTTAAATTTAAATCATATTAGGATTATTGTTAAGATTATTATTTAGATTTAATTTCAGCTTTTATCTTTGTTTATCTTTATTTATCTTTTAGAATTTAAATAAGAACAAACTAAGTTTTCTAAGTACTATAAATAGGGGATGGAGTAATACAAATTGCACTCATCTTTTTTGTTAAAGCTCTCTCTCCCCAAAAAGCTCTAGCTTTTTGTTCCTTTTATTGTTCAATAACGTTCTATTTGATCAAACTTATTTCTTTTTTCCAAAAAGCATGAGCCACTAAACTCATCTAGCTAAAGGTTGCCGAGATTCCCTAAGAAAAAGGTTCATGAGGCTTAGAATCCACACTTAGCCTTCTCAATGAGTATTCATTGTTTCTTCTCATTACGAGACTGATGCTTCCATCCATGTCCTTCCAAAAGTGATCTTTCATTTTGTGCAAAGGCGGCCGCTTTGTATGTTTTGGGAAGGTTGCACACTCAGTTTGTACGCTTACAGCGTCAGTGGTTGTTAAGCACAAGAGACAAAATGGCGTGGCATTCGCAATTGAGAAGTGATGATCTAGTGTAAGACGGTCCCACAAAAGTAACAGTTAGCTGGAGTCAAGTTCCTCTATATCATAAGTCTAAAATCTAAGTGGAGCTAGTGGTCCTACGCGTCCTCTTCCACTATAACTGGCTTATTCAGTCATGAGAATGATCATCTAAAACCCTAAGATTGAACCCAAGGAGGATCGAGATAACCGGAGGTTGGAATCTCTCAATCCAAGAATCTCTTTTCTCGACTCTGTTTATTTTTACAACTTTAATTTCAATTTCCACAATCTCAATTCATCCATATTTTTTAATTCTATTTTTTATTTTTTCCATGTACGCCACTTTTTTCTAGGGCACGACTGTGCTCGGGATCTCGAGGAACAAAAAGTTGTGCAAATCCAGGCCCTGAGGATTTGACTCTACTTTCCTTATACTATTCTTTTCATTATTTCATAGGAATAAGATATTTTTGGTGCTTCTAACGACGCATCATATTTTGGCACCGTTGCCAGGGACTGGTAACGTACTAATCTTGTTTTTGTTTCTTATGACCAGATCTGCTCTAGGTATTCTTGCTTTTGATTTAGAAATAGAGAAGACTATAAGAGCCAATTGCAAGGAAACAAAGTTATGAAAAAGCAGTCAAGGGTGGTAGGGACTCAGAGTAACCCACCGCCAGAAGTAGAAGCAGACGACGAGGTTGATTCTAGGGTTAACGAAAACCTTACTCAAACACTAGAAAATGAAAGAGTAGGAGTCGATCCACCAAAAGAAGTGCTTAATGCTAGGGTTAATGAAAATCTGAATCTAGCACATCAACCTATGGCTCAAACAATCCGGCAAATGGCTAAAGCTCCTGTAGAATAGCAACCACTATGCATTGCATATTCTACTATAGATACTGATTTTAAACTGAAGTCAGGATTAATCCAGTTACTACTGACTTTTCATGGGTTGCAAGATGAAAATCCCCACAAACATCTGAAAAAGCTTCATTTGGTTTTTCTTGGCATGAAACCTCAAGGCGTAACTGAGGATCGAATCAAATTGTGTGTTTACCCTTTTTCCTTAGTAGATTCTGCTAGGGAATGATTATTTTATCTACCCCCTAGATCTATTACAACTTGGATTGATCTTTCCCATTTGTTTCTCAACAGGTTTTTCCCAGCTTCGCGTGCAGCTGAGTTAAGAAGGGAGATTTTTGGGATAAGGTAAAAAGAACTAGAGTCTCTTTACGACTATTAGGAACGATTTAAGAAGTTGTGTGCAAGCTGCCCACAACATGGTATAATGGAACAGTCTCTACTACAATACTTTTATGAAGGCTTCAAACTTATAGAAATGAACATTGTAAATGCCGCCAGTGGAGGGGTGTTAGTCAACATGACTATCCAACAAGAAAGGGACTTGATATCCACGATGGCTACAAATACTCAGTAATTCTAAGCCAATCATGAACCCACTAGAAGGGTTCACCAGCTAAGTGGTCGTGATAAGATGAAGTAATAAAATCGATCGTACCTGGAAACTAACTATTATTACGATAAAAAGGCAAGCACACCTATCGAATAGTAGTATAGCTAGTGGTAAGACCGGAATATCGAATCCAAGGAAACTAAAGTACTAGTAATAACTTCCTTCCTATTATCTAGCCTAAAAATAAAGAGGTGGTTTGTGTAAACTAATTAACTCTAAACTAAACTGAAGAAATGACAAATAGTAAATTGAGAGATTGCTTTTGGGAAAAACTAATTGATGAGGGCAATACCTAAGAAAGAATCCACCTAGACTTCACTTGTTACCTAACTCTTAACTAGACGATTTCTTCATTTGACTTGATCCATAGAGATTCCTAAATTATGTTAATACCTCTATCGAGGATAAGAACAACTAATCCTAGGTTGATTAATTAAAATCTCTTTCTAATTAAAACCCCTAGTCTTGCATTAACTCGATCTATGGCCCTCTATATTAGATTTGACTCTAATCCGGCAGATTTTTGTCGTCCTATGTCTAGGATTGCGATCAATTTTGCTTAATTGTGTTGGATCTACTCCTATACAGGGACTTTTGCTCATTTGTATAAGCACATTCGACTTAAATCAATATCCCAGAAATATCAATTCAAGAGTTAAAAACACAATTAAGATCAAATCAAATATTTATCATATAGTTCAGATAACAATAACAAGATTCATCTTAGGTTTCATCCCTCTTAGATATTTGGGGTTTAGTTCATGTTTATAAAAAGAAACATCTCAGAATAAAGAAAATAGCAAAACATAAAAAAACCCAAAACTCCTGAAAGGATAGAAATCCTCTGTCTTGATGTAGATCCTGGTTTTTGAGATGGATCAATCAGCTTTCCTTCGAGTGATTCCCTGCCTTTAACTTCCCGTCTTGACGGGAATAATGTGCTCAGCACCCTCCTCTACTGTCCACCCTTGTAGTTGCCTCCTAGGGTCTTTATATAGAGTTTAGAATGTCTTTCTTAGCCCCTAAGTAGCCTTTCCCGAGTGAAATTGAACTTCCTCACAACAGGGACCGCCCGTGTGCCATGCCCGTGTGAGTCGACTTTGGGCCGTGCTCGAGCCTGTTAATGTGGCACGGCCGTGTGACACGCCCATGTGGTGAACCTCCAGGCCGTGTTGTTTTTACACCTTGGCCCATTTTCTCTATTTTCGGCCCGTTTCTTGTTCTTTTCACTCTCCTATGCTCTCCTAAGTATAAAACATGAAAGTAAAGGATTAGGAGCATCAAATTCCACAAATTCAATGATAATTCATCCATAAATGTGCTAAATATGGGATAGAAAATATGTATAATTTACAGTTTATCAAATACCCCCACACTTAAGCCTTTACTTGTCCTCAAGCAAAATCTCAACTCACAATTAAAAATCATTCTTCTTAACTTATAATCCTTATCAATAATGTTTCAAACTAATATACAAGTAATCATACAATGAAAATTCAACCAGAAGAAAATTAAAGTCACAAACACTCTAAGTTGAGAATTTTATCACAGAAACATAGGGTTTCTCCCTTCTTCTCAGTAGTTACCTTTTAATTCAAAATCAACAAGAGTTGACATCCTCACTAAAGATTCACTCCATCCACTCAAAGTGTTTAGGATTCAAAAATTTAAGCACTCGTTAGTCAATCTGAAAATCTATTACCATAAGCTTGCAGGAAAATCAAATCTCCACCACTATGTATTGATATGACACATCAATCAAAAGGTCTTTAAATGGTTGTAATGGGGCTTTGGTTAGGACTGTCGTCACAATCTGAAAAAGATGGTTAGAATCGAGATTGAATTGAAAAATCATCTAACTAGAAAAATCTCTATCACTGAAACATATTTCTAGAAATACAGCCTTTTTGATGACATTGTTCTAGATTCGGAAGCTTATAATAGAAATATGCAAAAATATTGAATTACAACTGAAATATGAATTACAATTGAATTAACTGCATATACATTTTTTAAGATTAAATCAAATAACAAACAAATTGAATATTTATGAACTTGAAAATGAGAACAAAGATAGAAAATCATTCAACTCAAATCTCGAAAAAAATAGGGACCAAAATAATTGAAGGGAATTCAACAAAAATGGGTTATAGGTTAGTATTGAGGGTAAATCAAGGAATGGGTTGTTAGGCTCAATGGGGTTCATTAGGGGTTAATTTATGAAGGTAGGCTTTTATTGAGTAAGTGGGTTAAACCTAGCTGCCTTTATCATTTCGGTATATCAAATCAATGATGTGGTCTCGACATGTATAATCGAAGCAAGTTCTAGAATAACAAATAAGTATTGACTCATTCAAAGCAACAATAAAAGTGAGCACGAAAGGATGTATGCTCAAAAGGCTCAAACGTCTCACCAGAATTATGGCTATTGATGTCAATCCTGCGAATTTCAAATTTCAAGATAATACTTAAAATTGGGGAAAACAATCTAGAAAAATTGTAAATTCCCAAAAACTTCAACTTATCATGCTTGATTCCCTAATGTCTTAAAGTTTGAATAATCAAAGCATAAGTACCTATGTCTTAATTCTCAACATATCAATAAAAATCATAAATCAATAAGAATTCATCTTAATAGGGGATTGAGAATAATGTAGAGAGTGAAAGTGAGAATTTAAAATTTGAGAACAATGCAACAAGTGATTTTCGCCCCACACTTAAGATGTACATTGCCCTCAATGTACAAAGATACATTAGTAGCAATAGAAGCATAAAATCATAAGATAGGGAGAGAAGTGAAACTCCTTGAATATTGGATGAATTCCTTGAGCTGGGTGTGAAGATTTGTATAGAATGGCATTTATCCATAATTTCCATGCCAACAGGATATGATGATCATGGTCGTGGTGGCTATGGTCGTGGTCGTGTAACAACCAGCAGTCGTGGCAGGGTTTTCCCATTAGATACAAATATGAGCTGTAAAGCTCTTTTAAAACTGCGATAGCATTTATCAGTTTTAGGGAATTTGGATTAGCAAAATGTACTTGTTAGGAAATAACCAATATGAAATAATTGAAATAAAATAAACTAAGTTCTGAAAATACTAAAATTTAAATAATGAAAAAAATAAGATAAAAGAAAAAGGAAAAGTAAAAATAAAAATAAAGGAGAAGTAAGAGGACTCATGAGTCCTAATCTTTAGATGGCTCATGAGGTGGGGACGGTGGTACGAGGTGAAGATGCTGACAAATCTGAGTTAAAGTAGCATCAATATGATCAAATCGCTGAAAACATTGTTGCTGGAATTGGGTGAACTGCTCAGAAGTGACATAGCCTGAAGCTGCCGCATGAACTAGGCGGCGAGTAAGTGGTGGCTCAGTCAGTGCCTCCTCCTGTGGTGGGACATTATCAGTAATGCCCTCGGGGTCCTCCTACTCAACATTCTGGAATAGGCGATATTGTGGAGGATCAATCTCGTGTTGCCACTGAATCATCCTCATGTGAAGCATGCTCTAGATGCCCTGTGGAGACATCCGGCCAACTAGAGTATAGGAGGATGTTTGGGCCACGGTGTTGAGTAGGCCGAAGTAGCGGGCCAATCACGTGATGTACTGGCTCATCGAGATTACGCCCCTATGGTGTCGCTCTGTCTGGTGCTGGATGGCATGGGTAATGAAATAGGCGAGGTCAATCACATGTGCGTGTGCCATGCTCCACAAAAAGTAGGCGTCGTGAGTGTTGACAACGCCAGTGCTTTCTCGCCTGCCTGTCAATGTATGCACGAGTAAGGCGTAAATGTACCTCAGTGAAGAAGCGAGAGCTTTCGCCTTGGAGCGACTGAGGTCGTATGTGGCCGAGACTGGGACTAGGGCCTGTCAACATTTAACTAGAGAGAGATATATGTGCTGATGGAGCTCGGAAAGGTACTCCTCCTTCATAAACTGCTTGGTGTACAGGCCTAGTGCTGTACCGAACTCCGGTACAGTGAGTTGTCAAGCAAAACTTCTTGGACAGAATTGAATCGTCCCTGGATCATCGTGTCGGGTCATGACGGTCTGGAGATGGAACGTGGAGCAGAACTTTAGGGTAAGCTCAAGGTAAGTAGGCTCCACGATTTGGAAGAATTGGTCCCACGGGTCCGTCGTCAATAAGGCTCGTATCGCATCTACTAGTTGGACCCGTTCTAGTGCGGCCCAATCGATGCATCTCCCTACTCCGAGGGGCCTCTCCCTTAATATCTGAAACAGTTCCTCTTGGGAACTTTACGGGAACTAGAGGAAAGGATGATGAACTTTTGTGGTGGGTCTAGAAGATGAACCACCAGGCCCTTTTCGCTTTTTAAAAGCGGGTACGATAGCTTTCTTTCCTCGTGATGACGACATTTTACCTGAAATAGAGTAGAAAAAGAGAGAACTATATTATGGAAACTCATAAACCACTAAATAACAAATTAAGCTTAATCAAGAATTACTAAGTGCTTCATGCAAAAGGTAATTTCACTAACCTAGATACCATATTAGATTCATCCTAAGCAGAAATAATGAAGACAATGGTTGTTCTAGTGGGTTTTTATAATCAATGTATTCTTAAAGCCTATTGCATGAGATAGTTAAAAGTGGTAGCAAGAGAATGATTCAAAGTGGCATTATTCTAAATCAATAGATCATGGATATTGCATGGATATCAATTTTAAGCATTTGAGAATAAAAAAATATGAATGAATGAATAAAGTACTAGAAATAATTAGAAACTAAATAAAATAGAAAAAATGAGAGTTAATAACAAAGAAAAGAGAAAAAGGAACTGAATGGGTATTTGTAGGGGGCGGAGCATGGTCGTGGTGGTGCTTGCACGGGAGTGGTGGCGTGGCTGAGGTCGGCGGCAGCGCTAGAGAGGGCTGGTATGGGTTTTGGGTGGAGGGATTTTTAGGGTTTTAGTGAAGAAGAAGATTAATATTGGGGGTTTTATATAGGAATTGGGGCACACAGGCGAGTCAAACACCCGTGTGAATCATTTTTAGCCTGTGTGGTTCAAAATTTGAGGATTGTGGCGCGCCTAGTTTGTGACACATGTCTGCGTTCCTAGGGCGTGTTGGGGCACAGGCCGTGTCGCACGGTCGTGTCCTTCGATGTTCGCTTCTCCCATGCTCGTGTAGAGGGTCACACGCCTATGTATGAATTGGCAGGTTCGACCACGGGGTTAGGACACGGGCGTGTCGCACGCTCGTGTCAATTTGTCAGGATTGGCTACAGCCACCTCCCATGGTCATGGCTATTTGTCGCAGCCCATGTTAGGATAATTCTTGTCCTATTTTTACACGGCCATCTCACACGACCGTGTCTTTGCCCATGGTGTCCCCACGGCTTTAGGCACGCCCATAAGCATGGTCATGTGGCTTGGAAAACCTAGATTCAGAGGGTTAGTTAATGAATTAGAGAGTTTAAATTAAAGAATTTACTATGTCAGTGCTCGGGTTGCCTCCCGAAAAGTGCTTGTTTATAATCTAAGCTTGACTTTCCTCAAGCTTTTATGGTCACAGTGGTTTGAAGAGTTGAAACTCTTCTATCCTGCTTTCAATTTTATTATCAACATAAGGTTTGAGTCGAGTATGATTTACCTTGAAAGTGCCAAGTGTCTTGTGTGTTATCTCGACTGTACCATAGGGAAAGATTTTCATTTCTATGAAGAGAGGTGTGTCACTTGTATAAAGTTTTGCATTCGAAATTCGAGGATCTTCCTTCTCTAAGAATACCTTATCCCCTACCTTAAATTGATTCGTTTTTACCTTAGGATCATCTTGGTGATGCTCTGGGTTAGTGTGGCATATTTTGGGTTTTTCTTGTTGATAGTTCAGCCACTCATCTAGTTCCTTAATCTGGAGCATTCGTTTTTCATGTACGTTTCCCTTGGATGGACTCGTCTGTGGTTGGGTTGCCCTTATGTGAGGTGTATTCTGCAAAGAAGGTTGGATGGTGAGATCATTCTTACTATCAAGCTTCATAATATTATCTTTATTATCAATAGACATATTAGAGTTATGAGCTTGTAAAGTAATTTTGTCATCACCTACACCAAGTGTAAGCTCGCCTATTCCTACATCAATTATGGTTCTAGCAGTTGCTAAAAAGGGTCGCCCTAGAATTAAGGGTACATTGCTATCCTCATCAATGTCTAGAACAACAAAGTCGACTGGGAATATAAATTTATCAATTTTTACAAGCACATCTTCAATTATGCCCTTTGGAAATCTAATGGTTTTATCAGCCAATTGGATGCTCATCTTAGTTTGTTTAGGTTTCCCAAGACTTAGTTGTTTAAACAATTTATAAAGCATTACATTAATACTAGCCCCTAAATCAGCTAATGCATTTTTGACGTCTAAACTACCAAGTAAACAAGGAATTGTAAAACTCCCTGGATGTTTTAGTTTGTTGGGTAGCTTATTCTGTAAAATAGCTGAGCACACTGCATTCAGTTATCTAGCTTTCGTTTATTCGTCAGTAGTTCTCTTAAAAATTTAACGACGTTTGGCATCTGTGAAAGAGCTTCGACAAACGGTAAATTAATACGTAATTTCTTTAAAAGTTTAAGGAATTTACCAAATTGTTCATCTGTGCGGTCTTTCCATAGCGGATTTGGGTATGGGATACGAGGCTTATACTCTTTGACAATTACTTCTTTAGAACTTACCTCATCCTTACTTTTACTTACCACAGTCTCCTTACATGGCTTTGGATTGGTTTTGGTTAACCCTTCCTCATCTAATGTATCAACTGCATTAAGTTGCTCCTTAGGGTCAGTGTCGGTGTTGCTTGGTAACCCACCTTGTGGTCTTTCAGAAATTAGCTTAGCGAGCTGGCCTATTTGAGTTTCTAGTCCTTAAATGGATGCTTGCTGGTTCTTCAGTGCCGTTTCTGTGTTTTGGAAATGGGTTTCTGACACGACGATAAATTTTGTGAGCATCTCTTCAAGGTTTGGCTTTTTCTCTTACGGATAAGGTGGTTGTTGAAATCCCAGAGGGGGTGGTTGCCTTTGATTTCCTTATCTTCCCCATGAGAAATTTGGGTGGTTCCTCCAACCTGTATTGTAAGTGTTACTACAAGGGTTATTTTGGGATCTAAAATTATTACCCATATAGTTGGCTTGCTCAGTTTCCATGCCATGTCCATAGGAGGAGTAATCAGAATTGCTCATGTTTCCTTGGATTGAGTCACATTGCATCGCTGGGTGTATCTGCGTAGAACCAACAAAATTATCAATCTTTTTATTAAGTAGTTCTACCTGATTAGAAAGCATGGTGACTGCATCAATATTGAAAACTCCAGGAGCTTTCTGGGACTTTGTTCTCATGACTTGCCACTGATAGTTATTCAGTGACATCTCTTCTATAAACTCGTAAGCTGCTTCTAGTGTTTTATTGTTGATTGTTCCACCGGCAGCTGCATCAATCATTTGTCTCGTCAAAGGATTCAAACCGTTGTTAAAGGTTTGAACTTGTAACCATAGAGGTAACCCATGGTGAGGGCACCTTCTCAATAAGTCCTTGTATCTCTCCCAAGCATCGTAAAGTGTTTCTAAATCCATCTGCACAAAAGAAGAGATATCATTCCTTAATTTAGCCATTTTAGCCGGTGAAAAATATTTAAGCAAAAATTTTTCTGTCATTTGTTCCCATATAGTGATAGACCCTCGCGGTAAAGAATTTAACCACTGTTTAGCTTTATTTCTCAAGAAGAATGGGAATAACCGAAGACGAATGGCATCATCAGAAACGCCATTTATTTTAAATGTGTCATAGAATTCCAAGAAATTGGCTAAATGAGCGTTAGGATCCTCATCCTGCAAACCATCAAACTGAACAAACTGTTGTATCATCTGAATAGTGTTAGGTTTCAGTTCAAAATTATTTGCAGCAATAGTAGGCCTAACAATACTAGATTCAATACCAGCTAAATTAGGTTTAGCATAATCATACATAGTACGCGGAGCAGGATTTTGCTCAACAGGATTTACGGCTAATACAGGAGGTAGCTGATTATCGTGGTTTGCCTCCATCTCTTCAACAGGTTCAGGTTCTTCTTCTTAACTTTGTTCTGGATATTGCAAGCTTCTTCTTATCTCTTTGCGAGTTTGACAGACTATAGCTTCTAAATCATCGTCAAACAATAATGGTCCTCATAGGTTTCTTCTAATCATAAATTAGAGGCACCTAGAAGGGAAAAGGAAAAAGAAAATTTTAGTAAATAAAACCTAAAATAAAAATAGGAAATAAAATGCAATAAAAATAAAAAATGGCTAAAGTAATAGGAATCGAGTGTTCCTAATATTTCAGTTCCCCCGTAACGGCGCCAAAAACTTGATCGTAATGAGATGAAGTAATAAAATTGATCGTACCTGGAAACTAACTATTATCATGATAAAAAGGCAAGCGCACCAATCGATAGTGGTATAGCTAGTGGCAAGACCAGAATATTGAATCCAAGGATACTAGTAATAACTTCCTTCCTATTATCTAGCCTAAAAATAAAGAGGTGGTTTATGTAAACTAATTAACTCTAAACTAAACTGAAGAAACGACAAAAAGTAAATTGGGAGATTGCTTTTGGGAAAAACTAATTGATGAGGGCAATACCTAAGGGGATGAAACCTAAGACAGATCTTGTTATTGTTATCTGAGCTGTGTGATAAATATTTGATTTGTTCTTAATTGTGTTTTTAACTCTGAAATTGATATGTCTGGGATATTGATTTAAGTCGAATGTGCTTATGTAGAGGAGCAAAAGTCCCTGCATAGGAGTAGATCCAACACAATTAAGCGGAGTTGATCGCAATCCTAGACATAGGACGACGATAATCTGCTGGATTAGAGTCAAATCTAATATGGTGAGCCATAGATCGAGTTAATGCAAGACTAGGGGTTTTAACTAGAAAGAGATTTCAGTTAATCAACCTAGGATTAGTTATTCTTATCCTCAACGGAGGTATTAACATAATTTAGGGATCTCTACGGATCAAATCAAATAAAGAAATCATTTGGTTCAGAGTTAGATAACAAGTGAAGTCTAGGTGGATTCTTCCTTAGGTATTGCCTTAATCAATTAGTTTTCCTAAGAGTAATTTCCCAATTTACTCTTTGTCGTTTCTTTAGTTAGTTTAGTTTAGTTTACAACCAAACCCTTTTTATTTTTAGGCTAGATAATAGAAAGAAATTCATTGCTAATACTCATAGTT
The DNA here is from genome assembly GCA_020496765.1 of Gossypium stocksii. NCBI lineage: Eukaryota > Viridiplantae > Streptophyta > Magnoliopsida > Malvales > Malvaceae > Gossypium > Gossypium stocksii. The sequence goes on from CM035624.1 coordinate 116,807,779, forward strand.
CCTTGGATTTGATATTCTGGTCTTGCCATTAACTATACTACTGTTCGATAGGTGCACTTGCCTTTTATCGTGATATTAGTTAGTTTACAGGTATGATCAGATTTTATTACTTTATCACAAATCACGAGATCAAGTTTTTGGCGCCGTTGCCGGGGAACTAAGATATTAGAAACACTTGATTTCTATTACTTTAGCCATGACTATTTTTATTTATTTTCAACCTTTATTTTTATTTGTTTTATTTATTTATTTTTAATTCTCTTTACCTTTTCCCTTCTAGGTATCTCTAGTTTATGACTAGAAGCAATCCGGGAGGACTACTGCTTTTTGACGACGATTTAGAAGCAACAGTTCGTCGAACTCGCCGAGAGATAAGAAAAAGCTTGCAATATCCAGAATAAGGACAAGAAGAAGAACCAGCATCTATCGAAGAATGGAAGCAAATCAGGATAATCAGTTACCTCCTGTAGTAGCTGCAAATCCTATTGAGCAAAATCCTGGTCCACATACTATGTATGATTATGCTAGACCTAATTTAGCAGGCACTGAATTTAGCATTGTTAGGCCTACTATTGCAGCAAATAATTTTGAACTAAAACCTAACACTATTCAAATGATACAGCAATTTGTTCAGTTTGATGGTTTGTAGGACGAGGATCCTAACTCGCATCTAGCCAACTTTTTAGAATTATGCGATGCATTCAAAATAAATGGCGTTTCTGATGATGCCATTCGTCTTAGGCTATTCCCATTCTCCTTGAGAAACAAGGCTAAAGAGTGGTTAAATTCTTTACCACGAGGATCTATACTACATGGAACAAATGACCAAAAAGGTTTTACTTAAGTATTTTCCTCCAGTTAAAATAGCTAAATTGTGGAATGATATCTCTTCTTTTGTGCAGATGGATTTAGTGACACTTTACGACGCATAGGAGAGATACAATGATCTCTTAAGAAGGTGCCCTCACTATGGACTACCTTTGTGGTTACATGTTCAAACCTTTCACAACAGTTTGAATCCTTTAACAAGACAAATGATTGATACAGCTACCGGAGGAACAATCAATAACAAAACACCAGAAGCAGCCTACGAATTTATAGAAGAAATGTCACTGAATGACTATCAGTGGCAAGTCATGCGAATAAAGCCACAGAAAGCTGTAGGAGGTTTTAATATTGATGCCGTAACCATGCTTTCTAACCAGGTAGAACTTCTAAATAAAAAGATTGATAACTTTGTTGGTTCTATGCAGGTACACCCAGTGATGCAGTGTGACGCAATTCAAGGAAATATGTACAATCCCGATTACTCCTCCTATGGACATGGCATGGAAACCGAGCAAGCCAACTATATGGGTACTAATTCTAGATCTCAAAATAATCCTTATAGTAACACTTACAATGCAGGTTGGCGAAACCGCCCCAATTTTTTATGGGGAGGACAAGGAAATCAAAGACAACCACCTCCTCCGGGATTTCAACAGTAACCATTCCAACAAGAGAAAAAGCCAAACCTTGAAGAGATGCTCACAAAATTTATCACCATGTCAGAAACCCGTTTTCAAAACACCAAAACAGCATTGAAGAATCAGCAAGCATCCATTCAAGGACTCAAAACTCAAATAGGCCAGCTCGCTAAGCTAATTTCTAAAAGACCGCAAGGTGGGTTACCAAGCAACACTAAGACTAACCTTAAGGAGCAACTCAGTGCCATGTATACAATAGATGAGGAAGAGTTAACCAAAACTAACTCAGAGTTATGTAAGGAGACAGTGACAAGTAAAGGTAAGGATGAGGTAAGTTCCAAAGAAGTAACTATCAAAGAGTATAAACCTCGTATCCCATACCCAAATGCGTTAAAAAAACACCGCACAGATGAGTAATTCGGTAAGTTTCTTAAACTCTTAAAGAAATTACATATCAACTTACTGTTTATTGAAGCTCTTTCGCAGATACCAAATGCTATTAAGTTCTTAAGAGAGCTCTTAACAAACAAGCAGAAGCTAGATGAGAAATCTCATGTAGAGTTGAATGCAGTATGCTCAGCCATTTTACAGAATAAGCTACCCAACAAACTAAAAGATCCAGGGAGTTTTATTATTGCTTGTTTACTTGGTAGTTTAGACGCCAAAAATGCTTTAGCTGATTTAGGGGCTAGTATAAATGTCATGTCATTTAAACTATTTAAACAACTAGGTCTTGGAAAGCCTAAACAAACTAAGATGAGCATCCAATTAGCTAATAAGACCATTAGATTACCAAAGGGAATAATTGAAGATATGCTTGTCAAAATTGATAAATTTATATTCCCAGTTGACTTTGTTGTTTTAGACATTGATGAGGATAGCAATGTACCCTTAATTCTAGGCCGACCCTTTTTAGCAACTACTAGAATGATAATTGATGTAGGAACAGGTGAGCTTACACTACGTGTAGGTGATGACAAAGTTACTTTACAAGCTCAAAACTCGATTAAGACTGTTGATAATAAGAATATAGTCACGAGTCCTTGTAAAAATACTAATCTCACCACCCAACCTTCTGTGCAGGATACACTCCACATAGGGGTGACCCAACCACAGACAAGTCCATCTAAGGGGGACGTACATGAAAAGTGAATGCTTCATATTGAGGAACTAGATGAGTGGCTGAACAATCAAAAAAAGCCCAAAATATGCCAACCAACCCAGAGCATCACCAAGACGACCCTCAGATAAAAACGAATCAAATCAAGGTAGGGGATAAGGTAATCTTAGGGGAAGATGATCCTCAAATCTTGAATTCAAAAGAACATACAAGTGATACACCTTACTTCACGGTAACGAAAATCTTTCCCTATGGTACAGTAGAGATAAAACATGAGTCACTCGGTACTTTCAAGGTATATCACACTCAAATCAAATTTTACGTTGATAATGAAATTGAAAGTAGGATAGAAGAGTATCAACTCTTCAAGCCACCATGACCGAACAAGCCTGAAAAAAGTCGAGTTTAGACTATAAACAAGCGCTTCTCGAGAGGCAACCCGAGCACTAATAAGTTTCTTTTTATTAATTTTTAACTAACTCTTTAAAACGCAGATTTCCTAGGACCACACGACCAACCACACGGGCGTGCCTAAGGCCGTGTGACTCAACACGCCCGTGCCAATAAATCGTTGGTGAGACTGAGAAATTACCACGGGTATAGGACACACCTGTGCCAACTAGCCGTGGCCGCACCAATAGGAGCACGAAACACACGGGCTAGACCTAGGCCACACGCCCGTGCCCAATGGCCGTGTGCCCAAATCCCTGTCTAAGTTGAATGTGCTTATTCAGTGGAGCAAAAGTCTCTATCTAAGAGTGGATCCACATAATTAAGCGGAGTTGATTGCAATCCTAGATATAGGATGACGAAAATCTATCGGATTAGAGTCAATTCTAATAAAGGAATCCATAGATGAGTTAATGCAGTACTAGGGGTTTTAATTAGAAAGAAATTTCAATTACTCAACCTAGGGCTAGTTGTTCTTAGTCTTGAAAGAGATATTAACATAAATTAAGGATTTCTACGGATCAAGTCAAGTGAATAAACCAACTAGTTCAAAGTCTAATAACAAGTGAAATCTAGGTGGATTCTTCCTTGGGTATTGTCTTAACCAATCAATTTCCCCAAAAGTATTCTCCCTAATTTACTCTCTGTCACGTTTTAGTTTAGTTAGATTTTAGTTCAAAACAATTCCCCTTTATTTCTAGGCTAAATAATAGGAAGAAAGTTATTACTAGTACTTTTAGTTCCTGTGGTTTCAACATTCTAGTCTTGCCACTAAACTATACTACTATTCGATAGGTGCACTTGCCTTTATCGTGATAATAGTTAGTTTTTAGGTACGATCATATTACTTGACCATCATAAATATCATGAAAGATCAAGTTTTTGGGATCATTGCCAGGGAACTAAGTATTAGGAACACTCGATTTCTAGTAGTTTAGCTATTTTTACTTTTATTGCAATTATTTAATTTTTTTATTTTAGATTTTATTTACTAAATCTTTCTTTTTGTTCTTCTCTGATAGGTATCTCTAGTTTATGACTAGAAGAAACCCGTTAGGACCTTTGCTATTTGATAGCGATATAGAAACTACAATTCGCAGAAATCGAAGAGAAATAAAGCGAAGCTTACAATACGTAGAAGAAGGGCAAGAGGACAAAACTGAGTCTACCGAAGAGATGGAGGCAAATCCGAACAATCCACTACCTCCTGTGATAGCCGCAGATCCTGTGAATCAAAATCCCGCTATGACTATGCTAAGCCTAATTTAGCTGGTACTGAATCTAGTATTGTTAGGCCTGCTATTGCTGCAAATAATTTTGAACTGAAACCTAACACCATTCAAATGATTTAATAGTTTGTTCAATTTGATGGTTTCAGGATAAGGATCCTAACACACATTTAGCGAATTTTTTGGAATTCTGCAACTCTTTTAAGATTAATGGCTTTTCTGATGATGTCATTCGCCTTCGGTTATTTCCCTTTTCTTTGAGGAATAAGGCTAAATAGTGGTTTAACTCTCTACCACGAGGGTCTATCACTACTTGGGAACAAATGATCAAAAAATTTCTTACTTTCCGCAAGCTAAAGTGGCAAAGTTAAGGAATGATATTTCTTCTATTCTGCAAATGGATCTTGAAACACTTTATGATGTATGGGAGAGATACAAGGACTTGTTGAGAAGGTGCCCTCACCATGAGTTACCTTTATAGCTTCAGGTTTGGACTTTTCATCATGGTTTGAACCCCTCAACGAGGAAAATGATTGATGCACCTACCGGTGGAACCATAAACAATAAAACACCTAAGGAGGCTTATGAGTTTATAGAGTAGATGTCACTGAATAACTATCAGTGGCAAGTCATGAGGGCAAAGCAATAAAAAGCTACCGGTGTTTTCAATATTGATGTAGTCACTATGCTTTCTAGCCAGTTAGAACTTTTGAATAACAAGATTGATGGTTTAGTTGGTTCTACGCAGGTACATCCAGTTATGCAGTGTGACGCGAATCCTGAGCACTCCCCCTATGGTCATGGCATGGAAAACGAGCAAATGGATTATATGGGTAATAATCCTCGACCTCAAAACAACCCTTATAGTAACACTTACAATGCAGGTTAGAGAAATCACCCAAATTTTTCATGGGGACGTCAAGGAAATCAAGGAAATCAAAGGCCACCACCCCCTCCAAGATTTCAGCAACCTCTTTTCTGGCAAGAAAAGAAACCGAAACAGCACTCAAAAATCAACAAACGTCAATTCAAGGACTTGAAAATCAGATTGGC